>OX421420.1:6927573-8310588 GCA_949126915.1 Musotima nitidalis | reverse complement strand
CATTAGTATTAGTTGTCTTAGTGGCCGCCTACGTAGGATTCAGCGCAGTGCCAATTAATATTCTACTCCTAAAGCATATGGAAAACAGTTAATGCCATTCCGGTTTGATACTGCTGGTCAAAATGCAAAATTAAATTCAACGGGTCGTACAAATGTTACTACTCGGTTTTCAGGAGCAGTTTTTCGTCTCGCCTTTTACCCTCTTTTTTTTAGTTGATAGTTTATAACCGTTTCAAAGCTACATCTAATAAACTAATGTTGACTATTAATTGGTCTAATAATAGTTTTTGAGAGCATGTCAGTATCAGACAAAAGAGTCGATCTAGTTCTAAAACAGGCTGAAAACGCAATTAAGGCGCTGCTCAACGCAACGAGGCCAATAATACATTGAATTAAATTTGAAAAAGACCGCAACAAAGATTAGATTTAGCAATGCATGCATTTGCGTAAATCTTATTTCTTAATTAATACTTACGTATTCTTTTTAACTTTTTTACATTTAAAAATAATTCATAGTAGGTGCATTATGTGAACGCTTTAAAACGTCTTCTGTACATTTAAGCGTTTCATGCTTTGCTTTGTTAAAGTCCACTCTTAAATCGTTCTAAAAATACGTTGTGTGAAAATACCCTAATTTATTATATTGTATTCAGATGCATAATGACGTACAAACCAGTAACGTACTCAAATGCTTTTAGTTTAAGAAGTGCAGCGTGTAACCTTCAATAATGTTACAATTAAAAAAAGAAAAATAAATAGAGTTCTGCTTGCGTGTTGCGATGTTTCCGTGAAATCATATCGTCATTGCCAACACTCTCTAAATTGTACTCCTTCATACTGGTAATGTTGTAACTAGATTTAAAATTAGTCAGTTGATCTCGGATATATCGAATTTAATTCTGTTTTTTCGTGTGCCAATTTTGTGTGCCTTTGCCAAGCAAAACGAAAGCAATAGATTTTTCTGTAAAATTTGGACTGTTGATGTAAAAATACATTATTTTACTTAATATATACAAATATTAAAATCTTTAAAAGCCAAATGACAGACTAAAACTACGTGACAAAATCTGTTCATGCACTAAAAAAATTGTAAATACAAATGAATTTTTTTTTCAAATTAAAATTCTACGATGACAAAAATTTATAAACTTTGTGTAAAATATTGATTATAGTTTCCAATCTGATACTGCAAGCTGAACATTTCCTTGCAAGAATAATTGTCGTATCGGAATTGAGTGATTTAAAATGTAAGATACTCTCTATCAGGTTACCAAGGTTAGCAACTTAATCTCTTTTGTTTGCAATATCGAAATTCGTCGCAGAAACTAAACCAACAATGCCCTTGATGAATTTAGCACTCCTTTTTGTCTGCTGAATTTTTTAATAACCGTTTTTTTTGTTAAATATTAACAAAATCTAATTAAAAAAGTATATATTATAGATAAATAAAAAAAATTTTTTTTTACATGTACAAACATACATACAATAACGCCTGTTTCCTTGAAGGGTGAGGCAAAGGAATATAATAAAGCCCACATTTAGCCAATTTTATAGTTGGTCCCTCGTAGGGCTGCCATCCCTTCGAAATTCCCAGGATTTCTCCTAGTTTGAAGGGCGTCCGGGTCCGTCCGGCTGGGACCGGATTTTAATTATGTCCGGGAGACCATGATAAACGATAAATTAAAATAAATCTTAGTTAAAAAGTCATTAATAATAACCCAGCAAACAATTATTAATTAAAACGATGCTTGTATGTTGTTGCAATAATATTTTTTTTATAAGTGTCCGGGGAAATAACCATATTTCGCCCGAATGTCCGGGTTTTGTGCCGTGTTCATCCGGCGTCGGCAATTTTGGTGATGGCAGCCCTAGCACGCGTCCCACGCAATACGTTCTCATTGCCGCTTAAAAGCTTAATTTTTTAAAATGTTATAATCTTCCATAGCTGGCCAGAGGTGGCGCAGAGCAGACCGGAGTGGAGATTAATTTTTTTTGAGTCCAAAGAGAGACGCTGCTCCATCTTATCGGAACGTAAAATATTACTTACTTACTAGTTTATATTAAAATATTCGTCAATTTATAAAATGAATCTTTGTAGAAAGTTTCATTTTGTTGGATCGATTTAAACATTTCATTCTTTTAGCATGGTTTGCATGTTTTTATTATACGTTAATAAGTCAATCATTTATTGAATTAACTTTGGATCTACGCAAAATACGTCAATACTTATGTGAATGAAAGTATAAATATCCCAAGAGGTATGATTAGGACTCTTGGCATACATAGTCTGATTGTCCTATTCTACCACTTGTGTAGGTATTTGCATTAATTTGTACTGAGTAATTAATTAGTCTCACACCTTGCAATAAAATATGCTCCCTAAGCTTAAGCTTGTTTGACGTTTGTCCAAAGGACAAAGTATAAAATATGTATTCGGTCCAAAGTAGTGATTATTCTTTTATTATGCAGATTTTAACCGCCAGTAGCAAAGAGTTCTTTACAAAGATACTTAAGAGTTATCCTTTACAAACTCTGGCGTTAATGATAGTTGGATGTGACGCGTTTGTTATAGCGGGAACGTAATTATGTATGACTAAGAAATGAATCACTATGAATGTTATTAAGACAATATTTACCAAATTGAGTACATGTTAAATTACTATAATGATCCTTCGATTATCTATATTTAATTATTCATTAGTTTTATTTTTTTTATTTTGAATGAATACTGCATCTCGCTTGGCAATGCTTTCACGTAAACTAAATACTTTTGTCGATGCCTCTACATCAATTGATTTGAAGCTAAAAGTCTATACAGAAAACTTTTGGCTCAAAAGACATTAATAAAATTTATCGAAATATTTCTGGAAACTAATAAATTTAAGGAAAATATTGCCATGGGTGATCAAAAAGATTTCACGTCAGCACATTAACGTAACAATAACCCTTCTCTCGACCCTCGGTCGTTCTCTCACTGACTGTAAGTAAAATTCTTATCATACTCCAACACGCGGTCTAATTGCAGATCTATGGAGATGTATGATGTCCTGTTCTTAGTATTTTACAAGCAATAGGTCCTTTAATTTAGTTTAATGACTACCACATATAAGGCACCTATTTAACATGGAGCTTTAATTTTAACATCGATGATATGAGGCACCACGAGCGCTTAAACTGGCAGTTATTAATCAACTCCATTGTGTGATAATACAAATGAATAAGCTTGAGAGCACAATACATGTGAGAAATCGTAACTTATATTGGATTTCTGTGACGATCATATAAGCCATCATATGTACCGATCGTGCGATGAGAAGTAATAGAAAATGTGTAGAACGCTGCGCACACGCAAGGGGCGCGGACCTCGCATGCAAACAACACTTTTAACTCTCAACATAATCGCAGTTTGATATTGACCCTTTTTGACCGAGACATAATTATGTAAATGCACATATAAATGCTTACAGTATGTGCGAATTGTAGTTGATTGTGCAACTGAGCTCTATTTTTTGATAGCTGTTCCTTTGTTGTGATAAAAATATTGGATTGCACTTCGTGACTATCATCTATCTTGTACTAAGAATAAAAAGTAGGTCAAGTACATCTTTCTATTCATTAATAAAATTCTTATGTACATTATATCTATAAATTATTAATTCGTAACGAATGTTTTTTAAAAGCTTGTTGTTCGAGTTCTCATTATCACTTTTATTTTTTTTATGATTATACTAATTAAACTGAACCAAAACTATAATGTGTTATATGTTTACAATTTATTTGTTTGTTATTTAAAATACATATATTTTTAATCTTGATTCCATATCGCTCTCATATGACTTACGCGTTGAACTCTTTTGCTTATACTTGCGTAAGCGCAATAGTTTTTGTTATATTTCAAATTCAAAAGATATTCTTTTTATATCATTATTCAAACTCAAACTAATCCCTGACGTTAAAATTATGAATTTTCTCATTATTTTCGGTGTAATCTTTCACATGATTGCATAATGAAAATGGTATTTACATACAAATATATGCTAACGTTTAAATACGTACAACCTTAGAGGTCAGTCTATAAAACCGGTAGGAGATATTTTGAAATATTTAGCATTTTCTGGGCGATAATGAGTTCTTTTACTTTTGTTTTTAGCCGTGTGTTGCATCATGATTGCTTATATGGCATATGGTATGGAAGTTGTCCATGTTACGTCACATCACCGAGTGACACGGGGTCAGGTGTCAGAAATATGTTATAGTTTTTCGAGTAGGCGCGCTGGTTGGCGTATTCGTGTGTAAAACTATGCGTCTTTGTTTATCGATTTTTCAATGAAAAATATAAGTAATATTAAGAATTCCTTAGACATCTTACACAGCGTCACCGAGCCTCAAACTAAGTAGAGTCCGTACTTTATTTACAAAATAGATTTTGTATTATTTGTTTTGAATTTTTATATTGCACGTATTAACTAGAGAGATTATTTTTTTAATAGCATTCATTTGAAGTCTTAAAAATATCAGCTCGGGTCATAACATCAAATAAATGATTTGCTCGCGTCTGCCAAAAAACAAATGTACTGCTGACGCTTATGAATAGTATAGTATGTATTACAGAATTAAGATCGTCTTTTATAGTTATAATTATAATATTATTATATAATTTGTTAAATAATAACAATAAATCAAGAGGAGTGATTAAGGTATTGCTATTGCATATACAATTGCGAAGTTCTCCATGCACTGTGTACACCACGTAACAACTATACATCAATTATGTGATTGTAGGACGTGTCAATTGTCAGTCGCGACTATATTGGAACAGAGAACGATGCGCAGGAGTGTACCTACGAAACGTTCACTTTCTATCGTGTTTTAATTGTTATGTACAAACGAACTTGTGTACTCATGCAATTTTACGTGCTCCGTTGTTATTCATCGTACGAATCAATCATGTCTATTTGCTGCATTCGCTTTAGATACAGTTCCTGTTTTAATTTAGCTGTTATTTTTACTTTAGCTTTATTGATATGTATTTTACTTTCTTACGCGTATCCGTCGGAATGAGCTTTCTGACGAGGTTTTGCCTGCAGATTACTTCATGAAGCTGTTAAAAGGAGAAGAATTTCCGTTATATATATATTCTTTATTGCACAAAAAAAACAATAACAAAAGAAAGCCTTATGTGAAAAAGACGATGTACAAAGGTGGACTTATTTCTAAAAGAAATCTCTTCCAGTCAACCTTAACTGAAGTGGGAGAGATAGTTAGCGGGCATTAATAACACAGTTATTCTTAAATGCCACCACTAAAAGACATTAAAAAAAAATTTACTAGCAGCCTGGATTAATGAATTATTCTAACGTGTTCCGCATTAGGTTAATGTTTAAATCAGTTTTCCTTTGAAGCCTTAAAATAATATATGTATTTACTGTCACCCGGCGACCATCCAAATTAAATAGTAACAATAAAATCAGTATAAAGACTGAATACAATTTTGAATTGAGAGTTTAAAAATATTTTAATATCTTTTCGGCTCTTGCTATGCAGCTATTTCAGTGATGTATGTTATGATATATTGTCACTGGTTATGTAATATTTTTTTGTACATTCTGTGTTGCAATACTTTGAGAGTCTGCCGTTTATGGACTTAGCGGTATCATAAAAATTGATTCATAAACTAATATCAAGGTTACGTTAAAATTGCGACCTTGAAGTGTCACTTTTGTACTCAAATATTTTAAAATTTTGCAGTGTCACTCACGATGACCACGATGCTAATAGAATTGGCAACTTCTCAAATAAAACGTACCTACATTACAGTGTCCATTAGTGGTTAAGTGTAAACTAAGTTTGCGTGTACGCATCGAAACACGAGACTTTTTACATCATGTCATCGGCATTCATGCAAAAACCCTCGTGTGTGAGTATTTATAACACTTTCTGGTTTCATACGTAAGGGTGATATGAAACTGTTTGGAGTGGTGGTGCTATCGTGTTTTAGTGTGTGTGTTTAACACAAACATTAGAAATGCTACTTCGCTTGAAACTGCGAGTGTAGCCTTGGTTACTACTAGGAACGGGAAACCGTTTGGCCAGTAATTACAGGTACATATTTGCTCAAAGATTAATGAAACTCGCGCGTTTCTTGAATACTGAGACTAAACACTTTACTTATGTTCTTTTTAACGTATTTGCTAATTAATACTGTTGACATTATGTGGTATTTCTCACTTTAAAATGACGCAAAACTGCGTTTGTATACCCACAAACCATCACTTGTCCGGGATTTAAGTATATTTCTAATTGTATATAAGTAATTGTTTGACCACTGTCCTACACACTGGTGATTTGTAAAGACAGTTGCCTCGGCTTCATATGTCTATGTAAAACGTAAAATGCAAGGCTCATATTTTTTTCTAACTTAAGCTTAATAAGTATTGCGAGCTATGTAGGACCCGAAGGAAAATTCTTATTAGTATTCCCCCGAAGAGACGCTCGTGTGACGTATGTGAAATCGCTTGGAAGTAATTATTATTCTGCGCACTTGAGACGTCACTATAAATTATGGATGTAAGCCGAAATGCGTTGGGAATTGACATCACGTTGTGACAAAAAGCTTCCCTTAAGAAGTGAAGTCGAAAGCTTAATAGTAATTAAAAACTCACATGAATACTTTTTAGGCCGTTTCTTTTAGTTATAATAAAACAAGGCTGAGGCCATTATTCCGAGTAAAAACTTAAAAATAGTATTCGTCTGAGGAGCCGACTTGAGATTAGTTTTGGATACCAAAAAGTATCTGAAATGTATCTTTACTATTTCACATATTAGTCTTAAGATTGCTAAACAGTTCACAACAGATCTTACTTCACAAAGTTTTACGATCCTCGTGGATTTCCTCTCATTTTATTCAATATCGTTTCTCTACAAGGTCCCGTGGATCGTCAAACCGTAATATAAATCTAATTATTAAATGCGTTGGCTTCCACCAGGCAAGCTAATCGAGGCTATGACCATTGTGGTACGATTTCCAATTTACTGTAATAACTGTTTCATTACTACGAGCTGGCAATACTAAACTGGAACGTTAATTAGTCATGGTTGTTTGTTACATCGTTTTCGTAGTTTTGTGAATGGACTTGATTCGCGCTTTTAGATTGAGTTTAACATGTGTGATGGGCGAAATACGTTTAGTTACATGGGCGGATTCGATGCGAGTTTTCTGAAAATCTGTTGATACTTTCTACTATATTTCTGTAATATACACTTTATTTCTAACGTAAACAAATAATAATTTACAAAACATAGTCTTTTCGTTAGGAGTGATCTCTTTTAGGCAACATAAAACATCAGCAAAAGCAAATAAATTATTTTTTAATGTAGATGAGTGGTTATAAACATCGTTTAAATAGATATTTAGATAGAATCATAAAAAATAACCCATCTTCAGATTTCTGGTAATGAATTGATTGATCTTTTTTTTTTAAATTACCTCCCGCTGTGGGTGGAGCGGGAGGGTGTGTCAGACTTTTACTGACTTTAAAACCATCCATGTTCCTTCTTGAGCCTGCTACGTCCCGCGGCCGCGGTAACCCTTTCGAACAGTCCCGCAGCGAATTGATTGATGTACTGTTTCGAGTTGAGACTAGTCGTTAACATCTTTTGGTGGTCAAATAAAAAAAATGGTTCCGAGTATTTTGGAAAAGTTCTATTCATCATCATCATTTGCAATTTCAATATTAGTTTCACATTTGCCAAAGTATGTCTTTTCTGTTTGTTACACTTCTCAACTCTCTTCGAATCTTTGGGTCGAGTTTCAACCCTGGGAAAATAGGCACTACTTCTATTCCGAATAATAATTAGTATCGTAGACTGGCATATGAAATTTGCAACTCGCTGAGGTAAACCTACTCGTAGCACAAGCGCTTTAAGCTCATTATTCTGACAATGCTGATTTCCGGGACATATGTATAATATATTTTGTTAGTGGTATAATTTACTCCGTAGCAGCAGGATAGTGACTAGATGTCCGAACTGTTCTGTAATGATGTGGACTTGAGTGATGTAGTACGAGGTGCACACAAATGCGCACGTGTGTGTGCGATTGGTTTTGCAACGTTCGTTCGGGGCCCATCAGTGCGGAGTGCACTACACTGCAGTTGCATAAAAGCCATTGCGAAACTATTATCGCGGTCACTGCCGCTGCGCGGGCGCATAGTTAAGGGCACAGGCGCACCCTTCGCTTCGCCGCCACTCGTTCCACTACTCAAAGTATGAGTGCACTTGCAAGTATGTTGCTGATTTTGCTTACATATAAAGTGGTGTCTCTGAGAGTAGTCAATGCCAGGTAAAGGCGAAATCTTTATCTTTTAGAAATCCTGTCGTGTGTTTCTCAGACTGGATTGTCTTGGTTAAGTATCTTATATCCTTTTCAATTTTGTCAGTTTAAGTTATTATTTTAGGATAAATAAGAAAATTATTTTAGATGTATGTTCGGCTTTTTAGAGTACTTTTACAAAGCGAACCAAGTTATAGCGAGATAAGTATATTGCCACTGTAAACATCATAACATACGTACGTATGTTATTTATACTTAAAGTTACGTCTTAACCAGCATCTTAGTTATTGATATTTAACGTCTACAAAGGACGTTAATTCTAACGTCTCTGTTTGAATACTAAACTAAATACTTGACCTTATTATGGATGTATTATATTCTCCTGAGATGTTAGGACACAAATTATATAATTATAAATAATCATAACACTTAGACAGAGACCAAGTGAACTAGATTTATATACATTTGAAGTAGTAATTTTCACAAGTATACAATAATTATTTTGTGTAATTAATGTTGGCCTTCAAGTTTATATCTGATATAATTTAATTATTTAAGATAATATAATGATTGGGTTTCATATTATTATTTCGTATGGTTTACAATAAATATAAATATGTATGTCATAGTGATGCGAAATACGTTTAGTTACATTATTATTAACGGCTCGACATGTCATTGGGTATTTTTTACTTTGTTTGTACTAAGAAATTTTCTTGAATGTAGTAGCAGTGTGGAAGTCCAATTAGTCATCTTTTTTTCAAGCTTTTAACTGATACTGCTTCTGATGATAAAACTGATGCAGGTGATATAAATCTCCTCTTCTATGTTGCGCTGCACCCTGATACAGCTCTCAGATTTCATATGCCCAATAAAATTGCTACGGCATCCTTCAAACCGGAATACATCTCATATTATGACAACCCTAACTATCCTGTCATTTGTCCATCATATGAGAAGTCTGCCCACACAGCGTTGTCCAGCCGGTAGTCGCCATTGAAAAATCTTTCCGCCCAACGGCCATGGGTTCTTCTCACTATAGGCACCGCCCACTGTCACTTTAACTATGCAATCCGTGTCAACGACCCAATCGCGGTATTACATGTGTTAATCCAGTTATTATTTGAGGGTACAAAAATAAATATATATCATCAATGTATAGCATCTAAGCTTCTTCTATCAAAACCGTTTGTGACATCGAGCATGTTTGCATTTATAATATTATTGGAATGCCTTTATTGTAATTGTTAGAATCTTATCTGTTGTCGCGCAACTTTCGGGGGTGAACCGATTCACTTCTTTCGAAAAACAGTTCCGTCTCGCTGTGATCAGGCAGGGGTACAGGAAGCTAACGGCTTTAATTGAGACATTAGAATAAGATGACTTCCTACTAATAGCCACTAGACTAAAACCTACTAATAGATTAAAATTTCAAAGTTTTTTTTTCTTTTAAAAAATGACTCGTGCGTTTAGCACCTTTAGCCAGTGTCAAGTAAGTGATATATTAATAATATGTAATTCATAGTAAATGAGAATTAGTGGTGATAAAGATGATCAATGGTAAATGAGATACCCTCCCTTAAGCCCCTTGAGTCCTCAGTAAAGATGTGGGACTATACTGAGATCTCACATGGACTCCTTGAGAGAATTTGTAAAGTGATGTTGTACTGCTTTGTTTGATTTACCGACACTCATGTTCACAAACACTTGACGGTTAATAATCCACCGTTATTACACATTAATGTTAGAAATATCACAAATTTTAAAAAACTAAAACAAAACTTCAGATATGACGCTTCACTTTCCCGCCAAGTAGTAAATTTAAATGTTATTCTTGTTGTTTCAGCGTGTTACGACATGCGGGCCCGCTTGTGGCGCTAGTGGCCCAGGAGTGGCGGGCGCCGCTCGCCGCCTCGCATCCAGCCTTCAAAGCACAAGCACGGGATCGCTCCCCGACTACGGCACCCAAATCGTCGACCCCTACCGCTTGCTAGAGGACGACCTCAATGGCATATACGAAGACATACGAGCAGTAAGTTTCTGGCAAACATTGTGGGTAGAATTGGTTCCACAATATCCTTCATTCAAGGTCTAAAGTAGTTTCTTATTTATTTATCTCTGTGACACTGAAACTGTAAAATGTGTCACTGTCAAGTAGTTCGGGTAGTTAGTTCATTTTAGGCCGAAAGGTAGTCCTGAAAGTTGTCAAGACTTAGGTACACCTTTTTCCTTGGTTAGTTTATTGTAGCCCTCTAAGAAGTGAAATCCTTAAAATCGGAGCACTAGATCAAAAGTGTAGATTTTACTGGTGTCTTTATATATAATATCCTAAATGTCGGAGCCCCAGATCAGAAGTGTAGATTTGACTGGTGTCTTTATATATATTGCAGAGTAAAATAGCTACGGCACCCATCAAACCGGAATACAGTAAAGCACTAGGTAGGTACTAAATTTGCTGAATACTTTCCATATATTTATTTATTGGGACACGGGTCTCCAACTGATTTGCATATCATTAACTGGTATTTATTGTTATTGAAATTAATCAATAACTTAAAGATGCATTTTTATTTTTATCGGTACTAAAATTTTTAGTGTCCAATAAGTAATCATTTACGCCATCTTCCCCTCCCAGTAAATAAAAAAAAATGTTGCTAGGAAATGCATGAAAGTATATTATATGAATCCACTACACTGCTAGAATAAATTAAAGTTAAAATAAAATGGAATACTTTTTGTTGGCTTTCGATAAAGACCTGAGCAGTAACTGGCTGCAAAATATGATTGCGTGTCTTTTAATTCCTCGTGGTTTGTGAATTGTTAATACTTTTCGAAGTATGTAACGTAGTACAAGCAACATGTACAAAATCATGCATATGCTACTGGTTCCAATTCGCTATCGGGTTCGCTATTCGCCTGAGCAACATCTCAATCCACAAAAAAATAAGAAAGAGAGTCTGAAAAAGTAATTTCGATCATATTTTTAAGAATTCTTTGATGAGTCAAATAGACTAAGCTTGTATAAATAGTTGTTCTGATGAGTATATCAACTTAATTAAGATAGGAATAAATTTGAGTGTGAATTACTTCTTATTGTTAAGCGTGGTATTGTTTTAGTAAAGTACTTTTCTAGTCAGATTTGCTTTAGCAATTTTTAGAACAATCGAACACTAATATATATTCTGCGAATATGTTTATAGAAAAAATAAATACAAAGTGCATATAGAAAATATGTGCATTTTACTTGGTATATTTAATATTAAAATTGTAAGAAATCACAACGATTTTTATAATTATCCTTGGGTTGTTATTATTACACTGTAGCTTGTTTAATTTTCTGAGCACAGAGCGAGTCAATGCAAAATTTGTGAGCTATTGAACTGCTGACCGCGTAACCTTTTACCTGCGGCTCAGACACTCCACTCTCAAGGTCGATAGAGTCATTATTAGGTTTGTGTTGAGTAGCATCACGCCTGTGAGACGAAGCTTATAACTGTTTTATGGACTGATTGAGTTGAATTGACTAAGAAGTTCATTACCAGTTGCGTTTCTCATACAGTTACGATATATCTTACTAGATGTGAACGTTTTGTAAGACTTGATCTTGCAGCTTCGATAGTCAGCGGGCAAGTAAAGTGAAGGTTAAAACTACTTAAAAGTTAAAAATGTACAACATGGACGTACCGTTCAAATTAGGTATAAATTGGAATGCCGAATTGCCATTATCAAAATAAATAGTTATTATGATCGGACATCGTGTGCGTTTGTCGATCAAAGTGTGTCAAAGTCATGCATGAGGCTCGACGGTTACACAACGTGAGCATCACGTTAATTGTGCCTTAAGTGCACAGGTACCAGCCGCTATTACATACCTCGACTTCAAGATGATCATACTCTTCAGAATTCAAGGTCTAAATTATGGGCTTACGGGCTTATGCTTCGTAAAACAACTTAAGGGGATTTACTGCTTAACAAAATATTCTTATATTATAGACTCAATTTATTGTAACATTGGGAAATACATCCTATATTTGTACTATAGTTCCCAGTTATATTATATGTTATGTGTACCAGGCAAATATTTAGCTTTCCAGAAGTTTTCCAGTTTTTTTTTGTCCAGATTATATAAATTATTAGCTCGTACTTAGTCTACACATCACACGGTCTCACGCTTTCGCATCTATAATCTTTGTACGCTCATAAAGCCGTTTTATCATAGTACAGTCAAAAAAATCTTTAAATAAAACAGTCAACAATTTTTTAAAACTAAAACTACCAACTCAGTTGTACAATACTCGTATAATAGATTTGTTCCCTGTTTTACCCTTTTAATGATAAGTTATTTTACAACGCCGGAACATTTGTTTAGTTATTTTCCAAAAAAGCGTGTAAACAAAATTCCATTGAAATGCAAAACGCCAGACGTACAAAAAGAAAATACTTATTATACACGATGAAATGTAAAAGCATTCCGAATACGTTTAAAAAACTTAATTAGTTTAATTATATATGTAGTTTAATTTGACATACAAAATACTTTATGAATTTTAATGTTTTATATATGTAGTAAGTATGTACGTCTTACCGTTGAATGGTGTTGTACAGAACGTATTAAAGATGGAAGGTAACATCACAAAAAACTTTTCCTCATTGTTTAAGTTACGTTCGGTTACATAAATTTTATGACTTGAAAAGCGAGTTTGTTGGTTACTCTGGCACGTTTGAAAGTGAAAAAGTTGTTTTGAACGTACTTACATATAGAAGTAGTGTTGTCTGTTATTGTTGTCTTGCATACACTGCTAAAGTTGCAGTTTATGTATTTTGCGACGACAGTATAGTGCCGAAACTTCCCTTCCTTGAGCAAGCATTTTCACTTTATCTCATTAAGTATCAAAACATGTATGATTTCATAAACTAGTTTCCTGACGTGTCTTCGCTCGCCTGAAATTTGGTGTTATATGTATTGTGTTCTAATATAGAAATGACTACCAATATGGCGTGATAGCAGGCATTCCGCTCCTGAAGTCGTGGGTTCGATTCCTACACAGGAAAAATCTTTGTGTGCATAAACATGAGTATTTGTTCTGGTCTGCGTGTTTTCCTACGTACTTTAAGTATGCATTTACAAAAAAAAAGTATACACGCATGTTTTTCAGTTATTTTGTATCCATAACACAAATTCTTAATGATACGTATCTTGGAACTAAATAACTGGTCTAATTGTTGGTAAATATTTATTTATTATTTATGGAAACCACTTAGTCAAAGTCTAAAAATTCCTATTTTTAGCTACATCTGTTTAGGCCCATTTTTATGAATGGGCTAACGTGCGTGAACCCGCGATCTCAGCTAGTATCACATAATCGTTGCAGTACATAATGTTTATGATTTATATTATTTGCCCTCGAGCAGTGTTCTTTTTTTAAAAACATTTTACATTTCAAATAACGAGAAGAGCGAAACTTTAATAAATCCTTGATGTTCCAACAAAGTTTACTTAATGTGAAGTAAGCTATACACTCAGGTTTTTAAATGGGCGCTAATGCAAGTGTAAAAGAAAAAAAGTATAGTTTTCTACTGGTTTATTTCTTAAATCAATATCACTATTAATTGTGGACGATACTACGTTATAGCACAGACAATGTTATAATAAAATAATAAATAATTCAAGATCTTGTCATTATTTAAGGGCAAGCGAACCGATTAGGATAGCGAATACATTTCAAGTTAACACATAGAAAAAAAGGCATACTAAATGTGATTATGCATTATTATTTTACTGTCTTATTGTGTCTTAATCTTAATATTAGGAACCAGTCACTATTATTTTACATTTCTGCTTAGTTATTATTTAAGAAATATGCTTTAATAATCCCAAATAAAATTCGTGTTTAGTTTACCATTCATCCCTTCGGGCAAACAATGGTATTTAATTGAAAGAAGTAGGCAGTAAAATTATTATTTTTGGCAGTAAATTTGCCAACTTAAGGTTCAGAACTTCGATAGCGTGTATCGACGCAGGTAACCCTTGACGAGTCGAGCGGCTCTTGGCACTCGCTTGCCTACTTTCCGTTTGGAAAACTCGTATGAAACTAGGCCCCTACATGAATGCCGGTTGCACATTTCTAAACGCTCGTTTCCTAAATGGTAATGTCACATGTGTGTGCGTCGCTATTTTCCGTCCGGTTCTGTGTTTCGTAATATGTTGTATATTTATAACGAATTTGTAGTGGTAAATGACCTATTATTAATCTCTCGGGTCTCCTACCTATCTCTAGCAGAAGGCATATGCCTAATGATGAAAAATTATAGGCTCATATAATCTAATATCCTCGGACTTTTCACACAGCTTTAAACTCTGCTAGCTTGTACTATGAGTACTCGTATACTAGACGAACATACGTAAATAAATGTTTAGAACACAACCAGACCAAGATAAATATTAATTTTGACTTATAAATATTTGTACTGTGTGCATATACAATTATTTGTCCTATGTGGCAGTCATGGCAAAATAAGATGAAATAGTAATCCGAAGTCTGGAAACAATATGTATACTATTTGAAGTTTACTTGAGTTTGAATAAATTATAACAATTTCAGAATCTATATCTGAAAGCCTATTTATTTATCGTAGAACCTTTATTAGAAAACTTTAATTATTTTATCTCGTATGTACAACAATTGAGTGAACAGATGGCTACAATTAATAAGTTATTATTACAGAAATGTCGGATAATTCAAAGGTATTATTCTGATTGGTCAATACGAACTAAGTTTGCCTTGGTCAGAGTTCAGATCGATTATTTTAATTAAGCATTAAAATTTTAAATTACGCGAATATTATTATTATTTATTTATTTATTGTGATTACACACGCACTATTATTTTTAATTACCACATATTGTTTTTAATGCATATTGACACGTAAGAATTTATTGATTATCTTCAACATTATAACTAAAATGTTAATAGAATATCAAAATACAATCACATATTATTCATAAAATCACAATCAAAACAATGTTTTATTACAAAATAAGGATGTTTTAATTAAGCTTAAGCTATTTATAGAAATAATTGATGGTAAATAACGTACGAGTACAAAGCAGTAACAGAAACACAGCTTAAGATTGCTCTAAGCTGTGAAAGTTCATCAATTTGTATTTTTAAATCTCATTGTTCCATGATAATAAGTGATTCGTTTGTCTATAATTAGCACACAGACTTTTAAGCAAAGGTTTGCACTTTGCCCGCCTCTCCGGGTCATCTGATAAAGTGACCTTAAAACCGGAACTCAGTAGTGCGCAATGAAGAAAAATATATTAATAAAACATCCTTTCAAGCCTCTGTAATCTAGACACTACTGATATTTGTTTCTTATCTCCCGGGTATATTAACTACAAACTAAAATAGAGATTTAAGAGTAAATACAATGATTTATTTCATTTAAAAACGGTTACCTCAGCAGCGCAATGGAAAGTGCGTCGTGTGAAACTTGAGCATTGACCTTCTGTCTGCCGCGGTCTGCGCCGGCGCAGTGACAGCACAGTCAAAAACTTTCTTCAAAGACAGAAAAATTTTAGTTATTCAATGCAAATTCTATAATTGCCACGTAACACAACACTTCTGCAATCAGCTAATGTAACTCCGTGTTGTACAAACGAACTAGAAATCAAATACATATGTTATTTGACTTTTTGACCTTCGTTTGGAATTTAGATATCATTGTTAATCAAAATGTTGTAACGTAACATAGATATTTTATGTTTTTTTTTAAAAACACTGTTATAACATTATAATATAAAAATAGATAACAGCATGTAGTATTTATTAAATAATATTAAATTATAAATTCCCTGAAAATGTTCAAGCCTTGTTTGGGTTTACAGATTTTATTGAATAATATTTAAAATTAGGCTGGAATTAAATTATGATTATTTAAACCTTCCGTATGCGAACCTAACCGATAACATAAACAGGGCTATTGAAACCACTCTAAATGCTGAAACATACTGTTTTTGCCTCCGACTTCATGTTACTAAAAGGAATTGAGGACAAATTAAAATTTGTTATGGGATCACGTTGTAATGAATCAATAATTTAATAATGATATTATTGTGCTATTAAGTTTTTTTTTTCTGAAATCTGGAATATAAATTTACAAGTTTAACTTTTTTTTTTAAACAAAAGGAGAATTGATCATAGTTTGTGATAATTTAGTAAACATACTGAGCGGGTATGTAAATGTTACTCTACTCGCGAACTGCGGTGGTAGATCTTGTTCGATCTATAATTAGCAGTCTTTCTATATCATCCCTTATTACTCTTTAGCTAACGCGAATGTGTTAAAAAAAATTAGAAAAAACAAGTTTTTAACCGATTTTCATAATAATGATTTCATTAGCTACTAAGATTTTGTTTTCTGACATTTGAATAAACAATTTGCAAGTTTTAAATATTTTTTAAACCGGGGCCTAGGTGGTTTTTGAACATAAATGACCACAAAAAAGGATTGAACTTAAGGTCGAAGTGTGTGATAATTTGGTAAACATTCTGAGCGTGGTATGCCAATGGCAGTGCTCGCACCGCATGGTAGATCTTGCCCGACCTCGGGTTTCGCAATGCAGGTGTGGCTGAACTGTGTCACTAAACTTAAGTGTTACCAACTATATTGATTTGATCAATTTTGTAATAACATCTTTTTTTAACTATTATGATTGATTGATATTAGTTGTTTACGGAGGAAATACGCTTGAAGCATTTCCCAGTATAAATCGTTAAGTATTGAATATCCGTAATAAATTACAAATTTATGATAACTTGTAAATAATAATCTATAAATATAAGTGTTATTTTAGTTGCAAATGATTTTCCTCCGATGTATATTTTCATGACTTGTCCTGTAGTAAAACAATGTATAAAATACACTGAAAAACTTATACATGTATAACATTAACATTAACTATAACATTTATTAGAAAATATATTTTAAATAGGTTCTACACGTGTATAATGCGACAGTTAGAAATAATTATTGTGACAATTGGGGTCAATTCACAGCATTGGAATACTATAAAACACCGTATAGGTATATTTGTTTCTTGTCTCCCAGGTATATTAACTACAAACTAAAATAGAGACATACTATATACAACACAACACCGTATAGGAAAACTACACAACACCGTATAGGAATACCACACAACACCATATAGAAATACTACACAACACCTTATTCTAGTGTTTACAGTGTTAAAGCTAGCAAAATCATTCAAGCTATACATTTTTTTTTCAAATATATTTCGGAATGAATAGCGCTGTTATCAGGATTAACCCTTAAATGGCACTGCACTGATTAATAGAGAAGCTTGTAATTTACCATGAGGTGAACATACATCTTGCTCGATTCGTCTTTCGATGAAATAAAAATTTGCAACAAAGTTTTTTTCAACATTGTTTGTTTTATTATGTGTTTCGAAACAAACATGATGAAGGGAAATGTAGATAACGACTAGTGCTGCAATGGTAATTATTGTTTAATGATACGTTAATATTGCTTTTGTATTTTAGGATTCCGTTCAAAAATTGTTGTCTATCCACCATTGGATACTTCATATTATAATCTTAACTAATTTATTATCTTATAATCTGAACTAATTAAAGCCATTCACCACTTTTCTCCAATTTGTAAAGGATCAGGGACTATCCCAGCTATCTCTCTCTCTCTCTCTCTCTCTCTCTCTCTTTCTTTCTCTCTCTCTCTCTCTCTCTCTCTCTCTCCATATACTCGTATTAATGCCATCTCAAAAAGCGTTGTTAATTTAAATATGATCTTGATATTTCCAGAGACGTTTTTTTATTTACTTGTATTATAAACCCTTGTAGGTTAAAACTGGCACCCGAAATGGTCTAAGTGGTCTAGAAAGCAAAGCGGCTCAAGGCCTATAAATAGTTGTGCTTTGTAAGTCAGGCCGCATATGAAGTGCTGTTGTCACCTTTAGGCAGTAACGTTTATTCACCACGTACTTTTCGAAGCCGTTAAAATAGGTGATAAGGTCTATTATCCTACGTTTACAAGGCCACTTTGAAAAGAGATTTCGCCTTTAGTTTATTTTCTGTCGGCTTTGTAATAACGGAGCTATTCTTAAGGACTGCCATTTGATCCCAATATTTATTAAACAGTCTGCAAAAAATATATATTCAGTGAGAACATAGATTAAACAAGTGTCCTTTCAAGTATTCCTATACATTAAAATTAAAAAAACTGGTGCATGCTGAAACAGATTTGAATTTATTATTGATTGAAAAAGGTCTAAGTATTACGCCCACAACACGTAAACATTATTTTTAACAATAAAAATATGCCTTTTACTTTGTAACAGTTACAGCTCTTGATAAATGTGTGTGTTACTCAAATTAAAATTAGGCTCTTCCATTCCATAATATGTAAAAAACAATATAGCTAAGAATTGAAACAATTCAGTAAATTTATACTTATCAATGATCGCACGGAACCCACGGTACGAGATTTTGTTGCACTAATTTCTATTGTAATAAACCGGTATTTCAACTGAAATGAATGGCAATGAAGATCATATATTTTCGCAATGTCCCCATACAAATGTTTCCTAAACCTACTATCGTGTTCATGCAAACGATACATCCGGCCACAAAACAATAAAATTAGTTTGGAATCTGCCAAGAACACATGTTTTTGCAAGATCCCGCAAAAACATTGTCTACAATTGCGAGAGGAATTGCGTCAAGTAATGCATATGTCGCAGTGTGATGCAAGTGCAAAGCGGTTTGAGGTTCAACACTTAAGTGAATAAGCGGTGGTTTCACTGCCTAAAAGTAATAAAGTATACCTTTAATGTTTTCGTAGCAAGTACAAGTACCTATCTACGAAATCGTAGCACATGAACTACGAGCTACGATGCGCTCTGTTTAATTTTCGTAGCGACATGTATTTATTAATGACATTAAAAAAATAGCAAATGTTTGTTGAAGTATAAGATCTCATTCATAAAGTATTTAACGCCAGCAAAAAACCTTATGTTGTTTTCTATACAAAAGAATCCATCAAGCGTAAAGCTAGAGTTAGGGAACTTGTCGGTCTGGCCGTCATTATTCATGTATTGACCATAAGACGTTTTGATGTAATTATATATATTTGATATATACGACGAAAGTTTATATGGTCTATCATTTTCAAAAATGAGAACAAAGCTGCGAACAGCATATAGTATTTCTTACAAACAACTATATTAATTCGAATAATTCAGCGTTTTTAACATTGTCACAGAAAAAGAAAGGCTGTTGACGCATAGTAACTGTTAAGATTTCACAATGATTTGATCCCAACTCGACTGTAGTTTGTCTGATCGACAGGAACTGGAAAAAAACACGAATCAAACGGAACTGAACACCATAGCCACATACTACTTCGACGGGCAGGGCAAAGCGCTCAGGCCCATGGTCGCCATCCTCATGGCGAGGGCTGTCAATTACCACGTCTATGGTGAAAACAGGTGAGTATCTCTTTATAAATATAATTTTAACAAATGTAAATCTAAGTTTATGTATGGAGATGGGCCTAGAGTAGCTCCTCTCAATTATGGGAAATCGTACAAGTCGACGGAGAAAAATCCTACCGGATGATAGGCAGCAACGTCATACTGCCGACTGTCTTGAACTGCGATCACCAACCCGCATGCCCAGCGTGGTGATTAGGTTAAATACCCCAAATAGTGGGGAGGCCATTCATAAGGCCTGGACTTTATAAGGCTGATATGATGATCCTACCAAGACTTGAGGGATCCAAGCCAACCTCAACTCCAAGAGGCTCTGGCTGATCCTATTCAGTGCAATCGAACAATCAAATCTATCCTATTATAAATAAGTCACAAGAAGTCATCGTCGTAATATCAAACCACTAACGTCTACTGAGCACGAACCTCCTCTCACAAAAAGCATCAGCATGAACCATGCTGATGCTGATATATGTGTAATATTAAATGAAACACATACGCTCACCCATCCTAGTACTGAACTCTGAACTCTGAACTCTGCTTTACTTCGGCGAACGTTTCCGATAACGCTATACTTGTAAAACTACTAATAAGCCTCTATAGGGATCCTTCCAACATCTAAGAAGCCCAAGCCAACGAACGTGACAGTTCCCGATAAGCGGCAATAGGCTCACCATCTATAACTGTTATTACGTGGAACTAACAATGTAACTGGCGAAGTGTGGGCATATAATATGCCTCTGCCTACCCCTTCGGGACAACAGGCGTGAATGTATGTATGGTAAATATCAAAATAGTTTTGCGGGGTACACAAGCTTTTTCCAGCGACCAAAGCGACGTGTATATCATTAATGGTAGAGTGTAAAGTTACTAAATCACCAAAACAAATACAAAATCGCGGGACAGTGGAACCCTTTTTAAATACATGTTTTATTTATTTTGTTTATACTATATTTATAATTGATTACCTCATGAATAATGGTTAATGTATTTGCTAACTGCATATTATGCTAAATGCTAATTTGTAGTGTGTCATGCTTAAAGCAACATTTAATGTAATATATTACAATGTATTGTTTCTTATACATAATATATTAAATTATATAATTTGTATTGTTTTTTTAAAAAAAAAAAAATTTCTACTTTAACTTACCGCTTTAATAAGCTGTCAGTCAAAAACTTTTTATGTGTTTACTAAGATCTCTCTTCTCCTTCGGGTATCGCTTTCTAGCTTTCGGATTTTATAAATAATTTACACAGTCTGGAAACTGTTAGGATATTAGTACTGCGATGTTTCTCATGCAAAACAAAGCCCGATGTTATCATCGATCTGAAGTGAAGGCTACAGAAGTAGTTTTCATCCTCTTTTGTAAATACAAGTAATAAAAACTCAAATGAGATGACTCCGGAAATATTAGCAAAAGACACAAACAAAGCACGTTTCGATTACATACTATATGATCTTAGGTTTTCGAGCAGGGTGCGGCTTGTTTTGTAAATCACCATTAAGCTGACGTTTAACTATTTTGTGTATGTAAACAACGTCTGACCATTTTGTGTATTTGGTATCTTTTTGGATGTCTTTGTTTAAATTTCTGGGATTAAGTAAACATCCGCTTGCATGTTTGACGTCTTTCAGCTTTCTGAATAAGCTTTATTCTGTAAATGCGTACCGGATAGTATCGTAGTTCACATTGAAATGCTGTTGCTGGTTATACAGATAAGAGTCATTACTTTTTGCTATGGGCTTCTAAAGGAGTTTAAGGTATCGGCAATGTCCGATATTATTCAGCCAAATTGTAGTGATTTAAAGAGTATCGAGCGTTTTTGCTGGGTATATGAGACTTAAATTAGCGGTATTGATTACAGAAACAATGAAAATTATGTGTTTAAGTTTTATAAAGATATTTCTCATGGGAATCTATATACGTTAAACCAAACGTCATATTGGGAAAACGTGCGTGGGAAGTAGTCGATAGAAAAAAGTACGCAATCCGCCACACATGCCGTATAGTTTAAATTTTGATGCAATAGTAATAAAATGTGGTAATTGTTAAGATTTTATTATTTTGATATAATAAAGCGGACGGATAAAGGTCAGATAATTTGCTAATTTGTATCCACGGCTACTCTTCTAGAGTTATATGCCTTTACAGTGACACGAAACGACTTCCCAGTCGGGCGAGGCAGTAACGCCACTCGAATTACGATCACTTCCTGCTTCCAAAGTGCAGTATTGATGTTTAAATAATTAAACTGTTTTTATTTACATTAAGAGTGTGACGTTGGCTAACTTTTTTTTGGACTTAAGTAGCTTGTAGGTTGATCATAGATTGTTGCTCAACTGTTTCGATTTGGAAACGTTATTGCTGGTTTAGTCAAATGATTCAATGTCTTTTCGATGTGTTAATTAACATCGTTGCTAGTTTGTAAAAGTGTTTTGTCATAGTTTAAACTTTAACCACGTGAAAATTTTATGTGTCATTCTGTTGATTAGTGGATACTGTATTAAAATATTTCCTGGATTTTCTTATAATATAAAGACAAACGTGATGGGGCACTTAATTACAATATGTAAGGATAAGGCCGCAAATATATCTTTTTTGTGCATGAGATTACTTTACGTACTGTACTTACTATGAATATTCATTGCTTATTACCTGCTTCATTTAGTGCGATACTCATCCATCTCTTCATCTCAGACCTCATTTGGTGCGCAATGGAAGAAGCCTTTTACTGTCATTATTGTCGCCACTGTTATAAATATTTATATAGCAGATACCAATCAACTTAATGACAGTTGAATGAATAAAATAAAACTCTCAATCTATATACGAGTATAGACAGTCTGAGAAACTGCCTGCGCTTAAATTCTTTACATTAAAAGTAGACATTTAGTATTCCTTGCGCTCGTGTAATCTTGATTTAAACAGAGCATTCTGTAAACTCCCTTTGGAGCATGATATGTGCATTCGCATAAACAGAGTTTTTTATTTCAATACATGAATATCAAATCGCTGGTTTAGCAATACATCCACGCGTCCTATGATTCGCCGCTGACAACTGTTTACATGTGGAGAATATGTAAAATGGATACGATAAGTGCCTTAAGATACGGTTACGTCTAGAATTATTTATGAATGAATATTACATCAAATAGTTATTTAAAAAAGCTTGCGTGGATCGTTGGTTATTCCACTGTATTCCTCATTGTCTTGAGTTGTTCGTGTAAAATATATGTAAAATATGTACCTTGGAAATTTCAATAAATTTTTATGATTATTTTTGTTTACGTTCAATCAAATAGTAATTGATGATAAACTCATAATGAGTACTCCTAATATAATCTTGTCAAAATTTTATTATATGTGTAAAAATAATCACGAATACCTGAAAAGTAATCAAAAAGTAGTCGAGATAACAATTTATAATTAAACCGCGATTAAAATCTTTTAAGTATGTGTAATGTATTTAGTAATGTATAATCGAGCGAATGAAAAAATAGTATGTTTAAGTTACTACTCAATTTAACCGTGTGAATTGACGATTAGTAAAATTGGTAGAATTATTGTTGGTATAGATGTTAGATAAATTTAACGACATTGAAGGTGTATTCCTGCACGTGTATTATCGTAAATTTCAAGGGCCCCATTAAACTACTTTAAAATTATTTTTTATAAAACACAATTGGTTTTTTCCTTTTATATTATAAACATACTCAATAAAGTTGATAGAGAGTTCAATATTCGATTGATTTTGAGTTATAATTCCTCGTTATTTTTCCATTTACATGTTACTGTCTGTCATAAAGGCAGTTTTATATTATATTACCGATAAGTGTTAATATTATATTATCACTTACCGGTAATATAACATTATACTGCATGAACTTTAACGCAGTACCTTATAATAAAATTATAAAACAATAAGCATTTAATGTATTTGGAATGTATATTTTATTCCTAAACTATTTACAATACAAACTTATAAAGAGGATGCCTACACGAGAATGAGATTTAGCATTGTATGATATAATTTATTTCCAAAATATTTACCTCTATAGAGTTTAAAAAATACGTTCTGAAAATAAAAGAATTGGTCTTCTTTGTTAATTAAAGGAGTTATCTCCGGCGATAATGCTTTTGAATTTAATTTCATTCTGTCAAAACGCAATACAATACTAATCAATGGGTACTATCATAGAAGTCTCAATAGTATCTTATGTTTTTTTCTTCGGGTACTATCTGTAATATAAATATAGATTTTACAATATTATTGTTAAATAGCAAAAGAGTTTCTATCTAACATTAACTCAGGTATCTGTTATTATAATACTTATTTAAAACACTGCAGCTATGAGTTTTCACATTCGTCAATTTTAACTTTGCCAGGCTTTATCTTTTAAATCCGAAATGATAAATACTACAAGCGTTTATCAGATACCAATTTGAAAACAAGTTATCGTAGTATTCTGTTCAATGATTGCTTGTTAGGTACATTTTACAAGTTGACATAATATGCCCTGATGATAAATCTGTATTAACAAGCATACTAATCCTAGATCCACCATAAATATTTTCGTAAATGCGTTCAGTTCATATCACCTATACATAAAATTAAGAGGTTAAAAGAGGCGTTTACCATACATTTTAATAATAATGCTAATACTGCTATATATTTTATACCACCCATAACGATAACACATTCAACTACTGACCTTTGAAAGTATTTGTAACACCGGTAACCTTACGAAACGCTTGTGGCAGCGAGAATAGGTGATCGAAAACAATCACCCAAGTTAGTGTTTATAGAGGACAGACCTTGGATTGGTGGCAGAGGTACAATTAGAGATTCTATAGTGCCGCTTGAAAAATTTTAAGAGCAGGATGCTATGCGTCTGCTTCAATGCTTACCTTGGCACCGTGAAAACCTTGTTCCGTCGTTTGTGAGCGGAGCCTCGTTCTTGGTAATAGTCCCGGGCTTTGTAATAGACTCAGATGATGATGATTTGTGTACACTGTACACATTAGTGTTTACTCACTCTGGATTTACTCAGTGACCCAAGCCAGTCTTGGGATCCTATGCGAGATTTTGCCACACTTGTAGTCCTGTTAGTGGCTTGCTTAGATAAGCTTTGAAACATCGCTCCAGGTATACTTAGGGTGACGAACGGAATAAAGACTATTTGTTCGACCTTCTTAAGCTTTTCTGGAGCCGACAGTTTAGTTATACTATATCTGTAAATTGTTGTTGGTATAGTGCGCTGCTGGCTTCGCAGCGACAGGTGGCAATGATCAGTGAGATGATCCACTCGGCGTCCCTCATCCACGATGACGTCATCGACCAGAGCGACTTCCGACGCGGGAAGCCTTCGGTCAACGTGCTTTGGAACCACAAAAAGGTACGTTATTTAGCAATAAACATTTTATTATACTACATATAATCTGCGGCGCATAAGTTGAACAATGAACTTATTATCAAGGCTCACTCAAAGTGCAGCAGCGAAGGGGGGTGGCACGGAACTATAGCAACGCGGCCACGTGTCTCTAGCTCGCATGCATTAAGTCCCTTTCTTTCTTTTGTCTACGGTTGTACCTGCACTGACAACTGCCATTTTAAGCTATTGCATAGCTTCTATCGCGGGCCTTGAGCGTGGATACCGAATCTAGAAATAACGAAAAACGAACGTAACGTAACCGTAACGAAAAACTTAACACCCCCCACTCCGACCGGCACAGCGGTGATACTTTTTAGTTTTCCATTTATCGATAAATAGCAGAACTTTTAATGACTTTTTGATATATCACGCTTGTCTCTTTAGTTCAGCAACCCGCCTTTAGGTGGCATTGGTTAAAAATGCTATGCAATAGCTTTACCGCGGCAGTCTCACCGAGTGCCACACATTTTTTTGTTAAACTTACGTGGCGACTACTATAGCAATATGCTGTGTTGTTAAATTATCTGTCGTATTGGTCTTCACGGAATTTAAAAAGAAGCAGGTTTTAATTCGACTATATTTTTTAAGTTAGTATATTTTATTTAATTAAAAACTTTTACAAGCCAATTTTAAAGTCGATAATATGATGTTTTGATGCATTATAGTGAAAATAATGCTGTATACCATGTGGCTGGGTTTGCAATCAAATTGTGATAAAGAGCTTTTAAATATCTTTACATCTCTTGTTTTATATGTAAATATATTTGAGTCAGATAAAGTCGAGTCTTATTATAAAGAACATTTATTAAGGATAAAACAAATTTACAAAATACCTCTTACAAATAATGTTGTGAAAACAATGCACGTAATGATAAAGGTAGTATTCAGTTTGTTATTTTTAGTGCTATATGTACTACGTGTAAACCAGGAGTCACCGATGGAAAAGTAACTATCTAGAGATTTGTACCATTTCCTCAATTCATATTTGAGCTCGTCAAGGTTAACCAATTAAACGAGTAGGTAATCTGAGTAACATTGTTTTGGCTTTTCGCACTACTAAGGTATTTAAGGTTTTAAGGTATACAGATGGTTATATTTTAAACTGTAAGGGGGCGGACGACTGCCGGAAGATGGAATTTTTGTTAATACTTGAAACTTCTGCCTTGAAACGTTAAATAAAATATTTCTAAAAGATACAAAAGTTTAAAGCACTTTAAATCAAAACAAAGGGCTTATCTGGTTAGTATGTTCATTTTGCGTGTCCAAGGTCGTAGGTTCGATTCCCACGCAAAATAAATATTTGGTTACGTAAATTATGTATCGATATTATACATAAAATATTAATTGATAAGTATTTATTTTTAACAAAAGCATTTCAGTTTGCATATAATACAAGCTAACCTTAGTTTTGGACTAAATGAGGCTATTTTGAATGCCATAGGTATGTTATTTATTAGTACACAAATAAACCATGGAAGTCTTATGATTCTCGTATTGTAGCTACAGTACAAACTACTTAGGTTAGTTTAAATTGAGCTTCGTGAGAAGTCCCCGTATGTTTATTTTGTATAGTTGTTTGTTTTATGCGACCGTATTATTCCTTATATTCAATTTACAATAAACTGTATTTTAAGAGCTTATGTTATAAATTATACGTAATAGTTTACGAACGCACTTTATGATCGCTTGCTTATTGACAAAGTAGTAAAACCTGAACATATTGTGTTGTCATTGTTTCATTCGAAGATTCAATTGTATTAAGACGTTATATAACGGTAGGTACCAACATACATGATATGGAGGGTTTATTTCAAAATATTCATAATAATATTGGTCAATTGTCTGATAAATATCGAGATATTGCTCATTACCACTCGTGCTTTAGGGGCCAGCCATTTCTCGCGAAGAAAGTTCTTTAACATTAACGTGCGAAATTAATACAACAACCTTTCTTGTTTCAAAATTAGCTATCTGCGTTGCGACAAATCAATCCTTTTTCCAAGTAAAGCGTCTCAATAACCAATCCTTAGATTGAAACCTTAGGAACTTTTGAAACCAACATAGGTGTATTTAGATTGGTTTTTAAATATCGGATTGAGGGTAGGTTACTACATTCCTTTTTTCGGCCACTCTCGCGCACTATATACTAAATATAAATGGACAAAAAGATCAAACCTCGCCAACATACTACAGACAGGATCGCAATCTTAACACCAGCATTTTAATTGTACGATGAGGTGTTAACAGAGCTATTAGTAATGTGGTTTACACATTGTGCAAGTAAAGAGCTTTAACATTTTATGGCGTACCGAACTCGGTTATTATTTCAACAAGCTTCATTTCCGACTTTGCTTGCGTGAATCACTCATTATATTTTGAAACAAGCCACCCGCGACTTTGTCCGTGTGTCCTACAGATACTTTATTATTCTTTTTCGATCAAAGAGTAGCCTAAATAAAGTATAAAATTAGGTTTTATTATAAATACCGTCCTACTTTATATGCATTTAAGAAGTTCTTATTTCAAATTACCAGCTGATAACTAAATTTGTTCCGTTCCGTTAATCCCGTACAAAATACCGATCCTTAACCAATATTTTAACAAACATACTTAGTTTTAAATTTGCAGTTTTTCAGTGCTGAAGTTAAAGAGGTGGTACTAATATATTATAGTAAACAGCACTACCGCCTACCATCACATCGCATTCCCTGTTTGCATTTGCAAGGTCATCCATATTTAAATATATTTTTTTTTACATAATTGGCAGACTTGAAGTCCATAGTTTCTGGGTTCTATCTGCCTACTCTGATTCAGTGTAAAAAGTGAAATAAACAAATATTATTAACTATTGAAATTATTTATTCAAAAGCTTTGATTGCATTAAATATGAAAAACAAAAGTATTCCGACGGCGGGTCATAAGTTCCCACATAAAAATAAACAGCAAGCAACATTTAATTTGTGAGAAATTAATATTAAGAACTAGATATTTAATATGAAGGTCAAACAAAGATGAGTTAACCCGGATTACGAATGTAGTCTTCAATAAGAAATTCCAGCGAAACCGTGATTTGAATATGTAATGAACATAGTTTTGGCGCACCTCGTTTTGCTTTATACACCTAAATCTGTGCTACTAAACTATTCTTTAACCCATTTTCAGTGGATGCTTTGTGTGTTCAATGCTAGCTTGATAAATACAAAGTAGTTGTAATTTTTTTAATCAGATCATTAATTGGTCCCCTGTGCCATAAGCTAAGGCTAGGTTTCAATTTATCCATTTTTATAACACTTTAAACACTACCCTTATTAATGAACTTGAACTTAATATAATTAATAATGTTCTCTTACGATCAATTCCCGCCCGCAGTGAATAAGCGCGTTAGTTTTAACTATGACTTTCAAAAGAGCTCTTTTAAGCCAAAGTTGAACAAATGATTTTGGTTTTAATTGCCAAGACATAATGGCCTTGTTTTAGTATTTCAGCTTTTTAATTAAAATGTATATGGGTCTTTCTGGTGGGAATCATATTTCTATTGTCCAATTTAATTAACGTCGAAGCTTCTATCAGAATGACTGCTTATATTACTCGCCTATACTTGCCTTATTTTAAGCTTTGGCAACAACTGCGTTGTGCATGTACTACGAGGGCCTACTAGCCTCCCCAATGGAAATACCCAAACTGCTCGACTTTTTTTACATTATTCACGACTGGGCACGTAGCCCACCTGATGAGAAGCGGTTGCTAATCGCTATTCAATGCTTGTCGTTTCTACGAGCTCCTCGATATAATAAACCATAAGAAACGAGGTTTATTATATGTGTCTGGCTGCTATCAGGTAGCAACAACTAACAAAATAAAAGAAGTAAAACAATCGTGTCGCTTTCTTGATTGAATTCGAAGGCTAAGTCTGAATGTTCAGTTATATAACTTATTGCTTAGAAGTAATTGAATTCCAATTGGCACTTATTCACTTTAAGAAAATTTAACTAAGTTCGTGTCGAGCTAGGGTTAGATGAATTCCGTAGATTTTCTTTAGTAATTTTCTAAAAATCTTGATAAAATTTGTTGTTGAAAGGCCCATTATGATGTAGGAGTATTTTTTAAATACATAAGGTAATATATAATGTAGGTATAATATAATAGTCTAATGTAGGTCTAAAACAAATAAACCCTTTTTTGCTGTGATTGATATTTAGTAATATAAAATAATGTTAGGAAAAGTTTTATTTAGTTGAAATAAAACATACCAAACTAAACAAATATATTTACTAAAGAGCAATCAAAATATGATACTACTATCTTTAGATTTTTTTTTGTTATTTACAATTATACAAGCTATAATATATATAAGGTAAATATACAACAAACATACTTTGTGATTTTAAAAACAGTGAAAATCATCAATCATTATTTTGCTTGAATAATGTAGTAATAATATTATTTTATTTTATATTTTTCATATTAAACATTTGCACGCCATTGAAAGCAGAACATAATGAAACTACTAAACATAATGTTATCTACCTATATACTAATGTACCTATGTTATCGCAAATAAATTATTTGATTTGATCAATTGACAAAATATTTTATCAAACTTTACTTTGTAAGAAAAGATGCTCATAATGTTCCTTATTAACAAAAAGAAATATAGTAAATGTTGAGTTCGTAACTCTCATACACAATGCAATCACTCGTACAGTACAGACAGATATAGATACGGACATGGTGTGACTATTCGTTTTCCGTTTTAGTTACTATCCCACGGCACCCTAAACAATAATAACTTCCATTGAACTTTTTGTTATAAACTGTGACCGCCACGGGTGTGAAAAATTTAGGTTAAGATCACGCCATTCAACTTGTTCATTGAAACTCGCTCGACAGTCGACACAATAGTCAACGACTCTGTATAGTTTCCCAACGGAATTAACTTTTTCTCGTCTATATTTTTATGTCTATACTAATAGAATAAACAGGAAAAATTTGTATTTGTGTATGTATGTTTGTTACGAATAAACTCAAAAACTATCGAACGGTTTTCTATATTTCTTTCACCATAAGAATGCTACATGGATCCCTACTAAAACTTCTATGTAACCCAGGATATAAAATAGCTACCGGAGCGTAGGCGTGTTATAGTTTAAGGGTGCATAGGGACCCTACTTATAAGTAGAAACCCTAAAGATTTTTCTTTGGACCCCAAGCCAACCTCACCTGCTGATCAACAAACGAGGCTCTGGCAAACATAAAAGTTCCCGGTAAGCGCCTATAAGGTAAGACCAATAATATAATTGGCCAAATGTGGGTTTATAAAATGCCCTATAGCATCTTGGAGAAACAAAACATTTGCCAAAATTAAATAATTAACCCAAAAACGTGTTTGTATGAAATATTTTCTCATCGGCTTAGTTTCTTTGCACACGCTGTTTATCTATTTAACATACAAATATTAGCTTTGGTGGCTCTGCTGGCCGTATTCAATTTCGCTTTCATCGCCCATAGAAAGCCAATTTTGCGATGACCTCCTTGTCCGAGATACTTTTACTTATTCGAAGAGGAAACAATCTTTATTTATTATGACTGTAATCTTGTTTGCAGTCTTGAAGTGTGTCAGTACTATTTAAAGTATTGTAACTATCTATTAATCAGTACTACTTTTTATCTCCATTAATAATTTCAAATATATAAGAATTTTTCCCTGTATTGACATTGAAACAAGCGCATCAAATGGGTCATCGAGTCAGGCGCAGTCGCAGGTTGTTGAACTAACACAAGAAAGAGTAAATACTATCTGTGTTAAGTAGAGCGCGTCGTCAGTGCGGTCGCTTCGCCGGCGGGGCTACCACGTATAGCAGTCTTCTCAGCAGTATCTGCTTTCCTTTCCCTCCTTAGTAGTATAAGCGAGATGACGAGCGTTTCTGTTTACGCTGTCGTGACGCCGTGGAGAGTGCCGCCGAGTCTGAAACGCGCCTCACATACCTGCGAGAGCCCGAAAGCTGGTCGACCTCAGGTGAAAGTGCCGCACGCCTTCTCACCCAATGAGTCTTGATACCGGCTCGTTTTTAATTTCGACGCGATCGTAACACATATTATTATTTAAACTATACGAACAGTTAAATGATCGATAATCTCCACTGGCGGCTAATCCTAATTTAAATAATGACTTTAATCAAGTTGGAGTTTTATAATATGCCATGTTGAAATGCGGCCATGATCGCTTTCTTACGATAATGTTATAATATGAATATGCGATATAGTAAGTTGAATCGGGAATTATATTTGATAATTTTTTTTAATGTTTTTATTCAGCACACGTACTGATTTCGTATTACCAGCAGTCTTCTACTGTCAGTTAAATAAATAAAGCTGACCACGAATGACGCGTAAGGCGCGGATTGACACGATTGTTGTGTAATATATACGCATAAACATATAACTTTAAATAAATATATATTTACTAAAAACATTATGCCTATTAGTTTGTTCAAGGCGATTTTCGCAAGCATTATCACAACACGGAGACCGCGTAATGTGTAGTAAATATTCGTAGTTTATCGGTAGAATACAATTAACAATAAGAAAATTCATGATAGGAAAATAATTAAGTAAGCAATACTTAATAGGTCTTGTCTTTAACATTAAGATTTGTGAAGCTGTGTTTAATATTACCAGAAATTTTAAGTTTGCCTGTTATTGTATATTATGTATATACAAGAGAATACGATAAAATGAATCACGGTTCACGGAAACTTTACACTAGTTCGCTATCAATTAGAAAATTCAATAGAACTTGTTACTTGATATTTGATAACGTATAAACAAACATAGACACTTTTTAAATACTTACATATGCTAGCATACACTATGTCTACGTTCATAAGACCTAAGAGCAGAGTGCTAATATACCGGCCTTCGCGTCAAGCGTGACTGACCATACGACACAATTTTGAAACTACATAAATGTAAGGATTTTGCTGACTATTCTTGATCTCTATAAATTTATATTTCTATATTCAATTTAATGCACATACGATATTTTAGTTTTGTTAACTTAAAACAACATTCATTTAAAAACAATACTTCACACATAAAGTTAAAAAACCTAATTTGTTTTATTCTACTGTTGACTATTAATTCCCCTTTTAAGCCACTTACATATACAAGTTTTTTTTCCATACGTATAGTGACTAAATTCCTGTATAAGATTTTATAATGCAGAGATTCGTCTTAGTGGCAACTAGTAGGCGCAACGCGTGTGGTTCGTCCTTCACGAATAAAATGCTTGTGTCCTGCGATTATATCTTCCGCCGCTGTAATACTCGGCTAAAACGCTACGTAAATCAATAACTCGACTCACAAGTCCGTAATGTTCCATTATTCTCTACATCTGGAAACCAAGACTCATGGACTCTTAACATTGACTTAGTTAAACCGTTGTGCAATACAGATCTGATTGTTGTTTTATTGTATACTAGCGACCGTGACATATATCGCATGCTTAAAGGAACATCGACCCATTAATAGATAGGTCAGGTTTGAGTTACGTACTTACAGTCTTTCTATTTCTTACTGAGATCGAATCAATGTTAATTAAACGTTCAAAACACAAGCAGAATTACTAATTAATAACTCAGTATCAATTTAATGCGCTTACAAGTAGGACAAATATTCTTTAGAAAGATCTTCTTTTGTAATGTCCCAAAAATAGTCTTTTTTTGAGTTAAGTCACTATTCCATTAAGCGTTTTTGCGTTAACCATCATAATATTAGCTTTATAAAGTCCACGGCTGAACGTTAGCCTCCCCAATAGATAACAGTCTGCTTGGGGGTGATCGCAATTCAAGCCAGTATGCAGGATGACGCTGCTGCCCATCATCCGATAAGAATTCTCTTCGTCGACAACTCCCCGTGAGATGAGAGGGTGTGGCACTATTCTAGGCCGGTATCACGCGGCAGCATAGATATTGTGATAATCTGAAAATAAATAATTATTTCCACCTCCATAAATTGTGAAAATTGTATCTGGTCTCTCTGCTCCCGATGACTTGAGTTCAATTCCTACTCATGAAAAATAATTATATGCACAAATACAAGTATGTAAATTAATCTAGTACATTTTAAAAAACGCATCACGAATCAGAGTTATGTATTCAAAACGTCAAAATAGATCGTGATTATTGAATTATAAGCATTTTATTAATCAAAATTGGTTTATACATGCGTAAAAACAAACAAACAAACCTTTGTCTATATAAACTATGAAACTATTTTCACGCACGTTTAAAACATACATACATAAATTCACGCCTGTATCCCCGAAGGGGTAGGCAGAGGCATATTATACGCCCACACTTCGCCAATTATATAGTTAGTCCCGCGTAATAGGTGGCGAGCCTATTGCTGCTTACCGGGCACTATTATGTTCGCCAGAGCCTCGCCCGTTAATCGGCAGGTGCACCACTTGCAGGTGAGGTTGGCTTGGGCTCCTTGGTAGGAACCCTATACACCCTACACACGTTTAAATCACAATATATAAAATAAATATGAAGGTTCGTATAGCATATTGAGTTTTGTTTTTCTTCAAAGTATTTTTTCTTCGCTATGTGTCGATACTTCCCCCTTTCAAGACAAATGTTTATAAAGATACGCTTCGTAAAAGATAGGTACCTGTATACAATTATTTTTCACTTGCGGATGTTGAGTTGGTTCACTGACATACTGATTATGTCACATATCGAATTAGACCCTGGTTTTGTTTGAACTGTGTCATTCAAACATGCGAATTGTTTGAGGATCTTCGTACCAAATGTGGTGTGTGTACAAAGGCCGCGGCAACAGGGCGCGCCTGTTTGAAATTTAGCACTTTTATTACTAGGCCTGCACGAATATTAGCTTATGTAATAATTAAACGTACAGATATTTGACTAATGATTTATCAATCGTGCTAGCTGTTGACATACATAATCAGAAGTCACCACACGACATGTGGTTATAAAATTCGTTTTAAGTATGCTAATTTCCCAACCGCCTTATATTTCATTTGAGTCTTTTCTTTTAATTATTACGTACTCCTCGTGGTCGCACTGGTTCGAGTATGAACTGATACCCCTTCACTTTGGTTTGAGAGGGAAATCCTGAGTAGGCAGTACAAGGCAGTAGTGGCACTTGTGGGGTTCGAAAGGGTTACCGCGGCAAGAAGGAACATGGATGGTTTTTAGTCAAAAGTCTGACACACCCTTCCGCTTCACCCACAGCGGAAGTCAGTCACTTGATGATTTTTCATCCAAAACAAAAAAAAATGCCAGTAGTGGCACGTTGAAAGGCTACTAGGCCCAAATACCTTTGACCATAATACTCTAATATGACGTATAAATTTTATTCAAAAAGTAATATATTAAAAAGTATCCCAACTGAAACAGAAAAATACCAAGAAATATATGTTAAAGCATTAATTGTATTTAAATAGATACAAGGTTGTTGACCTATTTTAATTGTGTAATGCTTCAAACATTCGGTTTAAATAAGAAACAGAGCACAAAAGGTGTGTCTGTTTGGAGAATGGTCGTCAGAGACCTATTGCCGATTCGTATCATATCTGTGGCCATTGTTCGTAATATGTCCAGTCCCTTATTGTTCCTTGACATCTACTTTTAAAATAGCATATTTTAAAGCAATAAGCGTGGTAGGAATCTTTAAATGTAGACTACATACATAATACAGATGGTATTATACATGATATTATGACGTCGCTTGTATTAAATTAATTACCTGAAAATTTGCATATTATTTCACAATAAAGTGCAAAATGAGATCGCTTTACAAAATCTAGCTCATTAAACTTAGTTGTAATTGGCAAAGAGAAAATAAAATGAAATATATAAATTTATGTTTCATCATCATCTCAGCCATATGACGTCCTCTGCTGAACATAGGTCTCCCCACATTGAGCGATCCTGAGTCGCCTGTACCCATCGGCTTCCCGCCGCCTTAACCAGTTCGTCGGCCTATCGCGTGGGAGGCCGTCCCCTACTACGTTTGCCGTTTCGCGGTCGCTATTGAAGACCCTATGAATTTATATTTGTTTTTATTAGAAGTAATATTTGTCTGCCTTGAAATACTTTAATATATCAAAATGAAATGAATGATGCAATGAAGGAATTTATGTAATACATAATACTAAGTGTCATATTATTATGATGTAGACACAGAGTTGTTTAACGCAATATTAATAAAATTAAATGCAATAAATTTTAAATTCCTTTCTGTCATTACAAAAAGAGGACACCGATGGAAATGTCATGTCAATGATTCTTTAAGGTACGCCCAGATTCTGAGAATGGTTCAAGTTGTCTCTTCGTTGCTTGTGAATTGTGATGTAACGTGGACCTGCCGCGCAAATCAAACGGACCTTAACATTCCGTATATCCGCATGTAATAAAAAATTATATAATCGATTACGTTGCGTTAATTTGGAAGTTGAACGACACTATGAACCTATTTCTGTAAATAGTTGAATAAAATTAACGTTCAGCTGTAATAATGAGTTTACGCTGTGAAATTAATGTCTATTTTTTTCGAGGCTTTATAAGAAATACGAAGCTAATTTCAATTTACTATTTGTATGTATTTTTTTGTCTTGCAATACTTTATCTAAAGTAGTTACTTACATTTAGTTTTCAAATAGCTTTAATTTCGTAGTTGATATAGTGGCTGTTGTATTGTTCAAAGAAATAAACGGTTAGGTTGGGGATGACTGTCGGAAGATTATGAACATCAATTTATTGTAAATAATAGAATATCAATTCTGTTTGGATACCCTTAACATTAAAGATTTACATAAACCAGAAGAAATAAAGAGTGGGATTTAATAATTAATAAACATAAAACACGACTGGAAAATGCTCACAATAATAAGAAGCGGCTCGGTCATATCTTACTTAATTTACAATCAAAATAAAAATAAATATTGATGTTTTCTCTGAGCGCAAGGACGCGCAAGAACTGCGAAGATAGCTTTCACCGCGCATTGTCAGACATATGCTGAGCTGTCATATTTCATCGGTCTAGTCGATCTGTCTAATGCCCTTGTAATAATATTTGACGTGGAGTCGACGACCTCAACGAATTTTTTGTACGATTATAACAAATAGCATCTTGTTCCTCTACTTTGTCTTAATTGATTACGCAATTACTTTCTAATGGCAACGCAACACAAACGTAATTTTTGGTTAAATGAAATTTTGGGCAAATATCAGAAGAATGGTTTTTGTTTTGCTTATCTCGTTCTTAGAATTAATATCTTTCAATTAAACGTTATTGTAGTAAGAGATTTTAGGATAAATCGTTTAAACTTTGAGGTAACATAAATCGCGGGATCGTACACGCTGAGGGAAAGAGTTTTTGAAAATACTAATTTGATAATACAGCGTGTGTACCTAGAACATAATAAAGGATTCTGGATCCTTTTGGAATAGAAAAATCCACTTGAGTTGCTAGTTACGCTGTCACATCTAAACCATCTGGTAAATTTTGATAAAATTACCTACAAAGGGTTTAATCTTAGTGATGCTACTTTTTATTTAGAATATGTTGTTACTTACTGTGTGACGCAGACTATAAGTAACAGGTTAGAAGTTGTTAGCGAAAGCTTTTGTTTCTGTTACCGCAACATCTCATGTAAAACAAAAGAGTGTTTCTAAGAATAATCTAAAAAGCGTGTGAGTAAAAAATAATATCTTAATACTAATGTCACTAAAGTACTCATACTAATCCATCATAGTCTTGCCGCTAAGATTGAGTGTTTGTCCAAGAATCTCAACTTTCTCTTTGGGTCGTTTTTTTATTCTCGTTGGCCCTCGGCCGCGTGAAGGATTCGTGGGTCCGTGCCCCCGTGCCTCGTAATGGAGGGATATAAATCGTAACCCTAATATTGATGACCGTAATTTTAAAACTATTTGAGACAAACTATCTAAGGCGGTATTAAATTTTGGAATTTAAGACGGTTAAGTAGGGTAAGCACTTAAGTATTTTATGTTATTAAACTCCTTTTTTATTTCATAGTGAGTTGAGAATAACGATACGATTTTGTCCGTTAGGTAAATCAGGCAGATTGTGATAAGCCTATAAAATATTGCTTTTATAGGAAACAGGGCTAGATATTATGTAGGGTAGTATTTTATATAGCTCATGAAGTTATGTTTTCCGCGTCTTCTTAAGCATATCATACGAGCCAGCAATTTTAAAGATCGAGTCACAACAGATACATTCACCTGATTTTAAATTTTACGTCAACCAGGGCAAGTGACATTTAAGGAAAATCTTTATTGACACTTCTCTGTGCACGTCATTCAAAAACATCAATTTTAAAGTGTCATCGGTCAAGCAATTGCCGTTTATACCGGAAGATGAAGCACTAGTATATATTAATTATAATTAACATGAAACTTATAATTTTTATGCATTCTAGAATTTAATGTCATAAATCAGGTAATTAATAAAATCTCTTCCTACTCTCTAGTCCTATATGATTAAAGGAATACTTAATGTTATTACTTTTTAAATACTTCCTGTATATGATTAATCTATATTCGGTTTTAAATGATATAATTACATATACAGGTAGTGACGAACTTTCCTTAAAGATTGCTCAGATTGAACTCATCAAAATTGAGCTCATTAATTTAAATGTCACGAGCTTGAAACAGATCAACGTTTCCGTGAAAGATGACTCTGGCTATCCGGAAAAGACGCGTTATCTCGCCAACTGTACTTAAATGCAAATCGCTCTCAACAGTGAAAACAACGGCACATAATTAAAGATGTAATAACTCTCGTTCAATGCACCTGGTCGATGACTTTTGAAACGAAAGATAATTAATTTTACTAGCCGCAGATATATTGTCTTCCTTTAATTATAATTTGGACGTATTTTAATTTTAATATATTATGACTATAACTACCTTTTTAAATTTTATTCCTTTGTTATACGCCACTGAACGAGCAAGGCTGTATAGAAATAAACCCTTCATTTATGTGTTAAGATTGAATATATCTTTACCAATTTCAAGTTATTTAATACAATTTTATATACATATTTGAATACAACAACAAAAACAATATAATAAGATTTTGTTGTTCATTAAAGTTTTAGTAATTAACCTATGGGCATTGAACTTATAAATGCCTTCGTTGATGTCTTTTGTATGTAGACATGTATACTTCATAATTATTGATTAACTTCATCATGCTTTGGATGTTTTAAATATTTTAGAATTTCTGCAGACTGATACCGATGCCTATTATTTTAATATTACTTCAATAGGCAGTTAGTTTAAAACATTGTAAATATTTTGTTACATTTTTACTATGCATCTATAATAAACTCAAATAAACTGTATTTTTCACACAGTTTTAAAATCAAATTAAACATACGTAATTCCTATATTGATGTCACTAAGGTTAATTACATTTATAAAACTTAATGAAAGCAGCAAAACAAAACTATTACTTTCTACAGAATGGTTGTATTGTATGAATCGTCATACGAGTCTGATGAAAGCAAAATTCGTATAACACTTTCCACGGGTGACCCGCCGCGGAGTCTTTGATAAAAGTGTGTAGTAAAAAACTGGTCTTTGTAACTGTATTACTGTGCGGGTGCGGGATGCGGGGTACCCAGTTGGGCTGGGGATGTGGGTCAGTCGCATTACCGGCGCGAGTTGACATTCCACCTGCAGGCAGCCTTGGAAGACCACGCCTCGTCCTCATACGAAAGCAACAATTCTCGATCACTTTCTTCACAATGACGCACACTATTAAAGTTTGCGGATGAATTTTGTCTGAGTCCTCGTTTGATTGCGTGATAGTTTATGGTCTGATTCAGGTTTAGTTGACTTTTTGTATTAAATCTTGCAAAGGTTCAGTAGGTCAAACAAATTGCCGCTGTAAACTATATTCCATCTACAAGCAGGTTTGGAAACCCTTGTAAGACTTTATACAAAAGCAAGAATTTGAATCGAGTACTTTCTTCCAATGAGGCTATAAATCTTGTGGACGAACTATCAGAGTCCTCGTTTGATTGCGTGATACTATTTAGTCTGATTCTATGGGGTGTGTAAAGGTTCCTCATTAGGCGTGTAAGTGTGATAAAGACGTAAGCACTGTTGTAATGCCACATTTTATTGCCCCGCGGACAGCGAGCGGTTGACATTAGCATAGTTCCTTTTTTCTTTAGTTTTGTTTTTAAAAGTGAGTAGGTCAATAAAATGAAATAATAAACAAAATATAAAAATTAAATAAAATATAATTTTTTGTCTTTAAGATCAAGAGGTTCATTTAGATATGTCAAATTTTTAAACACAAAATGGAAATTCCATATTTTTTTTTTAACAACAATGAAAGAAATAAAAGCAAATGGATTTTTTGTCAGAATTTGTCAAGGTTTGTCAGTTTATCTGTCTGTTGTGGTTTTTTTCTCAAGATTTGTCAGTCTGTCGGTTATTCTTATAGGCTGTTAGTCAGCCTGTCAAACCGATGCCGATTGTCGATGTAAACGAGATTTCACCTACAGGCAGCTTTGGGAGCAAACTCTTCGTACGAAAGCAAGAAATCTCGACCGTTTTCTTCCAATGACGCACACTATAAAGTTTTCGGATGAATCATCATTATTGGCATTTGATTGCGTGACGGATTTAATGTTGATTATGCTTCTGTTGGTTGTGATCGTTAAACATATTATCGTGAGAGGTTTAGTAGGTCACCATTAAGAAACCACACATGGTCAATGTACAAAAGAAAAAAAAATTGAAACACTTCTTTGAAACCCACTCAACTTTGTAAAAGACACTTCAACTATGGGTAGATTTAAGAGCCGTCTTTTTTAAAGAACGCTAAAAGTTCGCGAATGATGAGCAATATTTAGATTTAAATAAGAGCGATTAAACATGGTCAATGGCATGCTGTTTTCATTGGACTCCAAGAGTCAGACGATAACCAGCATTGGTATTGTACAAGCAGTCGTCTAGATGACGACTGTTCGTTACCACATATCTTGAAACTAAAACTCACGATCACTTTCTTTCTGTGAAGCGTGTAATAATGTTTGTCGAGGTATTATCAGAATTGTTATTTAGGTATGTATATATGAGATTTTATAAATCATGTTTGAAATTCCAGCCACCTTTTTTGGTTTATGTGCATTCGATTGCTATTGCTGTACCTGAGGATCAGAACAGTTATCTCGGACATAATAGAAAGAGGTTTACTATTGCATTTTTCCTAATGTTGACGTTTCACCTGCAGGCAGCCTTGAAACTCGCTTGTGACCACGCCTCGTCCTCTTACGAGAACGAAAATTAGCGATCACTTTCTTTCAATGACGCACACATCATCGTCGTTGTGTTGTGATTGGATATTGTGTGCCGGTTTTGGTATTTGGATAGTTATGTTGTGTGAAGATAGCACTTATGTTTCGAGTTTTCTGCTAACGTCTCTGCCGATGGCTTCCCTATTGTAGGCGTATCTTTCTGGATACCATGAGGCCCGAGGCCATCTACAGTGATTTGTTTTGGGTAAAGTATTTATAGCACTATGTGGAAGTTACTTTGAGGGTGTAATCAAAGCAAAGCTGATTACATTAACAAAGGATAGTCACCTGACGATTTCCTTGATAAAAACTGTCGAATGGGTAACAAAGTAAAAAAAAAGATATATCTCTCCTTTTTATAATATATGAATTAAAAACCGAGACCGTAATTAATGCAACTTTAAATAATGCAGTCTTAAGGAGCTAATGCCAAATTATCGTATAGTTGACATATAACAACATTCGAAAATTATATAGTTTTTAAAAAATGCAGAAATATAGAAGAAGAAATAAGAGAACCTTTCGTATAATATTTAACTACAATATAAACTTCCAAAATATACAAACGGCGTGTTTACTCTACTGACGACGTCAAATCACACCCAATAGTGAAAACCGGATCCGAATCCATTCAATGCTTGCTTACTAAGATTACAACGAGTCTGGCCGTAGAAGAGAACTAAATGTAACTTTCTTTTACTTTGTACATAATTGTTAAACTGAGACATTTATTAAGACTATAACAATATATTTTCTACGCTAGTTAGATTCTCAGGATCCGATAGCAATTAAAAAGTATCATGACCAATGTTCTCAGTGATGAAACGTACGGTTATTTTTTAAACTATTACTTTGAATTAAGCTGCAATTATAAACTGTAATTATTGTGGCTGAAGTATTGTATTGTCTTGTTTAGCCAGTCATAAGGTCAAGCGTTATACTTTGACTTTAGTATACATTTTTATATTAAGATGCAGTAGTATGTTATCCGCACTGGGTCAGCGTGGAGTATAGCCTAAACCCCCTTTACATTGATTTGTAGGAGAAGACACGTGCCCAATAGTGGGACGTATACGTATCTCGTAAAAAAAGGACTTACAGCAATCATCTTCAATGCAAAGAATAAAATATGAGTTGTAACTCATATTTTGTTATGGGTGTACCCATAGAAAAATTAATAATGTAACAATAGAAGTGCTGTGAGCGTGTTTAATCTTCCTTTTCATTCCACGTTTACATTCCTTGGATCTGAACGAACTGGCATAAGTACACTATCACTTCACACTAACACTTTTTGTTTGTTACTACAAATAATTTGTAAGTTGTCCCCAATGAAAAATAGGTTGATGCCATAGAAATCTTAATAAATAGAAGTGCTGTGCGCGTATAATCGCTGGCGTTCTGGTGTATCGTATGACACCAGTGCATCCAGAACTATTAAATATATTGCCAATTGTTTCGTTATATCTGAATCGTGCCTCACTACAAACTATGTTCAAGAATAACTTGTAGTCCGTAGTGAATGACAGCACCGTCAATAACGAACAAAAATTTACAAATTTGCGACATGCGTTCGTTTTCTAATTGGCGAAATGTGATAGTTTTACGCGGCACATACCATGAAAATGGTCTACCAGCAGGTTTGGGATTGGGGTCATTATTTAGATTACTATGGTTACACCATTAAATATTTATAAGAAAACATTACTTTCATAACGGTCCACCTATTTGAACCTCTTTGTAGTATTGCAAAGCATTTGGAATTAACTTTCGTCAACGTACTGATGAGAACCATCAACATGTAGTGATATGGGTGTAGATTGCGTGCGTTATGATGACAGGTGAGCCTTGAGTCTGCGTGTCAAGGTCGAAGTTCGTTCGTCTTTTATCTAATGCTGTGGGCGCCCGTGCTCGTATGTGCAAGCCACGGAACTTTGGTATATCTAACGATTAAAAAAAAATTGCACCGGAATGTGTATTCGGAATGTGATCATGCACTATATAAGATAGAACATTGTCTTTATTAGAATCTATTAATTACTTTTAATATATAAATAGTTTTATTCAACGAGTTTCAAGCCTCGGGTTTTTTGTTAACAATCCTTAATTATGTATAAAGACTGCTTTTACTTCTGCTGAAGTTATGGCTTTTTTTTCTGACTGTTATCGAACAATAAATAATAGACCTGTGTCAGAACAAGAAATTACTATGTACTACAATGCCAAAACTCGTAATCCTGGACGATGCGCGATGTAATCGATTAATTAGACATCGATGCACGCATTGGTTACGCGAAAAACCGGTGTTTGAGTAGTGCACGTGCCGCGGCCCTACCCGAGCCGGTGTCGAAACGATGGCTCGTTCAAACACTAATCGTCACTAGATACCTCGGGTTTCGCAATCACCGGACCTTCCACTCACTCGAATCGAAACGCTCGATTGATTGTAATTCGAACGTGCATCGATGGCTTGTGTTCTGTCTGATATGAGCATTGATTTATGTGACCTTTACGTTACTGTTGATTTGACAAGACTGTAATTTGATAATGCCATCGAGTGCTTTCTCTAAAAGCAGACTACACGTCTCGTGTTAGTGATAGGACTATTTCTGTATCTGACTGGATACTGGATAGCGAGTATCATTTTGAAATTAGTCGCCATAATGGCATATTGTATTCCAAAACTAAGAAAATATGATTACCAGTATGTTTTCAACTTAAACGTAGTGTAAGGTTGCGTCTTTATGTAAAGGTAACCTTTAATACTCTATAGGTCTTACTTACCATCCTATGGGATATTTGTAAATAAAATAAAAAGAGTAAAGAAGATTAAAAATATCCATTACCTCCTTTTGATAGTCAAGTATCGACATGTATCCATTAATTTACGATCCTCATCATTGATTAAGTCAGAATGGTATAATATTTAATTGCATGTTTCGTTTAATTACAATATGAATGATGTACATGACAACTTTTAACACTAAACTTTAATCCGGCAATATAGTAATTATTAATTATGTTCACTATGATTGTACCGATGTGGCTTATGGCTTACATAAATATTTTATAAATATAATTAACGACAAAATGCTTAAGACTTCAACATAACTTATAGTTATAGGCTATGATTATGCCGCTTTACGCCATACGGCATGCTTATAAGATAGACGTGGCTTAATACTATGTTTAAAATGGCTTTATAGTATCGATGTTAATTTTCTAACTGGCGCCATTTATAGTAAATTTCGTCATTTTTACGTGTTGCCATAAAAAAAAAATATTAGTAATATGCAGGAGAATGAAATGAGTATAAAATAAAGTTCATACTTATATCATACTCTATATTTCGGGGTCCAATTGCGGTGGACAATTATTGTGGTGCTATGTATTATCTATATATGGTACTCGAAACATTTAACTTTGCTGTTAAAAATCTAGACTAGAGTACGAACTAGAGTACGAAAAATATCCATGATTTTAGATTGGAACTCACTATTACCCAGTTCTCTTTGAATTTGAATTCCATTTGGTCAGTTTACTCATATTCTAATTAAACATCGATCGTATTGTAAATGGAATGAGTGTGCAATATTTCTTAGGGCACATACGATAATATGTACATTTACACTGACCAAAACTTTCATTATTTCATTGATGGACGTAGATCGCTCCAAAATATCAAATAACAATCAAATTTTTTTAAAAACTTATTTATCTCATATCTTTGCTTGTACTCTGTTTTGTCTTATTTGTAGCCTCTTATTCCCACAATTCATTTGGATAATAGATTTAATAAACCACCATTTATGAAAGGTTTGAAAGTGCATCGAGCCTTATTTTATAGATTTGTGCATATACATAGCCAAAGCAACTGGTTTGTGTAGAGTTTCTCTTATAAGGTCACGTTTGCCTACTTTTGCTTAAAATATGCATTATTTAGTAAGACTCGCGGAACCTGCTTTAAAACGACTAACAGATGAAGTATGTTTGTGAACGATTAGTTAGAAAGACGTGCTGTATGATTTGTGAACTAATTTATAAGGCTGTACAAAGTAAGGTTTGACATAATCTCGTTGTTAGAGTAAAGTTTGAAGGATAAATGAGGGATTGAAGGCCGCGCAAGCATTCCGCCATTCACCTTAGCGCGCCGCCTGCGCCTGCGCAGCCGCTGCCCACTGTCAAGGCTACCTTGCGAAACTGCAGCGCAATTCAGAGTCAGATACCCGGCCGACCATCTACCTTTATATACCAGACTGGCTTATGAAAATAGTGGCGCAACCACCTGTTCCAACGTCGGCCTTCGACCGCTATCTTTAAATTTAAAAGTCCATAATGCACTGCGGTGTAGGAATTTAGTTCTTTAGCTCGTTAATATTAGGTTAGGTTAGTTTATTTTTATATGATTTGGGCTAAATGTGTTCTTGATTTTTCTTTTGCAAACGTATTTTAATGTGCTGTTACAACAGTCAATGCAGTTTGCAATTTTGAAAGCAGTTTATAAATGAATTGCTTTTGAAAAATCCTGCAAACCTATTATAAAATTATATCACTTACTTTTAAATGAATAAAGCTTTAAACTACCAAAAGGTGCAGGAAAACCTATTTCTCAAAATAAGCAGTCTCTGCGTTATTCTTTAAAATGGCATATATTTTCCGCTTTAATGTACTTTTATTTTCGCAAAAACGATACTTAATAACACATAGGTAGTGTCATTTTGACATTCCGCCGTTAATCTTAGCTCATTAAAGAGGATCTGCGGTGAAAGATACAACTTGAACTTTCAGCGTCTGTGACATCCTGCTCGAGTGTCGTCCACAAGGAAACATTTTACTGTCCGGGGTGACTGACCAAGGCGCCTTGAAAAGGGACTTATTAATCATTTACGTATTGAGTTCGCCCTTTCAGATTTCAATTACACTAAAAATAAATGTTTATTGACATACTTACACCTGAATTACACTTAGCGATTCACGCTCGGCGCAGACTAACAAAGTTCCCTTACAATTGTAATGAATTATAGAATAGAAACTACCAACGCATTCAGAATTAAGTTGGCGTGAAATCGTAGAGATTTTTCTGGTAAATTATTCATGTGCCTCACGTTGGGTTGACTTTCGACGCGTTCGTATGAAAGCCTTTCACTCTTATCATGGGAGTTCCATATTTTGCACAATTACAATAATGTGGATTACGGTATAATCTAATAATTTCCAAATCGTACTAATCAAAATTTTGGAATTGGTATAGAGTAAAAAGCATTTGTAGAAGTTGCTCATTTTGTTTCAGATTAGTACTATGTATACTAAGCTTTAAAGTTTATATAATAATATTTACACAATAAAACGTCATGTAAATAAATAATATAATGATGTCACTTCGTTGTAATTTTAAATAAGTAGGTAAGCGATGTCGTGGTGTTCTTATAATTCTGATCGATCACTCAACGGTGGGGCAGCTACTGCGCTGCTGCGCCAAATTATCAGTCACGTAGGTATTCAAAAGTCAAATGTAGTATGTATACGTTTCCCAGAAGAGGCCAAGCATGCTGGCGTTGCTGTTCCAAAGGGATACCACGGCCCCGGGGCATGGCAGGCACAAGAAGGAACTGGAATGTTTTTAGTCAATAAAAGTCTGACACACCTTTCTGCTTCACGCACAGCGGGTGACGATTCAACATTTTCCACCAGATTTTTTTAACTAATCGTCATTCGTATTCTATTTTCAGACAATATGGGATGATTTAGAATAGTATTATAATGGTTCATGTCGGAATTTGTTCGGTAGCGAGGAGTTTCGTGCGGGCCGCGCGGGCGCATGCGTGTAACGGATGCGTTTTTAGTCCGGTTAGCCGCGGCGGGCGGAAAGTGTGTTAATGCGTGCGCGATTTGCGCAACCAACCGCGTACAATATACGCCACCACCCCTCCCGGCCCGGGGTCCCGTTGTTCTAGCCATCGAGCTTATCGACAAATAATTAAACTTATTAACAATCAGTTCAGCTTCATGCTAGTGAACGCTATGGTACCATGTCCTATATATTATTCTTCAAAGCCGTTTTATGTGGCCCCACTTCACATAAAAACGGGATGACAGATAATTATGCTTAAAAACCCAAAAAGGTAACATTACTAAGCTACGAAGCGCATTTACGCGGGTTTTCTACTCAGTATCTTATGTGGCTAAATGGTCAAAAGATATTCAGATACTATGGTTATGTAGCTAAAGCTAAACGTCATTACCGAGTTGTGTGTATATTGTACATACTACATACTTATTTTAATGCATTTAAATATGAAGTTCAAGCCTTGCCTAACCAATATTTTCTTTAAATTCCCGGTTTAGGTTACCCGGTTCATATGGAAAATAGTTATAGCATGTGTGGAATATCGGCATATTATAATAGAGAGTGTTGAATACCATTGAGTCGAGATATTTTCTGCTCAGATCCGTTTGAGCGTAACATTTGGTTGCTGTGTCACAAAGTCAACCTTTATTGATACTCGTTTTTGGATCTGCGAGACATCTGTGAGTCACCATCATAATTTCTACAAAAATACCACTATTATGCTTTTGCATTATCGAAGCCACTCCCAAAATATACAGAATTTACGAATGCGGTCGCAAACGGAGATAGTCCATTACATTGAGATAAAATCTTAACATCACTGATTATCAGATAGGAATCGATGTTGGTATGCCAACAAGTTGATTCATTCAATAAGCCCTTCTTTGTTATTACCGGTGATTCGTATCACTTGCCCATAGCGAGTACTTGAGTGTTGTGTTGCAATAACTTGATTAATTGAATTGCAACGCGTTTTGCTCAAAATGATAACATACCACTACATCTTTGTTTCGTAAATTAAGTTCACATTGAACAATACGTTCACTAATAAATATTTAAAATTCTTTAGTTACCATTAGCTTCTAAAAATATTAAGAAATACAAATCATATTTTATTTAATCCGGTTACAAAAAGTGAATTAGTTTGGGATTTCCTAAGCTCCTTTGCGGTCGTATATAGGTGAGCCGGTTATTGGATGTGGGCTAGCAAGTGTCCAATGATTTTTAATTAGCAATCGGTCCCGAAGTAGTCGTACGTTAGGCCGGCCGCCCACTAACCTACTGATTGCTACCTTTATAAATATCCCGAATAGCTAAGGCTTTTGCCTAACAAAACTAGCTCAATCAATTTGTATTCTTCTAGTAAACCATGGAAGTTTAACTGTTAACTTTGCACTAATTTCAATACACGATGTAGGTAATCCATTCTCTTTTCATATTTATTAATTCCGTGAAATCGTTCAAGGCCTTCAGTGAGTGAACGAAATCCAGAAAAACCTGTCTTTTTTGCCAATTGTCGATAATATGAGCTATTGAAATCTGTTTTTATGTAAAAAACAGGAGTAATTATACCTTAACGTCTTACTTACGTATGGACTAAAAAATATATGAACATTTATTTGCTTACCGTGTGTGTATGTATTAATGTGAGAGTATAAATGGATATAACATGATTTTAAAATATTATCAGAATTTATTTACATTTTAAATAAATGTCGTAAAAATCCATCCAATAAAAAAACCCATCAAATGATTCGTTATAAACTCTCACACGAATGACTTACTAATTGTAAAATATTGCACTAACGCATACTTAGGTGTAAGAAATTAAACAAATAAGAAATCGTCTGTATAGCTCTTTCGGTGTGGTGTAGGGAGACCCGGTAGTGAGGCAGGGTGACCGCTGCTGCCGTGGCTCGGAAGCGGCGAAACGCGCGCACCATTAGTATGCGGCCGGACGTCGCATCACAACTTTCTCAACATTCTTACCAGCATCGACGACTGCCACACAAATATCGGCCGTTTGCTATCCGATATACAATTTAGCAGACCTTGTTTAAAAATTAGCGTCTCGACTATAATTGTTATTTAGCAATGGATTTGTCAAACATAGTTTTGACATACTCCTTCTGTGGTGGCGATAAATAATGACAACACAGTATTTCACTAAACCACCACTAAAATATTATCAAAATACGAATAATAATATATTTAACTACAGATAAAAAAAAAGATAATTAAATTTATGTCCGTGGCCAGTATAACCAGGTAAAACCCAAGGTTTTGCATCTCGTGCCTTTGGAAATAGAATATTAGCTGAAGACAAACGTTGATTTACGAATCGACCATATTCTTTAATTGCTGATTAGATCGCCCGATCCGGAGTTTTCTTTTTATTTAAGACATTATTAAATTTTAATATTATATTAGCTGCAAATAAAGTATAATATTTACATCGCGATTCAGTTAAGATTTTCTCGGTATTAATTAATCATTAAATTTAATGATTGATATTAACTTATAGCTTAGTACTTTTATTTAAGATATTAAAACCTTGTTCTATGTTTCTACTTGATATAAATCATAAACTTTTCTCAAAATACCAGTTACTGATAAAAAAATCTGAATTTACGGTTTTCAAGGATATGATTTATGTACTAAAAGCATTAATTTCATAATAAAATGTTTGTATGTAGGTAAAAAAGAATTATGTTAAGATAAAATCAGACCCCGCTATAATTGCATATTTTAATGATGAATTGTAACTGAAAAAATTAGTAATTCGCCCTCATACTGGTACATAATGGTATTTACTGCAGATTTAAGAAGGCCAAAACGATAGTTTGTTTTATAGCAGCATTAAAGTTATTGTTATAATAAAGTAATTAAACAATATAGAACATGGCGCAAGATTTATGTCTTTCCTCTAATTTTACGTCAAAACAGATGCGGGTGTGTAATATAGGAACCAATCATTAACGTTTTTATTCACCAACATCATCATGACCGTTTGTTTAAAAATAATTATTAGTAAAATATTTATTGCTCTAAGTTTCCTTTTATTATAACAGCGAGGTCGCTTCTAGTTTTTATAAGAATTTTTGCATAAAATTCTTTGAATTTTTAGACATGAAACGGATAAAGGGCTTAGCTTGAAGAGCGATCATAATTCAATTATAGTTAAATGTGCATGGTACTGTTTGTAAGAAATAGAGATGTACTGGCTTGTGCCCAATATTAAATGGGTGAAATAAAAACCATATGGGGCTTTAAAAAAAAGTGCTTTGTTATACCATAAATGGAAATCTAATTATTATAGTGTAGGTTGACTCGTATTGCTATAGAATAATATAAAAATTGTTTTAATTCCAGGTGGCGATGGCCGGCGACTTCATCCTCGCTGTGGCGTCGATGATGATAGCTCGCCTGCGCAGCGATGATGTCACACTCGTGCTTAGCCAGGTATCTAGTCGACGAATCACTACAATCCTCCATATATTTTTTTTACATAGTCATAAAAATTGGGTTTATAGGGATCCTACTAAGACCTAAGGAGCCCAAGCCAACCTCACCTGCAAGTGGTGCACCTGCCGATCAACGCACGAAGCTCTGGCGAATATAACAAAGCCCGGAAAGCGGCCATAGGCTCGCCACCTATTACGTGGGACTAACTATATAATTGGCAAAGTGTAGGCGTATAATATGCCTCTGCCTACCCCTTCGGGGAAAAAGGCGTGAAAGTATGTATTTATGTATGAAAATTGGGCTACCAATAAGTTTTATAAAACGTATTTAATTGATGTAAGTATTGGCCAGGGTAATTTATTGACTTGGGCTCTCTATCTCAGGAAATCCGTAATTTTCATGCGATTTACACAGAACCGAATGACGGAATCCACCATACCAAACCCTTATCATAGTGCTGATGTGCAGAATCCATTAGATTTGTACATATTATACTCATCGTATTGATATCTTACTCCCAAATATTTGCGGTTACTGTCTTTCGTTTTGAAGAGTGATTTCGTGAAACTGGCAGATGAAGACTTAACAACTGATATCTCGGAGTGAGCTGCACTGTGTGGTCTGTTTTGATGCGTATGAAATGAGTATTTTCTGTCACCGGTAGCCATTTGGGGAATAACCATTGATTAGAAATACCACCAGAAAATTGTTATAGATTTATCAATTTACAAAATGAATCAAATTAATGTTTGATTAATTTCATTGATTTATTTATTAAACATTATAATGTAGGTTCGAACACACCTACAGGTCACAAACATTACATAAAACAAATTTATAGCTCTAAAATATAGATATATGATTTACAAGTCCTATAAAATTGAGCCTTAATCAGGTGGAATAAGCATTTCTTATCATCTAAAAATCTATCATTTAGAACAGGGCAACAAAAGGATGATGATAATATAGCGCGTCATAAATAGTGCGTGCCGAGTATCGCTCACGTCATGAGCTAATCATATGCCTAATGTCAACATAACGATTTCCTTATTATAACTACTGGAATAGAAGGACATCAGTGACAACGAATGAAGACGATCTATTTAAATCACTCATCGATACTTTTCATTATGTTTAAATATGACAATAGTTTAGGCTCATTAGATACTGTCTAGTTTGTGTTTTTATATATTTTTTCGTTCGATTATCGCGAGTTTAACTATGTTGTATTAACCGATACTACTACTATTATAATACTAATATATTTCAAAGTAGCCCATTTGTTAATTTTGTATAAACTGACTTCGATCGAAATTTTATATAAAATAAATAAATAAATATTTCTAACACTTGCACCAATTATTTAGTTCCAAGATAAGTATCATTAAGAACTTGTGTTATGGATATTAAATAAGGGATAAACATGCATTAACACTTTTTTTTGTTAATACATATCTACTGAATATACATAGGAAAACACCCAGAGCAGAACATATATTCATATTTATACACACAAATATTTGTCCTGTGTGGGAATCGAACCCACGACCTCAGGAGAGGAGTGCGGGTATACTCGCCCCCACGCCATATCGGCTGTCAAATGAATCCGTTTAGATGTTTATGTAAAATAGTATCTGCCAGTCACATGCTCATGAACATTCAACTTAATAAGAATAGTATGATAGGGCTATACAACATTTAAAATGGTCGAAAAACGATAGAAACGAGATGGTAGCGAGAATCGCGTCAGTCCTTGTTCGTGTGACATTCGATATCGAGCGCTTTCATACCTTACAAGGCATCTTAAACAGTTGGCCCCGTAGGATCATCATGGTAGTCGATAAGCCAAGTTGAAAGCTCTATGAGACAGTTGGAGAATTTCTTACAACATGACTTCACCCTTTTGCCAGTCAACACTGAGGCCACGTAATGAAGTATGTATGTCAAATTTACATTGAATAAATGAAAACTACAGCAATAAAAAAAGTTATATGTAAATAAGTTGTGCGATGAAATAAGTTTATGTAATATGCTTGTATTAAAAAATAGTTGTATGGTATTCCAGGTGGTGACCGACTTGGTGCAGGGCGAGTTCATGCAGCTCGGCAGTAAGGAGACAGAAAACGAACGGTTCGCGCACTACCTCACCAAGACGTACAGGAAGACTGCCTCACTAATCGCCAACTCAGTCAAAGCGGTCAGTATTATCTAGTACAGCAGAGTTCACAGGTGTCAGTGCTTGGATGGGTGACCGTTTTTGTGTCATTTGATATCGAGCGTTTCCTAGCTTGAGAAGGCACGTTAAGCCGTTGGTTATTACTATATGTGGTGTCCATAAGCGTATGCGTGCTAGTTTACCACTGTGTGTTGAGAAACAAGTCGTTAATTGCATGGAATATGTCATTAAACGTTTTATTCAAAAAATTTACTTAGGCTCTTTTTCGTCTTCACGGCGAAAAAGGATCTACTACTAAACTAACGTAATGACCATGATAATAATATCACAGTTACAAAATTTAATTGTGTTATAAAAAATTCCAAACCAAAATATCAACGAGACAGTTTAAGATTTTGAGTGTTGAGTTTTTTTCTGTGAATTAATTACAATAATCATTTATTTTAAAGCAAAATTACAGTCTATATTGATTTGCTTATGTAGAATTGGTATTCTACATAAGCAAATGTCACCAGATAAATACCAAGAAACATTTTTTAAATATAAAGATTGAAAATAAATATGAATTTGTAGTAATATTGATGGCAATTGCACAATACATATGTAATTATTTGATTAAATATTGAACGTCAACTATAATGACTAACGTTCTCCAAAAACGCAAATATACACAGTTCAATATAGATACGTGGATAGTTACAAAGTGCCGCATTCATGTGTTGGTGATAAACGTCAGCGCATGTCGTCACTGCATTATTAGCTAAGTGAACGCTAATAGAGAGCCGCAAATTTGATATAAACATATAGCTGTCAAACGGTTAGGAACATCGTTTTTATGAAATAAACTACATGCTATTATTATTTAAAGGCAGTTGTAGCTTATCGATTGAGTGTTCGGGCAACGAATCAGTTGGCACTGAAATTAATCATTTTTACTACAGACGTAAACCGACTCGTGATTCGAACTGCTTTATGAGGGCTTAATATGACTTAAGATGTGCCCCTAGCATTAATAGTTAAACTAGCTAGTTTCTTATTTTATGTGAAACTACTATAGGGAATTATTTCAGAAAAAGGAAAAATTGTTTATTTATTAATTTAATTTACAGCTTTTTGATAAAATTGGTCCTAGTTCCTCATTTCCAAATTATTCCTATGTAGAAAGAAAGGAATCTCCGAAATTACTGTACATTATAGCTCCGCTTATTTTATATCAAAATAATAATAAAAAAACCCATATAAGCACGCCACGCCAGCATAGTCGTAAAAAACACACCACGGAAGATGACGGAAGACCAGCGCTGTTGTGGTCCTCTTTAGGCATACTATATGTAAACTTATGTGTAAAAATTGTTTACTGTTTTGATTTCTGTTCTTTGTTTATATGTATTTATGTCGAAATAAAATTTTATTTCATTTCATTTAAAAAAAAGTAAAGTAGCTGCTGCATCGACTTCGTACCCATTTTCCACAAAAACGAGATAAAAAGTTTTTTTTTTTGATTTACGATTCAATCTATACTTTTCTTCAAATTTAAAAAATCGTTTAGTCGTAAATAATAGGAGAAAATTTACGAGTGTACTGATCGTAATGTTATTTACTACTTAAGACGATTCGTTCTGACAATTTAAATTAGGTGCCAGTTTTTTTAACTTTTACTATGCGATTATTTTTGGTCGATTCATTGCAAGCAAAAAGATAAGTAAAACCACTTTTCTTTAACGTACAAATAAATCTGTTACAATGTCAGGTACAAATTGCTTTACGAGTGCTGAATCCATGCAATAACCGCATATTTCAGTTAACGTCTGACAGATATAAGAAATGTGGTCGTACATTCGAGAATAAGTAATGGCACGTATGAACTTAAATGGGGATGATCGTCTGTCGGGGCTTTCCGTGCGCGGAACAAAAGGCATTCAAATCATTTATTTTTAATGGAACAGGAAACTTTCGATGTGCTATTTTCGCACACCGGCATTTATGGGTGGGTTTTATCTTGATAGCTGGGTCTTGAGGTAAATGTTTTTTTTTTAATTTCGCGCAATAGTTACCGAGACTAATAGTTTTAAATATACGACTTGATGTTTATTTCGAATGCCATTAATCTTAGTGCGCATCCAATTATCCCAGAAGTGGGCATTTAAAAGTAATAAAGATTGATTATACTGACGGTGATAATATCTTGTGGTTGAATGTAAAAAACAACGGAATGTGTTATGGCAAATAAAATTAAATGAGGCAATCTATGAGCAATACTCAGACAAATGGGAATTTTAAATTTCATTCTTTATTTTATTAAGTATAATAAAATTACGTTCTTGTAACTGGATAAGAATACTTGGAGACTATTTAGATGGTTAATAGTTTGTTACTGGTATATTAATTTTCTTCTCCCGCCAAATATGAGTCAGATTACATTAAAAAAGTGACATTAAAATTTATTAATAAAACATATTTTCATAAAACTAAGTCTATAGATGGTTAGTTCTTTTGATTAATATGGGTTTATTAATTGGTACAGGTGGCGCTACTAAGCGGCGCAGACGAACGCACGTGCGAGCTGGCGTTCCAATACGGCCGGAACCTGGGCCTCTCGTTCCAGCTGGTGGACGATCTTCTGGACTTCGTGTCATCCGCGCAGGCTATGGGCAAACCCACCGTCGCCGACCTGAAGCTCGGCCTTGCCACCGCGCCAGTGCTCTTTGCCTGTGAAAAGGTCTGTTTGTTTACTGTCGACTTAAATGTTTTGTTCTTTCGTACACAGTATTGTAGTGTATGTAATACCGTGTCTTGCATTATGAATAGAGTTTTTAGATTGTAATTTTTTTTTAAAATTAAAATCGTAATTGTTAATATGACTACAATAAATTCTGTTTGTATATATTGAATTGGAAATAAAATTCCCAGATAATGGACGTGTGAATAATTGTTTAATTACTTCAGAACTACTTATAAATACGTATGAATATTTAAATAGCTTTTGACATCTTACACAGAGTCGTCTAAGAGAACGTTAGACATTAATCCAGTCCTGAAATATTTGTGCAAAGTATCTTTTCTAGAAATTGTGAGAATGCTTTGTATAGGCGTAGCCTTAGTCTGTTATTTTTTATATTAATATGTAGCATTTTTACTGAAATCTTAAGTATATATATGGGAAAAGTCACTATATAAAAAATAAATTAAAGAGGAATACTATAGAGCTAGCTTCTGATTGTAAAATCTCTTTTATGTTATATTTATTTAATCTTTATTGCACACATATAAAAATACAATGTACAAAAGGCGATCTTAATGCCATTAGGCATTCTCTACCAGCCAGCTTTAGTTATAATGATTTATAATATATAATGCTTTTGTCAATTCTAATTCTCGAACTCTTCTTCATTACAGTATCCCGAGCTAAACCCAATGATAATGAGGCGATTCCAGGAAGCAGGCGACGTGGAGAAGGCATTCGATTTAGTCCACAAATCACGTGGCTTGGAACAAACGCGGTTCCTAGCGCGCCAACACGGCGCCGAAGCCAACCGCCTCGCCGCCGAACTAGCAGACTCACCATACCAGAAGGCTCTCCTCGTCACTTCAGATCTTGTACTCAACCGGATCAAGTAGCATTCACGGTCAGTAGAAACTACTTTGGGACTGGAATCAGTTAGAACCGGATAGGGCATGACAGACGCGTCGATTTCAGGAGTGGAACCGATTAAGAGTTTTCTTTTGTCTCTAGTCTATGTGAATATGTAACACGCTTTTTGGCTTAGTTTTTAATGCATTGTGGACACGATTAAAGGCTTGATAGGCCTTTCACTTTACTAGAACTTCTAAACGGCCAGCAAGTATTACTGTTACATCAACATTAAGGTGAAATCTATTTAGTTAGGTTCTTAAGGATTCTGTGAAATTGGACTTTGTCTAATCGGAACTTAAACGCTCATTGGGCAATTATGCGGGTAGAAACTATGACATCACAGCCCACCACCGCAATAAACAACCGGCTATAATTTACAAGCTTATACTGGTGTCCACTTAGAACCGGAAAGGCAATCGTTTGATGGTGATAGACAACTTTAACTGGGTCAAATTGCGGGTTATACTTTTGGCTGGTAAACGCAAACAGTATTGCCATACCATGGTAATTCAAACAGAAATGTGGAACTAAAGTGATTGCTTAGAAATATTACAAATTATACTGGTTTAGTATAGAAATTTATCACCATGCAATTTATTTGATAGAACTCCCAAATGTTACAGTAAGAATAATAATCTTTATTTCACAACATCCAGTACGTCATAATTACAACAAGATAGGTCCTCATACAATGCAATTGAACCTTCAAATTTAATAGCGGCCACTGCACTAGACCTTAGGCCTGTATCGCAGGAACCAAAGAGGTTAGTAAGACACTTTTACTGTCTGATTCGGAGCATTAAAGATATATAAACTTAATAAAAAAACCATGTGAAGACTCCAGTAAAACTGAGTATTTTCGACTTACTTTAAATATATAATATAAAAATTTATAATAGCTTACTTTAGTAGTTAACGCGTAAGTATCTTAATAGATCTGATTGTCAATACGCAGTTACATTCACATAGGTCCCACTCCATATTTGAAACCTTCTTTGAGGGGTGTACGAGCTTCTACAGTACTCTTTGGACACGACTTTTTCTCCCAAGAGTACTCTGAAGTGCAGGTCTGTCATGCCAAGCCATTATGCAGGAAAGGCGCATAATTATGTGACATCGATGGTTGTTGAAGAATTAGACTTTATTTGTAATAACTTTGAGTGTATATTGCGTAGTCGAGTGTGTGAAGATTGAGTGAAACTAGCAAGCATGCGTGAGTCGGCGCGCGCCGAGATATTATCATAGATATTGTTCATCCAAGTATAAAATGTGCCCTGATATTATTCATATTTACGAATTATATTCAACATAAATATATAATTGTGTTATAATATTAAAATGTCAATCAGTTTGACTGAATTTGTATTGTCGAAGTTTTACTGCGAATTCTTAAATATTTATTTATATGTTAACGTACATACGTACATCATTGTGTATAGTTATATTATATTATTGATGTTTGTACTTGTTTTATTATACGTATGTATCCCTCACTTGTGTGACCTGATTTAATTTAAGATAGTGTTCTACGAATGTATTTGAGACACCGTGAACTATCTGCGACTGTAGCTCGTCCCGAACGAGCGTGTATGATACTATCGTTACCAAATACCGCAGTACATACCTACGTGTTATAAAGCAGCCCACAATGCTCAAACGTCGTTGTTCCGTAAGTTACATTTTCGCTGCGCAAGCCATTTTAATTAACATCGTATGTACATACTGTTTCTTACTTCCTACTTCTTTCCGTTTCCTACTCTTCTAATATTCGTAACCCAATAAGTGTATAGATAGATGGTGCTTCAGCACTAGTTATTGTAATCATCACAAAATTTTAAAAGTATGTTCCACTAGCTCGAGTTTGGCTGTATTTTTTTAATATATTACGCTGTGTAAATACTGAGAGTCATTGGATAAGTTACCCGTGTTTATTTTCAAAACCAATTACCTCAATTTCTTTAGTGTGCACGTTACATACTAGAGGTGTATAACTTTCTGTTGTAGTAATAAATTTTAAGTTCACGCGAGGCCGCACAAAATTAATGCAAAATTGTTAAAGCAGTTAGGGACTTAGATGTTATTAGATAAATTAGTAAATAGATTTGTAAATAATATAGCGGATTGATTCAATCGTCCGATGACGGTAGTTTCGATACCGTGTTGGTACATTCACGTACCTCCAATATGCACCAAGAGCGCAGTATTTCTAATAAAACTTTATCCTTGAGGTTCTTATTATTTAACAAATGTTAGTCATTAATAAGGTAACAATTAGCATGCGGCGGACACATTAACTGACATCTACTGAACTTTGTAACAGTACAAGTCTTTTCTGCAACACGTAATTTTTATCGAAATACCCACATTTGATTTTAAATTATGCCTTTTTTGGATTTAAGTTTCCTTTGACAATGTATACTTACATAGACTTGTATTGTTGCGAACCAATTTATTGAAGTTTATTTACACAATCAAACTTCTCGAGAAATTCTATGTGTACTTGCATTGGTTATTGTGTCAGCCCATCAATGGATAAGAGATGATAATGTATGATTTGTACATTAAATGTTAAAAAAATGGGAGTCAATGAATTTTATTTATATGTATGTAGACATGTACTTAGTTAGCTCATATTGTTTGTAAATATTATTATTCTGTAAAATGATAAATCATGAATAATTTTTAATATAAACATAGTTAAAACATTATTGTTTCATTTTTGTCTTAAGTGTTCCCTACTGATTTTTTTAGCAGAATAAGAAATCAAGCATAGAATGTTTTTTTTATATCGTATCTATGCTTGTATGTTTTTCACTTTTCATTTCATGAGACGAATACGAAATAGATCCGACTCAGACTGATGAAGGGGTCAAAGGGCCGCCTCACTTATTAATAAAGAACAAGGAGACCAATGACACAATCCTTTGATAGGCGTGATACGTCTGTCCACAAAAAGAGAATACCACTTAATTAAAACCCTTATTGGCAGGGCACTGCACTAGTGGCCCCGAGTCCTTAGTTGTTAACAGTAATTTGAAATGACTATTCTATAGTCACTGTGCTTACCACATTGAATTAGGACTCCCTATGCGTTGTTGGCCAATCCGAGATCACAAAGAGAGACAATTTTTACAAATTTTGTAATAAGAGAAAAAAAATCTATTCATTCCTAAAACATAATACAAAAAATTGTTTTGAGGTCCCTACCAAAGTTTCAGATACATATCGCTTAGTTTCAAACTGACCAGAAAACGCTAGTATTGATACGTCTATTTCCTAAACCAGTACGAGACTTTCGACCTGGTATAATGTATAAAGCTTGAAATATTGATAATTTTACTCCAAACCACCATTTGCTAACAACTCCTATAGTTATTATAGTATAACCTGTAATAGGTAAAGTAGTTTTCTAATCTTGAAAGTTATGTCTTACCTAAAAAGGATATCGAAGATCGATCCTGGTCAGTACAGATGGCCTACTGCTTAAGTAGACATTACGAAACAAAATTTGTGCCACATAAAATGGTTTTCTACATCATTGATCGTGCTTCTAAACTTTAGACATCATTGATCGTGCAAGCAGTTCGATGATTGTACTAGAATTTTGAATTTAATGAAAAAAAATATAAAATCCTGGGATCAAATGGATGCAGGCCGCCTACAATAGAACACTGGAAATTTATGGGGAATGCATAGGCAGTTCGGCAGTGGACTTTGTCGGGCTGATAATACAAAAACTGCGCCTGTATAGTTTAAATAGCAAAATATTTGAAAAACCCCATTTTGTATATATAATAAATTGCTACGGTACTTTGTAGGAGTAATTTTTTTTTAAAATGTAATTGGATTATATTATTTTATAGAATTATATACCTACCAAAATATTTCCCATGAAACACATTTTTTTATTGCAAACTGTGGGAATATTTTGAAAGGGCCACTTATTTATGCCCGTTGGAAGATCTACTCTTCAGTAAGGAGCAAACGGCTCACCTTCTTTTTAAAGATAAAGATACAATTGTTGGCCTAAACATGTGTTGTTAATTACATTACATACATGATTGGATGATTCTAATAAATAACTAACACACTTTGCATCAATATGTTTTTCCATAACTGTCTATTTATTTATTAGGAACACTTACAGCTTAACATTTTGCATACAACACCTAAAACAAAAGGACAAATATGCAAGCCATTACAACCGTTCACGTAATTTTGTTATGACTGGTGTCCAACTATGACAGTAATTACAATCCACAGTTAGGAAGTAGGCACATATATTAAAACCATGTATCATTTTATTAGAAATCGATAAAAAGTAACAGAATCGATCGAAAATACTTTGCTTAAATGTAAAAATTATGCTGGTTTTTTTAAATGTAAAAATTATGCTGTTCATATTATGTGGGTGATGTTTGCTAAATTAAAGAAAATCAAACTTCCTACTCGTCTCAATTAGTTGAGATTCGCATAATCGACATTTAGATTAAAACTTTATCGCAACCAACAATAGACACGGTTCGATATAACATAAAATCTACAAACGGAAGTGGTTGCTGATCAATAAGTGAAGTTTCAACTACTATTAAACCCGGTTACTGTTTTCCACCAAGATACCTCTTTATAATTTCTCTTCTTTTTTCTATCGTAGAAATTGTATGCTAGTTACCTAACATTTGAGACATATTAGGTCGGGGAAAAAGTCTTTTCGCATAACGTAGGTATAAACTTATTATAAAATTTTTTTGACTGTACTATTTGTGTCTGGCTGGTTTTGGTAACATTAAAAAGGTTCCATTATAAAGAAAAGAAAAAAATAAAAAAAAGTTGTTTCCCGCTATTTTTCATTTGTTTTTCTCTCCGTAAAAATGAGTGAATCTAATGAAGAAATTCGATACATTTTAAAATTTTATTATAAAAAAGGCAAAAATGCAACTCAAGCAGTGAAAAAAATTTGTGATGTTTATGGACCTGATGCAGTGTCAGTAAGAGTAGCACAAATTTGGTTCAAACGTTTTCAGTCCGGAAATTTTGATGTTAAAGATGCACCTCGCTCTGGTCGCCCTGTTACGAATAAAATGGACGCCATTTTTGAAAGAGTGGAGCAAGATCGGCATATTAGTAGTTACGATGTAGCTGAAGAACTGGGAATTGACCACAAAACAGTTTTGACCCATTTGAAGAAAGCTGGTTATACAAAAAAGCTCGATATTTGGGTGCCACACGAGCTCACTCAAAGAAACTTAATGAACCGTGTACTCATTTGCGATTCATTATTGAGACGTAATGAAACCGAGCCGTTTTTGAAGAGATTGATAACTGCCGATGAAAAGTGGATCACGTACGACAAGAACGTGCGAAAAAGGTCGTGGTCGAAAGTTGGCCAGGCTTCACAGACTGTGGCCAAACCTGGCCTAACACGAAATAAGGTGATGCTGTGTGTATGGTGGGATTGGAAGGGCATTGTTTATTATGAGCTTTTACCGCCAGGCAAAACCATCGATTCTGATCTTTACTGCCAGCAACTGATGAGATTAAAGGAAGCAGTCGAGAGAAAACGGCCGGAATTGATCAACAGGAAGGGTGTGGTCTTTCATCACGATAACGCTAGACCACACACATCTTTAGCCACTCAGCAAAAATTAAGAGAGTTCGACTGGGAGGTCCTAGTGCATCCACCATATAGCCCTGACCTTGCGCCTTCAGATTTTCACCTGTTTCGGTCTCTGCAGAATTCTTTAGGTTCTGTAAGGTTGACCTCAAGAGAGGACTGCCAAAACTATTTGTCCCGTTTTTTTGATCAGAAGTCCCAAAGTTTCTACAGTAACGGGATAATGTCTCTGCCCACAAAATGGCAGAAAGTTATTCAACAAAACGGTACATATATATTGTAAATAAATGTAAATAAACTTTGAAAAAAATGTCTTGACTTTTCATACAAAAATACGAAAAGACTTTTTCCCCAACCTATTATATTAGGGCTCATATTTAATGTGTCATCAAAATTAATAAATTACCAACCTAACCTAACCTTTTTGTACATCAAAAAATTCTGATGGAGCACCTAATCCCCTATTAGATGCTAGATCAGTATTTTTGATGATCAAAAAAGTATTTTTTAGAGGTTCAGTTTATTATATTCCTTATATTAGTACCTATTTCTTGCATGTCACAATAATTATTATGTCATGTTTCATTCAGTAACATCGAGAATGTGTATAAACGAGCAATAATATTGCTTATTATATCAGTTTTCATATTCAGTATCTCCTAAAGTAGTTACGGTACTTCCACTATAATGGGTTTTCGCAGACGAAGGAGCACGAAAAACTGAGTCGATTGGTTGTGTTAACTCATTTTATGAAAAAAAGTTATTTACTGGGTTTTCCAAGAACAACGACGATATGTCAAATTTCAAATACCATTTTGTTGATTGAATGACCCAAATGTTTACTTAAAACATTAGAAGGCTTATTACGAAACAAGATTTAAAGTTAAGCCAGGTTTAAAACTAGTGCTGTCATTGTCTTCATTTTATCAAATAAAAGTGACAGCACGTGTTTTAAACCTTTTTTTTTATTTACGTCTGTAACAAAATGTATTTACGCACTGTCTCCCGGCCAAAGGGGGACCGAGATAGGTGTGTGGGGCTTACCCCCGGCAGACACGACCGCCAGCAGTAATACCCACTAAAAATCTTCCGACGACGCCCGCCGCTTGTTGAGAAAGAGGCGGGGGGCCAGTACCTGGGTTGCAGGTCTGACACCCCGCCCGCGGCCAACGTCCCCCGGACCAAAACCGGGAGGACCTCCTCAGAGAGACGCAGTGGACGCGCCCCTCCTACCTCCTTCTGCGACAATAGCGTGTGTGGCCGACTTCTCGGAGGGTCTATGGTTAGACAGTAGGGGCCCACTGTCCCCGCTGCCTAAGACCCTCCTGGCCCGCCCGCTGCGCCCTCCACAGGCCCCTTTTAGTTTCCCCCCCGGTAGACAGTACTAAGGGCACCCCGAGTCGCCAATCTCTGGGTGTTACCTTTTCCCTAGCGCCTTCTGCGCCCTACCGGGGGGTAAACAGCCCCCCCACCACGACAAGGTGGAGACCAGTCGGGGGGGACGTGTTTTAAACCTGGGTTAACTTTACATCTTGTTTAGTAATGAGCCCATAAGTCTTATATGAGGGTATAGCCTATCATTTCGGCGTAATTCAAGCTTTTCGACCCCGGATCCAATGCTTGCTTTCACATATAGCTACAGATAGACGTGACATGGATTATTATAAGTAGTTAAAGGTATTAATAATAATGCACACACTATTAATGATACACATTATTAGTTACCAACTGGATCACGCAAGGCCAAATAAGTACCTATGACTGATATCGTTTTGCAAATGGCTACCCTACCTCTGCTGACGTGACCCAATTCGGCGGCACATCACATAGGCCGGCAACGTTTTTGTGATTGCAATAGGACCGTGGCATCCCGATCGATGCCGCGCCCGGCACCGCCGGGACTGGATGCCATTGCGAAAACTGTATGAGATACTTATTATATATTAAAAGCCTTCCTTCCCAAAGTACTTAATCAGTCGGTAATAAAAATATTTTTAGCTGGGGAAATCGATTGAATGCTTTACCTACAGTTCTAAGGTCGATCTTGGTATATTATTATTATGTTTATTCGAAACTAAATTACGCGTAGCACACTGCAATTCTAATGGTATGCTAATAGGTAACTGTCATCTATATTGACGACAGATATGGCGTGAAGGTTAGTATACCTACACTCCGCTCCTGAGGCCGTGTGTTCGATTCCCACACAGGACAAATCTTTGTGTGCTTGAACATGAATATTTGTTCTGGTCTGGGGGGTTTCTATGTATATTATGTATGTACAAATAAAAATAGTTTTATCCGTTCTTTAGTATCCATAACATAAGTTCTTAATGATACTTTCCTTGGGGCTAAATAATTGGTGTGATTGGAAGATAATATTTATTTGTTTTTATTAATACCAAATAAATGGGGAAATTCCTCAAAGCACCTAAATGTGACGTAATCATTCGGCTTTCGAGATGCCTGCTCATGTGTTTCACCGCTGCTATAGTCACGGGTCTTTTGAGCGGAGTGTGAAACGGCATTATGCAGAACGTCATTAGTTAATATCTTATTTTACGGTATGGAGCGCTCTTATTTTTCAAGACTCCGTCATTTGCTTCGGACTCCATTAAAGCAATCGGCAGGATGTGGTCAGTATGACGAGTCACATTAAAAATACACCTAGATCTTCTCTGGGAATAGGATAATTACAGATGGTGCCGGAATACTTTTCGCGAGGCAGTCAAATGCTTAGTAGGTCTACGAGTATAACATTTTCGAAGTTTAATAACTAAAGACTTTATTGTAAAGCAGAAGGCTGAAATGGGCCTATTTTATTGTGAGAATAAACAGTTATATTTGCACAAAAACCAAAACCCACGAAGAAAGTTGTTACGTTATAGTCAAGAAAAATATTTCACTTTGCTTTAGTGCCTACGGTTCTGAGTTTAACCGCAATAACTAGTGCGGAGTTTGTTTGTTTTGGTAGTTATCTAGTTTAGTACTTGATAGTTAGGTACTTAGCTTACGAAATTGTGAAGTCACGCGAAAGCTAACCGACTCCTTAGCATTGTTCTTGGTTTAGTCTCTATTCTAAATTTAAGAATAGAGAACGTCTCTAAGCATTCAAAAAATACTTATCTTTTTAAATAGTTTCCAAACAAGTATTAAATATGTCTCTTAGCAGGAATATGATTTGTTAGATCTCGTGACTAGTTTTTTCATGTTATATGGCGAACTTCTGTTCGAGTCGTGTGCCAAGTTTCATGTATTGTAGGCAAACGGGATGGTAAGTTTTATGTGCTTTTGTTAAAAGAGTAGAGTACGATTTCGAAGACTGAATGAAGAATGGTTTTCTTTGACATAAATTCGATGTAATTTTCTTTACAATTTTCTAAAGAGTCTTAGTCAGAGTTTTCTCTCTAAATACTTAATTGGCCTTCTAAAATTAACTCTTTTAAAATGACTTAATTGTCCTGTTACCTTCTTTAAAATGGTTGCTTAAGAAACAACATAACGTTAATTGTGTAATCAAAACATATTATAAAAACAGAAAATAGTCATGTTATATACTAGCCGTAAGCAAGTGATGGATTTAAAATATCTTTGTAACAATTTCCATGCAACTATAATTTCCCGAAAAATCGAGAAACAATTCAAAACGACACGTGTTTCGCCCTGGGCACCTTAAGGTAAGATAGAGAGCTCAGAACAACGATGTCTTCAGGACCAACGCTGTTTCATTTCAACGAATGATTTTTCGTTTTTTCGGGAAATTATAGTTGCGCAGGAATTGTTACAAAGATATTTTTCAGAACTCTCTCTTTTACTCATTCTAGACAGCTCCGCTCGTGTGACAACTTTTTACTGGCCACTCTACAACACAGTTCAGGTTTTATGTCGAACTCTTTCTGCATAAAAGCTATTCCACTTTGGAACTCCCTCCTATTGATATTAGGTTGGCAGAAAGCAAACCTACTTTTAAAGGGTTGCTTAAAAAAATACTTTCTTGAGGAGTTATCATCTAAATAAGTCATTATCATACCTAATTATTACTATTAATTTGTGTATAGGTATATGTAGTTTATTATTAACACATATTTAATTCTACGTAAGTTTATGTTTTCTTGTTCGTACTGCCTCATACTTTTCTGCTAACCCAAAGATTAACTGGTAGAAAATGCTTTGCAGCATTAAGTTTGCCTTTTGTACATTTTTATTTTTATTTGTGCGATAAAGTTTAAATAAATATATATTTTTAATCCATCACTTGCCTCCAATGGATTTCCGCGAAGTATCGCTTGAATCAATAAGTATACTATGCCGTGTCATAGTAGGAAATAATTCTATCACCCCATGTCTGGCCCGAGGGTGTCGTAGATGGCAATCAAGAGAATGGTATCTCTCTGTAAGCAGTAGCTAGCTTTTTAACATGTTTCATATAAAGTGCTAAGTGTTTATTCAGATTTTTTTCAATTATTGTAGCAAGGCTTCTGCACTTTCCTAATGTGTGGTGGTGTGTAAAACTAAAAATAAAAAAGCATATTAACATAAAAATATGACAACCAACTAAAACCTCTTGTTTGCTCCGCGGTTTAAAAATGAAATCAAGCATAACATGAACATCGTTTTTAAAGTTCATTTTCGAGATATTACTATGATGTAATATCATATTAGAAGTTAAGAATAATTCAAAATTAATCCCAATAACTTCAGTATATAATAAACTCACTGACTTTACAAAGTCTCTTATTCAAATATTCGTATTTCATTGTAAAGAATCTTCATAATATAGATACCTAATGATAATGATAGATATTCAACTCTGTAAATAAATCACGAATGCGGCAAACTTTCGCAACATTATAAATAGCAGATCTTGACAAGGTTGTTAGTCTTTCATTCAAATATACGCATTTCATTGTAAAGAAACTTCATAATATAAGGTATTTTATGATAGATATTCAACTCTGTAAATATAGCACGAATTCGGCAGACTTTCGCAAAATAATAAAAAGCAGATACGTCGATAGATGAGAACGCGAGCCGAACGTGACATCGCCCAATGCAAATTCGCAATTATGTGACCAAGGTTTTCGTTCGTAATATTGATTTGTCAAATGCGATGCGACCTTTTTGTTTGCTTTTATTGTTTTCGGAGGTAGTCACTGTACTATTGTTTCAAGGGCTCACATCAAGCATTGAAACAGTTCAATTTCTTTGATTCTAAAGAGATACGTCGTTTTAAGCTGACCTTCCTGATGTTGAGTAATACACGATGGTAAGATATTAATTACAGTGCTTCAGTGCATTATCAAACGTCTCAAACCAAAGCACTGACAGAATTCCGGGTGTTAATCTGATATCATCTAGCTTAAAGTGTGTTGAAGTTAAAAACTTTCTGGGGGAGTTAATAAATAACAAATGTCTTGGAATGTTTATACTGCTGATAGGCTCGATAAATAAAATAAAATATGCTTTATCTTATAACATGTTATAGATTTAGCAAACTAAAGTGCATTGATGATTATCTGAGCAATGGACTTTTAAAATATTTACTTACATAAAAATACAAGAGAGAAATAAATAAACGAAATCTTTAATCAAATATTTATTCTTAGTTATCAATATGAGTGGTGGTGAGTATACCCGCTCTCCGCTCCTAAGGTCGTGAGTTCGATTCCCACAGAGGACAAATCTTTGTGTGCATAAATATAAATATTTGTTCTGGTCTGGGTGTTTTATTATGAATATTAAGTATGTATTTACAAAAAAGTATTTATATATGTTTAACCGTTATTTACCTATCTTGGAACTAAATAATTGGTGTAATTGTCAGAAGATATTTATTTATAATAACTTAACCTAAAAATCACCTATGTAAGTATATATATACTTAGGTGATTTTTCGGTATAATATATTAATGAATATAATTAATTTACGGTATATTTCAGGTCACGTGTCATCGTTCGTGTCACATCACATGTCATCTATACCGAGTTATAAATAAAGCATAAGTTTTGAGTCATGATCATATTTTAATTAATTATATGGATATATCAAAAAGCCAATTTCTGTAATTAGATCGTATCCATTCAATAAACGTCTAATTAAACTTTTCTCTTTTAAAAGCTTATTTGTTGCCCAAATAACTAGGCCGTCGGCGAGCCACTCCATGTCTATACAAAACGTTATTCAACCGTGTATGAATGTATCGTGATAGGCAAAATGCCAGTTAGATCTAAAAAATAACAGAAGCAGTCGTGTGGTGCCTGTATAACCCGGGATCAACTTCAAAGTTGCTAACATGACGTAGTTATTGCTTGAAACATTCCTTAGAAGCGGTATGTTGGTTTGACGTGAAAGTAATAATTCAAGTTTTTTATTGTTATGTACGTACATCTTTGTCAAGCTCTACACATAGGCCTGAGCTTGACTATCGCTGTTGGAAACAGTGTATTCATAATAAGTAAGGTTGTTACTTATTAACTAGCTTTCTTGTTAAAGTGACAAAGTACGAAATAACTGACTGTATCAAAGCAATATGGAAAACTTTCCTTAAGTTTAGGAAATAGAACACTCATTATACTCTTCAAATCTAATCAATAGTTCAGTGACTTATCGATGTTCAAATATTCCATTATAAAAGATAGTGTGTGTTGTGTTCGTGACTGCAATTATACGTTGTTTGATATACCGTATTATGTCATATCAGTTAGTTGCAGCTCTTAACCGCAATGCACAGGCAATTTTCATTGTTTGTCGATAATTACGTTTGTAAGCAGGTTGCTAATTATAGTGTGTATACGCAACTAAGGCAATTGCATTCATTATAAAAAGGATAATAGTTGGGATTTCATTTGAATAATTTTTAAGTTCATTTATTGCTTTGGATCAACTACATTCCGTCAAGACTTTGCAAATTATTAATGTAATAGCTATTAAGACGCTTGAGAAGAAAATTGGGTAAAATACTCGTGAATTTTGTCTTTTTGCAGCAGCTTCGTGCTCAAAAACTTTTTTCAAACTACAGTCATTGTACTCGCACGCACTATTTTGATTGGTTAAATAATAATAGTAATATTATTATGTTGTCGGCGAGCAGACGACACATTCATTTTAATAAATTCATGTAAATAATTATACGATTCTTGCCCACAATGTATAGATACATTATAATAGGTCATAAAACAAAAATAAAAAGAATCATTTTTAAAATTTTTTAAGATCTTTTAATTTTCCGTGGTAACAACGACGAATGACGATTATAGTTTATTATTTAAGGTACAGTTATGGCAGATAGTCAATGTAGTGATATTTAATTACGTAAATATGTTATAAGAATTGCGTTCGTTGTCAAATGTCATATGCCCAGCCAATTCACTGTCTACAGCAACCTTTTAGCTTTCCTATCCTATGATTGTTTGCTTGATATAACCAGAGTCATCGGTCACATACCATATAACAATATAATCTGTACATTACAAATAATCTCTCATGTAATCGTGTCATGAACACGTTTTTTGTTTCAATTGCCTTTTTCTTTGACCTTTAAGGGTTTAATCTCAGCACGTTTGTAATTAAAATGTAAAATCTTTATTTATAATTGAAAATGTAAATGCTCAATGTGAAATTGAATTTAATTTGCGGTATGCGACCTTTCGCTTCAGTACTCGATGTAGGTACGCGTTCTTCATCACAGTGTTGCATAACTGGCATATTTGTGCGGCGTGTACCGTATACAAGTAGATGCCGACCGTAATGTGTGACCCATGACATCTTAGCACACATTTGGCACCTCCACACATTACTCAAATAACTATCTATTATTATAATGACGTAAAAGTCTTTAGGCGAAGAAATTGATGCGTAAAAGTGTACCATTTTATTTTTAGCACCTTATTTATGTAATTTTTATCATTAGGATGTAAGAGATGCATGCGTCTGCACATTATTAGTACACACCTTCATTAGGTTTATCATTGATTATGCCTTATTCCTTAGAAACATAAGGGTAACACCGGCCACCAGTTATTCAGTTAGTCATAGTCATTAGTTATGAAAAAATATCCAATTTTTTTTGATGAAAAGGATATACATCAGAAGTAGTAAATGTGAAAATCCATCAGGGCATTCAATAAGTCAGGCTGGAGAATAGTCTGTAACGCCAAACGATCCACAAACAATAAGTTTCCTATTGGTCTGGGACTGAAGCCGTTCAACGTGTTGAGTGTTAACAGGATAGGAAAATCTTATAAATATATCTTCTTCTAATCTTTTATAATAATATATTATATATGTAAATAAAAAATGGATCGCCCAAATGTATGTACGTGCATAATTTCTGAGCGACTGCGGCTAATTGGAGAATTCTTTTTTAATTTCCTTTGTTATCGTCAGCATGGTTTTTATAAAAGAAAAAAATAATTTATTGCACCAAATAAATTTCTCTATTGTAAACAGCGCTTCTGATAATAAAATCATTTTTATCGAGGCGTTTGACAGTATGTATTTGAAATATATTTTTTACTAATTTTATCAATTTGAATTTAATATGATAATAGTTTTTTCTTCAATTTATTTCTCATAATAACATAATACATAATTAACTTAAGCATTATTATCTCCAAACTGCATGGCAGTTTTTTGGCGACGTATGCTCCTAATTACTATAGCTACTTTTTTTACTTATACAGGCACATAATCATTTGAGCAACAATTAATTTCGGAACATCTTATTGCGACATAAAGTAAACACAGGACATCGTCTGTTGGGTCAGCTAGTTTCAAATATATATTATGTGTGTTGTATAAAGAAAAAAGCTCATTGTTCATGTGGTTCATTGGAAACGCGTAGCACATGGCGTGTAACTGAAGCAATAGTGAGCACGAATCGCTTCAGCAGTGCCAGTAGAGCCTCCACAGCCGGCCGGTTACCACTCCCCGCATAGACCACGATGATATTTTTCAGCGCATCACTTCCGCATAGCGCTAAAGATTCTATTACTTAATCATTTAGTTTGTGATGAGGTTCTTTGTTGGAATAAGTGAAACGGTAGTTTAAATGTTTGCTTTGCACTCGCGGCGATTGCGTAGGTAAGACACTTGAGTGACGGGTTTAATCACCAAAGTTAATTTGTACAATAACTGTAAGGAAGATTTGACTAATAAGTGTAGACATACCTCGTTAGATTATGTCATTATAGGAATGCATTTTCTTAATGCTGGCCTAATAGCACCATCAAAATATTTGTTTACAAACAGTTCATAAAAATAGTAATTTTAAATTTGAATGAAACTAATATTTTATGATCCTATCTTCTTCATTAAAGTTATAAAAGTTTTTGTTCATTTGTTTCTTGTAAGTGTGTGTTTTAAAAATAGCACTTAGGGTCGGTAAATGAGCCTTCGGAAATTCAGTATATTCAAACTTCATATAGTCCGAATATAAATTGCTGTGATATACTAAACGTATAGTAAAATTTTAAAAGATCTTTGAGTTTTTAAAGTGAAATAAAAGGAAAATAAAGTAAATATAAAACCTAGCTACAATTGAGAGAGTCTATGAAGTCGTGGCTGTAACTAAACAAACAATAAAGGTCAGTTTTCTCAAACGCTAGCCAAACTTCTAATTGCTATAAACCATTAGTTTGCGTGGAATGAGTGGACTACTTATACGTTAGAATTTGTAATGGGATATAAGTTTGTTTAACTGGATGCAGGCGTTTGTGCGCACCTACGTCAGGGTCAGCGCGTAGAAGGACGCGGGAGAGGAGGCTGGCAGAGCAGACGCGCGCTGAGGGAGAGCGGCTGGCCAGGGAGCGACGCGAGCTGCGCGCGAGGGACAAACGAGACCACCAGGCGAAGGTAAAAAAGCATATAGATGAACGCGTGGAGGAGGCTGGCTGAGCAGACGCGCGCTAAAGGAAAGCGGCTGGCCAGGGAGCGACGTGAGCTGCGCGCGGAAGACAAACGAGACCACCAGGCGAAGGTAAAAAAGCATATAGACAAACGCGAGTAGGAGGCTGGCTAAGCAGACGCGCGCCAAGGAAGAACGGCTGGCCAGGGAGCGACGCGAGCTGCGTGCGAGCGACAAACGAGACCAGCAGACAAAGGTAAAATAGCATGTAGACGAACACAAGGAGGAGTCTGGTTGAGCAGAAGCGGGCCGCGGTTAATTTCCATAAAAAAATATGTTTAAGGAACTTACCTATGGGGCCGTCCATAATAAAACTTAAGTTGTCATAAATTTACTTATTTTATATCAAGGTAAAATTGATAATAATAAAATAAACAATAATTTTGATGTAAACTGTGGACATAAATATATATTAACATAAAGACGCTTTTAGACGCCAAATTACTGAAAAACAATACATTTTTATTATGTCTGTGACCGATAGCTTTCATCATTTAATTGACATGTGCGACGATATTCTGTAGGGGTAACAATAAAAATCAATCCTGCTAATACTGAAGGAATATAATTGAATCGTTGTACATTTGACAGTATGGATGTTTTTGCTGAATATTTTTTTAACAATACAGCAAAATTTGCTGAATTTTTGCTGAGTAAAGTCTGGATTATCTATCACAAAGAATACTTTTACTGCGTTTAAATTCTAATATAACTTGAACCGTTATGGTAGGTAAAGCTAAAATCGAGGCACTAAAGACGACCAAAGATAAACCAGTTATTTTGCGGAACTGTTCTAAAGGGCTACCGCGGAACTTCGCAAGCTCAAGAGGAACATGGATGGTTTTAATCAGTAAAAGTGTGACACGCCGTTCTGCTTCACCCACAGCGGAGACGGTCATTTGATGATTTTCCATTAAAAAAAAGATAAACCGGTTGTAAAGTCATACCTTAACAAATGGCACATTATTATTAGGCTCATAACATTTGAATCACAGCCTCCCATAAAAATACCAATATTATGTTCCTTAATAAGCCATTCTCTCTTACTTAAATGGTTAGGGGCTTATAACAAAACCAGATCTGAAGTTACACCAGGTTTGAAACTAGTGCTATTACTGTCTTCACTTTATCAAATACAAGAGACAGCACTAGTTTTGGGCATGGCTTAACTTAAGATCTCGTGTTGTAAAAAGCAGCTTAATCTCGATAAGTTTCGATTAAACTAGACTAAATAACCCTCAGATATATTAAACAACGCTATGTGTTTGTATATACAGTGAATATTTATGTAGTAACAAACGTCCAAATGCGCATAAACAAATTTGCTTTCAATACGAATCGAACCTACGACGTTAGAAGTGAACAGCGAGTCTACGCCCCCTAAGGCTTGTGGGTGGCAAGCAGTCTATTTCATAGTGGTGTACTATGAAATGAATGACAATGAAGAGGACCCACGTAATCGCATAATGTCCATTACGCGAAATGGCCATGACAGAACAAGTAAATCGCGTGGGGGCAAATAGGTGTTGAATAAGGTAGGTTTGCAGAACGGTCAATGATTACGCGACGAGAGAAACTGCTAGATTTTAAACATCTCGAATAAACAGCACATTACAGTAGGTCCCATTAATTAGTGTAAATTGTAATCATTGTTTATGAGTAAAATATATTTAATAGAAATAATATAGTTTTATATAATTGTTTGTGTAGTCTATTGTTTATTTTGCTGAAAAATGGAAACACTACGACACTTAAGTTTCTCGGCTCAGATCTTGAGTGTATATAATAGGTTGGGGAAAAAGTCTTTTCGTATTGTTGTATGAAAAGTCAAGACATTTTTTTCAAAGTTTATTTACATTTATTTACAATATATATGTACCGTTTTGTTGAATAACTTTCTGCCATTTTGTGGGCAGAGACATTATCCCGTTACTGTAGAAACTTTGGGACTTCTGATCAAAAAAACGGGACAAATAGTTTTGGCAGTCCTCTCTTGAGGTCAACCTTACAGAACCTAAAGAATTCTGCAGAGACCGAAACAGGTGAAAATCTGAAGGCGCAAGGTCAGGGCTATATAGTGGATGCACTAGGACCTCCCAGTCGAACTCTCTTAATTTTTGCTGAGTGGCTAAAGATGTGTGTGGTCTAGCGTTATCGTGATGAAAGACCACACCCTTCCTGTTGATCAATTCCGGCCGTTTTCTCTCGACTGCTTCCTTTAATCTCATCAGTTGCTGGCAGTAAAGATCAGAATCGATGGTTTTGCCGGGCGGTAAAAGCTCATAATAAACAATGCCCTTCCAATCCCACCATACACACAGCATCACCTTATTTCGTGTTAGGCCAGGTTTGGCCACAGTCTGTGAAGCCTGGCCAACTTTCGACCACGACCTTTTTCGCACGTTCTTGTCGTACGTGATCCACTTTTCATCGCCAGTTATCAATCTCTTCAAAAACGGCTCGGTTTCATTACGTCTCAATAATGAATCGCAAATGAGTACACGGTTCATTAAGTTTCTTTGAGTGAGCTCGTGTGGCACCCAAATATCGAGCTTTTTTGTATAACCAGCTTTCTTCAAATGGGTCAAAACTGTTTTGTGGTCAATTCCCAGTTCTTCAGCTACATCGTAACTACTAATATGCCGATCTTGCTCCACTCTTTCAAAAATGGCGTCCATTTTATTCGTAACAGGGCGACCAGAGCGAGGTGCATCTTTAACATCAAAATTTCCGGACTGAAAACGTTTGAACCAAATTTGTGCTACTCTTACTGACACTGCATCAGGTCCATAAACATCACAAATTTTTTTCACTGCTTGAGTTGCATTTTTGCCTTTTTTATAATAAAATTTTAAAATGTATCGAATTTCTTCATTAGATTCACTCATTTTTACGGAGAGAAAAACAAATGAAAAATAGCGGGAAACAACTTTATTTTATTTTTTTCTTTTCTTTATAATGGAACCTTTTTAATGTTACCAAAACCAGCCAGACACAAATAGTACAGTCAAAAAAAAATTATAATAAGTTTATACCTACGTTATGCGAAAAGACTTTTTCCCCGACCTAATATATTCGTGAAACTCGAATTATGATTATGATCTATGATTTATGATGTGCCATTGTTACTACGTTGCTTACAATATAAAATCTGTTTTAAAATAATATTCTATCGGTTATCTAATTCCGTTTGTTAATTCTTGTGTTTTTTTTATGTTTCTCTTTTTTGACTCTTAATTTCTTATCTTTAGTATGTCGAAGGCAGGTTGTAGCATCAGACGAGTTTCAAAATAGCTAGACGTATTGTAAGGTATGACGTGAATCCTTCTGAAGGTCAGTGGTTTCAGGTCAGATCAGAGGTCAGTTTGTGTGTTAGTGCCCAGTAGTGGAACGTTAATGGTCTAAGATTGATGATAGTAAAATGGAGTTTGTTGAGATGCTTTGGATTTCACTGCTCGAACTTGTGATTCTGGCTCCTGCAGTCCCGGGTCTGATAAGTGGGGCTTGAACCGGGATTTATGCAGACCGTCATAAGTGGATGCGTTTGTTACCATGATTGTACCAGGGTATGGAGCGCAATATATATTTTTTTTTCTTCTGCATCACTTTCCTAGCATTATCCCGGTTGCCTTATACACTCACATGCTTAGGGCCCAGGGTCTGCTGACTGGTCTAACCAGATTTGACTGAATTTCATTTTCGTGTACTAAGCGTGTTAAATGTCACATTAAAAAAATAAATGTCCAATTCGGTGCAGGCTCGCGAACAGCTGGCGTCGTACGAGCCGTGGGGCCGCGAGGGCGGCGGGGCGCCCAACGCAAGAGGAGTGCGCTTCTCCGACCTACGTGCCACCGGCATCTATCCAGAGGACGAGCTGAGGGTAATGAAATAAATACACAATATCACGCCTGTTTCCCCGAAGGGATAGACCAAGGCATATTTTACGCTCTCATTTCGCCAATTTTATTGTTGGTCCCACGTGATAGGAGCCATTCGCCGCTTACCGGGAACTTTAATGATCGCCAGAGCCGTCCGTTCACCTGTTGGCACCACTTGCAGGTGAGGTTTCCTTAGATCTTGGGCTCCTTAGATCTCTGCCCTCAGTGCTGACTACCGGGAAGGAAACTAAAAGGGACCTGTGGAGGGGGCAGCTGGCGGGTCAGGAGGGCCCGTTAAGCAGCGCCAGAAGGGTCTTAGGCAGCGGGGGCAGGGGGACCCTGCTGTCTAACCATAGACTTTCCGAGAAGACGGCCACACACGTTATGGTCGCACAAGGAGGTAGGAGGGGCACATTCACTGCTCCTCTCTGAGGTGGTCCTTCTGGTATTGGCCCGGGCGACATCGGCTGCGGGCATGGTATCACACGCTGTAACCCAGGTTTACACTCTCCTCTCGGTCCCCCCTTGACCGGGAGGCAGTGCGTAAATGCATTTTGTTACCGACGTAAAGATATTTATATGATCCTATAGTAATAAAATAATAGGTTTATATACTTGTCTGTCATCGTCTCATTATCGTCCCACTACTGAGCACGGGTCTTCTCTCACAAGTTGAGAGAGATCCAGGTCACTCCACCACTCGTACCCAGTGTGGATTGGTGAAGGAAGTTTAGTGGCGCTGTACTGTTAGATTCTTTTAAGCAGCCTAAAGAATTGCAAGATTTGAACCAGACGTCTCTGGATTACGAGCAAGTTATCGAACCATTTCAAAAGTCTTCACGACAGGCAGTAGGTACTAATGATGTCTACAGAAACATATTTAAATTGGTTATTAATAAAAACAAGACGTTATGAAAATAATTAAGAATGCGATAAGTTGCCGCATTGCCGCAATATGAACTTGACAGACTTCTGAAATATTAATTAACCTCAATGATGCTAATTTGTGACCTTTTAACTTCTATAAAAGGTTACTTTGAATTGATGGACATCAAGAACTTTCTCGAAACTGAATAGTTGATGTATGTCTTGTATTTTTCCAGATAACAGTATATATGTACTTTTTCTTTGACGTGAATGTCACACGCAGCTAGTTTAGAATAAGATCATGATTTACGATGTGCTTTAAGCTCATGAATAATGACTAATAGTAATCGATCATCAGAATCGGTCATTTAAAGAGATATTAAAAGATCTACACTGTGTAATATTCAAAAATATGCGAAAGTCATTAATTTAGAAAATGCAAAGGGTCATCCGAGTGACCGATTGGCAGCGGTTACGCACATGACGTAAGAGGCGTTTCTATGAACTTTTGTTGACATAACTCTACTTAAATTCTCTTATTCAATTGTCAAATATGCACATAAGAGGGCTTTGAGAGGGTATTGGGCTATCACGCTTTTCTTTTATTTATATAATGACTTGACTAAAGTCATTATTTTTGTTATGGTTAAAGTATGTTTTAATAATTTTAATCTCATTATGGACTTTTAAAATTTTGAAGCGCACGTGCCGCAGCAGTCGTAACACCAGGTAAACTGTAAAATAGGACACGAACAACAAAGTTATGTGCCCTATGTGATCATTTTGAAGAAAGTGCCCAGTAGTGAGACGTTGGAGGATTTGATAAATTTTGATAGTGTATTAAATTCATACCTTGTAAAAAGACAAATTGTTTTGCTAAAAACTTCTTTATATTTTAGATAATTACCTACTACTTATATATAATTTTGATAGATTTCTGGAATAAGATGGTCTGCGTTGTATAATTACTATTTTTTTTGTTTTTTGTAGATCATCAAAATGACTCCACTATAATACCTGCTTTAATCTATAAAGTTAGAGCTGTCTACATCACGCAAAGTGTGCTGCTATATCCATTTTTATTGTACTTCTAGTATCCTTAGTCGTTCCATATGAAATTGGTGACTAAAATGTGACAATATTTTATACAAAACCTAAGGCGGGCTACTTATATTGAGTATTAGTTCAATAAATCAGTCTAGTCCTACACTCACCAAAATACTACAGACGTGAAATCACTCGTAACACAACCGCTTTAAACCCAACAAAGGGTTCAAATGACTATGATCTATGTTATACTAACATTGTTCATAATATTTTTTTTTAAATTGGATAATTTTGTTTTTTTTAAAGTCGGCAGATAATATTGTTTCATAGCTGGTTAAATCACACTGTTGTTCTATATGTCAAAACAGGGAGTAGCGCAGTTCGAAGCGAACCAGCGTTTCCCGGCGAACTCGAGACGCTACAGGCGCACCCCACTGCGCCTGCGCGAAGACCCGCAGCTCCTGTACGCCGACAACCTGCGCAAGAGTGTCGACAACGATATTCGCTACAAGCAGACCCCGAGGCAACAGCAGACTTACAGAGATATTTTGGGTAACTATCATTACTATGGGACCGATGATCTGGTCAAGGCGGCTGAATGCCGGTGGATACAGACGACTTAGGATCGCTCAATATGGAAATCTATTGGGAAGGCCGACGTTCTGCAGTGGGCGTCAAATGGCTCATAAGATGATAATGATGATCATTGCTATGTCTGCACTAAAGTAATAACCAGCTTCTGTACGCCGACAACCTGCGCAAGAGCGTCGACAACGCCATTCGGTACAAGCGTACTCCGAGGCAATAGCAGACTTATAGAGATATTTTGGGTAATTCATATAGTAATATGAATAGAAATAGTAATTTCTGCACTGGAATAGGGTCTAAATCTCGCTCAGTTTATTTTTTGAGACATTAATCGGCTGAGGGGTTGGAGATAATTTCCAATGTATATAACCCCTCCAATAACAATGAGATTGATTGAGTAATCTCTCGGTCAATTGATGTTTTTACTATTTATTAGAAGATGATAAGGTGCGTAAGCTTTAGATTAGAAAGATTTTTTTTTAAATAATGGCCTCGTGTTGTTAGCCAGTGTTGAGTAAAAGATTTATTCATGGGCAACCAACAAAACATATATTATAACAATATGCAATAAAACTTGCATTATTTTTTAAAACTAAATTCTGTCTTACTTTTAGGAAGCCACTGCATGCAAAAGTGGTATAACAATATTTTGAAAATATAGACCTTACTAACATTATACTAATAGTATTCGCTAATTAATAGGTAACAAATATATGTAGTTAATATAGTAAAAGGTGAATGATGCCTCAGAATTTTAGTGAGGATTAAGAACATCTTTATACCTATTTATAAATTTAAAAGTTAAAGTTATGTTGCACTGTTTTGTTTCATTTACCAACACTCATGTACGTCAATTAATGTTCGAAATATCACAAATTTTAGAAAATAAAACAAAACTTCACTTCAACAACAAAAGCCTTTTTTGTACTTAAATATTTGTGTTATATGACTGTCATTTTTAAAGATGAACGATTTCATTTATATAATATGCTTGATATAACAACAATGTAAAAAAACTTTTAGATGACATGGTTAACAAAAGAAATAAAGCTGTAAGAGATGAAATGAAGCAGAATTTGGATTACGAGCGTAAAATGGTAAAAAATACTTTGATTAGATAATAATTTATATGTATATTGTGATACTGAGTATAAAGTATCATTAATTTCAGCATAATATGGATGGTCCATGGGGAAAACCTGGGCCTGGAGGAGCCATTTGGAGGAACCCTGGTGATGTTGGTTTGAATTTCACGAAGTCTATGGTAAATATTGGCAAAAAACTCTAAATTCTTACTAATTTCATAGATTAATTATTTTCTAACCATTGATTTTTATTGAATTTTAGGGTTGGACAGATAATGAAATTTTTAACAAATTACAAGGGGATCATAAATCGTACAAGAGATCATCGCTTGCTTTGCCTAAAGTAAAGAGAGACGACGATAAAATACAAGATTGCGAAAAAGAAAATATGAAGCCTTCAAATGTAGAAAGATTACCCGATATCAAACAGACAAATAGTGCTAACGGAAGTCCTGAACACAAGAAACACGTTGCCATAGAACCTAAACCACTCAAAACTAACAACGGGGGAAATGGTAAAGGAAGAAGTCCAAAAAAAAAAAAGTTTGTGAAGAGGTTATCTAATGGAGATCGAGTTCAAAAATTAATACCTGGATATGATTCAGAGGATTCGTATAATGGAGATGGAGATTTGATAAACGGAGCTGATAAAAAGTCTACTCCAGAAACAACTATTCTCCGACTGACGGGTGGGATAGAGCTGGTTCCGCTGCTAGCCAGACGGAGGCGGGTCGGCGCTCGCACGCTGCCGTCGAGTGACGTCACTAGGCCTCCTGAACAATGCTGCCAGTATGTAACGAGACACATATTACACATTCTTGATACTATCACACCATTGTCAGACATATATTTCAAATGTATTGAAATATGAAGACCCAATAGACAATCAACATATTATTATGTTTGCCATTGCATTTTTTACAGTTAACGCAACACTTTGTCAGAGGTCGGAGTTGAAATTACACTTTTTGTCTCCACAGATAATACATCAATGCTGTTTGCATTGATGTATTATCAGTGGTTTTTGCTAACTCCTCAGTAATGGACCGTCATTTCATGCAACCTTTCCGTCTCACCTAGCTTTAGTCTAATAAATATTACAGTCATCCATCAACCAGTCAAGGATCATCATCATCATCAATAAAATATTGTGACCCCACTATTAATCCTTAGATTTTTGACCGTCTGTATGGCATTAGGCAAATATCTAATATCTTCTATACTTCATAAGTAGGTTAGAATATCTTGTTGGGTCGCTTTAAATAAATTGTGTGGGTAGCCTATTACAGTCGGCATGATGAGATTTAAATGTCATCAAAATTTTATAATAGATATAATTCAAATAGCTAATATGTCTTTTGTATGAAATATTTCGATGATGATAAAAAAATATCAACATCTAATAGCAACGCAAATATAAGTCATCCATACTAATATTGCGAAAGTAACTCTGTCTGTCTCGCGCCGAAACTACTAAAATTTTGTATACATATAGTCTTAGAGCCTGAGAAAGGACATCGGATATTTTTTGACGCGAAAATAAGGGTGTAATAGGTTGAAATAAGTGATCAGAATCTAGATCAGAATCAGGAGAAGAATCAGGATCAAAATTTTGTAGAGCAGCGTTTCCTAAACTTTGTTCTACTGTGACCCGCTAAATTTCATACTCCTCCTTCGTGACCCACTTAAGTTTTTGAACCCACTGAAAACGGTATTGGGGAAAAATAAAACACAGCTATTGCTATTAGTTACAATACCTACAATCCACCCGTCTAGTGATCATCATTGTCTCGTTAGTCAAGAAATAAAATCAACCATCTCTTAGTACTTATTTAAAATATGGAGGCAATGCTGGCGACCCGGTTTTTTTTGACGACCCGGTACCGGGTCGCGACCCACCAGATGGGAAACGCTGTAGTAGAGAATGCCTTGTAGCATTAAGTTTGCCTTTTGTATATCTTATTTTTTATTTGTGCAATAAATTTTAAATAAATAAATCAGAGTTTATATGGCCAGTTCTCATTTTTGAAGTTAGAAGCGTAAAACGATTTTTTTTCGTTTTTTATTAGGTGATATAAATATGATATTTAAAGTTATTTATACAAGATGCGCGTATAATCGAAATTCACGCAGACGAGCGAGTCATCGATAATATCATATGCCCAAGGACTTCAACGTTGTACAACGATTTGAAAACATAAATAAATAATAAATAAATATTCTCTTACAATCACACCAATTATTTAGTTCCAAGATAAGTATCATGAAGAACTTGTGTTATGGGTACTAAAGAACGGATACTTAAATACTTTTTTTGTAAATATATACTTAATATACATAGAAAACACCCAGACCAGAACAAATATTCATATTCATGTACACAAAGATTTGTCCTGTGTGGGAATCGAACCCACGACCTCTGAAGTGAAGTGCAGGTATACTAACCACCCCGCTATATCGGTCGTCAAACCCTTACCCTTTGGCGACTTGCATCTAGCAAAACCTTTGTCAGGTCGTCCGGTCATCATGCAATTGATCATTCCATGCGACGTTTGCTGTCTAATCGTGTCCATTCCAGAATTTTTCTGTCGCAACAGCGGCAATTATTACTGAATCAGAAATATTATGTGTCAGAATATTAATTATATTATTAATGCCTTGTGCAATACTGACGCTGAGGAATCCATTTCCAGTTAACAGAGATACGCTTAAGTTGTAACTTATTAGAAATTTCTCCTATTACAAACATTACACGTTAAAACTTGCTTTGATACTTAGGAGTCTATTTCGGCAGTGGCCGTGGGATAAAAACTAAATTTAAAATTCAAAAAATTTTCTTTCGTAAACTATTATTTAGTACTTGAAAGCGACAAAATTTAATATAAAAAAAACAATCGATATATGATTGATTGAAATCACGAAGCTTAGATTCACATGCAACAAAATAATTAAAAAACAAAAAATATTCAAGTGTAGGTGAATCTATGTGCCAGTTCCGAGCCACCGCTCTGTAAGAATAACTAGCAAGAAACTCACAGGCTATTTCCAAGATATTCAATTTTCATTCTAAATTAGTTAAGGCTCATAATACATGCACTTATTTATAACTACTTAGTTACATGCCATTAATTTGCTCAAGAAACTTCTCTAATTATCTATTATTATGATGAATAAAGAGCTAATATGAATTAGTTTTACAGGTCAAATTCTATTGTAAGGTCTTTACGAGTGTGAATAAGAATAAAGATTTTGTACAAGGTCTTTCCCTAAAAAAAATAATCCATTAAAACAAATGGTGTAAATCTAATAAGGTTACATAACTTTTATTTCTTAGCTTAAGAAAATTTTATGATACTTTAAGTGTTTTTTTTTTAATTGAGACTACAGTATAACAATAAGACTATTAGCGAGACATGAGTAAAATATACCACTAATTAGTGTATTTAAAATTAAACCCATCTATTGGTTTGTTCGCCGCGATCTGCGACGCCGGCGCATGTGAAAATGACAGCGTGTGAGTTATTGACAACGCATCACCTCGAGATTCGTCGCTCACGTCCGTTTGACCGCCATTGCCATTCACGTCTCACATTGCGTCATAGCTTTCTATGCGCAAACGTAAAGATTTACGGGTTTCATTAGCTCGATGATGCGCTGGCCACCGTCAAAACTGATAATCATCTCTGCCGCTAGATGGATTTCGATATCTGAGATGTTTAGTGTCTTAAAGGGTCATTTGTTATAATGTTTAAGCCGCCGACCTCTTTGATCTCACTTAAGGAGCTTATCGGTGACGATCTGGCCACCTCGCTCAATTGATGCCGAATTATCTGGATACTTATTCAAATTTCAGGGTGGCATGTGCTGTTGTAATTTAATGTGTAATAAATTTCTTTTGGTTTTATTTAAATTTTTAAATTACTCTCATATTTTAGACATTCTATGGCATGTAGGCATGCGCTGTTGCAACATATATTGGATCGTTACTGCTTTTATAAAAACATCTTTTTTTTTAAGGTGGCGTGAAGTTGATGTACAGTATTTGAGAGACTTGAAGCAACAGATGCGTGTAAAAAACGAGCAGATAGAGGTAAGCTTATTTGATAGTGTCGCACCCAAATGCATATAAATTGTTCATAGTAATATTTATAATGTAATGTTTTTACAGATTATTGAAACACCATCCATTAAAACGATAAAGCTTAATGCATAAATATAATTAGATAGGTTATATCATAGCTTACTGGCTTAGGAATAGAATATGATCGTTATTTGAAGAACTTGAATAATAGGGAGATGCAATAAAAGTGTTTACAACTGTTAAACTACTTACTGTTAAGTTACTGTTGAGTGTTAACCCTTTATAAGGCCTTTGTCAATTTATGATTACCCTACTTATGCAGTTGAGTTGAAGTAAAAACTACATGAACATTTTCAACCTGTTCTGCATGTTAAAGGGTTAGGAGTACGCATTTGCGCTCGCCATATCGTGGGATTCGTGGGTTTTAAAGATTACATTCCACAGTAGGATTTTTATATTGTGGTATGGATAACGAAACTATTAGTGTCAATATATTTTATAGCGGTAAGCGCTTTCTGCTACAGGCTGCAGTATGCTACATTACAGTTTCAAGCGCTTTTTCAAGTGGCTACAATTTTTTTACAATACAACAATTATGTCATAAATATTAACCAATATTATGAGTTTTTAACCAACTACAAAAAAAGGTGGAGATTCTTTATTCGATTAAACATTTTGTTAACAGGAAAAACGTCTAGACTCTGCGGAGTCCGTGCGGCGCCACCACGAAACGTGGAGCAGTCTGTGGGGCCGACCTGGTCACGGTGCGCCGGCGCAGCGCGGACGCTACGCGCGCAGCAACCTTGCTCAGCTGCTGTACGTTCAACCCTTCGCCAATGCCCATTAAGATTATTCAACTGACGTCAACTATGATAATAAATATCCTCATTGTCATTATCTCAGCCATAAGAAGTCCACTGCTGAGTAAATGCCTCCCCAATAGTTTTACACGTAGGTTGCAGTGAGCCGCCTGCATCTACTAGCTTGAGTTATGTACAAATGTATATGAATGCTTTCTTCTTCGTGGTCGCTATTAAATAACCTTAAAGCACCATGTGTCGTCCGTCTTTCAAACTTTTTGCTTCTCCCACTGCTGCCATTTCATTTTGAAAATTCAGTTATGTCAATAACTTCAGGTCTCTCCATTGCACTGCGCGACCTTGAGTTTTTTTATTAGTTTAGTCAGATTACAGTCAGGTACTACGTCTTAGTATATAAATTTTGAAATAACCATGTTAACATTCTTTGTACAGATCTTAGCTACAGATCTTGAAGAATTAATAATAATTATATAAGAATTATATATATATATAAATATATATATATTATATTAAGTTAAATTTTGATATTGTTATAATGTAAAGTAAAAGTAAAAGTTCTTTATTTCATAAACTATTACATAGCACTAGAAAACGTCGAAACAAAAAAATCATTAAAAAAAATATATTAATACCCTGAAATCACGAAGCTTAGATTCACTTACATGCAAATAAATAAAAATTAGGTGTAAGTGAATCTAAGTGCCAGTTCCGAGCCCCCGCTCTGTGAGAAGAACTGAAAAGAAACTCACTGGCTATGCTCTTTTACATTATTTTTTTTACAAAACACACAGTGAAAATTTGAAGATACTGAAAGGTCCCCCGAAGCTGTAACCAATAAAGTAGCACTAAGGGAACCTTGCATCACAGTCAAGTCAGTATGTATTGTAAAACTGAGCTGAGCCTGTACAATAGGGGATGGTCACGACAATGATCTGGTTGACTTTTTATTCTAATATACACATACAAGTTGAAAATATTAAGCCCAAGCTTGTTTGTCCGATAAGTAATCTTTAGCAGCATAATACCCCTTTTGATATAAATTGGGAGCTACGAGAAGGGCGACTTAGTTGGTAGTAACTTTGTCTGTAACAAAAGATTTGTATATGTGTTAACTATCTACATAACGATGAAATGAGTTCAGTGTCCAATTTGGTTTACTCCCATAACTTCACTGGTGGCATGCCGCTCATTATTCATGCAACTATTTATAACCGTTTCTACATCAATTTGTTTGAACTCGTATTTCATTAAGATATATAAAAAAGTTAATGAGTAGCAATAGAGTTGACCTGACCTTTCGGTTGTTGTTAAACAAGATGCCATGCGTAACACCATCGGTCTAGCCATGGTGTTATATAGCTGTATCATGTCAGGTATGATTAAAGTTTTGGAAAGTTTAAAATGTCTTCAGGGTATCCTGACTTGCAACTGCTTTGAATTAGTATATGTAATATTTGTTTTTTTTTATTTCATCTGAAAAAAATATTGATTTAATGCGTCAGCTGTTTTATAATTATGAAGAATGTTAGAAATAAATTGCGATAAAAAGTCGGTATCATCAATGTTTCTAGATGTTTAAAAATTCTCTGGCAACTTTTTCTTATTTCAATGAACTAACAATATCTGTTTTTTGTGTCTAATAAATAATACTGCTTGTACTACTTTGATCTTTTCAGAGAAGGCAATGTTTTTATACCTGCTATTTATTTGAAAACAGTTATTCTTTGAAAAATGAATTGTGTTTATAAAATGTTTTATGATGTTGCTACAGTTAATATAACAGTATTACGTAACCACAAGAGAAAAATGCTGTAAGTATGCCATTGCTACATAAAATCGACTATGCGTAAAATTCTAACTCAAACTTACTCGTGTCGTGATTCAATATGTGATGGATCATTTCACATTGTAATGTTAATACAGTCATGACATCGCAATATTTGTTGAACTTTCAACTTTATTGTCCAGCTGCAAGTGTTATTTTCCATAGTTGGATGTGGTTTGACCCAGTTTTTTATGCTGACCGTACACTATACTTGTCGTAATATTCTTTATTTGGAGACCATACCCGACAACGCCTAAGTATCAAACTTAATTTGGTTATGAAGCCACTGGCATATGTAAAAAATAAGTATAGCTATAGTATGTAGGCATTATTTAGATTACTATAGTGTCTATTGGAAAAAGAAACAAAACTGAAGCACCTACTTCTTAACATTTAACATTAGGTACATGTTGCCATGTGCAATTGCAACATTAATTGTAATTAAGAATATTATGGAAACTTATAAAGTAAAACTTGTAACGGGTTATTGAATAATCAAGGAAAATTAAAAAGAATCTTCTGTAACGTGCGTTAGATTCAAGCCTTCTAATAGGTTCTCAATCATGGCTTAACTACTACCACATGTGGTGGTAACCGGGACCATCAGGTTAACGGCATACATCCAAGGACGACCAGCAATCCGATCAATTGCCGATCGTTTCCATCCAATAGTAACGTGAAGATATCTCTGAAGTGTATTTTAGCAGCCATTATCTTCCCAAAAGAGGTACCGCATTAGATACAGTGTTATATGGTAAAGGTAAGTGAGTTTTGTTTGTTACGAATTCTTTAAAATTGAATTGTTTAGAATTGAGAATTGGCTATTATAAATATAATAAATGAAAATCTTTACTCTTATAAAGATGTAAATGAAGTGTAGGAGAACACAATATGTATATATAAGTTTTTTTTATATACTTTCATACTTCAGTCACTACTTACATTTTAATTTATAGATACATAGGACCTTGAAAAGGTTATAGTAATTTATGTATACAATTTTAAACTTATCTCGTGAATTTTCAGTAACTACTTAAATTGTAGCCTTAAGTCATTTAATGTAAAATTTCAGTCATATTTTATCACTCTCATTATTTATGCAGTGTTTTGTCTCTTTCGCAAATATTTTTAATATTTTCTGTGTATGTAATGTAAACAAAACACTACTTGAATAAGTAACGCATAAGTAGTGTTAATGTGCAAGCCTATTTGTAAAAAAATGTGAGAATGTAGCAAATGTATAGTATAAATAAAGTTGAGTGTGCTAGTTACCAAATTCACGAAATGTACCAGATATTGTGTATAATTTTGTTGTCAAATAAAACCGCAAATCAACAAAATGCAAATGTTAACCTAAAATTATAAAAATTACACCTTCATTTTAATTGTTTTATTTCAAGATCTTCTCAGAATTTCATAAATATGGTCGTGAGAACAACTCTTGGTTACACCTTGCAATTTATGAAGCCTAAAATCTAGACAAAACTATAGATTATTTTTATGATTATTTTTGTATATTAAGTATTTATTTAACAGAAGAATTGTGTTCGACGCCAATTTATTTAGTGAAAGTGATGTCGACGCTTCGTAACATCCTTGTGTGTTTTTCGAAAAATTTAATATGACATAACTTTACGAAAAACATTAAAAATGTCAATTGATACTATTAAATATAGAAAAGCATTCAAGTTATATAATATTACAAAGTTCGCTATGATCACGAACTTTGTAATATTGTAGTCATCATCATCTTTGACAATAAACGTCCCATACTGAACACGAGCCCGAAGAGGTCTGAACCACGGTGAGAGACATTCAGGACATTCTGCACCACCCGGTGGTTTCGCCTTCCACGCTCGACAAATGTTTTTGTGTAGATTAATATGAATATTAGCTGTGTCTGTGCCCTATGCTTAGTCTAGGGCAAACGGGATAATGCTAAAATGATGATGATGGATGACGAACTAATAATAAAAATTAATCTTGGTCTGGGCTTAACAAAATAAAAAGATTTATCATTAATTTAAAGACTTAAACTATATGCTGAAATTTTCATAGTAGATTGTCTTTTTTGTTGGAAGACATCAGCTAAGATATGTTGAAAGAATCCAACACTAAAACGGGGTATCATTAGATAAGCAAAGTAACCACCCCCACCGACCTCTACCTTGACGTGGTAGAAGCGGAGGAGCAGCTGTGGAAAAGGTAATACCCAGAGACCGGCAACTCTAGGTGCTCTTAATTACTAACTACCGGGGGTGAAACTAAGAGGGACTCGAGGAGGGCGCAGCGGGCATGGCAGGAGGGCCGCGTCCACTGCGGATCTTTGAGGAGGTCTTTCCAGTTCTGTTGTGTTTTTTGACTTTATAAATATTACACCAGATTATTTGCACGTTAATTTTGTAAATATTTAACACACAAACCCAGGTGTTAATGGTACTAATAGATACCGCAACCCATATGCAAATACTATTATAGTATCATGAAAGCACTGAAATACGAATGTTTATATAGACCGGTAGATCCGATAATAGGCAGTTGCCCTTGAACTGGCACGAGGTATTTAAGACCAGATCTGGTGTACTAAAGATATAGGTGCAGAATGCTGCTTTCATCGAAATTTCACATCCTAACGCTATTTAAAGTCTTTCTTAATATAGTTAACCTAACCCAAAAATTTGGTTTCAAAATATTTGTTTTCTTTCTTAGTACTCATTTGTGTTGTACATTTTAATGACAAATTTAGTTTGTAATCTATAATCGATGATTATACAAGTTAAGTATTTGGTTGGCTTTTCAACTGAATTTCCTGCTGTTATAAAATAAATGCCGAAAGTAAAAGCAGAAAATTCAATTCGATAGCATATACACGAGAATATGTTTGAAGCCGATTTTCTATATTAATTTATTTAGTGTGGAAAGGTTGCTCAAGTGGCCACCCGCACAGCTCTCTTGCACAACTGATGCATCGAAATGCAGTCAATGATATGGAAATTCAATGTCCCCCATCAGTCCCATATAACTAACACGCCACACCATAAGCCATCGGGATTTACCGTAACACGCTCGTTTATTTTTATGAGTATCTAAATTAGATTAAGCGTTTTTCATTTTGTTTTATCACGGAAACTTCCACTTTATGTGTAACTTGTTTCCGCTCGCGGTTATCTTCGCGTGACCCATAGATTCATCGTGTTTCATAGGAACCAGGCAGTTTATCAGATAAGACTAAGTATTTTATGTCTTAAGAGAGTCCTATCTTAATGAACTATATATTTACTTCATTTCATCAAGGAAGTAGAGACGGCCTAGGCCAAGTGACCTGAAAGTTGTAGAAATACCTACTTTTAGTCAAGTGGTCTTAGAGCAGGCTCAGAAATCTGAAGAGCACGCATTACAATTCCGAAACGGGTTTCAATTCCGTCCCATTCATGGTTGTTTTCCTGTGTGAGGCTAGGGACATCTCATTCTTTTGCAAATTGCTAAAGTATGAAAGACAGGCCAATATGACCATTTATATTTCAAATAATGTTAAAATAAGAAACACGAAACATATTCAGTAAAAAACCAGAAGATTAAAAAGTTCATCGAACCTTCGATGGCCTTCGAACAATCTCCTTCTAATTTTTTTATTGATGGCTTCCTTCTCTTTAAGATAATTTCGCCACTGTCGAGTAAAACTAAACATTAAGGGCTTATCGGAAACAATTACTTTTATTTAATAAAATGAAGACAGTGTCAGCACTAGTTTTAAACCTGGTTTAATTTTAGATTTTGTTATGTAATAAGCCCCTAAGTAATGGATTCTGTACTCGAAAATAGTGCAGTAGCTATAACACGCGAGGGAACAATTTATGCAGTCTATCTAAACATTTGGCTGTTGTGGATAAGAAAACAGGTAACCAAAAAGGTGATCTAGAACTCTAAAGTTAATAACCGGCCTCGATTTATTTTTATTATTATAAAATTAGTTATCTGCAATAAACAAATCAATCCTTTTTTCAAGTAAAGCGTCGGATCATTGGATTGAAGCTTTAGGAACTAGTGAAACCAAGACAGGCGTATCTAATTGGGTTTAATCTCGGATTGCAGATTCTTAATTTCGGGCGTAAGAGTTTAGGTCCTTATAACACTTAGCAAACATAGAAACTATATTACGAAACAAGTAAACACATAAATCGAAAATATAGTTACATAAAATCTTGTCAAAAAGTTTCCACGAATTAATTAGTGACCCCTTACAATTTAAAAATCTGTGCGGAGGCGTTAACAAGTGTACGTGACATGTCCCACATTGGTTTCCTAGCCTTTGTCAAATAACAAATCATTAACACGCCGCCAATTAAGCCGGTCCTCAAACGGCTAGACACTGGTCTTGGTGAAATTCGTAGAGTAAACAGAAAAGTGCGTATGCAAATGACGCATAAGGAGAAAGCATACGTGACGCAATCGCGGATAAAGCCATAAGACACGAGGTCACTACCATCTTTTTTTTAAATTATTTTTTTGAAATCGCTTTTTGTATCGGTTCCCACAGTTGTTATGTAGCCGAAATATGACAAGTGTGACAAAACGTGAAGACGTCTTTTTTTTTACATAGAGAAAGTATTGATAATGTTATTTTTTAATTCTATATTTTATCAATATAGTCTTCAATGATTTTTGTCTTATATCGTTCAGGAGAAGGTGTAATGAAGTACGTTTGAACTCCTTCTATCAAAAACTAAAATAAAATATTCTTTATCTTCTTCTTCTTCTCAGTATATCTGCGTCGACTGCTGTATATATTCCTTAGTAATTATATTCCTCTTTGATGGAACCACATGGCCGTGGCGAAATTTTTACATCGTCTAAAAATCTAAACATGAGTTTGTGAGGAGGATATACGACTGCGACACCGGATAATTTGTTTGAAGAAAATATAGATAAATAATATGTTCATAAATTAAGAGTAATATGTGATAGAGTATAAACAGGCTTAAACTGTTATAAGTAGCTACACGAATGGTCAGATACTAAAGGTAGTGCTTCTGAATACGGCTCACATTGTCCTTGTCGGTTGCGCTATTTTGGCCATCAAAGGTAAGCAGCATTCACACACATGAAGTTTAGCTGTATCCTTATGGTCATTATGACGTGTAACACAAAAAAATCTAGGAGATAGCTGTCCCAAGTAAGCTGGTGCAAAGTATACACAATTTCTTGAAAGCGAGGAGATTCTACTTGTATAAAAAATAGCTCGCATTGTCAGGAGGTTTCTCTTTTCGCAGGCACCGCCTAGGCCGGCAGAAAGGAGTTATGTCTTTTTAACCGAGCTATAAAAAACCCATTTCAAATATCTATATAGGTACTATCTAAACACAATTAAATGTTATTGAATCGTTAAAACGTACATATTTAAACCTTTACAGCCTAACAATACATAACATAACGCAACAAAAAGTCATGTTCTTTGCCAGTGACAAAATTGTATTCTTTGTATTTGATTACAGTGTCCATCATCACTACAAATGCAAAGGCGGTTACGCAATTTATTGAAGAGCTTATAAAAAGTTTCAATGAATTTTTTGACTCATTTATTATCTGTCTATTGACTGTCACTATTTCCCTCAAATAATGATGTTGAAATGACTACTCGGGGCGTCTAACTAACACGCAAGACTTATGGCATTTTCTAATACAGTATACGGTGTTATTATTCAATGTCATTAAAATGTATGTTATTTTTATGGAAACTGTCATGCAGACAGATTCAAATAATAGCAGTTTTAACAAGACCTTTGGAAAATTTCGTTTATAAATGTGTGCTGGTCTTTAAATAAGTTAGTTAACATATAAGACAATATATAAAAGGTTAATAAGTGTAAAAGAAGCTAAGAGTGTGTGCCAAGATCGTAGTGCCAAGTGGAAGGATGTGATCTCTGCCTAACCCCTACGGAAAGAGGCGTGTCTTTATGTATGTAATATAACGCGGAAATTCGCACCGATTCCCAAAACAGGATAAATAATTTGAGATAAATAATGTTAAATTTTTTTTACAAAAGTGGTTCCTATAAAGGGGTTAAATTTTAATTCAATTATTTATTATACAAAAGTGGTTCCTATAAAGAGGTTCTTTTCATCGACTATTGGTCTTACTCTAAAAGTTTTATATGTTTTTATTAATAAAATAATTCATTTATAATTGTTGAGAGTACTTATTATAGACTTTGCTTAGACTTGAACTAGATGGCTTGCTGGGGGATTTCCAAGATCAATTTTATTTATGTTTCTTCTCCCTTAAAAATTTTACATAGAAATGCTATAACAAACGTCTAAAGTTAAATCAGTGCCATTAGGCATTTTCCCCATAAGCCTTTCTTAAGGATTAAAGTAATGCGATGGCGTTAACACATACCAGCCATCACCCTAAAATTCCAGAAGACTCCTATTACACTGGCGATTTGCGGACATGGCCCACAGGTGCTCGAAAATGAATGGGTGCGCCAAAGTTCACCTAAATTTTCAACTCCGAAAATTGGAACTCCGAAAATGTTCTTCCTAACATTTTTCATCCTAACAACCACAATTACTAACTACTCTGTCTCTAATGTTTTAATTCCGAATCATTCAACTTCATAATGTCGGTAGCAATAAACATCTATTATACTATTATTTCTTTTCCTATATTTTGTCAACATAACCATCTTTTACACTATTATTGAAAGTCATACCTTTTTTGTTTAGATTTATTTTTATTCATAATAATCAGTATTATTTACATTAATTTTGCGTAACTTTTACAGTTTTAGTTATTTACAAATAACATGATAACAAATAAGAATACCAGTACCCTGGTACAAGTAGTTAAATACATGTTTTCATTTACACATTTCAACTAAAAAAATCGGTCATATTTATAGTTCTTGGTTTAGGTTAGGTTACAACTGTGACCACACAACGTACGAGCCGAGCGAGCGAAGCGAGCGTGCCGCGGTAGCGGCCGGCGAAGTACCAGAAACGAATCGAAAACGAAAAAAGTCATAAACATAACCGTAAATCAGTCGTATTTTAGACATATATTTTTATTACATTTGGTAGATAAATGTTTCTTTCTAAGTATGAGTGAAAATATTATGGTAATTATGTTTAGGGATAAAAACGTTAGGATAAAAAACAGTAGGAGCTTTAATATTGTATGTTAACGATTTTATTGATAACAATTTTCGGAAACATGAGTGTTATGAACATCGACGGTAGCACTACAAATAGTATGAATAAAAACTTTAGGATTAAAAATTGAGTGATCATTCGGATTACAAATCGTTAGGAAGAACAATTTCGGATAAAGAACTTTAGGTGAGTCAATATGGACCCAAAATGAATAGCTCAAAAAAGCAGGTACTAGTAATACCCGCGCACGCCCGAGCTTGGAGCGATTCTGTTTATTATCTCTAGATAGTAAGTGCCGTGTGGTAGCGGCATCTCCTAAGTGAAGGACAACTACAAAGATTCCTTTAAAACAGTTGTAGTAAGGTTTCTGCCTGAAAAACAGAATATATGGCTTAAGTATATACTAATTATCTGGAAAATAGGACGTGAGTATAGTGCCAAAGTATATAAAAACGGATCTTTCCATTTTCCACTTTTCACATATAAATTGAATATAACCGTTAAATAAGTCTAGTTAACTATTTCGCCAGTTCCAACGTGTGACTCTTCTTACAAATGTTGGGAGCTTTATTATACATTAGAGGAAGAGCTTCTTAAATTGTAATTAAGTCATTTAAAAAGGTAACGTAAGTTTTGTTATTGAGTAGTGATTAGAGTAGGTAGAGCTATTTTACGTACTTGCTTTACGTCAATAGCATGGACATTAGCTCAAATTAGCCCAAAAAAATGTAGAAGGCATACTGGACTTAGAATTTTGAATAAATTCTAATAAATGAAATTTGAAAAATCCGCATGCATTCCACATTTTTTCTATAATTTATTCACGTCTCAGATTTTTCGTTCTAATTCCGTGGAATGTCCATATTAATATCAACGTTTTCTGAAAATAAGTATAAAGCTATATTAATAATAGGTGTTTATATTATTTCGTGATTGCTTGCTACATCTTAACATTTTCGCCCTCGGCTGTTAGATAAATGAGTGGTAGGCATACATTAAGTGTAGCTTTCGGCACTAAGCGATTTCAGTGATTTATATATCTGTGGCACAACATTTATATGGTTACATTTATCGTGTGCCAGTGTGTAATTAATTCGATTTTATTGCTACATTTTGTGAACACAAATTTTAGGCAATACCGATTAAACCACCTTCGACCTTTCGTTGTCATAAAATTGTCTGCGTATCAATTAACATACGAAATGACTAAATGTTATGAATATGTTAATATATTAACACCCTGATTGCATATTATTGCAAAAATTAGTCGCAGAATATCTACCAAAAATATTGTGTATTATTAAGACAAAAAGTAATGTAAATACTCAAGCATGCGGCCATTGATGGAAAGCAGCCTTATAGACGCTTGCAATTCCAGGGGCATTACTAGTATGTGGCTTATTATTTAAACCGTTTCACGCTCTTTTTGATAACATCGCCAGGGGGCTAATTCCACAACCCAAGGGTATCTAACAGATAATGTCTTTTGAAAATATTTCGCCATTGCAATAGTTGAAAACTTTAGTACTATGTCTCAGCAATAATTTAAGTTGAATATGAATATTATGACTCTCTGAATTATAGAGAACTTCCTTCTATGAAGAGCGACAACGTACTTAATGATCAGCTACTTCTATACCAGCATAGTTTAAGAAGGTCCGACTTACAAAATCAGATCCTCTGACCTCATTATAACTTTTGTGTTTCCATAATTTATATTTTAAATGGTATTTCTAAAACCGTCGAAATTATTTCTCTCATAGACATTTCGTAAGATTTATCGAAACACGACCAAGAATGGCAAGCCACGCCACAATAGCCAGTTGAATAGCTTCAATTTTTAAAGTCAATAAAGTTTAAACACGTTTGGCTTAATTATCATCATCATCAGCACAATAAAGTCCACTGCTGAACATAGGCCTCCCTCATATTCTGCGAGACCTATTGTAGGTGGCCTGCATCCATTGTGATACTGCGACCTTTATTAGATCATCAGTCCATTTTGCGGGAGGATGTCTCACGCCACGCTTTCTGTCGAAGGGTCTCAATTCTAGGACTTTTCTGCCCCAACGGCCGTCAGTTATACGTGCGATGTGCCCTGCCCACGTCCACTTCAGCTTGCTTAATCTTTGGGCTGTGTCGCTAACTTTAGTTCTCCTACTAATTCATTCCAGGACAAATCTTTGTGTGCATGAACATGAACATTTGTTCTGGTCTGGGTGTTTTTCTATGTATATTAAGTATGTATTTGTAAAAAAAACATATTTAAGTATGTTTATTTGTTGTTTAGTATCCATAACACAAGTTCTTAATGATACTTATCTTGGAACTAAATAATTGGTGTAATTGTCAGAAAATATTATTATTATTATTCCATCTCGTAGGGAATCCCCAACCCCAATTGCACGCTGCATTGCACGCTTGTGACCCTGAGCTTCTTTATAAGGTCCATAGTTCGCGACCACGTCTCGGATCCGTTAGTCATCACTGCTAACACGCACTGATGAAAGACTTTCGTCCTTAGACAATGAGGTATTTGGCTCAATAAAGCTCCTGTATCAATGTCAACTTAGGAACTGACGTGTCCATTTACTGCGGACAGTTTAACGGTAACAAAGTTGGTAACAAGATGTAAAAAATAGTAGTGGCTTAGACCATATAGGTAAGCCTCTGAGGGGCGATCTTAGTCGGGTTAATTATTAATCCTCCAAAAATCAACCCTATATTAAAACTTTCAATGAATAACATTTTACTGGAGATTAAGAAATCTGCCCAAATAAACGCTTTGGTTTCTGGTAGACAATATTTTAACAAGACAAAGTTGGTGCTTTGACGAGCTCTGGGTGCATTTCGTTTCATTTGCACCACTAGACGTAAATTTATGGAATTAACAAAATATACAACTTAACTAAAATAATTTATAATTATATCCTTAGTTCGATAACTTTTTTATTTTAAATTTAGTTTTGCAATATTCGTTGTAGAATTTATTCTTAATGTTTCATTGCAGAAATAACGTTAACGTTACCACAACCTTAACCCTTTGGATAATTGCTCATGAAACATTTTAGAAGACAAGATTTGTTCAAAAACATGATCATCTCAGCATACATTTGTTAACCGCCTCGATACATAGAAATATTAAAAATAATATGATATACCACATAATTAAAATCTAGTTCTTGCATTGTTAAATAAATGTAAGACTTATTTGCTGTACATTTTGCCGTGCAGTTGACATAATACACGATTTGCGATGTCACCACATCACGTCTACTATATACGCTAATTGTGCGCGAAACCTTAGCTTATGAGAAAAAACACGGAGCAGAGATGAAGTTTCATACAACCTCGCTACTGTACTAACTACTACAAGCTTGAACATGTGTGTGTGTGACCATGGACGGCAGGTTCATACTGGCTTGATCAATACCCAAAAAACTAAACACGTGATATAAAACTAGTGTTCTAATTTTTCACATAGTAAAAGTTTGAATGTGGCAAACTATACAGTATATGAATGTATCGAATGTGATATTTTTCAATTCAAATATAATCTAAAAATTTCATCAGGTCAATAGGCAATAATATATTATAACCATATTATTGTTTTCAAAATCATAGAGACTTATTTCAGCATATACTTTGAAGATTTAGGGCTGAGTTTGTATTTTGGAAGTGCAATAAAGTAAGATATAAGCACGACAGAGAAAACAGTACAGCTAAAACAGTATAGGTTATTTATCTTAAAATATTGTTACGTACAAATTAAGGTGTCTGCTCAGATCATGTATATAGATATGACACTAAAATCTATGAAAATAAAAATTTCAAAAAAATATATGACCCTAACGTTTATCTTTAGTGGGCACCCGAAGAGGAAAAATAAAATAGGTATTAATCCTGCACGCTCTTTAGAAGTTTCGCCTCTGTTCAGTTTGTTTACTCTTGTGGCCTAAGGTTAGGGAAAAGAAAGTCCGTTCCGAACCGGTCGCTGAGCTTTGACCCTAACTCAATACGACACCAACAACCATTCAACATTTTTATTGTTACTTTTTTTATTTATTACGTTTCAATTTCACACTGGTAGCTTAAAAATTCACGCCTCTTATAACATAACACACACCCACATACATACAAGTACACATTTGTTATCTATGTATAATTTTAAAAACCTAGTCTGCGCGTTGTTTACCAAACTGTTTATGGACATATCTAATTGGTTAACTTATGCTCAGTAAACGCAGGGCTGTTAATCTATATAGCTATAAGATTTATTAGGATCAATCTAATCAAATTTTATGAGATGTGAAGGAATATATATCTTTATTATTATTTATAAAATTATGAGGCTTTGTTTCCGTAAAACGCTTTTCTTACTATTTTGATTTTACGAAGTCGCTAGCTAAGTTTGTATGACATATTGCTAGTCGCCGAGCATTAGCCCGTGAAATATGAATAAGCATTTATAATATAACGAACTCCCTAACCATGACTGAGCCGATTATGATATAATTACTGCAATTTGTTCCGAACCAGAGCACTCACAAGCGGCTGTCTCGTAAAGTGACGCGTTGAAATCTTTAGTATACGGCTAGGACGTACTTAGCATGTATTTCATAAGTTGTTTACTACGGTATTAAAACGTCGACACCTAATAAACAAGCAAGCATTGATAAGCTGAGATATTCATCGATATGGTGGCTGGTATACCTATTCTGCAGCTCCAATAGCCGTTAAATTCCATAAGTCTGAATGTAATATTTGCATGCTATTTAATATGGCTAAATAGGTTAAGAACTCATAATGTAATTTGACATCTAAATTGTACCCTATTTAATAGCAAATAAAGATATTTGTATTTGTATTTGTTGGCTCGATTCCCACATAAGACAAATATTTGTTAAAAAAAATATTTGGTTGATTTATGAATTATTGTATCTGTTATCTATTACTTCTATCTGGTACCTTATATTTTAAAGTTGTGAAATGTCAGAAGAGATTGGAAAAATTAAATGACATAATACAAATTTACATACAAATATTTTTATTGACAAAACGAATTAGACGTTACCCAATATTAGGTGATATGCTGTCCATTACCAGTGTATCGCTGTTTAAGAAACTTTCTATATGCGCTTCTATTTGGCGGCAAAACAGTTATTACTGCAATTGTCCTTTAATAGGTGTCCTCAGCGACATAGAGAATATATCACCTAGTAGAAAATAGTGAGTAAGTGTTCCAACCAATACGAATGAAGTTTAGTTAGGGGTATTAGCCACAGCGTTTATGATGATTAGTCGTGGTCATTTATCTGCTGTCGGCTTTGGCCGGATCGCGGTAACACGGGAATATTAAGTGTTGCCCCGCTGATGGAAAAGTTACATAGTTAGACCGTACCTAATAGCTGGCTGGTTACTTTTAAATTGTTAATTAGTATTTATTTTAATTTATGTGATGTTACTAGGACCTTGTAATACAACATACATACATTCATGCCTGTTTCCCCGAAGGGGTAGGCAGAGGCATATCATACGCTCACACTTATAAAGTTGGTCCCACGTAATAGGTGGCGAGCCTATTGCCGTTTACCAGGCACTGTTATGCTCACTTGCAGGTGAGATTGGCTTGGGCTCCTTTGGTCTTGTAATAAAAATTTGTAAGAAACAATTTTTTAAAGTCTAATGTTTTTGTAAGTATATGTATTGACCTGATGTATAATTATTCCATAAAATTCTATGAAAGTAAGAAATATTTTAAAAATTAATTTTATTAAGCTAGACTTCTATCCGAAACGGTTTTGAATTCATTCCTAAGGTAAAAGTTTGTTGACGTAAACCCTCTGCGGCTCATTCATTCATTTTTTTATTGGACTGCATCAACTGCTTACCATTAGGCAGGATGTAGCCATTATGACGTGTCCCGTTAAAAAAAATTACATAACGAGAACTATAGTTGGACCAGGTTAAAAACTAGCGCTGTCACTGTCTTCATCTTATCAAATGAAAGTAACAGCACTATTTTAAACCTGGTCTAACTTTAGATTTTGTTTTGTTATAAGACCTTCTCTGTTTAGGTCAACAAGCTTTTAGGTTTCTCCTTTTCGCTTCTAAAGTACTTACACGTGTTAGGAACTGCACTCATACTGTGCAGACTATCACTCGAACAAAGAATTTGGTAAATCAATCTTTTGTCTATGGGGCAATCCATTGGGTTATGGATAGGTACAGAAGTATCGGCTCATGTCGGCCCCGTTCATATAATCCAAGATCTTTTAGATGAAGGTGAAACGGCAATTATGCCGGCCGTAATTAGTCATTGCGTTAAAACCGAGCTTATCACACGGTATGCAGCGCTCTCCCATTCTGAACTGCATCGACTACTTACTATGAGGCTGTATGTGGTTATTATCTTAGGTGATTCACATTAAAAAAACTTAAATCTAGGAACGCCATTTCACTAGGCCTGGGTCACTACAATCTTACATCATAGTCTAAGAAGTATGTTAGATTTTGATTATCACGTTCGTCGTACCACATAATATTATTGATAAACGAGAATTGCCGGAAGAGCATAATGGGTATAAACAGTAACTAGATCAATTAAATAATGACATGATTGAAAGTTTAATAAGAAGTTGCTTTTAAACTTTAGAGGTGCGGTTCTTTGGAGTTAATTTACCAGTTTTAGTCGTAAGAGATACTTGGCAAATAAAATTATAGTTTTGTATGAACTATCTGTCAAATAAACGCTTTTGGGAATCTTTTTGGACATTGTAAAACAGGCCTTAATAGGTACGCAATTGCATATATCTCTTAAAAAGCATAGGGATCCTACCATAATCTTTGGAGCCCAAGCTTACCAACACCTGCCGAAAAATAGACGAGGCTCTGGCAAACAGAGAAGTTCCCGCTAAGCGGCAATAGGTTCGCCACCTATGACGTGGGAGCAACAACACAACTGGCGAAGTGGGGACGTATATTATGCTGTTCTTATCCCTTCGGGGAAACAGGCGTAATATTATGTATGTATGTAAATATTCGCGACTTTCCTCTGTGACACATCCCGACTGACAACCAGTTGAAAAATGTATACTTAAGACAAATTAACAAGATTGTGTTTGTTTATAACGTCAAAATAAGAGCTTTTCATTTCATCAGCGAACAAAAGCACATTAATAAAATCACTTTATACGACTAATATTCAAAACATTTTAAATGGATTTTCACTGGTAGAAGCCGATGGCTTCCAATTTGTAACTAAACAGAGCTTGCATGGGGGTTCCACACTTATCTTGCTATTCCATTCGTCCACGCCTATTTTTACCACTGATAATTCAATACAAACGTGTACCAGGCTCTAACAAAAAGAGCTTACAGGGTCGATTCTTAAAACAATAAATTTTACTGTTGACATTTTGTGTCATTAATTTGACATGTTATATGAAGAAACCCTCATGAACATGAGGATACAACATATAACTAATTAACAGCAAGTACTGCGCAAATGATTAGGTGCGGAAGAATCAATGTAGACAACGGCCAGTTTGTAAACAGTCGGGTCACATCACATGGACACATCCTTTGGATGTTGTGTTTTACACAATCGTCGGTTGTTTTGGGGCATGGTGGCTGGTGTCTCGCTGCGTGCGCGCACGCCAGTTCGTACCCACTCGACGACGCGGACGCCAGTGTTCGCTCGCTGACGGCTAAGGCCTATATTGTTGAACTAGTGACACATCGAGGGACATCATGCGCCCAGTGAGTACTAGTGATAATAATTCAACTTAGTGAATTTACTTGTGCTTGTGTTTCATGTGTGAAATTTAAGTTTGCGAGGAAAAATATTTTTTTTGCGTGGCTTTTGGAAATTAACTTTTACTCTATCTACCAGTTAATGTTCGTAAGAAAATTGCCGAAGTTGTAGTCTAAGCCCATTTTTTGGTGACCACAGATTTGTCCCTCACTCTATCCTGTCCCTTTTGGGTCTGTACATAAGGCAAATAATTATAGCAAGGGGAATGAGTACATGGGATTAAGCATTAAAAAAAACTAGGGATTAACAATTTTTTATTTGTACTATATCTTCTGGTACTTTTAGTACATACTTACATATAAGTTTAAGGATAAAAGACTTTTTTATTACTTAATGTAACATGACTTTAAAGTTTTCTATGACATGCAATTCAAACTACCTATAGGTCAAAAATATTTCGAACAAATGTATACTATTTTGTTCTATAAATAGTAACATCTATTTTTAGAGACAAATTAGTTTTCCCTCACGTAGTAGACGAGCTTATTATTTAAATGACAGTAACCTTTCACCGCTGCACAGTGGGTGATTCTGCGAGAGGTTTTCTAAGTGGTTTATTCGTTTTAAATTATTAACAAGCTTATTTTTAATGACTTTTATTAATAATAATTATTAATATTGAAAATAAGGTTGTTGGCGAGGTTAAGTTTTTAAACCAATATTTTTTTTATTAAAGCGGTTTCTGTACAGTGTTAATCGATTGTGGATTGTCCGAATTATTTATTGATTTCAAATTATGTTTCGTAGGGGGTGTAATTTAAAAACAATGTTTATTCTATCAATGCTATACCTAAAGAATAATTACATTGACATTTAACTTTTATATTTGTATACCTTTATGACATTAACTTTATCCCACAATCGCTTTTATCTCTTATGCGGTTTCGCATTTTGCAACTTAAAAATATGTTTTACATTTCAATATAAGATTACTAAATTTCATTTACAATCATCTTGTACCAATCACCTTTCAAATTTCTCAAATAAGTTATTGGAAAATAATTATAGTTATATTTCATGTTTTTCTATACTAACTAGCTAGTGGTCTCTCAGAGCTTCAGTTTTAGCTAAATAATCCAGTACTACAGAAAAAGTACTTATATCAGACATAAATAACTCGCACTACTTACAATATATGCGTATTTTAAAACGTTTTCATTGTTTGACGTACGTACGTCAAACAGTACCGTTTTAAATTACGCTCGTTTACTATCAAAGTTTATCTAAGAATACATCTCATTTCCCCGTAGTTAGTAGTTAATTACTGAAAATACACTTATCGAAAATGCAATGCCTTAATCGATTCTTAGGCATTGCTTAGACCAAACGTACTGTCGACCGCTGACTAAAAGCGCGCGTTACGCAGTTTTTTGTTTTTCCGTATTCCCTAATGACATAATTAATTGTTCCCTCTAGTAACTTAAGAGTACACATTTAATCTGGTGTAATCTTCCCATTTGTTGATAAATAATTACTCAATTGTATTTTATTTGTAATGTATAACTTAAAGTTTAACGAAGAACATTTATTATTAATTATTTTAAATGGAATATATAGGAAATATAAATAAATTACACCCATACACAATCATATAAATCATCCAGAATTTATAAAGCTTTTTGGACGATCTATATGGCGTGGTGGTGTGCCCCTGCACTCCGCTCCTGAGGTCGTGGGTTCGATTCCTACACATGAAAAATATTTATTTGCATAAACATGAACATTTGTTTTGGGCTGGGTGTTTACCTTAACTGTATATATAAAATAATATACATATCCTACAATGACCTAAAGAGCCCAAGCCAACCTCACCTGCAAGTGGTGCACCTGCCGATGAACGGACGAGGCTCTGGCGAACATAACAGTGCCCGGTAAGCGGCAATAGGCTCGCCACCTATTACGTAGGATCAACTATATGATTGGCGAAGTGTGGGCGTATAATATGCCTCTGCCTTCCCTTTCGGGGAAATAGGTGTGAATGTATGTATATTAGGAGTATTTATGAAACTTCTATACAATTCATCAATAAAAATAATATAAAAATAACCAGATTAAGTTATTCCTATTCATTTAATAAAGAGAACAATTAATTGTGTCATTAGGGCAACTGCTTTACCGAGAATTAGCTCAACGTTCCGCGTGTCAAGCGTGAGAAAAAGCGCTTCGGAAACGAGAAATTGTTCAGAAAATATATTAATCGAAGCACTTTCCCCGGGCGTGATGTAAGCGCATAATGCGTGATGATGCCATCTGCGGTCGTTTGCATTCAAGGATTTACCATTATGCAGTGGCTCCGAAATCTTACTTCCTACTTATATTTTATGCGAGAAAGTCTTTATGTCTGCTCCTCAATAAAGGCTGAATAAAATGAGCTGACATTTGACACACAGATATATAGTGGCATTTAGAATCACACACATATTAGAAAACAAATTCTTTCAAAGATTTTTTTGAAAACTGACATCTGACATGTTATGTAAAAAAATATGAAGCGAATGACAAAAAGGATCTTAAACAATGGCTAGTGTTTGTGGCTTTTAAATTTGAGGTATTATTTGTGTATTATAATTACAGTAAAATAGTGCTTTGCAAGTCTAGTTGCTTCAAAAATTTAGTTAGGCAGATTTCACTAAAAAAATCTTGGATAGCAATCGTTTTCATTCTTAGAGAAGCACATTGCAAGTTTTCATAAAATATATGCTAGCCGGTTATCGCTAAGTATTTTTGTTAGCCTTCCCCCTATTGAGCAGCTTGAAAACGTCAACACACCTGCTTCCGCTAACACGTACTGGGTAATGATGGTAAAGTATAACCTAAATTCCTCTCATCTTGGTCTGCAAGATAGTTGGAAGTAAATGAGCAGAGAAAACAATGATGATAAAGATAAAATAAGATAACTATTTAAGTTTATGTTGAACACTAAGACATTTGTTAACTAGTATTCTTGTACCAAATATAAAATTGGCATTAGTCCTGAAAGTGTAACGAATAATATAACCTTTTCTGTTATAATTATTAAATAATTATTAATTTTAGCATTGCCCTGGTTGTGCTTACTGACTTAAGCTTAGGGCCCAGGATCTGCTCACTGGTGTAACCAGATTTAGCTGAATTTCAGATATTACACAAAATGACTGTTTTCTAACCTCCCCAACCCAGACGGAAACATCATTCTATGGCTTAACCAGCTGTCAGGATATTAAAAAGCATTAAATTCTTAATAATGAATGCCATAGATGTTAATTTCAAAATATTACTTATTACTACTCCAGTTTAATATTATTATTGTGAAAATTAAATCTAACTACTTCCCTTGGAGAGCAAAACTTAAGGACATAAGATAAATGCCATGTGTTAATCTAAGACATGGTCTGGTGCCAAGTCACTCATAAAGTTTTGCATTTATCAGTAAACTTCCTAAACTGTAACTTTTAGTTGATTAACAGTTAATCAAAATAAAGGTAAATAAATTGAGTTGGTGTTTATGACGAGTCTTCTAAATAAGTCTACATGTAAACTAATAATTACTATTGACCAATGGGTGTATTGTATAGGGATCCTACTAACACCAAAGGAGCCCAAACCACCTCACCTGCAAGTGGTGCACCTGTCGATCAACGGACGAGGCTCTGGCGAACATAACAGTTCCCGGTAAGCGGCAATAGGCTCGCCATCAATATTATGTGGGATTAACTAAATAATTGGCGAAGTGTGGTATTATAGTATGCCTCTGCCTACCCCTTCGGGGAAACAGGCGTGAATGAATGAATGTATGTATTATTGACCAACTCAGTCAACCCAGTAGCCAAAACTTTTTATTTCAAAACAATACTCTTTCCTTTGCTTTCTTTTAACCTTAGAAAACTATTTTATATATTATTTCCTTTATAACACCTATATCTAACTGTTTTGTCTATAAACTTTATGAGTAAATCGTGTGATAGATAATTGTAACACTTTTTTTTTCACTCATATTTTAGTAGCATTGGGAATTTTCCTAAAATTAAAATATATACTTAAGTTAAAAAAGAAGGATGGATGCAAGTAACGATTGTTTTTGTACTATACATTTCCATTTACTATAAAACATCAATCAACGAAATAACGAAAAGGAAAAAATGCAACGGACTAATTAATAATTTCGATAGTTTACAATTATATAAACAATGTAAAAGTTTTAATATTAAAAAAAAAAAAAGAAGTCGAAAAAGTCCGTTAGCTCTCATCCTTCATAAACATTTTTTTATCTTTTCTAATATTAATCAGTTTATTTTTCGAACTACTTCATAGTCTCAGTCGAACCGGAGCTCTTATAACTACATTATGTATTTTAAATTGTTATTCTCTTTTGACTGCTGCAACACAGGCCTGCGAGCCTAGTGCAGAAGCCATAGTTTACGTATATCCTTGTCACATTGATTTTTCTGCTAATAAAGATTATTATTATTACATATAATCTATATAGAGCTTACTATTAGGGTATGATAAAAAATATATATTTACTAATAGAGTTGTATGAAAATAACGTTACATCATTAATATGATCAGTTGATAACATTAAGCAAAAAATATATTTTATAGACCTCTATGGTTGCTAGCTCCATCTGAGCTACGAATATATAACTAGGCATTATGCAACACAAGTAGCCCGACAGGTACAGAAAAGGACGATAATGCAGGGTTCACGTGAGTTCGCTCACATTATCCCGGAATTGTTTATGAAGACGAGTTTGGAGAGCATCGGGTACCTCAGGCCAGCCCAGTTGACCCCACCAGTGTGACCTAACCGCAGTTAGGTAACGTACCTAGTAGGTAACATTGCAGGGTATCGGTATGATCAGAACTGAAACAACCTTTAAAACTCTCTATAAAGTTCAACTTCATAAAGATAAAGTTTACTTTATTATCGTTTACCCCTGTAATTTGACATTCAATGTTATTTATTTAACTTGGTGCCTTAATTGACAGGTACAAATATAACAAGATTAAACGGTTAACAATTCTTTTGTATATTTAGCAAAAAATAAACTTATTCAGTACTATAAACATAGTAAGAACACCTTCAAAATAACATTAAAATATATAATATCTACTGAAACCGTGTCCCCTTAGCACACTATCGGACACCACAGGATGTCACGACGCTGATCTTCCGTGGACATCTAAACATGTTACTACGCCCAGCATTTGTGAAAAGTATCTTCTTAAATCATTAATAAAAAAACTTATAAATAAATAAATAAGTAAGATGCTAAAAGACAATGTCTAAAAACCAACACATATTCGGAATCTGATTTAGTTACAAGCAGAATCTGTTTATTTGTTAAGCGTTATATTTTGACGCAACTTCTGACTATAAGACTTAAAAAATACTTTCCTAAACTTATTTTATTTTTTTATTTGGTAACTATACTCTAACTTCGGGGCGTATTAATAATGTTATAGCTTCATTATTATTGACCGTCGTATTCAGCGACAGAAGGACAAACCTTATCAAGTATTTATCATAGAAACTACTAAGCTATGCCTTAAACAGATGTACAAAAACACAGATAAATTATCGTGGGACCATATAAGCTACGGATGACTGCCAAAGGACATGAAACAATAGGATTTCAATAGTATCTTTAAATCGGTTGCTCTATGGGTTAAACTTATATAACCATTATGTGTGCGTTGAAGGACTTACGATTAAAAAGCTTACTTGATTATACGACTATCAGCGAATTGAAATATATTTATGTTTATTAAATCACTTACGACTACTGCTGAATGTTGGCCTCCCCAATATTATAATGGCTATTTATATCACCACACTGGGCAGGAGGGTGGTTATAGCAGAACAACCAGTACGCAGGATGACGCTGCTGCCTACCATCCGGCAGAATTTCTCTTCGGCGACTTTTATGACTCCCCATAAGCTTAGAGGGTTTGGCACTAATCTTGGCCGGTACCACACGGCACATATTTATGTTACTTGAAAATAAATAAATATTAATGTTGTGATTTATATTGGCAGCGCTTTATAAATGTTGCAGTGCCCGACAGTAATTACAAATCGGGCTGTATTTAATTTCTTAGAACATTAATACGTGTAAATTGCATTACATGTTTTGATGCTAATTTCATAATTAAGTCAAAAGGGGCTCCAACGAATCATTAAGATAGGTATTATGTTAAAAAAACTTAGTTAAAAACACAATGGTAATAGTGCCATTATGCCTTGGTGGTAAAAGTCGAGTCGGCGAGAGTGTCGTGTCAACAGATTAAACGAACAGTTATATGAACTATTCGTATTGTGACTAAATTAAAAAAATACAATAACTTTGGCGAAATGTAGGCTGACAATATGCCTCCGCCTATTCCTGCGGGAAACAGGCGTGATGATATGTACGTATGCATTACGCCAAAATAAGCTACGACGGAACAATAATGATGAAATCCAGTTGTTTATCTGTTATTTCTGTGATAAAATAGAAAGAAAGTGATTGAGATCATTTTGTTCATTAAAATAATGATAAAGAACAAATAGCAATTTAAAAAAAAAATTGCTTAATTTTATTTGTATCGCGAATCAAACGAAATGAAATAGGAAATTATACCCACTACGGTACAATTGTTAAACGATAACTACACAGTAACAATTTGGAATAATTGTCTTAACAATTGGATTACGAATTGCAACTATATAATGACATTATTACACATGGCTGTTGCGTGGAGTTTGACCGTTTAACTGGAAGATCGCTGATTGCTTTATTTTGTTTAAGAATAGACATGTGAACATTAGTCAAATCATTTAAAATACTCGCTTGCTAATGCGGCACGCTGGATTTTTTTAGTCTTTAGTATTTTAAGAATTTTGTTAAAAGTTTATCTAATAAGCAGCCTTATCTTTGAAACTTATTAATTGTATTATTAAGTTTTAATTTTACATTAAAAAAATATACCAACAACTAAAACCTACAAAAACTATACATAAAAAGATGCTAATGAGAAATGCTAACAAATTTAGTTGTTTTATTTACAAAAAATATAAGTAACTGTTATAAGAATAGTTAGTAAAAACTAACAAAGGATATTTGCTGTTGAGTTTATTCTATTGGTTAATTAAGTTAATTATATAAGGAGCCCAAGCCAACCTGCTCACCTTTTTTTTTTTGATTTACGTCGGTAACAAAATGCATTTACGCACTGTCTCCCGGCCAAAAGGGGGAGACCGGGAGGGGGTGTGGGGCTCACTGCGGCAGACGCGACCGCCGCAGTCCTACCCACTAAAAATCTTCCGACGACGCCCACCGCTGTTGAAGAAGGGGCGGGGGGCCAGCACCAGGGGATTTGTAGTTTCTGGCACCCCGCCCGCGGCCAACGTCCCCCGGATCAGAACCGGGAGGACCTCCTCAGAGAGGCGCAGTGTGTCGCGCCCCTCCTACCTCTTTTTGCGGCCATGACGTGACTGGCCGACTTCTGGGGGGTCTATAGCTAGACGGAAGGGGCCCCCTGCCCCCGCCGCCTAAGACCCCCAGGCGCGGCCGGGCGGGCCCTCCTGGCCCGCCCGCTGCGCCAACGGCGTAGCCGGAGAGAGAGCGGGTCCCGCTCCCTCTCCCGCTCCGCGGCCTCCTTCTGCGACATCACCACTTCGCAGAAGGAGGCCATCGCCTCCCATGCCGTCTCGCTGTCGACCATCTTTTGCATGATGGTCGGCAGCGAAAGAGCCACTCCACCCAGGGCCGCGGCCGACGTCGACCGCGGCCCCGCCCACGCAGGGCACGCCACCAAAGTGTGCTGCGCGGTGTCTTCCGCGCAGTCACAATGGTGGCAACACCGGGTCGACTCCCCCCCGGCGACGTCACACAGATACTTCCCGAAGCACCCGTGCCCGGAAAGTACCTGCGTAAGCCGGAAGGTCATCGACCCCCACCGACGGCCGACCCATCGCTCCAAGATGGGCCCGACCGCCTCGAGGATACGGCGCCTCGATCCTTCGGCACGAAACTCGGCGCTCCGAAAAAGCTGCCGCCGCCATGCGCCCAGAGCCTGCCTCTGAGCGTCTCTACGCCACCGCACCACAGTGTCCGGTGCGGGGCGGAGACCCTGGCTCCGGGATTGCGCGCCTCGCCAGAACACCGGCAGTTGGTGCACCTGCCGATCTACGGACGAGGCTCTGGGGAACATAACCTGTTCCTGGTAAACTTTATAATTGGCGAAGTGTGGGCGTACAGTATGCCTCACTGTAGGGTTTCTTCTAATAAGCGATTATATTAGGAGCTGAAAACATCACAATCAAATTATCATTATTAAGTATGTAAAAAAAAACGCTGATAGAGTATATGCAGTCAAAGTTATATGCATACAGAGCATTAAGATGATCTTACTACATCGACTTAACAACAAACATGTATCCATTTTACTGTAGCTGACCGTAAATACAGTGTAGAAAATTCCATGACATGCCTAATCACAATATATACAAACATGTCAATAATGCAGGAAATACTTATTGTAGCTGTTCATAACTCACTTTCTGATAGACAGTTACAAGTAAACCTAAAGGAAATAAACCTGCGTCAGAGATCTATACAATGGGCTTTCATTAATTCATCCACAGCCGTGGATCACGAACTGGGTTACCCTCTGAACCGTGATATTATATCTAAAGTGCTGTTGTTATATTTGCCAACGGTATTTACCTGTTTAAATTTTAGTGTTGATTAAAATGTTTGGTTAAAGCAAGGGCTAAATTTATAAAGATAAAATGCTTGGATCTAAAATAGGCTTATTGCAAAAAGAGATCTAAAGTTAAACCAGGTTTCAAACTACTGCTGTCACTTTTATTTGATAAAATGAAGACAGTGACAGCACTAGTTTTGAAATATTGAAAATCTTTGTTTTACAAAGATTTTCAATATTTACTTAACAAACTTACAATTAATTCGCTAGACAGACTGTACCACAAAATAGATGGAAATTATCACCAATATTTGAGAAAGTTTATAGATCCGTCAATGTTAAACCAGAAGCCCTAGGATGGATGACCATCTTGTGACTTTTGAAAAAAAGTGCTCCCGTGTTTAAGAAGACAGTTTAAGCCGATATCTTATCACGACCGATATGGCGTGGAGGTCAGTATACCTGCTCTTCACTCCCCCTGGGGTCGTGGGTACGATTCCCACACAGGACAAATCTTAGAACAAATATTTGTGTGCATGAATATGAATATGAATATTTGTCCTGGTGTAGGTGTTTCTTATGGGTGCGCCAAAGTTCACCTAAATTTTCAACTCCGAAAATTGGAACTCCGAAAATGTTCTTCCTAACATTTTTCATCCTAACAATCACAATTACTAACTACTCTGTCTCTAATGTTTTAATTCCGAATCATTCAACTTCATAATGTCGGTAGCAATAAACATCTATTATACTATTATTTCTTTTCCTATATTTTGTCAACATAACCATCTTTTACACTATTATTGAAAGTCATACCTTTTTTGTTTAGATTTATTTTTATTCATAATAATCAGTATTATTTACATTAATTTTGCGTAACTTTTCAGTTTTAGTTATTTACACATAACATGATAACAAATAAGAATACCAGTACCCTGGTACAAGTAGTTAAATACATGTTTTCATTTACACATTTCAACTAAAAAAATCGGTCATATTTATAGTTCTTGGTTTAGGTTAGGTTACAACTGTGACCACACAACGTACGAGCCGAGCGAGCGAAGCGAGCGTGCCGCGGCAGCGGCCGGCGAAGTACCAGAAACGAATCGAAAACGAAAAAAGTCATAAACATAACCGTAAATCAGTCGTATTTTAGACATATATTTTTATTACATTTGGTAGATAAATGTTTCTTTCTAAGTATGAGTGAAAATATTATGGTAATTATGTTTAGGGATAAAAATGTTAGGATAAAAAACAGTAGGAGCTTTAATATTGTATGTTAACGATTTTATTGATAACAATTTTCGGAAACATGAGTGTTATGAACATCGACGGTAGCACTACAAATAGTATGAATAAAAACTTTAGGATTAAAAATTTTAGGAGGAGTGATCATTCGGATTACAAATCGTTAGGAAGAACAATTTCGGATAAAGAACTTTAGGTGAGTCAATATGGACCCGTTTCTTATGTATATTAAGTATGTATTTACAAAAAAAAAGTATTTAAGTATGTTTATCCGTTCTGTAGTATCTATAACACAAGTTCCTAATGATACTTATCTTGGAAGAGAGCATTTCCTGACATTAGCTACAAAAATAACACAAAGTATTAACTTCTTAGTAAAGAAGTCATATAGTTTTTATATGTGTTCAATAATACAATATTCCGTATACAAACATTAAGTTGTAGTTACTTTTAAATATATTACTTGTCATTTATTATGATTAGACTCCTAGAAAGTCTGATAATTTATGTATCGTCAGCTGGTGATCTCTCAATACCTGACCGCTGTATAGCGTATTACAGTGTTTACCTTCCAACTATTGCTTATAAATGTCAAATGTTGCTTTAAGTAAAAGATAAGTAAAACTGCTGAATATCACTGTTTCAGTAAGTTATTTAACAAGTAGCTTAGACAAATTAACGTTTGACAAACTGAGACGATTTACATGTGAATAAAACTTAATACATCTCGCCCCTAAATTATCTTTTAAATTTTTCAAGCGACTGCTTATGCCAAGTCCATACATTCTATGTATGGTGCCGTCTGGTATCGACCTAGAATAGTATCACCCCCTCTCTGAAATGACTATTTTAGGCTCGGTCGGTTCTGGAGAATCGTACGGATCGACGAATCTAAAATCCAACCGTATGATGGATAGCAGCATTCAGCTAACTAGCTTGAACTGCGATCACCAATCCCCCTGCCCAGTGTGGCAATTACGGGCAGATACCTCCAACGTAATTAACGATCGTAGAGACCAACGTTCAGCAGCGTAAAACAAACACACGTACATATGCGTAAAATGATGATAGAATCTATACTTATCAAACTTTCCCTCCGATTGTCAAATGTTACTTTGTCTAAGCCCCTAGGTTATCAATAATCTTTATCATTGGTTATTTCATCAGTGAACGCAAAGAAGTGAATTGTAAGACAGCACCTTACTTGAGGTAAGGTTCGCCCGTGAGACAGTGAAAGTGAAGATCACTTTTTAAATTTTAATATTTTTTCTCACGATCTCCCATTGTTGATTAGGTTATAGAACTTTTTTGTTAATTTCAAACTAGAGATTTGTTAGACAATGAAACGGTATGCATTCAAATAAGTTTTCGTGGCCTGATACTATGTTACTAAAACTCTTGTAAATTTTCTACAAGTCGGCGGCTACTAAAATTTTGTTGTAATGCTTTATTTATTTCATCTAGTAACGAGACGAACCAGACGTGTAACTAAAGTGAACTGCTTGTCTGCAATTCGTATCGGCTGTAACACATTTGAGAAAAAATAATTTGTTATTTGCACTGTTAACGATTGTTAAGTCTGATATTCCCAGTAATTTCGATAGATATAGCAAACTTAAAACTAGTTCAAACCGAATTATCGTCATAATCAGTTCAGCAATTTGAAGTGCACTGCTGAACGGCCTATGTTCAATTGCTTTTCGCGTTGATCGATCCTGTGCCGTTGGCATCCATCGGCTCCCCGCCGCCCTGACCAGATCATCGGTCCCTCGCGTGGGAATTATAGCTTTACCTAAAGCGAAGTTAAAACTAATTAGTAGTAAGTAGATCATGTACTTAAACGTTGAAAATGTTTTCTTACTTGCAATGCCCAGAATTTTACGTCTTTGTTCTGAATACTACACAAACAGTACCAACCCATTCAAGGCCTGACCTCTAAGTACGATATATCGATATTCACCACTTCTAGCAGCCCCAAAGGCGTTTTGACCCCTATGAATTCTAGAACTTTCAACGAAACATCCGATTTTGCATTATTATTTTTTATAGGAAACGATTTTTAAAGTAAAGCAATGATGAACTATGTCTTTCTTTTAAACCTTAGCCATACAGCGCCGCCAATCCGCACTGAATCCGCATGCTGACTTCAGCTTAAATTACATTCTTACAGCTTCATACTTAAGACCTTAAATTACATTCATACAGCTATACTTATGTCCTTAAATCCTTCTCATCTTGATTAGCTCTCTATTTTATATACCCTAATTTAACAGTGTATGTGCTGAAATGCGATGAAGTTTTAATTAAATTGTTGTTATAATCAAAAATCAATTGTGTTCGAAGCGTATAGGATCGTCGTTAATATAATTAATGATACCTATGTGATATTATGAGCCTGACGCGTGCTGTTGATTCAGCGGGATTATCTAACAAAACAAATTACTCTTGAAGCAGATAGCACGCCCTCGGGGTTATTAACGGTTTTCGATTGCTCAGAATAAGTCTTAAGTTTGATTAATGTGAGCCGGAGCAAAGGGTACTGCGGTTGAGCAACTTGCTATAAAACCACCGACTGTGTTTGTATTAATTATTTTAAGAAATAACATTGACATAGAGACATATTATTAATAGTCTCGTTTTAGTCTTATGGCAATATTTAAGCACGTACCGCGCTTTATGTGCAAGGGTAACACTCGTTGCTATATGGCTTAAAATCTATTAGATTTGTCCAGTTTTAAACTGACAGCTGCCGGGATAGGAAACAAGAAATGTTAAGAATTCCGTTGTATAATTTTTTTTTATTTTGCTATAAGAATGTTAAAAATATTAATAGTCCTTTTAATAATGAATAGGCAGCGCAAAGCGCCCATAACTTATTAAGAGTGGATTGCTTCGATAGTACATCAAAGTGGTTTGAAGTCATCGCCTACTGGTTTTTACCGACCGCTCAACTAACAAGACCGTCGAATTATGTAGAATATATGCAGTTCTATCACATTATGAACTTGTATGCTTTAAATTAGAAACATACATAAAATCACGCCTGTTTCCCCGAAGGGATAGGCAGATGCATATTATACGCCCACATTTCGCCAGTCCTCACGTAATAGGTAGCTAGCCTTTTGCCCCTTACCGGGAACTTTTATTTTCGCCAAAGCCTCGTTCGTCGATCGGCAGGTGCACCACTTGCAGGTGAGGTTGGCTTGTGCACCTTAGATCCTGGTAGGAATCGTATACAGTGTATACTATACACAATATTAAATTAGGTAAGGATCATTAATATCCATTCCCCACTATGTAATAACCATATAATTATATATTGCGCTTATCACTGTATATAATAGTCGTTAAAAATGTTAAACTTTTAAGTATCTTTTTACAGCAATCCGCGCTTGGTTAAAGTGATGGAAGATGATATTAATCCCTTTCACCCTGTTTTAAGTGACGAGAGACGAACCCAAAGATAGTGATGATAATATATATAACCCACGAAAGTAAGACCACGATTAAAAATTTGTCTGCGATTTAGGTAGACACTTTAATATAACAAATTGATATTTGCCAGTGGTAGGCCCTCGTTCTGTTTAACGCCAAGCAATAGTGTTCGCACATTTGTGTTCTCATGTTCTGGCCATCCACGGTTCTCTGTAATACCTATCATCACGCGGAAAGAGCTCTCATTGGCGCTCTTAGTAAAAAAAAAAAAAAACTATGTAACAATATTATATAAAAGCGACTACAATGACTCCTTCAATAGCTTGCAGTTTCTTTTGTCATCGAGAATTTATTTAAACTTATCAGCTGACCTATAACAAAAGCATAATAAAATAATATCCCACGGTTCTTTTAATGCTACAACGATAGCTGAATCTCGCCTCGAGCTACACATCATGCTAATGAATTGAATGTTACTGGTACAAGATCGATGTATGAACAAACCGATTAAATAACAAATTTCACTGAAACCTTCAGTTTTGAGCTGCGATTTGATGGATCAGTGAGATTATGTCTGTCATTATAACAATAACGTTTAGTGTTACGAACTTGTCATGTTCTTTAAATTGTATGTTATGTTACGCGATAGTAGGTTCTTGGAATAGATTACAAAAATAAAGCAGAGTTCACAAAGGGTCAGTTAACATGGATAGGTTTCTGTTTGTATGGTGATTGGCATTGATCATTTCCGTGCTTCAGAAGGCACGTCGAGCCGTTAGTAAAATATGAGGTTACTTAATACTGTGTATAGGGATGTATACGGGTGTATAGGAATCCTATAAAGATCTATGGAGCCACCTCATCTGCAAGTGGTGCATCTGCCGAACAACGGACGAGGCTCTGGCGAACACAAAAGTTCCCGATAAGCGGCAATAGGCTCACCACCTGTTACGTGGGACCAAGAATATCACAGGCGAAATCTTGGCATACAATATGCCTCTGCCTACCCCTTTGGGGAAACAGGCGTGATATTACGTATGTATGTATATCAACTCAGCCTGCGCCAATCTGTGCTAGTAATGCCCCATAATATTGCAAGCGTCCGTATGGCTGAGAGTTTGAGTCACACTTTGAGTTATAATTAAAAAGTCGAAGGTATACTCGTAGTACTCGTACACATATATCTTTTATAGATTTTATACGAGTCTTGAACTGCATTTTATATGTCTAACCAATATTTATTTTCTATTTGCCGAATTAAATTGAATGCTAAGCAATAACTTATATCAATATCATCTACGTTTATAACTAGAAATGAAATGCTGTAACTCTGTATTCCATTTATGAATCACTTAAATACCAGCCTGTTATGGTTACATTATACTCTAAGCCCTTGAGTAATCCAAAGTAATGATGCTGTGAAACATTTCTTAATTAAGTGCAATCATTATTATTTATATAAATGCTTAATTGTTCAACAGTGAAATAATATCGTTAGTGTCACTGTCAAAAACCTCGTTTGTAAAGGTTGAATTAAATTTACATTAACACATGTTGCTTTAACATTTTAATTGTTTTGACACTCAGTTACACTCACCCATTATCGTTTCATTGTTTGCAATCAAACTTTCACATGCATCAAGTAGTCGTTGAGTCGTAATCGTAAAATTGATCTAAGTGTAAATTACTTATTTGGACTGTAAATTGTCTTGTGTGAGGTAATTGTAATCACCACAGTCAATTAGCCTTCTACCACTATAATGACTGACTGACGAACTATAATGAGAAGGACTCCAGAGAAGGACTTCAGAGAAGAAGGAAAGAATCCTTCTTCTCTGAAGCAATGCATTCGTATCGTTTCAATTTAAAGTCAAATTAGAAATTTGATGGCAATCAATTTGCAAGCTAACTGTAAACAAAGCACGCGCGCGCCTTAATTTTCCCCAAAAAAGTCTATGGCTATATTTTTTTATACCATAGAAAGGGGGCGTGTGTGTCACCACCGGCAGACGCGACCGCCAGCAGTAATACCCATTTTTATTTATGTAAACTCCCAAAATGGAGAGGAATTTTATTTATTATGAAAAAAAAGAGCAACGAAATAGCAACTAACAAAGAAATAACTTAAACAGATTACATAATAAGCTCACATCGGCATCCATGTCTTAGGGGACGTCCATTAATTACGTGAGTCTAAAATAGGGGAGGGGGGATCCGGCACATCTCATCAAAACTCACCAAGGGGGGGGCGGGGGTCAATAAAAATCTCACGTCAACTTTTTAATTTAGAAAATTTACATTTTTATACCACAATAAAATTTTGTATTACAATATCAATACCGGTCCTCATTGGTTATAGTGCACCTTAAACGTGGTATCATTATTCTCCTCTTATTTCACAGAAAAATGTAGTACATAGAAGACAAATCAAATAAATTACATTATTTAAAAAATATTGGGTAAATCTCTCGTGAGGGGGGGGGGGGTCCGACCACATCTCACCAAATCTCACCAAGGGGGGGGGTCCAAATTTTAAAAAAAAACACCTCATGTAATTAATGGACGTCCCCTTAGCCGTTATTAAACGGTTGAACTAATTTAATTATTTATTGAAATATTAAAAGTATTCAACAGTAGCTCACTATACCCATGACAAGTTGAATCAGAAGAATTGGAATTGTATTCAAATGTGTGTCTCAATCCTGAATAAATAATTAAGCCCTTAATTGGTCCGTGACGGAGACAATGAGCGGATCTTATGGGGATATCTTTAGGTTAAATAGAGATACGTTGATAACACCTTATTTGTGTTACTATATATCGAGACGTTTACTAAGTATCTAAGTACATAGTATAATAAGAATCATTACATTGGCACCGGAAACTAAAGAAAAGATCCACACTGGCAATGCCTAGAATAGTGCCCACCCCTCTCATCTCACGAGGAGTCGTAAGAGTCAACGAAGAACAATCCTACCGGAAGATGGGCAGCAGCGTCATCCTGCGTACTGACTTATACTGCGATCACTAACCCGCCTGCTCGACGTGGTTATTTTGGGAAATACCCCCAATAGAATTTAATTCTTATACGCACTACACTCTGTAGCACGATTCCAATGAAATGTAGCACTAACTTTCGACAAACTAATCAACGTAAATTACTACTAAAAAGGTTATATGCCTAATTTTACAGGTATATTTTAATGTTGAATTTTGAATATCAATGACTCATGATGTTCAGTAACAAAGGAACTTTAGATCCATGTTGATACACATATAATAAAATGTGAATTATAAAACTTGATTACATAAAAATTTACATACACAAAATTAAACTAGAGAACGCGCAAGGATGCGTTTGAATTAAGAATCCATTGGCTCAACAAGGGCGAGTTAGCTGCCCACGTTAGCACAGAGAATAGAGTTTAAGGTTTGATTCATATATATTATTACTAAATTACATACCACTCTCTATGCCAGGCTCAGTACATGAATAGTTAGAAATAAAACTATATGAAGCTAAAATTAGTATAATAAAGCAATCTGTCCTTGATCACAAATAATTTAATTAGAACAACCAAGTTGAACATAATTAGAAACAATGCAAAACTCTTAAATTACTTAAATTTCGGTGAAACAATATATATTTTCTCACAAATGTCTAACTAAACGAGCTAATTAATGTAATATTTCGGTCTTAACAGCTCTTGTTGTATATTTTGTTGCACTATTGTTATGAGAATGAAGTGACAATAAGTCTTTATCAAGTGAACAAGCTTCACACAACTGGGCTATTAAGTTATGGCCTCATGTTAAACAATTGGTATAGGTATTACAATAAAGGATCACATATGAAAAAAACTTAACTATGCGTATAATCTAATCTTTTTAATATTTACGAAAAACACTCGTAGCTCTGTGAACAGGTGCGAGAAATTAAGAATAGTCAACAGGAGTCGGTCCTAGGATTAGATGAATGACCGAATCTAACGTTATCGTGTTTCGATTGGCAAATTTCTCCCGGTTATGACTGTAGCCTTTTTTTTTTTTTTTTTTGTTTTACGTCGGTAACAAAATGCATTTACGCACTGCCTTCCGGCCAAAGGGGGACCGAAAGGGGGTGTGGGACTCACCACCGGCAGACACGACCGCCGGCAGCAATACCCACTAAAAATCTTCCGACGACGCCCGCCGCTTGTTGAGAAAGAGGCGGGGGCCAGAACCTGGGTTGCAGCTTCTGACACCCCGCCTGCGGCCAACGTCCCCCGGACCAAAACCGGGAGGATCTCCTCAGAGAGGCGCAGTGGACGCGCCCCTCCTACCTCCCCCTGCGACCATAGCGTGTGTGGCCGACTTCCCGGAGGGTCCATGGTTAGACAGCAAGGGCCCCCTGCCCCCGCTGCCTAGATCCTCCTGGCGCTGCTGAGCGGGCCCTCCTGGCCTACCCGCAGCGCCCTCCATAGGTCCCTCTTAGTTTCCCCCCCGGTAGTCAGTACTAAGGGCACCCAGAGTCGTCGGTCTCTGGGTGTTACCTTTTCCCTAGCGCCTCCTGCGCCCTACCGGGAGGTACTCAGCCCCCCCACCACGACAAGGTGGAGACCAGTCGGGGGGGTATGACATATATATATATATATCACATACCTACAACAGTAGGCTATGACTGTAGCCTACTGTTGTAGGTATGTGATTATCACTTACCCAAGTTAGAGGCCTCTCTGATTAGTGAGAGAGGGGTTGTGAAAACTAGTGGAATTTAATGATATGATAATTTTAGTGATAGTTGTGACATAAAAAATAATCAGGTCTCTTATCGACCTTATAACTTCTGTGGAAGAATTCGATGATCTTAAGGTTAGGTTAGGACGGTATCAGCGTCCAGGGGGTGGTCAACCAATGGTTGAAAAATGAAAACGACGAAGGGTCTGTGACACGGACAGGCGTGCGGTGCCAATGGGGGATAAGATAACTATGTTACTTCCTTGGCACCTTACGTGGAGCAGAAAACAGTGGGGTATACTCGGTTGTCCTGGCCACCCCCATCTCGGCCAGGGAGCCCGACATAACTTTGTACTGTCCCCGCGGTGCTAAGTACGCGTAAATGTATTATTATTTAAAAAGGACAGTATTAGCGCAATGCAAAATACTCTGCCCCAACTTTACGCATTAATGTGTTCTTTTTGAAGGGAGAAGTACTTAACTTAATGAGCATGATGAAACTGATCCCAATCTTTTTTCCTAACATAGAACAATCCTAACTATGTGTAGGCGTATCTCTTGCCATCAGGTGAAATGTCGTTCGTCTCGTCTTTCGTCGAAATAGATGGAAACAAATTAAATCTAATCTTACTCAAAGAAGATATCCTTTTATGGAAATTTGAAGTATCGAGTTGTTCCTATTTGAGTAAATGGGAATAATATCAAATTCCTATTTAGGTTTACAACAGCTGCAACGTGATGCACAACAATAACACGATGTGTTGTGTGGGAGGACCGATGCGCCAGTGTTATAAGGCTGCTATAATACATGACAGCAAGATGAGATGCAAATATATTAAATATATATCCATCTCACCCAAATGTGGAAAAGATTTACACACACTCAAAATTTTATCTTAATTTACGTTTTATATATTTGACCTTACTAAAAGTATTCAAAGGGCACTACGGACCTCTTTCTTGGATTTGTCTGGTGCCCATTAAACATTAAAAAATAAGATCCAACTGCAAAAAACCCATTTGCACATGATACTTTTAAAAACCTATCGCTGAAACATACACATATTACTTATGAAATTTATTTCGATGACTTAAAATACTTAAGGGACAAACTTACTTCTCCTGAAAGATATTAATATTAACTTAACTTTCCTTATGCAACAAGAATTAAAATAATGGCCAAGGCATTCACAGAGTTTCGTTATCTGAGGCGGGGGATCACAACGTGTTATTACTCAAAATTGCTCGAGAGAGGAAGGTAATGAAATTAACTGAACAATACATTTACTACAAGAGCCCTTTCACTAAAAGTTGTTTTAATAACGGGTAAAGTCTTAAGGATATCCAAGCCATATTAGCGGATAAAGAGAAGAGTTTACTTATATGCATCTTATTAAAGTGTATGCTTCGGTAATGCATAGTAAATTATGCATTCTAAATAAAAATGAGGTAAGAACTAAGGAAGAGTAAGAAAATATGGATATAAGACTCATATAGACTATTTATAGTAATATTCGTATTACTATAAAAGTATTGTTGATGTTTTTTAATAATGTGCAAATTATGTTTGATGTTCATAAGGTTTTTTTCTTACCAAGGCAACTTTTTATTAAATGATTTACAAAACAAAATAATACGTTTGTAATTTAGTGAAATTGCCATGTTGGTTTTTGTTACTTATGTTATATCTTTAAACGTTGGAAAAATTAAAGAAAAATTCTTGTGCAAATTCTGCAAATCCCGCGTCGTTGGAATGAGACGGACTTATATCACTAGAAGGCAGACTACTTAAACCTCTCGTCAATAGATATTTATTAAAATCAAAACACACTAGAGTCATCATTTCAACCGATTAATATCCCTCTATTTTAAAAGGGCCTTCTCTCACAAAAGAGGACGTGATGTGATTTTAAGTCATACTCACCCTCTTGAACTCCTCCCTCCAAGAGTGTGCGCCGTACTGCTTTTAAACTTAGCTATCTTCAAGCTGCTAAATAGGGAATCTCACTAAGACCCATAGGTTCTAGTTTACGGGTTAGCACATCTTCACTGCGCCGTGTGGTACTAGAACAGTGCCCCCCCCCCCTCCTCTCATCTCACGGGGAGTCGTAAGAGATCACCCTTCGCAGCAGCGCTATCCTGCGTACTGGCTGGAAATGCGATCACCAACCCGCCTGCCCAGCGTGGTGATTATGGGAAGTACCCCCAATAAAATGTAATGGGAGGCTAATCTTCATCAGTTTCATCTTCACTCCGAACGTGACGGGGCCGCCAGATCTCAAGTACTCACTCGCTACGCTAAAGCTTGAAGTAATGTGCCTAGAATAGAGCAGTTGTATGATACTATGTCTCTGTTACTTTCTTTAACTCACGATCGTATAATTTGATCGCCTATGTAAGCAGTGTGCCTACAGCTTTTACATCCATAGCACTATATTGATCGCCGTCAAAAGATAGAAGTCAGATGTCAGTAAACTTCGATGTAACATTTGGATTTTACTCAAGACAGTGACATAAGATTTATTCGCATCTCCACTTGCTATGCATATTCATGAATTTCTTAATGACCTATAAATTTGATTTTCTATTAATTTCCTCTTAAACTTTAAAGTTGCGATATTACTCAACAAGCTTGCAACTGGTTCTTTTTCCCATGATATTATTTAATTCAACGAAGGTAAAATCTTTCTCGTTATAAATAATTCATTCGTCATAGGTCTTTACCGTTAGTGGAATACAAATTCGGACATTAAATTCTCTTTGCTATGGCGTGTAACAAATTGTTTGCAGTTTCGTAGATAATCACAGTTCTTTGCGATGACTGTCCTCTTTGTTGACTTTAATAATGGTTATAAATTTATTTCCGAGTTTCGCAATTAAAAAGGAGGGGTTGGGCGGCCTTTCAAATGATTACTATGCCTGTGTTACGTGGTGCGCTTATCTTCATCAAATTTTATACACTTTGTGGAAATACCATACAGTTTCTGTAAGTATATAATTGTAAGTGGGCATATTCCCTCGCCCACTGATGAACATCTGTCATTTACCTTATTTGTAGAGGCGTGTATGCAATTGTGTCTAAGAAATGATTTCAATCTAAGATTATTAAGTTTAGATTTATACATTCACTTACGAACTATAAAGGGTGTACGAACTCAGATTGTCGAGGACAGATTATGTTTTGTTATGTAAATGAAGTCTAGTATCTGCCAAAGAGCTTATTTAATATTTGTTATTAGTGAACTTCACATTAAGATCACAATTTGCTTACTTAGTCAAGTGTCCAAGGGTAGTAATAGTATTGCAAATGATAGGATATTTTGTTTCTATATTTCCAAGTTACGTCATGTTAAATCTACCTAGTTGGCATATACCACCTATTCCAACAGTCAATGAATTATCGGCGATAACATGAATAAATGGTTCACTTCTTTCTTGTCTCTTCGGCCTATCATTAGTCATTCCAAAAATTAGGCTACACATATAGATTGTCTGTACTTACGTCATCTCAATTAAAATACATAATGTCTTGGGGTAAGTTAGTTAGTTAATGCTAGTGGATGCAAACAAGTTAGTTCGTTTTTAAGTTGACGTTCATAGAGCCTTATTAATGAATATTTTTTTTAAATAAATTACTATCTGTTGCATTCACAATTTGCTGCTATTAGACAAACAACATGTTAACATATTTTTATAACCTTTTCAACTAAAATTATTAATTCATTAGGTATACCGTTATAATGATTGCAGTTATCAAACTTTTGTTTCAGTGTTGGTAACATAACAGTAATTATAACAGTAAGTAATTTTTTTCTATGTAAGTTGGCTCGATAAAGCTTTGAAAGTCTTAATGAAAGTCAACTTAAAAACTAGCGCTATAAAATTAAGGATTAAATAACTATTACAATTAAGTTGTTTTCGTAAACCCTTTCCAATTCGTGATCGACATGTAGGTAGTACAGATCCGATACCTTACCACTTAGCTAGCTTTCATTGCCGGAGGACTATTTCAACAGTCAGCTTTGCATGTTCTATATCACTCGATAGGTCAAACGTGTCAGGTAAAAATTGATGCACTAAAATATTTATTCTGAATGCCACTTCTAAAACATAATGTCTCTGTTTACTATTAATCAAATATAACGCATGGAGCGTGGATGACATAGAGTGAGGTCAGGCGTAGAGCAGCCCTCACGAATTCCACACGCTATCTCCTCTGTCATTACGCTCTACGAGCAAAGGTGTCATATTACGAGTATACCTTCTAACAAATGAGGAAAGCTAGCTTATTACTAGTTAATGTTCCGAATATCCGTATTCGTATCCGTATCCGCGGATATCCGAGGCAAAAGAAAAATCCGTATACGTATCCGTGTCCGTTACTTTTCACGCGGATCTTTTACGGATCTTTTTCAGGTGATTAAGTAGAATTATTAAATAAAAAACTCTAATTAAATAATAAATCTAATTAAGTAAATTAATACTGCGTGTCATATAAAGTTTAAACATTAGCTTACATGAGTAAGGACAGGAAAAATTAAAAAAGCTTAAAAAAGTGATTAATCATAATTGAAATTAATGGTAAATTGTATTTCAAAAAAAGCAACTTCGCAGCTGAATAAGAAAATAAAAATCCGTATCCGTATCCGTATCCGCGGATCTTTACACTAAATATCCGTATTCAGATCTGTATACGCAGATATACATTTTTAACGATCCGTCACATCACTACTTATTACATTGAAGATGCACCTTTTCATAATAAGGTATTTCTCTGGAAATATTGTAAATGTATGAGCATTGCTCTACGGAACCGCGCTAATGCGGATTTTGTGCGGTTTTGAACAGCAGTATTCTTGATTGCCCATATTTAGTATCTATCAATAAATATTATTATATGTGAAATACTAAACGAGCTAGATAGGTGGAAAAATTTAAATGTTGTGAAAAAACGTATATGATTTACATAACGTTTAGGTGACCTACGAATGTTGGCAATATCTATCAAATAGATTGCGCCATGAGACAAAAAACAATCAAGTGTTAGTGCTAAAAATACTCTTTTTTATTTTACTTAGCACTTGGCAGATTTTGAAAAGGATTATTTAGAAGAAAATTAAACTATCATAATATGTACTGGACTGTACCTTAATAAATGAATGATAGCATCGTATAATTCTATATTCTATTGCATTGTATAGCGTCACATACAAATGAAGATTGTAATCTAAATACCTAACCAATTGATAATTTAAAAGAGCATGATCTGTGAGTTTCCTACCAGTTCTTGTTACCGTGCGGTGGCTTGGAACTGGCACTTTTAGATCCACTTACGTACGCAATTTTTTTACTTTTTGTTGCATGTAAGCGAATCTAATTTTCGTGATTTTAGTGTAATCAAATGTTTTATATTTAATTTCGACGTTTTTAAGTACTATGTAATAGTTCATGAAAAAAAACATTTTTGTGAATTTAAATAATTAAATACTTATCTACCCAATCTATCATACATTATGTATGTATACCCAAAACCATCACATATTTTCCAGTGGGATATATAAAGAAGACAAGGATTTTCGGAGTTTTAGCGCCAACGCGGCATTATGCGGCAAGTTGCACAACAAGGTGTGGACAAAATGACAAAAACTATTGTTTTACACTGGCAAATACTCTAAACGAGTGAGTCCATATCTATGAAAAAATACTTTTAACTCAAATATTAATTTTAAAAGGTGTATAGGGATCCTACCAAGATCTAAGGAGCCTAGCCAACCTCACCTGCAAGTGGTGCACCTGCCGATCAACGGACGAGGCTCTGGCGAACATAACAGTGCCCGGTAAGCGGCAATAGACTTGCCACCTATTACGTGGGACCAACTATATAATTGGCGAAGTGTGGGCGTAAAATATGCCTCTGCCTACCCCTTCGGGGAAACAGCCGTGAATGTATGTATGTATGTATGTTAATTTTAAAAAGGACGAAAACTATTTTACTTTTCGAAATAACATACAGTAGTAATAAGCATTAATCGATAAATATTATATGACAAAATTGTCAAAGCTCTTGTGGGTCACATGAAGTCGCGGGCAGGCTTTAGTAAGCAATAAGAATGCAAAATTACATAGTCATAACTGCAAAGGAGAAATCAATGAATGACCGGCCTCTCATTTTGTGGTTAAATTTATTCATCCGCAGAGCCGCGTGATTTCGTAATATCATATTATTATTACTGAACTACACATACTTATCGCAAGATACAAAAGAAACCAAGAAATAGCTATTAATCATTAAGTAAAGTCCTTCTTCAATGCCCTCTTAGTATCACAATAGAAAAAAAATATTAAATTTTTCGTTGACACGAATTTAAAGAAGAAAACAAATAGACAACATGAAAAAAAACAGATACATTATATTTAAGTAACTACTTAAAGAGTGTCACAGAAAAGGTATCCACTCAGCATAAAGCCGAGGTGTCACAAAAACGCCTCGACGCTGGTCTTCCGTAGATACCGTTTGTGAGAGCACTGCTATGACACATTCATTAATGGGGTGATAAGTTTTTTTAGAAATGCCGATGCCGCAACTACATTTGTGTTATAATTGAACAATTAAGTCTGAGGAGAGATATTGCTCCTTCTTGTGTGTGTTCTGAGGATTTTTTAAATTGATGCCAACGGCCTCTTTTTACCATCGCACCGCTCGCCATCGGCAGGGAATTCATCCTCACACATTACAAATGATAGGTGCGTACGGTATTTTTGAAATGAAACTTTTTGCCGCGTACGCTTGCGTTGTGGAATGAGAGGTCTGGCGAGGTTTCCCCAAGATATTACAGCATGGTTCTCTTTAAGAAGGGCGTTTTAATGGGTCGGCAACGCGCCAGTGATGGTGGCACTCAAACAAATAGTAATAAGCCTTCTCACTATGAGTGGTTAAAAGAGGCCAAAGCTCATTAGAAGCACAACAATTTATAATGGACTGAGATTATGATGATGCATAAATTTAAATCTTCATCACCATATCAGCATTATAAAGTTCACTGCTGAACATTGGCCTCCCCAATAGATTACATTATATTTGCCCATAATCACCACACTGGGCAGGCGGGTTGGTTATCGCAGTTCAAGCCAGTTCGCAGGATGACGCTGGGGCCCATCATCCGGTAGGATTTCTCGTCGTCGACTCTTACGACTGACCGTGAGATGAGAGGGGGTGAGCACTGTTCTAGGCCGGTATCACGCGGCAACGGCATTTAATTTTTAATGCAGTAAAAGTAAAATATGTAGTGTATATTTAATAGCGTTGTAACAGGTAGGTCTAAGTAAGCTCGATCTCTATTAATATTTTTAATTGTATTTCTTGTTACGATTTAATGTAGTTCAGAAATCGGTATCGGCATCATTAATACAAACTTATAAGGATGATTATGCAAATAGCGATAAATAATTAACGAAAATTAATATGCAGATTAATTGCGATGTTTTTATGACGAAACATAGAAACCCAATTAAGGCAGGTAGGTTTTTTATTGATTTTGGATTTGTGTTACGTAACAAAAACACTGAAATTTCAGTACAAAATCGAAATAAGATATACTATTGCCTAAATTATATTTGTGTGCATAAAGAGCATAAAAAGGCTTTTAAACTTTATTTTACAAACATTATTTTCTATGGAATAACAAATTTGAGTAGTACAAAGAGTCATAAAATGTGTTTAAACAATACCATAAAGAATATGGTATTGTTTAAACACTTCTCTGCGAGAAAGGAACGTCTATGACGCGTTACGATCATTATAGCAAATAACGTTCCTAGTTTTAGAAACGCTTTATTTTATTACTCATTCATCTTTACGCAAATCACGCAATATGTGCAAACTGCAAGGCAGGGAAAACATTTCCTATTTGACTGTTTATGTTGTTACTTACGCAGTCATGTGCATGTCTTTTAAACAGTTAATCTGATTGACCTTACGAAGTAAAGTAACGGACTTCTTGGCGGGAAAGTGAAGCGACATCTCTGCAGTTTTGTTTTATTTTCTAAATTTTGTGATATTTCAAACATTAATGTGTAATAATGATAGATTATTAACAGTAAAGTGTTTGTGAACGTATATGAGTGTTGGGAATGAAAAAAAACAGTGCAACATCACTTTTCAAATTCTCTCAAGAAGTCCATGTGAGATCTCAGTATAGTCCCTCATCTTTACTAAGGACCCAAGGAGTTTAGGGAGAGGGCATTTCATTTACCATTTATCATCTTTATCACCATTCATTCTCATTTACTAAAATTTATATGTTATTAATATATATCTCTTACTTGACCCTGGCTAAATGTGCAAACCGCACGAAGCCATTATGTACAAGAAAAAAAAAGTATAGTAACTAAAGCTTTAAGTGAAAATTTGCGTATTTTCTTTTAAGTTTGTGGCGCGTCGGTTGGTGTAAACTATAAGGGGCTTATAAACGAGATCTAAAGTCAGACCAGGTTTAAAACTAGTGCTGTCACTTTCATTTGATAAGATGAAGACAGTGACAGCACTAGTTTAAAACCTGGTCTAACTTTAGATCTCGTTTTGTAATATAACCCTAAGGTTTTTAAAATTTCGTACTAAATGACGCCCGCGCAGAATTCAATTCACATACACTTTCAACTTCGCTGGCATGCCTCTTGTCACATAACGAATAAATAGGGACCACCTGTAGTGTCCCTCAATTGATATCACGCTGATCAGAGACAGCGCCAGATATGCTATGTCCAAATAGCACAATAAAGTGTCATTAACACAGGGACCTCTTGCAATATAAGTACTTTCTTCTGCTTCTCTAGTCTAGTGATGGGGTAACATTTCTAGTCGTTTCCATATATTTTCATTCTATTCTGTACGACGAATTGGAGTTGTCGAATAGACATTGACAAGATGGGCTATTTTAAAGAGAACTGCTACCGCTACCGATATTAATGTGTACTAACTAATATACTAATTAAACATCTTTAAACAACTACTAACTAACTAACTAATTAAACATCTTTATGAAGCGTCTGTCATTGTAGGCCTACTTCAACTTTTGACTCGGTAAGACAATAACTAGATGACGCAAATTTTTATTTCTGCATTTCTCACATTTATCAATGTTTCTTTATTTCAATGTACCTAATATCTATACGAAAAGCACTTCAAAAACTAGGTCGTTACAATAATTGTGTTTCTCAAAACAATAAAATTGCATATGTACTGAAAACCAGTTGCAACTTAACATGAAACCTGTATGAAGAAACAACAGTTTAATAGTCACATTTGTGTATAACCAGCACTCATAGCACTGGTTAAATAAATCATTTATACATGGTTATAATACAATAGGAACACGGCATAATGTGTCGCAAGTATAGTTATAGGCTTGTTATAGCCTCAACAAGTAATTGTGCCTATTTCGAGAGTAATGATAGAGGTATGTCAAGAGGCACCCGCCTCGGAGTGTAATTGTGAGGTAGGCGAGCTTTGACCGTGTTATCTCTTACACAATGCAACCTGGCGCCTTTGATCCATTGTCATAGTTATCGTAACTGTGCTCACATTACTGAATGGACAATGAACTGCGATTAATCTGGCATCTATATTGATCACGACGACATTCTTTTATTTATCTTAGACACCTACATTTTTTAGCATACGTATTAAAATAACAGGTGTTGTCAATGACTTTTAAAAGTAGCAAATATATGACTACAATTATTACAATTATTGAGTGCCGACACGTAGGTACATAGTTTTTGATAAGAGCTTTAATTTGCGTTTAGCTTTAGTTATAAACTTATACCCTAAAACTGTAAGAAAATTTACTACTTCCTTAATTGTTTTATTTTGTGACGATTCCATTAGTCGAATGATTTTTGAAAAACGATTATGAATATACTTCTATGTAACACATAATTTTATTAGTATAGATATAACATGATATTATGTGTAAAATGCTTTATTATGTTAGGGCGTTGAAGGGGCCCTTAAAATTTCAAGATATTTTCATACAAACGAGTCCAGTAGAATTATTGGTTTTCCCGTCAGCATAGATCAGGGAAATAAAATAAATTTTGGTAGAGAGAGTCCATACATCAGCAGACTTACTGGGAGACTTCTATCATAAATTATACGTCAATAAACATTAAAGAAGAATGATCGTATGATGCCTTTATGGTGAATTAATTCTCTTACGAGGTATTCACATTTAAAAGAGAAACATAAACTAAGTAAGCACAATAATTATCAGTTAAGATAAATAATTCATTCCTTAATGTACAGTTACGTAACAACTCAATACAACTCTAACAAAAGCTTAATTAAGGCAACACAGAGTCCATCACATACATGATGAACATTTAATAAGTCTCGGGAAATGTCGACGCGAACGTACAATTAGACCATTTTGGGCTGTAAAGTAATTTGGGATGTCGATGCCATCACTGGTTGCTTTAACAATAATCACTGTCAGATTACATGTCAAGAAGTCGATGGCGGTGTAATAGATCTGAGCAAATAATGTATTTGAAGCCCATTCATCGGGTCAACTGTTGGTCACAATGAATGCTATTGTAATTGTATGATTGTGATAGAATGATGTGGGAATGATCTTTTGCTGTAACAAAAGAATAGCAAATTAACCCACTGTATCAGACTAATGCTATCAACTAGTACGCAATTAGTTAATAATGATGGTGTTAAAATAGTTAACAAGGATTATATCATGACATACATTTTAGGTACGTAGGTACCTAAATATATCAGTAATAGACTTTTTAGGAATTATTTGAAAATAACCCATTGATGAATAAGAAAAACATATGCATATACGAGAGTCCTTAGGCATCAACCAAAAAAGGTTATATACTACCAATTGAATATATAAACTTTATAATTTTTTTACACTTATTGTTATTTAATAAAATTTTGGAATTAATACTTTATACACAATACTTTTTTCGTGTAATATTTATAGTTATATTATTTAATTTTTAATTAAGAAAGTACTGGAAAATGTCAGTCATTTGTTTTTATTTGCCTTTATTATTCTTATTTCTAAAAGAAACAGTTATGCATGTCTTCTAGACCTAATCGGATAATTTCTACAAATATAATCATAATCATTTATTGTTTCATGTGGTGTACAATCAGGTTATATTATTAATTATAATATAATTAATTACAATTACCCAGTAAGTTGTGTAAAATTTGGTTCTGATGTTACTTGAGAAAGTGTACTAAAGTGCCTAATAGCTATGCAACTAACATGGTGTATATTTGAATGGGTCGCATCGTTCCCATGGTATCCGGTGACACCGTGAAAAAATTAATGGCCATAGCTTTGACCTCGATGTAGACCATTGAACCAAACATCTCCGCTTTTACACTAAGAGCTCGATTTCCATAAGCATACATAACTACCTGTCTGGCGGGGTATTTCAAATTCATTTTTAAGAATAAAGTCAAGAGCCTTTACTGGATTACATGGACTTATTCATATAGCGTATAGACGTACCTATTTAAACCCTTTTCAAAGAAACTGAAATATTTTAAAATTACTACTAATTGGAATTACTAATAAAATAATATAATGATAAGAGTGTTTGATTACACTTGTAATTCTATTCCTTCCCGTCATCCTGAAGTTGACAATCTCAAATATTAATATTTAATAAAATTTATTTCAAATTTTCGCATCACGCGAATTTATATTTTTCTCGCCCACCAAGACGAGCCAAGAGATCAGTACAAAAAGCTAGTGCAAAACTAAAAGACTTGGAAACTTGCATTATTATCATTATTCTTATTTAAAATACATTGTATGACATATAAATAAAAACTGCATATCTCAATTAACTCTTCAACTGGTGATTTTTGTTTTTTACTAAGTCTTACTTCCTTTTATGATATTAATTATCGTGTTTCATCTTTAAGAGTAGATAATACGTTTTGAAAATTGTATACTTCCGTGTTATAGGAAGTCACAAAGAGATTCGATTAGATGATGCCTTATCCAATACACTTATACAAGTTAGCTCAGGAGTTCTGTATAATTTGTTCACCTTTACTTCTTTGAATAGCAAATGTTAATGCTCTTACACAACATCAGGTTTCCTTAGTCATCTAATTTCGATCTCGCGTTATGTATGTGAGCTTACTGTTTTGGTATTGTAATAGGCTCCGACAACATATGAGAAGCGTCAGAAAAGTCATAATATGAATTAGTTGCTTTTAATTTACATAGTTATTCAGAAATAAGAAAACACGTATATTATGTTTTCGACCTTAAGCTGGCAGGCAATGTAAATTTTTTACGGAATTTAAACTAAAGTCCTTAATATCGGCAAAAAAACTAAAAATCCTTATTGAATATAAATACAAAGTACGAGCAGAAAATCTCTCGACAATCAAATTAAATTTGTGTTTATATGTAAAAATAGGTACATTGTAATTATATTGACATTTTAGTAATGTGTTACAGAAATTGTAATATAATCATCGCTTTATAAAGAAATAATAAAGTTATCGTTAGTGTATTTTCTTTCAATAGACTTTCATTTGTATGTAGTTCACATAATAAGCGGTCTCGTGAATCTTGTTTTGATAACAGCTGCGGATGTTATAGTGTCGGTTAAGTATAGTTGGTTTGTTAAAGACCTATCATTACCTGCGTATGTAGGTAATGGCTTCATATTTACGATTTCTCGCATAGGAATAAATTTCAAATCTACTAATATGTAATTTTGAATTATAATGCGAAATCTTTATATCTGCATATATATCTGCAAAGAACTTTAGCTGATATGTAGTTTAAAACCTAGATCATACATATATTGCTAGAAAGCCCCTGACTTTCGCGTGAAAACACAATATATAAAAAACACGAGATTCACGCGGGCGGAAGATAGTACTTAAACAGAAGTGCCTTTCAAAACAAGAACGAGGTATCTAGTGATTAACTTCTAGATCTTTATAGTGGAAAGCAAACTTGAAAACCTTAACATTAACTCAAACACATATTTTCGCAAATACTGCAAAAAGGTTAATATTTTTATTTTATAAAAAACGTGTCACATACCGAATTTTAGTAAAGAGGTTGGTATGACTGTTTTTAAGTTTTTAAACTCCTTAAATCGTGGCTTCGTTTCTCTTATAGTATGTACAAATATGATGAACAAATGTGGTTAACTATTGATATTTATGAGAGTGTTTTCTTCTATTTTTTGTGCACAGCACATACATTATAATACAAATGTAGTTTGTATGCTTATGCTTATTTTAAACAGACTTTAATTAATAAGACATAACTATATAATAAATGCCTTAAGAAAGTAAGATAGGACATTTTTATAACTATTTATTATATACCTATGGCGATTAAATGCCTCGAGCAGCCCCTGGGCATCGGTTTCAAAACTGCCACGACGATGATGGTCGGCGCTTTCACCTCCTCGCGAGTCACGAAGAACTCTCGACTAATGTCAAAATCAATAGCGCACGCGCACCCACATGCGTGACATAATACTGCAACCTGCGTCGACAACCACGGCACTTTGCGAAACGTCGTTGTAATACGTTAAATTGACAATACGACTACCTATTAGGTAACGCCAAGCTTTTATGAAATTTTATTTATTACCTACCCATATACCTCATGGGTATGCCGCTGAAGTCATAAATTTTGAGATGTGAAATTGTCGTTTGTAATATTACGTCTATAAGAATTGGCAAGATTGGCAAGATTGGCTAGTCAATTGACTAGTTTAATTTCAAGACAATTTGTACTTTACATTTAGATTTTAATATTTAACTATGATAAGTTTTCATTTGGTGACTGTACAGAACCGAAAAAAATTGGTACAATAGAATTTAAATCACATGCCGTTAATATAAACCCTTTATTTGAATTGTTTGCGCAATCAAAACTTGTTTCAGTGTATTAAAGAATGTTTAAACTACTTCAAAAACGGGGTAGGTCACTATGAGTAGTGAAGACCACTAATCAATCTTTAGATAGTGTCTTAGGTCTAAGGTTATCTTAATGCCTTGTATTTTGATTCAATGGTGAACTGAATTGCTCCACCTGTGTTAGGCTGTCATAGAGAAAAGCTTCAAAATAAATAAAGACGAAATTCTAATTCATTTATTTAAGCCAGGCTTCATCGAGCGTTACTTTACTAAAAGAGCAGGATTTGATATGATAATGAGTTGACAAGAAACTCTACAAGGCATTTAGAGAGATAGATTGGAGTGTCCTCTTAGTAAGCGTAACTAATAGGTGGGAACAAGGTCGCTTAGGTCGCTTTATATCTAGAAAGATTATGCGATGATCCTAGCAGTGCAGTTTTATGATACAAAAGAAAATTAATACGTAATGTTCAGTAAAATCAATTTATTCACATTAATGTATGCCTTATGAGACAAACTAACGAGATGCGTTATATAAGATTAACGAACTTGTCGTTACTGAAGTTGAATCACGTTGCAACATGATTCATATGACACTGCAATCAGAGCTAAAATCTTTAATCAGCCTTCGATGCTACAATGAATAAAAACAAAGGTCATTTAGTCGTAAGCCAGAGGTACCACACAACCTACTTACTATTAAGATTAATTGATATTGTTAGTTAATACAGTATCATGCGTTGAGAACTGTACTTACACAATCGACAAGCGTTACTCATTTGTCATAGATAAAAGCTACCAATGACATGGAGTCCTACCATGGTACCCATGGTTAGGGTTCTGAAGCTACATACCAAAAAGGAAAATGTCTGTCAATCTGCGAGTAAACAAGTATTAGTGAAACTTTATAAATGTAAATTTCAGTTCGGATGGACATATTATCTGCTATAGTGGCAGGAATCCGGTGGATGTCGGCTTAATATTGATTGAATTAGCTGTGGAATTCTGGTAGATGAGGTTCACGGGAACTATTTTCATAACTACTCTTAACATTAAAGACCTTTTAAAAACAAAACGGAAATGATCATTTATTATCTACCAACTTTTAAATTCACGAACTTTTTTTTAAGTATCAGTTGTATCTAAAAAAAGCAATAGGTTTTACAATAGCAATAGGTATACCGCGACAATTTAAAATATTTATTATGGAAAAGGCTCCACGAACAATTTTCGACTAGCTTTTAACATCTCATTAGGTGAGTAATAAAAGCGTCATTGGATAATTGCCTTTCGTATGAAATTATATTAAATTAAAGTTCTATATGTATAAGCAGACAAGAAGAAGATAATAAGACTAATAGTTCGAAATTGCGGTACTACACCCACAGCAAGAGCAAAATGTATGATTTTCTATTAAAAATAATAAAGTCTCATAAATAATTTGGTAGTTATAGGCAAATTATGTAAAATCTACAGAACCGTAGTATATACATTATATCCCAGTTACCTCTCACGCATTAGGCATGCATGTCTTTTTGTTCCATTTTAACACGTTTTGGGATTTAAAATTGTTCTGAATTGAGTTTAATTTTATGTTGTATAATTTTTAATAAATTACCTATGTAGGTAATTGGTACTTACCATTTAATATGCCTCTGCCTACTCCTTCAGGGAAACAGGCGTTAATGTATTATGTATGTAATATATTTTAAATTTTGAGGAACAAAATCTAGGTCCAAAAACAGAACGTTTTAACTTTCAAATACTTTTGTAACATTATGACATTTTTAATGACATAATTACCAGATGTACTCACTACATACCCGAATCAGAAAGGCGACCGGTAATGCCATTTTTAAATCTCCCATAACAAATTGGCTCTCTTTACGAAATACGTTATGAAAATTATCATAAAATCTACATACGGCAACCATTGTGCAGTAAAGTATTAAATAGGCATATATTAAGCACGTTTCGTGGCGTTACTCGCGACAGAGGGAGAAGATACTGGTTATGTAACAGAGTCGCAAGAAAACAGTCATTGTTCCACATTGCACAGACAATGTAAGCGCACTCTAAAAACATTAGGATCGTGGAAACATGGAAGTGGATGGGTAATCGCATCAGATATCGCGTGAGGCACCTTCAACAACACTAAGTATAGTTATCTGTGATAGTAATGCTCAGTCTATTACTAAAATATAAATCAATCCCAATTAATCATCCACTGTTAGTCGTTTTTTACTACTTTTTATTTATTACCAGTACAGTTTCATTGTGCATATTGATAAATAAAATAAAAACATATTAGAAATAGCGTTGACAAGTACTTGAGCCGTACTAGCCAAACCGCATTTGCCAACTGTAATTTAAACAGAAGTATTATAATGGCATTTTATTGTCATGTCAATCACACACGTCCAAACCTATTCGAAATGAATTGGCGAATGCAGTTTGGGTACACGGGCATGTATGACCTGTAATGGTGATCCTCGTGTCAACTTCATTTAATATTACATTATGCAATTTTAACAATATAATGTCCCAAGGATTGTTTGTAAATAAAAATTGTTAGTGTATCTAGTATTTGCCAATATTTGCGTAGAAAACGAATGGAAGATACCATGATTCGTATTGTATAATGTTGTATTAAGAGAAATTATGTATTTTTAATATGTCACGACGAACATTATATTCCGTTCCTGCCGAATAAGTGAGACCAGCCAGTTCACAATAGATGAAGAATGTCTAGCTAATCCTATTGGTTTCCTATTCTTTCAATATCAAATAGTATTATTGTGGTTGACTAACTGGTAGATAAAGTAAATGCATGACCTATTATTAATGTTAATAAAAGATAACCTGTTTGCGTTTTGTGATGTTGTCAATTTGTTGTATCTAAATAGTGAAATTTTCTTCTTTACAGGTGGCAGCGCTCATCTTTTGCTCACTGCTGACCACAGCTGTGTGGGCGCAACATACTACGGATTCTGTCAATGACGACAAATTTAACAGCGTAGACCCCAATTCCTCCCTGCGTTTGGACCCTTACATTCGAAAGGCATTACTCAAAGCTCTGAGTGAACTTGAAGAAAATGAAAATCTAACAACTGGGACCGATTCTACCGGTACTGACACTACGGAACAATCGTCTACTGTAGATTCCAATCTATTTAGAACTAGCCAAATCTCAGAAACGCTGCAACCTCCTTTACCTGACGAGAAAATTCAAATACATTCGTTTGTTGTAAACGGGCAGGGAGCCTTCCTTAACAATACAAATGCTAAGCCAACCATAATTGATAATAAAATATCTATATTAAGCACCACTGCGGGTAATGTTGAAAATCACGTAACAGCCACTCTTCCGACACAAACTCCTTTTAAAGAAATTTTCCAAACCAAAGAAAGCTCCGTGAATGTCCAACAAGTGCGAAGTGTACCAACTACGTCTAAAATTAATACGAATAACAATAACATATTCAATACCAAACCGACCACAACAACCACAACGACAACAACTACAACCACCACTACCACCCCTAAACCTACACATAATGATGACGGCGAAAACATTGAAGAAGTTTCCAAAAAGGATGTACAAGTTTTCCAAGCACCTCTAGTGGCAGCATTTACTGTCCATCAGGACGCTCAGGGGCTACCAAAAAAAGTGATTCCCCATTTCCAGCAAACAAGCGTACAGCAAACTTTAAAAGCCTCGTCTGCAAATCTTCCAACTTCAATATTGTCTACCCAATTTTCCAAGCCAAGTAATAATAACATACAGCAACAAGATTTTATTGGACAACAAATAGCACTACAGAAACAACTTGAAGAGAAACAAAGAATTCTTGAAGAGCAGTTACGAGTATTACTCATACAGCAAAAACAGCAAGAAGAATTGCTTAGAAAACAACAATTTCTTTTGCAACAAAAGGAGTCGCAGAGACAACAGCAATTTTTTTTTGATCAAGAACAATTAAAACGAAACCAACTTCTATCAGAGCAACAAAAACTTCAGCATAATCAAGCCAATTTCCAAACTCAAGGTCTACCTAAGAATATTCAGCAAAATCAGTTTCTAAACCAAAACATACAGCGTCCCCAAAATTCTATAATCTCTATCCAACCCAGTGTGTCCCTGGAACAAAACCAATTAGTGCCCAATCAACAGCAGCTTCCTAACCGAGAAGCAGTAGATTTCTTGATACATTTGCGCACTCAGCAACCGGAACAGTTTCCACTGCAGGAAAACCATCTTCCACAAGGAATAAGCAATTTTTTGCAGCCCAACTCAATAAATAATTTTCATCAAGGAACAAATTTCAATCAGCTCAGACTGAATGAACAATTTGGACAAAAACAAGGGCATCGGGTTTTCCGCCAGGAAAGCGGCGTTGGTAATTTTGGTCTTAACAACCAAAACTACAACAGATTCAACACTTTTAACCCGACCAATTCCAATCGATTCTTTTCTTTAAATAGACAAAATCAGTTTAATCCCGATACGGAGCTGAAACAGTTATTAGTTCAGACTGGATTAAATGGAAGAGCTCATGAAGATTTGAATATTGTAACAAAGGTATTGTCTCTTAACCATGGTGTTCCAATAAACAATATTTCCAATAGACTTCCTTTCGATAGTCGAAGGCACGTCAGGGCAACAGTATAAGATAGGAGGAGTCATTGTATACTTTAAGTTACGCATTAAACGAATCTTGGTACGTAAACATAACTCATCGAACAATAGAAAAAACCAAAGAAGCTATAAATACAGGAAGTGACATAAATTTATAAAATCCACTGTTATCAATATCAAGAAAATGTTGAATCAAGCTTTTGCTCATCATTAGTGTAAATTGAAGCGCGAGCAGCATACTCATATTAAATAACTGGAAAATTATGTACGGCGTCCTAGATAATCAATTATTTATTTATCTACAGTAATTTTATTGATATGAACTGCCATAAGTAGTAATTTGTAGGGAGTATAGAAGTTAAGATAAAATAATTTTACAATTGCGTAGGCGATCCTTGGTGTATATAAATTAAATATCACGTTATAATAATTATAATAAAATATATTAAAACAATTCCCCAGTTGAAGTTGACAGTAGTCAACCCCTATACCTGTATACTACTTACTTATTAATAATATAATATTTATCACATATAAAATCGTAATAAATGGATACGCATGGAAAGGACATCATAGCTACAACTAAATATCATGTGTGATATGTTTAAAACATCGAAAATAATTATACCGAAAGTACAAAATGCCGAGATCCGAAATACCGAAGCTTTGAATGCCGAGTTTTAAATGACCAAATTAAAAAAAACTCGGAAGATACAAGTTCACAATGTCGTAGTTCAAAACATTACCAATCAACATTAAATATGAGAAGAATGGAAACAAATTAGCCTCAAAAATATTTAATTATTTTAAAGTATATTTCAGTTAAATTAAAAATGAGAGGGTTAAGTTAGACCAGTGATCTTTAACGCGCGAAGGCGAGCGAAGTGAACGTGCCGCGGCAGTTGCCGCTAAACGCTAGATCGCCTCTATTGATAATGAATCATTTGGAACCTATCATTAGGGATTATATCTTTAGATATTTCAAGTTTTGTATGTATGAATGTAAGAGTATGTGTGAATTTCGGTCTTTTGTATTTCAGTATTATGTTGCGTATCCTAATAAACTGTACTTTGCATGAGATAATTAAGTTTATACATACATCTAAAGGTGAATAGTTGAAATATTGTTTTATAATCTGTTGTGTTTTTAAAATTATATTTTTAGATACTAGGATAAACCTTTGTCATATTTTAATGTATGCATCATTATAAAGTCATCGATATAATCAAATAAGCCTACTTAGCTAATAATTGTAAGATTGTAAATAAAATAACATACCATACGTAAATGGCGTTTATTTTAACCCCCATGACTGTATTGCTTGCTGCATACCACATAACTCAAATATAATCATGTTTGCATAGGGATCCTATCAAGATCTGAGGAGACCGAGCCAACCTCACCTGCAAGTGGTGCACCTGCCGATCAGCGGACGAGGTTCTGGCGAACATAACAGTTCCCGGTAAGCGGCAATAGGCTCGCCACCTATTACGTGGAATCAAACATTTTATAGCATTTATATTTATTTTATGCCTCTGCCTACCCCTTCAGGAAAACACGCCTGATTGTATGTAATGTATTTTTTTAATGTTACAAATACAAGTCGATAGTTGATTATAAATAACAGATAATTAATAAAATCGTTACCTAAGCACTGAATGAAAAATTTTATACGTATATTCGGATTAAACACACTTGTTTATCTTTTACCTAATTTATACTAACATTTCATCACTGCAAATTGCATAAGAATAGTAATATAAAAATTACTGCATAACAGAAGAATATTTATGTACCTTTAAAATACTGAAATAGAAGCAATTACAATCACTAAACATGCCTTAATAAATATAATATGATCATGAAATTAAGTGCTTCATAAAACCAGAAGTTCCTAAATTATTGTGCTGATAAACTTGTAGATGTTAGATACCCAAAAATATCTTATTCGCTTCGGCGCTTCCAAGCGTCACATGGTTTTTAATGGCAACCGACAACACGCTTGTGAAGCAAGTGCATTGCAAGTTTCCATAGGCTGCAGTAAGTTACCGCGGGTACCCACTTTCAATAAGTGGCCCACATGCTTGAATGCTACCTTGTGATATATAAAAGTATTTTATATTTTGTATTAAAATTTATCGAAAATATATTTAAAAAATTGTTAAGCGGACCTCCAGACCCGTAAGTTCGCAACCGAAATAACACATGAATGATGCTGATTTAACAGCCATCTATTAACAAATATTGATTAAACGTTTCTCTAAGATAATTCTGGTATGTACCTAAGACCTTTACCTTTTCTTACTTGACTACTATTAAAATGAATAAATTAAGTATTCTGAACATGTAAGGGAGAAACATAAAGTCTAGGCAATATAACCTATCAAGTATGATGACCGTAATAGGGTTCAGAAGGAATAATAATGTTGTATTAACTTCATAGTTTCCAAATATTCTTACTAGTTATCTGCCCACCTTGAAGTGGAAGTCGTTGTCCAGCTTGTGAACAAAATTAAAAATCTGTACGTTAACCAAGGTGAGAGGGTTTCAGATCGTACTGGAGAAATACGCTGACCCAGAGCGTGTAGTGTGGCAGGTGTGTGCAGTACTTTTCAATCCACTTCATAGGGCTTCTAACTTGAGTTAACGACTATCACACATAGTGATAAACGGGACCAACGGCACAACTTGCATTCCGAAGCACGGAAGCGCTCGTTATGAAATGCGACATTAACGATTAATCATCTAAGGACTGATCTTTTTAAGCCCTGCTTTACTGCAGTGATCGTTTCTTACCGCAGCATCTAAGTAGATAAATCAGGACCGACTTCGATTAATTCATCCTCCTTGAAAGAAATTCGTGATTAACTTTTATACCTATATATCCAGTTGGGGTCAACTAAGTGTTGTTGTGATATGAATAAAGATCTAGTTTGCAAACTGGACCGGTTACTGAACAGCGCTATCCGTTTCATCTTTGGTGTGCGGAAGTTTGAGCACATCTCGTCTTATCGCCTTCAGTTGAAATGGCTTTCCATTCCACAGCGCCGTAAACTGAGAATGCTTACAACTTTGTAAACTATATTATTTGATCCTAGAACCCCTCCGTATTTAAGGTTGAATTTCAAGCTTCTCAGTTGTACTCACACACGCGATCTTCGTTTGGCTAATAATTTGCTTCTCGCTACTCCACAGCACCATACAGGGTTTCTTGCAAATTCTTTTCATATTAAGGCTGCACAGTTATGGAACGCTCTGCCTATTGATTTTAGACTTGCACAGAGTAAAAATATCTTTAAAACTATGTTGCATGATTGCTATTTAAGTGAGTCCTCGTCGGTTTTGGTCTCCCTACTATCATCTTGCCTGTATTATGTATATTTATGTATACAGGGTTACAGGTTAAGTCGACCTATTCCCGTTAAGGGCGTGTAGTTTACATCGTTTCTGACTGATTTGCTTATGAAATACCCTATCCTAAAACTAACCGTTTTCGAGATATTTTTATTTAACTGCTTTTTATAAAAAATACCCGATTTCCGGCTATCAGCTAAGATATTTTCAAATGTATAAGTCTTATTGTTATAATTGTTGGTTTTTTACATGTAAAATAAGATGGTTCGAGACCTCAATAACCAATATTTTACATGAAATGAATAAATTAGTCGTTGTGGACAATAAACACTTGAAGAAAAATATAAAATTTTAGAATGTGAATTTTCTTAAAAGGATATCTTAAAAAAAAATTACGGCTCCTGTTTTGCAGATGCGCTTTAAAATATCTACGTTTCATTAGTTATCCAACAAGGTATAACAATCTAGGATTTTATCTAAAGTTTGTAGAAAAATCTTAGTTTCATATGCTAAAGGGGAGACAAAAAAAAGCTAAATAAAACAATACATGAGTACAAGACACTAAATTTTTTAAATTTTCAACAAAACATGTCTAAATTTTATGTTCAACATGTCCGCTTCTGTTTTAAACACAATTCTTCTCATTCTTTTGCGACGTCCACTTTTTACTACACCAGTAGTTAAATTTCTTTTAATTTAATTAGCCGCATTTATTTTTCGATCTCTCAACACTTCAACTGATGTAATTGGGTGAAGCTCACTGTAAACCAGACTCTTCATGTGCCCCCACACATAAAAATCCATGGGGATTAGATCCGGACTTCTGGCTGGCCAGGGTAAAGGCCCACCTCGTCCAATCTATTTGTATCCAGCCATTCTCTGACACTTCGCCTGAAGTGTGCAGGGCAGCCATTATGCTGGAACCACATGTCTCGAATCAGATTGAGAGGCAAATCATCTAATAGATTACTTAGGTCTCCTCGAAGAAAATTTTCGTAATATTCCCCATTTAAATTGTCGGCCTAGAATTTGCCGTGTGGCGCCGGCCCCCCCCGAATAGCGAGAATAGCGTCACCCCCTCTCATCTCATGGGGAGTCGTAAGAGTCGACGGAGAGAAATAGGACCGGATGATGGGCAGCAGCGCCATCCTGCGTACTGGCTGGAACTGCGATCACCAACCCGCCTGCCCAGCGTGGTGATTACGGGCAAATACCCCTAATAGAATGGCACATACACACAAACGGCCCCCAGTCCCCGGCGGCCCCGCTATTCGAGATTACGGTAGCTTTCTTGGTAACGGCGGGGCAGGGGGTGCAAAGAATCACCGGCAGAGATCCGGCTACCATTCTAAAAGACTTTTGCACCTGGCAACCTACAACACACGCACACTTATTAAGACATGTTTTGTTGAAAATTTAATAAATTTAGTGTCTTGTACTCATGTATTGTTTTATTTAGCTTTTTTTTGTCTCCCCTTTAGCATATGAAACTAAGATTTTTCTACAAACTTTAGATAAAATCCTAGATTGTTATACCTTGTTGGATAACTAATGAAACGTAGATATTTTAAAGCGCATCTGCAAAACAGGAGCCGTAATTTTTTTTTAAGATATCCTTTTAAGAAAATTCACATTCTAAAATTTTATATTTTTCTTCAAGTGTTTATTGTCCACAACGACTAATTTATTCATTTCATGTAAAATATTGGTTATTGAGGTCTCGAACCATCTTATTTTACATGTAAAAAACCAACAATTATAACAATAAGACTTATACATTTGAAAATATCTTAGCTGATAGCCGGAAATCGGGTATTTTTTATAAAAAGCAGTTAAATAAAAATATCTCGAAAACGGTTAGTTTTAGGATAGGGTATTTCATAAGCAAATCAGTCAGAAACGATGTAAACTACACGCCCTTAACGGGAATAGGTCGACTTAACCTGTAACCCTGTATGTAGTGTACTTTATTAGTGTGTTAATGTGATTTATGTAAGTTTATTAATATTCCTTTTTTTTTAATTTGTAGCACCACTTTAACCCTCTCTGCTAACCCTATGGTTAACTGGTAGAGAATGCCTTCGGCATAAAGTGCGCCTATTGTATTACTTTTTTGTGTGCAATAAAGATTAAATAAATAAATAAATAAGTATACGTATATTAAATTTTAACTTCGCAAAGACACAGATATGCGCGTTCATCCCATAAAAAAACTCCATTTGCTGCTACTTGGTTCCACCATACACCCCTTAAGGGTAAATTAAGAATCTTGGTAAGAGTACTCTAGACGTTTAGTTTCGCAGAGATGTAAAACATTGTCAAGCTGGCATCCAAAAAGCTCTGAGTTCTCTCAACAAAGAAAAGCTTAATATAAGAATATCTTTACTAAGTAATCTCACCGTGGCAACGACTTTTGTTCTCTAAGTCGCAAATAAGGTCCCACATGGAGTATTGCTGCCATCTTTGAGCAGGAGCGCTTGATTTCCAGCTCGGAGTTATGCCGCGGTTAAAAGAAATGCAATGAAAAGTGACTGATATTGTCTCAGTTAGTTTTCATTGCTCGTCTACTATTTAGAGTGCCTAGATACGCACTCCTGTCATTTATAGGTGTAAAGATGAACACCCTGCCGATGGCAAGTGCGAGTGTGCGCTAATAGAAAGAGGCAGATGGTGTAATTAACAGTTCCTCAAAAAGAAGTAGAATAATTATTTTATTTTATTTGGGAGGCTTACAATCTTAATTTCTAAAACAAGACACATATCAATTGACTAAATTTTAGTTAAGATATGTAATCATGTGCACAACGATACTAGATTCCCTAGACTCAATGGGATCAGCCAACCCTTTTTTTTTTTTTGGGATGGAAAATCATCAAATGACCTTCTCCCGCTGTGGGTAGAGCGGGAGGGTGTGTCAGACTTCTACTGACTAAAAACCATCCGTGTTCCTTCTTGAGCCTGTAACACCAGGGCCGCGGTAACCCTTTCGAACAATCCCGCAACCCCGGCTGGCTTGGCCCCTATGGGGCCCCTCGGTGTGCTGACATCTCTTTGAGGCGCGCGTGGAACACGAACGCGCCATCGACGCGGCTTGTCGTCTATGGAAGACGGACGGGCGGCGAGTTACCCATTATTCGCCGCCCACAAGCCAGCGCCTACGGTGGCCGAGAGTCGTCTCGCGGCTCCCGACGTCTCGGGCGTCCACCGCGGCGGCTGGGACCGAGACGAGTGATGTTCTCCCTCTCTCGCTCTGCCGCCTCCTTTGCTAGCATGACTGCTTCGCAAAAGGAGGCGACGGCCCCCCATTCTCTCTCGCTCCGGACCATGGCCTCCACCAAGGCCGAACGCGAGAGATCGCCGCCGCCGATCGCCGCTACAAGGACACATCGGAGCTCTGCCCAAGCAGGGCAGACCGCGATGGTGTGCACCACTGTATCCTCCGGCCGATCCTCACAATGGTGACACCCGGACGTTTCCTCCCGCCTGATTCTGTGCAGGAACCTACCGAAGCAGCCATGCCCGGTAAGGACCTGCGTCAGGCGGTAGGTGAGCGCGCCGTGGCGCCTCTCTAGCCACTCCTCAAAGAGGGGACTTACCGCCTACCCTAAGAATAAGAATTGAATATCTGAATTTTTTTTAAATGTATATATTAGGTTGTGCAGATAGAAATATTTGCCTATAAACCTCTTATAAAAACAACAATGTCAATATCGTCAATGTCAGTGTCTAACTGTCTACGTACGTCTAGCAGCGCGAGGTTGTGAATCGTTATTGCATAAAATCGTAAAAAAACTATTTACTCTTATTATTTAATAAACTTCTAGAATATTAACATTGCTTTTGTTTATTGCAAAGCAAGATCATTGTGTCGAAGTATATAATATTATTATGGTTATAATGGATAAGACTGAAAGCATTGGAACATTGGAGGAACAGTCTCTAAAACGAAAAGAAAGGCTCAAGAATCTTAAAAGAAACAATCCTACCGTCGATAACTCTTCTTCTGAGACTACTGATGCAGTAGTTTTACCGAAGTTTGTATTATACACATGTTCTAATATAATTTAGCATCAAACTTGTTTTTGTTTCGTGTTCGTCTTTCATCAGACAAAATTAGGGTAAAGTGTAAAAATTCTGGTTAAACATATTAATTATGTATGTAAAGTAGCATATATTTAAAAATAACCTTGAACCTCCCTTTATTGCCCAGTTTTCACCAACCTTAAATATGTGCAAAACAGTATGTTTGTTTTAGTTTGAGGTTCTATTACATTTTTTGAGAATCATCCGTGCAGTGCTGTATTTTCCCTCTCTTAAAGCTGCCAAGAATGAGACAATAAAAATAACCTTTGACTTCTAAAGATTTCAAGCCTATATTCTGACCAGATACAAAATTCTATAAAACTAAACCAAAACTTTCAGGCCTAAATTTCGAAGCTATCAACCCCAAGATGAGAAACTCCAGCAGTCAAAGCTTGATGAGGCCCAGCCAACTCTTGTAGATGATGAAGTTAAGGATTTACTAGAGGCCGGCAAGGAGAAGGTAACTAACAGGATTTGGTTCTGTTCTGTACATATTCCCATACAATTTTTGTATTGTCCAAAGCAAACTTTATTTAACTTAATCTAAATTATGCATCCTTAACTTGTTTATGAAGATCAACTCTGTATTGATCCTCCACTGCACTGCAGCCTATGCTGAGTCTCTACTCTAGACAGACAGTTATGGTTACGATAAATGTTTATTACAACTAAATATTATTGCTTAGCTAACAGTACCTAGTAATATATAGTAATAGCTAATTTGGCCGTATTACACATCATTGAATAGACCTTTTCATTGAATAGCAATTATTTATACTTAAGGAGTTATTCTAATACTTTTATAAAAACTGCATAAATTGTCAGTCCGCTATACAATCTCTTGTAAAAAAATTCTGTTCATTGTCTCTCCGGAAAACTTGCAAAATTTTACATTTGCATATTTTTTTTTATGTCATCTGTTCAATAACATACATAATATACGTCTGTTTCCCTGAAAAGATAGGCAGAGGCTTGTTATACGCCGACATCTCGCCAATTATGTTGTTGGTCCCATGTAATAGGTGGCGAGCATATTGCCACTTACTACTTAGTAGTAATGTACTTTTATCTTCGCCAGAGCCTCGTCTGTTGATCAGCAGGTTCACCACTTGTAGGTGAGATTAGCTTGGAGTCGAAAGTTCTTCGTAGGACCCTAATACACCTATTAACATTATTTGGCCTTCTAAGCAGTACTACTAGATAGTACAACAGATCTATATCTATACTTATGTTATAAAGAAAAAAGACTGGTATAGTTACGAATGAACGGATTTCGATAATTCTTTCACTATTAGCTACATTATGTATGACATAGGCTGTATTTTTGTCTAAGCAAGGTAAGGGAACTAAAACTTCAATAATAGAACCCAAGATGAAAAACAGCTACCGAGGCGAAGAGAGGGCATGACATGTTCTATATATTGTCTTTGTTAATATATAAGTTCATTGATGATTGGGAACGTCTCTAAATACTTATTTAAAAAATACTTTAAGGGGTTCATACCCTTATGGAAGTTCCTGCAATAGGACCCGATTTCAATTACTTTTATTACGTTGTTAATTATAAGAATAAATAAGTTTACTAGATTTATTTTCTATACTTGGAAGTTTATGTATTTTTTTAAGTTGATAGAGGCTTTTATAAAAAATTATAACGTTGTGCATTTAGCATTAAAATACATGTCTTCATTGTAAGGTTTTAATTTTAAGTGACAAATGCAAACACTGCATTTCTTAAATTGCAATTTTAATAATCCTTATTTGTATCATATTTCAGGTTGTACTTCAAGATTTAGATATATCGAGTTTAGCGCCCAGAAAACCAGATTGGGATCTCAAAAGAGATGTAGCCAAAAAGTTAGAGAAACTTGAAAGAAGAACACAAAAAGCCATAGCCGAATTGATCTGGGAAAGACTAAAGGAAGGTGGGGAGGATAACTTAGGAGCAATGGTGACAATGACAGAGAATAGACCTACTGATGAGGACTGAAGTCTTATGTGTTAGTGAGTGATTTGACTATAACAAGGACCAATATCTTTACTAGTTTGTTTACACCTGAGACTATATGGAAGTGATAAAAAGTATATTGATTATCCGTAACAAGACCTACTTCTATTTTAAGGGTAATAAATAAGTATTTTCTATAATTGATATGTTTTTTTATTGTAAATAACAAATACCTTTAAGCACATTTTTACTTTCAGGTATTACATTGGTATCACAGTATCTTAATTAGTCAACATTATTAAAAAATAGCTCATTCCATATATGATTTGCTCATATCAGTCAATTGTTAAGTAGTTAGATAATACTTAGTTCTTAACCATACAAAATGTCCAGCCCTTTACATGTACATGTTACGTTCGTATGACATACTTTTTATGTTATACAAAATATACCCTGCTATGTTATTTTTTAAAAACATAAATAAATATTGATATGCAATAAACAAATATCAACTTTCAACAAAGAAAGACATCTTTAAACTACATATTAAAAGTTAGACAATTATAGTTTATAAAAATTATGTTTTACTTTTTAGATAGGATCTCGACTTAAGTAGATTATTAAAAGAAAATTTAAAAAATATAAAGTAACATAAAACTTTGAGGATGTTGGAACATCAACAAACTATCATTCGTGTTTGAAAAAACAAATTAAAAAAATAGTGTATCGCAAGTATAAGAGTTTTAAGACTTGATTTCTGTTTTATTTATTTCCTATAAAAAACCGAAAAAACTAGCAAAATTGCTTTAATGTTAAACTGTACCCTTCTATAGTTATCTGATGTAAGTCACTAGACTCACTAAAACAATATTTATAACATCTTATTGCACACATTTATTTAGCTCTTACCAAACTTTTAGTTTGCTCTAAAGCTCTATTGCTTTTTTTATGAAATAACTTATGCCTATATGTTCTATGTAAAATTTGTAAGTTATCAGATAAATTCCAGCATTACCCTGAAACTCAATGTTTTTATTTTCTTGTAAAGACCAAAGTGCTGGCTAAACAATTTTAGAGCAAACTAAAACTTAGGCAAGATTGCTGTCTCAATAGATATATATACTTAATAATAGTTATTTATGATGTTACTGTATATACTTAATGAGTAAAAATAAATAATTAGACGTAACTGGCTCTAAAACTACATCTTTATTAATAACGTAATTTCTTTAAAATGTTGTTGTCGCCTTCGTCACGTAAAATAAACATTTGTGGTAATGTAAATCTAACTAGTAAATCTGATCTATTTTTTTCATGTCAGATAAAGTGATATAGGAGATGTACAAGTTTTAAATTTAAAATGAGACCTCTATCGTTATTAAAAGATTTTTTTGATACAAATTATGAATTTCCGGTGTACATATCGTAGTCCGATTATTTAATGGGGTAGATCGTGTGATATGCGTTATAACATCGCAGCAAATCAACTAATATTACAGCCCATGAAATAGTAGTAATGTGTTAATAAAAACTACCTTGGCCTGATTCGCAGTGTTGCATGGTGAGAGTTAGCGAGCCTAACTCCCATTACAACAGCGTTCATTTTACGTATTTAAAAGTTTATGATGGCTAATAACAAATAGTGCAAATAAAGCAATGATCTCTGGGCTTATCCATCTATAGCTAATGGATAAGATGCTTTCTCATAGGAAGCAGCAGATACTTTATTCGTTGCTTGACTTCTGCCGTTTTAATTATTATTATTATAAGGCGCATCATAGTTTTATAAAAAAGTGTATAGCAGACAGTATGAGACTGAATATGCAGAGTTCTGGCATGATAGCTGCGTTGTGTCCTCGCCTGCGATGAGGCTTCGGGGTGGCTGTTTCGTGTTCGTCCGGGTCGTCCACTTCGTTGTAGGTAAAGTAGTTGCTGTCTATGTTGTAGAAAACTGTTCTATCGCCGATCGGCTGTATAGGCCTAAAGTTGTGTGTGATCTTCCCGTGGGTAGACTTTAACTCTCTAAATACTTCGATCTGAAATAAATTAAAATGTAATTTAAGAAATAGTAAACTATGTATATTTTTATTTAAATTTAGTAAGATATTTTTTTGAGTTTTCTAAATTAGGAGTTTGCATACTTATTTTATTTTATGTGATGTACTTTAAGGTCGTTATAATGGTCATAAATAAATCAATTGTATAATACAAAGTAGAGAGCAAATGACAACCGATATGGCGTGGAGGTCAGTATACCTGCACTCCACCCCAGAGGTCGTGGGTTCGATTCCCACACAGGACAAATCTTTGTGTGCATGAACATGAATATGTTCTGGTCTGGGTGTTTTCCTATGTATATTAAGTATGTATTTACAAAAAAATATATAAGTTTGTTTATCCGTTCTTTATTATCCATAACACAAGTTCTTAGTGATACTTATCTTGGAACAAAATAATTACAGTGATTGTAAGAGAATATTAAAAAAAAATGTGTGCTTAACACCAAAACGGAAAATATGCCATTCGTCAAATAGATGCGGCTGGGTGCGGGGGCCCAAACGATGTGGATATTTTTACATATGTCTTAGATAGAACGGATTTCTCTGTGGTGCGTCTTTGTAGTACCGCCACTAATAGTTGCACCCACCTGATCGTGAGCCAGTCGTATAGGCTGCTCGAAGTCCAGCCATATGACCACTTCTGAGCAAGGAGGCGTGGTAAGCGACCCACGGTACGTGAAATATCGCCGCAGATCATACGGCAGGATGTTGAGGAACGAAAATGGGTGGCTCATCAACACTGAGGAGTGCGGCTCCGTGACGTTGTGTAGCGCTTCTGTTATCTCGTCGTACGCAGGATGCTCGTGCCGATCTAACTGCGAAAATAACCATAGATTTAATTACCGTCTCTTTTCATAAACATCCAATCCAAAGGACCGACGACCTGGTCAGTGACGTGAAGCCGGTGGATGCAGGCGGTAAAAGATTGACCGACCTGGAGGACTAACGAGAAGGCCTATGTTCGGCAGATGACTTCATACGACTGAAATATGATACACGAGCACGGCCATTCTCTCACAATCCTAAGAGGGGTTTAGGTTGGTTATATCTGAGCGTATTGGCTTTATATCTCGTTTGTGTTCTTATACAATAATCTTCTATCCGAACATTAATCCATTATGTATTTTTATTGTAACTGGCGGAAGAAAAAAACAACCTGACGATTTTCTTGCCCGTTCTTTAACGATCAAGCTCCCGCCCGCAGTGAATGGGCGCGTAGTTTAAAATTATGACATTCATAAGAGCTCTATGAAGCCAAACTTGAATAAATGAACTATGAATAATTGATATAAAGAAAATGAATAATTAAACGAAAATATAGCTATGACAGCAAATTATTTATTTATTTAATTTTTATTGCACACTTAAAAGTATTACAAAAGGCGAACTTAATACTACATAAAATTATAAACATAATGACAACAAGGAGAATCAAACCAACGATGACTCTTCGAAATAAAGCTTAAAAATCAATTGTTTGAACACTGGCTTGCTTTGCGCAAGTCTTATTCTAGCTGGGAGATTGTTCCAAAGTTGAGCAGCCCTTATGTGAAAAGAATTGGACAGGTACCCAGAGTGATGCTGAGGGATGGCGAGAAGAAGTTTCTGAGAAGAACGAATATGTCTTGTGTGTATTGAGCTTAAAAAATGGAAATTAACAGCTGAATTATCAGCTTTAAAGATGAATTAATTTCAATTGAATAAAAGCATAATTGCTATAAATACTTAACAGTATTTTAATGTCCATTATATGTGACTAGATACTAGGTTTTCTAAAATAGGCATAAAACTATCTGTAGGTTGTTACAAACATTATTAAAGCTTTTGAAAACTTATTAAGATTCTTAAAGAAAAATCATAACAGCGCTATTTAAGAAAAATGTTGAGTTATTTTTATTTTTGGCAGACATGATACTTTGTTCTGTTTTAATTCATTGAGAATATGTCCAAATTAAGTAGATATTTAATATGAATAACAATCGCAAATAATAGGTAGGTACTTATTTCTCACGTCATTCCTGTAAAAACAACTTTTTAATGTATTTGCTTTAGTGAAATAATTAGTCGAAAAGCATTTAGTATAACTAATTAAGTTGAAGTAAATTTTCTAATTATGCAGACTGATTTAAATCACAGCTTGTTTTTGCAAATTAAAAATAATAAATAAGTAATAACAAGTTTTTCCTAATAGCACTATTAGTGCCAATATAATGTCGTACTACTTGTCTACCTGCATATTAAAAATACCATATATTAACGCCAATTAGCAGAAATATAGTACTTCAGAGTAATAATTAGTCTTATTTCTGTTATCCTTGTTTTAAAAACAATAAAACATATACCTATTTTAATTTACGCAGATTTTCTATAAGTACCTATTTGCAAGTTAATTTATATAATTGGATGCAATTTCAAGATTATGCACCGAATACCTAGAACAATTGTAGTAGTTGTTAGTACAATCCAGTTCATACAAAACGACTGTTTAAATTATGAATTTTAAAATGCAATACTTACAAATCCAAGAAATTTTGGTTAAGAAAGTATATTAATTTACGAAAGAGTAAGTAATAGATGATAAAATGGCAGAGCTAAAATATCTGATATGGCGTGGTGTGTGGTCGTGACTTTTTTGTGAGCGTAATGGTCTGACTCAGGCCAGATAGGCAGACAGGTTTCCCTATGTATATTAACTATTTATTTACAAAAAAAAGTATTTACGTATGTTTATTCGTTATTTTTTATCCATAACACAAGTAATGACACTTATCTTGGAACTAAATAATTGGTATAATTGTCAGATAATATTTATTTATAACTAAGTACCTAAGCTAAGATTAATAAAATTACGTGGGTTACCGACTCGTTGCTAGGAACTTTGTTAAAGGCGTCAGCCCTTACTATTTTAATGTATTAAAGACACAAAGATCATCAATGGCCTAAACAAAATAAAATATACATACAAGCAAACGTAGTAAATACTGACTTCTACAGTCAAAGAATAATCTGTTTACTATAAAAATAAAGAATATAATATACGTACTTCATAGAAAAATGCTAGCACTGTCAAGCCGTCAGGATGTAGCACAGCTTCTTTCATACCCTGGTACTCTTCTTTAAAGAAGACCATGTGCAACTCCATTGGGAAACTGAAACATATTGTATTTTATATAACCGTCTGTCATCTGTTTTATAGGTGTGGCGGGAAACTTTCTTTGCACTGAAGTATATAACACGCTCTGGCTTGCTAATCCGTAAGCTTGAGCTATTGGTAACTATTACTGCTTTGTAAATATAAATAGTTATGTTATAGCGTGATAATTATTGGCAAAGACCCTCAGTAGAATGTAATCTATTGGGGAGGCCGATGTTCAGCAGTGGTCTTTAGAAGGCTGATATGATGTAGGTATACATAGGTATTTATTTATGTTATTATATTAAAGCATATAAATACCTATGTATATAAAATTAAGGTAACTTTGGAGTGCATAACAAAAGATCTGGTCAATTTAACGATCGGGCAACGACATATATAGTATCCTGCATTATAAACAGCCGACCATGCGTGGATTAATTCTTGGAAATAATGACATATTACGGCAAGCTAAACACATTTCGTATTAATTTTTAATGCGCCACCCTATGGTGTCACCAGTAAATCCAAGATTCTAAGCAATATTTAAACAGCTAAAAGTTTGTGTGATTTTTTTATTTAGTAGGTACCTAAGTGGGATGTTATAATTTAATTACTTAGTATCTAAGTAGTTTATTTTTTCAATAATTGTATTATTTTACTTTGTACTTTACATTCCTCGAAATTTTTGGCTGATCTAAATTAGGTTAAAAGATAAGGATAGGTTGGAAGACAACCAGCTCTTTGTTTTATGAAGTAGTTAATACTTGGCGACATTGCGGATACAAACTTGCTTAGTTTGTATCCACCATGTCGGCTGCGCCATGTAAACCATGGAGCTGAAGAATCAAAGCTGGCTTACGTCAAGGTTTATTTCTTCACCCGAGTCTTCTTTTCGTCATAATTTGTTCATAATAAATACCTTAAACCTCAGCGATTAACGATAGACGGGTGAATAGAAATATTAAGAGCAGAAAACCGCGTAAGGCTTTCAATAACCTAATCTAAAACTGTATGTCAGGATCGTAGCTAGTGGAAAGATGTGATCTCTGCCTAATTTGAATTAGGCGCGATATTACATATGCATATGTATGTAATAAATTGCCTCGTGCATTCAATGCGAACTATAAAGGGCACGAGGAGCCCAGCATGAGAGGACCTACCTGCGATGGTTAATCTTATCTTCGGAGCCAAAAGTGTCGTTGTCGCCCCAGTGAAAGTGCATTTGGCTGAACACGTAGTCGCCATCTAACGGGCCACCGCGCACCCTCGGGTGAGGCTCATTCTCCACCTCTATTAGAACTGTCGACAAATTAAATTAATTCTTAGATTGACTACATAGGTGCGTATCATGTTTAGGGCCTGTTTCACAAAGTCTAAGTTTCCATTAGCGTTTACTTGACAGACCTCCATCCAAAACTGTAATGTTAACTGTCTCCTAATCAGACATTTAGAAACAAGCCCTTACTGTAGCAGATTCACTATCCTGGCATTAGATAGACTTACGCTTAGAGCCCAGGGTCTGAACACTGGTCTAAACAGATTTGGCTGAATTTCAGTTATTAAACAGAGCGACTGTCTTCTGACCTCTGCAACTCAGTGGGAAACATCATTCTATCCGGGAGCTAACTGTTCATGTAGAAGGCATTGACTTCCTGATAACGACTAACATTTATGTTCGTGACTGCTACTACCAAGTGGGTGGCCAACTGACTCGTCTGTTGTACCGGAATATTACTTACGTAAATTTATAAAATATTGAGCAGCTTCTTCAGTTCAGGACCTCAGAGATCAAGTAAGTACTGGCACCATCGTGAATAAGCAGAACAGCATGCATACAATTTATTAGAAAAAATAATCTTAGATTAGATTACTAAACCTCTTTCCCAAACGAGATGTAAGCAATTGTAATGAAATTGAGTTAATTATTTGTAGATCATAAGGTACATGACAGGACATGGTAGCATTATTACAATAAAAATTCTTAGTAAACGATCGGCCATTAACAATTAACTCGTAACTAACAAACGTACAATATAGGTAAATTCCCACAGTAGACAAATATTTAGGTGCATAAACGTATTAATCTGTCATGCTCCATGTGTTTTCTATGTATGAAATTCATTTTTATATTTTTTATGTGCAGTACATTTAACGTGCTTAGTTTATTAGAATAACTAGTTAGCGCAATTATATTCTTAATTGTTTACTATTATGATATAATATGTAAAAGTGAGTTTGTTGTGTTAATAAGCTTTCACGTATAAAATTGGCCGGTTATGATAAAATTTGGCAGAGACATATGAAGACTTGGAGATGGATCGTATTAGAGTAGATAAATAAGGAAGGTATTCAATAGCAGGCATCTTCCAGTGTCACTATTATAGTATTATATTAGTTTAGTGCAATCGCCATACTCTTTGTATGGCGAGTGCATTAAAATGTGGTCTGTGTCTACTGGAAGATTTTATCTTGAAAATAAAAGCAACACTTTTTAAATTTGATCTGAAATTAAACATCATATCCTACATACACATACCTATACATATTATCCCGGTTGCCCTTGACTTAAGTTTAGGGTCTGCTCACTGGTTCAACCAGGTTTGACTGAATTTTAGTTATTACGTGGAGCGACTGTCGTCTGACCTCCGCAACCCAGAGAGAAACATCATTTTATGGTTAAACCAGCTGTCAGTCTATTAGACGGCATTGACTTCCTAATAACGTGCTTTCCAAGGCACGGAGCAAGCGATAATTACCTACGCACATAACTTTAAAAAGTCATAGGTGCGCCACCAGGGATTGAACCCGAGACCATCTGAATTTAAATGCAAGGGGTCTCGCTACTAGGCCGCTTTGGTCTGAAATTAATAGTGTCATGTAATTTTATGACTGTGAAGAAATAAGTATATAAATAATCACTACTTAGTATAAATCAAAGTTGCTTTCGGCTGTCTGTCCCTATATACCTAGTAGAGTAATTTAATATTAAATTTTGACACGCGAATGAAGACGCGGGCGGCCGCTAGTAATATATAAAAGCATGCACATTGCTGAAGTATATTTTGAGTCATAGTTATGTTTGTACACAACGATAACATTAGAATACTGTCGCAGTGATGTTAAATAGCATTCAATTAATCACATCACTGATTCACGCAGGTATCCATAATATGCGGATATGTAAACAGCACTCCCTTTTAAGTTATAAAAGTAATAAATTACTTACCACGAACTATTTCCGAACACTGCATGTATCATCTTTAGGGTTTATCGCTTGTTTGCTATCGCATATTTCCAGAATTCATAAATGTTCAGCTAATTCACCTTATCTTTTGACGTTGGCAACTCAAACTCTATATTAAGTAAAGGGCAGGTCAAAAGTACCCTACACCGACGGGCGTGGAGGTTAATGAGTGTGTATGATGCTAAAAGTGTGTGTCAAGATCGGAGCAAGTGGAAGGATGTGATCTCTGCCTACCCCTACGAAAAAGAGGCGTGACATTATGTATGTATGTAGGAAAGCAAAGCTCTAATATGACTGGCAGTTTTAACTTTTTTCACGTGATTCTTAAAACTTGGTCCAAGAGTAGCCTGGGTTTATAGTATTTTCATTTAAAATTTTCTTAGTAGTTTAAGCACTATTAATAAAACTTTCATATTAAAATTTTCATGCTCTCAAACAAGTAACAATTATAATTTGATTTTGTAAGAAAATATGCATCCATATTCCGTCTAAAATAAGGAATGTACAAGTAGGTAAGTGTGATTGTAAGTGTGATTTATCATGAGACACAATCTGTTTTATCGAGCTAGAGGTTCGGCTATGAAGGTCTCCTGTAAATCATGTAATTTGTTTAAATAGTGCGTGCGTCCATACAGGTAAGAAACAGCGGGGATTACTATTCGCACATCTAGTTATTAAAAGACGTAAATGTCATTTTGTCAATTTTACAGTAGAAAGGGTTTGATTTTTTTTTTATGGTAACGACGAGAACATACCTGTGTGCCCGTTGTTGGTGACATGCACGCCGTCAATGGAGTCGTCGAAGCCGATGAACACGATGTCGGGCAGCGTCACCTGCTTGACTCGCAGCACGTTAATGTTGATGGGGCTCTGGTGCTTCCCGGCGCACTCCCGATACCGCTCACCCCAGTGTGTTGGCCCTGGAAATAATGTAAAATTAATTAAATAATGAATCTATCAGATATTGCTTCTTTTCACAAGTTAAGTGATATCGGCCTAGAATAGTGGAAATCTATTATCTCGGAACTAAATAATTGGTTTGATTAAAGGAAGCATTATTATATTCTTTTTCATATTAAATGTATTACACCCTGGGTAACAAACCCAACACATAATTGCAGTTTTAGTGGGGATCCCTAATTTAAATCGGTTAATAATATTACGTTACTGACAAAGAATGCAGCTTTCCATTTATGAAAGAACTTTTCAAATCTCTCTAATAGTTTGGGAGGAACTATAGAATCTTTCATCTTTCTAATATTAGTACGAATTAGCTCAGTTTTATGTTTCTTCTTTGACTGTCACGATAAAAGTTTTCCTTAAGACAATTTCTGCTTGTGGTTTTTAAGAGAACACTCCAACCTATTTACCACGGACCACACAAATACTGACTCCGGTTTGCATGGTGTTGATGCTAGTAAAATGACCAGGCATTTGCAATTATATGAGACTTAACGACATCGGAGTGGAGATAGCAGTGCGATTTTCTTTTAAAGTAATATGAAATGAAGTTATTACTAGAAAAAATCAACTTGTCCGCGATAACCTGAATAAGAATCGAACCTACGACCTTTAATAACATGTCCACTGCTGTAACCACTGTGTTAAAACGTAAATGCAGTAAAAAAATTACAAAATCAGAAATTTAGCAAAGTATAGTTTAGGTAGAATATGTGATTCGAAACGATCACCTTTCACAGATGTTACACTACTGTACATATTGACTATGACGGGCGTATCACATAACATCACGTAGACGACTTTACGTTTGCAAGTAAAAAATAAGTGGAGGGAAACGATCGCTACACTTATGAGCTGTTGTCTGTGCATGTGTCATACTGTAGGAGAAAAGACATGGAATGCCGATTTGGTTGCATTTACTCTATTAGATAACTTTAAAAAAATATTGACTGAATAATGTTGAGACATGTTAACCAGTAAGTAACGCGAAGCTATCGACTAGACGTATTAGTTTTTTTCCTTATTTAATATAGGTAGTCTCACTCTAGTGTAATTAAATAAATCAAGTTATTTGCATAAATGCAGCATTATTGTCTTTTAGTTACAGTCAAAGTCAAGTAAAGTCCGTCGAAGTCGAGTCAAGTCAAAGTCATAGTAAAGTAGTGGAGACTTTACTAGAGGTTCTTTGGAGTTTTGGAATCAACACGGAAAATCACATTTCACTGCATTATGCCACTTTTCTACACTCGTCATCATATCCCAGCATTATCCCGGTTGCCCTAGACTTAAGCTTAAGGCCCAGGGTCTGCTCACTGGTTAAACCAGATTTGACTGAATTTAAGTTATTACGTGGAGCGACTGCCGTCTGACCTCCGCAACCTAGAGGGAAACATCATTCTATGGTTAAACCAGCTGTCAGTCTGTTAAAAGGCACTGACTTCCTAATAACGACTGCCATAGATGTTCATGACAGCCGGGACCAACGGCTTAACGTGCTTTCCGAGGCACGGAGCAAGCGATAATTACGGACATCTGCGCCACCAGGGTTTGAACCCGAGACTCTCTGAATTTAAAGGCAAGGGGTCTCGCCACTGGGCTATCGCCGCTCATACTTTTCTACACTCATATACGTTGCCAAAGTTATTTATGTCTAAACATCCACTATTTTTACACGTAAGAACTCGAATTTACACTCGTTTTGGAAACTTAAATATGGCCGAGTTTTATTTTCGTTGGCGCCAAAACTCGACATAATAGTTCTAAAATATATTAGATGAAAATGAAAACTACAAGCCCATAATAAATGCAACTTGGCCTTACCATACTTTGCATGGATGTCTACGCTTGGCCTAATTAGGTGTATGACAGTACAACCGCATTCTTATCATGTATATAACTAGATACCTACTCGTATTACAATAATTCCAATAAAAATACATGATAACCATCAATCAATTATTGTTCAATCGTGATTACTAAGTAGGTACTCGACATTAATTTGTTCTAAGAACTCCATGAAAAAGCTATGTGTGCTCTAAACTTATTACCATCTATTAACTTGTTAACTTGTTATATTATCTGTCTATGAACTCCGGATCAATGCCAACATAGGATTTCCCAGCTGGATTTCTATAACAATAATTAATTTTGCACAAAAACCATATCTATACCTAGATCTTGAACATAATTACATATAAATATATATTTGAACTGTTCATTAAAATTATATTAATTATAAAATACACTAAACCTTAACTTTATATACCTAAATAATTTTACCATTCATGTGTTGCCTAGACACAGCAAGCAACGTCCAAGCGGAGGTCCAGAGATAGAGCAATCCTTGGGGTATCTGAATCAATGTCGCTTCCGCGATGATTTGTAGTAGTTATGAATCTTTGGGCGATAAGTATGTAACTATACAGTATGTCCCAGTAACGACTATCAAGCGGAAGTCTAGAGATGAAGCACTTTCTGGGGTACCATCATCGAATACTCCCGACCCGTAGGAATCATGCCCATCATGTATGTTTGTTATGCATTATTTGTTTTTCTATAGTTAAAATAATCAGCTTCGTAGCTTTGATGTAAATTATGCAAATATTGGTATGAAGTTATAAAGTACCACTTCCTGATCTTTTAGCTTCTGCTTTGGCCCAAATTTAAATTTGATTCCAAACCCGGATTTTAACTTAATCGATACCAATCGACGGTGGCCGAACCACTGGTCGGCGCCCCGTCTGTAATCCTTGGTATGCTCTTTTGATAGCATGGTCCTCCTCCATACTCCCTATGTACCAGATCATCCAAGTCGTGACTAAGTACTCAATTTCCCCAAGAATATTGGGTACGGAGATAAGCTCTTCGACATCTTAAAATATAAGTGGTGATTACACAAGCGCTCGTAGCTCTGCGGTGCTCGGTGGTCGGAAACGATCACCGAAGTACAGCAGAGTTTACAGGGGTCAGTCCTTGGATGGGTGACCGTTTGTGTGGCATTTAAAGGGCTGCTTGATAAATTCTGAAAGCAGGACGCCATACACCTGCATCAGCCAATCCGCACTGGGTCAGCGTGGTGTAGTATGACCTAATATGACACCTTGATATGTGAGAGGAGGCTCGTGCTCAGTAGTGGGACGTTATTGGGCTGAAATGATGATCACACACAAGAGAGTGTTTTTGCAAATATACTCACCGATGACACCATCATATCCAAAATCTTCGCCTCGCGTTAGAATTGGCGCTGAAAAGAGAAAACAACCAATTAGTTAAATTACTACACAACAATAATTCATAGTTATTATATTTAAGAATTATGTTTAACATTAGTTCAACCTTCCTCAACTCTTTTAGTTTGTTCTCTTTATATTGTTGCACATTTAATAATGTTAAATGTAGTTCCAATAATCAGTTTGGCTGTAATTGCTCGACGGTTCTAAATTGAAGGATCTTATGCCAAAAAAGTTAAATTACTTGATTCAAAGTTAAAGTTAATGAATGGAAAACATGAAGACTGATAAAGTAAAACATGATTTTTGTATTTTGGCAGTTAAAAATAGCACCTGACAACAGAAAAGTTGAGCAGTTTTATTGCATGAACACGAATACTTGTTATGGCCTGGGTGCGAAAAATCCAAGAATATTTAGTATTTATTTTGCTAAAATTACCAACAGCATCAATCATTTTGTCAATCAACTACATTTTAATGATAATTATAAATAACAGTTACTAACAATAAATATAGTGTTATGAAGACGCCTCTATTGTGATATTTTAAAAAAACACAAACGGCCTCGACTGTGACATTTCTCATTGTAAATGAGTAAGTATTGCTTCATTTATGCCTCGACATAGAGTACTGATTATGAAATCTTCGTATTGTACACTGGCAACCTCAGAAACGAAGATATGATAAGGTGAAGTGAAGGCGAAGAATGCGAGTATCGATTTTCACTTCTTTCACTTGATGTGCAGAATGTATTTATGGGGAAGTAACAGAATGTTTAGTACGCAATATTTTCATGGACTGCTTTGAGAATATTAAAGGAGCCCAGAATTAAGCTAAGTTGTATGGATCTATCACGATCTAAGGAACTCAATCCACCTGCAAGTGTTGCTCCTGCCGAACAACGGACGAGGATTTGGCGAGCATAAAAGTTCCCAATAAGCGGCAATAGTCGTCACATATTACGTGGGACTAAACTAAAAATGTAGTTGGCGAAATGTGGGCTTTTAATATGCCTCTGCCTACTTCTCCGGGGAATCAGGCGTGATACATGTAGGTATGTATGTCAAAGCAATTACTACGTGCTGCGGGAAGAACGTTAAGCCGTTGGTCCCGGTTATCACCATTTGTGGCAGTCATAGCCGAAGTCTCGAGTACTTCGACGGCCAATATGGCATGGTGGCGTGTATGCCCGCACTCCGCTCCGCTCGAGGGTTCGATTCCCACACAGGACAAAACTTTGTGAGTAAAAAAGGAATTTACACATACACACACACTTGTCCGCACTTGTCCGCACTTGGTCCGCATGATGGAGCATGACCAAAATCCTTCTCACCTTGATTTGTTAGAGGAGGCCCGGGCCAAACAGTGGGATGATAAGCAAAATTTATTCTATAGATATAATTCATGCATAAAATTTTAAGTAATACCATATAACATAATTTTCCAAACTTGTTTTAAATTAGCTGTCTTTTGCTGTAGCCAGTTACTTTACACTAACGAAATGACGTCAATATAAAATATATCCATACTTAAAGATAGAGTACATGGCTGAAAATAATTTTCAAAATATAATGTACAATTTTCTGTTTTTCCTGTTTGTTTAAAACACATTTCACATTTTTATGATATTAGTATAGTACAAGGCAGCAGTGAATATTGCACTTCGATCCATAAAAAGTGAGTATTTTTACAGCTCTATATAGCCCACGCAGCGAGAATCAAAACAAACAACAATAAAGCACTTATTTCTGAACTCAAATTCTGATAAACGTAAATTTTATAATTGATGGACGTGGATAGCGTTGTTTTAAATTCGTACAAACGAGTGCAGTAATTACCACCGGGTAGATAAACTATGAAATTAGCAATGAAATTATTATATTTGATTATTTATGTATTAAATATTTTTTTTCTTTACTATGTAATAGGTTTTGCGTGACCATTTTTATTTTTTTTCCAATCGATGTAGTGATAATAAAAATATACTTAATCTTATTATTAACCACGTGCAACTGGCGTGTTTTATTGAACTCCTAAGCGGCAAAACCAATTGCAACGTATGGTTTTTATTTAATTGAAATCCTGAATATTTTATTTTAATAATTTGACGTTGTCGGTATATGTAAGTGGATAAATCGTTAATCGTCCATGCCACGTCTTGACTATTTACAGCGTTTTTATGGTTACGTAAATTTTATTTCCCATAAAAACTTTCGAATACTAAACATACAATGAGATAAAGTAAAGCTAATATAATAGGTTGGGGAAAAAGTCTTTTCGTATTTTTGTATGAAAAGTCAAGACATTTTTTTCAAAGTTTGTTTACATTTATTTACAATATATATGTACCGTTTTGTTGAATAACTTTCTGCCATTTTGTGGGCAGAGACATTATCCCGTTACTGTAGAAACTTTGGGACTTCTGATCAAAAAAACGGGACAAATAGTTTTGGCAGTCCTCTCTTGAGGTCAACCTTACAGAACCTAAAGAATTCTGCAGAGACCGAAACAGGTGAAAATCTGAAGGCGCAAGGTCAGGGCTATATGGTGGATGCACTAGGACCTCCCAGTCGAACTCTCTTAATTTTTGCTGAGTGGCTAAAGATGTGTGTGGTCTAGCGTTATCGTGATGAAAGACCACACCCTTCCTGTTGATCAATTCCGGCCGTTTTCTCTCGACTGCTTCCTTTAATCTCATCAGTTGCTGGCAGTAAAGATCAGAATCGATGGTTTTGCCGGGCGGTAAAAGCTCATAATAAACAATGCCCTTCCAATCCCACCATACACACAGCATCACCTTATTTCGTGTTAGGCCAGGTTTGGCCACAGTCTGTGAAGCCTGGCCAACTTTCGACCACGACCTTTTTCGCACGTTCTTGTCGTACGTGATCCACTTTTCATCGCCAGTTATCAATCTCTTCAAAAACGGCTCGGTTTCATTACGTCTCAATAATGAATCGCAAATGAGTACACGGTTCATTAAGTTTCTTTGAGTGAGCTCGTGTGGCACCCAAATATCGAGCTTTTTTGTATAACCAGCTTTCTTCAAATGGGTCAAAACTGTTTTGTGGTCAATTCCCAGTTCCTCAGCTACATCGTAACTACTCATATGCCGATCTTGCTCCACTCTTTCAAAAATGGCGTCCATTTTATTCGTAACAGGGCGACCAGAGCGAGGTGCATCTTTAACATCAAAATTTCCGGACTGAAAACGTTTGAACCAAATTTGTGCTACTCTTACTGACACTGCATCAGGTCCATAAACATCACAAATTTTTTTCACTGCTTGAGTTGCATTTTTGCCTTTTTTATAATAAAATTTTAAAATGTATCGAATTTCTTCATTAGATTCACTCATTTTTACGGAGAGAAAAACAAATGAAAAATAGCGGGAAACAACTTTTTTTTATTTTTTTCTTTTCTTTAAAATGGAACCTTTTTAATGTTACCAAAACCAGCCAGACACAAATAGTACAGTCAAAAAAATTTTATAATAAGTTTATACCTACGTTATGCGAAAAGACTTTTTCCCCGACCTAATATTATATTACATTATATTATTGAATTACATTAAATCGGCCTAAATTAAATTACCTTTTACGAAATATTCTTCATTTCGTATTTAAATAAAAATGTTAGTTAAGTCACAATAAGTGGGTTAAAGGAACATAATTAGCATTAATTATTTCCTACACCATTGTAAAGGAAATAAACGAGATGTTTCCATAATTGAACGTTTACATAAATATAACGACTACTGAAGTGGTATCAACATAGCACTCCTAAACACAATTTTTTGCTGTACCTAGGTCTTCATCACAGGGGAAACAAGCCGTTTAAAAGATCACTCTTATGACAAGGCGGTAAGGTCCAATAACCGGCAAAGTGCTACGCTTTATAAGTGACTTACTCTACCGACTGTAAAATAGAATCCCTTTGTATTCAATCTTAATACCGGAACATAGTTATTACATTATCAATGATGTACAATTCACATGGAAGTTCGTATCTATTGTGTGTGTACGAACTACGAACCGTATTTATTTACTGTTTTATTCAATATCTGCTGTTAACTAAATTATATTCAAAATTAAATATTAATTTATTTTTGTTGCCGATACCGCAAAGCCTAAAGACTAAAAAAAAAGTCTAAAGTCTTTTATGAGTGCGTTCTACCTGTCATGACGTACGGTGCAGAGACGTGGACGTTAACGGTGCGGCTGGTCCACCAGTTTAAAGTCGCCCAGCGAGCTATGGAGAGGGCTATACTAGGTATTTCTTTAATAATCGGATTAGTAATAAGGTGATCCGACAAAGAGCAAAAGTTAGCGACATAGCCCAATGGAATTAGTAAGTTGAAGTGGCAGTGGGCCGGTCATAGATGCCGTAGGACCGATAACCGATGGGGTACATGTTCTGCAGTGGAGACTACGTCTCGGTAAGCGCAGTGTAGAACGCCCTCCGGCTAGGTGGAGCGACGACATACGCAAAACGGCTAGAAGCGTTTGGAGACGAAGAGCTGAAGATCGAGTTCTGTGGCGTACCATTGGAAAGGCCTATGTCCAGAAGTGGACAACTGTGAATGAATGAATGAACACTTTATTGTACACTACATATAAAAAAGTAATCAAATCACATAAACAAATATATGGTACAATGGGCGGCCTTATTGCTAACAGCAATTTCTTCCAGACCACCTTCAGTGTGGGCTGATGATGATGAATAAATATTTAATTTTGAGAAAACTAATATTTTTAAAATAGTATATATTTAGGTTATTAGATTAAACTAATATTATTGTAGGAATAAGAGTCTACGTTACAAATTAGCCCATTAGCGTTTACTTGACAGGTAGAATATACAAAACTGACATTTTAAGTGCCGAGTATAGTTAAGTCAGACATTGTGAAAAAGGCCCTAAATTTTACTACTTTTTTTTAAAGCCCTAGCGAGATCTTTATTTTCTTAAAGACATCCGTAGACTAGGTATACTAATTGGTTCCTAAAATTTCAGTTCCTTTACCCTTAGGTCCTATATCACTATTGACTTCCACCAGGTTGTTGTGGCTTAACAATTAAGCCAATTGAGCATTCTGGAGAAGGGTGTCATTTCAATCAGCTCGTTATCCCTTTGAAATACCCCCAGATGAGGAACCCAGGCTCTAAAGAGACTAAAGCAGGATTAACTATCCGTCCGCCCAATTATGTGCAAAGAATTTCAACCTTATGTGAGAACAGGCGACACTGACCTCGACGGCACATTACAATGTCGCAACTAAGGAATTAATTGATAACTCACTTATTAATATATAGGTAGGCAAATATAGGATTAAATCTAATCGATCTTATTTACCTATGCAGGTCGCTCGTTAAAAAGCGACCTTGACCATTTTATTTCACTGCCATAGTTAATAATAACCTAATGCTATAGTTAAGTATATGCCTATTAATGCTGCGATTAATGGTGCAAAAGAATTGAGTATAATTATTAAAAACACAAAGGTTATCGATTCTTCTCGAAATAAAAAAGGACGTTATACCTATGTTTCGTTATATTCCATATAAAGTACCAACGAAAATAAAACACCTTTAAATGTCAAGCAAGAATCTACTTTTGATTAGCCACAGTTACTCAATCACGTACAGATCATCACATGTTATTATTAAACACGTCATCTCAAAAACGTGTTACATACATATTATTACTACCTATACAGCGTGGAAGTCATTATACCTGCACTCCGCTTCTGCACCAAAAATAATGATGCTCCCACGTTACTCCCTCGCTTTCACGCCAAAACTACTAAACCAATTTAAATAAAAAAAATATGTACAGATAGTCTAGAGCCTGAGAAAGGACATGGCTACTTTTTAATCCGAAATAAATTTGACAGGGCAGAAATAAGGGGTCAAAGTTTCTATGGTCTTCATTTTTGAAGCTAGAAGCGTAACACTGTTCTGTTAGATTTATTATAAGCTGATACAATTACTTAAACAAAATGCGCAACATAATCCAAGTCGCCAATAATTATTTTTTAGTGCTTTACTTGTTTGGGAAAGTTCCTGAAATGAAAAACTATATGTAGGTAAGGAGACTTGTAATAATGACCTGATAAATGTAATGTAAAAAACTTATGTAAATATACTCTACATTGCATCAGTTCGTTTCGAGACTTTACGTTGAATTTCCTATGTGTAATTATAGAAATAGACAATTAAAAGGAATTGAAAGAATAAATATGTAGTGGTTAGTATTAAGTAATAAGAAGAATAAAAAAACATTATTTTACCTCAAAAAATTAAACCATAATTTTCTTATGTAGATAATAATTGCAACTCTATTATGAAATTAACAATTATGGTTAGCAAATGAAAGGATGTTTAACAAAAAATACTGGATTTTAAAGTTTTCATAACCAGTACTATGCTTGATGATTCAATATCTATTTATTTATATTAAGCTTGATGATTCAATCAAATCAAATCATTTTATTGTCAAAGATGATATGAATGATGATATGATTGAGTAAAATACCACTATAGTACATATAGTTTTTACTCAGTTTTAAGTAACAACGAGGTCGCCGTCACCAGGTAAGTCAACTGAGATCAAAGGTTTGACGACCGATATGGCGTGGAGGTCAGTATACCTGCACTTCACTCGAGAGGTCGTGGGTTCGATTCCCACTAAGGACAAATCTTTGTGTGCATGAACATGAATATTTGTTCTGGTCTGGGTGTTCTCCTATATATCTTAAGTATGTAATTACAAAAAAAAAAGTATTTATGTATGTTTATCCGTTATTTATTTCCATAATACAAGTTCTTAATGATACTTATCTTGGAACTAAATAATTGGTGTAATTGTAAGAGAATATTTATTTATTTAATTAGCATTAATTTCTTTTTTCATAGTAGATGTTACTATGTATTTGTCTTCATTCTTATGTTATTTTACTTAGTGTTCCTTTTTTCATATATATTTCTGTACTGGATATAAAATAACAATTTAATAGACAGTGACAAAAAAATAAGTGTCATCGGTAAATTATCTCTGATAGAGATATCTTCCAGCGTACTCTTACGTAATCTAGTGTTATTTCATCATCTCATCATCATCTCAGCCCATAAACGTCCCACTACTGAGCACGAGCCTCCTCTCACATACCAAGGTGATAGGGTATTGGGTCATACTCCACCACGCGGACCCAGTGCGGATTGGCGAAGGCAGGTGTATGGCGTCCTGCTGTTAGAATTTATCAAGCCGCCCATTAGGCCTCTAACATGGCTTAACGACTACCACATTTAGTGATAACCGGGACCAACGGCTTAACGTGCCTTCCGAAGCACGGAAGCGCTCGATATCAAATGCCACACAAACGGTCACCCATCCAAGAACTGACCTCTGTAAACTCTGCTGTACTTCGGCGATTGTTTCCGACCACCGAGCACCGCGGAGCTACGAGCGCTTCTAAAACAATTCCTGAGCTAAAATCGGAAATCCAACGCGTTCTCGGTGAGATACAGCCACATCTCTGTACAAAAGTCATGAAAAGAGTAATGGCCTGTCGTCGGAGTCGTGGGGGTCATTAGACGGATATTTTATTCTATACTTAATCGGAACATGTCTTCTATATAATACAATAAAAATATCTTAACTCTGTTATAAAATACCTGTTTTTATTTTACAATGAAAAAGCTCACTCTTACTTTATTTTTCTCTGTTTTTTTCCTGCAACTTGTATTGAATAAATATTTTTCTTTCTTACTGAAACACCCTTTATATTAGATAAAAATGTCACCTAATCCGCACGAGGACCCATCCAAGTGGTAGAAGTATGCCCCTAATCCTCTTGCATGAGATAAGGCTGTGCCCAGTAATGAGACGTTAAAGGCCTTATAATGATGATGATTTATACCCATAATATTTTACACTAAGTCTCTTCATTAATTTTTTTTACTCTATTTCAGTGAACAAACGACGTAGACCTCGACTGCACATATTTAATTACCTCCTTTGAATGATACAAAGTGAGAGTACAAAAACTCACCTACTTTGATGAAACATTATTTTTTGTCACATTTTTCATGGTTATCTTTGCTCTGTAAACACAGAGACGAGAAAATTAGACCACGCTCGCTGCGCGGGCGCAGAGATATACAGTCAACCACCGGTAAAGATATACAATACAATATTCAGCTCACCGTATTGAACTTTACCGTTCAGAATATAAAGGTCTAAATCAAGTAATGACAAATTTTAACAGCATTGAGGTGTTGTTGACAGTACCATGACAACCACTGACGCACGTCGGTTTTTTTAATAAAAATAGGTAGCTTATTTATTTATGGTTCGCGGTCAATGTTTTATCACATTTAAAGGTACCTTTCATAATCGTTTCATCACGTACCTCGTGCTGCGATACTCCTTTCTCTGTTGTGAACAAAAGAAAAATGAATAAAATAAAAGACACTTTTAAAGCCGTTCTCAAAATGAAGCTTTACTGAGATACAACAATATGTGATTTTAACCATTCACGCAACCGGTTCCTATACAGAATCAAAATTTATAAAATATTGTTTCAGTTCTTGGGGGTTCGTCGTCTGCTACTTCAAAAGTTATTTATTGAGCTTCTGTTTTCTTCAAGCCGGCGAATAGCCTAACTTGACTTAACGAATACTAGAACCGATTTCGCAGACACGTGTATCCGTACCTCCCGGTTATCAAATACAAAAGATTAATATTTTTCCTTATCAGTAAGAAACCTTAAATGTATGTATGTGGTATTTTTAAGGCTCATTTAAAAAAAATCTGCTCGATTAGTTCTTCTTAGAATGTAGTAGATGTAGCTAGTTAAAGAAAACATTTTAGCCAGCTTATTTAAATTAATTGTTTTAAGCTATTGTTTTCTATTAGGTGAGTTGTAAAATTGTAACAGCAGGACAACTCACTTTTATCTTCGCAAATCCGCACAAATTTCACGTAGACAAAGACGTATAATCACGAGTTTCCCTGAAGGGGAAGGGGCAGAGGCGTATCATATTCCAACAAAATTATATTTGTCAAATTATATTTGTGGACTCACGTAATAGGTGGAGAGTCTATTAACGCTGATCGGGAAAGTTTATGTTTGCCTAAGCCTCGTCCGGTGCACCACTTGCAGATGAGGTTCGCTCGGGTTCATAAGGCCTTAGGAGGATTCCCATACTGATTCCACGTGGTGGAGTATGACCAAAATTCCTCTCACCTTGAATTGAGAAAGCCTGAGCCCAGTAGTGGAGCGATATTAAGCGGAGATGATATGAAAACGGTATTGAAATAAAGGAAATGGTTGAATTAGGAATTATGAATATGGCATGACAAATATCGCGTGACTCCGGCTTCGTTGCTATATAATTCATAGATACCGTACTTGCAGCGATTGATTATACTTACACGTTTTGCATGTACATACTCGTATGTGACGACGAATATGGAAAAGCTGGTGGGCGGATTGTGGGTAGAATTGCGGAATAAAGTTGTTAAAAGAAAACTTTTAAACTTGGATTGAGTAAAATGGAAAAAATATGAAAGGACGACTAGGGGCAGTATGAAAATAGACTAAACAAAAGTAATACTTTAATTATACCTATAAGGTAATGTCTAATCGTATGCCTATTAGTCACTCCATGCATCCTTCTCAACATTGTCATCATCGTTGCATGCTATCTTATATTATCCGCCTCTCTCTCTGCGTATATAATAATTTATAAATGAGCCAAGATTTGGAAACTGAACATAAACAAATAAATAATTAACGCCGAATCACGTATTGCGTCTTCCGCGAAGCTAATTCAATTGGGGACTCAGTCGCCTTATCACTTCAGAAAAATAAATAGTTTTATTAAACTTGCTTGAAGAACAAGACACTTCTTATCGAAGACTTAACTCTTCCTTCTCAATCCTCAACCTATTACTATTAGGTGAGAATTGATTTTATGCACACATAGAAATAGACCTACCTGCGCGCTATGCGTTCCATTTATTATATGATGTCTGCATAGCATTAACTAATACCATGTAGTATATTATTTTACAGTAAAAATATTTCTGGTTTGCACACACATTTCATTAATAACAATTTTTATTTCTATATAATTATAGCCTATTTACGTAAATTGGGTTAGTAATGCAATTCATTTAAGTGATAGTTTATCTAACAATGGATTGTACCTACGCAATTAATTTAATTACATTGTTAAATTCAGCTTACTCTAACATTATTTTTATTACTCAAGATTTATTACTAAATAACTACTAATCAATTCTCTGTTTCTAAGTAGGTTTCGATTTTTATCCAGTCATTGATACATTTTTTACAAGCATATTCATTAAATTTGTTCAATGGGTAAATTCCTAAGGAGCAATTTAATCAATTATATAGGAAAGGACGCAGGAAACAAAATAATTTGTGGGAGTGTGCTATACGATAAAGTTCCACGGAACATACTAAGTCTTTTGTTGGTTTTTGTATGGGTTGTTAGGAGTTAAAGTAAAATGAAAAATTGGCGTACAGAGTAAACGTCACAATCTGCAAGGAGTTAGGCAGTCGGGTAACGAAAAGGGAGGAAAATGCTGACTTTTGTTATAGCTCCTTGTGCAATTTCTAAATTAAGCAGTGTCGTTTTATGAGTACCACCCCAAGGCGTAATGCAAATACTAGCAAAAATTGACATAGCGGAAGATAAACAGTTTTTAATAATTAATGACTTGCAAAGTTTCTTAAGTTTTTAAATACATAAATTAATTTCCTTACTTTAGCTGTGACTGACTTTATATATGCTTTGAAATTAAGAAACTTATTAAATATTATGCCTAAGTATTTCATAGTTTCACTGGTGACAATTTTAGGGCAGGAAAACTCGATATTTATTTGTTGTTGTAGAATTTAAGCGTGATCAGCTTTGATTGAGTGTGAGCTTAATGTTGGTTGAAAACAAAATTACGATCAGTTACACTAGAGTTGAATACAAAAAATTGGTATGGTTATATTTGCCTTAACAAGTACATGATCTAAACAATTCCCTTTTCTCGTTGGCAGATGATGGGTCAGTAAGTTTGTAACCCAAGCAAGCCGCCATTGTCAGATACTCCGGTGAAATGCGATCACAAATTCCAGGCAGTGGGAGTCAGATCTTCATCGATAATTTGTCTGCTACGCAATCTTCGGCTTCGTGAAGTCATTGCGTTCCGATTTTGGAACGAAGAAGCCCCATATTACCTAATGACTCACATGCGCTGACTCAGGTTCACTCGGCTGCCACTTTGACACAGATTCTATGGTAATTAAATATAAACATATTAATTATGCAATTGCGGAGCACACGTACACATCAGTAATCGCTGCTGAAATGAGCTTTATTTATTTAAGTTTAATGTTAGCTTTATTTTTATTAGCAGCATTGTTATAATATTAATGTTATTTTTGTTAAAATCCTTTTATCCTGTAGCTTGCGAACGTCATGCTCACTAAAACGGCTGCGGCGATGGCGTCATGCGTCGGGTCGTTACGTTCTCTAAAATATGGTTGAGCGAAGCGATGGCTGGTTCATGCGTGAACAAGTGCAAAGTGCCGCCAGTGAGGACCGGTCATGTATACTATGTTTGTACGTAATTATATTCATCTTGCTAAAAGAGTAATGGTTTCTTTTGACTTTGACGATTTTCTTTTTTTCTTTGACGGTTTTAGAAATAATAAATCTACAAATTTGGCAATTAATCATTTTCTAAAGCTAATAACAGACTCTATCGACAAAAGAGAGCACATATGTGCAGTGTTTATGGATATGTCCAAAGCCTTTGACTGCGTAGAGCACAAATTGCTGTTACACAAACTCTATATTTATGGAATAAGAGGGGTGGCTCTACAACTACTTAAGTCGTACATTAGTAACCGCAAACAACAAACGATATTGAAAAGTATTTGTAAAAGCCAAAATATAGAGACTGTGTACCACAGGGTTCAATATTGGGTCCGCTTTTGTTTATTTTATATATTAATGACCTACCATCGACTATAGATTACCCCATGACTCTATTTGCTGACGATAGTACAATAATAATACCATGTAAAGATATTTTGACATATGAAGATGAAATAAATATGACATTAAATAAAATAATTAAATGGCTTGACATGAACAATCTTAATATTAATTAGTGATGTTCCGAATATCCGCATCCGTATCCGTATCCGCGGATATCCGAGGCAAAAGAAAAATCCGTATCTGTATCCGTGTCCGTTACTTTTCACGCGGATCTTTTACGGATCTTTTTCAGGTGATTAGGTAGCATAATTAAATAAAAAACTATAAAATTTGTAACACACAATAATACACAAACGTTATGTATGCGGCACAGTGTCACACTAAGCCATAACCAAAACAAACGTACTACCCGCGCAATGCAAGTTAAAACGTGTCCTGCATGACGTTGCGGCGAGCGAAAACGTCAACTATCGTTTCAAGGTCCGCGACACAATTCCAATAATTTTGAATAAGAAAATAAAGATCCGTATTCAGATCCGTATCCGCGGATATACATTTTTAACGATCCGGCACATCACTAATATTAAGATCGACAAAACTAAAATTACTCATTTTCGGCAACGCATACAACCTCTAGACATAAATATATCCTATGATGATAAAATTATAAAACCTGTAACTTCGACCAAATTTCTAGGACTCTATATAGATTATCAAACAAACTGGCTAACTCATACAGACAATCTGTGTACTCGCATGAACACTTTTGTTTTTGCTTTGAACAAGTTATCACAAGTATGTAACCTGGAGACAGTTCTGATCGCCTACAATGGATATGTAGCATCTATATTGCGCTATGGAATAATTTTTTGGGGAAATTGCTCTAACAAATTACAGGTTTTTAGAACCCAAAAAAAGTGCATTAGGGCAATGAAAGGTTTAAGGCAAATAGATAGTTGCAGAACACTCTTTACTGAGCTAAAAATATTAACTGTACCATCCCTGTATATTTACGAAATTGCAATGTTTGTTAAAGCAAATACTCAACTATTTCCTCACCTATCAGACGGGCAAACAAAAATAAGCCGTTCGCCATGGTCATCTACTTAGTGCCCCAGTCTCAAAAACGACTTTTAAAAGAAATAGTTTTTACGGTATGGCTTCTAAAATTTATAATAAACTACCAAAAAAGTTAAAAGAAGTTAATATTTATAAATTCAGAAAACTTTTACTTTCGCTTCTAATAAAAAAAGCCTACTATACGGTCGCTGAATTTCTTAGTGATAAGGACATTCTAGTATAAATAATTCTAGTAATAGTAATTTGGTTGAATGTGTACCTGACCACCATGTAGGTATATTATAACTTGACATTGTATAAATTATCTTAAAATTGTAATTTTAAATTGACTATATAACATAATAATTTTAATTAAAATTTTGTTTATTTTTTGTTGTTTAAATAATGTATCTAGTAATAATATTAATTTCATTTTATATTTTTCCTACTAAACATTTGCACGCTATTGAAAGCAGAACATAGTGAAACTACTAAATATAATGTTATCTACCTATATAAATACTAATGTACCTATGTTACCGCAAATAAATGATTTGATTGATTGATCTTGCCCTTTCTTTTACGATCATTGGAACTTGAACCCATGAATGCCCATAATACATAAATAAATGATTTCCATTTTCGCATATTTTCCGTGCAGAGAATTTTATAATACCAATGTGCTCCTAAGTATTTCGAATTGGGCAACCTTGACCTCCACAGTACCTATTTGGCAATATTTGTTTAACACTTCAGTGTATTGACTTCATAACTTAACTTTACAAAAATATTTTAAGAGCTAAGCATTAAGAAACTATGCAAAAAATTTTAGTAAGTACCAATTCAAAAAAAAATACCTATTCAGTTTCGTACTCAGGAAATACTTGTCATTTTAATTGGACTCTAGTATGTAATTTTATACAATTTGCAATTTGCTAAAAGATTATCTATAATGAATAGAAAAAAGCTAGATTTGCTAACGAGGTGGTGATGGATACGGCTGATTTGGGCGCAATATGGGTTTTCCCCGGACCCTGTAAAAAGATATTTTTTGCAACAAAAATCAAAACATCGTTATAATTACTAATTCCCTTCTCGAATTATCTTTGAATAAAAATGTCTTAAAACTCCTGCCGGACGGCCTGCAAACGACCTTCAAACTAGGACATGTCCGGGGAATCCCGGATGGATGGCAACAGTCTAGTGAATAACCTACCGTGAAATGGGCTTGACTGACAGATTTCAAAGTTTGAAAAGCAAAGACATTGTTTAAATTTGGTTCGGAAGTACCGACTGACCTAAGACTTGATTTAAAAATTACCAGAAAACATAGGACCTTAATTATAAGAACCAAAAAACCACAACGTCCATAAGATTGCCTTTTTTCTCTGGAGAAGGTCATTGTGCCAACAAGGATGCGATTGCGAAGCATGAATATAATAATATGTGTGTACAGATTAATCATAATATATGTAGGTATGTGTTATCGTTTGTTCAATCGGGGCTTGGTGGCCAGTAGGTAAGAGGCGACAAAGACCTCTTACTCTTTTTTGCTATAACAAAAAATCGATACACTTCACTCCTAAATCATTTTCGACGTGATCTCAGTCTGCTGGTTATTATAGCCTATTATAATTTCAACCGCATCTTCTAAGACTCTAAGTTGTGATTTCAAATGCCGGTGTAATCGCCAATATTAACAGCTGCTGCTGCATAACGATCCTTACAATCGAGCTACTTTAAATTATTATGCTAGGCTTTTTTACTTGTCCGTCTCCCGCTGTGTCGGAGGGGTGTCAAACTTTAACTGACTAAAAACCATACATGTTCCTTCTTTAGCTTGCTATGCCCTGGCACCGCGGTAACCATTTTGAACAGTCCCGCAGCATTAAAGTCCGGCAAAATTATGCTAGGCATGAACTAAAGTGGTTTATAATACAAAAGGAACATATTTTATATTTTAAAATACCACGTTTAAAGTCACGGTGTTCTAATGAGGGTATGTTATAGTGATTTTTTTGCAGGTAGTAACCCTATTTTAGTAATGAAATGACCTTTTCTCGGATTTAGTAATTGGATTCTATGTTCAAAAATGCTCATAGATGAATTTAGTAAAAAAAAATATATTTAATTCCAGGCTATTGATCTTACGGAACAAGAATAACAGCTTTTTTTTTAACGGGCAGAATACTTCGACATTTAAATTATTAACTTCTCGATGTCTTATTTTTTTAAAATATTTATGAGTTCTAAGACGTGATCGATTGAGTTCCATCAGAAACGTTGTTTGTAAGTCACTTACAAGTTTCTGGTCTAGTAAGTATGTAAATTATCTTTTTTCGACTTTCAAGCTTCAATTGCTAACCAAAAACAACAGTTTCTTTAAGATTATCATAACATGCTCACTGGTTAATATTAAATTACCTAATCGTATGAAATTATAGTACCGCAAACATGAATATAAGAACCTCTATTCTTATAATTGTTTTAATGCTGGGCAGGGCTTTTAGATCTCTAAGAATCTTACTTAATACGGTATGACGTTCAACTTTTGGTATAATATTCAACTTACTGTTCGCGTGTCTTAACGTCTAGCACCAGTAATACAGATCCAGTAAAATTAACCAGGGCTTGCTAAATCGCATAAAAACAATAAAAGATATACGCGACAAAGTTATTTAAATACTGGTTCAAAAAAGGTGCAGTTGCAAATCAGTTTGATTTATTTTAAAATACTTAGTTACCGTCTACAAAAATATAAGCAAATAAAAAGTACATCCTGAAGGACTCAGCAAACAGATTGAGTTCGAAAAGATCTTAAAGACTATCTCATCTACTGAGAACAGGGAACCGCTTAACGTGCCTTCCAGCAAGAAAGCGCTTAATGCGCGACTTGTCACCATGAAGGCTTAATTGGCCTTTAGTAAAGGTTCACAATTCGCGTTGGATGCTATGAGTGGCGTGGACAATCACTATTCGCCATTGGTGGCATCCTGCGATTTCTCCTTCAAGGTGCCGAATGAGAGCTATAACAAAATACAATAGGTGGCATTGTATGCTTGTTTGACCCGGTAAAATTTTCACTCCATCCGCGAGTTAATAATAAAAGTGTTATCGTATTATATATTGTATTATTAGTATATTTCATAGACATCTAAATAATAAGACACTAGATGGTGTGTACCGCGTAAAACTAACGGAGCGCATGTCGCCAATATGAAAAAAATAAAAAATACTTACTTTCTTAGTAAGTATGAAAGATCACGATAATAATTCATAATGTTAGTACATTTAATTACATTACAATTTACTTACTTGATCAGGGTACATTAATTTCTGAAAGATTATGTATTTTAATTGTGTGCATAAATACAAATATTTATCTTGGTCTGGGTAGCTATGTATTATAAGTATGCAAATACAAAAAAAGGATTTAAGTATGTTTATCCGTTGTCTAGTTCCATAGTACAAGAAACAAACATTAAATTATGTGTGAGATGTCCATGAATATTTAAAACCTCATTACCTACGACAGAAGTTATTTAACTAAGAACACCGTAAGTTATATTGCTTCATTCTACTGAAACAAGCTATTTTAATAACAGTAGACGATGTTATATAGTCGATAATGTCCCCAATAGTGAACTGCTTTAATCATCAGATCATTCTAGCATTTATCCCGTTTGTGCTTTAGACTTGCGCGAAGGATCCAGATTCAGCTAACTGGTCTAAACAGATGAGTTTATACATAGAGGAAGTGTAATTGGCGAAGTGTGGGCGTATAATATGCCTTTTTTTAATTAGGTATGTATGTAGGTTTCGAAGCGCTCGTAGCTCTGCGGTGCTCGGTGGTCGGAAACGATCACCGAAGTACAGCAGAGTTTACAGAGTTTGTGTGGCATTTGATATCGAGCGCTTCCGTGCTTCGGAAGGCACGTTAAGCCGTTGGTCCCGGTTATCACTAAATGTGGTAGTCGTTAAGTCATGTTAGAGGCCTAATTGGGCGGCTTGAAAAATTCTAACAGCAGGACGCCATACACCTGCCTCCGCCAATCCGCACTGGGTCCGCATGGTGGAGTATGACCCAATACCCTCACACCTTGGTATGTGAGAGGAGGCTCGTGCTCAGTAGTGGGACGTTTATGGGCTGAGATGATGATGTAGGTTTCGGGGAAACAGTCGTGAATTTATGTATGTATGTATGCTATAGATCTCTCGCTGCTACTACTCTAACTGCTGAACTGATTTTGACATATATTTTAATAGATGTGTCCGCGGTTCCTACCGCGTTAATATGAGGAAGAGTGACCAGTAGTGACTATGCAATGACTAGACAATGAAAATCATACACCTGAAGTTAAATAATCTTCTATCTAATAATACCTATGCAAAAATGTACGAAACAAAAAAAGGAACTTATTGAACCTAGCCGCTATGCATTTTATGTTTTGCTATCATCAAGCGGTGAAACAAACTTCAAAAATGGAGGTTTCTTAATTCGACTATATATTATTAGTGGCCCAATGGGGATGATGAGAGAGTGGAATGGAATTGCAGACGAGTAGAATGGACCGTAGAACGAATGAAAGGCTAGGACGAACGAGTGAACAAGAGAACAAAAGACGTAAGACGGCTAAGAAGGTTGCTACGAAAAAAGAATATACAAGATTAAATTTACCGGAAAATCCTGTTTCTCTTTACTCCCGCAAAGGTCCGAAATATCAGATTGCGACCGCGCTTGTGACTATACTGACAAGTCGTGCCTGACCAATGGGCCTTATAAGAAAGCTTAGAGTCGCTCAACTGCATTTTATTATTTAAAGACCGATCTTTAGAGATAAACAATAAAACTCTTTAAACCATAAGTGTATTAGCCAAAAATTTTAAATTGATTACTGAAATCACCTTATTACATGCAAATTATTTACGCAACCGCGTGTAATAATAAAAAAAATTAAATTTTTAATAATTAAATAATTAAATTTTTATTTTATTTTTTATTTTTTATTAGTAACACTTTTCTTGGACAACATTTATCCCGTACAACTATTTAGTTTACAACTGCTAGGGTTGGCTGGTAGAGATCTCTTCTAGAGATAAGTCCACCTTTGTACATGTTATTTTATATACCTCATGTAATATTTAAAATTATTTTTGTGCAATAAAGGATTATTATTAATAACAAGACGTCATAAACGACTTTGCTTGAGAAGTAATTTTTGGCGAATTGCGGTAATATAATATAATATAATATAATATATCTTTATTTCATTATCCAATTTTTACATTATAGTGTATGATCAAAGTCACCTTGTAAGCAAAAATTGCCTGTATCAGGTGACTAGGCTCTTCCATAGGTGGTGTCATCAAATATGGAATAATGTTTCCAATTTAAATTAATATTAAGCTACTATAATATATTCTTCTTAGGCTAAGTTTACTAACAAAAAATACACATGATGAAATAGTGTATGTGGATGTGTCTGTATATGTGTGTGCATGTGTGCGTGTGTGTGTGCGTGCGTGTGTGCGTGTTGTGTGTGTGTGTGTCTGAGTGTGAGTGTTTGTGTGAATTGTCTTCATTTAAAGCTTATTAAGAAATTCTCTGTATCTTCATAATTTAATGTAGTTAGATAGTTAGTGATTAATTTCTTATTTTCTTGTAGGGTTTTATTGTATATATTTAGTATAAGCTTCTTAGTTCAATATAATTGGAATCGTTTTTTTTGTAAGACCTTAGGAGCCAACGCCAACCTCACCTGCAAGTGGTGCACCTGCCGATCAACGGAGGAGGCTCTGGCGAACATAACAGTGCCCGATAAGCGGCTATAGGCTCGCCACTTATGACGTGGGACGAACTATATAAATGGCGAAGTGTGGGCGTACAATATGCCTCTGCCTACCCCTTGGGAAACAGACGTGGATGTATGTATGTATATTTTTGTAAATTCTAATTCATTAAAAAAATTACACAGAAGAAAATATATATGCTACCGAGATTCAATTTAACATTAGACTGGTAAATTTATATCTACATTAAAGTATAATGAGACCTAACTATTAACAATTATCTGTTACCAGCTTTTCAGAGTTTTAACGATGAGGTCGATCACAATTTAATTAATACTTTATAAGGAAAATAAAACGAAACTTTAACTAAGCGATTAAACACTTGATACTTACTAATTTTATACACATATAAAAAAATTACGAAGATCGATATGGCGTGGAGGTATACCTTAATTTTTCTTTTTTTCAAGTCCTAAAAAATGACTTTACGCATTCCCCGCTACACGGGGAGTGACGGGGATATGTGGGGCTCGCCGCCCCGAAAGATGAAAGCGGGGGCGGAATACCCAAGGGTATGACTACGGCTCCAAATGTCATGGTAGGACTGCCACACACCTTTTTACACACATTTATAATATCTCTTTAAAATAGTTTTTATATAGTAAATATAATATAAATAGTGTATCTAAATAATTATATAATATAAAGATAATAGTTGCATAATACTTAAGGTTGCTGCCCACCGCGAATAGGATATATGGCGTGAGATAATGTAAGTCCATTATCATTCACCAAGTACATTTACAGAAAAAATAACAACATAAAACTTGTCAATTAAAACTTGATCCTTCAAAACTGTTGTTTAAAGCAAATGATCTATACAACCCAATCAATGTTATCAGAAATAGAGCGACATAAAGTTCGCTCACGCGATGCCGCATGCACGAGTAGTGTACCAACAGTAATCTAATGTAGATAGGTCACAATGTAAAATTGCAGGAGGTAAATTGCCTTAATTAGATCGAAGTAGCTTGAATTTTATTGAAATGGAAGGACTGAATTACGGCCTTGCTGTGGTTGCTGTGTATGGTACTCATATCACAGGTATTTCTTTTTTCTTTTTATTATACAACCAGCGACTGCCCGCGACTTCATCTTCGTGGTGTTATTTTTAAGTATAAAAGTAGCCTAAGTTACTCCTTATATCTGACATCAGCTATTTGCCTGTGAAAATCCCATCAAAATTAGCCATCAAAAATAGACAGACAGACCAAACATTAATAATGTTTTTTTTTGTGATAAGTTCTTAATTGCTTTCATATTATGCGAATAAAAATATGCTCTTATTTTGAGTTTACAAATATACACATCAATGTCTATTTGTATTATATAGAAAATATTTTGCTGCGGGTTTTGGGGAATACGCTATAAATATCCATATAAAAAAATAGGCCAACATGTACATCTTTATATCTCATCATCTACTTTATAACCTACATTTCTATGGCTGTCACTTGCACACAAGTATTAGCCGAGGCCAAGCATACCGGGCGGGCAGGCGTGCCTTTCCAACTACTCGAATAAAGAGCTCACAATGCACACAAATTTATTGTTTTGTAAGTTCGTGATGTTTATTTGTGATTACACAATTTCCTTGTACCACTTACTTTAACGAGTGCAATTTATGATTCTCTTTCGCTGTTTTACGAAGGCGACGGGATTATCTTTTCCGCTCCGCAAATGTGTTACATATAAGTCTTCTTCAATTACTTTAAGGTCAAGATTATCAACCCAGAAGTGACCTTTTAATTTGCACGTTTATTTTGTTAAATCGTATCTGCTTTAAATCACGTTTTGCACACAAACGTATTGTCTCATTTTTGCTAAGTATGCTGAGGTGAGTAGAAGAGCCTTGCTTTACCTACCTGTCCTTGTTAAAGTGCCTAATAAGATAAATAACAATGACTTTTAAGTATCTATTCACAATTAATCAATTGACATACTTAACAATTAATCAATTAACAATAGGTAGTTACTGATTACTGAAAAAGTATCTGAAGTGTTATTGTCATTATTTATTTGGTAATAAAAGTGAGTTATATAAAATTTTCTTCAAGTGAAATTCCTCGAAAGTTTATGAGAGCTATGACTCACAATCGTGACAGTTCACGATGACACGATGCATCTAATTCTCGTGTCGTGGGCAGATCTAACGCCCACAATCTCGAAAGTGCATTTCTAAAATGTCCTAGTAATTTAATTCAGCGTACTCATTGTACGACAGATGATTAGAGTAAAAGTCACTTCCAACTTACTTTTTGAGATATTTAAACTATTATAACATAAGAAGTGGCGTGTGGTAACGGCCCAGAAAAGTGCCACCACCACAAAGTCAACGAAGAGTAATCCTACCGGATGATAGGCAGCAGCGACATTCTGCATACTGGCTTGCTGATTATACTCCAGAAAAAGTTTTTTGGGCTCACTTATGTACTACTTTTGTATTTACACCTACTCGGCGTGTCTTTTGTCACTTAATTGTGCCCACACCAATACAAAACACTAATAACTCACTCCCATCTCTACAGTTATGCTTTGTTTAATAGGTATTATAAAGATTAATAATATTCAAATTTGTCCCAATTTCCAATTGTAAAGGAAGTTAGTACAGTTCCCGTTACATACCAGGCATTGTGTAGCTCAACGTTTGTGTGCGTTTCGTTGCATTGAGTTAAAGTTGAACCAAGTAGAGACGTGGTTTTGAAGTGCCGGTATAGACTACACTTAACCAGTAACTGTCTTATTTTTATTCTCCCAAAGAGTCTATGGCTTCTTCTTCAAGCAGTCTCCCGCTTTAGTGAAGAATTAAGCCAACCTTAAGCAAAATTTAATTTTAGGTTTCTCTTTAGTTATATTTACTTTGAAATAGGAAATAGTAAGGTTAATTAAAATGATTTTTATAAAAGTAACTGCGTTATGTAGAATGTTCTACAAAATTACAGGAAATCTCGTTATATAAAGCTCTGTCTTACATCAGGCGCGGATACAGTCTTCAAAAAGGTGGTGGTCACCGCTGCCCAAAAATCTTAAGGCATTTCATATAACATAACCAAGTTCGTCAATCTCAATGGACCGCGAAAGTTTGACGTCATAAGTCTAACAGGGCATACCCCTCGTGCCCACGACGATGTATCCGCGCTTGTGTAAATGTAAGCATTTAAAGCAATATTATCATCATCCCTAATCCACCATCAACACCAATAAATCAGGAATAGTTTACTTTGTCTGGTTTCACTTTTATTTCGGCATTAATTAATTAATTTTAATAAGTAAATAAACAAACTATAAAAAAATATTAAGAAATTCTCATGTTTACACGTCAACAAAAATAAAATTAAAAAAAATATAAGTGACGAGTTATAAAGCAAAACGTACTTAGAAACAGATATTTTATTTTAAGCTGTAAGTAATAAAAATAAGCAAAATAAAAACTATGCTAGATTAATGTAGTAATGTAATCAAATTTATTGCGTTGGTACAATCCATTGTAATGTATAAGAATTTTATGAAGTTAGCACTAAATCATATTTATTGTTAATAACGTTAGAAGTTTACTTTGTTTAGGTAGATAACACTTTAAACTATGCCGTTTATTTATTAATGCTATTTACACAACTTATGTACGTGAGAATAATGTACTTAGGCTAGAATTATACAAAAACAAAATATTTTTTCTATTATTCATTTAATACACTAATTATTATACTATACACGTAATACACAAATAAAATATTATTTTTATTATTCGTCACATATTACACTCTTAATAAGATTCAAATTAAAAAAGCCAAATGAAAAACCACTTTACAAAGCATAGATATTTAATTTAGTGGTTTTCCTGTCCTGCATCAGTAAGTATAAAGTAATGGTTCCCGTGGGAACCGCCAGGCAGTGAGTGGTGAAAGGCCGGTGTTTCGCCCCACTTCCATCGAGGTTTTGTTATTTTAGTTTTATCTTTCTGAGATCGTGTTGACGCTAATCTTCTTTTTGAACTAATTTATTCGGAAAAATCTTTCTAGGTACTTAGGACTCTATATTTTATACACAGATTGCTTAGTAAAATACAAATAATTTAATATATTAGCTCTTAGTAGAAGACCCCCACCCTATTGACTTTATACATTTTGTACTCAATAATAGAACAATTACCACTAAATGTGGTAGTCGTTAAGCCATGTTAGAGGCCTAATGGGCAGCTTGATATATTCTAACAGCAGGACGCCATACACCTGCCTCCGCCAATCCACACTGGGTCCGCGTGGTGGAGTATGACCCAATACCCTCGCACCTTGGTATGTGAGAGGAGGCACGTGCTCAGTAGTGGGACGTTTATGGGCTGAGATGATGAATAGTAGAATTGGCTGCATAGGGATCCTATCAATATCTGAGAAACCCAAGCCAACTTCACCTACAGATTTACGGACGGGGCTCTGGCGAACTGTTAGGCCGGGTAAGCGGCAATGGGGTCGTCACCTATTACATGGGACCAATTATATAATTGACGTATAATAGGCATCTGCCTACCCCTTCGGGAAAACAGACGTGATTGTATGTATGAATGAACCAGTAGAATTTAATTTCAAATTAGTTGTTTAAAGAAATAATAACAATATATTATCTAGTAATACGCCGTCATAATACTTAAATTAACGCTTCTTGTTAATACTTAAGAGGAACGCTCAATTAAAGAAAATATGTCTTTTACTAAAGAACATTTTAGTTTTTTTTGATCTTTCATTAATAGTAAGCACCATTATACAAACAAGAGGTTTAATCTGAATAAGCACTTTTTTATAGCGTCTAGATTAAGCCTTGCTCGATAGAAAACTCTATTGAATTTAATTGAATAAAATAATTATGCCCTTGATTCAAGAATTAGTTTTATTTGTATATAAGTATTAAATCATAATTGCTAAAACTATCATATCCTAGCATTATAATGCGGGATAATGCCTTAAGTCTGGGACTTAAGCTTTGGCCCCAGGGTCTGCTTACTGGTTTAACCAGATTTGACTGAATTTCTGAACATCTGACCTCCGCAACCCAGAGGGAGACATCATTCTATGATTGAACCTCCTGTCAGGTCTTTAGAAGGCAGTGACTTCCTAGTAACGACTGCATAGATGTTCATGACAGCCGGGACCAACGGCTTAGCGCGCTTTCCAAAGCACGGAGCTGGCTATAAATACGAACATAACTTAGAAAAGTCATAGGTGTGCCACCAGAGTTTAAACCCGAGACCCTCTGAATTTGAAAGCAACAGGTCTCGCCACTGGGCTAACGCCGCTATACAACTATCAATCTAAAACAGGAAATATCACAGACTTCTAAAGTTTGTTTTCAATGCTGGTACAGTAAACGCCTTTCAGGTGGTAACATTCATAATCGAACCACGTCGATTGTCAAATGCGATAGGGTGTGTTCCGATATATATGGCGCTTATGGTGCTACCAAATATTTAACGCTGACTGTACAAGCGATACATTATCAATTGAGAATAATGTGCCACCGTACACTGGAGCCGTAAACGGTTAATTCTGTCCGGTGTCACCAATTTGTGTCAAACGGGTGTGACATGAATGATAAATCACCGCTCCACCTGCCTAGATTCCGGCAACGGTCTCCGTTCACGGATCGCTGGAGAAACACATAACACAATGACTGACCTTTGCTTAATCATCTGAAAATCAACGCATAAATATATAAGTATGAAAATTATGAGCATTCATTCATGTATCATAGCATAATGCAAAATAATGATGACGGTTTTTTACGGCTGATGAGAGAAACATTGTTCTTGGAAGACTTGAGTGTAATTTTGTCAAATTTACAGTAGAACGGCTTAAAGTTTTTTTTTTGTCAAAACAACGATAACATACTTGATTTGGTGTTTGGCATATCGGACAGTTGTCGAATCACAGTTTTTATTTTAATTACAGGCCGCTTGTTTTTTTTTATAACATTGTGTAATGAGCATAATTTTTTGTCAAGAAAAATCCCACTGCAAAGCACGGAAGCTTGCCTTCATAGGTGTGGTAATTATGTCAGTGAAAAATTAACTCTTAAGATATATAATTAAACTGAGCTACACTTAGTATTACAATTAAGGCGATTATACCACCTACTACTTCGCGTAGCGTATATTAAACGTTAAACGCAAATATTACAATTCGCATAGAAAACAAAGAACTGAAGATCGAGCACGACACTGACAAAGCGGGATCTCTATACGTTAAAATTGGCGTACAGAACGCAACAGATCGCGGTGCAGTGGACTACCCACCTTAACTCTACCTGACTGTTCCCTCCTTACAATAATAATGTAAAAAGTATTGCTTAAAATTATAATAATTATGAGATCCCAAGCCAACCTCATTTGCAATCAACGGATGAGGCTCTGGCAAACACAGAAGTTCCCGATAAGCGGCAATAGGCTCGCCGCCAAGTGTGGGCGAAATTTGCCTCTGCCTACCTCTTCGAAAAAACAGGCGAGATTGTATGCATGTATGTAATTATAATTAAATTATACGCATCTGATAGGACTAAGTACATTAATATATTACAAAGTAAGATGCAACATGCTGTCGAGGTATTAATGTCAGTAGTGGCAGTAGGTTATGGTTTGTGGTTTAAGCGACAAGGATATGAAAAATTAACCTGTGATAGTGTATTATATGAATTACAAGCTTATTTATGCCCGCAACTCTGAACGATCTGATCTTCTGGGACCACATATTTCTTGTAATTAAGATTATTTTATTATGACAAGCTTCCTACCCCTTTTTCATTCAACCAGGGGATGAGTTCCAGGATCAAAACGATCTTACTGACTTTCTTCTAAATTAGTTAGTGATTTAAGCGTAACAAGTTAACAGCCAGACCAAGTTAAGTTAAATACGTAATATCAAATATTATCTGACAATTACACCTATTATTTAGATCAAAGATAAGTATCATTAAGAATTTCTGCTATGGATACTAAATAACGGATAAACATAGTTATATTTTTATTTATAATGTACATAGGAAAACACCCAGACCAGAACAAATATTTATGTTTATGCACATAAAGATTTGTCCTGTGTGGGAATCGAACCCACGACTCCAGGTGCGGAGTGCGGGTATATTCGCTACCACGCCATATCGGTCGTAAAAACCAAGTTATGCCTCATTTATAATATTAATATTAGTCTATGCTGATATTATACATTGTAGAGAACATAATAAACAAGTATAATGCGCATTTATATGCGTTCATCATCATCATCATCATCAGCCACTGCTGTACATAGGCCTCTTCAATGGCACGCCACTGAGCTCGATCTTCAGCTCATCATGTGCCATAATAATATGCGTATGAGTCATTGCTTTAATATTCTGATAGTGGATAATACAATACAATTACATATAACAATAAGTCATATATATCAGCTTTCTATAGTGTACTTAAATATGTAGCGCGACTGGTCCACTGCTAGAATAGGAGTACTAACCACTTAAGTTTAGTAGTAGTTTTAGAACAATTGTAGAACAAACCAGAAATTTGTAAAAGAAATAGAGTGACTATTATCTCACCTATTAACTTGAACACATAACTCGACACTTAACTTCAGGGATCGTTTCCGATCACCAAGTACCGCGGAGTCTTTGTTTCATTAAAAGGGCTTCATTCGTTCTAATGAAATAAAATATATAGTAAATAGGGATCCTACAAATAAATAAATAAATATTCTCTTACAATCACACCAATTATTTAGTTCCAAGATAAGTATCACTAAGAACTTGTGTTATTCAAAAGCACGGATAAACATACTTAAATACTTTTTTTTGTAAATACATACTTAATATACATAGAAAAACACCCAAACCAGAACAAATATTCATGTTCATGCACACAAAGATTTGTCCTGTATGGGAATCGAACCCACGACCTCTGGAATTAAGTGCAGGTGTACTGACCTCCACGCCATATCGGTCGTCAAAGACAAAGACCTTAGGAACCCAACCTCACCTGCAAGTGGTGCCCCTCTCGATCAAAGGACGAGGCTCTGGCAAGCATAACGGTTCCTGGTAAGGGGCAATAGGCTCGCGATCTATTACGTAGGACCAACAATATAATTGGCGGAGTGTGGGCGAAATATGTCTCTGCCTACCCCTTCGAGGAAACAGGCGTGATAATATGTATGTATGTAAATGAAAATAAAAATTTACGTATTCCATTTGGGCTCTTTTGGAACACTTATGTTATCAATGTAGACGCGCACAATCACAAACGGCAGGAGCTTTGTTGGAGAAGAATTTGGCAAGAATTTCGTCAGGGTTATCTCTCGCCAGTAATAATATAAAGTTTATTTGGTGAAAATGACCTACTTTGAGACAAAATTAACTCAATGTGAACGTCATCAAGTTGATTGTTTACATCACAATGCACCAATTCAAATACGACTTCAAATATTCAGTTAGGTTTATTTGGTTGATGTCCAAACGTAATAAATTCTTTTTATGGGCGATGCAACTGCAGCCAAAGCGCCAGTTTAATTGTATCATTATTCACAACGAAACTGCAAATCAAAGGGTGTGTACCGTCAAGACAGATTCGTCTCGGTCACGCACGATGCGGTCTATTTATAATATAATGATAATGAACTGAATTCCTAAAAAATATTAACTTTAGTCATAGCATTTATTTTGGTTGTTATAAATAGGCAATGATAATTCAAATCATAACTTATATTTCAGTGTGAAAATCGTTACCGTATCCTAATCCAACATTTGTTGTATTATTTAGTTTAATAATCCATATTACGTAGTGGAAGTCGGTTCCCATAGGTAGCAGGTAACTTTATGTTCTGGGTCGATTCGAATAGTTCGAATCGACCCAGAACATAAAGTTATATCTGTGCGCATGAATATGTACATGATTTGTCCTAATCTGAATTCTCACTTATATTATAAACGCGAAAATCTGAATATATGGATGTCTGTTACTAGCTTATACATGAGCATAACACATAGGTAATGATTTATAAACATATATTGTAAATTTATTATTGGTGATTTTATTACGTAGGGACACTCCGAGCATAGCTCTCTCCATTGCACAGTGCGCGACACTTAGCTTTCTTGTGAGGCCCATGATCAGGCACCACATCTCATCAAAGTCACGTCTTCCTCAAATTATTACAAGTAAACCGCAGGCTAGCGCTGTTTTTTATAAATATTTTTAGCATTTAAATAAACATAACTATTCGTAGCTCTTATCCATAGTAACTACGTACAAAACGAGCTCCACTTTGTCGCAACGAAGTTTGCCAGATGGTAACTGCTATGGCCTCCTCAATCTCAAAAGACTTAAGGTCTCAGCACACATATGGGATCGGAAAGGGATCGTCACCGTATCGCCTCGAGCCGTTCAGAATGGTTTGTATAAACTCCCTACTGCAACGCACACTAATCGGAATAATAACGTAATCGCCTCGCCTCGGAACAGGCTCCGAACTTGAATTCCCGCGCTTACGGCTCATCGTCCCCGCGCTTACGTTTCTCCGTCCCCGCGCTTACGTCTCTCCGTACCCGAGCTCACATCTCTTCGTCCACCCTTTCCCCTTCCCAAACTGATCTGGTGCCAACCAGGTCAGCCAGGGGGCGGCGAGGCGTAAGCGCGGTGTCGCCTAGCCGTAGCCGAGTTGACGTACAGGCGCTGCTAATACGCTTTCGTTACGTGCATACGGTAGGTTGACGCCTGGTTGACAGCGAGGCGAAAGGCGTTACGGTTACGATCCCTTTCCGATCCCATATGTGTGCTGAGACCTTTAATTGGTATTGCAATCATCGTCCCTACACATCACTTGTTAAATAACGCTCACACTCACTCTTAAACTGTTGTATTCTTTAAACACCGACTCAGCTAATTTCTGATCCAGAAACAAGTATCCATGTTGTGAGCACTTTTTACACTATAACACGTATACAAACAAGTGTTTGTGATGTTCTTTTGATAATGTTCATGTTGGTGTAGTCACCACTTCTTAAGCCCGGTTTCCACTGCGAAAGGGTAATGTGCGGAAAATGGTTAGGCGGAACGGACTCCTTTTTAATGAAAGAGGTTTGCGTTTCCACCAACGAAGAGATGGTCATTTGATTTCCACTGCAAAATGAAACTGGGATAGAGAAATGAGCGGACTGAGCTGAAAGGAAAATGAGAAATGAAAAACGAATAGATAATTTCCACAGAGAACGAGTTCAGTTGAAGTTTTGAGCTGGTTGCGTGTGGTCGTGTTGTTGCGATGTTATCGAGTGACACGGAATCGAGCGATGACAGTGATTATGTATACAGAAAAAAGAAGCACGCATTGTTGTATCTTATGCAAAGAAAAAAACGCGCTAAACGAAGATTTTGGCTGTGCCAGCATATTCAAGATCGTAAATTAAAAGGGGAATTTAGGCTGTTTTATGATTTAGACGACGAAAAGTTTAAGAATTATTAAGCGCGGGGGGCAGACAGCGAGCGAGTCCGTTCTGAACTAGTCGGTGCAGGCCTTGCGCAGCGGACTCTTTTCAATTTCTTTTTACTCGCTCAATCCGCCCCGCTCACCACTTTCTGTGTGGAAACGCTACTATGTAAATTGTAATTGCGAGTTGAGCGGAGTCCGTAAGTACTCCGCTCCGCTCCCTAGAACTGAGCGAGCTTTAAACATACATCTAATCACCATTTGCACACTTTTTAACTCCGTATCCACGCAAATCCGGAATAATAAAGCAATTTTACTCAGAAAGTCTTTTATTGTTCCGTTATATGACGCCCAAAGCTATTGGTTTCCACAGAAAACCAGCGTCATGACCTTAGTAAGCCATGTCACAGCTGAGTGGAAACAATTTTGGTTACACATTATGTTTTATTTATTTGTTTCTTACCTATGTCTGCAATTTTTTATGTAGTCCAATAAATCAGACTTCTTTCTTTCTTAACTTGTCAAGTAGAACACAGTATTGCACAAATCTTCTACCGATTTTACTATTTGAATACTGAATACCTAAAGTGATAGACCTTGCCGAGTTTATTGCTAACATTTTCTTGTAGCAAGCTTCCACCTTAAGGAAGCTTTTACTGGAGCTTTAGAAAGAAGCCTAGCATAGCTATAATTTTTAACTTTCCTAAAAGCGTCTTATTACTTATGATAATTATCACAAAGTAAATACATCATGAAATATAGATAGCATATCTTTATAGTATAGAAGACAATTGCAAAAGAAAGCGATAAGTACAGGAAAAGTCGATAAGAGAAGGAAGTATATAATGAGGTACCTAGTTCTTGGACCAGAACTAAAACTGTAGCGAAATATCAATAGGTGTATGAAAACGGACTAGTTATATCCATTTACATTCTCTTCATGACAAAAGACAATGTAATGAATTCTGCTTGGGCCACCGGTCATCATTGAAAGTACCTATTTCTAAATGAATGCCACGTGATTGTAACCTTCGGATTTATGCTGAAGGCTATCACTAGTCTACTTTTATTGGGTAATGTTTTTACTGATAGTCATTAAACAGCCGGTCGTGTGGCCTATTTTGGTGTTATCAATTGTCTATCAACCTCAGATACAAATAACTATTAGTTTTCTTTATAATAGAGAACGATGATCCAATGCCGATGTAGGTTATTAGTCATTAATTAATTTAATCAATAGATAATCAAAACTGTTGTATAGAAGCAGTTAATTTAAAATTATAATATTATAATTTATTATAATTTTTATGATTGCTGGTCTTAATATTCTTCTCTTGCAAGTATCGGATTTTGCATTTAATCAACCCTCCCATGACTTAGGTAATTGGTTACGTTGGTTTTAGAAGAACATTTCAAAACATTTATCTAACAGCTCGTAACTTTGGACGGTAGACAGCAGCTCTTGACAAATTCTTCCCCGGGCAAGCTTTATCTCTATTGAAGCGGAGCTTCTAAATACATACATAATGTCACGCCTCTCTCGCGTAGGGGTAGGCAGATATCACATCTTTCCACTTGCTACGATCTTGACACACACTTTTAGCTTCATTCAAACTCATTAACCTCCTCATACACGCCCATCGGTTTTTATCGGTTTAACTATTGACCTGCCCTTTCTCTAAAATTTATTGAATTTGGTCATGGAAGGTATTACGTGGTCTTCTCCTCCCAACACTTCCAATCACTTGTCCATCATAAATCACTTTCGTTAGTCTACTTTCATTCATCCTCTCAACATAACCAAACCATCTAAGCATACCTTTCTCAATTCTTGTCACTATATCTTCTTTTACACCAGCTTCGACCCTTATCACTTCATTCCTAATCCTATCACTTAATTTCACACCTAGAAAACTTCTGATTGCTCTCATTTCTACTTAATTAATCCTACTTTCATGTTTCTTCTGCCATAACCAACATTCGCTTCCATACATTAGTGTAGGTACCAACACACCTCTATGAACTGCCAGACGTGCCTTTTCGGACACTTTCTGACTGCCCACAAAGTGCCCCATTCAACATGTTTCCAGCTTCTAAATTTATATGACATTTACAAATGTTCCGAGTACTAGCAACTGAGGTTGACTCAATTTATTTTCTTCTATTCCACTGTAATTAATCTGTGCTGGCGTACTGTGCAAACAAAAAAAGGTCAATGTCCTCATTGTTTAAAATAAAATGATATAAAGGTGGTCGTAGCCCATGAATGAAGCTTTTTATAAAAAGAAAAATAGCACAGAACTGAAACCCATTTTTTCATATTACTACTAGAAGCGTGTATTACAAATATGTTCATGTTCACTTCAAGCTACCATACTATCAACGGTGTTCCTAATCGTTTTGAACAAAATATTCACTAGGCTAAATATCTCAGTGAAAAACTTTTTTTATACACATGCCCTTACATTATTAATTGTACCTAACATTGCGTAAAGATTACACTTGACACTGTTTTCGTGGGATCGTCATTGAAAATAATTTGCGATCTTGAACTTGACGGGGAGCTCCATTCGTGAAAAATTGAATGGCCTTATTGTCAAAAATATGTCATTGTAATTTAAATCTTATATAACCTAATGTACAACGCCTACGTAGATTAATTAATTGTTAATATATGACGTGTATTTTTTTGTCTTTTGATAATGTTTATGTTGGTGATGGTTTAAGTAATTATACATATATTGTAATTATACAACAGTATTTCATGCCAATTTGCTGCAACTAACTTGTTAAAGAGTTCCGCCTAAATTTATCAGGGTAGCACCAAATTAATTTCAATTTCAATCATAAGATTAAAAGTTATTTTAAGTTCCTATTTAACTCTAAAAGACGTTTTAAATTAAAAAGTATGCTTTATTGCATTATAAATTATATATCTATATATTCATTCTATATATCATTCCATTTTCTATCATTTTATTAGCAATTAGAGGCGAGATTCACATAATCAATTTATTTCAAATTAGGTACTAAAATAATAACCCCAAAAAAACGGAAAAATAACTCACAGTTCAACTTCTCTGTCCATTATTGTCCCAGAACTGGGAAATATATTTCAGGTCATAGCCCACGCGGAAATTGTCTCTCGACACGACATTGACGGAGCAACCGATATTGACGGGGCAGATGTGTGTCTTCCTTCTGTTATATTTTAATTTGCAGCCCGAAAGCCTAATATCTTGTCTTAATATCGCATATTGTGACAACCGGGACCAACGGCTTAACGTGTGTTAGGAAGATCGGAAGCGCTCACATATTAATACACACACAAGCGGTCACCCTCCCGCACCGACCTGTCGATGACGTCGCATTCTTGTTTACTTCAGTTCTCGTTTCCGGCCACCTATTACTTCGGAAATAATAGTGCTTCTCGTTTTTACTAAATGGTAATTGAAAAATTGTATTTATTTGGTAATAATAGTTCTTCATCATGAGCGAAGAAAGCCCAGTGGCGAGATCCAAAGCTTTCAAATTCAGAGGGTTCAAACCCTGTTGACGCACCTAAGACTTTTCGTAGTTATGTGCGTGATTATCGCTTGCTCCATCCCTCGTTTTACCATAGAATGATGTTTTTTTCTGGGTTGCGAAGGTCAGGCGGCAGTCGAACCATATAATGATAATAATGTAATGTAATGGTCATATCGGTTTAACTAAAGCGGACACTGGTGTCGGCTTTAGTTAAACCGTGCGTGTTTAGTTAAAGTGCTTGGGTATGATGAATAGTTCTTCATCATCAACTCAACCCATTGACGTCAGGAGTAAAAGAGCAGGGGCCTCCTCTCTCAAACCAAGGCAAGAGGGGTACAAGTGATAACCCACCACGCGGACCCAGTGCGGATTAATGACGGCTGTTTTCAAGCCAGCCAATATGTCCTCTAGATTAACATTAGTATCGACCTAGTACTACTAGTACTCAATAGGTCGATGTTAAATAATAATAATTCTAACACTTACACCAATTATTTAGTCCCAAGATAAGTATCATTAAGAACTTGTGTTATGGATACTAAATAACGGATAAACATACATAAATACTTTTTTTTTTTTTGTAAATACATACTTAATATACGTAGGAAAACACCCAGACCAGAACATATATTGATATTTTTACACACAAATATTTGCCCTGTGTGGGAATCGAACCCACGACCTCAGGAGTGGAGTGTGGGTATACTCGCCTCCACGCCATATCGGTCGTCGAAAATGCCGCACAAGCAGTCACCCATCTCAGACCTCTCTGTACAGCAGTGGTCATATCCAAACAATAGGTGTTAGCCGCAGAGCTAAGAGCACTTCTCATACTTGTTTTTTTATTCGGTAATAATACCTTTTACAATGAGTAGATATAGTTAGAATAAAATAGTTAGACATAGCTACACAACACCCATTAACACGTTTAGCCACGGGCTCTTGCATCAACAAGCGATAATTTGGCGACAAAATAGCGACCAAATAGTTTCATTTGGCAACACACACTTTGTCTTGTGTACTTCCTACTAGCAACATTCCCGTGTGATAGATTACTATAATTGTTATTTTGCCTTCATGTGTATCACCGCATAGTTGTCAATCAACATTATATATTTGATAATACATTAATATAATTATCTTATAATCAAAACCTGGAACTAAATAAATCAACTAATTATTTAGTATTGTTTTCTTCTATTTACGAGATTATACCTAATAGATAGGTTAAAACACATTATATGGTTTTCCATCACGATTTCATAAGCTACTTTCATCCCTACGAATACTTAACAGTCATTTGTGGTCACGGGAAGATCAAGATAACCGGTGTCTTTATAAACAAAATTACAAATTTATTAACTACCGTCACTAAAACATGAATTATTACACGCGTTTTGATTTCCACAAAATGAGCTTACTATGTCTTGAGTACCTATATTATTTAGTTGAGCTTTGGACTTTACTAATTGTAATACCGGGTCCCAAGCTGGTGATACATTCAACCATTTCCTCTCTTAAAATTAGGATGCTTTTTATCATTCAATCAATCAAATAGGGACGAATCGAGTCTCCTTTGCCAGAACTTAATATCGATCAAAACTGATGTAGTGGTTGTTTATCATTCGAGCGTTATTTTACTTAGTTCGGAATCAAATGGCGCTTTTTCATATATCTGATGTTTTTCTTAATCTATTGATTACTCCTAATGCCATACTCTGCCATTACTCTTATATGGAATGAATCAGTAACACAAAGTAAAGTATGTTTAACAAGTTTTCTGTACTTAGGTAGGTAAGTTCCGAATTTTATACTAGGTTCTGAAACTGATATTTATTTCAAAATCTTTTCTTTTTCTGTAGGCTAAAAATACTTCAATTCTTTAACTGAAAAGATGCCGCTATGAATCGGGTTGTAGTTGTACATAGATAGTTCGTTCCGGCATAATTTTGTTGTTGCCTCTCTGCGAATTGTCCTTTTATATTTATGGCTTTGTGGCATTATGAGCCAAGCCACGGTTTTATTTTAAAATCACTTTGAATAGCTCCCTATTCAGAAATGTGTAGATAACAATATACTAACTAGTAGTGTTAACAGTTTTAATATTTTAAGTCAGAGAGATTGTTACAACTTCTTATCGCATAAATAGCGAACACTCACAATTTCGAGTTTGTGACTTGGACGTTATGTTGACGTGACACAGTAACTCATAGTCGTATCTCAGCATTATACCAGCTGCCCTAGAATTAAGCTAAAGGCCCAGGGTCTGCTAACTGGTCTAACCAGATTTGGCCGAATCTTCAGTTATTACACGAAGAGACTACAGTCTGACCGCCGCAACCCAGAGGAAAACATCAGCAATAAACCAGCTGTCAGGATATTATAAGGCCCTGACTTCCTAATAGGACAACGCCGGGACCAATGGCTTAACGTGTTTTCCTAAGCGCGCAGGAAGCGATAAATAGCTAAAATGCTATGTACAGCTTCATAAAGTTCGCGACCAGGGTTTGAACCTGTATTTGAAGTCTATGAGCTCGCCACTGTGCTATCGACTCACAGGCACAATGCATGTATAAGTCGGTGTTCTTATCTCCTTCTCCAAGGTTTGTAAACGAACAGTTTCTGTATGGATTATCATATACGATTTTTTCTTATCACATCAGACTTTTTACAGTTTATACAAATAAATAACTTTGAACATTTCACACAGCGCCCTCAGACGGCTTTGATCAATAACTCTCATCTCTATCTTGTGTATGTCAATGCCAGCTAGCTGACGCTTGGCTGGGTGGGTCGCAAGCCTCTCTGGTGAGAGTACAGCCCGAGAAAGATGGCTCAAGGTAGAAACCCGGGGAATGAGCTAGCTCTAGCCCAAACCGGCGGTCGACGTGGAAGATGTGTTTCTAGTCCCAAACTAAGTAGAGCTTGTTATTACTATGAGACTAGACAGTAGATCATCATTATCATCTCAGCCCCATTACCTTACTACTGAGTACGCGTCTCCTCTCACGAACCGAGGTTAGGAGGTATGGGTCATACTCCAATACGCCGTTCCAGTGCGGATTGGCGGAGGCAGGTTATATGTCTAAGTATGGCTGTATTTTGACGGAACTCGTATTTCTTTTTCTAATTAGTTGTACTACACTTCTTTATAGAGACGAACCTATGTGAATATTAAGTTGCGATTTTCATTTTGTTTCTACAAAATTAACAATTATATGTTACATTTATTTCGTTGTTGTTTTCTTGATTTCCGGAAAAATAATCTCTTTAAAGTTTAAGTAATAGTATTGACTAGTGTCAGACAATCAGAATACTGGATAAATGGGTCTATAGCTGTATGTGCTTGCAAATTCAAACTTATTTTAATTTAGTTATGTGACACTGTGACCATTCATAATAAATGACAATGCAAGTGACATTATATTGTCACTCGAGAAAAATTTAACGATTAGCACTGCACTGCTTTCATTACCAAGACACATCAGTGATTACCATCGTCTCGAAGAAATGATGGAACGACGAAACAAATAAGATACAATGTTATTCTTAACTCATACATTTATAGTAGTAAATAACAATCATAAATTAAGTGGTAATTGCAACAAATGACATTAATACCGACTGTACGAGCTCGACAATAATTGCGGAGGATAAAATCTATTGTTTTACAAGATACGACGATGTTGAGAAAAATGATAAATAATTTGGATGTTATTATACACGGCTGGGGTGATAACCATCGTAATGTTACCCACATTTTGTAACGTTACTATACAACGTGTGAGCGCACAAAGGATGATAACATTTTAATTTTCTGAGAACAAAATGTAACTTTATGCAATGGCCTGAGCTGAGTTAAGGTCAAAGTTGTCACATAGTTCGGGTAAGAATGCTATGGGGAACTCCATTCATCACAGTTCAGTATCTAACTATACTGAGAGAAAAGTAGTCATTTACATGAATATTGTGAAAGTAACTAGATTGAATAGCATTGTACGATTTGTACGCAACGGCTATGACGGCCGATATATCTTAGCTTCAAAGGTCGTGTATTCAAATCAAATCATTTATTTAATAATATATTTATTGATACTTACACAGGACATATATTTATTTGTATGGGAATACTACTTTTACTACTACTACTATTTATTACTACAATTTGTTATTATTTAATTTACAAATAAAAAGTACATTTGTATGCGAATACGTTGTGCACAGTTGTGGAATAAGTTGCCAAGTGATGTCCGGGACAGTCTTTCAATTGCGTCTTTTAAGACAAACTTAAAGAAGCAGTTGCTATTGAGTTATTCATTATGATTTTTGTTTATTTATATTTATTTTTTATTTTATATAGTATATTTATTTATGTATATAAGTTGGTTTATATATCTGATATGTATCTTATATCATATTTTTGTATCTGTATATGTGTAATATTATCATATTGTAGTGTGATATTAATGCCCGCTAACTATCTCTCCCACTTTAGTTAAGGTTGACTGGAAGAGATTTCTATTAGAAATAAGTCCTCCTTTGTATATTGTCTTTTTCACAAAAGGCTTTTTTTTGTTATTGTTTTTTGTGCAATAAAGAATACATATATACGTTGTCTAGTAAACCAGTAGGTACTAGCTCCATTGAGTTCAGTGCAACTGCGTAAAATATCAGAAAATATTATTAGTAACTTATCATGTTCCCTATACAAAAAGTAAATGTACCTCTTTATGTAAGTTTCATGAAAACAATATTAATATTTATCTTTAATCATCTAAAACGACTATTGGTTAATCCTGGCTTAGACACATTCAAACATTATTCTCCCTATTATTGATTTTGGAGAAGGTTACGCAAATATAATCCAATAAGTTATTTGTAATTACATATTACTTGACGTTCGCTTTTCCATTTCATTATTTAACGAAGATAAATATGTTTCTTACATATGTGAGTACGTACATATTATTATACATATAAAATTTTGACCAATCTACCTGTGACCTAATATTTAAGTTTTACATAAACTTTCAGGACTTTTAATAGCAGTAACGATGGAGGAAACATTAACTACTGTCCTAGTTGTAAATTCAGGAAACGATTATTACGGAATATTTAAATGGGTATAGGTATTCTCATTTATCAATAAACGATTTGCCTAATGGCAATTAAATAGTCAAGTAAAGGTAATGCTACAGTGTATAATTATTATTTCTATCGATGACAGTCTACAGTCTCTTAGTAGGTACTATGTTTAGTATCTATTAGGACAATAGTTAATAGACAGTGTTATTTTTACACTTATACTTGTACTAACAAATTTTTTTTATAAACTTTCTTTATTAATAATAACGTATCTAATTTAGGCGTATAGGGCTTCTATCAAGATCAGAGGAGCCCAAGCCAACCTCACCTGCAAGTGGTGCAACTGCCGATCAACGGACGAGGCTCTGGCGAACATAAAAGTACCCGGTAAGCGAAAATAGGCTCGCCGCCTACAACGTGGGACCAACTTTATAAATGGCGAAATGTGGGCGTATAATATGCCTCTGCCTAACCAATTTATTGCCTATTTTATTTATGACATTATTTCCAAAAGTATATATATTATTCATGGTCTCTATTTTTTTACATACAAAAGACTTTATTGTTATTATTTATTTAGTACACAAACATATTTAAAACAAGAAAAAGACTTATAACTAAGAACATTTAGACCAAAAATTGTAATATTATGTTACTAATTTTGATGCATAGACTACCGTTGATTTCTCCTTGTAGAAGTACAAACTTCTTTTTATCCAGTTTTTTAAACTTCTTGTGGATCAGGCAAGCAAAGACGCGCTATGCTGTTATTTATTTTCATAGTACCTGCTATAAAGTAGCAATTTGGCATTCTGATTGATTTTGTTGTAACTGGCATAATATTGGTGAATTACGAACATGTATACCTACAAACATCCTACAAACATCTTGGGATCCCAAGCCAACCTCACCTACAAGTGGTACACCTGCCGATCGACGGATGAGGCTCAGGCGAACATTGCAGCTCCCGGTTAGCGGCATTAGGTTCGCCACCTATTACTTGGGACTAAATACAACTGGCAAATGTGGGCGTAATATGCCTATCCCTTCGGATAAATAGGCGTAATTGTATGTATATAAGTATGTAGATACAAAGTATTTTGGTAAACAAATCGTGTCTAGTACTTTATCTTAAATAGTATATCATAGTTATCTTTTATAGCTTAAAGCTTTCAAAACAATGAATTGTTTAGGTAAAAAGAGGTAACAGAGTTACAACCCGTTTACAATATTACAATGGATTGAAATTAAGTCATAATCTACTTATTATAGGTACCTACCTAGGTAGGAACTTGTAGAATAATATCCGCTCACTTTTGTTTTAACCATAAAATTTTCAGTGGAGTCTTGTATTGATTGTATTTATATACCAAATATTTTAAAAACTAACAGGTAGGTTCCAAAGCGCTTCTTCTTTCTTGTTATGTTCCAAAAAAAACAAGAGGAGCTATATATAGACATTGACTTGAAGGTAAGTGATACACCGTTTCTTATTCATTCCAATATTTTGGGACTTTGTAAGTGTTCCTCGTGAGAAACCCAAAACAAACGAGTTAATTGTTTTTGAAATAATTATTTCAATATTAAGTTTTTAACTATGAAATTGCCGTTTTGTGTCCAATGAAGATATTTGCCGATCTTTTATTATGCCTCGTTTTAAAGCTTTAAAACACATTGTCACAATAAAATAGTGTGTGAAATTACAGCTATAATGTACGAAAATTTCGAATTCTGTAAAACTCTATAAAATAGCGTTATATAAATAAATTATTAACTTCATAGTTTCATTGAAACTAGATTAAAAAATAGCGTAGATCCTAAATAACTCATAAAATTCAAAGCCTGAAGTAACTTACCGACATAATAGCGTGTAGGAAACAATTGTCAATTTTATACTTTAACCCCTATTATAAATTCGAACATAGAGATGTCATGAACATACGTGGAACTCAAACGCAGAGTTTTTATATCATTTATTCCTGCGTTCTTCCTCTATAATATTCTTGTCGTATCTTCTAAGGTGTTTCGTCATAAAGATGACTCCCGCCTAGGTATTACCTTACTTCATATAATCAAATTCATACTAAATGTAGATACCCACTAAAAGAAGGACCCTGACTCTAATATTCTATGCGAATTAGAATAAAGTTATTACACAAAAGAACAGAATATTCTCACACTTCTCTAAACTCTCATAACATTTTGAAACAGACAGTTAATATGTTACCTACTTACTTATTAAAATATTTTATAAAAGATTTCACAGAAAAATATGCGATGTTTTGGAGTTATTCACTCTATGACTTGAATATTTTAATTTCTAGATACCTAATTAAGAGTTAGAATCTTTTTCTCTATCTTACATAATTTTATTTGATCAGAATTTTAGTTTAAGCGCTAAGAGAGACTATTTGATTGGATAATAAAAATGTAAACATTTACTTTCTCGAAGTTATGTCAACAATACATAATCTGTTTGCATTTAATGTGCATTTTATACCTCGTGAACTTTCGCCGCGCCAACCACAATACCTGAATATTGCACGCAAATAATATTTGGAAATAGCTTGAAGCATATTATTATGCCTTTAATATTTATGTCATTATTGTTTTACAGAAAGCACAAATCAAAATATTACAATACACTAACTTATCACCTTGGGTAAAAGGGGTTAAAAATTATTACATTCTATATGATGATAGAAAATTAGAAGACCTATAGAATTGAATAATAAATTTTATGAAAACCCGGTCGTAATAAACATAAGTAGCTAAAAAAAAAAAATTTAAATCGTACCTTGCATAAGGGTGAGCGCAAATATTGATGATATTGTCAATTGCATCACGACCACAAAATGTTTTTAGATTTCACTGTTCACCAAAACTTAATTAGTAGGAATAGAAAATGTTTTGTTTTGAATTTTTCGTTTTGTAAGACATTTTAAGTAATAAAGTTACGAAAATATAAATAAGGATATTAGTCGTGTTTAAGCGTCAGGTGAGTACGCGGTCGGTGGTACGAAGCGGACAACTGTCCGCGACTGCGATCGGTCGCGTTTATACCACGCGGTGTGACGTCCGACCTCCTATAATAAAAGCACGTCAGCTGTTTTCGGTGTGAAATTTTCCGGAATATTTAATTAATTAGTTAGCATGGGGAAAGGACTAAGTAGGTACATATTTACGGCTATAGTCCACCATATTTGATGACATGATTCTCCCATAATGTCGTTATAAAATGTTATGTCTCCCTACGTTTCCTCCTCTAATTTAGTGCAATAATCGTTTTATCTATCTATTTATCCTCTAGTGATAACTTGTTTTGTTTGGTCAGATGAAGCACTTTACCATAAATAGATAGGTCTTATTTTTTATGTATGAATTGCCATGAGTGAGATACTAATGGAGTTTCTAGTCTCATTAATCGTGGTAATTTCAGTCTTATTAACGTCCCACTACTAAGCCCGAGCTTCCTCTTACGAACCAAGGTGAGATGGTGTTGGTCATATTTCACCACGCGGATTAGTAGAGGCAGGTGTCCTGCTGTACAATATTCAAGCCGCCTAACTAGTCCTCGATGACTTAACGACTACCACATTTTAGTGATAGCCTGTTCCAACGGCATAACGTATCTTCCAAAGCACGGAAATAATACAATAATGAATATACTCAATGTCTTTATTGCACTCAATATGTTACAAAGATGTTATTTATAATATCACAGATACAGTTTGAACCCTGTAGGGTATGGCAACTTAGAAGAAAGGAGGATGCTAACTTTTAATAGTTAGATTAGTTTGAATTTAGATTATTGTATTCGGTTTATTAGCCACTCAAAAGCCTCGTTCGCTCACCGGCGCCAAACCACGGTTAAGGGCCCTCGAAACTGCAGCTCCTTTACGACATGTTTGTGCCTTTCAGTAAAAATCGTGAAAATTGCATATTTTTATAGTTTATTATATTACCTGAACTGCTATTTTAGGTTGGTTACAAAATTAAACCCTATCCACTTGGATACTACTACTTTTCAGCCGGGTCTGCGGTTTTGTGTTAGATTTATTGTGGAAGAGGAATATTATTATGCAAATTTTTCAGCTTGCTCCAAATACCTAGGCACCCCTACAGACCATCTCTCCTACTAGTATTAAAAGTTATGAACCAACCAGTGCAGAATCTGAAGAAGCCTAATTAGGCTTCTATGAAATAAATAAATAAATATTTTTTAACAATTACACCAATTATTTAGTTCCAAGATAAGTATCATTAAGAACTTGTATTATGGATACTAAATAACGGATAAACATACAAATATACACAAATATTTGTCCTGTGTGGGAATCGAACCCACGACCTTGGAGCGGAGAGCGGGTATACTCGCCACCACGCCATATCGGTCGTCAAATTATATTTTTATTATTCTATTATATTTTTATAATTCAGACACTTTGAGAACTTTACATTCTCGAATGTTTGTTTTCTCATTCGAGGCGATTTATCAAAAGTAAACTACTTTACCATTAAAATTAGTACACAATAATAAATAAATTAAGTCATGTTCTGGAAGGCTTTCAATATGTTTAAAAAGTCCTAAGTTGAAATACCTTCTACTAAACCATAATACATGACGCATGACAGGAATGCAGTTACCCTGCCCGGCGATTAAGTTCTCAGAAGGAAACGAAGTGGATATCTAACCTACTTACGGTGAAACTATAGGCATCTAATTAGAAGTTATATTGATTTTAATAAAACAATTGAATTCAAAATAACACAGAATACCCTTAAATAAATAGGTAGCAATAGTAGGTACTAATTTAATTAGGAGGTATAATGCACGCATCAACCTCCCCGATTATTAATAAATTTTTAATAAATAATTATTAACCAGAATTTATATTATTATCCAGACGATTTAAATACTTTACAGTGGTCAAAGGTAAGAGAGCCGAGAAGCCTTGAGATGCAGGGATCTCCAAAGACAGTCACATATCTAAGACGTTTAACTTAATTTTTACACACGTTACGTTTCACGCAAACAGAGCTCACTATGTCATAATATCTTGCACTGGTTGGTTTAGCTTTCGACTTCACTAACTGTAGTACAAGGTCCCAAACAGGTAATAGTCTAGCAATCTTCTCTATCGAATTTAGCGTGTTTTTTATTTCATCAGAGAGACATGTTAATCAGTATTATATAAGGTATATTCACAGAGTGCAGATCTTCGAAGTCATCCATTTTGTTATGTCGTCTGTTATTTATATATAGTTTTTGTGGAAATTGATCTAAATGAGAATGCAGGAAGTGGATTTTTATGCTCATGTTGCAACCTAGCTCTTGCAAGTTTAATAGCATGCTTTCAACAAGCTCGACATGGTCGTCAGGTTTCTTTTTACCTAAGAAATAACTCATAACCAATACAAATAAATTCCAAGCTTTGGAATTGACTTCAGTCATCGATTTGACCAAATTAGAACCTTTCACAAGTTGCCTAACCTGTGGCCCATAAAAAATGCCAAGTTTTAATTTTTCTGCACTTAATCCTGGAAACTTTCGTGAAAGAAAAATAAAACATTCGCTACTTTAGTTAAGCGCCTTTACAAACTGCTTCATAATACCGAGTTTAATATGGAGTGGTGGAAATACGATGCAGTCTCGGCTAACTAAAGGCACGTTTATAACATTTTTTGTATCATCATCAAAGGAAGTTGACCATTTTTAAATCAACACAAATTACCCATTGGTTTTAATGAGGAACCCCTGGCTTGTCTTGATTTCACAATTTTAGTTTAAAAGTATTGATGATACGCAGTTTTCACAGTCTGATATAGGTTTTCGATATTTTTTGAATATACATTCACCACAAATATAGCAAAAACAATCGAGATTAAGCACAACATCTTCTTGATGAAGCCATATCGAAAACAACAACAAAATATGTTTTAGTTTCCAATAAAAAACGAAAAACAGAATAAAAATAGCAAATGAGGGTAGTTAGCTATAACTCATAAACAAAATATGATAGAGAAAAAGTGTTGCCATATTAATAAAATACGCGTCGATTTGAGATAGACAAAGTCCATTAGTGGAGATGTTGGTGTGCGTGTGGACTGAGTGATCTTTTCAAAAAACTCATCCAACCACAACCAAATTATAAGAGGATTTAGGAAATAATTGTGAAAACTTCATAATAAAATAAAAAAATTGTGAAACCTAAACAAAGAAAGTTAGAACTAATTAACTACTACTACTTACTAGGTGGTGTACGCTGGGAATAACCCATGCCCCAAGTTAGTAGTAGTTAGTAATATTTTCTCTAGACTTTTAATATAAATTTGTCCGCCGCATCTGTAACACCTCGGTTTTACAAGCGGTACCAAAAATCTTACCCTAACACAAAGTTATTGCATTTTATCATCAACAACCATAGCAGTCCACTGTTGGATATCCCCTATATCCAAGTGCTAGCCTCTAGGCAGTATCTACTCTCATCTAGTTTTTCCAACCGTCCTACGAAGCTATCAGAACGGATTTAGAACAGAGAGAATATTAAAATACGGACACGACAGCGCGGTTATTTTGCCAAAATATTCACACACCAAATCTGGAGCCCGGATCCAGTCTACTGCTACCGGATCCGATTTTCCGGATTGCAATCCCTACCCACTACTTTTCAGCCGGGTCTGCGGTTTTGTGTTAGATTTATTGTGGAAGAGGAATATTATTATGCAATTTTTTCAGCTTGCCCCAAATACCTAGGCACCCCTACAGACCATCTCTCCTACTAGTATTAAAAGTTATGAACCAACCAGTGCAGAATCTGAAGACAAAATAAAAGAGCTTATTATATCTTAAGATTCTACTGATAAAGGATATTCAGGAAAAACAACACAAGGTATATAAATTAAACACCAGAATTGGACTTCACACATTTATTGTATTTTTGTCTAATAAAAATACTATATCATATTACTATCGTAAAGAAGATATCTACTGCAATTGACAGTCTTGCTGGTTGTACAAATTCACCAGAGCACAACATAAAAAACTCTTATAATGCGTTCGTGCACTTTTCAAGAATAATATAGGTAGGTACAATTTGATATTTTACAGGCCTATTACAACTACGGAAGTTTTAAAGAAAAATCTACTTTTCAAAATAACACCATTCAATGGATATAATTCTGTATTGCACTGTGAACTCATCTATGTATTAAAATGGGGTTTTATTTAACTGCGTCTGTAGCTATATATTAATAGAACTGTATCATATAAAATTTCTGGCTTTAAATTAAGTACTTATATAATGTTAGGCACATAGATGCATCTATTCTGAACCAGCGATACATTTCGATTTCTTAAACCGAACTACAATCAAAGTATTTCATTTCATTACAATCTACACACAAAGATACCTACACATTTTCGATTCCAATGAACGGATATTTGTAATCGAAATTTTGACAGATATTTTATTAAAAAACATTATTTGAATGTTTAGGTTTCTTCGATACAAACATTTATTTCATTAATAAAGCGTAATTACTTTACTTATAATTCGTATTTCCAAAAGAAATTACATAAAATTATCAATAAAATATTTTTATCTTTTAAAACATGACACTACCTAACATTGGTTAATTATTAAAATTATTTCTTACACAAGAGCTCGTCGTGCACTTGAGCCAATGATTTCATGTGGACTACTTAACCTACTTATTATGTACACATGTTACCGAAGTATATTGGCAAAACGATAAATCTAACTCATTTGTAACATTCACCTTTAATACACAATTAAGTTAATAAATTACAACAAAAAGAGGAAATCGAAGTAGTTTATATAAGTATAGGTATTAATTATATAAGAAGTAAATTGAAGTAAGAAAATCATAGCCGCTTTATTATAGTTTTGATATTTTAGAAGTATAACAAAAATAATGTCAACAATTGCACTTCTAAAAATCTTATACTGATTATTTCCCATTCTGTAATGTCTTGTTTCAATGGGTCTTTTTCCCATTATACAAAACTGTATTAAAGAACAACTCCCGTACTTGATACAGCCTAAAATGAGAATTATATTTACAACACAGTTTCATTTCAAGGGTGAAATTCACTCTTAGTGAAAATTAATAGAGATTCCTAACATCGATTTTAAATTTCAGATGTTGAACCCTGTTAGTACTAGTACACACACAGCTTGTTAAATTGTTGTGTGTAGCCATTTTGTATTCTACAACTTGTCTTATTTCTCTAAAACATGAAACAATCTACAGCTCTACACACAGCATACACAGTATGTACAATAGCAACTATTTACACAAATACATAATGAAAAGCAAAGACCTTAACAATTTCTTATATTTTGCCATGATGTTAAAAAGCACGAGCTGATACTGTTACCCGTTGAATTTTCTGTTATGAAATTCTTTCTTCATTTAAGGTCCTTAAGTGATTGATAACTATATATAGCAGACTGTTCCAATTACAGGCTTTTAGTCCAAAAAGTCCCTTATGAATTGATATATAATTTTAGGGGTATTGAGTTCAGATTGACCGTCAATTTTAGCCTTATTGAGCGACAATCATTGCGAACAGTTTACACTTTACCCTTTTAGACATAAAGATCATGCACGGACCTTAATTGGGACATCATTTTGGTAGCTAGCAACTCTTATTGTCGAAGTGAATGAAAGAGGAAGGACCTTAAGCCATAACTCGTTACAATAACGATGAGTAATTAAAACTTGTACTCAAAAACTATTTCAATAGTAGCTTGTTATTTTAATGGTTCAGAAATTACAGTAAGTTTTACAACATAATTTTAATCAAAGGTGAATGAGTATAAATAAAACTAATCATGCATACAACACAGATTTTGCTTGTATATGTTATAATGGTTAAATTGTGCGTTTTCTAATAAATCACAATTGGTTGAAGAAGAGGAGTCCTGAAGGAAACGATGAGTCGTTGATTTGATTTGATATGTTTGAATTGACATGATGCAAGAACTGTGTGAAGCCCTGAGAGTACATCTCATAAAACACGTAATGTATGGAAAATAACTATTTGACGCAACTACTGTCGCTTATCTATACACCATGTCGCAAAAATATTTATTTTACACGGTTGTATATTCATATAACCATAAATATATTTATTTGTACATGTGTGATTTTTATTAAACTATTTACAATTAACACAACATTTCGACCTTCACCTCTATTCACAATAGCTATAATGTATTCTATTACTCTTTAATTATAAGGTCAAAAGAACATAAGAGAAACAATTAAATTTAGGAGATTTTGTAGGCCTCGAAAAAAACTAATAATGAATCTATGAAAGCACAGGAAATTACTTAGATATAGTGTTATCTCAAATTGGTGTCAAACTGATTTAAGACAAGACAATATTCAATAGTGAATATGAAATGAAAACACATTTCGTTTTAGTAAATTATCGAAACCGTAAAACGGTTTAAGAAAAAATCTAATGTTATATTTATATTACTCTAGAATGTATTAGTGTATCTGGTACTTAAACACATCCTTTATTAAGAACCATCATTTGTATAATAAGTCAGGACACAAGCATTTTTCAACATATTTTGTGTAAAAACTATAACATTTTTGAGTGTGTCTGTGCTTTCTATCACTGATGTACCAGAATCTACAGTGTATAAGTAAGCAATCTACAGTGTATGTCTAATAACACATAATACCCCCCATAACAAACTATTAGCAAGAAATAAATAAATATAATATAAATTACGAAGATTTATTAACTTAAATATAGAAAAAACCTTATAATTCAAAGTTCTATTACAAATTAAGGCTCTATTATCTTAAAACAAATACAGCAACATTTTATATATGTATAATGCGATTTGAATATTTATTATTAACCTTAGCAGTTTAAAATCTAATGTCGTACTTAGTTTCATTATTAGAACTCTAGCCATTTGGTATTTAAATACTGTCCTGAACAATATCTGCAATAGCGCAATTTTATTGGTACATCAATAGTTAGAAACGAGACAACGAAACTATTGCTTTGATATTACAAATTCACGTGATAAGTAATATTGTAAATGTAAAACAATAATACACAAGTACTGAATTTATTTTCTGTCACAAAAGGTAAGCATGTTTACTTAAGTACTTAAGATTTTCATTCCCCCCCCCCCAGACCTATTCCTGTGAAAATAATCAATAAACATTTTATAATATTACTCATATAGTGAACATCACGATTTCAAGCAGTATAATTTATTATATAACTATCAGTAAATTAATCCTAGAAGTGGATAGGTTAATAATATTTAAAATTTAACTAATTAAAAAGAAACATAGTGTATATTACAACTTTTTTAAGAAATTTTTCTTCATAAATTTTATTCCATGCTAACTTAGCATGTGCCATATTTAAGTCCCCCTAGATAAAAAAACAAGTCATTGCCGTAAAATGAAAGGATTTTTATTCTTAAAATTATACTTTTTCAAATGCATGTGTCACGAATAAAATAACAAGTAAACGAAAAAAATCTTGTTTATTTATTTATACATAAGAAAGTTTCATGAAAGTCTGCGTTTTACTTTCATGCACATTTACTTTACTGTAAATTCCACTTTACTAAGGCTCATCCTATAGTTATTCTAGTTGGGCAAGATTATATTCACAAAATGGTCATTTTGAAAAGCGCGGAGGAATATTGGTTATACATGCAACAATCTGAGGCCAGGGCGTACTATTCATTCATTCGCCAGATCGCGTCATGCGCTAGGTGAATGAATGTTCTTTCGGAATTTGTTAACATATAATTCATTCATTCGCCAGATCGCGTCATGCGCTGGGTGAATGAATGTTCTTTCGGAATTTGTTTACATATAGAGAAATGTGGGTTTGTTATATCTAGTTTTATAAATTGAGTAATAGCAAAATTACTTTATGGTACATACTATTAAACGCCTGGCTAAAGCTCACCTCCACGATTGGTTTATGCGTCCAATGCCTGGACAAAACCCCTTATTCACTAACATAACACACTTTAGAAAAGTTTTCGAGTAGGAACTAGAAACTGTTGGATCTGGGTAAGAATCAGGTAATCCCACCGACCCAGGATATTGTTGGAAGTATATGATTCTAAATGGCACAAAGCCATTATTTCATGAAAATTGATGCAATATCGCGATGTCGGGTAAAAATATATAGATATTACGGACCGGCCGTATTTAATAGGGATCTACATCCGTCTAATATAGAAGATCGATGTCCAAACAAAAGCGATCCGTTAATGATTTAGATAATTATTATTCTGGACTGACACATGCATTTAAAATTAGTTATAAATTGAATAAACATAGCATACATATCGTCAATGCGAATCTAAAGTGATATTTTTTGGAACAGTACTTTAATAATAAAAATAAGCTTTAAAAAAATTGAACTATATTTATTAAATACATTTTTAACATCCTTTATAACATTGGTGGAATTATGAAATAGAAAATATCGACGAGTTTTTTTCATAACTTAATTTAGATTCACAGGAGACGATAAGCAAACATACATAATTGAATCAGAAATATATTACGATGGTTTTTTTTGCGTCTTACAAACTCATTAGGTACATTAAGTACTTCATTTAGTCAAAAATAAAGTAATTTGTATAAATAACTTCAAGTTAAGCTAAATTGTGGCATGCATGTGATGTAATTTGAGCTCTAAAGAATTTCAAATACTAATGCCATACACTGGCTAAGTAAATTTTTCATATAAACATAAAACATTGATTTATTATCTCTATTGTTTACTTAAATCTGTGACCCAATGCAGAGCTTAACATCGGCAGGCATACATCTTCGAGCATACTTTAAGATTTTCTGAGGGTCTTGGTGTGAAAAGGATTTTATGGGTCGGTATCCTGTAAGTGATGCACTCGTTGTGGCGGTCATAGTCTGCGATAACCGCTTTCTATCAGGTGGACCGTATGAGTGCCAACCTAATGGTATCAAAAATGTAATACAAAGCAAATGAAAACATGCATGACACAACTTAAGAGCGATCTTGACATTTGACGCGGGCTGTATGTACAACATTCCAAGCAATTGGTATCGTAAAACATCAATATCAACGTAAAACTTAAATCCTTACAAATTTATGAAACCACACGGTTATGTACTGAAATGATTATGCTCACTTGTACTACGAAAACAAATTTGTTTAAATCGAGTCTATTTTTAACATGTTAAAATTCGTCGCACTCCTACATACTTATTATAACATAGATAAGGGCTCCTGGGACACACTTCCCATACAAATCTTATATAATACCGGATCACATATCCAGTTAATCTTCCGACTCAGATCAGGCTGAATTAAAACTTATCGTATTATATATACGGCAGATAATGCAATTACAAAAAATAATTTAAGACGAGATTGAAGTTCATAAATATCAGTAAGACACATGCCAGCTGGCTATTAGAATCACCAACAATTTCTGTACTTGAAAGAAGATAACAAGTGGTTTTTTTTCGAATCAACTATCTATTGCTATTTTGTACTAAGTAGTTGATAATATATAGAATGAAGAAGCCGAAACCGAATCGGAAAACGGAAACGTCAAGACTTTATACATTTTTGTATCAAATATCTTACACGAGAACGTGTGTACGTAACACCGTACGTACGTACGCCATAACTAAATAATGTAGTACAATGATAACGTGTACTATTATGTATTACAATACGGCCGAGAGACGTTACGTAAGTGGTCGGCACACGACATAAAGTGGTATGGCGCGTTGATAACTTAACGCTTCGTAGTATGATGAAGTTATCGGCTCTTTATTTTCTCCATGGCAGACTACAAAGAACTAATGACGAGAAATGCTTATTTGTCTTGCAAACGGTACTTTACCTTAAGGAGACAATTCTCGTCCTTATTTAAAAGTATCATCATGGTAGTATTGCAGCAAAAGCCGAATTCAGTTGCCTATTTTCCTCAATTATCGGGCACTAAAATGACCCCAAATATTTGGGACCTTAAATTCCATTCAGGCACCGAATTACTAAAATAGGCAAATAGTGGCAAAATGCGTTTGCGAAATATACGTACCTGTAAGTAGGTACGTACAATTTCCAGTGTTTGTACGAAGTAACGATGTAATACCCCGAAAGATATGTAGCTTTTGAACTACACAATACAATCCCAAGTAATCGGGTTTTTGTTTATTTGAAATAGCCCCACAGATTACTATCCGAAATAGCCACACAGAAGACTATCCCAATTAGTTGGGAATTTTGTTCATTCGAAGTAGGCAGGGTGTCACGTTATACCTGCGATGGTCTGGCAAGTTCGTTACCTGTGGGTAGGGAGTGATTGTGTGTGGTAAGGGTTCATAGTTTCCTGGGCCGCGTGAGACGGCGCTTCTTACGGTCCGGGGTGCCGTCGTCGGAGGCGCGGCGACGGGCGGGCGGCGTGCGGCTTTCCGAACCACTCGTCTCGCCCTTCTCTTTCTCCTTGGGTATCGCTACAACCGCTGCGGTTTCGCCTGATAAATAGGGAAAATAAGATGTTAAGGGTGCAAGTAAAGGTTTTTAATTTACTTAAAAAGATGAATTTTAATGCGAATGTATATGATTTATAGGGTGAACAGGGATCCCGCCATCAACTTTGGAGCCCAAGCCAATCTCACCTGAAAGTGGTGCACATGCCGATTAACGGACGAGGGTCTGGCAAACGTTCCTGGTAAGCGGCAATAGGCTCGCTACCTATCACGTGGGACCAGCTACACAATTGGCGAAGTGTGGGCGTATTATATGCCTCTTCCTATCCCTTCGGGGAAACAGGCGTGATTTTATGTATGTTTTTAAAACACGTCATGACCCACTATATTTCATTGAGCACAATGAACATGTCTTAAAATTATATTGAAATTGTGCTGTCAGTTACAACTATAGGTGGTTCTCATTTTTTGTTTAATACCTAAGAAAGAGTAACAGACCGTACAAAGGGGCGTAAGCAACACAAAATTATTACCCCTTACATAACTGCAGACGTTAAAAGGCAAAAGTAACCTGTTCGCATCAGTTAGGTTTTACTTTAGTGCCACTAAAGAGTAATATCAAAATAGGAAATCCCAATATTAAGAATCAAACAGAGTATCTGTTAAATAAGATATCTATGACAGCAGATGAAACTTGAGCCCACTGAGAGCGCCAGCCTTTGCAAAACAGCACCATAGACGACGAAGACAATAAGGTATCCTTCTGGTGTTACTGTAAACATTCATAGGCGAGAGAACCACTTTCAGTAGATGGGTGATTAATAGCTTGAGTGCTAGCGAATAGTCATATAAGTCATCATAGGTAGTATGAATAATTAGTAAAAAGATGATACATACGGGCAGCAGTCGGTTTGCAAGACAGCTCAGTGCTGGTTTCCACAGCAGCAGCGCTGGCCGCAGTACTCGCCGCGACGACCTCAAGCTCCATCGGATCGGAACTCGTTCCGGCTGCCCACTGTTATAGCAAACAACACATTAAAATTGGTTACTAATATGTTCTCCTCTTAGTTGCGGGAGGCCAGACGGCAGTCGCATCGTGTCAAATCTGGTTAGACCAGTAAGCTGACCCTGGGCCCTAAGCTTAAGTCAAGGAGAATTAGGATGATAGGGATTAAAATTGATTACTACGATGATTGATTTACGAACTTAATTACGAACAGTAAAAAAATTACATTGAAGAAATTTAAAGACATTGCTGACATGAAATAAATTGTTATCCGTATACATAAGGCCCACCCCTTGTATTTACTTGACTGTGTGATGGGTTTGTATCGTCCTAGTTTTTATCGCATAGCGGCACCTCCATTTAATTCTTCCAGTCCATGTCTTGCCTGTGGGTGTCGTAGAATGCGACTAGGGGTATGAGATCTTGTCTAGTGTCAATATGGGCTAGCCACTTCACATCATCCGACGTTGTATCTACAGATCTCTATGCTAAAAGTGAGCTTTTTATACAACTATGAAGTCCGGTTTCTATAGTGGTTTTTGCCTACCCCAAAAGGAATACACGGATGTGAGATTATGTATGTGCATGTACAAGGTGTAAATAATATATAAATGTAAATAGTTCAATCTAGTAAACATAAAAGATATGGAAGGATACATATAAGAAAGTGTTGAAACCAGGTCAAATAAGGTAAGGTTTTTTACCATTTACAATCTTGCTAAGCCACATGTATGATAATTTGTAATTTATATTAAAACTGTTGTTACAAAATTTTAAAAGAAAATAAAACAATTAATATCTTTACAATTATACAACAACTCCGTTTAGCCTCAAACTAAGCTGAGCTTGCACTCTGGGTACCAGACAACTGATAAACATACTAAAATAATTGTTTGTAAAGAATAGAAGATGCCCCAAAGCAGAAAATATTCTCATTTTCATGCGCCAAATATTTGTCATATGTGAGAATCAAAACCACGTCCTTAGGATAGGAGGATTCAAGGTCTTTCAAGTTAAATTTTACAAAAACGGAAATGTTTCCTATGTGCACAGTTTTTTACAGTTTGTTCATGCTTAGTTAGGTTACTTTAGGGCACATTTAATTCTTCACATCCTTCTTTATCATCATTTCAGCTGTATGAAGCCCACTACTAAATGCTTCCCGATAGATTTCAGTTATAGTGGATGTATTAACCCATAATCACCACTCTGGGCAGGTGGGTTGGTGATCGTACTTACGCCAGTACGCAGGACAACGGTACTGACTAACATTCGGTAAGATTTATCTTCATCTTACGATGTGTGAGGGGGTAACATAACTCTAGGAAGTAGCACTTTTCTAGGCCTGTACCACACGGCACCCTAAACGTAAACAGGACCAAAGATCGGCATTGTAACATCTCTGAGAACGCTCAGAGAGCGTCATTTCATTTTGTGATCTAAATATCTTGCAAATTATACATACTTTGTACATCTTTTACTTTGTTTTATTTTTACCTATTATGTACTTGTATTGAACACACGTTTTTTATTCCAAAACGCTAATTTGTCACTAACCTGAGCAAGAGATGAATCAGGCGACACCCGCAGAGAAGCGCCACACTCCGCACACAGAGGCGGCACGGCGGGCGAGCGCGACCGCCAGTATTGCAGCTCCGTCTTACACTTGTTTAACTCCTGCACACATAACATATAGTAAAAGTACATAAAAAACGTGAATAGATTGACATAGGTTGAGAGAAGTTGTGTTTTGTTTCGTACTATGAAATATACCTTCACAACATTATGCAGTCATTTAAAAACAATCGAATTTCATTTAGGGCCATATATTATATTAGACGACTTATCAAAACATTACAAAACGACCGCCAGTATTGAAGCTACGTTTTACACTTGTCTAAATCCTGCACACAAATATTTTCATCGTAATTTAAGTGAAAGGTTATATTAAAAGTTGCTACATTTTAGAGACGACGTTAATATGAAAACGACTAAGTGCAGAGCAGCCTTATTGTTCTAAGTAATTGTAATTACATGTGTTACATACACACAATTGACATTTAGAAACATTTTATAGGCGTTTTTAATTAATGCACATTTCTATGGCAATTATGGCTGTAAGCTAACGTACAAATGTGGCATTATTTGAAGTAAGTAGTATTATTCAAGAATCAATGCAAAAAAGATAAGTCATCAATCAAATAAACTGACAAGATAGATAATGTAAACATACTATATTTTCACGACACCCTCATTTTGATGTTTAATTTTAATTCAAGTCAGTTTATGTACATTGCGGATATGTACTCAATATCTTAATTGCTGTTTTCCCTATTTGATAGTTTCATATAAGCGTCAGGCAAAAATAGAACAAGACTAGCTTCTATTATAAAATTGAAAGTTAGCATAATATGCTTTGTATTTGATCAAATTTATACCTGTAAAAGAGTTTGAAACTTGCGGCTAGTCTCCTCATTCTTCTTATCGTAATCATCAAGGCGGTTTGCGTACTCCAAGGTTTGTTTTTGCTGTTCAGCTATCTGTTTTTGCTGCTCAGCAATCTGTTTCTGCTGCAAGGCAGTCTTGCGCTTACAACTCCTAAGATCGCAACGTAAGGCCGATAGTTGATCATTGTACCTGAAATAAGTTTACATATGTTAGACGTTGTTATCTTTTTAGACTGTAAGTAAATGAGTAGTAAAATACATAATTTAAACAAATATTAGGGGTTAGAATAATAAGCAAACCAAACCAAACCAAACCAAACCAAAGAAATAAGCAAATCCGCTCCCAAACTCTTTATTAGATGCACAATAAGTGATTTTATGAAGTACTAGTAAATTATTAAGTCTTCTTTGGAGGACAAGTTTATTATATTATTTTTTTAATAAAAATATCTATTCTAAGATTCATACATTGCACATGCAAAATCACTAACTTTTTCATCCCCTGCTTAATACGATGTATCCGTTTCCTGAGCACCATGTTACTCTGTGGAGGCGGTGGCGACGGTGGAAGACTTTCTTCCATATACATGTTAAGAGACGACCCGCCGGCCACCGCTCCTGCCTGCTGAGACGAGGACTCGAAGCCATTTGGCGGCGGAGAATCGAGGCACATGTAAGACTTGCTGCTCTCGCCCGCTAGAAATAGAAAACTGCTTGAACCGCGTTGTCTCGACCAAAGTACTATCTATAGCGAAGAATATTTTGATGCATCTAAGCTCTAAACGTAGTAGAGAACAGCGTCCAGCAGTGGACGTCATATGGCTAAGATGATGATGATGAAGCTCGAAAGTTTAAAAATATAGCGGTTGTCTGGGCCAAATAAAGGAACAGAAGTGACTTAGCGGATGCGTCGCCGCATTCCAAAGTTCCACCCCCCATATCGCACCTCGATTAAGACCCATGTGTTTCGTCGCATCTAGGGTATATGTTTAACTTATGCCCCACTGATTGTATGAAGTTACAACGACAAAGACTGAAAATGTGACCCTGTGAAATTAACGGCCCATCGTAGAAAAATTCCATGTTCAACTCGTCATAAGACACCTACATCTTAGAGACCAACTCTCTCATCCATCTCAGCAAATAAAAATACAAGTGAGCCATTTAATGTGCGATAGTCGTACCCGCATTAGTAGGCAGCGAGTCGTTTACAATGTTCCTAACTTTGTGAACGACCAATAAACATGCTATTATATTACCATTGGTAAACAGTTCAGTTGAGAATTAATGAGATCGAAACCTGTTATGCCTGAATTTTAAAGGCTCCACTCTAACTGTATCATGTATTTCGAGAAATGCATATCAGAGAATCATTTTTTGGGACTCACGCACTTAGCTATTTTACATAATTTTCTCGAAGTTCAAAACTGAAGAGAGGCAATGTACATAGAACAATATTAATAATGAACAATAATTTGTACATTCGTTATGTATCCACTTTATCATAGAGAAAGTATTGTTGACTATTTAAATAATTGTAATGTACTGTACTAATGTAAGTATGTATTCATATTGATTTTTACATTTATTTACATAATTTTGTATTTTCCTTTATATGAATTTAATTTGGGTACTTGAATTATAAAACATATTTTTTTATTAATTGACTTGTTGCCATTTTAGTAAAAATTTTTTCTTTGATTTTTACATTTATTTACATAATTTTGTATTTTCTTTTATATGATTATAATTTGGGTAATTGAATTATACAACATTTTTTATTATTAATTGACTTGTTGCCATTTTAGTTAATTTTTGTTTCTTTGGATGACCTTATACACAGTGAAAAGTAATAAATTTAAGAAAACTACCAGCAGCTCCTTATCACAGCTAAATGTTTGTTAAAAATAGAATATCACTTCACTACATAGTATAAAACAAAGTCGCTTTCCTTTTATAAATTCTCAGATCATTAAAACTATGCAACGGATTTCAATGTGTTTTTTTAAAAAGATTATTAGAGTAATTTAAGAATATGTTTTATATGTTGGTCACGCGGACTAAGTCGCGAGCGCTAATACATTATAAGATAAACAAGAAAACGCTGTAATTATATCGTAAGACTTACGGGAAAACGCAGTAGTAATATCGAAGAAGTCGGTGCCAAAATATGTTATCTCTGGAAGGTTAGGTTCAATGTGCTCCTTGAAGTATTCCATAGCCATTGTAGTCAGATCGAACAGCTCATCAGTTACTTTATAAGGTCTTGCCAATTTTGTTGTTGTCTTCAGGTATGATAGAATACTGTACACCTCATCCAATATCTAAAACAAGATATAATTCATCATTATCATCATATCATCAGATCCAGAGCAGATTGGCGGAAGAGTTACTTACATACAATGTCGATGTTTACTAACATTAAGTCTTTGCATTAACATTAAAATCAATTTTAATATGTACTGTACATACATGGTAGAAGCGCTTGTAGCTCTGCGGTGCTCGATGGTCGGAAACGATCACCGAAGTACAGCAGAGTTTACAGAGGTCAGTCCTTGGATGGGTGACCGTTTGTGTGGCATTTGATGTTTAATGGGCGGCTTGAAATATTCTAACAGCAGGACGCCATACACCTACCTCCGCCAATCCGCACTGGGTCAGCGTGTTGGAGTATGACCCAATACCCTTACACCTTGGTATTTGAGAGGAGGCTCGTGCTCAGTAGTGGGACGTTAATGGGCTGACATTGTAGAATGCGTCGTTTGACAAAACGACAAGGCAAATTGTAAAGTATGTATAGTGAATTTTTTTTTCAATTTCGCTGAAAGCAAGTGGCTCCCGTAGCAACTCATGGGTTTGGTAAAACCCCTAAGTTAGGTGCCATAAAGTTGCATTGCATGCTATATAAACAAAATCGTGTCCTATGGGACACAATGTGTCTTGCCGTTTTGTAACATTCTGCATAACTTCAATCTGCTTTCGACATACACATCACGCCCATATATTGTATCCCATTTGGGGTGGATAGAAACCTTACTACAACAATTTAATATACATCTATATAGTTCTAGTAAAGTTCAGCTATAAAACAGATATCCTTAGATGAAATGTGTGTAACGGTGCAACCCAGATACCATAGTAAAACAATTGGATTTTATTTCCAAATATGAATAGTTATTTCGTGTGAATGAATTTATATTTTTCGAAAACAAAATAAGAAACAAAGTTATTTCATAATAAAGTATTAAAGAAGGTTTCTTCAACATAAACATTCTACACAATTATTATAGAATACTAATGTGGGTGCTCTCGGAGTTTTGATCAACATAATATTTATTTATGAGGAATAACAAACATGCTAAAATAGTTGTTTCCTTTGTTTAGGGGCATAAATCAGCAGCACAAGACTTATTGAAATGAATACACATAACTATGTAAATTATATTTAAATAATTTATTTAAAGAAAAGGAAAATTGCAGTTATAAAATAATCACGTTTTCTGAATCTCTTTGATAGTTCTAGTTATAATACCGGGAAATTATTTAACTATGTAAAATGATGCTGTATAGGTACTGTGTGATAAATTTTAACTATCATCCTATTAATACCTAAGATATTTGATACTTAAAAAGTTGACAATTAGAACCATCACAAATAATATAGAACGGATCATAAAGCCAAGGATTATAGTGATCTATCTTCTGTGTATGATATTTTTTTTTTTTTGGTTTTACGTCGGTAACAAAATGCATTTACGCACTGCCTTCCGGCCAAAGGGGGACCGAAAGGGAGTGTGGGACTCACCACCAGCAGACACGACCGCCGGCAGCAATACCCACTAAAAATCTTCCGACGACGCCCGCCGCTTGTTGAGAAAGAGGCGGGGGCCAGTACCTGGGTTGCAGCTTCTGACACCCCGCCTGCGGCCAACGTCCCCCGGATCAAAACCGGGAGGACCTCCTCAGAGAGGCGCAGTGGACGCGCCCCTCCTACCTCCCCCTGCGACCATAGCGTGTGTGGCCGACTTCCCGGAGGGTCCATGGTTAGACCGCAGGGGCCTCCTGCCCCCGCTGCCTAGACCCTCCTGGCGCTGCTGAGCGGGCCCTCCTGGCCTACCCGCAGCGCCCTCCATAGGTCCCTCTTAGTTTCCCCCCCGGTAGTCAGTACTAAGGGCACCCAGAGTCGTCGGTCTCTGGGTGTTACCTTTTCCCTAGCGCCTCCTGCGCCCTACCGGGAGGTACTCAGCCCCCCCGACAAGGTGGAGACCAGTCGGGGGGGGTTCTGTGTATGATATGCCAAGAGCCTCGAACAACCAGAATAGCAGGAGCCATTACGACGGTTGAGAATTTTATACAAGACCAAATTTTTTGGAAATTTTCCAGGAAAATTAAAATCTACCCTTGGTAGTGTTCGTACTATAAATATGTCGAGCTTCCTAAGCTCCACATATTTCTCATGGTCCTTTAAGGCATTAGGCCAACGGTCAGCAACAGGCGGACCGCGAAAGGTTGAACCTCGGACCGCCAAATATTGTAATGTAGGTATTGTAGGTATGTCAAGTATAAATAAATACGTAATACTTTTGAACCAATCAAACTGAATCAAGGATAAAAATTCAGGCCTAATATCATATCAGTGCATAATTCCCCAGACAGCCCTTTGTGGAAAACTTAGTAATACACTGAAAGAAGTGATGGACAGCTTGGTAAAGTTATAAATTATATAAGATCTCATTCCGCTCTTCAGCACCGATATTTCAAGGAATTTCTTTTTGAATGTGATTCAGAGTATTCTGACTTACTGCAACACAACAATGTTCGTTGGCTAAGTAAAGGTCAAGTTATTGAACGTTTTTGGTCAATAAAAGAACAAATAACCTTCTTTTTGAAAAACTTAGATACGCAGGCAGCTAAGAAGCACCTTGAGTTCGAAACTAAAAAGCACAATATGTTGGTTGTGGCTTTTCTATAAGATATTTTAAAATATCTAATTGCGCTCAACACATGAACACAAAGAAATGGAAAATTAATATGTGATCTGATACAAAGCGTATCTGCGTGTCTGCTTATCGTCGTAAGCTGGATATCTTTGAAAAAGATATTGCAAGACAATTTGTTCATTTTCCGACACTTCTGGAATATAATAAGGAAAACTCTGAAGAAGACATTGCAGTGTTTACAAAATTTTTGGCCGATCTTAGCAAAGAATTTGCCACAAGATTCCAAGACTTTGCAGAGATGGGCAAGCTATCTCTGTTTCTTAAGTTGATGCAGCAGCCGAATGGACTGATGTGGCTGCCAAGTTATTTAATCTGCCAAAGCCATTACTTCACATGGAAATAATCGATCTGCAAGAAGATGTGTCTTTGCAAATATATAAAAAGGTGTCAACTGAAGAATTTTGGGTCAAACATGTCCCAGAAAAATATAAAAATATCAAAAAACTTGCAATCAATTTGGTCACTATGTTTGGCTCTACATACATATGTGAAACATCTTTTTCAAAAACGAATTTTTTGAAAAACAAATATCGTTCGAGATAAACAGACGCTCACTTAGAAGACACTCTTCGAATTAGCTGTTCTTCACGAGAACCAAACTATAAAAACCTGGCTCAAGCCTGCCGATGCAATTTTTCTCCCTAATTTTAGGTAATAAATAACTTCATTGTTTCAGTTGTTTTATTTTTTCTGGACCTTTAAAAATTTTCGAGCAATATCCGGACCCTACCTTAAACTACTTGCCGACCCCTGCACTAGGCATTACTTCACTGGGCAAGAGTTTGAGACCAAAACAATCGTCGCGCTGAATTCATCCTATGAGCAGTCAAATTTGAATATAATAAAGCCTTATTTGTCTAAGTATGTTTTGAAACTCTACTAAGATCACGGAACATATAACTGAAATTGACAACCAAAGGTCGGATTTGCTATATCAGTTTTTAGACAGCAAAAGATACTAAACAGATTTTGAAGGACTAGAAGGCACTAATAAAATGGATACCTTCGAAAAAATACAATTAAATCTGTTCACCGAGAATCAGAATGGTAAGAATATAAAAACCATTTTTCACTGGCAAAATTCGGTTGCATTAGTATAAAAATTCAAGACACAAAATAACATTGCTGTCTACGAATAAATTAAATTTAAATAATGAATACATTACTCTCATTTCGAGAGAGACGTTCAAACTGGATGACCGGTAGTTTGATGTGAACACGCACGATCTCAATATTCCAATCACCAAAGGTGCGTCTTTCGACACATTTATTATAATGCAATACAATGCGACGCAAACCGTGCTATAATAACTTGCTCTTCAATTAAGTGTGTCTATAATCGTATTGACGCCAATCGCTATTATGTGCATTGCACGATATCAAGTGATTGTCCATTACTTTGACAAAATACAATATACATATTTATGCGTTTACAGAAAGCTTGCCAATATTACACTGTGTCACATTTCTTCTTTCCCACGAATCAATATGACCGTTACTACTTTTATGGGTTTTTTTTCTAAAGTGCTAGAGGTTAACATCATTTAGATTTCTTCTATTCCTAATAAAAAAAAATGAGAACGATTAGCTTTTAAAAACGCGACATTCGCTAAAGAAATTGTACTATTAAAACTGAAATAATTCCAGTTTAACACAGGGATGTTAAGTTATTGACGCTAATCAGGACTATATATTCAATTCAATGCAAAGCTTTTCAAATAGTTAGCGAGGCTTGAGATTGAGTGTTACAGTTACATCGCGAATCATTCTATACAGCAACAGCGATATTATTGTTGACTATTCTGTAATTATCGCGGCGACTACAGTCCAACGCAAAGCCATTCTTGCCTTTGGAGGTGTTAGTTAATTAATTTAGAATTATTCTAAACCGCAATAGCGATATTACTGTTGATGATTGTTTAATTGACGTGGCGACTCTAGTCCAGCGTACAGTTGTTATTACCTCAAGTCCTAATTTGTTGCAATTACATCGTAAATCTTGCAGAAGCAATATTTTTGTTGACTTTCCAAACTATCAAACTCATTTTAATTTTCAGATAAACCCTATTTCGTTTTTATATTATTTTCTGGAAACTAAATGCAAGCAATAGCAAATTTTACATCATGGTGTATTTATTATTGATCTAGACATAACCAACAATTCATTCTGCATTTTTGCACAGTTGTGCCGCGACTCCGCAAAACTAGGTGGCCTTAACAGATTACCGAAAATTCGATTTCGTTTCTAGTAAAGGTTAGTTAACAGCCCATAAATGACCATTTGCTTGGAATTGACATAAATCGGTTTTGGTAGGAATTCCTGCTACTATATGTTGTAGTGATCAAGACTTGCCTCATTGGGCAGCTTCAAAAGATGTATTAGATAGATGACGAACACCAATCTCCGTCAATCTAGCATTGGTAGAATATGAGTAGTATAATCACCATAATATCAAATTTTGATTGTATCTAAGAACTTGTGAATGTGAATTAGCAAAATATATACTTTTGTGAAGTAACTTATTCTTTGCTTATTGACACAAGACTCTTAGAACATGTAAAAGTAAATGTTAAGTACCTTTAGAAATTAATATTCGCAAAATATGAGAGACTAAAGAAGAAGAATGACATTCAAATAGGAAAATTGTGAGTTAGAACAACAGTGCCACACAATTTTTTTGTAAAAAATGAACAGTGATGAGGGTAAAACATCATTAATATAAAAAATTCTTACACAAATGATCAATTTTTACTTATATCCATTATAAGATTTTTACAGGAGTTAAAAGGTCAGTGAGTGTGAATGAAACTAAGAGTGGGTGCCAGGATTGTAGCAAGTGGAAGGATGTTATGCCTGCCTAACCCTATGGGAAAATGGTGTGACAACATGAGTGTATAAGACTTCAAAACAAACACACATTAAGGGAAATATCACCTTTCTTAAGTTTATTGTTAAATAAACATGAGAAAGGTAGAGGAGAGAACATGAAGGAGTATATTAAAGTAAAATGATATGCTCCTCATTTGAAATGCAAAGTACTCGGAACCAAGCCTCTTTGTAAATTATTATGAAATGGTTGAATTATTAAGTTTATGTGAAAAATATACTAATTTAGTGAAACTTTGAACATAATATTCTTCACTAGTTAGTATTAAAATTTAACACACCTACCTATATGGAACAAACTCTGAACTTAAAAAAAGAACACATGAGTAAAAAAAATTACTTACATCTCCCGGAAAGAAACAGCAATGTTTCCTTTCAATATGCTTTCCAAATGTCATTTGCAATAAACTAAGTCGCATATGTAGAGTCTCGATAATATCAGATTCACATGCAAGAGGATGGCTCCTGCGGGCACTCTCTCTACGAGGCATCTTCGCTTTTATGCATTGGAATCTATGTAGCATTTGATTTTGCAAACGGTTAAAAGTAGAATTTAAAATAGAGCTACATATTGTATTCATTTGACAATTGACCTGAAAAATTAATTTGTTAAAATTAAGTACATAATAATATGGTAAAAAGATACAGCTATAAGCAATATTAAGATTATAATTACTTTATATTATTATGTTGAAAAAGATAACAAGTTAAAAGCAATAAAACATTACAGAACACAACTTTGTGACAACTAAACTTAAAATATTGTTTAATGATATACACTAGGTGCAAAACACAGTAACACATAGCAGTCTCATCTATGAGATATCTATTTCTACTCATAAATCTTTTTCAAAATGCCCATTCTGAGTCTGTTCAATACTGAAAACAATAGAATTTAAGTTATAGTTGAAACTAGTTACTCAGCAGCATAAGCAAATAAATATAGATGCTAGATTGTCTTATGAAATTTTGTAACAAAAAATCAAATATCTGCAGAAATATTGTAACTAAAATGTTAAAAGTTTGTTAAGAAATGAGAATTTAACAACAAATATGAATTTTTTATACAATTTATGTAAAATAACATTCACAAATTGATTCCAGTGCATGATTCCAGGACTCTTTTTAAGTGATGTCTATGAAAATAAAGATATTATTCAAGTGTTTATGTAATTTACACCCATTTTTTAAACAGATAGATGGAAATATTGATACACAAAAGTGTGTTCTTATACTTAGGAATTTTGGAACTGAGAACAAGCAACAAAAATTTGTAGAAAATAATATAATAACCATCCTCAGGTGAGCCACATTTTTGAACCCAAGATATCCAAAAATCTTTTCAATAACTTCAATAGGAAGGTCTAACAAATTAGTGGTGTACGCTTTAGGGACCGGCACTAAAGCGGAAGACTTGGAAGATGAGGCATGTGGTGATGATCCGCCAGGGAGCAGGGCGCTGGAATGTCGCGTCACGCGGGACACCGCCACAGGCTCCGCGTGAGATGGACCTGCCCCCTCACTGTTTCCGCCACTACCCACAACACTACTCATCTGCCTCGTTGACACCATATTGCCCAGCTTTTTAAGTTTATCTCTGTAAACTAAAATATTTTTTACAATCTTTACCAAAGTTCTAAAAATTATACGTAAAAATCGAATTCATGATTTAAAAATGTGAACACGGAATTATAGCATTAAGGAGAATTTTCTTTAGGGATAACTGAATCAAAACGGTAAAACATTCCACCATAAAATTTACAAAGTATTAGAATAAAACTCGGAACAATCTCGGGCAGATTCTAAAATGGAGGCCATGGATGGCTAGATCGCAACCAACTAATCGCTTGAACGTTTATTATGATGCCAATAAACAATTTAAAAATATAAAATATATATTAAATAAAGCACTCACTCAAGAGTTCATGCACATGTTTTAACAATTTGTTGTAATTTTTACTAACAAGAAATTAATAATCCGCAATAGAATTCAAGTGCGCTACGCTTTCACAAAAAATATTTTTTTGAGAGCTTGCTACTTACTTTATGTGTTGCTACATAAAAATATTAAAACGTCTCAAAATGAGATCATTCACAAACGAACTAAAACAAATATAGTTTTAGGTCGTATGCGAGTGATCTAATGAAAATTTTGATTCAAATTACTATGATAACTATTTTGTCGCCTTTAAAATGTAAAAAATGTTTTTGTACTAACTTTTATTTCTTGATCTATTTATTCTATTTGTGTGATCTTGTTTGTTTCATTGATTGTGTGTATAGACAGAGTACTTTATACATCAAGAGTAAGGGCCCTAGCTTTAGATAACTGCTTGGGGTGAATGTAATTTAAATTTTGAAGTTGTTCAATGGCACTGTTATATAACTCTTCAACCCAGCTCAAAGGCACACAATGATCATTGGAATCATCATAAATTCATAACGCATAGAACCTAAAAGAAAGTTTTACCTTAACTTAATAACTGAATCATGCTTTCATATTTTCAAATAATTATTTCAGGGTCTTGACGACTATCGAGTTCATGGAGAATTTAGGAAATGCCACTTTCACTTTAAACACCGGTACATAATAAGTTTAGTGTATTGATGTCATTAAGTAGTGCATGATGCTTATTTTTTGTACAAGAGTTCCACTTTGGTAAAATAATACTAAATTCCTGCGAACAATTCCCGATTACAAAATCATGTTAGTGTTCACAAAACCAGATTAAATAAATTAACACAATTATAAATTTTTGTACATTCCTGATACCTATCAGACTTAGAGTGATGCTCTAAAGTCTAAACTAACAGAAATTGAATTGTAAATGACACTTGAAAGCCAACAGAAAACACACTCTTATTTTAATAAATATTGCGTTAAACCAGTTGCAATGAACTGATATTGCAGTGGAACTTTACAAAACAACCTCTATAACAGTCGCGTTTAAAAGTGATTGTCCAAATTTAAAGCTTTTTGTGGTTTTTTGCTCTGTGACTATATGTATATTTTGTCTAAAACGTAGAACGCGTGTAAGATGGTAGAATTTTTAAGCCGATAATAGTGCTTCTAACTAAGCTAACATATTACTATTAATAGACTCCTACACAGTCACCAAGGTTATTAAGCTCGTACGTGATCGTTGCTGTTCTTTCTGTGTAGCGCCAGTCGTGAAACTTACACCCCCGATTACTATTGATTTAATAATTCTATGTGTGTAGATATTGTTTGTGTAAAATACTGTCCAAATGTTTCTCAAATACTATACAATGAAGGTTTGAATTTACTTTGTGACAATGAAAACGAGAATCTAACCGAGATGAGTATTCGATTTTTTGGAGAATTACAGTTGCGAAGGTCCAATTTCCTAGGATTTTCCGGTTGCCCCAGACTTAAGCCCACGGCCCAGCTTTTGCTCACTGGTCTAACCAGGTTTTGGCTGAACTTCAGTTATTACATAGAGCGACTGCCGTCTGGCCTTCGCAACCCAAAGGAAATCATCATTCTATGGTTAAACCAGTTGTCAGAAATGAGAAGGCATCCTAATAACAACTGCCATAAATGTTCATGACAGCCTGGACTAATGGATTAACATGCTTTCCGAGGCACAGAGCAAGCAATAAGTACGCACATAACTTCGAAAAGTCATAGGTGCGCCACCAGTGTTTGAACCCGAGACCTTCTGAATTAGATTTCTATGGGTCTCGCCAGGATATTATTATTATAAGGTCACTAAAATAAAGCAGAGTTCACCAAGTGTAGCCCTTATAATGTGACATTTAATATCGAACGCTTCTATCTTTTGATGTTAAAATATGATACAACAAAAAACACATTGTTATGCTTTTGTTAATTGTGACTCGCGCGCCTTGCAACTTGATTTAAATTCTTTAGTACAAACCATTTGCTTGAGAAATGGCTGGTAAAATTATAAATAATGATAATCTGACTATAATCCAGTCCTGTGAAATCTTTTAACGAAATCTTAAAATCAACTGTGTCTTGACTTCTTGGCGGGAAAGTGAAGAGTCATGTCTGCAGTTTTGTTTTATTTTCTAAAATTTGTGATATTTCTATCATTAATGTGTAATAACGGTGGATTATTAACCGTTAAGTTGGTAAATCAAACAAAGCAGTGCAACATCACTTTTCAAATTCTCTCAAGAAGTCCATGTGATATCTCAGTATAGTCCATCTTTACTGAGGACTCAAGGGGCTTAGGGGAGGGTATCTCATTTACCATTTATCATCTTTATCATCTCTCATTCTCACTTACTATGAATTATATATTATTAATATATCACTTACTTGACACTGGCTAGATGTGCTAGACGCACGAAGCCATTATTTAAAAGAAAAAAAAAACTGTGCCTTCACATCAATGTCAACAAATGTCAAATGTGAGATGAGACAAGATTTATGATAACATTTGGTAATTTTTTTCTGTTTTTTCACGTGTTTTATTATGTTTTAATTTTTTTTGTAATTTGTTAACTCTTAGTTTAATTATCATGTATTCTCGGTGTGAAAGTAGTGGTTCGATTCAGAATATCCATCAAACGCCATCGTCTTCCAACCAGAACACAGGTTTGTTATCATTAGAATTAAATTTTATCTATCTATATCCCATTTACGCTTTACAATAATCTGGCTGGTATCAGTAAAAATCATAAATGAGTGCACTACAGTCACTGCAATAGTTAGTAATTTTAGAAGACTTTATATGTACTTGTAAAGTTTTATTACAAATAATTTACTATATATATTTCTCATGATGTTAGTCAAATTGTATGTTTAATTTTATTGCACTATAGCAATGATTTTAAAATTATAATACCAATGTATTTGTAAATTATTTACCTTTGTTTTAAAACAAACACTACATGGCTTAAATATTTCTTTTAAATCCATTTTAATATCCTACGTCACTTCCTATATGACCTACATGTAGATTAGTAAAAATATTTGTTGTAGCCTCAGGTACTACATATTCACAATAAACTAGTTGAATATGGGTCTCACTATGACGTGATTGACCACCCTGATTGATAAAAAAAATTGTTGGTCAACTGCCTTAATCAGAGGCCGGTAGACCAACTAATTGGACATAATAGTTGGCCCACAATCCGTGCACTCACATTCTAGCAATATTATTTCTTCACACATTGTAGTTTAATTTTCATGAAAATGCCCTAAAACAACTATTATATGTTTTTTTATTTCTACCCATTTTGACTAAAATATATCTTTTAATTTCATAAAAATCTTCGGCTTGTTATAGAAGATGAAGATGATAGTGGAGACAATAAAGCTTCAGCCATCAGCTTTAAAGAAAGGAGGCGGGAAGCTCATACGCAGGTAAAATTTCTATTAGGTTTTGTATTGTCACTCAGCAGGAGTTATTAAATAATTAATGAGTTTATCATTTCTTCATTAATGTAACTAAAAAGACCATATAATAACTGGAATTCAGCCAAATCTAGTTAGACTGGTCAAGCAGACCCTTGGCCCTAAGCTTAAGTCTAGGGCAATCAGGCATATGATAATGATCATGTCTTTGTTAAAACTTATCTGATAAATATTTACTCTAAAATGAAACAGCAAACCCTAAACTGCAAGGTGTAAGAGCTGAAATTTGTGCATCAATATTTCATATTTATGTACTAAGAAAGAGATTTTCGTAATCTAGGTATCTCCTACAATAGAGAAACAGTAAAATAGGGAGAAACCTAAAGTTTTAATTATTAGCCCCTTACTCAGCAAAATTCAGTGGTTTAAAATGTGTTATGTTATTTGTGGTTATGTTAATTATTTGTCTGCAGGCTGAACAGAAAAGAAGAGATGCAATAAAGAAGGGCTATGATTCCTTACAAGAGCTGGTTCCTACATGCCAACAAACCGATGCATCTGGATATAAGCCAAGTAAAGCAGCAGTAAGTTTTAATAATCACAAATAAGTTTGTAGGTTTTACCAGTTATTCAACTAGTTAGTATCTTTATATGCTTATCACAAACTATCAACGAGCAGGGATAGCCCAGCGGCGAGACTCATAAGCTTTAAATTCGGAGGGTCTCGGGGTCAAACACTGGTGGCGAAACCAGCTTTGAAAGTAAGTGCATATTTTTCGCTGGCTCTGTAGCTCGGAAAGCATGTTTAGCTGTCAGTACCGGCTGACGTAAACATCTATGTAATCGTCATTAGGAAGTAATTGCCTTTTAACATCCTGACAGCTGGTTTAACCATAGAATGATGTTTCCTTTTGGGATTTGGAGGTCAGGCAGCAGTCACTTATTGTAATAACTGACATTATTACAATGTACATATGTACAAAATTATACCAGTGAGCGAAAAATAGGCCTTAAGCTTAAGTCTAGGCCAACCAGGATAATGCTGGGATTTGATAATGGTAACCTCAAACTATAGGAATGGCTACATACTGCTTATCTCAAATGCATAGGAGGTCCAAGAATACTTATTGTTTTCCTTATTAGTGCTACTTAAAACTACTACCAGTTCAAGTGCTTGAAAAGTTGTGGGCACAAATTTTTGACTTTAGATTAATAAATAAAAATGAAAAATTTATTTTACAAAATTTATAATTAGTTAATACCATGATCTTTCTCACTTGAGAGTGACAAAGCAGGTTACTAGGAGGATGATGAAAATGTATTATGTTTTTTAATTATTAGAATTAAAAAAAAAGATAAACCATTTTGTGCAAAAATCACAGTAAAAATGGTTACTAAGGTCAAGCTCTAAAGGCTATAAAGATTCTAACTGTAGGTACTACACACAAGTCTCTGGCAATCTCTTTTGAGTGGTCAACTGTATATCAATTCCTTAAATGTCATATCTTTAAGCAAATAAAATAACTAAGTACTTATGATCACTTCAGGTTCTCCAAAAGTCAATAGACTACATACAGTACCTGCTTCAACAAAGACGTAGACAGGAGGAAGAGAGAAATGCACTTCGGAAGGATGTGGTGGCACTGCGCATAATGCAGGCCAATTATGAGCAGATCGTCAAGGCTCAGCATTCAGTGCCTGGCTATAATGAACAACGTCTCTCAGACCAGGATAAGTTTCAAGTTGTAAGTAGTTTTTAACATATTATTTAGCAATTTTATTAAATATTTTATATTTTTCTAAATACGCTTATATTATTAGGGGCGCCCACAGCGGTATTTTTTTCTTTTAAATAATGGCTTCATTCGGTTTGCACATTAAGCCAGTGTCAAGTAAGAGATATATTAATAACATAAATTATAGTAAATGAGAGTGATAAAGATGATAAATGGTAAATGAGATGCCCTCCCCTAAACCCCTTAAGTCCTCAGTAAAGATGTGAGACTATACTGAGATCTCACATAGTCCTTGAGAGAATTTGCAAAGTGATGTTGCACTGCTTTGTTTGATTTACCAACACTCATGTTTATTCACAAACACTTAAGGGTTAATAATCCACCATTATTACACATTAATGTTAGAAATATCACAAATTTTAGAAAATAAAACAAAACTGCAGACATGACGCTTCACTTTCCCGCCAAGAAGTCCACAGCGGATTTTGTGGCGCACCAAAGTAATTTATTTTTTATTTTTGCCGGATTGGCAGGGCTGTAATTAGATGACTAATGCATCTATTTTGCGTAAAACAGCACTTCATCAAAAGGTCAGACAGCTTCATTCAAAAGGTTACAGTTTCATGTAAAGTTATTGTTTGCCCTTACTATTATTAAATCCCAAGGACAAAACCTCTTTATCGTTAACATCGATTTAAAAAAAGAGCAATTATAATTAGTACAAACAATTTTCAAGACATGCGAAGCCGGGACGGGCAGCTAGTTGTTATTAATTCTTTTTTATAACTACTTACACATTTCAAGTAAACAAATACATGAATTATATAATAAATTGTACCATGAAATTCGAAAATTTTACTTATATCAAAATACGAAAGTGAGTTTATTTGTTTTAAACTTTCTAACTAAATGTAAGCTGACTCGAGATGTATTTTTGGAAATCAGCGTAATCAAAACAAAAAAGTATAGCTTAAGAGATTAGAAAGTAGTTACGGGTGATTTTGATAGTAGCTTCTTAAAGAACAAAATATATTAAGAGTTCTATCTCCTAAATGGCATCTAATGTCCGTTGCAATGTGGGTACATTACACAGTACAGTACAGCTGCTGAGAATGCCCTCTCCAACTCAACACTGGTTGGCAACAGCGTGCCTACACAGTTATATACAAACTACAAAAATCGCCCCCTAGTTCCACATTCAAATAAAAATTTTTTTTTTTAATGATTCTTATTTATCTAAGCACCAGCTTCCACGAGGATACATGTGTGAAAGGAGTTTTCTCTAATTCCTCTTAATGTATTAGATGTGTGTAGCTTCTCAGTCATGGTCGATCTAGCGAGATCGGGATTGCATTCTACAAATCATTAAACCAATTTTGATGAAATTTCGTATACAAATAGATTTATGGGCTTGATTCTTTAAATTCGCTACAGGACTTGCGAAGCAGTAATCTGAAAAGTTTATTAAATAAAGTAAAAGATAAAGGTTATTATGAAAAGCTTGGACTCAATAAAATGCTTTAATTTAAAAATGTTTTTGTTGTAGTAAGTACCTCAGTCCGTAAAGAAAACCGCTGTGTCAGTATGTTATACCAAGCGGACAGCACACTAAGTGGGTTTTTGCTATACGTTCAAATCTGCCATACTACGTTTCGATTAGAATAAATTATTTTTAAAACAATTATACTTATATAAAAAAGTTGTCGGACTAGCCAGTTAAAGTACCTACGCATAAAAATTATTTAATTAATAATTATTAGTTTGTGAGCACTAACTGCTATTAAGGGTCAAATAGAATTATAATTAATTTGGTCTATGGCTTCTTCAAATATTTAATTAAGATAATTTTATCCACAATAATCGCGTTTAGCATCAGATTTACTCAAATTACGTAACAGGACAAATCTTGAGGGTGGGAATCAGGTATCACCTATAACCACTCCAATTCGTCACAGTAAAATATATAATATTTCTTCTTTTTAATTTTCATAGTAATTTAGATAATATTAGACAGAATCGGCAGTAACTTTCCAGTAGTAGCAGTATAATCGTTATCTCACTTTTCCATTAGGTAACCGGCTACTATTGATTTTGTTTATCTAAGTATAGGCTTGTAATCATGACTTCCTATTTTGTAACAGTACATTCTCTTATCCAAGAGGTTATTTATATTTTTATGCATAGTAACTTCCCTAGATAAATTTCATGTTTAAAAGTAATATATTGTTGTCTAATTAATATCAAGCTAGTCAACAAGATAAGAATATATATGATATTTTTTCAGTTTCAGGGAATAATGGACAAATTATTTGATTCGTTTGAAGCAGTACCAACGAATAATTTTGGCGAGTTTTCTGCTGGGGTTTTCAACTGGCTAGAGGAGTACTGCAAGCCACAGTCACTGCGGACCATGGTGCACGATGTTTTGCGGGAGCAGAGTTATACACCATAATTACAATTATATCTATTATAATTGTAATTATGGTGTGATAATACATAATTACAATTATATAAATATACTTTTGATTTTGTAGTACTTATAGCAAAATAAAAATTGAATACTTTACTGGCAGCTAAAAAAAGTATGTAAAGGTAAAATTTGTAAAAGTTTCCGGATATTATTTTTAAGCATAAGTTGATGAATATATTTTCCTGTAAAGGTTTTAAAACAGTCAGCTAATCCATTGAAAGGTTTAACCTTTCGCCAGCGCCGAACCTCTGGATCCGCAAACCGCACTAAGTCTTAGTAGTGGAGTAAGACCTTATACGTATTTTCTCCGTGTCTACCTTATCTGCTTATAATATGATTAAATATTGCAAATGTGCTTAAACAACTACAGATTTAATAAGACCTAATACGTGTTTTCTCCGTGTCTATTTTATCTGCTTGTATGATTAATAATTGCAAATGTGCTAAACTACAACTTTAAACCGGCAAACGTAGTTGAGTACAGCAAGGTCAAGGCGGCAGCGAGCCAGTGGATGCGGGAGGCTTAAAATTTACAATCTGAGAAGCATTTTGGCTGTTTGTAAAATTAAGGCTAAAATGATAAGGATTTGATTCCTGTAAAAAATCGCACACCTGTTTTTTCTGTCTATGAAGAAGAACTTTGAAGATGTCTATGATACCGATGTTTCATACCTAAGTTTTTGATGTAATACTTGCGTTAATTTTAAAGAGTAAGTCAAGATGTTCTATATTTAATATCTTGTTGTTAATTTTAGTGTCAAGCCATATTTTATTGTTATTCAGTAGATTAGATAATATTAATCTATTAGTTTTAAAATGATTGTTGAAAGGGAACAACGTTGAAGGAGGTAGGATAATGGTTGAATAATTATAATATATATTTTTGGTTATTAGTTGTAGCTATTAGGTGTTTGCTATATACAATTTTAATGTAAACGCAGTTCTAGATATATTTTATTTGCTCGATTCGATCATCTTATTCATATCATCGTATCGTGTTAACCCTTTAGCGGGCAGAGCACATTGAAATTTTTCATTGGTTTTCTACTTTAAGTGAATTGCATAAGGTTCATTTTATGGTGTCAATATATTTGACAATGCCCTATTAAGGGTTAAGCTCCGTATCTAGTGGAAGATGTATACTTGTATCTGTATATATGTGTCGGACCGTTTGCATGGCGTATCAAGACCTCTCCAATAGGACATCAAGATGGCGTCGTCGATACGGATACGTTAATCGGATCGAATATCCGTATCGTAGACATGTATCATGTACCACATTTGTGTAATATGTATGAACTGATGTACCTGCCTTTAGAGTTGCATCACTGATGTTACAAAATATATTTTCTTTAAGTTGTTATTTGTTTAAGAGCGAAATAAAACGAATTGTTATTTTATTAGCATATTATTATACTTAGCAAATTCTCCACTGAGTCCGTATGGTGGTGTATGACCCGAATCTTTCTTATCATGGTTTGTGACAAGACGCTAGTGGTCATTAGAGGGAAGTTTATAGGCTCAAAACAAGATTATGTACCTATACTAAGCCAATACGTAATGTATAAGTAAATCATACTTACCCTTAAATGTTTCACAAGACGTATCATTCCTTTACCTTATCGTTTCTTTAAAAATAAAACGTGCTATCAATTGCCTTTACAAGCTTCAAAGATGCTTATCTTTAACTTTATAAACTGCAAATATACTCAAAAAGACACTCATATTTTTAGAATGTACCTCTTAGACAGTACGTGTGAAAATACACATGCAGTCCTACACAGTAGGTACATAAATAACAAGAAAATCGTATTTTGAATGAGTCATAATATTAGTTGATCAGTAGGTAATAATTTTAGTTTACATTTGGACATGGAGATTCTGATTTTCTCTCTTAATATGTACTTACTTATCAATATTTGATACAACTTGTATTTTTGCAATGTGCTGTTACTATCGCTGCCACACTGTTGTTGAGAGACAAAAGTAAGTTTTCAATAACAATATGCAACCAACAATTGTAGCTTGTGGCGTACTTACGCCTCTAAAATGACGACCGATATGGCGCGGTGGCGAGTATACCCGCTCTCCGCTCCAAGGTCGTGGGTTCGATTCCCACACAGGACAAATATTTGTGTGCATGAACATGAATATTTGTTCTGGTCTGGGTGTTTTCCTATGTATATTAAGTATTTATTTACAAAAAAATAGTATGTATGTATGTTTATCCGTTATTTAGTATCCATAACACAAGTTCTTAATGATACTTATCTTGGAACTAAATGATTGGTGTAATTGTTAGAAAATATTTATTTATTTATTGCTTTTATATTCAAATCGGCTGAGGAGCGTTAGCTGCTATCTCAGCCTCAACGTTACAATTTACTGCCAAACTGATTTTATCACTTTAAACAAAGTATATTTATGGTGTTTTCCTATGTATATTAAGTAGGTATGTATTTACAAAAAAAAGGTATGTAAGTATGTTTATCCGTTGTTTAGTATCCATAACACAAGTTCTTAATGATACTTATCATAGAACTAAATAATTGTGTAATTGTCAGATAATATTTATTATTTATTTATATTAATGACAATAATAAAAATGTAATATAAACTATACTTTTTTATTAATTATGCTCGCTCGGCTTTTAATCGCAAATAGTACTTCTGCAATTTGTGAAGATATTTTAAAATATATCTATCTAAGTATATCTTTTGTTGTATTTTATTAAAAACAAGTGAAGTTAAATTATTATTGACAGTAATTTGCTACATTGCTACTATGGACTCACAATTATATTTATTTTCACATGAAGCTCCACGAAGAGCAGAAGAAGATAGAACGTTAATTTCATTATACGCGATTAATTCTAGTGTTCATACAGTTATTAAATAAGTTATTTGTATATTTCGTTACATTTGTAAAAAGAAATACATTGTAATACTTAAAATTATTTATTTATGTTATACAGATTTATATACAATACATTTACTCTGACATTTAATATGTATAAATAGACAATAAAATATTATTAGTGCCTTTCCAAGAGAATATAATTATATTATATAGTCCAAACATTTGTAAAAAGGGTTATGTATGTAAATAAATATAGAAATTTTCTATTTTAAATTTACTTTTATTTTTTATACAATGAAAGCCTAATGTATTGTAATTTATTATAACGATATTGCACAAATAAAGTCTGACTATATTTCGGCTCACGCACAATGGTCCATAGCAAGGACTAAGTGCGGAAACCACCACCACTAACATAAAACTAACAAAGTCTGACTAAAACCAGTAAAATAATAGTTTTAAAATTGGTTCCTCTTGTAAAACCACCAATATTCTGGCACCGTCGCAATATTCTGTCAAAATCAAAAAAATGAATATGTAAAATAACAGCATATTATTAATATCAATATTGTATTGGTTTTATTATTATGGTGTAATTTTAATTTTGTTAAGGACATTTAGGCTATATAAATAAAGAAATGAAGTCTTAAATCACATCACTGTAATTATTTATACTTGTTAAATTATTACTTAATTTTATTGAAATATAATATTTTGTAATTCTTTGTAGAACACACATTGAGTGCATTACATAATCAATTTGCCACATAATTTGACATTGGCCACATAAAAAATTACAGAATCATATCTACTTGGTAACATTAACAACTCCTAGTCGTTATAAAGGGACCAACAAGTTGTACTCAAACCTTTTGGCTATTACTGACTAAATGATTATTTTAATTGTATACCTTTATACACACTCTATGAAAATACTTTTATTTCAAGTATTATTTATTTAACGACTATCCTTGGTTCGGGATATGAAATGTCATTTGAAATGAAATATATACAAATGTGTTCTTGTTCTATGTAGTAAGATCTAAATTTAAATGCACATGAAGTATGCATATCATTGCTTGTGACTGTACCACTTTCCGTATCTTTGCCCCATCTCTAATGTAAAAGAACACAACCCTACTTTTTAAGTTTTCATCCTATCAAATTGGTTGGGCCCAGGGGCTTAGGCGTAAAGTATAAAAACAAACAAACACACGGACTTCTATGTTTAGAAAGATCAATTGCCCCATGACATGTATGAAGCAGTGCATTTGTAAATGATTTGAAAAATTGGCAGAATTTATGTTGTGCAATATTATTGAAAAGCAGAAAATCCACGAAAACAATAAAACATTTTGATGGTTACAATTTTTTTTAAATTCCTTTCGATATATCTATTCTGCACTAATGTGGAAAGAGTTTCGAATGGATCGTTTTAAAATGATTCCAATATTACATAATTTTACTTTGGGTTCTATGCCGTAACAGCAAAATAATTACGTCTTTGAGATAATTTTCAGTCCATCGCACTCCATACTTGTCGGTAAGTCCCAAGGCACAGCCTCCTTAGTACTAAGTAGGCTGATGGCTTGGTGGTTGACTGGTGAGTTAATACCATGAGTTTTCATCGGAACATGTAGTTTAAATCCTTGGTAATTGCAACTGTCCGGTGACTGCGGTTCTATGTAATCTTTTCTCACCGTATTCTGTACTGTGTAATTACACCACATTTAAAACGAGAAGGATTTTACGCTTATCTTGACACAAACTTTATGTGTCTTAAATATTTACTATTAGAAACTCCTTTCAGTTAAACTGCATAGCCTAAAATCATTAGATAGACCATTATAAAACTACCTACTGAATCAGCCGTCAGCATCGACTGGATCTCAACTTAAAATTAAACCCTCTCGCTTTCCGTTGGCTGTGAAAGTAAGGTAACGTCTCCCATCGGATAGCTCTCAGTTCTCCGGACCGCAGCCAAATGCTTTCGCTCCCTCGGAGTGCCGCAACACAACCTCTTCAGCACGCATGCGTAGCACATCAGCAAGGAAAGCATGAGTAGCAGACCTACGACCACAGTCACCACAAGTAGGATGCGCAGCTCGCCGTTGGTCTCCGTACCTCCTGAGTTGCGACCCATTATTAGAAGGCGGGGTTTCATCTGAAACAAGAAGTTTATATGAAGGTAAGATAAACTGCCGCATGCATTCTGCTGGCGACCTGGCGAGGAAGCTATTTGGGAGAGGCAGCATTACGGAGGTTCGCAGTTGCCTTAAATTACAGCGATTTTCTTCTTTTCAAAAAAAGAAACCCATGAATTGATCCATAGACTAAGTACCTAGTTACTTCTAACAAATTACATATTATTAAGAATATTATTTTGAGGAAATATATTGAATTTCATGTTGCTTCTTCCATGGATACACTTTACTACGCTTTCTTTTTTATCAATTTTCCAACTTACTTTCAAAACAAATTTAGAAATAGGCTTCAATTAAGTAGTAGAAGGCAGTTAATTAGATTATATTGAAGGCAATCATAAATTTATTTTCTATCTTAGCATAAACTATTGACCTTCAGGCTTTACGATAGTCCGTTAACTTGTATTAAAACACGTTGTGTATATTATTTTATTAAAAATATAAATAAAGCTCCGCGAGTTAGCCCATCCATCAATAAACAAACCATGATTCAAACCAGCGCGTCAGTACGGCTTAACCGCATCAACTTTGGAAGCACAGTTTTAGCTCGTTCAAATCTAGAAAGTTCCGGCATAGTAGAAACAAATAAGTACGATATCTTCATACATACGCACCGAACACTGCACGCAAACATTAACAAAGTTTATAGCTGCTAAAGGTGCGCCTGTCGTGACTACACTGCTGCCGTATGTAATACGGCCCGTAGGTACCCTCCTACGCGCCACCGACTGCATTTTCGACGATTGAATAAACTAGTTCTCCTGGTTCTAGCCCGGGGGACGTCGCTTTCGACCCCGCTTTTCGCTTGTCGACAGAAAGGATTGACCCCGTCCCTTTCTGTCGACAAGCGGCGGGCGTCGTCGTAACATTTTTAGTTGGTACAACGGTTGGCGGTCGCGTCTGCCGATAGCCGATGGTGAGTTCCACATCCCCTTTCGGGCCCCCTTTGGCGGAAAGGCAGTACATAAATGTATTGTTACCGACGTAAAAAAAGTCACGAATGGAACAAATATATTATAAGAGCAACAAACCTTACAGTTTATTGTATCTTGCACATAACATTAAATGGTTTATCTATGAGGAAGTATTGGAAAAATCTTTGCAGAAGATTCCGCGCGGCTTATTTTTTATTGCGCGTAAACCGCAGACAAAGAATATGGAAATCATGATCATGAAACGTGAAACCTACATATAACATGTCGTCTCTTTAATTTTAATTTTCTTCTATTACCATAAGGAAGTGGACTTAAGTCAGCAATGGTTATACAAATTTACTATTTTCTTTTAAATGAATTTTTTCTATACATTTCACGGTAAGTACATAGAAAATGAAGCGCTCGTAGCTCTGCGGTGCTCGGTGGTCGAAAACGATCACCGAAGTACAGCAGAGTTTACAGAGGTCAGTCCTTGGATGGGTGACCGTTTGTGTGCCATTTGATATCGAGCGCTTCCGTGCTTCGGAAGGCACGTTAAGCCGTTGGTCCCGGTTATCACTAAAATGTGGTAGTCGTTAAGCCATGTTAGAGGCCTAATGGGCGGCTTGATAAATTCTAACAGCCATACACCTGCTTCCGCCAATCCTCACTGGGTCCGCGTGGTGGAGTATGGCTCAATACCCTCGCAACTTGGTATGTGAGAGGAGGCTTGTGCTCAGTAGTGGGACGTTTATGGGCTGAGATGATGATGATGACATAGAAAATTACAAACACGGTAATTTCTTTTTCTCCGTAAATAATTTCTTGAACGCTAGTGATCGTTTAAAATAAATTTGTGCATGTGCAACTTCTTTTTACTAGATTTTTCGCAACTGTTATCTTTCAAAAAATCGAGAAACAACTCAACACGACTCGTTCTTTGCTCTTACACAGGGCATCTTCAGGTAAAATGTGAGACTCAGTCTCAAGACAACAACGTTTATACAACAAACGAGATATATACACGCTAAAATTATTATTATTACTATTGCTATAAAATATATTCAGTAAACTGGACACGGCCAGTCTATGTGTGGGTCACGCAGGCCAAGTCGCGGTATCGAAAGTTACGCTCTATTACCCTTTCACGCCAGTACCACAATGGTGATTTTAATGTCGTTTTTATAGAAACAAGGGTGAACTTTAGACTTATTAATTGTCGCTGAATCACGCTGGAATTGGATGTATGCCGCAGCAAGTAATCGGTCACATCACATTGGAAGTCAATGTCTAGTGACCGTCATTGGGTGGATGATTATGATGACTTCGATTGGCTGGTTATAAAGGGTATCTCGTAAGAGTGCATTTTTTCATTTAAAAATAAAAAAACAAGTATTTTATGACAGAGTTGTGGTATTTTTATTGTATTGTAAAAAATACATGTTCAGATTTAATTATTGAATAAAATATCCGTCCAATGACCCCCACGGCTCAGATGACAGGCCATTAGATACTCTTTTTATGAAATTTTCCATGACTTTTGCACAGAGATGTGGCTGTATATTACCGATGAGGCGTTGGATTTCCGATTTGAGGTCAGGAATTAACAAAACCCCAAAAAAAAAACCCAAGCACCAAAAATTTTGAAAAATTGCGCAACATGTTAACTGTCTCCTGTTCCTCCTAAATGGCTTAGTCGATTTCTAGTACGTATAAATAATAAAAGTTACACCGCGCTAAACGTCAGAGTAAGGTCACAAGATAGTTGTAAGCTATCCTTAGTTGCATCCTGTAGTTGGCGCTGTTGTCCTGAACAATGTCTAATAGTAAGAGCTTGTTTATAAGTATAGTTTGCCATATAGCAAGCGTACCCAACACTTTAACTTTTATACGCGGCCTATACAGCAACCGCCATAAAATGAATGCTTCCTAATACGCCTAGATATGTCTAGGCGTAAGCAGTGACTAAACTACTATGCCATGGGGACTTGTAAACAAAGTTTATTTTTGATTTTCTATGTCTCGTGACTACCTATCATAATAATAATCAGAGATTATTATTGGGGTATTCGTATCCATTCTTGATATTACTCATGAAAAAGTAATTCTGTCTGTTACGCTTTCACGCCTTAATTACTAGAGCGATTATATGAAATTTGGCCCATCGTTTTCCTGAAATATTACATGTGTTTTGCTGGTCATGCAAAATATTCCCGGGCCGGCGAATCGCACCTGCAATGTAGTTATAACTTTAAAAACCCAGTATCTTTTTTAAACAAATAATGAAGTTATTTCTGAGTTTACACTCTCAAAAAGCGACGTAACTAGTAAAAGTAGTTTAAGTATAAATATTAGAGAAATTACACTTGAACCCATTTAGCTTCCAACCCGCTCTTAACATAAATTGGAAGAACCGTTTTCAAGTGGAATCTTTCCATTTTGTCTTTATAGGGTATGTGCACGATCATTTGACATAATGATAGATCTTTTATGGTTGGAAACTGCGTTCTTCAAAAGGAATTTATATCCGGAATGTAGATTAACTCGTTTTTATATGAATAACTGTTTACACTTTCTAGTAAGAACTACGTAGTAAGTAAGTAGTACGTTTTAATGTTGATATAAAAATAATGGATTACTTGCTGCTTCTGCTATTTTGCTAAATATCAAAATATACATAATTACATAATGGCTTTGTGCGTTTAGCACATTTAGCCAGTGTCAAGTAAGTGATATATTAATAATATATAATTCATAGTAAATGAGAAGGAGTGGTGATAAAGATGATAAATGGTAAATGAGATACCCTCCCCTAACCCCCTTGAGTCCTCAGTAAAGATGTGGGACTATACTGAGACCTCACATGGACTCCTTAAAAGAATTTGAAAAGTGATGTTGCACTGCTTTGTTTGATTTACCAACACTCATGTATGTTCACAGGCACTTAACGGATAATAATTCACCTTTATTACACATTAATGTTAGAAATATCTCAAATTTTAGAAAATCAAACAAAACTGCAATTTATCTATATTGGTTTCTTTTTATGTGGATGGAAAGATATTATTTTGTTTTAGAGAAATTGATTTCTAAATTATGTTTTCCCATCCAGTCTAGTACTAAAATAGTCCAAATACTATCTACTTAAAATCTATTCAAATTAACAATTATTCAATTTATACATAAAATTGTTTAATTTAAATGTCATAACATAACAAGTGGCCTAGTCTATATTAATCAGTCAATAATAAAATGGTTACTAATAAATTTCAAAGCCATTAAGTTCTACTTTTTTTTAAATAATTTTAAAGTTGATAGTTTGAAGAAGTTTTAAGATTATTTTAATATAATAATGTCACCTATTTTGATATTTTATCAAAAGTAAAAAAAAAAAAGATGTAATTCAACGAAAGTAGTTGTATTTTTCACATTATATCAACATTTTCCATCAAAGTTGCTTAGCTAGTAAATTTAATTATAAACTAACATCTTATAAAGATTATGTTGTAAAGTATAAAAAAATATGAAATGTCCTATCCTAAATCCTAGGTTTACTTATAAATACTTTTGCACAAATACCTGTATGTGGTTTGTATGGTCATTTAAACACATAAGTAATATGTAGGTAACTATTGCCTACGGCAATATAGGTATATATCCGGCTTTTCCCATTCAAAGACTTACCATAATAAACATTGTATAACTTTTGTGACTAAATTCATTATAATTCCTTTCAATTACCACTGTACTACGGTCGTCACCCCGATCTCGAGGTTAGTATGATCACTAGGTCAAGCACCCATCAAACTGAAACTTGTGTATAAAACATTGCGCAAAGAGTCCTATAAAAACCCGACACGACACGACTACGACTAGCCACACTATAATATATAGTTTTTCACATCGCATGCCTGGCTTCATATTGTCCTATTAGTGATTGAATGTCCAAAAAATTTTTCCAAGTGCTCGCAAATAACGTTGTAAATAGAACCCCAGTGTAATTTTTTCACATTCCATAACAGTTTTAATAGATTAAAACGGCTATAATGAGACTAGTGATATTCTTTTATCTTTAAAGACTTAAAATCTTGTAAATAGCTTTATCTAATTACATCGAATTCCAGACACTTAAGTGTTTTTGCCGGACTTTTCGTAAGGGTTACTGCGTTTCCAGGTCATAGATGGCTCAAGAAGGAACAAGAGTGGTTTTAAGTCAGTAAAAGTCTGACACAAACAGGCAGTAGAAGGTCATTTGATAATTTACAATTCGAAAAAAAAGTCTTGGAAAAATATTTACGATTTATAATTCATTAATAATGTTAGTAACAGTATTGTTACTGGTTAGCATGACACGATTTTGTCACGAGAATTCACATTCATAGTAATATCACGAACGCTCATTTCATTAATTTATCACTACTGCACTGAATGATCTACCGCCAGAAATACATATCTGTTTGTTTATTTTTCAACTGACCGTAATACCTGTCCTGGTATTTAAATAGAAGTCATAAAAATGTTTTCCCATATTACTCGTATTCGTAATGTTGCACGAATGCTGTAAGTTTCGAAAAGATTGGAGAGTCCCCAATGAAGGAACCTGACAATGGTTTGGCCTAGCAAAAAAAAGTTGACGGTTAGAAGGTGCTTAACTTTTTAAAGATGAAGTAAGTAGCGAAAAATTCTGCCGCCTTATTATTATTTTTGTAATTGCATATAGGATAAGTACGTTGGCGTGAAAGTGGGCCGGTATGTCTACAGACAGATTGACAGACAAAAGAGCTGTCACATGTTGGAGTGGAGACCATGTTGTTATGCGTGTAAATGTAATGTAGGACGACCTGCGGCAAGATTGACAGACGACTTGAGAAGGGTGGGTGGATCTGATGGTACATAACAGCGTACATCATTTGGCTGGTTGATTAAAATTACTGTTTATGTAGCTCACATAATATGTGCTACATTTTGGTTCAAAATATGTCCATTGAAGCTTAGAATGACATTTCATTGATTATGGGTATTGCGTGTCACCATTATATGAATTCCGTGTTCTGTGACAGACACCATCTCGTCATCTTTGTGTGCATGAACATGAATATTTGTTCTGGGCTGGGTGTTTTCCTAAATATACACAAAAAAAGTATTTTTCTATGTTTATCCGTTATTTAGTATCCATTACACAAGTACTTAATAATACTTACCTATCTTGCAACTAAAAAAATTGTGTAATTGTCAGAAAATATTTATTTATCTCCACTTTCAGTTAAATAAACAAAGTCACAGTCCCGCGTGGATGTCGGTTACCGCTGCAAAATGCCTACCCAGGAAAGACACGGTCAGCAAAATGATTCCCAGGTCAATTCACAGACACTAACATCAACGACGCAGTCATTATCCGCAGGCTGTATAGATTGTCTTTATGTAGATGTTAAAGTTTTTAATGATGAAGATATTTAAATGTAATTAATACTAAGTTTCCACTCCTACCGGCAGTCCCGGAGTGCAACCCGTTGTTTTGGGATAGATAACTAAAGCGATTATTGTATAGCTTCTCTTTATACAACATTTGACGTTAAATTATTTTCAGGTAACAAAATAAAGTGATGGTCGGGAGCCCCGTGCAGCAGATATCGAAATAATTTAATTTCGCCATAACTTTAAAACCAAACCTCCAATTTTGATCATTCAAAGACCAAATATTATCTACATAAACTGCACTTAGTGATGAAATAATTTACTTTGATCAGGATTAATAGCATAAGTAAAATAAATGCTTTTAAATGAAGTCCAAAAAAAATTCAAGATTAAAAAAAAAATGGCTGTTGTGCCTCACTCGACATTGATAGTTATAGGGTGTCACGGGCTTTTTAGTAGGTATTTAATAAAAAAAAAAAATATAATAAAAACATTTATTGCCAAAAAGTGGTACAACATTGATTTACTGGTAGTCCCCAAACTAGGTAATCCTGTCTCTTGGGGACTAGAATTTGAGATTTGCATTAATTTTAAATTATCAGCGTTGCAAATATTTAACAATCATTATATTATATTATATTCTAGACATTTATGGCCATATATTTGTGTACTTAAATAACTTTTTACGTTAGCCTGTTTTGTGCGTGTGTGTGGAATGATGTATTAAAGCGTGAGTGGGTATATGGTAACGTGTGTGAGTGTGAGATAGCATGTAAGTGTGTGATAGCATGTAAGTGTGTGTGTGTGTGATAGTGTGTGAGTGCATGGGTGTGAGTGTCTAAGAAAGTCCATTGACCAGTAGAAGCTCTGAATTGTCGTAGGTAAGCGAAAGAAGCCACGCCAACACCTTCCTCCTGGCTGCGCAAGAGCCGCTGTACTTTATATCGCATTTAGCTACTACTTTGTTGTATATTAGCGGGAACAAATAATCGCTGTGTCTTCTCGCAAATGCGGTCCTAACAGCTGGTAAAGGAATTTTAAAAGTTCTTTTTTTTAATAACTCTTCGTATGACCCAGCTGCTAAAACCATTTTATGCGTCAGAAGGACTGCCCTGAGTATATACAACCTTCGTACGCTCAGTACCTGAGTATCCGAATACACCAAACTGGTAAGATAACGACGCGGCACCCCTAACAAGGTTTTCAACACAGCTCTCTGAGCCCTCTCGACTCGCAGCATGCTGGTCTTGTCTGCACCACCCCAGGAAGAAATGCAGTAGGCAATGATGGACTGACCAAGGCTTAGGTAGACCATTCGAATAATGGAAAAGCACGCAACACCGCGAAGGAGGTACATTAAGTTGACTATCTTCCGGACACGTTTGGATAGAATGTCTATATGTTGATGGAAATTCAATTTGTGATCTATCAAAATTCCCAGATACTTGATTTTATCGACTTGCGAGATATCATCACATCGACACACAGAAGCCTGATTCTGGCAACAGTTGCTTTGGTGAATTTTAATCGATGGAATATTTGAGGGTTGCGAGGATTTATAAGATCTACAATTAATTAGTGCATTTTGTGGTTCTATCTTATATAGTTTAGGCAGCGTACGCAAAATGAGTAACTGTTCTGGTTGATTTTTTACACTTTGTGTCCGAAAAACCCAAATATCTTACGGAACCCTTTTTTTTTTCAAATTAAAATATAGCCTATGTTACTCAGGGATAATGTAGCTTTCTGATGAAAAAAGAATTATCAAAATCGGTCCAGTACTTTTTGAGTTTATTCGTTAAATACTAAAATACAAATCTTTCCTCTTTATAATATTAGTGTAGATTTTCTACCTAGTAGGTAGCTAGTTTGAAAACGCATGTTCGTCAGTTTCCCTCATTAACGTCGCTCATTATTGTCTGTTACTAACGAGGGTAGCTAAATGTTTAATCGGACTGGGGCGAGAGGGAATTACACTTAAGATGGGAACTTCTGTCGAGTTCTGCCGAATCCTCTCTTTTTCCGCTTATTGGATCATTCCAACACATATTAGCGTAATTACAATGTCCTATGCAGGGGCTTATATTGATACAGCACATTGAAGGTCAAAATTATTAATTTTTCTTACGCCCATTGAGACCAATGCAAAATTGGTTATTGAGGCGATTTACGCGCGCACAAAGGGTTCAAAAATTGCTTGAAATATTTATAAATTCCCAAACGAAAAAAGAGGAATGTAAAATTTTAGATGTGTGTATTTAGGAGGCTGTCTTTATCATCGCAGCGTTAATTTTGTTGTTTGTTTGTTAGGAGACCTTTCAACTAGCTGATGTATGAGATTTCGCCCGTGTCGATTTCGGTTTTGTGTCATATTATCGTATTCTCCTGTGTTGATATGGTGTTTTCTTATTTGAAATGTGGTAGTTTGGTGGTAATCCAATGATGATTTAAACAATATCAGCGTATTCCGTGTAGCTTATAAAGCGTGGTTGACTAGCAAACATTTAAAGTTTTAATGTAATACCGATTTCAATCCTCAATGGGCTGTAGTTTTTTAAAACGCGTCAAACATTTTAAGTATGCGACAAAGACTCTTCCCTGTTGTAACTTTTGATACTTCCTTATACATTAAAATGAATAACCGATATATAACGGATATATCTAAATCACAGCTACCCTAGGACGTTTAAGAGAGTTGTCAAAAAATTTATTCTAAAAAAAATTAACTGGCTTTCGCAAATAAATTTGCTGACAGAAGCTAGTCTTTATGGTATGGTTTATAATGATTCATAATCACATAAAGATCAAAGTTTGTACATACATTCACGCCTGTTTCCCCGAAGGGGGAGACAGAGGGGGTTATACGCCCACACTTCGTTAATTACATTGTCGGTCCCACGTAATAGGTGGCGAGCCTATAAAGTTTCTCTTAAAGGTATATTTTGTCATTTGCTTATTTAAATAAAGATAAAAGTTTGTCTTAGGTATATCTTATCATGGGGGCCCCAGAAACCCGCAGCACACTTTTACCTCCAAGTATTTTCTGCGACCCCTATCCTTACTCCACATCTCCAAATATCATTCGCATAACACAAATACAATGAATATCATGTGTTTTAAGTTGTTTGCATTCAACATATTTCATCGGTTAGTCAAGTGTGAAGTATGTTGTTAACAGACTTGACGTGATGAATCTTTAATGAAGTCTACTCATATGTCGTTCATTACTTCGCATTTGATTAAACATTATGTTAAGTCATCGTCATTCTTCTATGATATCAACTAACCAGACTACAATTAATTATTATTGAATTCCATTTGATAGATAACGTTCTTACGTTTGACTCAAATTAAAATCCAAAGAACAAATTCATTCATTTGTTTTGTCTTGTAGGCGCCTGATTGTGGTAATGCGAGCTATGTTTACACTGTATTAAACTTTTTTTAATTATTTGAAAACTTCTTTTAATAAAACTGATAATTTTTATGCCTAATTTAGTATTTAGGGAGTAAGCCATTGTATTTAAGTGTGAATTAAGATTCAGTATGCAGTTACCCCTTGTCCTGGGTGATGGGCGGAAAGCGACGTGACTGTTATTGGAAACAATTTATTTTCATTCAGCTGTTCACTCTTTGAACTAATGAGAAGTATACGTGATCTTTATCCTACTGCTCGTAAGTAAAAAACTGGTAGATAATAATGCATAAAGACACATTATACCTAAAATAATTATTGATTATTTACCATTCGTTATTTGAATGTAGGCATGCCTACGTGTGATGCATTTTTCATTCACTTTTCACTCATAAGAATTTGCAAAATTAAGAAATCCGTAATTAAAATAATTCAATTTATAATTTTTAAGTATAAAAAGGTAATGTTTAATTTCAATTGAAACTCTTATGTATCTCTTATTATTTGTAGAATTAAAATAAAACATCTTTAAACCTAAATTATATCACAATATATTTTGGATACATTTAGTCAAGGTGTAGGAAAAAGGCTTTATTCCTATAAAAGTATAAATATCATTTGACGTTTTCTCTTCCACCAAATTTAGAAGTTCTTTCGATTTAATATTACGATGTGTTTTAAAATAAGTAGATAGGTAATAAAAAAAAACGTGTCATCATGTTCCCTATTAGAATTCTCAATACATTTGTTTCTTATAAGAGAAACGAGATGTGTCTGCAAAATGTTTGTTTGGATAGACACTGCCAAGAGAATCGAGGCCATTATCACTCTACCGTGAATACGAGGAAAGCTTTCCACAAACATTTGTATCGATTTTGACTGTTTTTAATGTGGAAACAATGTGTAGTTGTTGTATTTAAGATATATCGGGCGTTACACAACTCCCGTTATTGTTCACTCGAAAGTTTAAGGCTAGAAAAGAAAATTATAATCTGTAAACTGCGGACGGCTGCCGAGTGATAGAATTGTAATTCAAGTCAAATTAGTTTCAAGTTTGACTCAGCTTAAAACAGCTTTTTGAGTCAACTTGAGAAGACGTTCATTTACGGCGAGCAGGAGGATATTTGAGTGAGGAATCAGTGGGAAAGAATCCCATTGTTGTAAGATACTTTAATTAGGGCATAAATCAATTTGAAGATATACTTTAACATCATTTTTAAAGAAAAGATTTTAATTGATAAGTTTTCATTATCGCAGAAGTTTTACGATATTTTTTGTGTTTTCTACTATCTACATATTTATGAATCCTTTACGTAGTCTAAAACCTGTAGAGCATTCATAGAATATAATACTAATAGAAATCTTTTAGCGTTATATTCCACATGTTACATCTGAACAAAATAATGTGCTTTCTAAATTTATAAAATATTAACGCGAATGACCGACTGACCTATCGACGCACACTCTTTAACACATCTAACGTATCAAATTGGACCTGTTCCTGAATTGGATCCCTGTGTAGGTTAAAAACTTGTACAAATATCCGTCGTGTTTCTTATATAGAAGCAAGAATCTTTATTAATGGAATATAATAAACTAATCTTCTAGAAACGTCTGGTTTGTACACAAACAATACTGATTGATTTTATAGGATTAGACGGTTGAGTTAGTATATCTGATGAGCAATAAGATAAGGTTAGGTTGTAAATTTCTTCCCCCCCCCCCCCCGACTGGTCTCCACCTTGTAGTGGTGGGGGGGCTGAGTACCTCCCGGTAGGGCGGAGAAGCCACTAGGGAAAAGGTAACACCCAGAGGTTGGCGACTCTAGGTGCCCTTATCTACTGACTACCGGGCGGAAACTAAGAGGGATCTGGAGGGCGCAGCTAGCGTGCCAGAAGGGCCCGTCAAGCAGCGCCAGGAGGGTCTTAGGCGGCGGGAGCAGGGGACCCCTGCTGTCTACCATGGACCCTCCGGAAAGTCGGCCACCCACGCTATGGTCACACGGGAAGGTAGGAGGGGCGCGTCCACTGCGCCTCTCTGAGGAGGTCCTCTCGGTTTTGGTCCGGGGACGTTGGCCGCAGGCGGGGTGTCAGACGCTGCAAGCCAGATACTGGCCCCCGCCTTTTCCTCAACAAGCGGCGGGCGTCGTCGGAAGATTTTTAGTGGGTATTACTGCTGGCAGTCGCGTCTGCCAGTGGTGAGTCCCACACCCCCCTTTCGGTCCCCCTTTGGCCGGTAGCGTAAATGCATTTTGTTACCGAAGTAAAACAAAACAAAAGAAAAAGAGGTTATAAGTTCCTTAGTTTAGATGACACGTTAAATACTAGACTTTATTGATTGGTTGCAGGTGCCTAGGTGGGGCCCCGTATAAACAATTGTTTGGGGGCCCTTAGGAAGGGTAAAGATTCTTGACAAAAAAATGCATACAATTAAAAGAAATATACTTTAATCATAATTGACTATAGATAGACAACTTTTGTTTACAAAATGTTTACAAACTATTTTAAATCTATATAAATAACTTCCAACGTTCCTTCCAACGTATTAAATAACGTCCAACTTCGAGAAAGAGGTCAATCGTCGAATCCAGCTCGGTTGGGCTGCGTTCGGGAAACTACGCAAAATCTTCTCGTCCAAAGTACCTCAGTGTCTCAAGACGAAAGTCTTTGACCAGTGTGTGTTGCCAGCGATGACGTATGGGACTGAGACGTGGTGCCTGACTATGGGCCTCATAAGGAAGCTCAAAGTCGCTCATCGTGCAATGGAGAGAGCTATGCTCGGAGTGTCCCTACGTGATAGAATCAGAAATGAGGAAATCCGTAGGAGAACCAGAGTGACCGACATAGCGAAGCGCGTTTGCTGGCTGAAGTGGCAATGGGCGGGGCACATAGCTCGGAGAACCGACGACCGATGGGGCGTTAAGGTTCTTGAATGGCGACCAAGAATCAGCAAACGTAGTAGAGGGCGGCCCCCAACGCGATGGACCGATGATCTGGTCAGGGCGGCGGGGAGCCGGTGGATGCAGGCGGCAAAGAATCGATCTACGTGGAAAGCAATTGGGGAGGCCTATGTTCAGCAGTGGACTTCGAATGGCTGAAATGATGATGATGATGAAATAAAAGAAAGTTGTATTAATTACCCCATTCATAACTCGAGAACGACTGAAGCGACTTTTGCGAAATGTCCATAATATTTTGTTTGTGTCTAATAGATCATAGTACGTAATTTATTTATTGCCAAAAGGTTCAAACAAACATCAACATTATCAACCCCCGTGGCTCGGGGGCCCGTATCCCCGCTGGTCACAGAGTGCAATGCTAGTTAGGATTATCATAAGTGGTACTAAAGTAGATTGTTAGTTCAAGAGAACATCTAGTATCTTTCGTCACTCTTTGAAATATAAAAAAGTAAATAACGATAAAGCATAAACTATTTCGAAATATATTCCTATCTTAAATTGTGTTATTGATATATTGGGGCATTCGTCACCCTTTGAAATATAGAAATAATAGTAACAATAAAGTATAGACCATTCTACAATATTTAATACTGGCAGCCCAGTGTAGTAACATGGGCCTGCAATACTAAGTATCACAGTTTTAAAATTCTATAAACTTGTTTAATTCTTATTGTTGTTTTATCTTTAGGCATTACCGACCTATTCTGAAAGTTTGTGGAACGGATGGAGTTATGTACTTAGCTCTGACAATATAGATAGTGATTGATGTACATAATTATTTAATTGTTTATTTTAATTCTAATGACATTGTATTGTAATCGTCCTGAAGTACGCTCGTGTGATAGATGTAATTGGTGTATGTTTTTTTTATAAATAAGAATATATTTTTAAAAAGTTACAAATTTTTATAATGGTCAGTTTACTAGTTACATAAAACTGTAATAATAGTGGCTATAAACCATTTCTTATTTTAAATCTGCAACTTCTATATTTTGGGAATCATAAAAGATCTTAGTTATGCAGGCCCATAATAGGAGTATATAATTGTGTTAGAGGTGAACAAGTCAACTACCGTATCGAGCTATAGCGTAGAGATGAATTGTTACATACGTAACAATATCGTATAGGGATACCCTTATAACGAGGTTGTGAGTTCAGCTAAGTACTTAAAGCCCCGCCTCAAGTTAGAGAAAGTGACAGAAGCTGTTAGCTTTCTAGCTAGAACTGGGTCTTCGAGAGATGGATTAGACTGCCTGCCGGTGTCGGGAAGCTGGAAATAACGAAGTTTCAACTATAATGTAGTGTAATATGGCCTAAAGAGATATATGATTGATCATTATTAAATGCATTTAGGTTTTAGGTGGTAACACATACTGTATGTTTTAAAAGTAATTGATTTTATTATATATATGATTTCTTTTAGAACCATTTTTGTACTTTATCTATTTTACATATAAATATTTTGTTATTATTTTTTTATGTACATTACAATATATTATAAAAAACATATATACATACATAATATCACGCCTGTTTCCCCGAAAGGGTAGGCAGAGGCATACTATACGCCCACACTTCGCCATTTACATAGTTGGACCCACGTAATAGGTGGCGAGCCTATTATAAAAAACGTTTTATTATTTAGTAAGTACAAGACAGAAATTTGCAAAATCAGAAATTGATTTTTCACCTATATTTATGACAGAATTCCTCAAAAAGTTGCTCTAATATGGCTGAAATCATTTACACATATATCATTCATTAGTTTATGAATGCGTCATTTATAATTTTAAATATTTAAAACACTTTTGATTTTTAAAAAAAAAAAAATTTTAACGGTAAAATTGAAAAAATATATGAGCATTACCCTTTACTACCTTCCAAATCTATCTATCTCATATAATGTTTTAGCCCCAAACAAAGCACATGATTCTGTACGGGTTTTCGAAATACGTAATGACCTTTTACTTACCTTAACGTAACCCTTAATAGCATTGTGGTCAATTAATTGCCACCATAAAATAAACCTTAATGGTAGTGCCCAATGAAAGATTTCAACCTGCCCTGCCCGTTAAAGGCGTAACTACCGATTTCTCCAAAATTTCGTAGTCCGTCTACTACGAGAAACCATTCGTAGTAAGCTACTTGCTACGAGATTTATATTTAATTACAAGATCATGCATGAGTATGAGTCACGAATATTATACCGGTCATACCATATTACCAAACCGGTTTCTTTGGAAATTTTGAATTTCTAAAGTAATTGGTTAATATTAATTAAAAATACAGAAATCCTTATTCGATTCATTATACTTAATACTTTTTTGTACTCCATCATGAAACAATATATTGAGGCTTCAATAATATTATGATATGTTTAGGGCTCCTCGCACAAATCAAGGTGATAGTGTATTAGGTCATATCTAATATTCGAATTCTAATCGAAATTAAGTATTAGAATACCCAATTGAATTCTTCCAACATAAACCCCACTCATAGGTATTCTTATTGAGCTAGAATTCACTTAAAAGTACTAATATTATTTCTGAGCCATTCATGTCGCGTATTCTACTAACGACACGTTGCTTGAGATCCTAAGAAAATATTGCTCCCTTGCAAATAAATGCTTTTACATTGTAAATGTGGGAATGAATGAATAATGTTTCATTCCTTTGTTTTCTTGTGATTTCAATTCAAATAGTTCTATTATCTCGTTCGATAGTTGATGACATTGCTTCAAACTAATTAAAGCAATGGTTTTGATGTGAATATGACTGCGACAGACCGCGCAAAGGGCCTGATTGTATGATGTAGCTGGTAAAAACTTGATTTAAATATCTGCTTTTCAAGTTAAGCGAAAATTATATATACCGACCGCTGTTCTCTAAATGATGACTTCATATAATATATTATTATTCATATATGAGATATAAATCGGGCGCCCGCGACTTTCTTCGCGTTACCTTACATTGTTTATTCTTGGGTCAAATTTATGTATCCTAATTTACTCCTTATAATATGACGAATACGTATATACAAACGTGACGTGTTTGTATTTATGAGTTTGACCTTTTTCTTATGGGTAACGCACATACTTGCCAACTTTATTTAAAATCTTTACCTTCGTGGGCCAGCTGGAAAATATTTCTCCATGGAATAAGCTGAGCTCTTTACCTATTTTTTCTTATTATAGGTATTTCTTTTCTATATCTTTGTGTGTGTTTTGAATGAATAAATAAAAATCAAAAAAAATCTATGCAGTCTTTTTAGTCAGTTAGTAAATAAATGTTTTAGCGACTCAGGCTGCAAATTATGTAAATACATCTAATACATAGCAAATCAATCAAAATAACGCTGCGTAAAAGGATATTACGAAGTTTTATGTTATCTGCTATTTTTATTTTACGAGTATTTTATATTGTCTTCTCACATAGGGTCCATCATAAAATCAGCGCGGCAGTGATACCATAGAAATCTCTATGAGTGACACAATTCGCTGCTAAGAAGGAAAAATTCGATTGTTTTTCCTGTCTTGGTCGTTATTGAGTACTTTTTTTAAAAAAATGTGTTTAAAATTGATCAGACATCTCACACGTCGCACCTTAGCGGTAGCCGTATGGATGTGCAAGGCTTACAATGGATAACGTACTGTTTTTTGTACATACATTCTTACAAAAGGTTTACAATACATAGAATACAGACCAGACCAGACCAAGACATAGACCATGTTCTTGAACTCAAATATATGAGCGGGTATTCCGACCTCCGCGCTGAATATATAGTCAGTCGGTCTGATCAGTAAAGTCAGATTGTTTTAAACCAATTGATAATATTTATTTTAAATTTTCACTTTACAAAAAGACACATCAATTAAATTTATATAATAATTTTATATTTCATGTTTGTTAAATATATTATACGTTTTAACTTTCTAAATTAGACGACGACGGAACATGTCCTTACTGTTTTCAGTTTCTATTTATCCTTTTCTTTTCTCTCTTTTTCTGGGGTTTAATATGACAGCAAACAACGTCAAGAGTTTCTTTGTAACAAGACAAACATTCCAGTATTTCTCAATTAAGGCACGGGGCTTTTATTTAATCAATTTATTTATATTTAAATTTTTATATTACTTTCGTATGTAACCTTTCTTGTCCTGGCAGGATAAAATATTCATAATCTTGGAGGTTTTGTTAAAAGAATGAGTAGCGACAGGCGGTGTCTGTTATTGATTAACGTTTTACAGTTTTAAAATGTATATATTAATTATCTAAGAAAGTAGTTAAGTAGCCTGTGGGTTTCTTGCCAGTTCTTCTCAGAGAGCGGTGGCTTGGAACTGGCACTTGCATTCACTTACACTTATTTATTCTTTTGCTCGTAAGTAAATATAAGATTCGTGATTTCAGTGTAGCGTAGCGTAGTGTGGTGTATTTTGATTGTTTTTTTTATATAATTTTGACGTTTTTCAAGTACTACTTAACACATATATTCAACTTCGCTTTTTCCCCGAAGGGGTAGGCAAAGGCATATTAAACCCCCGAATTTCGCCAGTTATAGTGTTGGTCCCACCTATTAGGTGGCGAGCCTATTGCCGCTTACTGGGAACATTTTGTAATCGCCAGAGCCTCGTCCGTTGATCGGCAGGTTTGCCACTTCCAGGTGAGATTTGCTTGGGATCCAAGGTTTTTGGTAGGATCCCCATGCACCCTATTACACTTTCCCTTTTAAATAAAGGCTTCGTGCGTTTAGCACATTTAGCCAGTGTCTAATAAGAGATATAATAATAATAACATATAAATCATAGTGAATGAGAATGTGTGGTGATAAAGATGATAAATAAAATGCCTTCCACCTAAACACCTTGAGTACTCAGTAAAGATGTGGGACTATACTGAGATCTCACATGGACTTCTTGAGAGAATTTGAAAAGTGATGTTCCACTGTTTTGTTTCATTTACCAACACTCATGTACGTTCACAAACACTTAACGGTGAATACTCCATTGTTATTACATTAATGTTCAAAATATCACAAATTTTAGAAAATTAAACGTAACTGCAAACAGGACGGTTCTCTTTCCCGCCAAAAAGTCTTCTTGGCGGGAAAGAGAACCGTCTACATAAAACGTAATAGTTTATAAAACATTTTTTTTTTAAATTTGAAAATTAAAAATTATATTGCTTTGGTAATCTGAGCCAGATTGTAGAAAAATCGGGCAAATAATCGTGAAGTTAGGCTTTCAGTAAGTTTCATTCCCAATGAACTTTTAACCTTCGTTAATTTTATTTTTTTTGAAATTTGTGACGAAATATTTGTCCAGTGTTATTAGCAAAGGCTAACGTATTCATTTTCATTCTTTCTAGACGTAATCAAAATCAGATATCGCCTATAAGATAAATAATAAGAGCCTAATGAAATATCTACTCTTTTACTACTTATTTTAATAAGTACCGGGAATAAATTAAGTGAGCGAATTACACGTTTCTCGCGAATCATTAATTGACACTTAGTCGCTTCTAAGATAAAGTGCTACGATAATCACATTGAGCCAGCAGGGGAACTCGCCGCAAAACGACGTTAGAATGTTTCTACGTAGCCATATTCCGTCTGTGACCACCACAGACAGCTGCCTGATGATATCATTACAGAAACTTGCTTGCGACTCGTATTACAAGCGTTAACGCCTAGACCGTCAGAGAAGTTCCATACGAAACTAATTAAATATTCCATGTCAAGTTTTGTGGTTTTCAATTAACCCTTAACCGCAGTGACCAATATATGACCACTTTAAATTGAACCTTACGTAGTAAAGTTAAGGTACAAATCAACAACAACAATTGGCAGTAAAGTGAGATGAATTTGCCGATCTACGTCGATTCAAAGTATTTCAGAGTAAATTGACTATATTGTCAATCAATCAACCGATTTCCAGACACAATTGAAACTCATTGTAATTAAGTAGTCCATAGGCGGTCCTGTGCTACCTAATTGATCAAGTAGTGAAACAATTGATATTAAGTTGTGTAAACTTAGTAGTGTCGCAGTTTTTTTCGTTTCATCATAAATTATCGGATAACTTTGTATATATCGGTTTGATATTATCACTACATAGTGTAAAACAAAGTCGCTTTCCTTGTCTGTCTTTTCCTAAGTATGCTTAGATCTTTAAAACTACGCAACGGATTTTGATGCGGTTTCTTTTATTAGATAGAGTGATTTATGAGGAAGGTTTATATTTAGGTCACGCGGACGAAGTCGCGGCCGGTCGCTAGTAAAATATATATGGGTGTATAAGGGTCCTATCTAGCCCAAGCCAACCTCACCTGCAAGTGGCCTGCCTATCAACGGACTAGGCTCTGGCTAACATAACAGCGCCCGATAAGCGGTAATAGGCTCGCGAGCTATTACGTGGGACCAACTTTATAATTTGCAAAATGTGGGCGTATAATGTGCCTCTGCTTACCCCTTCTGGGACACAGGCGTGAATGTATGTGTGTATGTATTAAAAAATATTACTGATAAACTTAATAGTTTCTAAACTGAAAGCTTAAATCTTTCTTAACTAAGTCGACTATTACAAATATCTTTGGGACAATTTCTATTAAGAAGTCAAGTTCAAAAAGAATGCCCATAAGAATAAACATTTTAAAACCCATTTATAATCTTCTACTGCTGAACGGATTTTCCCAAAAATATAGCTACTCGTAGTTAGAGACACGATCACCTTTCAAACAAAACCAAAGTCGGTTCAGTCGTTTGAAAGCTCATCGCCACAATTTGACACATTAAACTTGTAAAATGAGAGGAGCGGCTCTAGCTTAGGGATTAAAATTAATTGGAAGACACGACTGTTTTCTACAATAGTGCCAATGTGTTCTTGCTAACCGCAAATGGTTTTTCTTTCTGTGAAATCAAACATGATTAAGCGGGGGACCCAAGCAAATAAAGAATTCGGATTGAACTTGGCAGCAGACATTGAGAGAAACATTTCAATAGCAAGATATATACACTATGTATATAAAGGGTACATGTAGTGCCTATTTTTATGTACATTGTAAGTAAACACAGGCCACATCTTATAAGGATCACATACTCAAATGGCAAAAACGTAACTTTGGGAAGATACGAGTAAGTCAAGGCTTCGACTGAAGATTTTTGTCGCTGGTTGGAAAGTACGCAAACGTTAGTTTCGACGACCGCTATAGCATGGAGGTCAGTATACCTGCACTCCGCTCCTGAGGTCGTGGGTTTGATTCCCACATAGGACAAAAAAAGAATTTAAGTATGTTTATCCGTTCTTTAGTATCCATAACACAAGTTCTTAATGATACTTAGCTTGGAACTAAAAACACACACACCACATATACACTCACAATCCCTCACCAACACACACACAAGCTGAGAGAGATATTAACATGTTTTATATTAACGTGTTTTGATATTATCATGTTCAATATTAACATTTTATATACTGGTCCTTTTTAAATTAATGTATTTGATAAGTAAAATTGTGAACTAAGCGTGGCCCCCTAGCACATTTTTTCCATAAATACATCTCAGGGAACAGGGGTGGCTGAAAACCAGCGCCGTCTAGTGTGTATACGCTGGACAGCACAAGCTGAGCCATCACCTTTTGCTCTCTGGACCTTCTTAATTATAATTAAAATAAATTTTGGTTGCAATTTTAATATGTAAAAACTTTTTTTAACCGTGTTATGTAAAGGGAAGCAATAAATGATTTTTAATTTATTATTCATTTTATTTTATTTAAAAAAAATGGTGTAATTGAAAAAGAGTATTTATTTATTAGGTCCCTCTTTAGCTAAGTTGCTCCGCTACATATAGCTAATGTTCACATGTGCTTCAGAATGAATACAAGCTTGAATAAATGACTTTGAATTATTAATTGACCAAGCCTATATCCCTCTTCTTTATATGAAGTACCTACTTTCACTTCTATGACTTTTGAGTATAATTCTTCTGTTTTGAAGCGCGAAGGGTGATAAATGGTACTAACATTTTACGTTCAACCAGTACATAATACTCTAGTCATATAAAAAAAACTGAATTAAATTTGTAGCCTATGCTTACTACATTTTCCGTAGTTATTTGTGTCACGGATATATGCGGCAGACTACACAATTTTTCCTAAATTACAGTTTTTAAGTAAGTAAGACACTTATGTACATTTATGCTATAAACTGCATCATCATCTCGCCCTATTAATGTTCCAATACTGAGTTAAGTACACCAAAGTAAGAGGGATTCAAGTCTACTACGCGGAACCAGTACAGAATGGCGGATTTTTTAAAGCCACCTTTAATAGGGCTATCTAACTTGGCTTACCGCTTTCCACGTATATTCCGAAGAACGGAACGTAAGGAAGAACGTGAGATATTGGTTTAAGTATCGCAGAGCTAGGAGAACCGTTTCTTGTAAACTATTAATAATTCGCAATAAACATGTATTTTTACAGTGGCGGATCTATGTTTATGATAACGTGGTATATATACGTAAAAATACTGACCAATTTAGTAAGAAACGTATACATAACCTAAACACCACCAAAAGTCAACTGCTATGTAATAGGTTATGAAATTAATTATTGTTTGATTATTTTTACTTTATAAATATTAATTAAGTTCTACCGCATAGTTTGTTCAAATTGTTAAGACAACTGTAATTTGAATTTAGATTACGATTAGTTTACATACCTATATGACTAAGAAAAGTTTGAGAAAAATCTACATTTTCGTCTATAGTATGTTAAACACTTGTTTCTTACTAAACCAAGGAAAAATAAAAACATTCACAATTAACAAGTCACTTTGTAAAAATTTACGAAATTTACCGATAACTGATCTATTTTCTCCAACACAGCCTTATGCTTCATTAATTCATTATATATAGTCAGACACGAAGATATTTATGGGAAACGTTTTTTATTGTGTTGTACAATTTCTGACTTTGTAATTGATATTGCTTAAAAAAATCCATGAAACCTTACAAAATTTGTGGGTGCGGAAATTTGTTTTGATGTATTGAAAGAAGAAAATGTACTTATTAAGTGGTTCTTTGGCAAGATTTCTTGAGTACAACGTTTAATATTTCTATGTGCCACACAAACAAGATTCTTTTGTTAATATTACTCACAGGCGTGCAATAAACAACTCTATATGACTGTACTTTTTAATATTCTATGGTAGAAGCAAGTTTATCATAAGAGTAAGCCGCAATAAATTTTATTTAGAAGAAAATGCTCTTTGCGAAGTTTTTATCAACATACTTATATGCAAGTAGGTATGTGTTGTGAGTAAAACTACACTTTTTGTATTATATTTTAAGTTAAGGGATAAGAGACTGTCTGAACAGCACAGTGATTTTGAATAGAAAAAATATAAAAAGAAAACTTTTTGCTTTCCCTTGGCTTAAGTTTGGAGCTGCCCCTTTGTAAGAAATTACGGCATGGCGTTCTTCTAAACAGGCGTGAAACGAGTCTTAAAGGGTCCGCAATGCGCTAGTTTGAGGCTGCAAGAGTCCATGGGTTGCAGTGAACACTTCCCATAAACCGGGCTGTACCTATGCTTATTTATTTATTTCTATTAGGAAGATATACAGTCTAATTTCTAATTTGTTCACAAATCTCCACAAAAGTAACTGATGGATTAAAAAAAATTGTATATAGAAAAAAGGTGTTGTAATTTTTTGACGTTCAGAATATAGGACCAACTAATATACTTTTTTTTCTTCTTTCTAAGACTTAAGAGAAGGTTCAATTCAAATCAAACATTTATTGTATCCATAAGTAACTTCTATTAACCTTTATATCACATGCGAGATGAAACAATTGGGCGGTTCTTGTAATCCCTGTCCCTCTGTAATGATGTGAAGCGAAGACTTTTCCTCGTTCACCCGTGTTTGCAAGAAAACGTTTCCATTCAGGTCAGATCTGGTCATTATCATGAATACAATTATCTTTTGTGTGAAGCACATTTGGTAACCGTTATTGAGTGTGAAATAATTACCACTGAAATATATTTTATAAACCAAAAATGAACAGATATTTTAACAGATAATAAACATTTAAAAATGAGTTAAGAAAATGGTTCTTTCAAAACTGTCCCAACTCTGAAATGGCGATTATAATGGCATTTCTATGTACATATTGACCAAAACACTCCACATCCGAAAGCCAGCGCCATTTGTTGACATAGGGGTGACGTAAAAAGATATCAGTGACTCGTGTGATTAAAACTGAGAAATTTTCGGGGTTTAATATAGACTTGCGTTTTGTATTAAAGTCATTGTCAAATCTGTTTATTGTGATATATTAATAGGAGTAGTGATTTTCATAAGTGCATGAAACATTAGCTTTAAAAAAACCTTACTCATAGCTAGATACAAATTTGTACTAATACTACTTTACAAACTAAATACTTTTTAAATTAGATTTCGCCCAGTGTCGATGTGGGGGAAGGGTGTGTTCTTAACATTTGACACTTTTCACTAAGAGATCTCTGTGCGAAAATTGGACTGTTCTACAACTATTTAGATCCCTTTTAAATAGTTGTAGCAAGGGGTATGGCCAACACAAATGGGTTACATGGGTGCAGGATTATGTATATACATTGAATATTTACGAGATATACGTACAATGTACATACATACAATATCGCCTGTTCCCCCGAAGGTAGGCAGGGGCATATGATACGCTCACACTTCGCCAATTGTATTGTTGGTCCCACGTAATAGGTGGCGAGCCTAATGCCGCTTACCGGGAACTTTTATATTACCAGAGCCTTGTCCGTTGATCGACAGGTGCACCACTTGCAGGTAAGGTTGGCTTGGGCTCCAAAGATGATGGAGGATCCGTTTACACCCACGTTACGTGCAATGTGAACTGGAATTTCGTGTAAGTATCGACTTTTCAAATTTATATAGGACTAGTATTTTTCATTCAGGAATGTATGTTCCCAAAAGCCACGATGTTTCAACATTTACTTTTATGACCTGGAGTAAGGTCTAACAAAGCTACATATAAAGCTGAATAATCTTTCTAGGCTGTAATAATAATATTAAACTCAAAGATTTGAAGTCGATTATAAGTTTAGAAGTGCAATTAAGTTGTCTAAAGGACATTTAATATTAAGGATTGAGGCAAATACCTTAAATAAAATACCTTAGTTAAAATAGGTCTGTTTTTGTTAGAATCCTTTATGATTAAGAAAGTAGGAGACCGCGCTCTCATTAAAACTTGAGCAAGTTGTTTGCTTACATTCCTTTGTTCTCAATCTCTTTTCAGAAATGTAATCGTGATTTTTCTGTATTCATATCTAGCTCAATTGGTATATAATTTGTACAATTTTCTTCTGATTTGAAGAAAAGGCTCGACTTTCGACTCATTCGTTTAATTAAGCGCATAATTGTGTTATTCAGTAAATTTACAAGGAAATTCATTGTAAGATTGAACGTTTTTTGTTACTGAAAATAAAACCTAAGATGTAAAGAAGATATAAAGGTATAACCCAAAGTATGAAGAAGATATATAGTGGGTTTAAACTATCTTAACCATACTAATTTTTCGTTTTTCGGTAGTATATTGGTTTACCGCCCATCTAAGAGCCAGGTCTTAGTTGACGGAGTTGAAACTTAGCAGAGTTTTTATTACTAGTTTTGTTCCCATTAGTAACACAAGCGCTTATTTAGGTTTACTTGGGAATATTAATAATGTACACTGCACATTGATCATATAACATAACCTTAAATCTATAGTAATATAAAGTTGTGTACGTTACGTGTCTGTTAGTGATATAGCTATCAGCAAATATTAATTTCTGTTTGATAAGCAAATTAATTTCGGCAGACATAGGGTTTCCTATCAACGGTATTGCACATACCGGGTGCTATCGCATTACACACCACCACACGCACGATAGTGTGTGTTAATTATTGTTGCTGCATTCCGTGTTCGGCAGCGTTATCTAAATAATTAAATTGAAGTCAATCTGAGATGTGGAAATTTATTAGTGGCATAGCCTACTAATGCAACGGTCATTGCAAAAACCAAGACGTTTACGTAGTCTATTTGGACTTGGAGGTAATTTGTACAAAGAAACGTAAATGGTAGTGGCCGTATCGTTATTGTCAGTTGACTGACACTGAGTTCAAGGATCACCAATATACCTAATACCTACAGAAGTATTAGACGTAAACACCATTGTAACATAAGCACCGTAATTTTATCCAGTTGATTAACGAGGTTATTAATAATTTATAGAACTCATTTCTCACAAAGCTTTAATTAAAACACACGGAAACAATAAAAAAACGTAGTTAGTAGAGCCGCGATATAAGAGTATGTGGATAATGCGAGCGCTGTTGAAGGCACAAAATAGAATGACATAATAAAAGTTCTTATTAAATACTTCTCTGAAATTAATTTGTTGGATTTCATATTATAAGTACAGTACTTTAAACATTAGAAAACTTTACAATTCAACGTAGAAGTAACGTAAGTAATTTAGGATTAGTATTATTTTCAGTTATTCAGTACTTCTTGTATAAACTGGTTGAAACCATAAAGTATGACAATTAATGATCAAAATATTATAATGAGCCTAAAACATTAAAAACAATATGAACCTAAAAAAATAATTATTCTTCATTGTGTTTTTTTTGCTTGCCATTAACGGAGCTCATTATAATACCTCATTGCTCTTTTTTATAATGAAAATACGACGAATCATTCATAGGTGTGCAGATATGGGTAACATTTCTCATTTATACACACAAAAGTGATAAATCATGATGAATTCAAAGAGATTAGATAAAAGTATTATCCACCGTCCAAAACGTTTTCCTCTTTTGGTATTTAAAACTTTTTTCTGCTGTATACAAGTATTTTTATGTGTTATATATTAAATATCCGTAAATTATATGTTATCTTAATTTATAGAAAATATTATTTAATGTTGCTACTTTATTAATGGCATGGATGAACCAGCCAAATTTCTTTTGGATCTTCTCTAGACCACAGAAGCACTTTGCGACACTAAGTAGTCGGAAAAGAATAGTTTTCTATTCAGGTAAATTACACCCTTGCACAGAAAAGAAAAACATCCAGTAAACATTATTAATACGATAAAAACTTAATTTAAACACATTTTGTTCGTATGAAAATAAATTTCAAAAGAAATAACATTTTAAATAGCTTATTAATAATAAATAATAGATTTTAACAAAAGAAAACAGAAATTGAAAAAAAATGATGTGCTTTACATCTTTAGTAATTTCTATTTGACTTAAGCAAAGCAACATGTCTGTCCTAACAACGCCTAAAGAATGTGCAGTCCATCCTTAAAATTGAATTTAAGCAGAGTTGTAAGTCCTTAGATGACCTATCATTTATATTTCATATCTCACTGAGCGCTTTTCTCCTTCGAGAGGCATGGTATGCTAAGCTTCGTGATTTAGTGTAATAATATTTCGATTGTTATTTTTTATATTTTATATATGACGTTTTCCAGTTCTGGTAGTTATGAAAGTTATAGGTATATCTGGTAGTTATAGTTTATGAATTAAATATTTTTTTTACTTTACTTTTACTTTACTATGGTAGTTGTGCCACTGGCCTGATTAATCTAATAACATAACGCCACTATCCTGCACTCTGCAGTATGACTTGATTTGTTTTTTTTTTTTAATAATTTAATAAGCTGAGATACGCTGAGTTACGCTGAATTACTTAACGCAAAAAAAAAGTTGTATAGAAATTTCACAGTAGTCCTCCAGTTACTTCGTGATCCTTTGAAGTTGTAAGTTTGTAGTAGGATTTAAGAAGTATGTAAGTTTCGTAAGTTTAATAACCAGCTAATGTATAAATATGCAAGTGCTGTTGTTAACCTTCATAGAATTATCAAGCATCATTTTGCCATTTTATATACATACATTCACGCCTGTTTCCCTGAAGGCAGAGGCATATTACACGCCCACACTTCGCCAACTATATAGTTGGTCCCACGTGGCGAGCGTAATGCAGCTTACCGGGCACTGTTATGTTCGCCAGAGCCTCGTCCGTTGATCAGCAGGTGCACCACTTGCAGGTGAGGTTGGCTTAGGCGCCTTAAGTCTCCCCCCCGAACAGGTCTCCACCTTGGCGTGGTGGGGGGGCTGAGTACCCCCCGGAAGCCGGGAAAAGGTAACACGACTCTGGGTGCCCTTAGTACTGACTACCGGGGGGGGAAACTAAGAGGGACCTGTGGAGGGCGCAGCGGGCGGGCCAGGAGGGCCCGCTCAGCAGCGCCAGGAGGGTCTAGGCAGTGGGGGCAGGGGGCCCCTGCTGTCTAACCGTGGTCCCTCCGGGAAGTCGGCCACACACGCTATGTTTGCACGGGGAGGCTCTCTGAGGAGGTCCTCCCGGTTTTGGTCCGGGGGACGTTGGCCGCAGGCGGGGTGTCAGAAGCTGCAACCCAGGTACTGGCCCCCGCCTCTTTCTCAACAAGCGGCGGGCGTCGTCGGAAGATTTTTAGTGGGTATTACTGCTGGCAGGCGCGTCTGCCGGTGGTGAGTCCCACACCCCCTTTCGGTCCCCCTTTGGCCGGAAGGTAGTGCGTAAACGCATTTTGTTACCGACGTAAAACAAAAAAAAAAAAAAGAGGCTCCTTAAGTCTGTGACAGATATTGAGTTGAATACTGATATTGCTTGCGAAATTACTAGGCACATTATACGTACGTTTTTTTTTAAAAAACATTTTTAACAATCTTAAGACACAATTAAAATAGACGCTTCAGAGTATGCTTAAAGAGTTTTACTTCTTTAGTATATTGGCGGGGTATACATTTTGTCCCAACTGATGCTTTGACCGAACACTCAACTGATAGGCCATGACCGCTTCTTACGATTTCTAAGTTACGAGCGCGGACTGATGAAGGGTCCATTTAGAGGGCACTGTCCTGGTTATGGGGATTTCACGTCCATTAACTTTATTATGGCTGGGTAAATTGTTATAAGTCCGAGAGTAAAAATTTCTACAATAAATATGATCCCTTCCTGCTTTTCCTGACAACCGAAGCAACACAGACAATGCCAAACCATAGTACCGGCACATGTTCTATGTTGTCACGTAAATCAGAAGCGAAGTGTCATAGGCAGTGTCGCGGAAACGCATAATAAACCATTTACAGCGTTGCCTTACATTTACGGAGTTTGACAGAGGATCTAAAATAAATGCCCCGGTATTTCCATTTTAATTTTCGTTTAACGTAACATGATCCAATTCACTGTCCAGAATTAAACGATAACGATGTAATATCTCTATTGAAATATGTTTGCCGATATAAGTCGACGACCAATTTGGCGTGGAGGTCAGTATACCTGCACTTCACTCGAGAGGTCGTGGGTTCAATTACCACACAGGACAAATCTTTGTGTGCATGAACATGAATATTTGTTCTGGTCTGGGTGTTCTCCTATATATCTTAAGTATGTATTTACAAAAAAAGTACTTAAATAGTTTTATTCGTTATCTAGTATCCATAACACAAGTTCTTAATGATACTTATCTTGGAACTAAATGATTGGTGTGATTGTAAGAGAATATTTATTTATAAGTACAGTCAGCCATACTTCGAACGTAACGCTTTGACGCTGGTATGAATCTTATCGTCTTGTAATAAGAATCAATTCTAAACCAAACGATACGCTTGTCCGAATGCCGTGCTCACTACAATGTATGTTATTTTGGAAACGTTTGAGCTATTACATAAAAGAGGAAAATATATTCGGGGTGAACGACAAAATAAGGAATACATTATTTTTACATAATTCTTTTATATCTTACGAGAGGATAGCTCTCGGTCGATTGATTTCAGAATCCGTAAATAAACAAACACTAGATTTATCCAACAGTACTTACTCATAAGCGATTTAGAATCATTAATCATCCCGTATCTTTACACACAATCACGCCTGTTTCCCCGAAGGGGTAGGCAGAGGCCTATTATGTGCCCACACTTCGCCAATGTTGTTGTTGGTCCCACGTAATAGGTACCGAGCCTATCGCCGCTTGCCGGGAACTTCTGTATTTGTCAGAGCCTCGTTCGTTAATCGGCAGGTGCGTAACTTGAAGGTGAGGTTGGCTTGGAATCAAAAGATGATGGTAGAATCCCTGTACACCTATAAAACATATTCCATGAATTGACACCGAAATGAATTCTGAAAGTAATATCGGTGAAGCTGCCATTAATTCTTTATCGAGTTAAAAATAATTGTAACTGTTAAGCAATGATATTACAAGTAAAAGAGGTAGATGTTGCACTAGCCCACTAGATAATTGAGGCTTCCAAAAGAAGACAATTGTAGTAATTTGATTTAGCGTTTCTCTACATCATTCGAAACCTGTATCTGTTTCATTTATTGTTGTTACCCCGTGGCAACAAAAACGTTCGAGAGTAGAGAGATATTTCTTAGAGGCACTAAATCGGAGTGCAGCCAAGTATTAATTAATATACCACATCTCATCTTCAAGTAAAACATTATTGCCGTTAAGATTATTTTGTAGAATGTTAAAAGAAATAAACATTTCAAAAATGAGTGTTAAAGATCCCACTTTGAAGATACTGTCAGATGGCGATTATGACACCACTCCTTTATGAATTATTTATCCATAGCAGGTTTTAAGGTTCAGGGAGCGTTTAATGTACGTTAGTAGAATAGCTTACATTAAACTTTTTTAATGCGTATAATTAACTACAAATGTGTATGTAACTGTTTTAAAATCTTGTTGTTAAATGGAGAATACTAGAGTACCATGTAGACGCTAAGTAATTTTAAATAAAATTTTGTGACCTAAAACATTAATACGCCGAATAACATGCAATTATATTTCAAATGAAAATCGAGATATAAAAATATGAAGTAGCATTTTCCGTCCAAGTTGAGATCCAATAACGAGCCGGATACAAAATAAAAACATATTACTATTAAGAAGTGGTTTTCTAAAATAGGAGTTTAAAAGTCGTCGTACGTAGTGACATAGAAATAGAACATAGACATTGTGTTCAGTAATGCGGTCTACCCTGATACCACATAAACCGTAGCCTTTAGCAAGAAATGTGGGAGCTGGTCGGTATGTTATATATGAACCTTTCAGTTTGAGCCAAACCAGCAATCCATATCATTAATACGAAGTTATGAGCGGTTGTTAGTAAATATTATTTAGTATTTAACATAAACAGTGAAACAATCTACCTCTGTATCAAAATTCGGGTTTCATCATTCTCCTGCCCTACTCTCTCGGGCTTATGTAAATTAAATTGGTTTAGAGTTCAAAATGTTAGAAACTAAATCTATAGAGTTACTCTCGTCGGTCTTACATTCATATCAGTTGCATAACTATCAGAGTACATATTTATTTCCAAAAAAAAATAATCAATTGCTCTAAACAAAAATCTCATAACTCCAAATTTATCTCATAAAAGATAAATATAACCCAAGTATCGGCCTGTGCCGCAGAAAACTTACCTCATTTTGACAAAACTTTTATCCAGACCCGAGAGTCCGCCTCTTCAGTTACTATTTCAGCTGCCCTTTAATTTCTCGTAATATTTTAATGCACTCTTTTAAATAGAACTCTCTAATTTATGTTATATATAACTCATTATTATTAAATTCGCTATCATCAAACTATCTATAAATTGTTCCAATTATTTAATTGTACTTTATAATTTAGTTATATTAGTTGAATTAATAACGGTTTAGATAATTCGAAATCGTCTTTACCGGAAAAATTCGACGTGCACTCTCACTCAAGGCAAATAGAATACTGAATCAAGTACATAAACCATTACTGGGACGTTTGAGCCGACGGCGTGGAAATAACTATACCTACGTGATCCATTTTCCATTTCCGCGCAGCTATGGCGCAACCTCTAAAACGCTAATGTTAGACAAGTGATGGAACTAAAACACAGATGGTATTTCGGCGGCGAAAATTAATGAATAAGAGGAAACAATAGCTGTAAAGGAGGCATAAACCAGATACGGTCATCGGCTAAAGCGACAGTATAACCACGTAATAATTGCCTCGCGGGCTCTGAAGATTTCCGAGCGTGGTTTTCATTACCGTAAAAAAAAAACATTTTGTTATGGTGCTGTTACAGTTAGGAGTAAGATTCTTTATATGCTTTAACTAAGACGGTGAAATTACTTAAAGATATAATGGAATAATGCTGCAAATAAATTATTGATAATTTAAATGTACTTCTAGAGACTAATTGGAAGAAGATATTAGATTGAAACGATCACTGAGGTAAAGAACAGTTTACAGAGGTCAGTCGTTAGAATTGGACGAGTGACTGTTTGTACCAAGCACTTAAAAAGTTATAAAATTTTCAACTAGTGGGAGGACAAACTTGATGAGTTTCTTGCAGGCTCTCAAGCTTCTGTGCGCAGTGAGTGGGCATTAGTTAATAAGTTATATATTGACATTCATGTGTGCTCTATTGGAAACCAAAGTTAATTATAGATTTTTTATACCTTAATTTTCAATATAGAGCGCTTACGGGCTTTGGAAGGTTTGTTAGGCCGTTTAATCTGATTATCACCATATGTGGTAGTAGTTAAGACATGTGGGATGCCCTATTGGGGGCTTGAAAAAGTCTCACATCAGAACGCCACACTTGCCACCACTTGCCTTCGACAATCCGCACTGGGCCCACGTGGTGACAGGAGGCTCGTGATCGTTAATAGGCTCGGATGATGATGATTTTTTTATGATCACAACATGGACAGTGCCATGTATTGTGAAGTTAATTGTTTATATTTTAGAATTGCGAAAAGTTGAGTTATACTGTCTATGCGTTAGTTATAGTATCTGTATATATTATTATAGTTAGTTATTAGTGTAAATCGACTGATAGTATAATAAGATGATTATTTTGTGCTTAATAAAATAATATTAAATATTCTTGGGATATTTTACACAGCGCTTCTAACTCCAAACTAAGCAGGGCTTGTAGAAAAAAAATATAAATAATTTCTGACAATTACACCTATTATTTAGTTTCAAGATAAGTAAGTATCATTAGGAAACTGTGCAATGGATAAACATTGTTTGAAAATCAAAACCAATATCTATAGAACGGGCTTCCACACCCCATATCAGTCATCAAATAATAACAACCAGAACATATTAGTAGCCTTCAATGGAGCTTTCATTCCGTCTGTCTTTCTTGTCTGTGTAACAATAACTTCGAATAGTAGAGCTACTTGCATCGGCTTAGTCGCTGTACGAAAACTCGCCTATTTCTTGAAATATACGAGAAATAACTATGAATTACATCAACCGAATTGCTTTTACTTGGTTATTAGAAATACCCTAACCTATTGGGTTCCTTTAATATGGCATAGTGGACATTCCGCCTTCCTGAGTCCAATCCATTATGTAACGTAATAACGTAACGTAAATATATGAATAACGAAGTACAGAGAAGTTGTCAAAGTAACGGTAAATAAAACTTGAGCAAATACTACCTTTTAGCTTTGAGGAAAAAGGGGCTTTCTGACATGAGGAAGCAGTGAAAAATAATAAAATGTCCAATTGTAGGACTTCACATCTATTTTCACCGACCCGCGCTGTCCCTGGTTAAATTGTTTGAAGAAAAGTGTTCAGCGCATTCTGTGGACGCTTGCAAGGAATATCATCAGCGTGTTGCCGACACTTTAAAATATGTTCCAATGCTGCTGAAAACAAATGCCCTTTTTGAATGCTGTAATCTTTTGATATATATAACCTTGCCAGGGAGCTCATTCCACAACTAAAGCGTACACGGCAGAGTATAGCTGAATCCCTCTCACCTTGGTTTGTGTGAGGAGGCACGAGCAAAATTTTTTTTTATCCTCACCAATTGGACTTGAACAAATCTCTGCATCTGTATCCAAACGGGATCTTTTGAAGAAACTGCCAATACGTCTGTCAATCCAATCCTCGTTTGCGAGTATGACGTAACAAAAATAATATCATCATCATCACCAAGGAGGTTCATTTCTGAACATAGGCCCCGCATTAACTTCCAGTGTGACCGAATATAGGTGGCCTGCATCAATTGTAATCCTGCGTCCTAAAAGTGTGGAAGTTCCTCTCCCGAACAACACGTGCTCTTAGAAACCACCCTCATATTGTGCAGACTATCAGCACTCGAACCAAGAAATTTGGGAAGTCGTTTCTGAGCAAGACCACTAAAGCGGGGCGTGAAACGGCATTTTAGCAGGCCGTCATGAGTGGATGCGCTTTGTACTTTGCTTATTTGACGATATGAAGCGCTTTCATGCAGGCAGGATGTAGTCATTATGACGTGTCACATTAAAAAAAAATCTTTTAAAATATATCAAATAGTATATTACTAGATTACATTTCAGGTTTTCGTATTTTAAGGTAAAATGTTAAATGTTGCTTTGATAAGCCAGAGTAAAAGCCGTGGGCGAAACCGTAATGGTTTATTTTTTACCAATTGCCTACGGGAGTCTTTTAAAATAATTACATTGCAGTTCAAAAAGTTTTCAAAGCCTGCTTAAGAAATAAAGAAGGCAAAATAGGGTTATCTTATAAGCCTTCTGATGAATTGGATTTCGGAAAAAACAGTTATTTTCATACCTTACTTCAGAATAGATAAAAAAGGATACAATGCTTAAGCATTGAAATATGTCTTAAGAGTCAATTAAATTACATCTTATGTAGAAAATGAAAGTGGTAATAACTAATAGCTAAAGTGGTTAAAATATTTGGCATAGAACTTACATTCCATTTAAAAAGTATCGTTAAGTATTGTATGAATTTTATGTAATAATATTAATGTAAAGCTCTCTTTAATGTAATAATATTAAAGTAAAAATCGCTTGGGCGATTTGAATAACAGCAGGATGACACCTACCTCCGCCAATCAGCTATGGGTCCGCGTAGTACCTGATTTTTTCTTACCTTGAGTTATTAGAGGAGGCTCGTGCTAGTAGTAGGCTGAGATGATTAAGCAATGCCGGCGGTGTATCTGGTCTCCAGCGCTTCGTCCCATAGCGCGGGAGACCAGAGTTTATAAGGTATAGAAAAATCCGCTTGACCTGTGTGTTGCATGTATTAAGCGGTTTTCTATCCATCATATCCTAGCATTATCTCGGTTGCCCTTAGACTTAAGCTTAGGGCCCAGGGTCTGCTCATTGGTTCAACCAGATTTGACTGAATTACGTTCAGTAATTACGTAAAGCGATTGCCGTCGGACCTCCGCAACGCAGAGGGAAACATCATTCTATTGTTAAACCAGCTGTCAGTCTGTTAGAAGGCACTGACTTCCTTATAAGGGGCTATCCATAAATTACGTCACACGTCAAGGGGGTGGGAGGGGGTTGACGAAGTGTGACAAGGGGATGGAAGGGATCCTAAATATCGTGAAGTCACATTTCAAAATCCAGTTCCTTTGAAAATTTTGGAACTGCTGTATTGATGTAATTATTTGTTGCGGTACAATTGCAAAGATGTGACATCACACTAAGGAGGAGGGAGTCTCACAAGTGTGACCAGCTGTGACAAGGACGGAGGGGGGGTCAAAAATATTACGGAATTTGTGTGACGTAATTTATGGATGACCCCTAACGACTGCCATAGATGTCATGACAGCCCTGAGCAACGGCGTAACGTGCTTTCCGAGGCACGGAACAAGCGATAATTACGCACATTACAGCGGTTTTCTATACGAACTCACATAATTATTTGCGGGCAACTTTAAAATTCAGCAGAGCGCTATTAAGCATTTCTTGTAGCATCTTGATAGTACTGTTTTTAAGCAAATTTCAAACACACTACATAAGAGATATTATGACTTAATTTGTTTATTATTGTAGTTCAGTAAACATTTTCAAAAAAATGTCGTTGCGCATTAAGAAGAATTTTATTTACAAGAATAACCAAATATCAAAAAATAAATGTAATGGCTGAAATGTGGTAGTATAAAACACCCAGAGTAGGTACAGAAGTAAAATGCACGTAGGTAGAATGTAAATATTGTACATGCCTATGCACGGCCGCGCGATCGCGGTCGCCTTGGGCTATCGATTCAAACTTATTCAAAAAGGTGTGAGGCAAAAAAGTAAAAAATGTCGTGATGGTGACAGTCGTATAGAGTTGTTTGATTTGTTCAACAGGAAAAACAGAAATAAAATAGCAATTTTATTTATATCATTATTATTATTTAGAGGCGTGATTCTATGTTTTTGCAGTGTCAAGTAATTTGATAAATCAAGGTATGCATACATATTCAACATTATTCAAAGATTTCATCATTTACATAATGTCATATTCAATTAAATTCCGTCATAACCAAGTCAAAGTCCTTTCCTCATAAAGCAGTGTCGACTTTACTAGAGCAAGAGCTTCTATGGCGTTTTTGAATCTACACGGAAAATCATCCCTATTTTACAGTACATCTGTTGCTAAAGAATTTTTTGCTGTTGCTGAATACATAATTATGATCTGTTTTTTTATACATATAAGTGAAATATTTTTATCAGCTCTTGTTCCTGAGTTTCAGCTTTGTAGGTATAACACTGAAACATGCAATTACTAAGAAAAACTTCACTATAAGTATTTCTTAGTAGTTGCATGTGTTAGATTTTGGGTTCTAGTTATCTATATATTATAAAATAATAAGATCAATAACCATTATAAAAATGCTGTAAGCGGGTGAAGGAATACAAAAATAAAACAATCAAACGTTTTTAACTATTTTATCTATTAAATTTTTTACTAGTGTTTCGAACACTCGGTTATTTTTAAGCTACACTCCGTTTATTTTTGAGAACTATTATTTAATGTCATATATAGTTTAATATTATAGCCGTTTATTTAGTTTCATCAATTATTAAACACAGAATTTTAATTATGCCATATATCCTACGTTATGTCTTAAAGCAGATAAACAAAATATACAACTTACTCGTACATCAATCATATTGCATCATTTATAAAACCCAACAGATTAGTACACATGGACCCACATAAAATCATACAAACATTAATACACATGTGTACAAACATTTTATGTCAGAACTACAGTTACTAGTGTAACTATCAGCACAACCATTTGTATACTACAAAGCATTTCATATATATATCCATAATACCAAATAAACATTAATCGTAGAAACGGGGTACAACCGTGAAATAATTATTAGAGACAATAATTTTATATATTATCAACAATCATCACAATCATAACACAAGCATTCTACTGATGTGTAGACTATGGAAAATAACGTATCAGAGACCAACCATAGTCGGACATCATAGTCGGCGTAGAATTATAATACTGAGTTTAAACTCAACATTAATAGCAAGACTCTTACGTCTGACTTAGATTTTGCCAATGCTTTTGAAGACTTCTTAACTAATATTCCATTGTCTACAAACAACTCTCAATCGCTTTAAATACGACGCAACAAATTTTAGACCTATCCCAGACCTAACTTGTTTACAACATAAAGGTTAACACATTTATTAAAAATGGGTTAATGCAAACAATTTGGATTTACTAAGTGTCGCTCTACAAGTGATGCAGGTGTTGAGCTTTTGAAATATTTTCATCGTTCATCATTCTTTGGACGATTTGGACGGCGACGATAGCCCAGTGGCGAGACCCTTAGACTGTTAATTCAGAGGGTATAGGGTTCAAGCCTTCGTGGCGCACCTTTTTGAAGTTATGTGCGTAATTATCGCATGCCCTGTACCTCGGAAAGCACGTTAAGCCGTTGGTTACAGCCGGGTAATGAACATCTATGGACGGCGTTATTAGGAAGTCAGTGCCTTCTTATATTCTGACAACTGGTTAAACCATAGAATAATGTTTCCTTTGGGTTGTGAAGGTCAGATGGCAGTCGCTCCATGTAATAACTGAAGTTCAGCCAAATCTGATTAGACCAGTGAGCAGACCCCGGGCCCTGGGTTTAAGTCTGGGGCAACCGAGATAATGCTAGGATATGACGATGATCATTATTTGGACACCTTAGGTGTTTTATATGATCTGTCCAAAGCTTTTGATCGGTACCCTTATAAAACATTAATAAAAAAATAGAATATTACGGAAAACTCCATATTCATAAAAATTCATATTTGAGTAATAGAATTTAAAGGGTTGAGGTTAATGGAAAGCTATCTCAGGTGTCTGTTGTTAAGATGGGGGTTCCGCCGGGCTCGATTCTCGATTGAAACGAAATCAGAATTCAAAGGTATCAAAGGTAAACAATCGATCTCAAAGGTGGTGCACTGATTTGACGTCAACAACTTGTTATTAAATGGGGCTAAAACCAAATGTATTAAATTCGAGACGCCTAACGTCAGACAAACAAACGTGACCTATGTAGAAAAAGATGAGTTGACCCTCGTGAATAACATCAAGTTTTTTGATATTACATTAGACTCCAAGCAGCAGTGGGGCCCACATATTGGTGAATTTTCGAATAGCCTCGGGCCTGTAGCATTCGCAGTAGAGAAAAATTGCCAGTGCAGGTGGGAAACAATGTGAGATTGGGAAAAATGGTCGTAAAAATAGACGTGAATCTACATCATATAACACATGAGAACGTGTAGTTAAAAATTAAATAACACGTTTAGTTATATTGAGAATATTATTTTTTTATTTGGCCATTTTACTTCTAAACTATTAATTGCAAGATTTTTTTAATTACTCCAGGTCTTTAGTAGATTGAATACCGAAGGGACTGTTTGGTTGTATTTGCCAATTTCTTAATTTCTTATTTTTGATAAATTTTTATATGCAATTGATGCACGAAACCCATCTGGCGCTAGCTAGGCTTCTGAATCGCCGAAGCCAGCGACATTCACCGCCTCTAAACAGACGTTGAGACAGTTAGGCTAGTTTATCATGACTATTTCCATAGTTTCATTTCGTAGGATATTATTCTGTGGGATTGTTCTGCACATATTCAAACTAACTTTGTACTGCAGAGAAGGGCGATTCTAGCAATTTAAAATCTATCATCTAGACATTGAGACATAAAAATTCAAGTTTTTTCAGTGGCGGGTCAATATGATAATGAAAACATAGTAAAGACAGAGATTGTACCTACCACGAGACGTACCAGAAGATAAGCAAATCATTTAGAGTGTGCGATCCCAAGCAACAATAAACGGTAATTAAGCCTACACGAATTGAAATTAACAATAAAACGGAAACGGCCATCAAAGGGATATTATGCTATCAAAGATTATATGGCAGATAAATTGGATTTTATGGATTAAACTGCCGTTTCATACAGGCTATTCTAAAATTCGTAACATAATACATGAATATTGTCATAATCTATTACATTGTATAGCGTCGCAGACAAATAAAGATTGTAATTTAATTACCGAACAACTGATAATTTAAAATAGCCTCTTTCTTTTCTTTATTTGGGATTTGAACTGATATCTTGGCATAGAGAGTATCTTAAGCAATTATTTAACCATTAAAATAAAAAAACATGCGGGAGAAGTCGCGGTTGCCTGCTAGTTTCCTAATATATTAAATCGTTACTAGCTCGCTTAGTTCTCAGCGGAAAGCACTATTAGTATCTAAAGGCAAAGTTCATATCTAACTTAGTTCCGAGTTCACTTTAAAACACAGAACTTACCCTCAGTTGCGATATTGTCGAGAAGGACTATAACATAAGAAGTACTTATAGCGAAGTTAGAGAAGGTAATTACTGAAGGTTACTTACTATTTAACAGATTGGGATGGGCAACAGTGTAACTTTCTTAACAGAACATCGCTTCGTCATATCAGCCTCATAAATTCCACTGCTGAAAATTTTGCAGTGTAGAATGTAATCTATTGGAGGTATTTGCCAACAATCACCGCGCTGGGCAGGCGGGTTGTTGATCGCAGTTCAAGTCAGTCGGCAGGATGACGCTGCTGCCTACCATCCGGTAGGATTTATCTTTGTCGCCTTTTATGACTCCCCGGGAGATGAGAGGGGTCACATCGCTTATTTTTACATAAAAGCATACAAATCATCATCATTATCATCTCAGGTCATGAACGTCCCGCTACTGAATTACGGGCCTGATCTCACCCACCAAGGTAAGAGAGATTCAATTCATACTCCATTGCCATATTCGATTTTTTCAAGTCAATCAAAAGGACCTCTTTAGATTTGGACGTGTCTTAAAAGTCAACTATGCATGGTTTTTTTTCTTTTAAATAATGGCTTCGTGCGTTTAGCACATTTAGCAAGTGTCAAATAAGAGATATATTAATAACATATAAATCATAGTAAATGAGAATGAGTGGTGATAAAGATGATAAATGGTAAATGAGATGCCCTCCCCTAGACCCCTCGAGTCCTCAGTAAAGATGTGGGACTATACTGAGATCTCATATGGACTCCTTGAGAGAATATGAAAAGTGATTTTGCACTGCTTTGTTTGATTTACCAACACTCATGTATATTCACAAACACTTAACGGTTAATAATCCACCGTTATTACACATAAATGTTAGAAATATCATTAATTCTAGAAAATAAAACAAAACTGCAGACATGACGCTTACTTTCCCGCCAAGGAGCCTGCTTGATATTTATTTTTTTAAGATGATTTTTTCTTAATATCTGTCTTTTATTCTCTGGTAGTAATTTTTGGATTTAATTTTTTTTATGTTATATTGCTGCACTATGTCATTATTTATAGGAATGCTAGGTGTGGAAAAGGTTGTGACAGAATTGCAGGAGTCGCGGTTTATCTGCGACTTCTGAGTCACAAGCCGCTTTGTCTATGAGTATCGTTTATGAACTGTACAGTGTAATCATTATTGTGTTGTAATAATTGAAGACATATTTCTAAAATTATTCTTTTAATATTTTTGATACGAATTAAAAAAATAAAGAAAGATAATGCGAATATTGTGCTTCAATTTGTCTTTCTTTATGTTGCCAATATTTTGCTTCAGGCAATATCGTTGCTCTTTGACAATTACTTTTCCAATAGGCGCTTTGAAATTATGGCGCCAACAAGGAAAAAGACACATCGTAGCAGTGTTTCATTTATATAAATATGAGTTTTTTATATTTTTCTCTATTATAATCTACTATTTAGGCTATTATAAATTAAACACATTTTTCGGAAAAAAAATTCTTTTTCCCGATTCATTTTTCCTGACGTTTCCCTTATCTCAATTTTTTCTCAATCTTAGTGACCACGATTGACTATGAATATGCATAATGCATAATGAATAAATAAAATCCTATATTTTTAATGGATTTTAACATTATGAAATTACTTGACGTATCAATAATCGTTTCAGAAGCAGATAATGAGTTTCAAAGTGAAACAAATAAATTGTATTTTCGTGATGTGTAATTTTTGACAAAGCTCAATACAGCTCGAGACTTTGAATATGAAATCTATGATTACTTATTATCATATTATAGCGCTTGTTTTTTCTTTTAAATAGTCAGACAAGTAAGAGATATGTATATAAGTCATAGTAAATGAGAATGAGTGGTGATAAATGGTAAATGAGATGCCCTCCCCCTAAACCCCTTGAGTCCTCAGTAAAGATGTGGGTCCATGTTGAGATCTCATGTGGAATTCATGAGAGAATTTGAAAACTGATGTTGCACTGTTTTGTTTGATTTACTAAAACTCATGTACGTTACAAACACTTAACGGATTATAATCCACCGTTATTACACATTAATGATCAAAATATCACAATTTTTAATAAATAAAACAAAACTGCAGACATCACGCTTCACTTTCCCGCCAAAAAGTCATGGCGCTTGTTGTTTCTCTTATTGACATTATTTAATGTTATACAGTGGACACGGACCTCTTCTCATAAATCAAAGTGAGAGGAATTAACTTCATATTCAGATTTGTTATATTTTGTTGTTTTATTATTTAAAATTTGTTACTGTTGTAATGAAGAATTTGTTCATTTTGTTACAGATAGTTAAAGTTCTCCTGAGAAAGTAACGTTTGATTTTACATTCAGTCAACGAAGTAACGGGAATGAATCTTTTGTTTATGGTTCCAAATTTTTTTTTTTTGTTGTTGTTGGATTGGCACAATTGTTTTCCATTTTGGCGCGGAATTGAGTTGCATCTGTCATTTATATTAAAAACAGTGCTGTTTTTAGTTTAATAATATCTAGTGTGTATTGCGAATTTTATAATGGACAAAACATCAAACAAAGAGTTTGTTTTAAATTTTACATCGCCAATGGAATTTCGTGTTCGGGGACACTGAAATGTTACAGAAATGTCAAAAATGAAATATGAAATGAATGAAATGAATGAAATGAATGAAATGAATGAAATGAATGAAATGAATGAAATGAATGAAATGAATGAAATGAATGAAATGAATGAAATGAATGAAATGAATGAAATGAATGAAATGAATGAAATGAATGAAATGAATGAAATGAATGAAATGAATGAAATGAATGAAATGAATGAAATGAATGAAATGAATGAAATGAATGAAATGAATGAAATGAATGAAATGAATGAAATGAATGAAATGAATGAAATGAATGAAATGAATGAAATGAATGAAATGAATGAAATGAATGAAATGAATGAAATGAATGAAATGAATGAAATGAATGAAATGAATGAAATGAATGAAATGAATGAAATGAATGAAATGAATGAAATGAATGAAATGAATGAAATGAATGAAATGAATGAAATGAATGAAATGAATGAAATGAATGAAATGAATGAAATGAATGAAATGAATGAAATGAATGAAATGAATGAAATGAATGAAATGAATGAAATGAATGAAATGAATGAAATGAATGAAATGAATGAAATGAATGAAATGAATGAAATGAATGAAATGAATGAAATGAATGAAATGAATGAAATGAATGAAATGAATGAAATGAATGAAATGAATGAAATGAATGAAATGAATGAAATGAATGAAATGAATGAAATGAATGAAATGAATGAAATGAATGAAATGAATGAAATGAATGAAATGAATGAAATGAATGAAATGAATGAAATGAATGAAATGAATGAAATGAATGAAATGAATGAAATGAATGAAATGAATGAAATGAATGAAATGAATGAAATGAATGAAATGAATGAAATGAATGAAATGAATGAAATGAATGAAATGAATGAAATGAATGAAATGAATGAAATGAATGAAATGAATGAAATGAATGAAATGAATGAAATGAATGAAATGAATGAAATGAATGAAATGAATGAAATGAATGAAATGAATGAAATGAAATAAAATGAAATGAAATGAAATAAAATTTTATTTAGACATATGACACATAAACATAAACAAAACACAGTATTCAAATCAGTAAACAATGTTTACACAGTTTACATATAGTATGCCTAAAAAGGACTCCACTCAGCATGTGCTGCAGTGGAGGGCCACAACAGCGCTGGTCTTCCGTGGAGACCTTATAACTTACGTGTGCAACAGCCACACAAAAGGCAGAAACTTAACAATAAAACAAAATATTCAAACCACAAAATACAATTAAATGAAAAGTTAAAGTAGTAAAAGTAATAAAAGTAGTGAGTTACATCAGAATCACACTTACTTATGTATATCATATGAAATTTTCTAACTTAAGATTAAATAACATAGAACAAACACAGTTTGATTTGAGTTGAAAAGATTTTTAATAAATTTTAAAAGAGAGATCGACAGCATTAAGTAATACGTAAATATTTTTTTAATTTATATAACACGTGCGTATGAGTGGTACAACGCGTTCAAAAGCGGTCGAAATATGATGGAAGATTTTCCTCGTTCTGGTAGGCCATCACCGTCTGCAATTGAAGTTAGCATCGCAAAAGTAAAGGAAATAGTGACTGAAAATCCTTATTCAAGTTTGAGAGAGACGGCCACCGAACTTTCTGTATCTCACGAGTTGATCCGTACCATTTTAACTAATAATTTCGGTGTGAAACGTGTTGCCGCCCGGCTAGTCCCTAAAGACCTGAATTTTCTTCAAAAACTAAATCGCATGAGAGTCGCTGAGGACATGCTAGAACGAGTCAATACCGACCCAACTTTCATGAAACACGTTGTAACTGGTGACAAGACGTGGGTTTACAAGTGTGACTTGCAAACTAGTCAACAAGCTTCGGAATGGCGCCTCCCAACTGAACCAAAACCGAAAAAACCACTACAAAGTCGATCAAAAGTCAAAGTCATGTTGACTGTTTTCTTTGACTATCGCGGTGTTATGCGCTGGGAATTCTTGCCGGAAAGTCAAACGGTAAAAAAAAGGTAAATATATTATTTGAGCGTTATGCGGCGTTTAAGAGAACAAATTCGACGATAGTCCAAATCATAAATTTTCTTGACACTGGCAAACTCTTAGTTGCCAATTGGGCATGAAAAAAAAGACCCTTAACTTTCTACCGCGTTATTTAGTTCTAGTATAGATTGGCGGACACCAATTTCACAATGAAAGGACCTAATATTAAATAAGAAGCTAGTCTTTGAACGTTAAAAAATTACAGAAAAAAATCTACATACAAACACGCCTGTTTCCCTGAAAGGGTAGGCAGAGGCATAATATAACCCCACACTTCGCCTTGAGCCTATTGCCGCCTCCCGGAAACTTTTATATTTGCCAGAGCGTCGTCCGTTAATCGGCAGGAGCACCACTCGCAAGTGAGTTTGGCTTAGACTCCAAAGATGAAGTTAGGACCTTCGGCTTTTCCTTATACACAGGTACACAGGAAAGACCTATATAAGAAAAGCCGAAGTTAAAAGACCTTGGTGTGTGCGAGGAGGCCAGTGCTCAATAGTAGAACATTACTTAGACTGAGATAATGATGGGTAAAAAGCGCTCGTACAGTAAGACTAGTTGTTCGAAAAAGACCAGTGAAGTAAAGACAAAGGTCATTCCCCGGCTACTGGGGTGACCGCTTATGCCTTTTATCTCACTTTAGTCCGTGTTGTCACACTAGTGCCATTTGGTACCGGCTTAATTCTGTATATTGCTACCCCCTCTCATCTCACGGGGAGTTGGAAGAGTCGACGAAGAGAAATCCTACCGAATGATGGGCTGCAGAGTCATTCTGCGTACTGGCTTGAATTGCGATCACCAACCCGCCTGCCTCGCGTGGTGATTATAGGCAAATACCCCCAATTTTATTAAATATTGGGAGGGCCAACGTTCAGCAGTGGACTTTATATACCTGTAATGATCATGATGTCACAAGAGCAGCGATACTAATAGAATTGAAATTCGGAGGGTCTCGGGTTTAAAACCTATGATTTTTAGAAGTTATGTGCGTATTTATCGCTATCTTCGTGCCTCTGATTGGTTGGTCCCGGTTGTCATGAAAATTAATGGCAGTCGTTATTAGGAAGTCAGTTCCTTCTAACATCCTGACTTCTGGTTTAACCATATAATGATGTTTCTCTTTGGGTTACGGAGGTCAGACGGCAGTCGCTGTTATAACTGAAATTCAGCCAAATCTGGGTAGGCCAGTGAGCAGACCCTGGGCCCTGAGCTTAATTCCAAGGCAACCGGGATAATGCTAGGATATGATAAGTCCCGGTTGTCACTGTATGTGGTAAATGTTAAACTATGAGCCTGTTCGGTTTCTTTAAAGAAACGTATGCCTCAGGGAATTACCACTTACATGAAAAACCAGTTGCCATGCACAAAATTCAGTATTGCTTAGTTGCTCTGGGTCAGGCAGACCCGCGATTTTAGAAAAAAATCCTTTTCAATGTAATAATAAACATTTAAACGTATAAAAAGGGCTATGTAAATAAAATCCATAATGTACGAAGCGACTTTTTATCAATACAAAAATAACATCAATAAATAAATAATATAAAAGCACAATAATTACAAATTGTATTTAATATACATGATGTATTTAATTCACCAAAAGTTGTCTATCAAAAAAGAATGCCAAAAATATGTATATTGATAAATTCGCTTACTAATAAAATACTGATATTAAATACAAACTAGTCGCTACATTTTATTATAATGCATTATTCAAATACATAATTTTTTGACAGACTTATTTCATGTTAAATTATTTTTAATTACATAAGAACATTTAATGCCAGGCCATTTACTTAATATTATTTTATGCATTGTACATGAACTTAATTCGTAGAGTATACTTGTTACTTGTGCTTTGTTATTGTTTAAATAAAGAGCCAAGATCGCGATATTACGGTTTACAATTAAAATATGGCAATATTATGGCAAAATGCGTTGTCAAACATTTGAGTAGTTAAAGCTTTCCGATAAAGTACATTCATTTATACTTTTGTAAGTTAATACATAAATTCTAGCAGAATATTAGTGGACTTCGTAACTGTGTGGTTTTTCGTCGTTTAGTATAAAAAATATTAACTTGTCAGAAATCGTAAATTTTTTTTCTAGACATTTTCAAAATATAATAAAATACACAAACGTAGAATATTATGAAATTTTATCGATGATTTATATTTATCGATATGACAGGAGCGAAAGAAGTTATTCGGTATGCGTTTTCATTACTGTTAATAAAGTTAAATTTAAGTTAGTAACAAACAATTAACAAGAATGTTATCAAGGAGAGTTAGATAAGTTTTAGTGTTTAATTAAAGATCTTACTGTAAGATATTTGATCACTGGTCGAAGTAACAATATACTTGCAAGTACACTACTGGCTTTTACATACTCCAGTTCAGTTGCAGTAACTGTCGTTATCATGAAATATTTATTTGCCAGTCAATAGATTAAGTAACTTCAAACTATAGGAACGCAAACTTCAGTCCATGATCTCGAAAGTGATCGGCGCGTCCTCTAGGAGACCCACAATAAATTATTTATCGACTCGTTACACCGATTGTCGACTAAAGTTAAGTACAAACTGTATCCGAAATATTGTCTTATAATATTCGGAATACAACCTCTAAGCATACACAAAGTGAAAGTATAAAAGAGTCATGCAAAAAGAATAAGTTTTGAAACAGGAACATTTTTAGTTTTAAACATATTCTATTAGTTAATGAAGAAAGGAAAATATAGAATGGTTACCTAGTTAACATTACATAAATGCATAATATAATTTATGTCTAATTGTTACATTTGAACATTGCGTCAATTTTTAAATAGATACCTAGCTTATAAATAACAATAAATAAAATCTTAAGGCACAGTTTTAGGTACCAAGATCACAATTTCTTCAATTCTATTTGTAGGTGAGTAAGAAGACGATAGCTATACGGAATGTCTAGTTACATCCAGTGACTACAGAGGAACGAAAGGAAAATAATGTTAGACTTCAAGGAAGACCGCTCTTCAGATTAGCTAATGCCTATAAATACCTATTTATACAGTTACTTAAAAAACATAAGCGCATACATTTAAGTATTTCTGCATTGTGCAGAATAACAATACCGACACAATTTACAAATATTCATACTTTAACTAAATAATGTGCAAATTTTGCAAATATGGTCTTAAAACTACTTAATAAATAAATTTCAAGTTTTAGTTATTAGGGCATAAATCGTTGTAGACAAAATTCGATTACCTGCGGAAATGTCAATAATCAGGTCCGTTTTCACGAGGTTTATTTACACATCAATAGTTATATACACTTCCAAGTAGGGCACGTCCCGCGCGCTAACGTCCATTCACTGGGTTCAACGGTACTTATACGACGAGGGGAGGACGAAGTCGCCAAAGGAGTAAAGGGCGCTGGCGTACCAATGTACGCCGCGGGGGGCGTCGTCGGAAGTCCAGGTGGACATCCACCGCAGCGGGGCCATGGCGGCGTGGGCCAGCGCGTGGCTGCGGACGAGCGCGTAGCACGAAGCTAGCGCGTCGTCGACAATGATAGTGCCGGACTTGGTCATGGGCGCAAACACGCCTCGTCTCATGACGACGCGCGTGCTGACGACGCGTGAGGGCCTCATGACGCTGCCGGGCCCGCGCGTCAGCAGCACATCGCCGACGTCCACGTCTCCCGCGAAGGACTCCCGGTAGCCATCTGCCGCAGCCAGCAGCAAGAGATGCGACGGTGTAGTTGTGATGGACACGCCGTTCTCCGCTGTCACCTCGATAAACTCTCTGGTCGTGTTCGGCTCTCGATCGATGAACATCACCACCTAGAATTGCAAGTACATTTATGTTAGTCATTAAATAACAGGTCTCGGCCTAATTCCATTTCGAGAGGGCCGCAATATTTAAATGTACTTCAAATGTTAATTCTTAACATTGTAGGTATAGAATAATATAAATAAAAGAATGTAACAAGACGCAGATGGATAAGTAAGTTCCTACCTACCAATTGAAACTTCAAGAGACTCTTGATCTTTCGAGTAGATGGATTTATTTAATATCTACCAACTACTAGGAAGTATTTTTTTAGCCAAGCAATTCGTTTTGAGATATAATTATGAAATCATTGATTGTAACGGGTAAATTAAAGTACACTATTCAATAAATCATTATAAAATTTTATCTTAAACACTTAAAGCAAGTTGTTGACCTTTACAACAAATATTTGATATAACTTAAGTATAATATCTTACCTCAGAGTAGACGAGTTTGCCAGTATCGTCAGAAGCCAAGACTTTGTCTCCCTTCTTGATAGTGGAAATCTCTCGCGGACCATCCTTCGAGTGCACCATCGTGCCAGACGGGAAGCACCCTGCCCCCGTACCCACTGACGATTCTGTGAGCAATAACAACAACATTACAGACTGTAAACTCAAATAACGGCAAGAAAAAAAATATACCGATATGATTTACGAGAAATATTTCAATCGAAACATCATGAATTATTAAATGTAAAGACCATACATCAAGCGCACATAATATGTGCGTGCCGTGCTTACATAAAGTCCAACCTAAAGCAATAAAATAAAGTCAAGAACATAAAATCGTGCAAGGGTCGATAGTAAATTAGCTCGGAGCAGTCATATCCCTTTAAGGAATAACGAGATTTCTCTACGCTCGTAATTAAAATCCGATAAGATACGAAACAAAAGGGAATCGCAGCGGCCTCCAAGCTGCCGCGGCTATCTGCGCGGTTAGCCGCCGACCTCCCGCCACACGAGCCTCAACAGGTACCTAATAGCCAGCCATCTCGTGCGAATGTATCTGCCCAAACAATACACGGATTTCGAGGAAACATTCTAATCATAAGCTCATAGACAAACTTTTTAAGGCGATAAGCAAATTCAATCTGTTTTGTTGAGAACATTTTTTACAATATTTTGCGAACAACGTGACCGCTTTAAAAAAATGTCTTATCTTTCTTTCGTTGTTTATTTATTATTTAATAGTATTTATTTAAATCCTGACCATGCTTAAACTGTACCTGTGCATAATCTCCGTTTCTTCGATGGTACAAAAAGTGTCTATTTACGTGCATCTAAATGGTATTCACAGGATCAGTTGAAATGGATTAGGCATTAAGCCGGTGACGTGGACTGCCGCTCCATGAGCGCGAGGGGACAATGGGCAGTCGTAGGTAGCGATAAAGAAAAGTGGCTACATAGTTTGCCGCAAAATCCTCATACTTTTACAATTACTGGGTAGTGTAATTACACGCGTAAATGAACAGTGAGGCGAGGCCGCTGGCGTCGTTTGCGCGAGCTCGTTAAATTTTGATTTGTTGTGAAACCGACCGATAAATTCAGATCCCCATTCGCAAACTGTTCACAATGGGCCCCACCAGATCACGTTACACAATAACCGCACAAATTAGATTTCGCTCAAAGTCAAGCGTTTATTGTCGACATTTTGTTTGTCGCCGGGTGAACACATCACACGAATCATTGAATAGGTGTCGGCCACCTTTGCTAGTTTTTTCAACCGCCTCTCAGCTTGTGCGTTAATTCATCCTGTAGGTGATGTGCATGTGTACCTATTATATTAACGTAAGTTTTGGGTTTCCGGAAAATCTTTACGTAAATAGAATATATTTAATAGTTTTGAAGCATTGTTATTATTGATAATATATGACTTCTTAATGATGTCGCATTGTAATATTCAGATAAATCTTGCAGAATATTATTGACAAGAAATTGGTGGTGGATGTAGGTACCTAGGTAACTGAGCCTGTTTTAGTTTTAGGTAGTAAAATGAAAACTAAAAAAAATACGTTTAAATTTTATAATTCTATTATTAAGTCAGTAATACAGCTTTGGAGAACATTCTACATAAAGCATCTGAGGTGAGTAGTATGGCAGTGATAGATTACTAAATATATTTGTTTTATTTCATAGTTTATTATAGGGATATCCAAAATGTCCTAACAGGGGTATTTTCCGCACGGCTAACATTCTCATCATATTAAGCTTAAGCGTAAAAGTCAAACCGGTCAAAGTACGATTTCATAGTGACGTAACGCGGGCGAAGATGCGGCGATAAGCGGCGGGGGCGGGGCGGGTGCTGGAGGAGGGGTGGCGGGGGCGAGGGGGAGCAGGCGCGCGGCGCGGGCGCAGCGACTGGCCGCCGCGACCCCGCCCCGCGCGGACCACCGGGGTAGTAAGGCGGCGCCATGCCATGCGCCCAACTGCCTCGACCATCGGGCCAACCAACACCAACCTTCCAATGTACCACCAAGGTAGACCTTCAAAACCCTTCCTCTTTGATCCAATTTATTATGCTTTAATGTCCTAGCAAAAAAAGCGTGTGATTTTATATTCATACCTACGCCATATAAGTCATACAATATGTTTATAAGGTATTCTGATAGTTTCCATGCTGTAAATAGCCACGATGTGCCCTAGAAGTAACAGTGCCAATGGCATGTACCAAAAACGGACAATTTGAGTTATTCGAATTTATCCAAAACAAATTAAACAATTGAAATCGTTATATGTAGAGTTAATTAATTTGAAAACATAAAATAACAATTTTAATTATGAAATCACTATTAGTAATAAAATTGTCGGAAGCAATCCAATTCTTCAAGTCAATTAGTTCGCTGCAAGAAGTAAATCATCGACGCAGAGTGGACGTCTCTAGTTTTTGTATTATGGTAATTATTTTAACGGGAACGTTGACTTCCATAATTTACATATTAGCTAATACATAGCTATTTCTTACTAGCTGTTCAGTTTCGTAGCCATCGACTTTGGTTTACATGTCTCGACTATACAAAGCTAGGAACAATAGCTTCAATGCTATGTTAGCTCTACAAATCATGGGATATTGACAAATAAAAATAAGTAGGTACACCAGTACTATATGTTTTCATTGACAATTTTGAATATGAATACTTTTTATTTCACTGAGTGACAGACGAGACGTTCACTACTGCCTTTTATGGAAACCTCTGATAGACGCTGCGCTTTCACCCCGTGACATCATTTGTTAAAAGCCTCATGTGCTTGTTCACCAACTGTTTGTATGAAAATCAAAGTCAAAATAATTTATTGAAGTTAAACTCAATAACCCTCGACGTGCCTGTTATGTTTTGTTCCACTATTTCCTATCATCAGTTAGCTGCCTTAAAAACGACATAATAGATTTAGGTACAGAACCTTTTAAAATAACTATTATTAAATGTTAAATTAAACAGCGAACTTAACGAGTGTAAAATAACCCCTAAAACAATCTTAAGCCTATTTGGTGGTTGAATATCTGGCAGTGTGAACCATCAGGTGCCAAATATTACGCGATAAATGGCAAAAATGGCACCACGCCGTCTTCTGTCACAAAAAGAACAATTATCTAGTAGGCCCTCTACATAATTCACACTTAAATCATTTATTACACTGAATATCAATTACGAGATGGACGGTTCGCAAATGCCAAACGAGCGGCTATGATTCACGAGCTGACATTGACTCCGTGTAATAACTTGCAACGATTAATATGGGCACACAAAAAACGAAACTCATATCACAGCCGATATCTTACATGTAAACGATACTGCCATATTTATTAATAAACCAATGTGAACACAATGAAATTCTAGTTTCTATCGTGGTACCTACATGACAGGCTCTTGCTTAAAATTGGGGTAAAATTTTTAAGATCTTCATTGTACTTTTAGAAAACAAAGAATTTTTATTTAAAAAAGGAGTTTGTTTTAATTTTTAGTCTTTAATTTAGTTGTCCTATTTTTTTTTATAACTGATTTTAAAAGCATTGTAGCATCTCATAGGAACTACGCATTTTTGGACTGATAAAGGTAACGACTTTGTTTTATTCCAAGATTCTGTCTATCTCTATAACAAGTTTCAATGAAAGCGGACAGGTAGTTTAGGCTTACAAGCTTATATTGAAATATTAGTAATGATAAGTCCTATCTTGTACCTACTAAGATTATAACAAATAATCTGTCATGATGAACTAGACAGTATAGCTGATATTTTTGATTACTCAAATAGCGCAGAAGTTAATATAATGACTGAAAGAGCTCAGAGGAAGACAAATATGATACAGAATTATTTGTTCCTGTTTCAGGGATTTTTTGACCATTATGTCCGTACCTAGCACCCTTTTACTGGAATTCAGTATTGCGTTCAGTTATAATTACAAAAAACTATTTAATGAAATTAAGTCATAAACGAATACTTAAAACTATAACATGATCTATTGGCGATACTATCGCATACCATCATACCTAAAGGCCTATAACCGACACTGGCTTTCTAATAGAATACGTATTTATGTCAGGATTACCATAACTTACCGATATATTGCCTCCGTAAGTTACGACTTGCACAGTAATATTTTCTGGCAAACGATAATACTTGTGTAGGTCCTAAGGCTGTGTGACATTTCTGCCTAAGTGACAGGATCGCTGAAGCTATATTTATGCAAAACCATTATAAATGATATAATAATTTAATATATATAGAATAAATTATCAATAGTGTATTATGAATATCTGTTGTTGGGAGTGTATTATATTAATTACGACTATTGTAAAGTACTTGTTTATGAGGATTAGTATTGACAGTTTTAGTACTGTAAGCTTCTCAAGCATTGCACATAATCTTTCTTGCAATCTAATTTCAAATAATTCTTTGCCAGCTGTGTTAAAGAAAAATTTAAACGTTTTATTTGAATTTAGATTTTTGCACTTACAAAAGATTTAAATTCAGCTTGTGATCAAATATTACTGATTTTTGATTTGCAAGAATTATTTCAGGGATAATAATATCTATGTTTTCGCTAGCCTCATTATATTTGGGAGTAAATAAATAAGACAATTAAAATCCCCCAATTAAACGCCTACTTTTGTAAGTCAGTACAAGCTTTGTAATCAGAGAACACATAATAGATTCTGTTCAGCAGCCATTACATGGTAACTCAATACATGGTTTTCCATTGGGTTACCCTTTAAAGCTTGTCTCAACTAGGCGTATCAATCACTATGTACATGTAATACGATAAGTAAAAATGGTAGAATTAGTTAACCATGCAATGTTAATTCGATTTCCAATGATTTGGTATATGAGTAGGAAGGGACCTAATATGATAGCTTGAATTGCCAAGTTGACTGTCATCAGTCGCGGACATAATAGAAAAGCTATTATTTCTCGGTAATTTGGCTTTTAAAGACTTGCAAGTTCATTAGATTTAAAATTCTTCAATAATTTGTTATACAAAAAATGTCAAGACCAGCTTCGGGATAACAAATATTGTTACAAGGAAAGTCACATGTCGCCGTAGGAGGCTCGATCTCCACGATCCTGTGGGAACCGCCCGCCGCAGCCTTCCGGGATGTGTCGTCTCGGGTGTCGGGGCACTTTCGCACGGCGCGCACTCGCCCCTCGCCCCTCGATCCCATTAAAAAATACCATAATAACCTAAATAACTGGTTCTTGATCGAACACTTGTGAACGAAACTTCCGATCGGCTACAAATATCTTTGGGTCAGCGCCGTTCAGTAACCCAATCTGCCGGTTGCGGTGTGTTGGAGAATATTATAACGTGCATTCGAGTATGCGAATATTGTGATGTGACAAGCTCTATATCTGTTTATACACACTACACGGATCCTAAGAAGGAACAGATGAAAGATAGCTTTTTTATCTCGTTGTTTGAATCAGAGCAAGGTATGATATGGAAAGTTTGTTTTAATTTATTTCTAAATCGCTAATAGTTTATATTCTGGTAGGTATAACACCACGGAACAAAAGCGGGCGAAAGTTAGTAAAGTAGAATCTTTAAAGCTTTTCTTCTGCTGTGGCTACTGCGTTAAGTCGAATGTAAGAGTGGTTAGTGTTACCTAATGGGCTTTAGTTTGATCAGATGGGACGAGAATATCCTTCATCCGTTCGTTGCCGCGTAGTAGATCGTGACCCGCCGCGGTCACCGGTCACGCCCCATTTGCCCGAGCCACCGCCACTAAAAGCCCCATCGCATTGTTCTCTTCTGTTTTAGCACATTTTTCCCGTTTGCATACAAATGTTCGGCAATTTAAATTGTTGTAGACAAAATTTTACACACAATTGTCTCCATAAGCGCGTTGAAGTCTTTCAAGAGCCCCAGCGGGCTCACATTGTTTTCGAACAATGATAACAAATAATTAACTCTTGAAGAATAAAAACGTTATTTTAAGGAATCTCTTTTTATATTTGGTGACGCGTGGGAGACTTTAACTGGTTTCAATTGTTATTCATTGTTAAATAACAAATGAGACGATGACAATTGCCACGTGTCCGTGACATGAGAAAAACACACGCATACCAGTGTCAATTAACTATAAAAAGTGTAAATCAACCTCTTACTGCTGGTCTAACAAAAAATAGCATAGCACACATAAACGACGGCCGGACGCCGCCGACCAATGAAAACCAATTAATTGAAGTCATATAAAAACCCGGTACAGTTTTATTGGTGGTGAGATGATGGGTGCGATACTTTAATTTAATATACGACCCTATTAAGAAATAGTATGGCCACGCATATTCCCCATCGGTCCTATCAAAAAGATACATAAAGATAGTTCGGTTAAGAATTTGATTTAACGTTATAATGTGATTGTTAAGTAAGAACCTTCACAAACCTCATATTTTTAAAGAACAAAACCTACCAACTACAAGGTAATCTGTTGTTATTTAAGTAGGAAATTATTTGCATTCTGGTACCTGATCTTCTGATTTAATAATGGAGTTTTTAAACGATTTTATCTTGTATAAAGTACGAATATTAAACTTGAAAGTTCAATTAAATTTAATGAAATCCTTTGTTTTATATATGCAAATGAATGTTGAGACTCAATTCCCATAAATCATTCCGATTATATAGGTTTTTGATCTGCCATTAAATATCATTTTATATCTCACACAGCGCCATCTTGTCCTAGACTGAGATAAGAAGACAAAATGTGTACAAAAGGTTATATAAACGTTTTTAAATATATACAGAACACCTAGACAAGAATAAATATTTGCTTTCATGTACTTACACAAATATTAGCCTTATGTGGGAACCGACTCAACGACCTTAGAAGCAAAGTGAAAGTATTCAGCAGCCCTCTTATCGGTCGTGGAATCAGTGTTCCATAACGTAAGGAACACATTAATATTCCCGTTAAACTACGATCGCCTTTCAAAAGTTAAATTAAATTCTCGAGAGAGTGCACGTCCCGCTCGCGTCCTTGACCACAGCCAGCAAGACCGACACATACAGACCCTATTCATTATTCATAAACTCCAAATTAATACCAAAAGGCCACGCTTGCTACAAAACATTGGAATATATGAATAACGATTCAAACAAATTGGCGGCCAGTCGCGGACAACGCTGAACAATGTGCGATCGCTTCTTGCTCGCTTCTTTTGTCTCTTGTCGCCATATGCATGTCGTTGGTCCCGGCTGTCATGACATCTATGGCAGTCGTTATTTGGAAGTCAGTGCCTTCTGATATCGTGATAGCTGGTTTAACCATAGAATAATGTTTCCCCCTGAGTTGTGGAGGTCAGACGGCAGTCGCTACGTGTAATCACTGAAATTCAGCTGAATCTAGTTAGACAAGTGAGCAGACCCTAAGCGTAAGAGAGCGTAGAGCACAACCAAGATTGTGCTAGGCTGTTGATGAGCGGACAACGCCAAACAATGTGCTATAGTCTTTTGCTCGCTTCTTTTGCATCTTGAGTCGATATGCAATCATTGAAAGTTAACCCATAACATGTTTCATCTTGTAAATACTAGTAATAAATTACAGGTACATTAAGTATGTTCCAAAACTGCCTACTTTTAAAGAGTGATTTGTTGCGGAGCCCGATATACCCGTTTCCTTGTCTTCTACACCCGGACATATATTCGTGTGCATGAACTTGGGTATTTGTCTTGGTTCAAAAAAAAAAGTAAGTACATTCATTATAAGATCCTTAGCAAAAGCTCTAGTGGAATTAATGGTTAATGGCGCTTTGTGAGGTATCTAAGAATATTTGTTTATTTATTATATTCCAGATTAAATAAATGTATTCTTGCTCTCATAGTTATTCTATATAGTATATCCTAAAAACCTAATAACCAACCCCCAAGATACCTGATTGGAACCAATCGCCTTCTGATTAAAGAGCTAAATACACCAGGATTAGATAAACTGACAAGCACGTGAAAACCACGTGATTTGAGTGGAATTGTTAAAAATAAACTACGAATATCGAAGTCAAGCCATTGAACTTAAGTTGCGCCATATGTCATGGAGAGCTTTGAAAGCCAAATTATTTGGCAATATTATTTATTCCAAGATTACTTGGTATGAATTTAAATGTTTGTTGCGCCAGTGTCCCTTTTCGCCGTGCAAAAGCCTCGTTAATCAGTGAAGCTAATCTTATTTCCAGACACAATTGAAATTATCTATTATTTACTGTTTCCCCGTAGTAGTCTGTCACTTCAAAGACTATAAAAGATAAAATGCAACATAAAGCATAAACCTTGAAGACTTTTATTTTTAATCAAATTCGAGGAAGCTTTGGTTTTACAACTAAAGTCAATAAAACTTGAATCGAAGCACAACTTCAATCAGCGTATTATAATAATAAGCAATTATAATCATATAGGAAATCGTATAAATTTCTATGTACAAAGCTTTCGCTTTCAGAAGATAAGCAACTTAGAAGCTCATCTGCAAAATTAATTGGAACTATGCGACCGGAATACCTCCATAATATCTAAAAACACATACATACAAACACTCGCTTCTCGCATCGTTATGCCTTACACATATAGATATAAGTAGCCATTGAATCACCGACGTAATTATAGAAGTGGGGGATTGGCTGCGATGCGGCCGCGTGGGAGCGAGACAGGGTGACGATCGCGCCCGGGTGTGAGAGGGAGGGCCGCTAACAAGAGGCCGTTTGATCGACGCCGCCGGGGCGCGGGCGCGGGATTCTGTCTGAGATGCATTCTTCTTGTAAAGTTCAACTATATATTTGGACCATCCCGTGGCCCGGTCGGTACAGTTAGATATGTGGCGGTCACGTGAGTAAAACGTGGTTTTCCCCACCTTTTGTTACATTTTTCTATAGTAATTTGACGCTCTATAAAGTGGATGTTATGATGTACATGTTTATCACAGTTAATTGCACACAAAATTAATAGAATACGTTAAATTTATTAAAAACTATGTAGTAAGGCGAACTTCCAAACGATACTACGATAAGCAATTTGTGAGCGCTCATCGAGCTCCATAGAAAAGACATAAACGCGTTTCTGTTCCACGCGCTACGAGAAACGTTTCGCGGAAAATGGTATTTTCATTATTCAGTGGATTATATTTTAGGTTTTTGAAATGAAGATAAAGAGATTTAAAATTGTTATATATATTTATTCATCTCAGCCTATTAACTTCCTGCTACTAAAATTATCAACAAACACAGTGAACAATTAATGTTCTTATATAAATGTTTTTTTGTTGAATTATTGAATTATTGAAATTAAACATTGAATAAATATAGCGAGCTTAGACTATTAGAAACGATTCCCGAAGTAAATATTTGTGTAGCATTTCAGATCGAGTGCTTCCGTGCTTCAGTAGGCATGTTAAGCAGATGGTCTAGGCTATTAGTATAACGATATGGTAGTCGTTACGCCAAGTAAGAGACCCTTTTGGACCGTTAAAAACTTTTTTACTCCAGCAATGCACTAGATTCACGGGGTGGATTATAACCTCTAGTTCACCCCCTTTGGTCACCCACATTAAGACAACGCGTAAGAATACCCGCGGAATTGACAGTGGTCCCACATGGTGGTTCTTGATATGGTTCGAATGATGGGTGACGGGATCTTACTAATAATTTCGGGATGCAAGTGCTGCACCTACCGATAAGAGGACAAGGCTCTGGCAAACATAATAGTGCCCGGTAAGGGGCAATAGGCTCACCACCTTTATAACATGGGGCCAAAAAAAATGTTCAAATGCCAAGCGTATAAATAATGTATATATAAACTGATGAATCCGTTTAGTCGCAGAATGTCCGTTTTCCAAAATGTCCAATGTAAGAAAACACATTTTTTTTGAAAATAATCGAAGAGAAAAGTCAATAAATAACTGAATAGTTTTTTCTTGGTTTTATAAAAAATCGTAACTCTTAAATAATTAAGCAAGAAAATTATTTTTTTAATTAAAAAAGTAATGTAAGGATTTTAAAATGTTTATATACAATTTAAGAATTTATAAAGTTTTAGTATCATTGATTATATCTTGTGCTATTTTAATATTGTAGTTAGTAAATTATATAACATTATAGGCATTTTATAATTAGAGACTCATTGACATATCTTGTTTTTATTGATTATTTGTTGTTTTTTATATTAATTATATGTGAGAGATGTTATTGTTTTTTAATTTAATTATTTGTAATTTCTTATAATTTCATTGTTTTAGGTCATATTTAAAAATTGATAAAGAAATATTGTTAAAGATCTTACCATCCTCAATTGCTGTGCCGTTGCAGGGCGTCACATGTAGACCTATTTATTATATTTATTATCTATGTATCATTTAATAAATTATATAAAATTAAATAAGAAACCTAAGGGGATTCTTAAATATTTGTATACTAGACATTTCAGAATTTGGACATTCTGCAAATAAAACGGCTTCCTATATAAAAGAAAAAAGAAGAGATGAACTTACCAAAGGTTAACTGGTAGAGAATGCCTTGCTGCATTAAGTTCTCCTTTTGTACATTTTAATTTTAATTTGTGCGATAAAGTTTAAGTAAATGAACTAACCTGTTTTAACAGAGCAGTGTATATAGGAGCGGCTCCGGTAGTAGACCCAGTCGAAGCCTGCCTGGTAGGCGAGACGTGCCAGCATGCCGACCTTGCCGGAGTCCCGGTCGCTGGTGGTGATGTCCACTGCGCGACCCTCGTAGTGCAGCGAACTCTCCCCGTGGCTGTCCTCCTCGTCCCAGCCTTCGATGACCCGCAGCCGCACGCCCGGCCACTGGTTCATCACGCTTATAGCTAATGTGTTCAGCTTCTCTTTACATCTCTGGAATTTAGAAAAAGAGGACGTGTTATCAGGAGAATAAAGAGAATATGATATAAATATGTTTATATGAAAAGGTCGTTAGCCTTTTACCGAGAGTGTTGTGGAATTCGAAAAGAATGCATGTGTTATCGACAGAATATAGGAAAGTTTATCAATCACCGACATATGAAAAGAGATAATGTCACGAAGAGAATATAAGACAATTCATCAGGCAGAATGACCCGAAATAATGAAATGAATAAACCTTGTGAGAGGAGACCCGTACCTAGTAGTAGGCCTTTAATGAGCTAAGTTAAAAAATAACTACATTTGTGATAATACGGTAATGAAATGCAAATGCAAGTAGCTTATGTCAGGCTACACGGACATTTCAGAATTGGCATGTCTGCATGACACCTGATTACAAAAAAGTCATGAACATAAAGCACATGGTTATGTGGGCGCGTCATTAATGTATAGCTAATAACTACGTTGATCCATCCACCATTGTAAGTTTTATTGTCTGCTGCTTAATAGCGAAATTCTATAATTGCAAAACTAAGATTCATGATAATGATTATTTTTGTTTGTATGTCTAGCGTAACACAATTTTTTTTAACCAAAATTTTAAGTGAGTTTCGTTCAAGCGTCTAAGTGAACGGACAACAGGAACAATATCGGCACTCCAAACATGCGAAGCTTTTTGTTTGCACCTACTAAAGAAAATACCAATAGATGTGCTAACACACTGACAAACGGGCCGCCCCACCAGCGGGGCGCGGGGCAGGCCGGCATTCTGTCGGGAACGAATAAATCAAATTAAAACGCACCGCACGAAGGGATCGACACAATTTTGTTTTGTGAAACTCCGCGGAACAAATAGAGGAAATGTCAAAATATTTATAAAGAAATGCGGACAATGCGGAGCGCGCCGCGTGTCGGCTTTGTCGTCCGATGTCAACTCAGTTTTATGCAGATTTCGTAGAGAAAAAATTGTAAGATTGACGTAACGAATCGAACCGAGCTGGCATTCATCGCGCACTACACCCGAGCACCGTACATAATTATTTCTACGAACGCCCAACCACCTAATGAAGAGTTGGCCCAACTACAACCAGTTTCAATTCGCCAGTAATTCCTAATTATTTACGGTGTCCTTTTATACAATTGAATTATCTGCTCACGTGCATTGTTAGCAGTATCCGTGTTTTTATTTTCATTGTCGTCTCTTTCGTCATCGAATTCTTTTACATTATATGTGCTAAAGAAGCTTTTGGTGCGTTTTGTCAGGTTTCCTGAAATTAACTTAAAGTAATTTATCACACGATTAGTAGTTGGAATCTTGGTATAGTACGAGATGCGGTGGCGTGGCGTCGACGGGCGGCGGGCGCGGGCCAGGAAGCCCTCTGTTTGCCTCAGACGTCTCGGTGCGCACTAAAACAATCGAATGCTAAATGCAACCTCAAACACTTCGTGCACTTAAACGTGGGAACCTTCGGTGGCGCAATTAGGCACCTTGCACCCATCAGAACCCTGGGATTCTTGCTTTCATAACTAGTTCTACGGTTCAAATTCATCGTGTACTTTATTATGGATTCTCTATTCTCTCAAATTGTTCATACCAATTCCGCAACGCATTCATCTGGCCCAGTTTGTTCAGTACATTAAGTTGATAGATATGTCGATCTATATGTAAATAGATAGGGATAGAACTGGTGGTAATTTATTTGTATTGATCTCACGAGCGTGTCTCGATCGGGGAGCGAGGCGTCGCGACAGATCGGGCGGGCTATTATAAATTCATTATGCATATTTTTAGTAAACAAGCTGTCGATCACAATGCCCGGGCGCAGCGGGGCGCCCTGCCGCTCCCCCGCGCCCCCACCCTCGCCCCGCATGCCGACGTCACGATTACCATCAGCCAACCGCGATAGGCGCCCGACGTTAAACCAGTTTTTATCTCTGAACTCGATTTACGTGAATTCAATTTCGCAAATTATCAAATTACACCACATCAAAAGCTCATATTGATTAACAAAAAATTAACAAGCGAAACGAATACCTAAGGTCAAGTTTGGAAGCGACAGTAGGAGCTACCTGAGCCGGGCGGGCGGCACAGATTAAATGCTACTTGCGGCCGCGTAATGAAGGCCGTGCCATGCAGCTGTCCTAATGGAACAAAAGAGGCGAGGATCATCGCACCGAAGTGGCAGACAGCCCGCGGCCGCGCGATCCGCGAAGCTAGTTCCTAACCACTCCTTTACTGTTGCGCCATTTAATTTATGTGTCTCCGATTCGAAGTCGTCAAAGCCACCACCTCTGTAAGCTCTACTAGATGGTAGGGAGCATCTCGTAGATAAGTCGTTTAGCAGGGCCGGTTCCATTCGCCACCTCGCGCAGCCGCCGCCGCCTGCTAATTTATTACCGCCTCCCTCTGCGACCATAGCAATATATTAGGATAATTAAATGGCTCTTTACATTCCTTAACACATCCTTTTTTCTACAAGGCCACTGAAGTCGAAAAGTACCGACCGACGCTGACTGGTTTTTGATGTTCCATTTTTTTTCTCTTTATGGAAACCACAACAAATAGTTTAAGGGCGGTTTTTTGTGATACCGACCGTTCATTTTGTTCACGCGAACCGCCTCCCGACCCTATACATGTCGTAAAGTGATTTTGTGTTTCATGCAAACATGTCAAAACATGTAGGTAATTATATTTGATATGACGAAGGATTTTAAGGTTATTATCCTTAAATATGAGCTTTAATATAAACTTAAGGCAAAACGAAAAATTTGCATTTCAAATATATTATGCGAAAATGCCCTTCTGTGTGCAGATTTATCAGCAAAATTAGGTGCAATAAAGATAGCGGATGCATTCAATAAATTGAAATAAATGTTTTGGGAATATCATTAATATGTTAAAAAAACGTGTAAAAGTTAAAACCTAAGGTGAGCCAGAACCGTGATCTTAATAATATTTAGATTTCTACCTGCAAAATAATGCGATCCTAAAACGTATGGTTGAATCCGACCTGAGTATCGTTTGGGCAACGCGATGTATAATTTGGGAGCTAATGCGCCGTGCGTCTGAGTAACACCTTGTTTTTATGGCATTGGAATATTTTTTCGTATTGGTGGATGATAGTGCTGGGAGGGACCGCGGCGAATCCTCGTGACGTGCCTTCTTTACCTTCATTCACCGAATAGAAACCACAATTGTGATTCATCCAACCACCATTTTGAATAAATCTCACGTCAAATGAGCTAGCTTTCATTTTCACACAATATTTTGTCAAACATAGTGCTAGTGACCAACATTATCACATCAATGAAGTAATATCTATGCAAATTGATGATAATTTGAATTATCTGATTCCAATTTGGGAGATACAACGGTATCGATGTCATACTGACGATACGTGCACCGGTTTGATTTGGAAGTTATTTTATCGATTTTTAATGATAAAATTACACAGGTATAATATTACATGAAAAATCATTAAGGCTGTGCCGCTTGTTTTGTATTAGAACGCGGAGTGTCGGCGACAGTGCTCGTCAAATATTTGTTGACCATAAGCCCTAGTGTCGCGCTTGCTGTCGAACACGATATAAATATGCATCGTGTGGATGCATCACCTGTGGCAGTGTGTATTCAAAGCCTCTTAATGTTTGTCCACGAAAAATATCACCCTTTGTTGTCTTAATGCGGCTGTCGTCGCCGCCACCGCGCTCGCCCGACGACGTGGTTAAACCTAGACACCTCAGTAATAGGAGACTACTACAGCTACAAAGCGAGAAATACAACAATGGTATTTTAAGTACATGTCATTGATGTAAGTAGGACAGTGTTATATTGGAGAATAAAATTGCCTATAGATTTTTACTAGTATTTTACAAACTATTTTCAGTGTAAAATAACTACTTATTACTTCAGTAAGTTGGGAACTTGTAAGTAAACTTGGAAGTAAACGTGGAACAGGTGCAGAAAGTGAGGGCAGCCTTCTACTAGAACGTTATTTCAAGAAATCTGTATCCTTATCCCTAGCTTGACTTAATGACTATCACACATTGTTATAAAAAAGTGCAAAGGCATATCTTGCCTACAAAAACGCGGATGCGCTTAAAAAAATACGCGAGCGGTCACCCGTTTTAGGTTTGAACTTTATTAACGCTGCTTAACTTTAGTTATTTGTTTCCTATTACCTAATTGCGCAACGCTAAGAGCACGCAACCTAACCTTAATATTGAACTACAAATTTTTTTTTTGTATATAATTAATTACAAATCTCAAGTTATAAATAATAGGTCTATAAAGCGCTTGAAGCTTTTTTCTATGACGAGTATTTTTCCATATCGAGAGCTACATTGTGTGTATACCTGCATGCTAACGAACGCAGTCCACAAGGCTTTTAAGGAGACGCGGGTGCCTTTCACTCGTTTAAAAAACTTGAAACAAGACACCGATATGCGGTGTTTGCCTGCCACAGAGGTCTGTTAATGACACGTTATATTTCATTCACTCAACTGAAGCATACCAGGACTATATTGAAATAAATACATTCATTCGTTAGAAAACAATGCAGTGTCAACCCGTTTCTCTTTGTAGTTACATCTCGTAAACACGGGTTTAGTTGTCGACTCCTAAGTACTACATTAAAATATCTGGAGTATACAATCTTTGAATGGACTCTAACACGTCAGTATACTTCATAAATTCTAAGCGTAGCACCAGCTGCATCGACCGATTCTGCTCCATTCACAATTCGTTTGTTCCGATTGTAGCCCGCACCCTTGGGGACGATCTGTTAAACCAATGTTTTCCATTAAGAATGTGTATATTTGTGGTCGATGCCCATGAGACGGATGTAACTCCATTATTTATATTATTGTGATCGCTAAGGCTGGTTGACGCGGGGTCAATAGCGGAGTCAATGAGAGCATTGCTCACTACTTGCAAGTCATCCGAGTGAGCGATGGAATCCATGCTTCCGACATCGATCAAATTCGTATTTACCCTTTGTCTCGGACCGATCGATGTCCAATGCCCAATCCAACCGTGAAATCAATATTCAGTTACGCATTGCAAGAAAAATATGTTTTTATATTAGAACTTATATAATACAGTCTTATTCACAAGACATATTTGTTTATCATATTAAATGCTTCTCACGTAATGAACGCAGATAAGTGCGCTTTAAAAGAAACTTTGAAAAACGTTAACGGAACACGCCTATGCCCGCAATTACCCTTTCGCTAAATCGCTTTTCGCGCGGAAGGCTATAAACATTAAGTGGCGTATCTTGCTAATTTACAGCGTCAACCCTCGCCGGCCCGATAACTGCTGTTGATCGATTTGCATCCGTAATTACGTCACTTTTAGCAGGCAGGTGATGAAAACGCGACAAGTGCGTGATTGCAGGAGCGGCCGCCCCTTCCGACGCAACCGGTCGCCGGCTCCTTCTACTTACCGCTCCGCCATCGCGCCATCGCCACGCCACCTCGCGCCCTTAGCCCGCTTTATCACCTATCTACGACGCCCGCTTCCACAGCAAACATCTCCATAATTATCTACTTAACGCATGTGCCCCCTTATATATAGAAAGCTAACTATAACAACCGTCAAGCTTCTTAACATTCATATATGCTAAATTATTCACGATTAATCAATGTGTATCTAAAGAATAAATATGTGTATGTACGCCCAAGAGTAACTTTAAGCTTCTAATAAATCTTCAACTAGTCGTTTTTGTAATATCGTCAAAGGCAATAATCGCTGCGCATTATGAACGCAGAAAAAAATTAAATTCCTACGTGCTTTTGTTTTATAAATATGAGTTATTGATTTATCAGCATATCATGAGTTCATAATTCCCGCAGACGGCCGTCGCGTCGCGTTTGGTACGCGCCGCTGCGCAGCCCTAATCTCGCAGTACGGTCTGCCCGTTCACACCTAACAAACCGCTTTCATCGAGCACATCTCACAAGAAAGATAAACTATCTTTGTTACGCCATTGACATGTAATCGCCGCTTTCATTGTTTATCCCTCGCTGGAGCAGAAGTGATCACCTCGCGTGGGTGTAAAGTCAACATCGCACGTCCTCTTTTGCTGACGGTCCCGAAGAGCCTCTTGATAATATTTTATAAGACAAATAACCCGATAAAGATGTTTTGACGTGAACCCGTGTTCATCGCTCACACTAAAATGCGCCCAGTGAACACTTATAATAAAATATTTATTTACAGTCATGTGATTAGTTGTAAAAAAGGGTTAAAAATATTCTAATTCGGTGTCAACTTTATTAGTGGTGATCGAAGCGTAAAAGCTTTGGTCGCAGTGACAGGCCTCGGTAGCAAGTAACTTACGTGCGTCCATTAGCATTGTTTTAAAGGATTAGGACGCGTTTGTGAGATGCGCTGTAAGACAGTGACGACAAACGTGTCGAACGCGCATATTTTTACGACATCCTCATTTTAGAAATATCAGCGTGAAACGACTACCGTGACAAAAGTACTGATAACAAAATCCGAAACGATAAGTGCATTTAAATTTTAATACTTCTTAAAAGCATATTTTGTTTCGTCTTTCTCCTTGTATGGATAGCAATTATTTTGACCGACACAACTGGGCTCGCGATGCGGTTTTGTATTACATAAAAGGATCAAAGTTTCCAAACGTTTTGGATGCCCAAATCAAAATCGATACTTCGAGTAGGTAATTTGATGAAATTGTCCGATGACAGAGGTGGTGCACTTTTTTGTTTACAGACCCATGTCATCCGCTTGCGGATACTTTGTTTTATTAGAATAATGAACTCTATTCACTGATACTTAAAATGGTTGTAAATGCTTAATCGGCAAGGACATTGGGAAGGTCTTCAAAATATTGGTTTACGTTGCAGTAACGCGCTTCAAACTGATTGAAACTTGATTGAAGAGACATTTCGACATCGGAGAAGACTGTTTCGTTGCGGTTAATGTCGGTTGGAATATTTCAAGGAATTCGGCAAGATTGGTCGCAAAAACGGGATGACAACTTTTTAGGAGTATATAATTTAAAACTAACGAGAGAGCAAAACAATTACAGAATAACAATAGGATATAAACGAATATAGGCGCATCGTGACTTGATCCATGTAAATAGAAAACAATTCTCATAACATAAACATTCCGTGCTGTCCCTGAGCGCCTGTGGAGGACCCGATTTATTTATCTCGCTTATCTGGGAACAATGCAAGCGCATCACTCAAACGCTCTTCACTCAGTCTGTATACTTTTTGACTAAGGACTGCTTACTATTACACCTCTTATTTAAACGTTGAATTAGCGTCTTACGTTATTTACTCTTAGTAGATTGGGTATGTTGGTTTAGCTACGAACAAAAGAAAGATCTTTTTCCAATTTTATATTTGCTTGTTCTATTTTATACTTTTTTTAATACTGTTGTATGGCAGATTCGTTAAAATTTAAGATAATATACAATTATAGATGCAATTATAGTAGTGATGCACACAAATATTGCAAAAAAAAAGCAAATAAGTAGTTTTCATGTTATTCTGCAAAGATTTCTAAAATTTACTCGGTGTAATCTTGAGACAAAAAAGATTGACTGTTCTACTTTTTATCTCAAAATATGACAAAGGATTTTTTTGTATAAATAAAAATTTTATATTGAAAAATTGCTATGTACCTTTTTATTTTCTCTAATGATTACAATGACAATTACAAAATATATTTTAATTGATCAATATTTTATTTTGTATGTTCCCAAATAACTGTATAACCTGACATAAAATAGAACGGCGTTTTAATATCAGCTTTAAAAAAATTGTACAATTTCTTCTCGTAGGAATATTAAAAAGCTTTCAAATAATATAGATGTGGAACAGAGAAACCATTAACAACTCAAGTAAGCCAAACAGTTTCTTCAATACTAGTTGCATGAAAGTACACTTAAGTGATTTGAACGTTGAACTTTAAGCAATGAATGCTTATCCGTCGATATATACAATTTGATGTATGTATTTAGCAGATACTTAACAGGTACTTTAAAAACCAATCATGTTTCAACAGCTAGATAGAAATTGCGATTGTTATAACCATTTTCTATTTTGCAAACGCATATTATGACTCTATGAGTGTTATTACTTAAAGCTATTTAGACCTCATAAATGTTTAAATTTCCTTTAACTTAATATGTTCACATAAGTAAAATAAAATTTTATTAGCATCATATCATGTTTTCACCGTGGGCAATGCAATGTGAAGATACTTTCTTGGAAAGCAGAAAGTTCTTCTCTTTTAACTTAACTCAGTTCAATGTCATCTTGTATACTATTACTCGATTTAGGCCTTCTTTCCAATGTTTAATAAAAGAGATTCTGAGATAGTATGTTAATTGTGAACTATACTCGCTTTACTATTCTTTAAAATAATAGTTTGTAATCATTTTCTGAAATGTAATCCAACAATACTCGCTGCTACACAAATATCCATGTCGCCCAATCGGGCCTCAAACTTCACTTAACAGCGGTGACCGAGTTCGTAAGATCTCGAATAAAGAAGAAATAAGACTAAAACAAATACAGAATTTGTTATAAAAACTATAACAATAAGTAAAATTAAAATCACATTTAATGCGATTAATCTTTTGTTGATCGTTTTAACGGTAGTCACATGTTAGTCGCAACACTCGCAAATACCACGGCGGTGATCAAAGGGCGTTCTCGAAAATTAATTATCAATTTGTCGTGGGTGCCAGAGCGACATAAATCGATCGGGTATCAGGCTGTAGCGCATTAGCCACGCTGGGGCAGATAAGGATAACAAATGTCCAGTTTAAGGTTATCTGAACATCGCGGACATGAGAGAGCTTTTTGCCACCGAGTCCCTTGTTACGACCTTCTTGTCTCGGCGAGCGCTGACGCTCTATAAATCCAGCATTAAGGTCGGGACATTCCAATGATTCAGTAACAACTTACGATTATATCCCAAGTAAATAAAAAACCTTTTTATTTAACATGTAAGTAAAGCTAACGAATTCATATCTTTGCAGGAAGTTTCGGTGACTTTTTGGACAGACTACCATTGTTTTGCTATTCGATGTACATGCTTTTCATGACATTAAGAAAATTGCAGCATTTCAAGTGTCGAAATCGCAAACAATTAAAAAGATAAGTTAATACAGTCGAGAGTAATATTTTTAACTACAGTCGTTAAAGAACATGAATTTCAATGAAATATTTTACCTATAAATAAATATCTATAGTGAAAAATTGCTACACCACTGCAACCACTTTAAATCTCATATTAGTCATGTTATGGAATCCAAGGATCCGGCCATCGGCCATCTCATATTCAATGTAAAATGGCCGTCCTTTTTCAGCTCTGGCTAGGGTATAATTATCAAGCCACAGGCGCATGCGAAATTGGGGTCTCACCTCTCGGCGTCCATAAATAAAATAAAATGAGCGACGTCGCTGGGAGGAACGCAGCCTAATGAATAAGGTGGCCGGGCCGTCGAGCCTCCTGCGCACAACACCTATCTACTATCTGCCCACTAAATCGTCGTAAGACACTTTCCTGAGCCAATCATTGAATTTATGTATTACTAATAAATAAAGTGCTTAGTCATATAGTTAATTTGTGTTCGTGTAGTTACAGAATATTAGTCACGGAACAAATATTTACCATTACAATAAAGCATATGTTACAACATGCAAATTAAGTTTAAGTAAACTGATTGACTGACTTTTTTTAAATCTGTTATCATTAGAGTTCAGATTTCCACTTTTCCGGTATCTTCTTTCGCACATCATCATTACGACTCTACCCACTAAATCGTCGTGAAAATGCAATTTCCTGAGCCAATCATTTATGTATTGCTAATAAAATATATGGTTAGTCATACAGTTAATTTGTCTTCTTGTGGCTACATAACATTATTTACAGACAAATATTACTTGGATATATACTAATGAAGCACAAATGCGACATGACCGCCGCGAACTAAGTTTATGTAAATAGTCTAAGATATCTTTTTAGTATATTTACTACATGTCAGATCAATTTAAACATATTGGATTTTTTACGAAGATCACCTATCAACTACCTACACAGTAAAACGAAGTAAGCAGTGATTTTTCTAAGCAATAATTGAACTTATGTCTTACTAATAAAAGAAAGTTCTTAGTATTAATTTGCCTTCAAGTGTATAGAGACAAATATTAGCTGTGCTAATAAAGTATATGTCTGTGAAATGATCACTGCAAATCAGGTGAATGTAAATAGATAGTTTTTAACAGTGCTATATATTGTATTTGCTGCAACAGCTAAGAGTACACTCACATTTCAGATAAGAGTACTCTTATGGCAGTTAAGTAGTCCGCGGATACTGTATTATTAAATTACTCTGGAACATCTTAATAAAAGAAAAAAGCAACCAGTCCGAGCCCAAATCAATTTCCAAAAGTCGCAATTTACAAATATCTATATTCCAACTCTAAGCTCATTCATACTTTGAAATATTAAAATACTCTCAATCTTTATTCAAGTTACAGATAACCATATCAACAAACTATTGTGAGCAAGAAAGCATCAATTTATCTCTCGTAAAATCGACTCATTCAAATTTATCATTCGGCCTATACGGATTACACAATTGTAAATAAATGTTAAAAATTACCCAACACGAAATTCCAATTTGAATATGAATAGTTAAGCGCCATGTAGGCAGGTACACGAAAAAACCGGCACCAAATAATAATGTAGACAAATGTCCCCTAGCCGAGCACAATGAGCGACCTCTAAACGATCGATTCACTTTTAAGACATGCTAATTTGAAAGTCTAGAGCGCTTTATTCCTATTTAGGGTCGTATTGAAGTGCATATATTAATGTGATCAGGCTCTCTGCGATAGTTTGGAAAAAGGTTAAATTACAAGTAGTATGTAGGTCTAAGTATAGATTTTAGATCATGAAATAACAGTAAATGTTTGTAAAATATAAAATATATTTTTACAAAGAGAAAACAAAAAAGTTTTAAGTTTAAGTTTGCTAGACAATGGAGGAAGTAGCAAGAACGATTATTAATATGTATATTACCAGACGGTCTATTTAAGCCATGTGTGTCAATTTAAGTGACATAGTTAGATTTATGTTTGATTTAGTTAAGTCCAGGTCGATATTATAATAACAAAATGTGCCCTGTAAAAACGAAATAATAAATAACATTTGTGTATTATTTCCTTCAAAAAAATATGACAAATTAAAGGAATTCAGCGAGGCCAGTGAAAACATTTGGTTTGTCTCAAAAATAGCGGGTCGTGTGATACTCCGGGGTCTCACAGGTAGGTCGGGGAGCGGCTATTATTTAAATTAATTGGACATTAAACGACGTGCGGCGGGCGCGCGAGCGTGTCGCCGATGTCGTGCCGTCTCCCGCCAGCCGCCTGCAGGGTTGTGCCCTGTACATTTTTGAATTTATAGAAAATATATATACACATTAAATTTATTTTATTTACTTATAAAAATAATATATGCAATTGAATATAAAATATTTAAATTATGTGTCAGTAAATATATTATTATGATTAATTTTTAAATTACTAATTTATTAGTTTGGTTAGGCTTAGCTGTTGTCTTATTAATTATGTATGTTCGACTGTAATTCTATGTGTTACTACTGTACACTTATAAAGTTAAAAAATATGTAAATTATTGTAACAAAATTTTAACATTAATAAAATTAAATGTTAGTGAGACTATGGAGAAGATAGTACAAATGAGATTGAAAGTTGACATGCACGAACAAAGGCTTGCTGTTATAAATGAATTGGCATCAAAGTGTGTAATTTGAGGGATTAGCAGGTCGCGCGAGTGACTCGGGCGATGTTATCGCGCGTCGCCTTGTCGCCTGCACAATGCCATCGTTTGTGTTCCGACACCATAATTTATTGCCAACTAAATGTTGCGCCTACCAACTGTATGAGATAACGCGACTCTGGAGTTATATAAATTGACCCCGCCCTTCACTTCACATTGAATGCAGTTCGAAATGACCATTCAAGAAATCTCGTCACAATAAAATACAAAGATACTGGAAATATTTAATAGTTTTGTTATTGTAATTTAATTTTACGAATCTCATACTGTTTTATATATATTAAACTAATGGCTTCATAATATATATTTCAAGCTAATTGCTCCAATAACTTCTTAAATAAAATAAGAAGAACTTTAATATAATAAATGCTGAAATAAATCTGCCTGTTCCTTATTCACGCATAAACAACGGACTCAATCATAATCAACGGAATCATAATCTCGGGCGGCTGCTAGTTTCCAACAGGTGGGCCGTATGCTTAAGTATCTTAAGGTATAAAAAACCGGCCAAGTGCGTGTCGGGCCACGCGCAATATAGGGTTCCGTAGTCACCCTTTGCCATAATGTCGCTATATGAACAGGTTCAGCTATTCCCCGATAGATATCACTACTACGGTATGAATGAAATTTAAATACATTTAATACAAAAATTTATTTGATTGTCGTCCATTACTCGAAAACCAGTAAAGCCTACTTAGCCGTGATAGTTTTCCTTTTAACTTCATTATATATACTACTATTGTGAATTTTTTCAGCCACTCTGAAAGTACCGTTTACCTGGTGGGGGGGGCGGATACTGAACTCTATCAATTTTTTCCACTTTAAAGCTTAATGTTTCGAAAACGGATCCCTAAATCGAAAAATGGTTTTAAGAAACTCGTATTACTTTTGAAAAACCTTTCTAACGATACCCAACATGATAAGATAGACTCGAGAAAAAAAAATCATTCCTACTTTACGTGTAGGGGAGGTACGTTACAAAACAATATTTTTAAAAATTTTATTCTACAGGTTTGTCGACGTGATTAATATGTATACCCACACCAATTTTCAGCTGTCTAATGTTAATAGTCTCTGCGCTAACCCGCGGACGGACGGACGGACGGACGGACGGACGGACGGACATGGCGAAACTATAAGGGTTCCTTGTTTACTACGGAACCCTAAAAAAAAAAGAGACTTAGTCAAGCAGTTAACATACGCTTTATGGCGAAACTACAAATCGTTTAGCATCTATTAGGCTACGTATCTGATCTGGTGTACCTACAAAAATAACTTGAAGATTTAGAATAAATAAAGTATGTAACTAACAGTGAAAATGTCTGGGTTCTCAAAAACCTTTAGCTATTGGCTTGGGTGGAAACGAATTTTCCTCTCCGAATATTTATGCGAATTTTAGACGCTCTCCTAGTTTATCTGAATAAACTTGACAAAGTTTAGGTGGTTAACGTATCATCAATCGGGCTGATTTCCTCGTCTGCCTTAACAAACATGAAATAATATAGATAATTCGAAATATTTCGAATATAAGCAGCCAGTAAAAAAATCTAGTTTCCAATACTATGAATAGGCACATATGTCATAATACTCGTAACTAAATAGCACCCACGTAGGTGTTACGTGGTTAACTTCAGAATTGCATAGGCAATTAGCGGCTTGCATTTATCTACGCCACTCACCTACAAAACAAGTGTGAAATATAAATACTGTGTGTTAACAAACATAGGTAAGCAACTATTAATTATAAAGTATGTGGATGGCCCGAAGACTTATGTTTTTAAATTGAATTTGCATATGCAAAACAAAAGTCAGTAGGTACCAACTTACATTAAATAAGTATGCTAGCGCGCTTACGAAAATCTTCTGGCATTCAGGTCAATGCATCGGACATTTCAATATTTCAGTTGAACCGGTGTGCCAGCAGTTGTGTTAAAACAATGACCAATAACTCTGTAGTCATATCTCGTTCTGCAGCAAAAGAAGCATCAGCTTATGCACACCGCTATCATTGAAGAATCCAATCGACTATTAATTTAACGGAGACTCTTGGGACTTGGTTACATCAAAACTCAATTCTATGTATTCATTCGATGGCTGTTCGATGTTATCATTTGCAAAGACGGAAGTCATATTTTCCCAAGACGATATATTTAACAATAAAACGAATTGAATGGCACGCTAAGAGTGTGCCTTATCGGGAGCACGAAACCGATCGGCTATAGTCAAAATAATGACGCGTACCGAGCGCGTCTGGGTAACAATTATAGCCATTAGTTTATTAATCACGACCCCGCCGAGCATTGTTCTGCCCCGGCGACAATACTCGCTAGACCAAATATCGACGTTTCAGCTTTCGTAAATGACGACTATACGTCCGAAAAAATTAAACATTGATCGTATTGTGTTCTCCACTGACCAATCACGAAATCTAAACAAGTAATTTTAACATATTCACTGTGTAACTACAGCTAAAAGTTACAGAGACACCTGTATGTAGCAATAATATGGAAAGTATGTAATCTTTATGTAAATATCTAACAAATATCAAAAAGGAATAACTTAATGCTGGTGGTTCACATAATGACAAAGACATACTACTAGTCAGATAGGAGGAGTGAGTGGGATGTAAAGAGGAGCACCGTGAGAACATAACGTATGCGGTCGCCGCGCGCCGTTCATGGGCCGCGCGCTCCCATAAATACTGGAAATGTTACAATGCACACCGTGCAACCAGTACATGGGCCTTGTAAATAAGCAGTAAAGTCAACAACGACTAGTGCATAAACTGCTCTCCAGTAAAGTTCCATTAACAAGTGTACAAAATGGTTCAATATTCTGGATTTACGAAGCAAGCCAGTAGCGGCGGCGTTGGGAGCGATTGTTGCGATCTATACGATTGCTTGCAAATAATCGAGCATGTGGTAGCCGGTCGTAAACAGGCGAAAGCGATGTATGAATGCCAGCCATTTAAACAGCGATGCCATAAAGAAAACCAATTATATGCTCATGAAACAACTTCAACAACAATCCGAATGCATTATGCGGAAAACTTAACAAACCTTAAAGTCAGTTTAAATTGAAAATCTAAAAAAATTATCCTTATTATTTTGTCGGAAATTGTTTTGTTATTTCTTAAATTGAATCCTTATACTTACTGTTAGTCTAACATTCTAGTGAGATGTTGTATTAATAAAACATATCGAAGAAAATCCAACTTAATTAAGGAAAATTCTGCATAATTTTGTATTACTCACGTATTATGTCATTATTTAATACCTATGCATATAAAATATCAAGTCTCTTATGGCACATAAAATGGAAACGGTACATAATTTACTATTTACGTATGAAAAGGAAAACTTACGATGGTATCAACATTCTATTTTGTTGTGGTTTTCCTTAAAAAGGCAGAATAAATTTCAGCACTGATTTGAATTAGTAAATAATTCATTATTTTATGAAGAACGCAGGCGTATTTTTTTTTTTAATAAAAATTGTTTTATACTGTCTATTGTACCTAAAGAAATTCGTTCCACCAACAGTGTTAGTCTGTTTGAAAACAAACTTCGCGACTTCCTTTTGAAGAAAGGTTATTATAGTGTCACAGAATTTTTAAATGACAAAACCATATGACATGACTACTAAGGCAGGGTGCGATTTGTTCCATAGCTGTAGAATAGAATTAAAATTTTGTATAATGTAGAATTAATGATTATGATAGATTTGATTATATTAATTTTTTAAATGTTTTCTTAGTTTTTAGTTTTTAAGTTAATACAATATTGTACGCCCATGAGGTAAAACACGGCAAGATTTATTTTTATGTACCTACTCATCATAACAACCTGTGTTTTGACAATAAAATTATTAGATTGATTGATTGTTTTTGATCACATTTCCACAAATTGTGCAACAATGATGCCAATGAAAGAGTGACTTGCAAATACTAGAGATAACACAGCATTTGCACGTCGGAATATCTTAGAAGGTACTTTTCTAAAGTTCTCCCGTTACCAGCTAGAAATGAGTTATCCACGCATTGTTATCGTACAGTCGAAACAACGTCGAGCTTGACTCTCTTGTTCTAAACACGCTCACAAGACAAAGATTGTTTAATTTATTGTAAAGTTTATGTAAGGTTGACTGTATCGTGCCGTTTGTACGGGTATGAATAATAATCGATGATTTTATAAAATAAACAAGAACCGACCAGCACCCACACACGCGCCGTACATGAGTTATTGGTAATCTACAAAACAATCAAAATTAACATCTATCTACAAATGGACGTAGTCTTGGACACCAGTATTATGTATCTTCCGAAATGCAGTATTGTTGTGCTTTTTCATTTAGCATTTATCTATTTTATATTAAACTTACTTTCGCACGCGCCTCTGTCGGCTTGGAATTTGGTTCCAGTACTGTATATTATTGAATTTGTAACATTAACTAGAGAAAATCTCAGTCTCTGCGACGACGAATCGCTTTCAAGTATTCGAAACGTTATAAAATGTGATAAATAGGGAAAACAGTTGGTAACTTTTACGAGAAAATTTGTCCAGAAAACCTATATCAGTCCCACTATTCGATTATTTACCTCAAAGAAACTGGTATGGTAGAATTGAGTCTGTTTAATTCTATCATTTCTACATTGCACCTGTATTTCCCTTATTGTATATGTTATATACATGCAATATTTTGTACTTATTGACGTTGATTTCCGGGGTGCATAGGTTAGCATACATACTCTCTTGTTGTTGATTGACAGCACGCCAAGCGTAATCTTTGTCTTAGGCTGGGTGTTACTAAGTTTGTATGTACAAAAACATGTCTACACATTGTCTAGTATCCATAGAACCAGCTCTGTTTAGTTTGGGGCAAGACAGTGTCGTGTAAGATTTAAGAACTATAATTTTGCTTGCATTACATTTTATTCCAACAAATATTTATTGTGAATTCATTAGGCCATTTTGAAGTTACATATGCCACACCTCTTGCACACATTATATTGTAAGTTTTGTTGGTAATTTTTTTATATTTGAACTGCAAGCTTGTTGGCGATAAGATCGGGGTCAAGCCATCTTGTGATTCATATCTACTAATAAAATATGTTAATACGTCGCGTTGATGGCTAATAACAATATTAACAACTGAAGATAACACATTCGCACATCCCCGCGAATTGACGTAAACAACACAAGAATGCACTTTACCTTCCACCGAGAGTCAATTGGCAATTTTTTTCTGTTTACGGACAGCCCGCCATACACGATATTACAAGCAAAGATTAATTTCCGAGGTGGCAGATTGTCACTTTAATTTATGATAGCCCATTGTCTTTTTCGTGACGTCATCCGTTTGCAATCGCTGTCCGATTAAATTACATCTTTTAAAGCAATGACACAGTTGTGATCGTATTTCGAGCAAATAAAATAAGGCTCATATTTAATGTGTCATCAAAATTAATAAATTACCAACCTAACCTAACCTTTTTGTACATCAAAAAATTCTGATGGAGCACCTAATCCCCTATTAGATGCTAGATCAGTATTTTTGATGATCAAAAAAGTATTTTTTAGAGGTTCAGTTTATTATATTCCATAAAATAATAATGGGCAACTCTCTTAGCTTTATTCACTTAACTATCCATAACATTGAACGTTTATTGTAACGTCTAAAGACTAGGTTCGAACTTACCATACTTTTACAATGAAGAAATGCTTTAATAATATTTACACAGGATTTATATTTTTCTCTTGTGAGAGGTGTACAGAGTAAGCAAGTCGGATGTTTTTACCACATCGCGGTCAGTTGCGTGCGCGTACGCAGTGATACAAAGCTGGTGACCGCTCGATCTTCTTGTGTTTCAGCGCGACCACAGCCCTCAGTCAACGACCTCGACACACCCTGACCAACACAATTTGTTGCACTCAAATCATTTATAGCCGTTAAATCGGCTTTGTAACACTCCTATAAAGTACCTAAGAGCTCATAAAACCTTGATGCATTTTGTGAAAATGTAACTGAATTATATCACCTAAGTTTTTGTTGAAAACAATTTTATAAACATAGCTTATTTAATTAAAATATCTAACGAAATCAATGTCAATATTCTTTGATAATTTTGCTAGAAAATAGAAATATTAAAGTACGAAAAAGTAACGCGGCGACTGCGATTCTAACTACATCGTTATAAAGTTTGAAATCAAATTGAAAGCCAATAAGCACGTAATGTTTTTCTATGTCTGGGAATTAGGCAGACAGACACGTAGACCATCTGCCTCCCCAAATTTCTCCGTAACAACTGATCTTGTGCAGTTCTTCCCGCAACTTTAATGCACTTAAGGCAACGTTATGGTGTAGCTACAGAATTTTCCGTTAAGAATCCTTTACGTTACTATATTTAATGGTATATCTACCCTCAAAGTCCCTATTGCAAGTATACTAGGTCATTATATTATATTGCCAGAATAGCTAACTAGCTATCGGACGCAAAAAAATGTAGCACCAACAGTGGTAGTAAGTATTAGGTCTTATTAAATCCTACAATATTTTATACTACAATACATGTTGAAGAGCAAGCCTTCGAGTACTACTCCAGTAAGAAGTAGTATGTTGGTATTGGTAGGTGCCGCGCGTTTTCTAACCAATGTGTGTCGACACGGCGTGTTGAATGGTTATATGTAAGCGTTAACTATGCGTGTCTTTTAAAGGGATGTCAGAGTAACAAAGGTTTGTCCGCCAGAACACCGCTGGGTGGAGCTAATAAACTATTTGAGCAGAGGCTTCGTGTTGACACTAGCGTTTCACACCTGAACAATGCTTCTCGTTTGCATTAATGTAAATTAGGTTAGGCCGCCCGCCGCCGCGCCCACATTCAATTAGACGAACCCCAAAGTAGCGCATATGTGCATATGTAAACGGGACTAATGGCGTGTATCTATGAACCACCACGTGTAATGGAAACATTGATGCAACCGCATACCGTAAATTGTTTCGACAACGATCACACCGCGTACTTACAGATCGACGGCACACTCTAATAATGAGCCCATTGCTTGAGGCTCACTATATCAAAAAAAAAAATTTTTGCCTATGCCCGCGGCTTTTTTGTAGCACGATAGAAATAAGGTACTTAAACATTGGCACTACAAAGAATCTTAGTTATTATTCGGAAGTAATACTGCCTGTTACCGTTTTTACGTGAAAGACACTGGATCAATCTCTATGAAATTGTTACGGATATGCTCGAATCGTATGGAAGAATATTTCAATTCTTAATACCTTGATAAATTGCATACTCTATGTGGGTCACTGGAACTCAGTTAGTGCACAAGACCAATAAAAAAATAATGATGGCATAAATAACAATCATGAGATGAGTAAAGAATACCATTTTTTTTGCGATGGCGAAAAACTAAACGTAAAACTAGCAAAACAATAGTCTGTTAGATGGAATTATCTGACTAAAAATAGCTTGAGGCTGAAACCGCGGCCGCCACCGCCGACGCCGCCGGTGTCAAAGACTGCGCGCTGCTCCTCGTCTGTCAGCGCGCGCGCCGATCGCGTAAACACCGCGTGCGCACTTACAAACAGTTCGCGTTTTACCGAAAACCTAATCGATGTTACCGCTACTAAATATTTCAATTCTCTAGCTCAGATTCAACTTCAATAAATCTCCCTAACGACCTACTTAGCTAAGTTCATTTTAATAACATTCTCATCAATCCATTGAAATCACTTCCAGAACAATGGCAAAACCTAAAAAGACAATAAGCTGTGCCATTAACGTTTCCGAAAGTCACAAATCACACCACCAAAATGCGAGATCTATAACCGAAAAAAGATCTATGTTGGGAATGATTTTTTTTATTGTGAGCGGGTGAGTCGCACGCGCGGCGCGATTGTGGCTGTGTGGTCCTCGCTAGCCACTTTGTAAATAGCGCGGTTTACCTTTTTCAACTTTTGTGTTTTGTTACCTTTTGTGTCGTTGTAGGGCCAATATTACCATAGCTATTTAGGCTCGTCGGATAAATAAATACGCAATTTATCATGATAACTGATGCACGTGAACGTCGCCCGTCACACCATTCAGGTGTAGATATGATCTTCAGGACGATTTCTTATGATTTATATGCGCAGTTTGTGGTTGCGTTTCTCGAATCCCATCAAAATGCTAATAATATTTTGCAAGCAGACGACATTATATTGTGTGTCCGTGTTATCAAGACCCAAGCTAATGCTATACGTTTCTATATGATTCCTATGCCTAATTGTGTCGCTTAGTCATAGTCAAGAAGTAGTTATTTAATTTGGTGTTAATTAGTAGGTAGGTAAGTAGGTAAAATACAAATACCCACGGCGGCGAATTACAGCCTACGGAAACCTTAAGCCTTCACTTCTTCATCCTTCCATCCATCTGTACGACTGTAATAATTAAAAAGATCCTCTTTAAGAAACAGGGAACTCGTATCTCGCAGAGTCAGAATCGAACGTCGTACTTTTGAAAAACAATTGGTTATTATTGTTTTCTAATTATTGACAATGTTCTTTATTTATAAACCAGTCACAAGCGATCCAGACCTGCATCCTGAGGGTTCCGTACCTGACCAGGGTCAACTTTTGTTGCGATTCTAGTTTATTGCAACCGATGATCAAATTGTGCAGATTAAAAACCTCTATACGCTTCACAAGCTTACAAGAAAAATTTAGAAATGTTTAAGTGTCAGATGCTACTATGGAAATTTGTTGCTCGGCTCGTTTTTCATAATGAAAGTAACGATCGCGATACGGGCTGTTAACGTTTTCTAAATATAGAAGCAGGACTTCTTCAAAGATAGGAGGGTAGTGTATTGGTTCTATACAAAAGGTATAGTTTTTTGAGCAATAGAGTCTATATGATTTCCAACTATTTATGTGTTGTTACCCATAGAGTTGCTTTTTATTGCGATAATCAGAGTATGAACTGATATAATATGTTTATGTACCTAATGTAATGAGTATTTTACAAACTCAATGATTCATCTGAAAGCGATATCTTTATTTTTATATTGCTTTCAGAACTTATGAAACTGTTTTTTTTGTACCTTGATTTTCCTTACAAATGTTTCAATAACTGTTTTTCATTAGTATGGATTTACTTTTGCAATAAACATCGGCAAGATGCACTTAAAATAATATTATCTTGTTTCCAAAACGCAGGCTTTATGCCAGATAAAATGCAACAATAAATTCTGTGAAGCCGCAAATTCTTTCACAATATTTGTGTTGGTCACAGCGAAGGGCGACAAAAAGGGCCGAAAGGGCGGCCCTCGCTGAATGAAACGAAGGTAAATAAATATAAATAAAGGTGATGGTCGCGCGGGGGTGGGGCGGGCGCCCCGCGGCGCCTGCGCTGCGCCCGTCGCGGCTCACATGCGCTTGCGCATCCATCCCAACTGTTAAACATGTTTTAACTATTTTGTTTTTATTCTTCAACATTTCATCGGGCCATTTAAAATTTGTATGAATGTAGACAAAACTTTTCTTGTGAGCGCACACTGACAGCATGTGTAAATCTTATCTTTTGTAAGATTATGCGCTAGGGATATGTGGTCTGAGACGATTATGATCTAAGTTAATTAGAGTTTACAAAAGGGTGTCTTTGGTCAGGTGCCCGTTTTATTAATAAGTATTGAGCGCTTATAGCTTTTAGATTCACTTAGAACGGACACGCGCCGCCCCATAATCTTTAGTCGAGTAAATAAGCATTGTAAAAAAGTTGATATACAAATGTGATATGGATATTTCAGCATGAAAATAAATATTTACTACAACTTTTTCGGTAGATTGTCTTTTATATTTCAACGAATAGCAAAAGCAAATGGTTTCTATCCATGTCAACATCACAAGGCATGGATGAAAATTATTTTCCGAGAATAAAATCCAGATCCTTACGCTACGCGCATTTCGTACTTAACATATTTTTATCCATGAACATGGATATCTGTCTTGGTCTCTTCTAAACACCTTTTCTATCATCATCTTTTATAAACCGTAATTATTTAAAAAATTATTATCACTGTCGATACTGTGTCTATATATTACATTTTCATGTCTAACACGTTGAGCAATTTTAATAAATTGATATAGATATCTCTTGGAGTAGGACAAAGGTTCGCTACTTTTTATATAGTTTTGAACACCTTTATTTCATGGTAGGTGCAAAAATTTATTTAAATATCTTTCATTTCAGTATTATTTATGAGCTGATATATATAAGTCAGGTGGTTAATGTGATTTGTCTTATAATTGTAATACAATCATACACTGGTTGTTGTCCACGTTTGGTGTGTCACACGTCATTAAACGGGACCAATGAGATGTCGTAAAGGTACGCGATCGTTGCGCGGGCGCACCGAGCGCAAGCGCAATCATGCCCGGGACCAATTACGGGGCTCAGTCTCAGAGGTGCTCTTTTATTGGGTGCAAGTTTTAAGTGCCGATCGACACGCGGGACCTTGCTAAGGCTCATTTTTACGACCGCTTAAAACTTATGAGCCCGAGATCAGTTAAGGCAGAGACATATTTCATGAAAATTTAATGGAAAAAATTGGTCTTATGACATTGGAATCTTCTTGTAATGAGTAAAAGATGGTAAGGAACAATACATTGATAATCTTTGCAGCATGAAAATAAAGCAACAGGTCGAAATAACAATGCACAAATGCACTCAAAGCATTTCGACCAACGTGTAAGTGAAAAGGAAGTCTTAATATTGAAAAAGGGTAACAGTTTATTACTTTATAATTATTTTTATAGATTCTATAAAAAATATATCTCGAATGAATCATCGTTATGAAAGCAGTCCTAAAATACGTAAATCACTAGTTTATTCCAGTGAATCACCTTTATTACAAGTATCAAAGGGATCAGATCATTACATATTGCGAAAGCAAGGAAGAGAGCGCTTACCATTTGTAAGCAATAAATTACTAATAGCCATCGATAACACACGGAGCGGATAACACTTTAAGGCGTATAAACATCTACCTGCTTAACGAGATGCCGGCCGGTGCTTGTCCTAGATAACGGTTTTGTATGAAATTTTGTAGAAAAATATTGCATTTGATCCAATTCATAGTCTATAGATACTATTTCTGGATTCCGTGGAGAAATCGTGAACTCTATCTGTACGCTGACCACTTGGAATAAAAATGAAAAAAGTGACCCTGCAAGACACTAGTTATATTTGACACTTTCGGACTAAATTCGTTTGAAACATACAGATTCCTACAATACGAATAAACCGAATATGCAGTAACTAACTTGATAATTATATGAATAATAATATTTTATTTATAAAAATACTAAGTTTATTTAAAAGTTGATAAATAAAAAAATATTTTTAAGCATCTTTTTTAAATTTAAACATTTGTAACTGAGATAGCAACTCAATGCATGCAATAGGTACTGATACTACAACAAGCAAAAATTACATTACATACACTAAGTGCTTGGTTTTCCACAATTATACTATTATAGCAATGGGTTCGATTCCCACACAGGACAAATCTTTGTGTGCATGAACATGAATATTTGTTCTGGTCTGGGTGTTTTCCTATGTATATTAAGTATGTATTTACAAAAAAAAAAGTATTTAAGTACGTTTATCCGTTGTTTAGTATCCATAACACAAGTTCTTAATGATACTTATCTTGGAACTAAATAATTGGTGTAATTGTCAGAAAACATTTATTTATTTATAGCAAATATGAGTACTAGAGCAAGTTTATTGTGGATAAATCAGAAATTTGCTATTAATATACATCACTCTTGCACTATTATGGAACCCGGCAACATGTGAAGCACCCACTTGACATTTATTTTTATTTTTATGCCAACATTATACCTCAAAATTTTATTAAACTACTCATCTTTTCCACAACATATTGTATATTAACATTTACATTCAGCCATAATTGTCATTGACCAGAACAATGCATTGTAATGTAAGTATCACAAGGACCAAGGCACTTGTGGTGATCTCGACATATTTATATGATAAACAATGTTAGACTCGTTATTTCGTACAACACTTTTAAAATTGTACTAACTTTTTAGAACACAAAGTATACTTTTAAAAATAAGAGGACTCGTAAAAGACTAATATTTAGTTTACTAGTTTTAAAGAAATCTGATATAATAAAACGTTTTTATATAAAATTTTAGTTTAGGAAAAAAAACCATTTTAAAAGTGTAAATCTAGTTTTGCAGGCCCGCGTTTAAGCCAGTCATTTGTTTGTAGACTGTATCCGCAAGTAAATGGACTTTTATTATATTTGTGTCTCTTAAACAAATTCTCAAATGAAATACTTGTGATATGGTGTTTGTGTTTTAATTAGCTTCGTGTGTGAGTTGCTCCTTCGTGGCTCGTGCTCGTGCCTTAGCATTGACTGGGGTTTGACAGATAACATAAAGATAAACCAGTAAGAGAGTACAGTCGGCAAAAAAGGACAAAGGACACTTCTATGAAATTTAAGGCTATAATATTTTTTAAATTTCATATTTAGATAGAATTTATAAACTTTACTAAGCAAAATTTAATTTAATGTTAAACATTTTATTTAGTTACTTTATTTTATATAAAAATAAAAAGATTAATGAAAATATTTACACGATAATTTCTCAGTAAATAAATAGCAATATCTACACTGCGCACGTCATCCTGAAAAAATTTATGAAGTCTATAATGCTTAGTAATTTCAGTAAGTTTGGAATAAAGTAACTATTTGGCCGTCGAATATCCCATAGTTTTGAAGACTCGAGAAACAGTTATCGGCGGCGATTTGTCTATAACAATGTACATTTAGTAAAGAACATCCTGTACGCATACTTTCACATCGTCCTATCTAAGTCATTAACCATCGTTCAATGTATGTTGGCCAGAATGCGAATTTCCGACAAGAACATCTATTTTATTAATTTAAATTGACTGTTATGTCAACGGTACCTCCAAAGATCAAATATTAGCTGAAGTAATTAAAACAAAAGCGTCTCGCACTGCACTGCAAATACAAAACACCGTATAAGCAGGTTCATTTCTGTACGAAATATTCTGAAAATTGATCTTTAATAGGTATTCTACTATCTGATTTACATAATTTGTATTATTATTTTAGTTAATCAAATAAACCTCAAAAGTTACAGTTAGAAAATGTATAATTTTACATAAATAAAAAATAAAAATTATTATATGTTTTACGATTTTTTAGCTAAGTTAAATGTATATAGTGGACATCTGAGTTTAATTCCTTCTATGAAACATATTTGTAATAACTACGGACTACGGACGGTCGAAGTAACCATGAAGCATTGTACAAGTTTGTACTAAGAATGTGGTTACTAAATAGTAGCTTTTCACATCAGTAATTTGGGTAATAATGTTAGCTACCTATAGAGACCAAAAAATTACCAAGTTATATCTGTAGACAATGAATAGTTAAGGCGGAACAAAACAGCAGATGTTACCGCATGTATGTCTAAGTACGCTTCGGCATATCCGCAAGATTCTTGGGATTCCTGCACAGATAATAACACACTCATGTTTACATATATCACCGCTGTTTACGTTGCCTGAAGAGATGCAAATCGTTAATTCATCGCCACCTTAAGTAACTATATAAAATAAACTGCAAACATAGCGGAGTTCAAAGACCTAAGTCTGAAGACCCTAGTCTTTCATTTACTTCTAAGGATTTAAAACGAACGGTCACTCTTCTCGCTCATACGTTTGGACTCAGTAAGGGATATCCGATTTTCTCTTGTCTCGAAACGATCGAAGAAGATCAGCGTTGGCTTAAATCACGTACACACAATATTTGAACAAGTGTTCCTTGTGCCATTTGCGAACATTAGGCTGTTTGCATACAATTTTGTTAGCACGTTAACTGCCAGGTTGAATGTGAGAGAGACCATACTTTTTGGAACAGTCGGTAAACGAAATATTAATACTGCAAATGTCACTTTTTATAGTTTTTGTTAGTAGATTTAATTCTATAAGATGTAATGTGTAGATTAAGGCTGCCTTGCACAACGGTCACAAATTCTGTTTGGTGCTAAATCTATTTTTATAGAAATGCAATAACATTATAAATCAAATTAAGAACTGTTGTGCAAGCTGCTCTTAATTTTTAGATTATCTCTTAGTGTTTTATTATTTTTTTCGGACAACCAGTGATAATAACATATTAACGGCATTCAAAACAGAAGATTTATGGAATTGCGATAACAAGACTAAGACATTTTCGGAACATATTCAAGACACTCAAATATTGAGGTCTATCGTCAGTCTACAAAACTTTTTATCAAAATAATTAGATAGAGGCTTTTCAATAAAATAATCATCTGGTACGTTCATAACTTTACGTAAATATCGCATATGCAATAAGACAACTAATAACACTAGACCGTAGTTAAACAAAAAGAATTAATATGGAATTTTTTATTAAAATTGCGTACAGAAAAAAAGACATTGCATAATTAATTAAATTTACGTATGTTAATTTGCATTTAATTTAATATTGCAAACTATAATAATATATTGCCAATTGCTGTAAAGTAAAAGCCTATTGTATATATGTATCTAGAAACCTTTACGTACTCAACTAATCCAAAGTTATACTAGTATGTCTGTAAAAAAATATCATTTAAATATCAGCACACGGAGATTACGAAAATACTAACGGACGCAATACTGCAATGTTTAAAATTACTACAGATGTAAAAATAAACACCCGATTTTCTGTAATGCTGGCGTTAAGTAGCTGTTTATAGTTCAGATAAGTACGTCAGTTTAATTTATATCTAAGTTTCTCCGTATTCTATGGAGGATTAGACAAATCTAAAAAGCAATATAGTAAGTATCAAGTAGTAAGTATATATTTTTAGAAAAAAATCGTGTGTGATTTATATTATTATTGATAACAACAGCAATAGTGGAACTGGAATAAATGAGATATAGAAATAGTTCTTCTGGCGCCAACAAGTATTTTTTTCAAGAGTTTTGTAGGTAACGAAATTTGTGGACATTTCATAAGAACGCTCTGTGCTATTTGAGATTTTCATTTAACAAAATGAAAATTGATAGGCTGTTCAGTCAGCAAACCACTAAAATACACTCAAAAAAAGATCAACGCTATATTCGATAAAACAAGCTTTGATGTCACTTACACTTTTTACACTTTATGAATCAAAAATACGTTCTAAAATACGGGGAATATAAACAAGGCGCTCAACGCGGCTGTTAGGAGGTCTTTATAACATTTTACAGCGTTGTAAACCCACCGTAGAATTTTAGGATTAATTTGATTATGGTCAATTATTCACAAAGCGATCGGGGCTCGTTCTGTTTTTTATCCTGCGCTAATAAGCCGAAATGCTTCTAATTTAGACGGCGGTGTCTTTGCTGCTAACAAATTAAACCACTTTAGCGTATCTGTTAATGAAATAAAATCAGTATTTAACAATCCATAATCAAGTGCCAGTAAAACGATTCGGCATTATAAAATTTCTGTTTACATTTCGTAACTATTCCAACACTGGTGTTGATAAAGTTTAGATATGGACGTTTCACGGGCGAAGGGAACATCGGACACGAGCTAATCTCAAGATTACAATGGGGTTTAAAAAGTAGATAACAAAAGTTGGTGCGACGACTGGGATTGCTCGCTATCTGCGCGCGCGCACCGCAGTAAAATCTCATTGTAACCCGAGCCTCAAATACGAAATTGAATAATGCTGACCTATCCCGCGACCGCCTTGCCCATAAATCACTGAGATATTTATGTCCCCCCACCCCCGCCGCTTGCCGCACCCCCTCGCGCCTCCCGGCCTTATTCGCGTTCAGGGATATAAAATATTAAATAAAAACATACATAAAATGGTAAGTAATTCCGATTGGAATCGAAGGAGCGCGAACGATGCGGTTGCGCGTCTATTTTGCGGTTTGCCGCCTAACTCGGCCAGTCTATTGGCTACTTGTTTAGTTATCAGTTTCGACATGTTATGGAAAAATTGGGATGTAATAGCAAAACTGAAAACTACACAGTTACGTTTGAAAAAATGAAAAAGTTACATACATGTCTGAAATGTATTGTTAATTAAATTCAGTTGACAAATTTTTTAAGAATGTATTACATCTATTGAACAAGATCTGCTTAGTTTATCGCTACCCAGCATTATGAGAACATATTTGATTACCCATATTTAGCATTATTATTTTATATATGAGCATACTATCAGTTTTCATCGTTTTAAGGGGGCTAGGAATCTGTACCCTCTGCGCAATACAAAACACACATAAAATATACAATAGCTAAGTTGAGACTAAAGATTACATACTCTTAAGAATCTGAATAAATCCCGACTGTCAACGGACAAGTTACGCAACGCCATACAACTTCAGAGGAAAGAGCATTTCAAATTTATCTTTGAATCATCTGGCTTGTAACGTACCGCTTCCCGTACGCATTAACTTTACTTATATTCCTTCTTATATTTATGAGAAATAAATAATACTATTAGACAGAGATACCGATTCCTGATAAAAAAGTGGGCCCGAGTTAAAATGGGAGGCACGGCGGAGGCAGAAAGAAAGTAATGGAGGCGCATCGAACCGGTTTGGAGATTTTTACGAATGCAAGGCTCTCGAGTCGGATGGCTATGTGCTGCCCGCGGCCGCTGGCGCTGCGCCCGCGCCGGCACATAACGTAACTATCGGCGGATTCGCGCCGCGGCTCCTCCACGCACACACTGGGGCGGCCTCGTCTGATCGCCCGTGCGCCCCATCTTACACCGATTATTATCTCCATATAACTGGATTCCACGTACAGGTACAATATGCTATTAAAATATTTGCCGTGCAAATCCACTTGTACTTATTATACGAGTCATTATTTGCAAATGAGTGAGTAAACAATGGTTTCCTTTGAAAGAGCGACCACTATTTCTATTCAGGTTGATGACTGCTCGAAATATGGCCGTGATGACGTGCGCAGGCGCAAGTTCTGAGTTTGGACTCGCTCTAGTTCGTGGAGAGTAAACACCTTGTACCAAATGAATTTTGCATCCATCTGACTTCGCCAAACAATCTATTGACATTGCATTGAGCTGTGATCAGAAATAGCTATGTCGTTAAATGCATCGAGTGAGTTTAATGATGTTGTGATTGTTCTGTGATCGTACTTACGTAGGATGGAACAAGTATGTCAACAAGACGTAAAAAAAATTAAGATGAGTCTAGCCCTAACCTATAATATAAGGTGCTACAAGTCCAATAATTTGTTAATATCAACAATAGTTTTCTTTTGGACATAAGATACCTATATAATCCACAAGGCTGCCAGGTAGTAAACACATAATCAAATACCATGTTCCGGTTTAAAGATTGATGCGACTAGCGAAATTACTGGTATTAGACGACTTAACTAAGGTAATTATATTCAAAACTTAAACAGTTGTAGTTAAGGAGTTTGCGGTAATTTCAAAATTTTAAGTCCAGTGATTAATTAGATTTAGTCTATTTACCTACGTTCACAATCAGTAAACCTCTGATTAGAAAAATTTAGAATTCCAAATAAAGGCAGCACTTTGTAACAGATGACATAATCAAAAGTGGGTTTTTCGCTGTGCAAAGTACTGAATAAATTCCAGCGAAAGAAAAGCTTTGTTCTTCTACCTACTTTGACAGTCAGTAAACATCCGAGAAGAAAATTCAGAGAATACCTGATGAAGGTATAAACATAAAAAGTTATGTAACTGATAAAATGTTCAGAAGTATAGTTTCCGCTTTGCTAAGTACCTACTTAATAAATTTCAGCGCAAGGAAGACTTTGTTCTGCTACTTGCGTTGACAGTCAGTAAACATCTGCGAACAAAATTCCGGGAATAGTAACCTGATAAAGGTATAAACATAAGAAGAATTATGTAACAGATGAAATGATCAGAAGTAGGGTTTTTGTTTAAGCATAAACATATCTAAGAAGAAATATGTAACAGATGAAAAATCTGAAGTGGGGTTTTTACTTGCTAAGTAGGAAAGGGAAAAATTTGTACTGCTACTTACGTTGACAGACAGTAAACATTCAAGAAGAAAATTCAAAGAATACCTGACGAAAACATAAACATAAGAAGAATGATCAGAAATTGTGTTTTTAGCTTGCTAATTACAAAACAAATTCCAATCAAAGGAAACCCTTGTTCTAAGTATTTAGTATGCGAATACATATTTTACAAGCACTTCTCAGATTTTAATCTTCTATTGATTTTAAGTCAGATGAGCCGTCCGGTTAAAAGCCAGTTAATGCGGAGTTCTAATCTTGCGCCGAAATATGAATCTATATTAATAGGCTCAACGGTAAATGTAAGAAAGTATTCAACTGTATTCTTCATAAAATAGCTAACTTAAATGAGTAAATAATGACAAAAAATATACAAAGTACTTTGAAGCTTCGTTTTAATGCACCTTATTTAATGATGTTTGATTAAATAGGTTTAGAAAATGAGCGAGATTTTTTCATTTATAAAGTGATTACTTTTTTGGTCATCAATTTACATGTTGTAAACTTTATTTTAACAAAATTATTTTAAAACTCTATTGGGCTTAGAGATATTATATATATATCAGAACACCTAACGGGTATTATTTTATAAATAACTTATTAGGTACTGAAGACCAATGAGGCGCGGAGATCAATATACCTGCACTCCCCTACCAAGATCATGGGTTTGTTTCACACACACGACAATTCATATTTGTGTGCAAGAACATAAATATTTGTTCCGGTTTGGGTGTTTCCTATATAGTTACAAGAAAGAAGCATTTAAGTACATTTATCCATTTTCTAGTACCCAAAACACAAGGTAGGCTTAGTTCGGAACTAGGTGTTACTGTGTGATATGTGCAAGGATTTTTTTTTATAGTTTGTTTTCATATAAAAGTAAAGAACGCTCGTCAAGGACATTCGGTGTGACCTACTTAACTTGTGCCGGCGCTGAGGCATGTTTGCTTCTTTGTTTGTCAATATGCCTTCTTGTTTGATAATCCATTAGAGCGCGGTTGACCGTTCGTAGTTCAAGTTTTGCAAAATCAAAAGATTACGGTATTCGGTAACAATATCTGTTGGATTGTATTAACCAAAACAGAATTGTATTAAACAAGAACTACGAATTGATAAAACTATATGTTAAAAGACTGCCACGATTTTAACCTTGTGATATTAAAAATAATGTACTCTTGGATTTTTCAGTTTGGCGGTTTTGCCCCATGCACCACGCTTCGTAGGGTGGCGCGACGCGTGCTTGACCAGTGAAGCCAAGCGTAGTTTCTATATAAATAGAGATAGTTACTTGCATTAAATAAAATTTAATGTCATCATATTCTAGCATTATCCAGGTTGCCCCATTATAAAAATAACAATTATTATTTTACACATACATACATATCGCTGATTAAATGCCAAAGGGCCACAAGCCAGAAAAAAATAAAACTCTTTTTATTCCAAAAATGGTATCTAAATCATTGAAACTTTTTTATTCGAAAAAGACACCCATGATTCTAGCGCCTAAAATAGACTAATCAGACGGCCGCCTCTTTCGCATTCCGTGATTTGGTGACCAATTTCAGAGCGAGACTTATGTGATATTATACTTATTTAGATAGAAGCTGCTGAAATTCGTTAGTAATAAATGACTTAAGCTTTAAAATACGTGAAAATATCAGGGTAAAAACTTTGATGGGCTATCCTGTAAAATTTTGTTTTTTCGTCATGAGGCCCTTTGGCATTTAACCAGCGACATGTTTCCCTTCGGGGAAAAAGGCGGGTTGGGAAACTTCGCCAACTATATTGTTGGTCCCACGTAATAGGTGGCGAGCCTATTGCCGCTTACCGGGCACGTTTATGTTCGCCAGAGCCTCGTATTTTGATCGGCAGGTGCACTACTTGCTGGTGAGTTTAGCTTGACTCCCAGGATATTGAAAAGAGGCCAATACACCCTGGAAGGAGCCCAGTACACCCTGGAAGGAGCCCAATACACCCTGAAAAGGAGCCGGATACACCTTTCTTTTACACTTATACCAATTATTTAATTGAGTTCGAATCATTGAGAACTTGTGTTATGGATACTAAATAACGGATATACATACTTACATAGTATAATATACATACGAAACTCCTAAACCAGAAGAAATATTAATGTAATGGAATCGAACCAGGTTAGACCTCCACGCCATTTCAGTCGTCTAAACTTTGAATATTTGGCGCTCAATGCAGTGGGAAAACCGCTCTTATCTCGTAGGAACTAAACATATGGAGTATTTTCATTTACAGTATTTCATGTAAAGTTCCGCTCAATATACTGTAGGTTCCGCTTACCACCAAGTGCGGCAGATGACGTCAATATCAACGTATAAAATATGATGTATGCAATATGTTATGATTATTACTTTAAGTAAATACCCGGTTACCTCTAGTATTAAATGTCAGATGTGAATAGGTGATTCATGATATTGAGTTATAATTTAAAAAAACATACTAAGTACTTTTATCTTAGCCTTTATAGGAAGTTATAATTAAAAAGTTAGTACGTTTTAAAGAATGGAAACTATTAACTGCATCTATTTTGTCAAGGTTGTAATGTTTTATAATTCTAATATATTTTCCAGAAATTTATTGAATCATACTTGGTTCTTGTAACGAATAGGTAAGTCGTTTTTTTCCTGTACTTTAACAATTTAGATAATATTGTATACAAGTATATTATTGTAGAATAAATTATTTTGGGATATAAATAATGTCACATTGCATTCTGTAAAACGTTTTTTTACAGTGTGCCATTAGCATATTTAGCCATTGGCATTAACATATATTCTGAAATAAGGCGCCTGCTGTAATCTTATTATTCAAAAAAATCTTACATCTCTTTCTTTATAAAACATAGAAATAAAAACAACTGTTTAAATAAAAGTTGACCAAAACGTTAATAAAATTTTGATAAATTATTTAATAGCCTACTTAAATTACTATACACACTTCATATTTAGAAATAAATAGATGGATATTTTATGAAAGGGTCTGCATATTATCTGTTATAAAACAGTTATAATATATAATTGCTGTTGGCAAAACTAGTTTTCAAAATGCTCAAGCTAATAGGAATATACTTTTTGCTTGTACGGAATGAAGATTTTTATACTTAAGAAAAATATATTTATTTCTTTAATAGATCATCCGTGTAAATTACAACCAAAGAAAATAGCCCCTTTTCTAAATAAACCAAGCCACTATCAGTCGAAAATAGTTTATTGGTATGTGGTGGTGCATCACGCATTTCAAACTAATACTCATTAAGATTATTTGATAGTACTTACTTACTACATAGTCCGATTGTTAAAAAACATTTCATATGAACGGAATCAGAATATAAGTGATAAAATAAGAGGAAAACTAGTCCCTTCTATCACAGAGAAATGATAACGATACCACTTGAGGAAACTACAAGGAATACTTTCATATGAAAATATAGTTATTTGCAAAAATACTTCAAAGCTAAGAACCGCGAAATGGGGATTAGTTCATCATACAATGATAACAGACTGAAAATAGCGAAGTGCCATCACAATATTATGATAAGACAAATCAGCATTGAAAATTACTTTTCTCTGCTAATTAACGTCCCACTACTATTTACGAGCCTTCTCTCATACACCATGAGGGATTTAAGTCATAATAAGGGTATATTAGGCGACCTACCGTCTAACTATTCAAGACGCCCAATAAGCCTTAAACGTAAAGAATCTATACAATAATATAGTTTTAGTTTATTTTTGGCATAAAAAGACATAATCAAGCCTAGTTTAGAGAAGGTACCATATATGAGCATTATAACTAATCATATGTTAAGTTATGTTAAACATTTCGCTAACAAAGTTATTATTATTTCAAAAAAAAAACAGCATAATAACAGTCCTTCCGAAGTACGAAAGCACTTGATTTCAAATACCAAACAAACTGTCACCCATCCTAGGCTAGCCTCTCTGAACGCGCAATGACTTCGGTTTAAAACTTTGGACACATAGTCTTGTACCACTGTGCCAGTGGTTTAATGTAAAAATTTCGACATATTTTTTAAGGATGAAAAACACAATCCCATCAAAATCATCTCAGAATAATGTTTCCACATATTTTCAACATCAAACCACTGTGGGGCGCTTCGAGTGGTTCTGAAATGACTTGAGTACATCTAAATATTAAAGGAAAACGTAACTTGACAAACTACTGAACGGAAGTGGTTAAAGTTTGGCGTACAAATAGCCTGTGACCTTGCTGTCCTCTACTTGAGAACCGACTTTTGAAGAAGTTTAAAATCAAACCCTAAAGAGATGTAATGGACCACGATGACGAAGTTGTAAGCTCCCGTTAATGATATCTGAATAAAATTATGTTATGTCTTGTAGGAAATTATTTAAAATTAATATTTTTCATAGTCGCGGTAATTAATACGATAAAATTTAAAAACATTGTACTTATATTTTGTGTTTATTTTTTGCGAAGTTAGGATTCCATGTAGATATATTTTTAAACTAAGGCGATGTAAAACAGTTTGCTACTTGATGTAATGACAAAACATAAATTAAAAACATTGCGCTAAACTATGGACAATGTAGAAGTAACTCTTGACAATAAGTTTCCCGTAAACATCACAAAGCATCGTGAACGAGAGACGCGGGACGGAGAATGCCTTCGACACCAACTTTTATGACGGCCATATATTCACCCAAACTGGCATCAAAATTCAAAAGGAATCATCATTCATCCATTAGTCACAGAGCCAAAATATTTGTTGACAAAGCTTGTATAATTGCAGTGTTACAATCGGAAACACTCGCTACGAAGCTACCGTAACGCCCGCAATTTGTGCTCATTGTTCTTTAGGCGTAATGCTTTACATCGCTGATTGTCCCTGCCCGCGCACTAAGAAGCTGTTTTCAAAACAGGGGACACTTCGTGAAAGCCATTGTTTCCGAGACGAAATCCAACAACTACGACGGGACCGCATTCAGCACTTCTCGAGAAAAATATATCGAATCTGGCACCACTTCACCACTCGACTCGAAACCGCTTCAGCGACGTTTCACTTGGGGACACTCACCTGGGTCATGAGGCGATCGGCACCTGTGCCTTCGTCGTCTTTAAAGTCTATGTCCGGATTGTAATTAGGCACTAAGTCTTTGAACTTGTCGTCGTGCCTGGTGATGCGGCCCTCGGGGGGTCCGCTGGCAGACTTGTTGATCTCACTGTAGTTGGGTTCGTGCTGCCGGTATACGAGAGGGTAGATGCGCCGCGCCGGATGGCGGCGGTTAAAGCCGCGGCCGGGGCCGCAGGCCGCCGCCGCGCCCAGCCACACTAGCACTAACGACAGCCTCATCTCGCAGACATCACTTCACGCGCGCTCGCCGCACGACCACCGCGCGCCGCGACCTCAGCGACACTGCCATCCTTGCCACTGCCACCATCCCTTGCCGGCGAGTCAGTGACGGCTCCGAACGCACTCACCCGCCTTTCATCTCACCGGAAAATCTCATTGTTTCCTCTATTCGTACACGCCATTTTTGTATAATAGATCCGACACCTTTTTTTGCAGAATTCAAAAACAAATACTAACAATGTGGTCTGTTTCCATGAAGTTTTTGAGTGAACGAAATATTTACTTGTCATTGAAGTTTACATATAACATTTTAAAAGATAGTTAACTATCTTCTAAAATGTCAAAAATATTCCACAGTGGCATGTTTCGGAGAATTTTAGTGTTAATGATAAAATATTCTTATAAAATTAGGTAGCCTTACCTTAATGTTTTTTGTTATATGTGAATGGATATGGAAAAGTGAAAGCCAAAAAATTTTTGCTTATAGGTATGTAAATCATAAAAAGGCGATTCAGAATTTCCTGTATTTTTCATTAGTGAAGTTACTTATGTAATTTTTTGTCTTAATTTTACATTTATGAAATATTTTACGTTTGACTTATTGTTTTAATGAAGTCGTTTTACCTGTAATAAACATATTTATTGTATGTAGTTTAATCCTCATTTAATGATTCTAGTCATACATCACATAACGCTGTGAACAAAGCTAAAATGGTCATTTAGTAAAAATTTTTTTATCATAAAAATCGCTGCTAATGTATAAAATATTTACTAATCATTGTATGTTTAGCACATAATTTATTATATGAAGCGATTAATCAGTTTGACACATTTGATGGATACAGTTTTTTTTTAAATCCCCAGCATTGTTTAGTCACATATTATTATGTTGCTCAATAGCGATTCATATGATTCATAAAATTTTAGGAAAACGATTTTATACATTTCATATAAATATTCTTGGACATCTCATTGGGCGCTTCCAGACTAAGCAGAAGTTAATATATAAGTCTACTATAGTACCTAAACATTGGCATAATTAATTATAGATCTCTTTCTGTATGAATATATATCTAGCTTATACCCTGGCGACAAAAACTATTTTAATTTTTTGAATGCATTTTTACAAATGCTTCTAAGTCTGCGAAATAATATGTCATCAAATTTAAATTTTCCATGTACTAATTTATGAATAAATTGTTTTGAAATCATCACAATAATTTTCATAAATACACATAACACATAATGAATGAAATTACGTGATATCAGGAAAAAATTTACACAAATATAAAACACGGACCAAATGGACACGAAACTAGTAAATAATATTTTTGGACGTGACAAAATGGATACTTCACATCCATTGCTTCAAAGGTTTGAATTACTGTAAACTGTTCTAAAAATCCGAATAAAAGTCTGCGGCTTAAGCGTGAAGTATTATTTAGACAGCCACACTTTGGAATTTATAATATTAAATAAATATTTAGAGTATATATATAATAATTAGAAAATTCTATTATAATTGTCGTGAAAGTAAAGGAGCTTTGATTATATATGTATTAATTTATTGAGGAACAAACAGTTACATATGGAAAATATCAAAATACAAAAACATGAGATACTTAAAAACCTATAGTTCTATAGACTAAATTACAAATATGAGATAAATAGTTATTAAATACAAACAGTTCAAATTAAAAAGAAAAAAATATTATGCCAAATAAAGGTAAATAAACATTTATTGTATTTAAGTTAAAATATTAAATCATAATTATATTAATACAAATATGTGATATAATAAAACATAAACATATATATAAAAATAAGTACCTTCTTGATGTTAGAAGTAAAAATACCTTCTTGATGACTTTGATGTTAGCTGTTCCTAACTTTTCGTGAAAGATTAATTATTTTATAGTTCGTAATCGATTTTACTAGTGACATATTATGTATTTTTAAAAAAGGTGTTATATTCGCCAATAAACTACTGTATAGTTTGGCGATGGAACGAGCGATTAAAGTGTTATGTTATTTTGGATGCTTACATAAAAAATCAATAAATCTCAATCACTCTTTAATAATTACCTTAAATTCGGCACACCGATCCTTAACTAAACATTTAGGATAAATGTTTACCTTGTTTCTATTTAACGTGCAATCAAAAACAATCCTGTTCTAGCTAAAATTACTACTATCATTGAAATAGAGATTTTTCTGTAATAAATATACTTTGTAAGGTATTACAAACAATTGTATAAGTGTAATTGTACGAGATTAGATTTCTCGCGTTACTCACGAAAATCCCGTAATAACTACTTTGGTAAGTTAACAAATATGTAACAAACTAAAAAGAGGGCATCTGTTTACTCACGAGTACATATATAATAGACTTCCTACTTTTGACAGTGTGTTTAACTCTTTAGCAAGTTTTGACAATAGATGAGTGTTTGGAAAAGCCGGCCCGCAAACGAAGACTAACTAAGTATTTAGAGCAATCAAAATCTGTAAAAACCTGATGGGTTGTCAGAAAATCGTGTCTACCGTTAAAGTTTTCTGGTCTTAGACTGTGGGGGGTGGTTGACAGCTGAGCAAATTCGTGAAAAGCAAATAATACTTCTTAGTAAGCTCTTATTTAAAAACATATTGCGTGAACCTTATGACATCAATCGTCTAACAATGCAGTTGTGTCCCCTCATCAGACGTGAAACCGTAAAATACTTTAATATTATCAAGCGACAATATTTACGCGACTTTCGTATGTCCCTCAGGTACTGTGTTATTTTTGGATCAACCTTCTGCCGGTAAAGGTTCCATCAAACTCGGACCAGCCGTTTCGAATTTCAAGAGGCATAACAAACAAACAGACTATTTATTTGTTGATAATTAAATAATTTCTAGTTATTTAGTTATATAGGATCGCCAAAATATCAAACTATAATAACTATATATTAACTTACCTGATAGTTGACTGCCAACAGCTAACTGTTCAATACTTAAGATATCACAGATTTTTTAATAGTTTTAACACTGCCTAAATTTAGATTACGAGTAACCATTGTTTTACATATACATAGGATTTAAGTTTGACGACCGATGAGGCGTGAAGTATAGTATATCAGAACTCCGCTTCTGAGGTCGTGGGTTCGATTCCCACACAGGACAATTCTTTGTGTGCATGAAGATGAATATTTGTTCTGGTCTGGCTGTTTTCTATATATATTAAGTATGTATTTACAAAAAAACGTATCTAAGTATGTTTACCCGTTATTAAGTATCCATTACACAAGTTCTTAATGATACGAGTACTTATCTTGGTTCTAAATAATTGGTGTAATTGTTAAAAATTATTTATTTGTTATTATTACTTAATTTTATTTATTTAGTCTTGCACGGACAGAGACAGACATATAGTTATATAGATAAAGATTACGAAGTATACACAGCTTTATTGCTAAATATCATTTAATAAATTAGTCACTACCTACTTATTTGCTTTTCAATAGCAACCATGATTTAGTTATTCTTAAGAGTTTTTCTTGCAGCGGTGACCTGGAAAATGTGAGTAATCTTCAGCCAGCTAGTGTGTTTTTATGTTCTCACATGATGTATAAATTATGCTGAAATAGGATATTAGGGGTAATTTATACGCAACAACAATACAATAAATTGTAGGACGAAATAAATAACACATGCAATAAGTCATAATACTGTTGTGGTAGATACTTTTTGTATCAAAATGTCCCCCAATGTTGCGCAAATATTTAACTTATTAACTTTTCCCCATAAAAAGTAATAATTTTATAAAAGGTACTTATTTTTAACAAACAAACACAGAAACGAGAGTCGTCGTATAGACGTCGTTGTTTTGAGGTTGTGTAATATTCTTACCTGAAAATGCCCTGTGTGGCAAAACACGAGTCTTATTGAATTGTTTCTCAATTTTTAAGGAACCTACAGTTTTGCGCGGGACTTTTGAAACTTTACGTGCTTGTGATGCTAAAAAACATTTGAATCAATAAATGTAGTAAAACAAACTGTTAATAAGTCCCCTTAAGCCTTGTGCCGTGTGGTACCACTGGCTAGAATAGTGCCACCCCCTTTCATCTCGAGGGGAGTCGTAAGAGTCGACGTAGAGATATCCTACCGGACGATGGGCAGCAGCGTCATCCGACGTACTGGCTTAAACTGCCATCACCGACCCGCCTGCCCAACGTGAAGATTATGGGCAGATACTCTCAATAGAATGTAATCTATTGGGGAGGCTAATGACCAGCGGTGGACTTTATAATGCCAATATGATGAAGGGGTGCGCTTCATTTAATCGAATATCAAATGACCTAATTTTAATTGGTTTATCACTAATTTGATATAATTTTTACTTGTCATATATACAGTTCCTATAATTTCATTTCGTATAATTATTGTGTAATATAAAATACAGATGCTATAATAACATTTTATATATCACTCATGAGATATAAAAATCATTTTGTATAATGCTTAAATGATATAACGGTTATGAGATATAATAATCATTTGTTATAAAAACTTGGCGTTAGTTTCTATTGTAGGGCGAATTAGGTTAGGTTCGGTAAGGTTTTTTACAAATCGGTTAGGTTAGAATTGCGTCCAAACAATGGACATATTCCTTGTTACATAAATTAAATATAATATATGTAAACTTTCTCAAAGTACCTACCCACATTGTACGAGTAAAAAATCGGAGTAAGAAATCAGAAGAAACAAAACTGCACTTGAAGTTTTTGTTGTTTAAATGCAGAGTAGGCGTTATACGATACGAAATGTATGTGAATCGTTTTTATATGAAATGATATTTATAACATTTGAACATTATATAAAATGAACTTTAGAGCAATTGATTATTATAACAAATGAAATTAGATCATATGATTTTATATTAAACGTTTATCATATTAAATGAATTGTTATATCATACAAGATTAGATCAAATGAAATTATACTATTTGAGTGTTAGATCAAGTATACTTATATCATACATTACACACCCATGATGAAGCTCTTGTCCTAATCTTAAAGCGACGTATATCGGGAAGTTTAAACTAAGAGCTGACTGATTCATTTTTCGAACGCTCCATCAAGCGACTGCGGGCGCCCTAACTTAAGCCAAATGTAATTAGTTCTTCGACATTAAGGTGTATTTTTTTAGATTTCGCAGCGGAGTATCTCGGAGAAAACTCATCATTGCGTGTCATATTTTTAAATTAGCGCACTTGCGCGGTTTTCCCACTAGTAATAGGTACTGATTATCATGTCACCCCTAAGATGGCATTGGCAAATACTATACGTCACCGTGACCAGCAAGATCTGTACACAAAACGACTGGTTTTACGTGATCAGTGATAAACGTTTTCACCCACATGAATACAAATGAAATTGCATAAAACTATTTTCTTACTGACGACTAAGAAAATAAAAGTGTTTCAGTCGTTGGTCTGTGTGATTGTTTTTTTTAGATTCAGTAATATCTGAGTCAATAGTGGACTAATTTGTTAGTAAAAATAATAATCTTTATTAAAACCATAACATTATTTTACCAACAATTTTACCGTTAAGTGTGAAGATTCTTATTTACTCCAATATTTAGAGGTATCTACCTACCCATCAAAAATCGTGCTGATCTAATGAATACAATCGTGAGTAGACGATGGAAATCTTTCATACTTTATAGAAAAGCACTTTTAAATTTAATTTAAAAAAATAAAGAATCGAAAGGACCCCCAAAATTTGACTTGGTCTAAAAATTTTCAATTATCAAACTAGTTTTTTGCTTTATCGTCTTTATACAAAAAAAGTTAATTAAAGTTTTGTTCGTACAGTACAAAGATTTAAGAAAATGTTTAAGTAGTTTGTACTTTGCTGCCGTTTTAGTGTAGTGTCTACTTATAGGTACAGTCAGCGCCAAATAGTTGATAGCACTCAAAGATACACATATACCGGAACACACCCTAACACTCTTTCCTATAGAGCCACCTAACACCAATGTCAATCTTTATGGTGCTTTAAATGTTACCAACTATATGAAGCTGACTTCTGTCTACCTGTCTGTTGCGTTACCACGCTTAAACCTTTCATAAAATTTTTGGTATAGAGGGATTATTGGAAACTTTTTTATCCAATTTTGAATTGTTTAAATTTTGACAGTAGTATCAATATACTATATTTACTAGTATCAATATACTATGTAGTATTATATTATATATAGTATCTACTAAGTTTACCGGTTCGCGGTCGCCATTGAAGAACCTTTAATTCAGTCGTAAGTACTCGTAGTGAATAGATGGTTGTGACGTAAGCCTTAGGTCACAACAATCTATTCACAAAATTTAGTTCGGCGTGACATAAAAGCACACAGGCAAACAAACTCAATATACCGACTCACGGTATAGGGAAAGGATTTTCAGAATCGCATATTTGGAACAGGGTAATTTAGCACAATACTTAATAACTCATTCAAAAGAAATGTTACACTCTGAAGAACATAATAGATACTAAGTAAAGTATAACATTTTTCTTTCAGAACATGTTAAAACAATTTGGATTGAAACTGCTAAAAATTACCTTTTCACATTGTTATCATTTACGCAGAATTGAGAGCAAAGTCGTGTGAACAGGAACTTTGAACAAAGGGTATAAAAAGTGCTCTCGCCCTTTGTGTTTAGTAGAGATAAGATAACTAGTCTTCAATACTTTCTTGGCCTTTGCCACCGTAAAACGATGGCAGGAAACCGATTTTCGACCACTATGACTCAACCATGGAATTTGCCACGCGTAGACTACTCGTCTAGTTTTTTTTCAAAGTAGGTACTTACATTACACAGCACTTTTTATTAATTCATTTTTCATTTTAAAATTATATTAAGAATTTTCACCTTATAGTATATCTAGGCTCGACAATAACCTTAAGCTGATGCCATTGAATAAATTCAAAGTACATGTAAAAAAATGGCTTGTTGATAAATGTTTTTATTCACTGAGTGAATATTTGAACAATAAATTTATGTTTTTCTTTAGAATCATCTAATTATATTTTTGCATACCAGTTGCTGGTGAAATATGTGGACTGTATTAAATTTTAAGACCACTCATGTACCATATTTTATGTGAAATAAAAAGTCTTGGTCTTTGTGTAAATCATATTCAAAACACCAATAATTATAAATCACATTATAAAAATAAAGGAACCTAATTGTTTACTGTAAAAATATTTTGTCCTACAACTAAATAATTATGCATTTTTTAGGATTAATTACAATATGGTAATCTGAGTGTAGAATAAGAATATTACGATAAAATCTTGTGACTGCAGCACACAAGTTTTTGTTGTTTTAATATTAAGTATTTTTTTTGTAACTGGCGAAAAAACTAACTGTGACGATTTTCATGCCCGTTCTCTTACGATCAAGCTCCCGCCCGCAGTGAATGGGCGCGTTAGTTTATAAGTATGACATTCATAAGAGCTCTATTGAGACAAACTTGAATAAATGTTTTTTTGATTTTGATATATAATTATTGGCACATAATGAGGAAACGGACTCAAACGCATGAAATAACATGTAAAGGGTATCTCAGTACGAGTGCACTTTTTCATTTTAAAAAGTATTTTATGATATTTTTATTGTATTGTAAAGAAGACATGTTCCGATAAAGTATGGAGTAAAATAACCGTCAAATGACCCCCCCCGGCTCCAATGACAGGCAATGGCCTGAATCTCTGAAATGAAATTTTCAATGAGTTTTGCACAGAGATGTGGCTTTATCTCACCGATGACGTGTTGGATTTCCGATTTGAGCTCAGGAATTGTGTCCGGGTTTATTCGCATAAACCCGTGATTTCACAAAACCCTGCTGGCTATAAATATTTTATATATCTAACCATAACCTACGAGAGCCGATCCTGAACAACAAAGCGATTATAAAACAGATATATGCTACAGGTGTAGCAAAGACTTTGGTTTTATGTCAAGCTAGCTTCCTCGACAGACGTTGTCCTATCTAAACTATTAAATTAAATTAAAAATTAATATAATTAATAAAAACTATATTGGCTACACAAATCGCACCAACCGACGACTTATATGGGGCGTGGAGGCCTTGACTTCGCTCCTGATATCGTGGGTTCGATTCCCGAACAGGACAAATATTTGTGTACATGAATATGAATATTTGTTCTGGTCTGAGTGTTCCTATGTATGTTAGGTATGTATTAACATTAAAAAATATATAATATATATGTTTATCCGTTGTTTAGTATTCATATTACAAGTTTTTAATGATATGATATGATCGTGGCACTAAATTGGTGTGATTGTTTATTATATTCGATTAGAGGATTCTTTATTATAACTTTCAAACGCCACTTTAAAAAGGTTTTATTGTCAAGCATTAGGGTTAAAATAGAGAAGATATTTCTTTCTTCTTTATTTTATTCAAACCTTATCCTGGTAGCACAAGAATTATCCATTTAGATGCAGTCGTTTGAAAGTTTTGCATAACATTTCACGTAATGGAACACTCTCACTTTCCTGGATTGCATCGACTTATTACTAAATATTACCATCAGGCAGGATTAATTATGATAAAAACTATTCGCGTGTCTTGTACACTCAAATCACTAAATCAATTACGATGAAAATCGATATAGAAATAGTTTGAGGTTTATACATTTAGGCGATACCTTTTAGTTTATATAGATTAACTCATACCTATTTGAGCACTTAATCATTAAATGTAACGAAACAAGGAGTAATGTATAATTTTGTTTTTTAGTCGTAGTTATTATTTTGTACTTCAAAATTTTTGTCTGCAATAACAGCGTCTCTCATCTGGACTAAGACCACCTCGTCGTGTGAATTTTTTAAGACTATAATGAACATACATACATACATTCACGCCTGTTTCCCCAAAGGGGTAGACAGAGGCATTTATCATACATACGCCCACACTTCGCTAAATCCCTATACACCTTATATGATTAATTATAGTAATATTTTTAGTTTTTTAGGCGATTTTGTGTGATGCAACCTATTCATATGAAGCAACCTTGATCAACTTTCCATCTATATTATAGTAGGTAACTTTCGAGAAACTGTAAGAAATAATGGTAAAAAATTATGTTTTGATCTTATCTGTTTGAAAAAAAGTGTTATATCCTTACCTACCTGTTAAAAAAAACTACTTAACCTAATGACTCAGTTTTAAGCAAATAAATATGAAAGAAATTGTGTTGGAAAACCGGTTTCTTGAAATGTTTATGAATGAAGAAATATATATTTTGTGTAAAAGGAAAACCCCTATTAAGTCGTAGTCCTTTAGTAGTAGGGGTAAGATAAAGTGTAAAAGTTGTAAAATTTATGGCCCAAACCAGGTCAGGAAGTGGCCCACTTGCCTTGCGTCAGCACCTGAACAATGGATATTATTGCATGATAATTAATGAACCTTTCTGGCGCCATCTGATGTTGTGGCTTACCTTCATTAGACTACAGTTAAACTAAGTAGACAGTATGTAGTTTTCAAACGTATTAAGGATTTTAAAATGAATCTCTATACAATAAAGATGCAACCACAAGTCATGTGTTTTTTATCAATGGAACTAAAATGTTACTTCAAAAATCAAGAAAAAACTTTCACCTCCTATTTCATTTTTGAGTGGTGTAATCCTAAGTAATTTTTACCTTATAGGTGTAATACTAGATCTCTCTCCATCCTAAGATTGCCTGGAAGAAATCGCTGTAAGCGATAAGGCCGCGAATCGTATCACTTTTCTTATGCAATTGCTTTCTTGTTTTATTTTAATTTGGTGTACAATAAAGAATTTTCCATCTATCTATCTATCTACTAGTATCTGGGTCGTAATATCTATCTGAATGACAAATTATAGCCTGTTTATGAATATGATCTGTGAGTTGCGAATCGGTTTATGAATCTTAGTCGTAATAAATATTTATATTACACAAGTTTTACAAGATCAGTTATATTATTCCTACCTTTAGTTATTAACAATGATTTTTACCTCATGTATTATTAAAATAGTAAAAAAATATGAATTTATTATGAACACAACGTCGCTTACAAGTTGTTGTAGTAAAATGCCTGAAATAACTGCACGAGCGCAACTATGCTACGAGAGACATTCTAGTTTATGTTGGTACAAGTATTTAATTATTTTAATTGCTTAATTACTCACAGTCATCGCTAACAACAACCCAAGGGCTATGTACTAACAAGAAAGATTTTCATTCAAAGTTTAATGTACTTTAAAAAATAGGTAGCACTAGGAAGCAAGCTTCGAGAGACAGGCTTAACGGTTTGTTTAAAATTGACTCTTCATAGTCATTACAGGTAATTAAAGGTAAATTAACACATTAAATAAATATAATATGATCTGTGGGTGACTAAACGACCAAAACGTTAACCTTAAAAGCAAGTTATAATTTACATATTTTTTAGAGTTTAACTAGACTAGCAATATACTGCGCTAGTCACCCCGAGGCATTAATAATTGTGAATTCTCAAATGTGCCAAGTACTTTTTTTAGCTATCAATAAAGCCGAAATACAGTTTCAGAAAAACATTTTTATAAGGCACTGTAATGTCGGAATACTTCATAGGTTGGACAAATGTCTAACCATCCAATAAATGATTAAATATTAGCATCTTATGGTACGGCAAACTACGCTTCAATTTTAACTATGCCAAACGTTGACACGCAATAAGGCACCTACCTAACCCCAATAAAGGATAACTATTGTTGTTTTAATTCCTGCGTCTATGGACCCATTCATAACTCTCAATAGGATGTCAAAGTATGGGTTACCTTCCAAGCAAATATCCGCTGTGAATTTTGAGCTTCGATGGTTTTAGGACCACTATTGACATATCACATTTTTGGGACAAAAAGTAAAATTAGTTTTATGATAGTGAAATTCCATCTGTAGACTCCTTAAACTTCTAAAATGCAAGGATATTTATGGTTTGTGTTTTAGCAGCTAAAGTATTTTTTTAAATTCAGAATCATTAAGTTAAAGTTTCTGATAGAACGTCATTTTTATTCCACTATGTGGCACTCAAGCTTACGGCCGACCAGATGAAAAGTGGTCACCGTCAGTCTGTGAACTGTCTATGAACGCTTACATCACCAGGGTTCACATTTAAAAGTATAAACGATACATATTTAAGAGAAACATTTTCTAAAATGTTTGTCTGTTTGTTGTAGCTATTCTCTAAATGGGCTGGTCTGATTTTAACAGGCTTAGGTAATAATAATCATAATATAATCATAGATAATAATCTACCGACAGAAAGCTGATGTCTTATGGTTCAGAATTTTATTATAAAGAAATTTAAAAGAAACATATCAATGATTAACGCAGCCTAGGCCGGAAATAATGATTATGTTCTTGACAATAAAAACTTAATTTTATAGGCCTTCTCAATATTTAACAGTGCTATGATTGTGCCTCAAAATTTAGTTACTAACCAACACTATTTTATTGTTTAGGGGTTAATTTTCAGAAGATATTTTAGCAGATTCATAAAAATATTGGTATTTCTATGTCATAATAGTGAATCAGGCCGATCCGCTCAGTTATTTACGTTGTGCTTTTATAGAGTAATCCGTCAGTTACGTTAAATAAAGGATAGCGTGATTCTTTAAACTTTCTAGTTCTTACCTCAGAAGCAGTTTAAGAAGACCCGACTATCTCTGGCCACAGTTTTCCGTTTATATCTTTGTTTTGCGAGTCTCGTACCCTTAGAATGTGTAATTATTGTAAGGTCGTACCTATGAACAACACATTTTTTTTATTAAACACAAAATAATTGGGTGACATGTTTTTAAGAACCTAACTAAGACTTAGATTAACAAGTTGAGTGGCGGTAGATGTGACTTACTAGGTTTACTTGTAGAAACTATTTACATTAAAAATGACGTTCAAACAAAAAAATGAACAAAATGTATTAAATAGAAAGAAAAAAGTAAACAAAAAAATATTCTCTATTTTCTTTTGTACGATTTTGAACATACAAAAACAAATAAAGTTACGAAAAAAAATCGAATATCGTTTTCTTTTTAAATAGTGTTTCATGTGTATGGCCAGTAAGATCATAATTAAAATTTTAGAAATTAAACCTTTTTTGTGCAAATTTTTAGTCTATCGACCAAAAAAAGCTAACGTTTCTGTGAGTAACTCGAAAACTTGTATAAATCTATCATGAATATATAGATATTAGAAGATTTAAGACTATACGAAAGCAATTGAGCGCCGCACTTCGATTGAGACCCGATAATTGTCTGCGCATTCAAGGTCATTTATGTTCAACTTCTATGCCGCGGATTACATTTTAACTGATACTATTCATCAGTAACATCAGTAAAAAGAAAATACTTAAAAAGCACTTTTTTTAATATTTTGAGTCAGTTTTAATGTTAGTGCAAATTTGCATAGACAGGCACCTTAAAATATGAACTTCGAAACTTTTTAGTAAGGTGTTTTTATAAGAAATGGCGGTAGATTTGCGATTCTATATTAATTAATACTTATAAATGGCTAAAACATTCAACTAAATTTAAATAACCAATTGAAATAGGTATATCTTCTTTCAGTACACAAAAACAATCATCGAAATCGATTAACTGAGTTGAGGAAAATATGATATTACAATACATACATACGAGTAAAATACCTTCTCATCTTAAAATCTGTTAAAACTTAAAATACGATTCTTTCCTTGAAGTAATAAAATAATGTATTCATGCACAGTATTTTTTTAAAACATATTCTCCGTATTTTGTCGCCGTTTTTTGGATCCCGTGGCCTTATAAAATCACGAGCTTTTTCATATATCTATCGCGATCGCTTTCACTTCGGTAACCACTGCTTGCTTTATTCAACAACAGTGGTTGTGTGATTGTATTAACGGTTCGATGGTTATTGTCAAACTATCAAAGTGATGACAATGATGATTGGGCTTTGAGTTACATAGTAAGATGGCCGGTCGGCTGTCCCTTTACTCACTAAGCTTACTACTTTCGTTCTGCGTTTTTTCGTCTTTCTTACTGTAGGAAATGAACCTATTTGTAAGTAAATAAATAATAAGTGGTTTGCAAAGAATTTAAATTATAAATTAAACTAATTTACGCTTCTTCTTGTTTTAAAACTTTTCGGTGTTGTAAATATGGTGTTCATATAGAAACAAAAATTTTACCATTTTAAAAGGTATCCTATGTGTAATTCATATAATTAACCATTATTCGTAAAATTGTAACTATTATAAATATGTATTTACAAAAACTATTTATCAATATTTTGAAAATTAAAGCGTCGTCATTTTTTTATTACTAAGACCCATTTTAGGGTTTTTGATTTCCATACGATTACATTACGCTTAAGTTTTACTTATAAATGTAGGCAAATGGCATAATTATTTTTGCAGGGTTTTTTTAAATGTATAATTATTATGTATCTACGCACATATTATACCAATCGAAACAACAGCTTACTGAGTTACGATTGACAAAAGGTTTTACAGACCGATTACCAAGTGTTCTACGAACGAAATCACCCGAATGGCATCTGCCTCATCCGAAAGTCTGAGAGTAAACAATGTTTTCGACAAACCACCAAAGGTGTCGGCTCTGCCTAATGGACAGTAGTGCTGGACCAATACACCCAGCTTCTCTCGTGCAGGGATGGACAACAATGTTACCAACGCCTCTGAAGTACGAATGTCTCTGCAACATTTAAACAAAATTGGTACTAACGCCACATATTTACGATGTACCACCAACAAGATTTTATAACATTTTGATCATCTCAAACTCAAAGTCTCCACGTGATCACTTTCATGTAATCAAAATGTCGGAATAAAAATCAAAATGCTTGAAGTACGTAAAATGTGTTTCATGTGTCATTGGACGACCGATAAGGCTTAGAGCTAAGTGTATCTGCATTCTGTTTCCGTTGTCGTAATTTAAATAGTTTCCTATTGAGAATTAAAACTAATTTGACAGTTCATGCGCATGTCCATGTACAAATCAACGCATAAAGTGAACACGTCAACATAATATCTAATGTAAATAAATAATTTGTCAGTACATGTCCGGTATTTTCTTGTGTCATTCTAAAATGTAATGTTAGTGAATGGAGCTCTGGTCAAAAAATTTCAATATAAAACTAAAATAAGCTATAACTGGATATGTTATTACAACAGTATTTATTTTATGGAAAACTCGTGAAACGGCACCCCATTTTTCCCTGGAAATCTTATAGTTATTATTTCTCTTTATTTAACTTTAATTCTAGCATTTATCCCGAGCGTTATCTATAGTTACGTTAAAGACCTAACTACTAACTAATAATCATTAATTCCCCAATATTGTTTAAAGAAACTTTTTTTTTTTGTTTAAATCCGGAAAATACCACGAAGCTCAAAAAGGTTTACCATCCCTGGTCTAGTGTTTTAAATTGTTTACTCTTCCATAAAGCTCTCGAGTTCACACGCGGTGTCGCACCGCCACGGATGAAGAGATCTACGGAGGAAAGCAAACAGGTACCCGTCATGTGGACACGTCGACCAGGTAGTTAGTTGGCCACCATCAAATACATTACCAAAAATGTAGGCAAGTGACTAAATTAGGTCGTATTTCTCTATACGAGGAGTATAGAGAAATACAACCTACATTTGGATACATAACATTTCTGATTATATGTTTAATGTTAGCCAACTTAACTTAACGCCAAAACTTAAACTTAACTTAACCAAACGCCTAAGTTGGGTAAGATCATTTACAACTATCGACCACCGCCACAGTTGAAAATAGGTGTGGACACGTCGACTAGGTAATTAGTTGGCCACCATTAAACACATTACCAAAAATGTAGATAAGTAACCAAAAATAGGTTGTATATCTCTTTATGGGATATAATGACGCCTAAATATCAACGACACGTTCAATAAACATGACATTTTGGTACTTTTTATAGTGGTAAGATATGCTCACAAAATTTTAAATTAAGAAACAATTTTTGTTTGATGTTTACATAGCGCCAAGTATATGTGCTTTTGGAAATTGTCCGAAAAATAATAGGTAAATAAAATAAGTTATTTCACTTGGCTTTGTGTTCATTGGCGATATCAATTTACAACTATCGACCGCCCGTGCCTTTGTTCATTTGACCCTCAGAACACTACAATTTTTTATACAAAGTACCTACCGTATGTGCTTACTCAAGATCCCATTTAAAACTGTACTTAAAGTCATTGATAAAAATTAAGCGGCTAAGTCATAAAAAGTATCAAAAATACAATGTTCGTTTCACGTTTATAATATTAAGAACCCATGGGTTGATATTATTAAAATTTCTGAACTCTCGTTGACAATGTGCGGTTGTGTTACGTACAACTGACATCTGTATCTCGGCAAGGTTTGTTCTTTGGTCCGAGGTTTGTTCTTTATACTCTCTGACGTGTAACGTGGAGTCGCCAGATGGATGAAGGTCGCCACACGTTACATAAAAATAAAGCATAAATAAGTTCAAGAACTTAATAATTCTGAAGTATTCGGGATCTTAAATATTAATTAAGATCATATTTGGGAATATTTTCTGCACCATAATGATTAATTTTGGTCTTTATTATTATGTCAAAGGCAAATATGCTCATAAAGCATGTCCAAACAAGCCTTTCAAAGCAATCCTTGGTTTTTTAGGTTACCTTGTTTATTTATCTAAATACACCTTAAGAAATGTGCTTAGTATACTTTGACAATTTTGCTAATCGTTTTGTAAAACGACGCAGCAACTGTAGAACATACATACGGAAAATTATACGTCAGTTATTAACACTTTAAAATACGTTAGCAAAGACAGACTACCTAAAATGCGAGCAAAACGAAGAACCATCCATAAAAGTAAAATAAAAAACTAATTCTCTCAACCATGCGAGCTGCATGCTCAGCATTTTCGAGACATCAACCGCATGCTTAGTGTTTAGCTGAGCCGTTCTTGTTTCTTTGTCCAATTAATATTTTTTCCACTTTAAAAACCTCATTGCTGAGTTAAAAATACACTAAGAAATTAAAATTACAAATTCTATGGAATATTGAGATAATTATAATCCGAGATATCAATCCGTACCCATTTCAGATCCGGATATGGATACAGATATATGAAAAATATAATATCGGTTACGGGTATTATAATATTAAAGAATGAAGTGTTACAGTAAAATATAAATCATAGAAATCGTAAAAGTTTACATTTTAAGCGTAAGTTGTACAAGTGTTAGTTTATTTAAGTGTACATTTATTTTCGGCTGTTTCTTTTTTAAATCTTCTTTCGCGTGGCTACTGGAATAAAGTTCTTTTAAAATAAGTAATGTATGTATGTATAAGTAATGTAAGTATATGTTGTTTCAACGATTTTAATTGTATACCAAATGATTACATAGATAAATAATATATTGACTATACAAACTTATACTCTGTAGGCTTTACTTTTTAATTAATATCTGTACAAAAATTTAATTATCACAACATTACATATCAATTTGTCTCAAGCTAAAGTGCGAACATTTTTTTTTAAAACTAACCTAATTGATACAGTAATTAATCTTTTAGATGTAGAGTTACAATCTAATCCAAGTATACCTTTAAAAATAATTATTTTTCATGGTTAGTGTTAGACTCCGTCTTATCCGAAAATATACGAATTTTTTATATCGAATTCGGTTACAGTTACGGATAGTTATTTATTTTTGATATCCGATAGTTTCAGTTACGGATACGGATATGGACGAGAATGGAAGTATGAAATCATATTGTTGGAGTGTAAAAATCTTTAATGTAAATTTAACTATTTTCCAGAAAACAGACTTCTGTGACAAGGAACTTTGCGATTGAGTTAGAAGTATAAATTTAAAAAACTCAAACCTTTTGTACAAAACGAGAAACAAAATATTCCTATGTAAGCAGTAGAAACAAGAAGACATAAAGAATAAATTGTGTACGACAATTGAAAAAAGAAAGGTATTATAAAATATTTATTTATAAACCGTATTTTAAATTTAAAGGCACCACCAAGTGTCAAGTAAGTACTTGTAAGAATTCATCCTATATAGAAAGGAGGTGTAAAGAAGCAAAACCAGTTTTCTCCATGCACTGCCCTCTAATTGACAAATTGGAATCTTATTAAAATAAAGTTCAAGTTCCTAAGTGACCGGGCGCAGGCGCAGGCAGACATGCGTGACGTCAGCGCGGGCCTACCGACCGACGGGAACCGACAGGTGCCGAGTGAGCACGATCAATGCTCAGCGGCAAAAACAAAAAGTAGGGAGCATTCGAAGCGCGTGCCCCGATGTGTGTGGTCCACTGCGGAGGTCCTCCTCGCTTTTTGATTTATTAAATCATATTTTCACACTGTTTTCTGCTGCCTAATTGATTTTTTTGCATGATTTACTTAATTTGCTGTTGTTATATGCATGTTATTTATTGATACTTACTGAGTGGATAATAAATATTTTTATACCGAGTAGACACGAGTTCTACGTAGGGACATTGCCTCTGTCAATGTCTTCTACCGGAACCACCTTGGTGAGTTTCGGGAGGAGCGGAGAAGTTTTTTGACCTCATCCCGCCCTCTCCTTTCCTCTCCCGAGCAAAACGCGCTGGTCTTAGAAACCATCTGTGCAGACTATCAGCACTCGAACCAAGAAATTTTAGTAAGTCGTTTCTGAGTGAGACCAGTGATCTCTGGAATTCGCTGCCGGCTCATGTGTTTCTATAAGACATCCCTAGTCTTTTAAGCGCGGCGGCATTAAAGCAGGCCGTCAAAAGAGGATGCGCTTTGTACCGTGCTTATTTCACGGATTGAAGCGCTTTCATTTTTTATTGGACTGCATCGGCTGCTTACCATCAGGCAGAATGTAGTCATTATAACGTATCACATAAAAAAAAGACAAAAATATAACTAGAAGAGTATAGTACCACATTTTTACGAAGGACTCAAGGGGTTTTGAGGAAGGGCATCTTATTTATCATCTTTATCACCACTCATTCTCATTTAATAGGATTTGTATGTTATTACTATAACTCTTACTTGACACTGGCTAAATGTGCAAACCGCACGAAGCCATTATATAAAAGAAAAAAAATATGATTGACTTTTTCGCGCGAAAGTGAAGCGTCATGTCTGCAGTTATGTTTTATTTTCTAAAATTTGTGATATTTCATAATTATTACACTTGAATGTGTAATAACGGTGGATTATTAACCGTTAAGTGTTTGAGAACGTTTATAAGTGTTGGTAAATGAAACAAAACAGTGCAACATCACTTTTCAAATTCTTTCAAGAAGTCCATGTCAGATCTCAGTATAGCACCACGTCTTTACTGAGGACTCAAGGGGCTTAGAGGAGGGCATTTCATTTACCATTTATCATCATTATCACCACTAATTTTCATTTACTATGATTTATATTTTATTAATATATATTTTACTTGACACTGGCTAAACGAACGAAACCATTATTTAAAACAAAAACAAAAAAATATGATCCATAAGCCATTATTTAAAAGAAAAGAAAAAAACTTACTACTTAGTGTAAGGTTGCTAAAGGACTTCTTGGCGGGAAAGTGAAGCGTCATGTCTGTAGTTTTGTTTAATTTTGTAAAATTTGAGATATTTCTTACATAAATGTGTAATAAAGGTGGATTATTAACCGTCAAGTGTTTGTGAATATATATGAGTGTTGGTAAATCAAACAAAACGGTGCAACATCACTTTTCAAATTTTCTCTCAAGGAGTCCATGTGAGATCTCAGTATAGTCCCACATCTTTACTGAGGACTCGAGGGGTTTAGGGGAGGGTATTTCATCTTCGATTTATCATCTTGATCACCACTCATTCTCATTTACTATAAATTATATATAATTAATATATCAATTACTTGACACTGGCTAAATGTGCTAGACGCACGAAGCCATTATTTAAATGGAAGAAGAAGGTTGCTAAAAAGAGTAAGATATTTCAATATATATGTGACATTAATAAAGCAATTTCCACATTCATTTCTATAATATTAAATATAATAAATAAATATTATTATTATTATTATAAGATACCAGAGTGTAGATGAGTTATTTAAGACAAACCAGAGAATAGAACAACAAATTTAAATCTTAATTATTTTTTTTAATAGTCCTTCCGGTAAAATATTTAATCCTCTACCTCATTTGCTGAACTGTGTTTTACATGTAAGTTTAGGTTATTTAAACATAAGTGGTGCATAGAGTAGCAGGAACCATCCACTTTCATTGATTCAAGTAAAATATTAATTAAGTCCTGTATAAACTCTTCGGCGAATTTTGGCTTCCTAAATAAATTACACTTTCAAGATCTAATCAAATTTATACTTTAATACGAAAGGTATGATTTATTCATAGCAGTAATGGCAGTGAATAATTATTAAATTAAAAAAGCATTGATAGATGATAACCATATCATTAAATTTTTGACATTATGTTATGTGTACCAAAAATATAATCATCGTTTTGTCTATGATATATAACTAAGTATTAGAATTTATAGAGAATAATCCTAAATACAAAATCATTCTGATGACGAAATTTCTTCTTTTGCACCACTTTGCTCCTTATCGGCCGTTACCTTTGAATCACAGTCGTCTATAAATGAACTAAAGTCCATTCCAGAATTAGCATGTAGTTCTGGAAACCTTGGAATTAATTCAAAGTTACTGTAATCGTATGTCGAATCGCTTGTAGATGTTTTCCATTTGCTGGCTATCATTTGCAAAGGTTCTAGACATTGAAGGCTTTGTTTTACTCTAAGTAATTCTATATTGCATTGATTCTCTACTTCCAGTAATTTTAGCTTAAAAGCTTTTGCTAGCATTTGTTTTCTTATTGCATTTTTCTTTTCTATGTGAGCCATATTCAAAGTGTTTTGATATTTCTGTAGTTGTTTTTCATATTCAATAAGGCTCTCGTCGCAATGAAGTTTATCGTCGACACTGTCGCTATACATGGTGGAAGAATATAAATCATTTATTATAAGGTGTGAATTGGACTTATTTTGAATACCGTCACTAGAGACAGCATTTTGGTTACTAGTTATTTTTGAATCTTTTTCCAAGTTATATTTCTCTTTAGTTAACTCGAGTTTTAAAGTTTCTATGATATCTCTACACTGTGCTATTCTCTCCTTCAGTTTTGTTTCATTATCCTCGATCGTCTGTGGGGTTACACTTTCCAACTCAGGACTGGACTGGAGATTTTCAGTCATGTCTTCCTCTTTGTTCCTAGGAGACAATAAACCATCTCCTGATGCTAATTTTGAAGAATCCATTGCCATTAGATTGCGTGTAACGTTCAGTATTAAATTAATAAAATAGATATTACAAATGTTTCGTAAATATTTTCAGAAATGTCATTTATGTTTGACTTAAAGCTCTATACTACCACTATTTAAAAATGTATTTTATTATGTCAATAATCTAACCAGCAGTAAATTGTAAGTAGATTTTTTATATAATTTATATTTCCACATAATATAAATATTTAACATAACTAAAAACAACGAATGTATATAGGTAAAAAGATTTAACAAGCGCTCTTGAATCTCCTCGATACTAGTTATGGGGGAAGCCATCACGGCAGCTATGAAGAGTTCAAAAATGTCGGCCATTGGATGGGTTGATCCCTCTTACCTCTTATCACTTATCTATATGTGATATTCGAATTATACGGGCCTATCCGCCTTGAATAATTCTAGCTACTGGCCAGCAGCACTGAGACGGCGAAGTAGAATATGAACCAGAATCACTATAACATTAGTTTTGAAAAGAGCCAGAGCACAGTGGGTGATATTAATAGGCAGTGTTGATAAAAAAACAGATTTTTACTCAAGTTTAAACACATTAAAGTTTTAGTATGTTATCCATTTACAATCTTGCGATTCTACCCATATTTTGATTGACAAAAAATTTACTGCTATTGTTTCAGTTCTTATTTAAAAGATATAGAGTACACACTAATTGGCGTATTTTTGATATATTCACCGCCAAATAAATAAACGGGACGCTTCTGTATCAAAATTTTCCTCTCACTCGTACAATAAAATATAAAGTAAAATTTCTCTCACATGGCTAGAATCTGAATACCATCTTGAATAAAATTTGTGTAGGTATAGTATTTTTATATACCTATATGTGCATCAATATGAAAGGATTGTTATTCGGGCATCTCACACTTGCGCCTTATAAACCAGTACAAGGTTGTTGTAACTTTTGAGGACACCTTTTTTAAATTTTATTGCAAAAGTTAAATTCAATTCAATGTTTAGTGCACTCCATAATGTTTTACATAAGGTCTTAAATCTACACAAATTACAATTTTTGGAGTTATTATTATTATTATTGGATAACTCCAACTGTAACTGTAACCAGTTACCAACAGCATTAAATTGAAGACTTAGCATTATGAGCATATCTATGTTTTTAGAGCGGGTGCCGTATTGGCACTGTTATTGAAAATAACTTACATGTGGGAAAGTAAAGCGTCATGTCTGCAGTTTTGTTTTATTTTCTAAAATTTGTGATATTTCGAAAATTTGTGTGTAACAACGGTGGATTATTAACCGTTAAGTGTTTGTGAACGTACATGAGTGTTAGCAAATGAAATAAAACAGTTCAACATAACTTTTCAATTTCTCTCACGAATGTGAGATCTCAGTATGGTCCCACATCTTTTCTGAGGACTCAAGGGGCTTAGGGGGAGGGTATCTCATTTACCATTTATCATCTTTATCACCACTCATTCTCATTTACTATAATTTATATGATATTAATATATCTCTAACTTGACACTGGCTAAGTGTGCAAACCGCACGAAGCCATTATTTAAAAGAAGAACTTATATTTGCATTACTTTAATTTAGCTTCTGTAGCGCCATCCTATTGTGTCGCCTTTTGACGGATGTTTTTTTAAAATAAATAGTTTGCCTTACCTCTACCCTCCACACATCAAAGGTTGGCAATACTGGACGCATAAGCATCCCTACCACATCTGTGGGTCTGTCACGGCACGGTGTCTGTGTGTGCCTGATTGACAGCTGTCATTTTTATCACAACCAATGCCGGTTTGATTGGCGCGTAATTTTATTCTGTTGAAAACACGACCGATACAGATTTGTAAATAATGGGTTTACTAGAATTATGTCAAAAATATTACAATACCTCTAACTTATATGAGGTACTGAATATTTCCGAAACAGCCACAGACAAAGAAGGTAAATATAGTAGATAAAATGTGTTTTTATTTTATTTGTATTGTATTGGAATGCGTAAATAAGTTTTCTCTTTGTGAATTTCAGTTATAAAAGCTTATCACAAATTATCCTTGAAAGTCCATCCAGACCGCGTCGATGAACCTAGTAAACTTGAAGCCACAGAAAAATTCAAAGTTTTGGGTAGCGTTCACGCTATACTTAGTGATAAAGCAAAAAGAGCTTTGTATGATGAGACGAAAAGTGTTGACGATGATGACTTCAATGTTATAATTGATCGAGACTGGACTGTATACTATAAAATTGTATTAAAACAAGTAACTCTTGAAGATATAAAAGCTTACGAAAAGGAATACATAGGCAAGTACATGCTTAACCAGTTATAAAACAATAAGTCGACACTAATTAATAATTTTTCGTGTTTATTTTAGGTTCTGATGAAGAGAGAAAAGATCTGAAAGAAGCTTACATAGCAGGGAAAGGAGACATGGACTACATTGTAGATCAAGTGCAATTTGCTAGAACAGAACATGAACCTAGAATTAAAAAAATACTGACTGTAAGGACATATTGTTATGATACAATCACTTTCAAAGTGTGCTTTGATAATATTTAATGGATTCCTCCATTCGAAAGTATTGAGTTTCCCTCCCTTTCCCCTTGGTGTTTGAGAGGAGACCTATGCTCAGTAGCCCACTACTTTAAAATCCCAATGTTAAAGGGCTGAGGTGACAAGAGTTTTTATTATAATATTGCAGTTTTCACAAAAATTATTCTATACTATTATTAATTAGTCAACCTTTTCTGATAAATCTAATAATTTAATGTATTTTTATTATAAAAAATTACCTGTTTTAGGAAATGATAGAGAACAAAGAGATTCCATCTTACAGAGTGTTTACTCATGAGCCATTAAAGAAACGGCAGAGACGTATTGCAAAGGAAACACGTGAAGCAGCTGAAGCTGAAGAGATGAAAAACGAATTAGGAATAGATTCGGGATGTAAGTATATAGAAAATAGTTCTGATATCCATTGTAGTTTCACAAAGTCAAAAATTATTTATTTCATAAACTATTATGAAATAAATAATTACTATTTATACATAGTACTTAAAACGTCAAAATTAAATATAAAAAAACAATCGAATTCACTGTATGCTACAAATCAATTTAAAATTAAATGTAATTGATTTAAGTGCCAGTTCCGAGCCACCACCAGTCTGTAAGAAGAACTGGCAAGAAACTCACAGGCTATGCTCTTTTAAATTTATCCATTGGTTTGGTACTTGAATTACAATCTTCATTTGTCTGTGAAGCTATACAATGCAATATAATATAACATCAACAATATTCATGTTCTAAGTCATTCATATTAGAATAGCCTGTATGAAACGGCACTTTAATCCCAAGCATTTTTATTTGCCATATATATTGTATCCCTTTGAAGACAGCTAGCGTTTTATTGTTAATTTAAATTTATTTAGGCTTAATTGCTGTATATAGCTTAAGATTTCATTATAGAATCGCACACATTGACCTTTAAATGATTTGTTTATCTTTGGGAGCCTAGTGGCAGGTACAACTAATTTATGCTTATTCCTTGTGTTTAGGTTATATATACAGCTTTTCTTACAAAATTGTATTCTTATGTACATATATCAGGTTTTCATAAACAAATTGACCCGCCTCTGTCATAATACCAATTTCTGTAAACTTTTCCCTTAGTGAATGTCCACACGGGATAATTATTATAAATTGCTCGAATAGCCCTTTTCTGCAGCATAAAAATAGTTTGAATATCTGCGGCACAACACCACAGAAGAATACCATATGACATAACACTATGGAAATAGCTATGATAAACTAGCCTAGCTGTTACAATGTCTGTTAATTGGTGAATTTTATTTACCGCGAATGCTGCATAGCTGAATCTACTCGACAATTCACCAATATGTGGGTGGTATTATAAGATTTACTTGCACTTACACACTTGGACTTATTTATAATATAAGATTTACTTGCAAAACAAAAAAAACTGAAATGTCTTCTACTTTTTTTTATAATTACTTTTAAGTAGTTCAGGTTGAAAATTCATAACATGTAAATTATAAGAAATTGCGGAACATATATGAGGGAGAATATAAGTATGAAATTAGAAATATGTGATTTAAGACTAAGTAGGCACTATATAAAATTATACATATTTTTTCTTTGTTTGCAGCAAATAATAGCTTAGAATTAATGATAAAACAAAAACAGCAAGCTAGAGCTCAACAAATTGATTCCTTTATTGATGGTCTAGCAGAGAAATATGGTGGCAAGAACTCCAAACCAACCAAAAGGAAAGCAGCAACGAAAACACCTACAAAAATTAAAAGAAAGAAGTAAACTTTATTATTTATTGTAGTCATACAAAACTGTTATTATTATATTCTCTTAAAAAAGCCAATTGCACATTAAGCCTGAGAATTTATTTTAAACTGCTCTTAGAGCCATAATACAATATTTTCGCTTATTGTGCCATTGTTTGTACACATTTAAACGACTCTTTTTATTTCGAAGAGGCTTCTTAAAGTAAAAGTAAAGGATTTTATAAAAAACAACTTGTTTTTAATCGCCTTCTTCCATTGCTACTTCTAAACCAGATTCTGAGAAGAATGGTCCCTGTTCCACATATGTCTGGAGTCTCGTTATTATATTTGCATCAAATGCTGCTGATCTTGATAGCTTCTTAATAATATCATATTTAGCTTCCTTTGATTCTTTTGTGTGGTCGACAGAACGATCAAGTAAATATTCAATGAATCCTAAAAAGATTTTATAATAAAATGTATTAACCAAAAATAGCTGATTTATAGTAGCCACAATAATATATGATATGTACCTGCAGTTCTTGCTACCAACTCTTCACCCCATTGATGTTGACATATAGCATCTAGTAATGCTAGAGCAGCTAATCTAATGTCAGAGAAAGGATTTTTGCATATTTCATTTAAATATTCTGTGGAAGTTGGACTGTTACTAAAACTTCTAAACCATTCTCTTGTCATTAGCGTAATTCTGTGATCTACAGGTCCAGTTCTGGCGAGAGTAGGGTCTTTGTCAACTCCAATCAAGTTTGCAAAGCAATGAATAGCTCGTACTTTAACTTCTACAGGGCTGTTTTTAATGAATCTGTATAGAACTTCTAAGGCTTCTGTATATCTTCTGCCTGTAAAAACAAACAAACAAAAAAGATAAGCTATACTATAACTAGGAATAAAACAAACTATATTATTTCTTATCAAATATTACCCAGTGCAGCCAAACACAATTTGCCTTCAACTGTACATCCAACAAAACCTAATGTGTCCAAGGTTACTGGCAATACAGTAGGGTCACCATTTTCCAATGATTCTAAAATTAAATCAATTAGTGGAGGGTACTTCTCAAAAATCTCTAATGGGTAGTGATGCGCTAAACATCCAAAAAATTTTATATAACCTGAAATACAAAGATGTAGTTAGTGTTATAATTTTTTTATATAAATTAGATATTTTAAGTATGATTTAGTAGATTCACTTTAAAAGACTTAACAGTGGCACTTAACAGGATTTTTATCCACACTGTTGAGTTGATATAACATTCGATTCTTTATTTAAAAGAACAAGTATCACTACATAGTATAAAACGAAGTCGCTTTTTGTTGTCTGTCTGTCCCTATGTCTGCTTCATCAAATCACATATTAGCCATATATAACGTCCACTGCTGAACATATATCCCCAATACATTTCTACATTGAGCAATCCTGACTCCCCTGCATATAATATATGCTTAGATCTTTAAAACAACGCAACAGATTTTGATGCGTTTTTTTTGTATAGATGACTTAAGAGGAAGTTTTATTTGTTGATCACAAGTAACGGACGGCCGCTAATTGAAAATAAAAAGTAAGCAAATATCTAAATTTTGTGCTAATAAGAAAACCTATAATTGGCTTGCATCAACTGGCTGTATGGAGATTTAGCTATAATGTCATAATTTCTTACCAGGTATCAATAAGCCAGACATTGGATTATTTGGAAGTTCTGTAACCAAATTAGATATTTTCTCAAGTGCCCCCTGTTTAACTAGGTACACTATTCCATATGGCTTTCCTGATAATCTTGATAATAGTTCCAAAATGTTTAGTTGATACAAGATATCATCTGTTTGGAGATCAGATACCATACATTCAAAGTATCCATTTTCAGCACTTAATTGGAATAATTCATAAGATTTTGCTGAAATATTGATAACAACCTGTAATTATAATAAATACAACAATAATGAATAATACAGAAGATGTGGATACTGAAAGCTGTTGTCATATGAAACCTTAACCTGAAAGACAATAAGATTTTAGGTATAGGTAAAAACTTATAAAAAGGTTTACCTCAAAAGCATTACATTTGCTGCTTACACCATATTCCAGGGCAATTTTCATTTCCTCTAATACTTTTGGATATGCTTCAAAGGGCAAACTGGATGTGACAAGGATTGCCTTATTTGCTATTGCTATATCTGGATCAATAACTTGTTGAGCAACAGCAACAAATACGTCAACATATTGAGTGACATCCAGCAAATTGTTGTCAAAACTTACAGATTTGTATACCTGTGAAAGAAATTATTTTGTATGAAAATATACACATATTTATTTACAGCCTACTTATCAGATATTCTATTATCATTTGATTTTTTACACTTTATTTCCATTTGGTGAAGGCCTCCTCCAACCTTTTCCACAATTTCTTCACTCTAGGTTTTCCTAGCCAGCTTTACTATATTATTCTCATATTCAATAAGTGGTTTCCCTTTTATCAGTACCCTGGCTTTACTTACCTCTTCAACAGCAATTTTACGCACACAACTTTTCTCATGTCGTAAAAGATACATAATATGGCTAGTGTAGTTTTTTATCACTTCTCCAGGTTCAAACTTTTCAAAACATATTTTTAAAACTTCACAAGTCAGATCTAATTGAGTTCTGAAAAACAAATCTAAATTAGACTTATGAATAGAACCTATTTGTAAAAGTAGAACAATAGGCTATTTCATTTGGGGGTAGGAAACAGACTTAGAAGTATAGTATAGTAAATAACAGTGTATTAGATCCTGCTCTTCTAATAGAAACCTAGAATAACAGAGATTTTTAAAAGTAGGTTTCTTTGCTATAAACTTCTCTTTTGTTTTCCTACTAGCATAAAAGGTAACTTATCACTATACTATATACTAGATAAATTCCTTATAAAGTTCCTAGTTGTAAGGAGTTGAGTTAACAAAGGCTTTTACTAGAACTCTTGCCTTTTCCTGTAGCGGCTTCTCCCGGAGGAGTTCATATGTACAATGGTTATCCAAGTTTGACATGAGATGCCTTTATATTTGAAGACGAATCTCTGACCTTTGTTTTCTACATAAAATAATTAATAATAAAATAAATTGCAACTATATTTTACAAAGAGTACAGCTAAAAGTACCTTATTGTTATCCTAGACATAAAATCAATAAAATATTTCATAAAATTTTTGTAGGACCAATTTGGGTCGTAAATCACCTATTAACAGAATTCTTGATCAGTACAATACTCTCCTAAGTCGCAATCCAAACTTTGACATATTTAGTAAAAAGTTTGACAATTTTGAAACTAAATCAAAAATACTTTTGCTTGCTCTTAATTTTCAGTCTTTTAATAATTGTGACACATAGTTATAGTTTGGAATATTTTACATAGTTTATAATTTTAAATTTATAATAAATAGTTAAGTGCATTAGGCATTTTAAAAATAGTTAATACTTTATTTTAGTAAATGTTAGGTACACTGTAATTGTTAAGTATGTCAGATGTAAGCCCATTGAAAAATAAAATTGTTATTAATGTGTAATATGCTTAACGTGGTTGTGCTATATTATATACATATAGAAGAACTATTATAATAACTATAATACTATATATATATATATATATAAAATTAAGCAATTTACTAAGTGCTCTTCTACTCAGTCAGCAATTTATTGATACTTCTGAAAGTTTTGTGTCAGATAGAGAAGAATAAGTAAACTGAATTAATGCATCATTTATCTCTCCACATTATATTTGGGTCGATTCCTAGCAGCCCTGACTCCTACAAATTATCTACCAGTTGGATCAAGTACTCAATAATATACATAGTTAAAAGAACAGCCCAATAAATGTGTTTTAATAAATTGAACACATACTTATCCGTCAACTTTAGGCACTGAACTAATTTGGAAATTCCAACATTTCTTATGGTTGTAGCAGCTTCACCGGCAGGTTTATATACCAACAAATTTTTAAGTTCATTCAGGGCTGCCGGCCTGTGGTCTTCTCTTTGCAATTGACTTAAAAACAAACGAAACTGTTCTGTGTCTTGACTGGTCATAATGAATGTGTAGGTCTTCACATTCGTAGTTACAACTGTAATAGTAAAAATAGGTTTTTGCTATTTCGATATATGGCAAATTAATGTTACAGTTTTTAAACATGAGACGCAAGAATTTGACAATTGTGACATCAACATCAACAAGAAAGTTATTTAATTATTGTTCTGCATGGAACAGGTTAAGAGCAAAGACCATGCTGCCTTATAAATAAATAAATATATCTGACACTTACACAAATTATTTAGTTCCAAGATAAGTATCATTAAGAACTTGTGTTATGGATACTAAATAACGGATATATATATATAAGTACTTTTTTTTTATAAATACATACTGAATATACATAGAAAAACACCCAGACCAGAACAAATATTCATATTTATACACACAAATATTTGTCCTGTGTGGGAATCGAACCCACGACCTCAGGAGTGGAATGCGGGTATACTCGCCACCACGCCATATCGGTAGTTTGTGTTTACGTCTCCGATTGGAGCTACGATTATTTAAAAAGATTCTAATGGATTTAATCTAAATTGAAAATGTACATGATGACAAAATTAAAGTAAAGGTGTACCAATTTTTTCTTTTGTACATTTTAAACACGAAAATGACAAAAGAACAACTGTAGTCATCACACAATAATAAATTAATAACAGCACACCAAGAGTTGAAATACAGTCCTCATGCAGGCCGAGACGTCCAGCTTAACACTCCAAGGAGCTATAAAAATAGCTATTATACACAGTTGGTTTAGGGATTATCTTACGTCACGATTTTCTAGTGTGCGTATAGGTAAGTTCCAAAGCGACAGTACGCCAACAGGTTCATATGGGGTCCCACAAGGAAGTACTCTCGGGCCAACACTCTTTCTCATCTACGTCAATGAACTCTGCAAGATACCTATTAAAAACGGCCAACTATTTATGTATGCAGACGACACAGCGCTTCTATTTCGAGGCAAAACGTGGGAAGAGGTCACAAAACATGCAGAAAGTGGAATGGCAATTGTTACGTCCTGGCTAGAAGATAACCTATTGTCACTAAATACTACTAAAACTATGTACATGACATTCACAAAAACAAAAGTTGACCAGAAATGTGACCATAAATTTGTTGTGCACACATTTCCTTGTAACAGACGACACGCTGATGTAAGAGTGGGCTGCGACTGTCTAAAACTTAAACAAGTATCGAGTATCAGGTATCTGGGAGTGAATATAGATGAAAACCTAAAATGGAACTCGCATATAACTTCGATTGCCTCACGCACCCGAAAGTTAATTTATATATTCAAGAACCTCAGAGAAGTGGCTGACGATAATTTAAAGATACAGGTTTACAAGGCACTCTGTCAGTGCGTGCTTACCTACTGTATCTGTTGTTGGGGTGCTGCTGCAAAAACCCACATCATAAAAGTAGAGCGTGCTCAAAGAGCAATACTGAAGGTGCTTTTCAATCTGTCATATCGATATTCGACGAATGACCTATATTCTCTCACAAAGGTACTAAGTGTTCGCAAACTATTTATATATGAGTCGCTAAGGAAATACCACCGTATGAACATTCCTTTAATGGGATTTTCGACAGCAAGACGAGGTAATAAGTGCATTATCCCCACAGCCAAAAGTGTATTCGCCAAAAGGCACTACAAAGTGATTACTCCTAAGTTGTACAATATATTTGATGGGGATGCCTATTCACATATTAAAAAATTAAGTAACTATGCAATTAGAGCAGGGATTATTAGGTGGTTGCAAACCTATGACTATGATCAAATAGAGAATTTGATGGCAACAATCACTTTCTCCCAATTATAAGAGCACTTATTTATTATTTTTATGTAAATTACCACTTGAGCCGTGTGTTACATAATTATTTTTATTTTTATGTTGTTATTATTATTGTTCAAAAATGCATGAGAGTAACTGAGTAATATTTTATATTTATTTACTTTTATCTTATATTATATGTTTTATTATACACACACATATTTTATTCATGACACATTTTAATATTTTTTTTTTCTCTTAAATTCTGTTTGTTTTCTTTTGTTTTTTTTTGTATTTAGTTTAGATCTTGAGGAGTACCTTTTGTGTTGCGTCACAATCAATTTTATCTCTCTTTGGGAAGGAACTGACTCCTATACCACAGGGAAACCTAACATAGGATTCAGTGTCAGTATTTTATAGTGAAATTGTGAAAGTATCAATAAAGTATTATTATTATTTTGTTTGTCTTTTTCCGATCTCGGGCCAATGGGGACCCGGACAATTGGAAGGCATGCGTGGGGCCGAAGCCAACACGTAGAGGCCCCTTAGACAATTTTAATCTAATGGTTTTATGACACCAACCGGCGATTATCCCTATGTGCACTATAGAAATACACCTAAGGACAATCCCCGGTTGGTGCAGTACTATTAGGATAAGATGGAATCTACTATGGCCGGGATATTGGGTTGAAAAGCTAAAGGACTGGGTAAATTGGACTATGGATAGAGGAGACTACCGGACACCTGCCGTCATCATCAGTCTCAAATGATTGTAAATGGCAGGCGGTGACTAGCCAGAGGATTAAATAGGCACTCCAAAATAGCCGTAGTGCAACGGCAGGAGCGCAACATCGATATCCTCGGCTTCAGGGTGTCGAGAGGTGTACACCGTTTTCTACTCACTGCCCGAGAGGACAGTGCGCCAACTCACGACTTATGCATCTTTCACTTCCACTCTGCGAGCATGTAGCTCTTGCGACTCCACCCTGGACAGCCAATGAAGGCAAGCCAGGGGCGAGGGTCCTGCTAGCCTCTTGGGGCCCACTCCGGCGAACCGGAGACGAGACCGCAGTCCGACCCTCTGGAGCACTCGGATTTACGCCCGTGGTGTCGCCACTCACCAACAGCTCGCCACAAGCTGCCCTGCGGGCTTATTATTATTATTATTATTATAGGCAGAGATGATCAATTCATTCAATGTATAACCTAATAAAGAAAATAATAGATTTAGATTAATAATAGAACATTTGCTTTTCAAATAACAGTTTAATGATATGAACACTTATAAATACAATAAAAATTAATCACGAAATCACGATCGTTTCGCCCGCCAATCCAAGAACTCGTCAATATCGTCTTCATCTGAATCATCATTATCATTAACGCTCATGACTTCAGATTCTTGTATTTTATTTTTTGTTTCTTCTTTCTTTAACTCTAAATCGAGGACTCTGTAACAGACATTATTATTTGAAATTAAACATAAGAATAATATTGTGTTGTTAACTTTATACAAAAAATAGAACTTAAATCATGCTTCAAATCGACCATATAGGATGGTAAACTTGGCTTTTTTATGTAGTAACAAAGGTTCTGGGCCTATTCTCCAAAGAATAGAAAAGATCTATAACAAGATTTTATTTCTAACTAGGTTTAGCCTGTTTATGTTTCATCAGACAGTGCGGCCCATTATATAACAGACGTATAAAAACATGCACTACAATTTAAGGGTCAAAACTTCAATACTTAAATTGAATGTGGAAAAGATATAAGATAATAAGTACTTTTCTTGAAATGTTGTTTGGCATAACCCTACAATTGAAAACAATATACTAGTACACGTGGTATCAATACTCCTAATATTGAAAATTTGCACATGCTCCTGCAGGTCATCTGTAGCTGGCTCGAAACAATTGTACAGAGTGACTCTTGTTGCATGCGTACATGCAAGTTTAACTGGCCTTTACATGTTACAATAACATTAAAGAAATTACACAAAGGACCAACATACCTAGACCAATTTCGCATTTGTTCATCAATCTCATCAATTTGTCGCTCTGCCGTAGCTTCTTCTTGTTCCCCTGCTATGATTTCAGCCGATGCGGTAGCTTCTTCTTTAATTTGTTTTTGGAATTTTTCCCATTCTTCTTCAACTGGATCTTTATATTCAATGTTTCTGACCTACATAGAAAAACATTGAATGTAATTGCGATAAAATTTTCATGGTTTCCCAGCAAATTACACTGACAAGGACAATTGATTTACATACTAATCGTGCTTTTTGTATGCACAAGCCGACGACTGAACGGAATATTTTCTATTACTGTGTAACCCTACCCACCAATGGACAGGTGATCTGGTCAAGGCGGCGGAAAACAAGTGGAAAATGGCTGAGATGATGATGATGACTATGTAACCTATCTAAACTTGCGTCCGACTGTATAGTTTTTGGTTAATAGATCTCAGATCAAGTAAAAAAAGGTAGATACCTTACGACTAATAACAAATTGAAGCCATATTTTTAACTATGTGTGAGTTACTGAAGTGTTGCCACTTTTTGAAAATCTTCCCAGATATTACAAGTATAATTAATTAATAATAAATATAAGCGATTTACGTTAGTAAATTTACAAGAATCAATTTACCCGGTGATATACCAAATTCAAATTTTCTAACGATTTTTGCAAATTTCAGCTCTGTACGAAGTAGAATTTTAATTCAATTAAAACACTTATTGTAAATATTATTACAATTATAGTATAATTTGACATAATGACAAACAGACGCAAGGCAATAAGAAAATTAGAATTTTGCGATATATCAGGCATATTTTAATTATTTTTTTAAACTTTATAGTAATGTGTAAAAAAAACAGACAGCTTTTGTAAAGTATTTTTATTCCACAAAGTAATATATTTGGGAGGGGCAAAAACTAAATAATAATCTAAAACACGTTACGACAGTCTTATGTCCAAATATTTTTTTATTACCAATCGGATTAAATTTACTTTATGCCCATGACCAGCACTGTAATGGTCATTTTCTAGGTTCTTAAAAGTTTTATTATTACCTGTAAAATAACCTAAAATTTTAGTGACCTTATATGTGTGCTGGTTAATTGTCTCTTTCATCATTGCATCTCTCAGTAATTTCTACCGGAACTACTATGATAGTGTTCTGAGAAGCTTTTCGATCTCATCCCGCCCTCTCCTTTCCTCTCCCGAACAACACGTGCTGGTCTTAGAAACCATCCTCATACTGTGCAGACTATCAGCACTCGAACCAAGAAATTTGGGAAGTCGTTTCTGAGCAAGTGGAATTCACTGCCGGCTCATGTGTTTCCTATTTCCTATAATCCCGGAACTTGTAAGCGGGGCGTGAATCGGCATTTTAGCAGGCCGTCATGAGTGGATGCGCTTTGTACCATGCTTACTTCACGGTATGAAGCGCTTTCATTTTTTATTGGACTGCATCGACTGCTTACCATCAGGCAAGATGTAGTCATTATGACGTGTATAATATTACTTGGATGCGGCAGACAAGTATTAAAAGTTTGCCTCACGTATTCATATGCCTTTGGTGAATAATAGTCAAGTGTTAGATAAAATATTAAATAAATTTATAATTGTAATATTTTCACTTAATGAATTAAATAAATCTGGGTCTATTAAATTTAGTTTTTTTATATTAGTGAAAATATCTTTCCTCCGGACAAAAACAAACAAAATTAAAAATGATTATGGCGAATTTATTTATTCGAGCCAATGCACCCGATTTTAGTACCCACATTTTTGTTGAGTATTAGAAATACCAACTACTGGCAACACTGTCTGGTTGCGTCAACTCGGGTTATTTTGTCAATATTTTTTCCGAATAACCTACAAATTATTTTGAAACATAAAAAAAGATAGTTTTGTGTTAACTTATGTGTGAAACGATATTTCTTCAGACTTTTTGTTCGCTTTAGTGTTGTTTTAGCACCATTTAATCACACAGGACGGCATTTTATTGACAAAGTTACTACTCGGTGTCTCGGGAGATACTAACGTAAAACTAAGCTCATTTTACGTATGTGTGTGCGTGAGCGCGTGTATTTACACAAATGAGCTTACTTTTGTGACTTCAGTGCTATCAATGGCCATGCGCTATCTACCTTTTTTTACTTGATCTGAGTAATAGATAAACAACTTTATAGGGTTTTGAGACTATTAGGTTTGTATTGTCAGATTTGACAGTGATTATAAACTCTGTTTAAAGCCAATCCTCTGACGAGTTAGATGTGTTTTAGTTTCATGTAACGGTTAAGTGCAAAAAAAGAATGGCATAGCTAAATGTACCTTTTATCAAATTGGGTGTGTTATGCCTTACTATATTATACTGTTGCCATAATGCATTGGAAAAGTTAATTGTCAGATTTGACAGTGACATAAAATTGTCTAACACAAATGATGTACTTTTGCAGTTTGTAAATAAATCTCATCTTCAATGCTATTATTACGCAAAGTAACTAGATATTATAATTGTAAACTTTTTAAAACAAGTAATATTCATACAACAAATATGGAACAAGCACAAATGCTGAAATATGTCAAAGAATGCATTCCTCCTTTAGATGGGACAAAACACAAAGGTCAAGCTGGAAGGATAGGAATTGTTGGTGGTTCATTAGAATATACCGGCGCTCCATATTTTGCCGGTATAAGCGCTTTAAGAGTATGTGTTAAGTTATTAGTGCTATTTCATTACTTAAAAAGTTAACCCACACTACTAGTTAACATGTTTAAAGCTCATTTTATGAAGGGAATAAAATTTATATAGATACTACACTTTGCAAATATAAACTAGCAAAAATGCACTTTAATAGCAAATAGTTTTATTTCAGAGAGTGGAGTGTTTTCACAGAAAAGCTTTTATGACAATACTAGGTAATGTAGTGGGCATGAGCCCTGACAGATGCATCCTAAACTTGTACTGAAATTTGATTTGAATTAAGGAAAATATGTAATATGTCACGTCACTAATTAAAAATAAACGAATATCTCTTTTGATATCTATCTTCACAACATGTTATTTTAATCAAAAATTTTATTCCACAGGTTGGGGCTGATTTGGTTCACATATTCTGCACTACAGCAGCTGCCACTGTTATTAAAACTTATAGCCCTGAACTCATTGTACATCCTTTATTAGACCAACAAAACTACCAATCAATATCAACCTGGCTAGACAGATTACATGCTATTGTTATTGGACCAGGTCTGGGAAGAGAAACTACCACATTAAGTGTTGTTTCAGAACTGATTCAAGTAATAAAAGATAAAAATATACCATTGATAATAGATGCAGATGGACTATTTTTAGTAACAGAAAAACCAGAACTGATTAAAGGTTTTACATCGCCAGTTATTCTTACTCCTAATAAAATTGAATTTGAGAGACTTACAAAATCAATTGACATCAATCAGTTGGGTAATTATACCGTTGTATTGAAAAAAGGTTTAATGGACGAGTTAATAGCTTCCAATACAGAATGGCAATGGAAATCGAATTTAGGAGGCTCAGGTCGCCGGTGCGGAGGCCAAGGAGATTTATTATCCGGATCAATAGCCACATTTTTACATTGGACTTTAAGTAGTATAGACACACTTAAAATAAAAACAGAAAGTAAAAATACTACTGTAGCATCACTTTCATGTTATGCAGCTTCTGTTTTAATAAGAAGATGTAATGAAAAAGCTTTCAAGTCAAAAGGTCGGAGTATGTTAGCATCTGACATGATTGGATACATTCATGAAAGTTTTGAGGAACTCTTTGGCTAATAACACATAATTGGGCATTTCTGTTTTTAGGTGTGGATAGATATAAGTTATTTATAATACTGTACTAGGTATACTATATAAATTGTAATAAAGGGTAAAGATTAAGTATTTGATTTCATTTTACTATAACATTAAAGTCGATGACATACCATGATAAATCACTAGTGAACTAAACAACTTAACTTATAGAAATATAGTGCAACATTATTTCAACATTATTCAGTCCCTTTAGAGCTACATTGATAATTCATGAAATAGAAGAAATAAAGTTCTAATTAAAAGTTAAAAAAAAAAATTATTCAAAGAACAATTCTTTTGAAAAATGTTATATAAGTTCATATAAGAAAAACCCTCTTTGCTGCTCAAGTTATATTTTATAACTGTGATTTGATTAAAATACATGAACAATTAATAGAAACTTAATTAGCTGTTGTTATTATTAATTTTCGAATTATTCTATTTATATATACAATAAATTATTATTCAAATTGTAGGTATGAAATTGACTAGGTAAGAAGTTATGTACTTCTTTAAATACTAGGCAAAGATGGTTTTATCATATTTTATATTTATGTAGACGACCAATATGGCGTAGAGGCGAGTATACCCGCACTCCACTCCTGAGGTTGTGGGTTCGATTCCCACACAGGACAAATATTTGTGTGTATAAATATGAATATATGTTCTGGTCTGGGTGTTTTCCTATGTATATTAAGTATGTATTTACAAAAAAAAAGTATATATGTATGTTTATCCATTATTTAGTATCCATAACACAAGTTCCTAATGATACTTATCTTGGGACTAAATAATTGAAGTAAGTGTCAAAAATATTGATTTATTTATTTTATTTTATTTATTTATGTAGCTTTAAAGATATTTTAAGCTTACCTTTGCATCTAAGATAGGGTCATCAAAAAATCCTTCTGGTATAGGTTGTTCAGGCCCTGTTGCTGTTTGTGCCTTTGAATTTTCTTCACTGTTGGCACATCCTTGGTCATCTAAGAGAATGAACAAGTAAATTTAATTTAGTGTATATTGTGTTAACTGATAATAACATAAGTCAGTCTTTTACCTGCTTATGCCTATAGATTGATTTATCTGTATTATTATATTATAGTAATATGCTTGTAAGTAAATATATACTGGCCCCAGTTTACGGAGTAATAAGAATACCTTTACATATCAAAGATTTTGTGTGATTTACATCAATACACTAAGTAAGTTTATCTAAGTATTTTCATTTAAAAAAGTATAGCTTTTCATTCAGATCAAGAATAAGAAAATGAATGAATAAGATAATTTAATGAAAATGAACAAAGAAATACCTTTGTGAAAGAAATATTGATAAAAATGTTACCAGTAAACTTGACTAGTTCAAACAAAGGTTGTCTATCTTATATTGGAGGTTTTATTTCAAATAGCTGTTCTTTATAGTTTTTATAGATGTTTACATTACAAAACAAAACATGGCACTACAAAGTTCATAAGTTTTAACTGAATGTTACATATTCATATAGATGGATACACTCAAATAATTTAAATTTATGGTGTAAATACAAATTATCTTACCTGGAAGTTGGTTCAACACAGGAGTAGGAGCAAGTAAGCTAACATTTAATTGTGACCTCTTAATTTCTTCATCATGGAAAGATACAATTTGAGGGGCATCGTTTTTAGGTGCAACTGGTATTGATATTGGTTGAGCAGGGGTAACATTTTTTAAAATACCCTTTAACTTTTTTTCCTGTGGAGCATCAGAATGTTGGGAGGCTAATTTGTGCTTTATTTTTTTATTTGTGAAGTTATTAGTTAGTTCTTTTAACTTTTTTGCTTCTTCTACTTTTTCTTTGTGATTTTTACTATTCACATGAACTAACCAAACGTTTTCAGACCTCACAACGGAAGAGCATAAAATACACGTAAGTTGACCAGCATTATTGTATTTTGCAAGAGGGTTATCAATTTTTGTTGGCTTTTGGTTTTGTCTTTTTCTTTCAGCCATTAAACGACGCATTTCATCTTGAGATTTTTTCTTATCCATTTTTAAGTGTAATGATGACATATTTAGATAAACAAAATAATAAGCGACATGCCATAAAACATTGAAAAACATCTATCATATTTGTTTTTGCTTTACCTAAATAAACCTTACTGATTAGGCTAAGGTAATACGGTACTCTACCTAATCTTATTTTAACAATAAATTAATTAGAGTTTAATATTTTATATGATAATCTAAGTTTTCACCCAATTAAATATATTTAAAACATCATGGTACAACAATATATAAATTAGAGCAAGCAAAGAAACTTTGGAATAGTGATCGACCCTGCAGTACAAATGACACGTTTTTACAAAAAAACTATTAAAATGTTCGCTTTCGTATAAATGGCTATTGTTTCTAGAAAATCTAGATGTACTTCGGTCTAGTTGTTATTATAAGTTATGTCAATGATAATAGTCCAGTGACTACTATAATAACATATTATATTATAATATTAAACAGTTTTAAAGATATAGTTAAAATAATCAAGTAATGTTAATAGTACATTTATTTTATATTTTCACGATAACTTAATTTTAATATGAAACTACATTAATCTACTTTTAATTGATAGTAGAAAAGTGCAGCCAAAATGTATATATATATTTTTTGGAACAAGTTAATCAATAGGAAAATTATAGATCAGTGGCTTCTAACCTTTTCAGTTCCATTACCCCTTATGACCTACATCACGACAAATTGTACTGATATAGGTCCCAACCCATGTAGTAGTTGCTGGCTGAAATGCTGAATTGGCTTTTTCATTGCAGCTCGGAACATCAGCATTTCAGGCATTAATCAGCCCACTACCTCTGCGAAATACCAGAATTACCCTCATATTAGGAACCAAGGCAGTAGATAGTAGTCTCAATCCTTTGTTCGAACAATTTTATCATTTTTATTACTAAAAACAACAAACCTCAAAAGATCGGAGAGATGTAATTGAAACATACAAGATTATAAAAAAACTCTTTAACATTGAAACTATTCACATTTAGCGACAATACCCACCTATGAGGCCATCACCTCAAACTGTGCACTAGCTTATCTACCAAAAACCCACATAACCACTTCTTAGGCAACCGTGTATTGAGACAGTGGAACAAGCTACCGGCAGATGTAGAGTCAGCTCCCACTGTCAATTCATTCAAGAACAAGCTGGACAAACACGTGCAACCGGTTAAGAGGAACTAAATGCAGATGAATTGGATACAGGCGCAATCAGTTTTCAAACTGCCTGCCTTTTAATTAATAATAATAATAAAACAATCGAAACTAGACTCAAATTACATTGAATAATAATATGCGATGTGCGGCTGCTGAAATAAAATTTTAGGATGACATTTAAAGCAGGCGCCCGTTCTAATGTGCTGACCGGTCATAAATAGGCTCTAGAGCACATGATGTCGATGCTACAGCTGTATATTTGGGTGCAACTTAACGGGAGCTTACTGTAATAGAGTAAGCTAATGACCTTGATTAGGAGTCGATTGTGGTATCGTAGATCCCAAACGAATAAATCGTTTTTTTATAGGTGGTTCTTAGTTTACGCAGAAATATAATGAAAGAAAAAGTTAGAAAAGATCCGAAAAATAAAAAAAAGCCGAACTTTGATTTAAAATTAAAATGTTTCGCAAGAATGTACTATACAAAATATAAATTTTTTCTAAGTGCCTACTTATCAAAACCTTTAAATTCTCTCTTAAAAGGGGTCTCAAATTGTTAATTGCCAATTTATATTTAGAAACTACTCATCAGTAAAAAAATATCCAATATAAAATTAAAGTTTTTTAATGTTTATAGAAAAGTTTAAAAGATTTAATATTTTTTTAAAAAATTTAAAAGATTTGAGAACGACTGGAATTATTCGACCGTTTGGGGAAATTTTGAATCGAGGCATCGACAACGACTCTTTCTAGAGCTTTTGTCAATTTCAGGTTAGTCTTTGGTGCTTCAGTTGGAAGACATCAATTTTTTTAGATTTTGAAACCTGAAAAACAATATTATTAGCGGTATTTTATTGTGGATTTTTCTATATTTTTAACCAATGATTTTGCTTTGTGAATAGTTATAGGATAGTCTCTAATAGTGACCATAAAACCATATTCAATATCTTGCTAACTAGTGACCAAGTGACCCGTGTTTATTCCTCATGCTGTGATATTTCGGGAATACTTTAGTTCTACAATGGACATCGATATTAGCAAAGAAAACATACAACCACTTCGAGGTGGCAGGAATCTTGTTCAGCTCGGCACAGCGCTGCAAGCACAATCAGATGTTGATGCCCAAAAACAGCTGCAACAGCAAAAGGAGTAAGTTCGTCTCATCTTTTTTGTTATTTTTATATTTTAATGCGATTTTTTACAATGATCAGTGTGGTTAAATCCTGGTTAGTATATATATTTGATTTTATGAATATTATTTTGAATATTATTTATTTACATTGCATTCTAGATGGTTGCTAAGAAAAAGTTGTTGATGATTTTTTTATTTTATCTGTTTATTCTTGTAGCTCATTTTCTTTATTCTTTAAGGGATCATGAAGCTGCTATTAGGCACTATCAAGGGCCGGATCCTCTTGATCCCTGGTTCAACTATATACAATGGGTTGAGCAATCTTTTCCTAAACATGGTCATGAAGGCAATATTGACAAGCTAATAAAAGATTGTTTGCAGTTATTTGAGAAAGATCAGAAATATTTTCAAGATAGGAGACTTGTGAAACTATGGATAAAATATGTAAGTTTAAATCATATACTAAGTATGAGTTTTAAGACTTGTAGTTTGCATTTTAAAACAGTTTCATGTCATATATTGGTTTCTTTTAGGTTGACGGCCTCTCAAACCCCTTAGAAATATATCAGAGGTTGTATAACACAGGAATAGGTGTAGAATGTTCAGAGTTCTATAGAGCTTGGGCATGTTATTGTGAAGAATCTGGTGATTATAAGAAAGCTAATCAAGTGTACATGCTTGGACTTCAAGCTAAAGCACAGCCATTAGATGAACTGGAACAGGCACACATGTAAGTTTTTATCTCAAGTGTTACTTATTTGATGATTGGAGCATTGTTACTGCTATTCTATAATGCAGCTTTACTTATTACAGTAGTGTTTCTTAACTGGTTTTTTGTTTATGTTTTCTCTGATTGATTAAAACTGATTTTATTTCATAGAACATGACATAGTCAAGTCTAAAAGAAATTAATGGCCTATTGTCATTTCAGCTTCCCAAAAAATTTGCATATGAGGTAGTGTTTTAACAAAATTCTGCACCGCAAATAGTTAAGATATTGCAGTTTTTTAAATAGAGAAGTAACATATAGATTAACTAAAAATTTTACAACAGTGGAAAATTTTAATTATATTTGATAGATTGTCTGAAAATAGCTATATTTAAAATTATATTTAATAGCTATATCTAAAATAGCTATATGCTATAGTTTACCGAGTACTAAAATAAATGATAATGACACCATTACATTTTATTTAATATTAGACTACTGTGTTAAATACTAATATTAATTAAACTGCATTAGTTTATTCTGCAGATGTTGTAGTGTTTCTGTCGTAACTACATAGTATTAATGAAATAAATCTTTTCAGGAACTTCCAATTATTTTTTGCACAACGAATGCTTCATGATGATTCTCCAACGAAAAGGAAGGCAGCATCAGCATTAGCAGAGACCAGAATGGCATTGACATCTCTAAAATCATTTAAAAGGCGCAATATTGCCAATGTACCTGTACAAAGAATTGGAGATAGTATTAAAAATACTGCTCCAGGTGTAGTTAGACAACAAACTAATAACTTTGATAATAGATTACCTAATCAAAATGTCATGGTCAATGTTTATGAGGTAAGTCAATAAAACATAATAACATACATTAATTTGTGCTCAAATCAAGTTAAGACCACTAGCTTAAATGATAATATTTTGCATAATATTCATGATTGTTATTTATAAGATACTGATATTTTTCACTTATGATTGAATGAAAGAATAAATAAAATAACATAATACAAAATATCTCATTATATAAACTAATGAAATCATATAAACAAATGTAGGGTACCCAAAAAAGGTGTCAATTCATGCAGCCAGCCAGCCAGCAGGCTCATGAAGGTATTTGTTATTTGTGACTGGTATTTATTATGTAAAGCATTTTGTGTATTTCATATATAGTAAAGTGTTAAATGAAAGTGTTATGCAATTACAACCCAATGGATATAAACAAATCAACTACAAATCCATGAGCTTATGTCCAAATGATTTGAATCTCAATCACATCAGTTTTTGTTACAATATTGATATATTCCTTTGGTTTCTTACACTCACCTACACACCATTTACTCCAACAGAGCCATTTTGTAACTCAAATAATGATACATATTTTAGTAGGAATCTATAATTATAGAATTGCCACCCTAATCAGAATCACCCAACTGGTCTATGTTTTACCGAGTACTAAAATAAATGATAATGACACCATTACATTTTATTTAATATCAGGATGGACCATCTACATCCCACTCAATTCCTGTTGCGGAGAATCCTGGTCCAGCATCATTAGTTCAGGCCTGCAGCAATATTGAAAATGAAAAGGAAGTGGGGATTTGGACTAACCCCAAAACAAAGATGGTCCACTCCAACATTGTGCCACATCAGCCACTGCCTTTCACTCGTGAGTAGTTACCACATGTTATTTTTTTTCAGTATCTTGAAGTAACAAAATAATTTCGTAGTTTTGATAAAATATTTAGGTACCAATCTCAATCTAATGCTTAATATGGCAACATTAAGAGGTGTCAGATATATGATCATCATCATATCAGCCCATTAACATTCCACTGCTAAGCATGGACCTCCTTACCAACTCTTATATACCAAAGTGAAAGGAATTCAATAATGCTGTAAAGAAAAAGTGTCAACAATCAACACCATTACTAGATCATAGGACTTGAATGCAAAACACTTTTTAATATCGATGTTTGTTTTTACTATAGCTTATGAGGATGAAGATGACGTATTGAGACTGCCACATAACCATATGTCATATTGTCCAGATGATTTGACATTTAATGTACCTCTATGTGTACCTGACCCTCCAGACTCAACTAAAATACCATGTTATAATAAATCTCAGGTAATTTCATAAAATATTATTTATTGACTACTTTTGTACTTATACTTCATAGTATATTTTTACTAAATAATATGTTATTATTTATAGGTTTATATTAATGAACAGGAGTTCAGTTTAGAAGAAATTAGATCTAGGAAATATAATTTGATTAAAAAAGTTATTACTGAATTTCCAGTAGAAACTAAATTACAGACATCTTATAATAATGTAAATGAAACGTTAGCCCAATGCAGTGCATTGGAAACTCTAGCCAACTGTGCTTTAGACCCCGAGCAGGATCATTTAGGACAGCTAATGCCATTGTCTATTCCTACTTTACAAAATATTACAAAGGTGACCAACATCCATTCCCCTGGGGAGCCAAAAGTGTTGGTCAACTTAGACTCCAAAGAGTTCAGTGAGCTTAGTGTAAAGAAAAACGACGAAAATCAAAAACCAAGCTCACAAAATGATAAAGAAAACAATGCTGGTTATGAGGCTGAAAATGCTGCATGCAATTATGGAAAGAATAACCTTATGGAAGAATTTAACCGAAGTTTAATGGGAAACCTACTTGGTGATTCTGTTACTGTAAATACTAAAGAGGCTCGATGGGAATTGCGCAACTTATTCAATGATAATGGTAATATATACTTTTTTTTATCATTCATATCCCTAGCTTACTAAAAATTAACACAATTTGTTTTTATTTCACCAGAACCTTCTATGGTGCAACCAGTGGTACAACAATATGAAGTTCCTAATTTTGATATACATGAAGACAGGTCCATGACTATGGCTTTCAACACAAAGAAGAAGCAAGATGTACCAGACTTACAAAACTTACCAGAAGATAAAGAAAATGCCAACAAATTTACTATGCCCGCAGTTGCAGCCTCACAAATTGTATGTGTTGTGCCACAGACTGGTTCACTTTATTGTCCTTTATTTAACCATAATATTCTAATATTCTGCTCTTTCTATTTAGGAGAATAGAACAGCTTACTATGAAGAACCCTCATGCACCCAGGTTTTCAATTTTAACATAAAAGATGCAAGTACTCCAAACATGTCACAATTTAAGAAGCCAATGAGCTCTATTGATCAATCTTCTAAATATCCTAGTGTACCAAAGTTCAGTATGGATGAAAGTGTTATTGAGAATGTAGAAACTGGGGCACTTAAAAAAGAAGATAGTTCTAGGCACATGCAGCATCAACATGATCAACATGCTACTGTAGATAACCAAGGTGCTGGATTATCAGTCATTATGGAAGCCACCCGAGAATATAACAGGTATTTATCTACTTTAGTTCCCTACCCTGTTACATTAAAGACCCGTTTCACAATGTCTTAATAAAATATTAAAAAAATATTATTAGAGAGAAGCTAAAAATAATATTTTGGCGTACTATCGGTCAGGTAAACATGAATGGAAACTTATTTGGCCATTACTATGGGCCTCATAAGAAAGCCCAAAGTCGTTCAGAGTGCTATGCTCGGAGTGTCCCTACGTGATAGAATCAGAAATGAGGAAATCAGTAGGTGAACTAGAGTGACCGACATAGCGCGTTTGCAAGCTGAAGTGGCAGTGGGCGGGGCACATAGCTCGAAGAACCGACGACCGATGGGGCGTTAAGGTTCTTGAATGGCGACCACGAATCAGCAAACGTAGTAGAGGGCGGCCCCCAACGCGATGGACCGATGATCTGGTCAGGGCGGCGGGGAGCTGGTGGATGCCAGTGGCAAAGAATCGATCTATGTGGAAAGCAATTGGGGAGGCCTATGTTCAGCAGTGGACTTCAAATGGCTGAAATGATGAAAAAATGATGACTTGGCCATTGTGAAACAGGCGCTTAAAATTATATCTTAAAAGTTTTAATAACGATTATTTTATGTATGTATAAAATAAATCTTCTAATAAGATCGTCTTTTATCATAAGTTCTTTCTTCTTTTCAGTAAATCTGGCTCAAGTTCATCAGGCCAATCGACAAGAACTAATTTCACTGGATACACAACAAACTTTGACTCTATGTATAACAATCATAACGACCCTTCTCAGCAAGCTACATCATCTAAGAGAAGTTCTATTTCATCACAACCACGGCTGCCGAGTGGACAATTTGCTCGTGTTTATCCGCAAAAACGCGAGCAATCGGAACCCAAGCAGACAGTTCCACCTACTAGTGTGCCCTATCTTTCTCATGATCATGCGTACCAAAAACCAGTAGCTTCTAGTTACAATGGTTTTTCTCCACAGCGGCCTATCCAAACACACTTTCAGCAAAACTATAGCTATCAACAAGGGTTCAATAACAATCAAATGATGAACCAGCAGCAACAAGGATATGGTAGTCCTAGTCCGAATGCTTACCATAGTCCTCAACATACAGGAATGCAGAGCCCACATGCTATGAGTCCTCCAGTTGCCCCTGGGTTTCATAGTCCAACTTATTCCAACCAAGTTGGATACCATAGCCCTGGCCATGCTATGATGAGCCCACAACATACATACACTGGAAGACAAGAATACCATTATCCACCTCAAACGGAAAGACAGCATATTTATGCTACGCAACAACAAAATCCTGCAGTTTTTCAAAGTCCTCCCCATCAACCACAGTACCAGAATAATCAATACTACCAAAGACCTAGTCAAGTTACAGCTTCCCCGAGTCAAGCATATCAACAGACTTATTCTAACATGCACAATCAATATAACAACGCTAACATGTACGGTAATGTCAATAATCATCCCAGTAACCAAAGTTTCAATGCTGCCCAGGGTTCCTACAGGCAACCTGGAAAGCCTATGTCTGAAAATAGTCCGGCCGCTTATGCTGCCCACAATAATCAACCCTTTCAAATATATCAAAGTCCACAAAGTCATAGATCTTCCACAATCAACAGTGCTAATAATATGTCCTCTGAAAACTCTGAAAATCAAATGAAACAAGAAACTGTCACCAATGTGTCTATGAAATTGCCTGAACCCGTTCCTAATGACGAAAAATTGACACAACCTCTAAGACATGTGGCACCACATAAAAGTCCAACTTCAGCACTAAGAAATATAAGACATGACCAACCCAACCCTAAAATAGGACAAAACTCTCCTGACATTGGATTTTCGAATCAGTTCCTTAACTTCATTTCTAACAGAAATGAGCCGAAAGATAATGCAAATACACCTAAATTTTCAAATAGTCCTAGTATTTCTCAAAAGATGCATAAAAATCTATATGTTTCTAGCCCCGAACAAGCACAAATACCGCCATCTTCAGGTCTTTCAGATTCTGATAGTAAGGATGGTATGACTGCACAATCTATTACACCAATACAATCTGCTAAAGTTTCACATGCTCTTTCTGAAAAGCACAAAGATATATCAAAGAGGCAATTGGACTTTGAACATAGAGTAGACTTACAGTCAGAAGATAGTAGAGATTCTGTTAGTAAAGAGAGTAGAATCTCATCAGTGTATTCCAGGCAATCTGACTTTCAATCTGATGGTTATGGTATGGACATAGATAGTGAGAATTCTATGGAGTGTGCAGCTTTTAAGTCTACGCATTCCATATCTCTGATAGAAACCAGTGATATTCCTAGGCCTGCCGATATAGAGTTCCCTAAAATTATTGATCCATTTAATAAAAAGATTATTGCCTCATTATTGGAATATGTCAAGTTTCCTAATAAAACACACGCGGATGGATATATAGAAGTGAGGTCTGTGCCCAAGTTGCAACCTTCAAGTACTATTAGTATTGGAAATAATAAATTTTCCATTGAGAAGCAGCTTGGTAAAGGAAACTACGGCGCAGTGTTTTTGTGTCTTGATTTACATTCGAAGGAGTCTGTAGCTGTTAAGTATCAAAAACCTAGTAGGCCTTGGGAATTCTATATTTGTCAAGAAATTAAAGCTAGAATAAAGGATCCCTTCATGGTAATAATACTTATCAATACATTTTTTTACTATTTGGATTACATTAAAGTTGATCAAGAAACCATCAACTAATTGTTTTTTTAATTAGCTTCCAGGGTACATGGACATAACAACTGGATTTTTAGGAGATAACGCTAGTCTATTTGTATCGGAATACTCCAAGTATGGATCATTACTAGACGTCGCTAATAAAGTGCGACTTGCTACCTCAAAATGTATAAATGAGTTTATAGTTATACTTCTGACTTCGGAAATGTTGTCTATAGTTCATTATCTTCACAAAGCTCAGATAATCCACGCGGACATCAAACCTGATAACTTTTTACTTATGAAAATGTAAGTAATTTTTTTTGTTTACAGATAATACAAGATAATTTATATTTTTTTACTGGTGAATGTGGAATGAAATGTATATTGTTTTCAGACCTACACAAGAGTGGCGAACTCCATCTTTGCAACTTATAGATTTAGGTTGTGCGATTGACATGTCTCTATTCCCCGAAGGAACTTCATTCAGAGAGGTGAGTAGCATTCCTTATTTACTACTCATTTCGACTGAACAGGTGACATTAAAATCATTCTTAAACACGTGTTTACTAAGACGGAATTTTTTCAAAAAGATTAATCTTCTGCTTCGCGGCAAATGCCGCGCGAGGCTGCTCGCTCTATGTGGACCCGCTAATAGGCAAAGGTTATGCGCTTAAAACAGGAGCAATAAACTTCGTATCAATTTTTTTTACTATACTAACATTCATTCTTCTTTATTGCAAGTTGAGTATGTCTTACAACATACAAAGTTAACTCTCAACTCCTACTTATATAGAGTGAGTGCAAGTGTCAGACAGAGCGCGAGAAGATGCCGCCCCGCCCCGCCTACTACGACTGATTGATACTCAATCTATGTTCTGCGCAGCGATATTCTTCATGTTCAGAGCTACCACTAACTATCGTACTGTACATATATTTTTATTTTTCAGTTAATTGCTACAGAAGGGTTCACTTGTACAGAAATGAGAGAAGGAAAACCCTGGACATACCAAACGGATTTGTATTGCCTTGCGGGCACCATACACGTAATATTGATGGGTAGCTATATGAAAGTTGCTAACCGATTAGGTCAATGGAATATAGACAAGAAATTGCCTCGGTAAGTTAAAAATAATATATTTCTCGTCTTTTTTCAAACATACGTCTCTCTGCCGGATTAAGCTTATTTTGATAACCATTTTATCCAGTTTAGGTAGTGACTAGTAGCGACCATTTGCTACAATTAAATTCAGCCCAATAAATAACTTGTTGCGGGACTCTTCGAAAGGGTTACCGCGGCCCGGGACATAACAGGCTCAAGAAGGAACATAGATGGTTTTTAGCCAGTCTGAAACTCCCTCCAGCTACACTCACAGCAGGAGAGTGTGGAAAATCTTCAAATGACCGTCCATTTGAAGATTTTCCATCCGAAAATATTAATATAAATATGCAACATTGGCATTGTAAAGTGTTGATTACTCGTAACTTTCCAACTAATAGCATTATCATTTCTCTTTCAGGTACATGAAGGTTAGTTTATGGGACAAAATATTCACAACATTGTTAAATGTACAAGATTGTAACAGCTTGCCAGATATAATGGATCTCAAAAATGAAGTAGATAGTGTTTTGATTGAAATGGACCACCTTGGCTCGCAGTTGCGAAACTTTGCTAATGTGCTTAAATCTAGGTAGATTACCTAATCTGGTATATTTATTGCATTTAGGTATATTGGCGAATGTGAAATGAATTAGGTATCTGATATGTATTATTATTATTAAATATAGAAATACAAATTATACCTAAGTCCTAACAAGCTAGATATTTTCGCCAGGTCAATAAATTATTGTTCCTTAAAATAAAATAAAAAAGCAATAAGTATTCAAATATCAGAAATTCAGAATCTACTAATTTATAATATATCTGTCTTGTTGTGTTTAGTTAAAATTGTGATATTTGTGATTTTTAGTTTTTTTTTGTTAGCGTATTAAAATAATAATAAAAAGAATCGCTTAGAATGTACCTACTTGTTAGCTTAATAACGTTGAAACATTACTTTTGTTTCATTTATTTTTGTACAACTAAATAAGACTTGCACTTTTCTTGTTTGAATTGTAATGAAGTAATAAACAATTACCTGGTTATATTACTCTTTTATTCACTTTGCACTAAATTATCAACAATTATTTAATCAGAAGTCACCAGGTCAAAAAGGATATTGCCACCACAAAGTGAGCCCTATGGTGTTAAGTTGAGATAGAAAATCAGAGAAAAATTTCACCCTTTAACAGGCAGGCATCATACTCCTTAGTTGAAATTCGTCATAGGTTTTCTTCTTAACTTAAGTTAACTACCTAGGTAGGGTTCATTTGATGGTGGCAATATATATGATATTGGTCTATTAAGGGTTTTAGGAATATGTGTCTTAGTACAGAGTATTGGGTTTATGTCATGCTGACAATAAAGTGTACTAATACTAACTTAAAATTGGGACTTCTTGGTGGGAAAGTGAAGCGTAATGTCTGCAGTTTTGTTTTATTTTCTAAAATTTGTGATATTTCAATCAATAATGTGTGATAACGGTGGATTATTAACCTTAAGTTTTGTGAACGTACATGAGTGTTGGTAAATAAAAGAAAACAGTGCAACATCACTTTCAAATTCTCTTAAGAAGTCCATGTGAGATCCCAGTGTAGTCCCACATCTTTACTGAGGAGTCAAGGGGTTTAGGGCAGGGCATCTCATTTACCACTTATCATCTTTATCACCACTCATTCTCATTTACTATGATTTATTTAATATTAATACTTGACACTGGCTAAATGTGCTAAAAACTGGAATTCCATAATGTTGTTTAATTAAATTCCATGACTGTCAAGCAGTCGATGCAGTCCAATAAAATTAGAGTCGCTCCATACCATGGTGCACTCACGGTAAAAACTGTGGGGTACCTACTTATGGGGGCCTGAATAAATGCCGTTTCAAACCCTGCTTAAAATATCCGGGACTTACAGAGGAACGAATTACCAAACTTCTTGGTTCGAGTGCTGTGCTGATGAGTCTGCACAGTATGTGGTTCATAACTTCAGAACACTCTGTAGTAGTTTTGGTAGAAGACACTGAGAAGCAATGTCCCTATGTAGCGGGTGGTCCTCAAGAGATGCTGTAACCTCAGCATCCACAATAATACCTTTACCTCTCGCCGTTGCGGTCTTTCAAGTGCGTTGAGGAAGTATGTAGCGGACCAATGTTGACTGTTATGGAAGGTTCCCTAAGTGCTACTTTATTGGTTACGGTTTCTGTGAAACTTTTTGATCTCCTTAAAATATCACTGTGTGTGTTCTTTATTATAAAGCTTTTTTTTGTAACTGTAATTAACTGTAATTTTCAATACGACTACTATAATATAACTTGAGAATGAAAAATTTGGTGACATTCCCAAATTTCACAATTTAAATTTTTGTTAAAATCCTTTTATCTTGTAGTTTGAGTATGACGAGCTCACTTAAATATCTCTACGGTGGAGAGGTCATGCGTCCAGTCGTTACATTCCCTAAAATATGGTTGAGCGAAACGATGGCTAGTTCATGCTATCGTGAACGGATCGGTAATTTTCTTCATCTTGCTAAAAATCTTTATTGTCTTCGTTTCTTTTCATTTTGGTGACTGCAGAACACAAGTTTTTGTAAACTTATACATTTTTTTATATGAAGTACATTTTCTTAAAAATAGCAGAGGTAAAAGGAAAAGGGCAAGAAAACCGTCTAGGTTGATTTTCTTGCCCTTTCTTTTACGATCAAGCTCCCGCCCGCACTAAATGGGCGCGTAAGTTTTCAATTCTGACTTTCATAAGAGCTCTATTGGGCTAAATTTGAATAAATGATTTTGATTTCCGTCTGCACTCCACGATCGATCGCACATGAGTCTTGTACAATAAACAACGCTGTTCGCGAGTGAAAAACCGCCTCACCTTATTTTTATCGCTCAACGTACGGAAGACAGTTAAAATAACACTCGTTAACATGATATCTGCTTGCTTTTCCGCAGGATGTCCCACGTATCGCCCTTGTAAGAGCACAGAACCCTGCAACATTTACTTTTTAGAACTCGGAGGAACTGCCATTGCACAGGACACAAATCCTCCGATCTTCTGCCACGCAGACTCACAAACGGGGGCTCACCGAAGTCTGGCAACTTTGAAAGAAGGAACGATGCTATAATCTAACGAAAGATATCGCGATATTAAGGCTAATAGCTAGAGGTTCGCTATGCTTGTCCATCGCTCCATCTCATGCGTGAGTGATGAACCGCTGATATCTTAGGTCGGAAGTTCGGAACCTATACTGACGATCAGTCAACTCTCTGATCTAATATAGTGATCTTCTTCCTAGATAGTCAATGAGCTGAGAATTAATTAGCCCCATAAACACCTTATAATTAGCACTGTGTTTTTTGTAATAATGATTATGTTCCTTCGACAAACAAAGACCAGTGCGGATCGGAGGAGGCAAGATCCTGCTGTTAAAACTGCTCTAGCTTTCGCACTTGACTTACCGACTACCGCTAAATTACTTTTTAAAGCACGGAAACGCTTGATATTGAATGCTATACAAAAGGTCACCCATCCAAAGTCTGACCTTTACAAATGATTGTATCACATAGCTGTTGTTTGTCTGATAACAGCCCCCATTTTACTGGATTTATGGAATTTGAATGTGCTTTAAACTTTCATAAAGAAACTACTAATTGACCTTGCTTCTCCAAATAATTGGATTTGATAATATAATAATTATTTATTTGTGGAACTAAATAATTGGTGCAATTGTCAGAAATATTTATTCATTCTCCTTTTTCTATTATGCATTTAGGTAGGCAATCAACGTTCAATGTTCGGCTCAACATTCAATAACAAATTAAATCACATTACCCAAGATGGTTATGCAATGTGACCCCATGTTAGGCCATAGCAATTTAACTTACTTTGAATATGCTATTCCTGGCATGTCCCATGTAATGTCACACATGTATGTAATTATATAGGACATATACAACTGCAGAAAAACTTATTTTTTACATGTAAAGTAATATAATATATTAGATAACAAAACTATTATTTAAATGTGTTTCCTAGTTCCTATAATCCTGGGACTTATAAGCAGGTTGCTGTGCAGTGCAGTGTTCTGTGCTTAATCTAGAGTATGAAGTTCCTTCATTTTTTTTCGCTACATTGATAGGATCTAGTAATATGATTGTCACATAAAAAAATATTAATACTTTACATTTGTGGATATTTTCCTTAAATAAGAATGTATGTATAGAAAAGAAAACATAACATTTATGGGTTAGGGATTCTTAAAAAATTAATAAAACAAGTTAGTGTGTTATTTCAATGATTTATCTAATCTCTGCTTTTTTCTTTCCTGATATTCTTGTACATTGTCAAATTTACGCTTATATAAAACTTTTATGGTATCCAGATTTAATGTATATTCTTCAAAACTGATATCTTTGAACATTTGAATTTTCTTTTGCAATGAAAATGATAATTTATTATTTAAATAAATTATAGACATTATAGTAATGAGGCTATCAACATTGTCATATAATACAATAGAGTCCTTGTGAAGTGATACACCTGCAGGAAAACTATCTAAAGGCAGTTGCTCTTCTACAGTGTGTTCTATTTTATCATCTTTTGATTGGAGCGTGTAGACTAATAGTTTATTGTACCCATGTACCACAGCCACAATTAAACTACACTCCTCATTCAGCTTGGTCGCACCAAAATGGATAATCGGCAAAGTTGTGACCTCAACCCCTTCTTCGTCCATTGTCTTTGAGAAACTTATAGTTAACTCATTATCATCAATATCATGGTTAGTGTCAATATTGTAGAATAGCTTGCCATTTAAATAGTTCCAACACTTTATAGTACCGTCACCAGAAGAGCTGATAAGATACTTGTCATTACTTGGTAACAACTCAATGTGATTAACAAACTCTTTATGCCCCAAGCAGTATGTTTGGATGTTATATGAATTAGGATAACAGGATACTCGAATTGTTTCATCTCTGTCAGTGGTTATAACATGTTTTGAATCGTTTGTCTGTAACACATCCAGCAATAAGCTCAAGTGACCCAACAATTTGGGGTGTTCGGAGTTATGTTTAGTTATATCATAAATTAACACATCACCACTTTTATCAGCGACTAAAATTTGGTCACTAGTAACAGTAAAACGGATTTTGCTTGCACTTCTAGGAAGAATTGTACTCTTTAGAATTTCGAACTTCGGAAGTTGATATATTATAAGTTGTTTAGAAATTGATGTGATAATTGCTAAATATTTACTGTTCAGAGAAATAACAACATCTGTAATGTGGTCATTCTGGAATTCTGACTTGATCGGAACATTTAACAGATTATGTTTGTCCAAGTTGTAGCAATCTATATGAAGGCCCTTTGCAACCACTATTAAATTATCGCCCACAGCTAAGCAACTCATTTTTATTCAGTAATTAAAAAAAATGATTATTTCTGTTTTTAGGTTAGTTTAAGTCGGAGCAGGCAATTTTTTTTTCTTTTAAATAATGGCTTCGTGCATTTAGCACATTGAGCCAGTGTCATAAGGGCTATACTACACGGGCGGTTCTCCCGCCGCGGGAATCCGCTTCTAAACCGCACTAGACTCAATTATAGATGGACATTGTATGCTACAAACTACATTGCGCGGTTTCTCGCCGTGGTTTGCAGGCGGGAGTAATTCGACTGCCGCACGCAGCGTCAAAACGCCGCTGTTAACCGCCGTTTAAAACTACACGGTTATCCGCTGTTGCGTCATTCTGCTTAACACTGGATACACCCAAACAATGCGGTTAACTTTATTTTTTTAATAATTTTAATAATATAAGAGCTGCAAGCGCAGTTTTCATTGGCGGATCCATGTTGAAATGAACACAAAACACAGCGGTAAACCGCGTCCCGTGTAGTTTGCTGGTTTGCAGGAGCTTTGTCGAGCGGATACCCGCGACGGGAGAAAATGAGAATGAGTAGTGATAAAAATGATAAATGAGATGCCATCCCCTAAACCCCTTAAGTTCTCAGTAAAGATGTGGGACAATACTGAGATCTAACTTGGACTTGGAACGTGATCAAATAAATTCATTCCTAATTCATTAATAGGAAATAATTTACGACTACACAAATGACGATTCATTTTGGCTCCTCCCATTTCTGTAGGGGTAGATAGAAATCACATAACTTAATTTGCTGCGATGCTTCCTTCTTGAGCTTGCGATGTTCCTTGGCTTGGCTTGATTTAGCTCAATTCACGCTCAGTAACTTTTCTTGGCACATATAATTTTACTCCAGACCAGTATGACTACCAAAGAAAACAACTGTCAGCTATGTGGTGGATTATTTGTCAAAGTTTGTTGTTGCAGAAATCGTGGAAATCTATAGAAGTAAAACTTTAATAAACTTATTTAAGTTAATTTGAGGATTATACCTTCTGTTAAATTTGGCTATTCACAAATATTAAAACCACATCATAATGATATCTTCTTGGAGCTCTGATAAAAAACATAGCGACGTGGAAAGGTTAGATAGTAACTCTCCGAAGAACTCTTCTCCCAACTCCTGTTTTTATTGGTTAAATTACCTCTTTTTCTTTTCTTTCGTAGGTGGGTATGTATATATCCTGCTTATATAAATAGTAAAAAGACACTGGCTGAAGGACGCAAGCTATCAAAAGATTATTGCGTTGAGAATCCGACTCCTCAAGAGATTAGAGATGTTTTAATAGCATCTGGACTGCATATCGGTGTGGAAAACAAATTATACCCACGCGAGAGAAGCAAGGTACGTAAGAGTATTTGAAAATTAAATATCTATACAACCATGGTCACTAGACATGGGTGTTTTCGTTTTTTTACCAAAACCGTTTTGTAGCCGATATACAGTTTTCATATCGATATGGATAACCGTTTTTAAATATCGATATCAGTAGGTAGAGTTTCATAACTTAAATGCGTTATGTTATTTTATTAGTTACGGCAAACTAATAACAAAACTTAACGCGCATATTATCGAGTTATTTATAAGTATGAATATGTTATACAGATCCCACTCGCTTTTAGTTATGGCGTTTTTCCTTTGTCTTTCGCGACATTGTTAATAAAAATATCGATCCTATAAACCTACTAACCTACCTTAGACTACGTTCAAACTAATTTAACTATTTACAAATTCGTAATAACGAGTCACTAAAACTATCATAATAATTATTTATAAGTAATCCTTTTTTTATAACACTATAACAAATAGTTGCACAAAACGCAATGTTTACTTTCTTAATATCACGGCACGTGTCACCAAGGTCAAGGGCGCATAAAAACTATAACAAAAAAAACTCTCTCAAACAAATCATAACTAGGTACTAAAACTAATATTTCTCAAGCATTGCATCCAATAAGCAAAAAAATCGTTTTATCTCTTTTACACCTCTATAAGAAGACAGAGAAGAAGCGAATATCCTCATATTCGCATCATCTCTTTTACACCTCTATAAGAAGACAGAGAAGAAGCGAATATCTTCATATTCGCATCATCTCTTTTCAACCGCTATAGTAAGAAAGAGAAAAAGCGAATATCAGTACATTCGGTTGTGCACGGTTTGCGTTTTGGACAGTTTTGGTCAGTTTTGGTTATAACTACAGTTGCGTCATAACTAAGTGTTTTGATATCGTTTCGATATCATAGTTTTTGCAATAACCGTTACGGATAACCGTCATATCGATATGATATGGTATGAAACTCAAAACGGTTATTAGTTACGTTTTGATATATCGAACTCATGCCTAATGGTCACTTTATTTTCCTTAAACCGGAATTAATTTGCATGCATGTGATTTGATTACCTAGGTAGGAATGAGACAGGTCTACCCAGTTAATGGAGTTGAGCCTCTAAGAGGTCTCTGTCTGTATGTTGCAGTCAATGGTAGGGTATTAAACAAAAAATTATTATTATTTTTTTAATAAATACTTTTTACAATAAATTTCGCAGCTTTTATATTAACAAAGAGCTGCTTTCTGAAAATTATGTTGATACCGGCATGTTAATGTTACAGCAAAGGAGTTCAAGAATCCTTAATTTACAAAATTATGTTTCTTCATAAAATTTTTACAAGCCTTGTAAAGAAATCTTCTTTCTTGATTCCTCATTACTGAAAGTCGTGACTACAAGAGGTTGCTGTATCAACCACTGCCCTTTCAGCAATAAAAATCTCCTCCACAATCTTATTTTACTACATGAGTCCAACGGGTCAATGATCTTCCACGGCCTCTTTTTTCCTTTCACAAGGCCAACTACAAGAAGTTTCTCCAAGTTATCTGGTTCTTGCCATGTGCCTGATGTACTGAAGGACCCTTTTCATACACAGAGTGGACAAGCAAGATTTGATTTTTAGGCAGAATCGAGGCATTTGTGCATCCACAAATAATTCATAACATTCTGCAGCAGCACCACATTTCTAATGCATCAATTCTCGGTTGTGTATGTGCTTTCAGGGTTTCTCTGAAGTAAACAAGAAAATGAAAAAGATTAGGGTGCACATCAGTTTTACCTTGGTTTTTCTGTTGATTTCTCTATTCCTTCAAACCTTCTTCAATCGCTTAACGTCTGGCTTAGCAATCTGGCCTCTCCTTACAACCTCTTCTTCAAAGTCACCGTCCGCCATTATCATGGACCCAAGGTATACAAAACAGCAGTGTACAGATTGAACAACTTGCCAGTTCACATTTGTATACCTGCCCTATCCATAAACATCAGCTTGGTTTTAGACCTGTTGAAATGAAGGTCATATTCCACACTCACACACTATTTGTACTCTTTGCAGAAGTTGAGCAAGTTCTGTCTCATTAGATTCTACTATTGTGGTATTGTCTGCAAAGCATAAATTATTAATGAGGTGTCCACCCAATCATATACCTCCATTCCAGTCCTCCAGAGTAGAGTAAAGAAATAATCGTCTTAAATAAGTTTTAATTCATTATTTTCAGGAAATGCTGTACAGAGGAAGAATAAGAGTTCAATTAAAAAATGATGATGGGACACCCTTCAAACCTGAGTTGCCAACTCGGGAAGCTGTTATGAAACACATTGGTGAATCCATACCTAAATTGAAAACTCGCCAAAACAGGTAAATGAGCCAACAATATGTAAACTTTTCATTATTTGTGCAATTTACATGTTAATCAATAATTCTGTTCAATATATCAGATGTTTTCATTTCAGCACCATAGACAATTTTTGTTGTTTCTAGTTGAGTTGTAGTTTGTTTAAGTTTAGTTCAGGCGTGTTCTATATAAGATCCTCTCTTAATTCCAAAATAGGTAATAAAATAATTTTATAAATTGATGCAGTAGCAAAACTTATTTTAAAAGTCTTACTTGTTTGTATAGAAAACTAAAAAAATTATGATATAAATATTAAATTATAATGATAAAAGTGAATATTCTTGTGTTAAATTAATGTTATTTTATTGAAATGACTTAAAGGAATATTAAATAATTACACTACTCGCAAGTTTATTTATTCTCATAATATTATACAAAATATAATATAATAATAGTACAACTGTGAAATTTTTCAAGGGTTGACATTATATCTGTTACTCTTTCAGTCAAACATACTACACGGATTTAAAATTAAATTTGGCACACAGATCGACCTATATTAATATTAAGGAAACTCGTTATCATAAGAAAAATTTTAATTACAACTGGAAAATATTATTAAATACAAAACTATTAAATTGCTTACTAATTGCTAATCTTACTTAGTAGATTAATGGTAAAGTAATAATGTTTTTTATTAACTTTCAGACCAGCAGAGCAGCAACCTCAGACAACCAGCCAAACAACTAACAAGACCAAGGGAAAGAAAGGGCGTCGTTAAATTGTAAAAATACATATTTATTTTATAACTTCCTCTAATATACAAAGTTTATATTAAAAACTATATCCACACATTCGTATGATTTTTATTTTATGATAATAATCAATGAATAATAAATTTATTTTAAGTATATACTTATTCTTTATTAAGTATGAATATGTATGCTCTTTTCTGATAATTTATTCTGGCCATTCTTATCACTAGCAACACTATAACCATCTATTATAGTGACAGAAGAAGTTTTGATATTGTGATTTTTTTGTAAAGCTAGTGTCAAGTTTGACAAATCTTTGGCGGATATCATGTTCTCATGTCTTGGACTAGCTTCTTTATCCTCTGTGGAAGTTGCGCTATCTCTGTCAGCGATTCGTTTATTACTGGTGTCATTGAGTATGACATTGTTGAAGCTTTCTTCATCATTTTCTTTGGATTGTATGGACTCTTTATCAATGCTGTCTTCACTTTTGGGTACAGGTCTTCGGAATCTTCGAATATGGTTTGATAGAAACTTTTCGCTTTTTGCTTTGTCTCTTCCAATTTTGAGTTTATTTTCTCTTGAAAAGTTCTCAAGGGGGACTCCTCTAATGATTTCGTTGACTTTTTCATCATAGTCGGAGTTAGTTCCCTCGATGGTTGCACTTCTATCGACTGAAACATTTCCTCTGTTTCGTCTTCTTGCGGATTCATCGCTACCTGTACGGTTTCGTGAATTACCGTTGGCAAATTTTTCATTACTTTCTGTACTGGATACGACGTTTCGTATTCCGGAATTATGTTTACGATTTCTAATATTCCGGGCGATATCTCCTTTAAAGCTTCTGTGAAGTGTGGAGCTGCTTCTCTCATTGTGTCCATCACTGTCTCCCCTATCGCTAAAGGAATCTCTTGGAAGTAGTAAGGATAAGTTCTTATTTTGTCTGAAACGGATGAGGTTACCCAAGGAAGTATCAGGGGTTGGCGTGGAGGTAGTCTCGATCTCAGTGATCTCAGCCTCGGTAAAAACAGCTGTCTTTTTATGCGATCTCGACTCTCCGGTTTCAGTATCAGGCTGTTTGCTACATTTGCAAACGACTCCATTTCGCTTGCCGGGTAAGTACTTAATACGCTTGGATTTACTTTTACTGATTTCGTAGGAGTCGGCAGTTCCAGAATGAAGCAGATTATCCAATAGTGAGCGAACATTTTTGAGAAGAGGCAAGTATTTTTGGTCGAACTTTTCATATTTGGATGTTTCACGTTTCTTTGATAAGTTCTTACGGAAATGCAAAGGTCGGAAGATGTCCCTCAGTTTATTTGATTTAAATAGATTTCTATATTCGGTTTTATGTTTGTATGGCAGCAATTTTCTAGTTGCTGATTTTTCTGAAACATTAAAAAGGCATTTTTAAATTTTACAATGGAATGTTTTTTTTATTAGTATTATTTTAAATGTTATTTACCTGATTTATGTATTTTGTTTGAAGAGTCCGAAGTTAAATACTTATTTAAAGAAAATCTCTGGCCTGAAGTATCTGGAAATAATAGTGTAATTTTGAGTATTCTTATTTTAGATTGGTTTGATCGGAATAAAAAAAAGAAAGTAGTGAAGTGAGAATAATTTATTTGGTATTTATTTTAGAAAAATACTTTTGACGTAATCATCATTACCATTAAACACCACCACAATGATTATTGGATCATTATTATTTGTGTAGACTTTAGTTATTAGATCAGTAAATATTACGATCTTGTTTTTTGTAGCCTAATTTTTGAAAATTTTAAATTTGAACCTTAAGTTGTAACACATCAGTGACAACATCTATCTCACCTTTGTATTTTATTTAATAACAAAAATAACATAATTTATTAATATTAATTTATACGTGTGTAGGTAGGTACCTAACCCTTAAGACACAAAATTTTTAATTCTACACAGTTAAGTAGAGTTTATATATTTTTAATTATGCAATTAAAACAATAGAAAGAGTTAAAAATTCAGTAACTGTGTACTCACTAGGGGTAGGGGTGCGTGAAATTCTCACATCTGCCGTTTTCAACTTGGACTCAGCGGCGATCGCGTCGTTCAGCGAGAAAGTCTTCGCGGCTGACACTGTAGATGAATTGTGTTTAGTTAATTAAATAGGTAAATATATATTGTATATTGTAGGTAGCAACACTTCAATCTATTAATTTATTTTTAAAGAAATAAACAGTTTTCACATAGTTAATGTTAGAACAGAGAGAGAGAGAAGAAAGGTTAGAGATGGGAAAAGTATCTACTAAGAAAACATTCGACATGTAACCACTGTCTGTCTGTCTGTCAGGCGCGGTAAAGAGGAGTTAGGTAATTAATTTCATCCACCTTTAATGTCTCACATCTAGGACTCCTCTCACCAAACAGATACTAATTCGGATGATGCGAATAAAAGAAGTAGGTTTGTGGCATTATTCTGGTGAAACTTTTGAAGTTGCATATCAACGCCTCTAACTTGGTTTTGGAAGTCTACCACAGTGATAACCAAAACTGCCTACTGCCTCTCGAATCAAGCTAGCTAAATCGAATATATTAAAATCGCTCAACGAACTGTCTCCCATCAAACAACAGAGGGCCTACTACAATTTAACGAAAAAGAAACTTCGTTATACCTATCTCTTTCACTTTCTAGGTATTTCTTTATCGACTGAAAGGGATGGGTATAACAAAGTTTCGTTTACGTTGATTTAGAGTAGGTCCCTAGATCTCGACTGTTGATGCTTTTAGTACTGACTACTTTCCTATATATACAAATTACTCTATGCTGACTACCGGGGGAGGGGGGGGGAGGGGGGGAACTAAGAGGGACCTGTGGACCTGTGGAGGGCGCAGCGGGCGGGCGAGGGCCCGTCAAGAAGCACCAGGAGGGTCTTAGGCAGCGGAGGCAAGGGGGAGCCCCTGTTTAACCATGGACCCTCCGGGAAGTCAGCCACATATGCTATGGTCGCACAGGGAGATAGGAGGGGCGCGTCCACTGCGCCTTTCTAAAGAGGTCCTCTCGGTTTTGGTCCGGGGGACGTTGGCCGCAGACGGGGTGTCAGACGCTGCAACACAGGTACTGGCCCCCGCCTTTTTCTCAAAAAGCGCAAGAGTCGTCGTAAGAGGGTTTAGTGTGTATTACTGCTGGCAGTCGGGTCTGCCGGTGGTGAGTCCCACACTCTCTTTCGGTCCCCTTTTGGCCAGAAGGCAGTGCGTAAATGCATTTTTTTACCGAAGTAAAACAAAAATACAAAAAAGGTCCCCAGATCTGTATGAACGAAGCTTATCGTCAGTGCACGGCTCATCGCAGCGACACGACCCCTTATTTTAATGTTAAAAAAATCTACAGAATTCGTACCTGAATCGATCAAACCGATTTTGTGATAATTTGGAAACATTTGTTTCACACAAACAAACAGACCAATTATAAAATAAATAAATAAATAATTCTCTTACAATCATGCCACTTATTTAGTTCTACCATAAATATCATTAAGAACTTGTGTCATGGATACTTAATCTCTGAACATGTCTTAGATAATAAATGTAAAGGGCAGAGCGCTGCTGCCTGAAGCACAGATATCAAGTTATCTAGTTAAAGCGTAAAACGTAAAATTTAATATGTGTAATGATTGTATTTAGTTAACATAAATAATAATTATTATAAATAACGGATAGACATACAAAAATAACTTTTTTTGTAAGTACATACATAATATTACATAGAAAACACCCAGATCTAAACAAGTATTCTTAAAAAAAATTTGTCCAGTGTGGGAATCGAACCCACGACCTTAGGAGCAGAGTTCAAGTATACCGACCTCCACGCCATATCAGTCGTCCAATAACTTTCACTCTGACTTAATTTTATACCTCTTCCGTTCCGTCGCATGTAACATTTTTATACATTATATTATTAATTACTTACATGCCACTAGTAATATACAACTGTACACATTAAACAATAACCAGTGTGATATATCCATTTTCACACATATTTGACCGATGTAGTTTTCGGTCGCCGAATGTAGAGAAACTAACTGTTTAAAATTGTCGTGCGTGCTATTGATTGATATTTATTAAATTTTTAACCAAGATGCTGACTTTGCCCAATTTATTAACTAAGTGCATAACACGTTTGAATACGTGCGAAAAAATAAACATTTCTTGTGTTTAATATGATCTTATATTACACTTGTGTACGGTCACGTAATAGTAAATTATTTTGAATTGGTAATTAGGTTTAACATACATACATAATATCACGCCTGTTTCCCAGAAGAGATAGGCAGAGGCAATAAGTCCACATTTCGCCAGTTATATGGTTCGTCTCACGTAATAGGTGGCGAGCCTATTGCCGCTTACCGGGTACTTTAATGTTTGCCAGAGCCTCGTCCGTTGATCGGCAGGTGTACCTACCACTTGCAGGTGTGGTTAACTTGGGCTCCTTAGATCTTGGTAGGAACCCAATATACATATAATATATAAATATATATTATCTTTAATTCGGAAAAGATGTTTTTCATTTACTTGTATTTAATTTAATTTTCCCTTTTTTTTGTATAGATGTAATGTACCTGAATAAAGAATCATTATTTCGTTTAGTTCTTTGTCACCACAAGGGACTAAATAAATAAACTAGAATATGAACCCTTCTCAACGTGATTTGTTGAAGGAGGTCCATTTCACAGTAGTGGGATGACTAGAGGTGTATATGGATCCTACCAAGACCTAAGGAGCCCAAGCCATCCTCACCTGCAAGTGGCGCACCTGCCGATCAACGGATAAGGCTCTGGCGAACATAACAGTGCTCGGTAAGCGGCAATAGTCTCGCCACCTATTACGTGGGACCAACTGTATAATTGGCGAAGTGTGGGCGTAAATATGCCTACCCCTTCGGGGAAACAGGCGCGAAACTGCTCGCTACTGTAAGGTCGTGATTTCTATTCCTGTAACGGTTTTTTAAAATTACATTCTTTACATTGAAACAGTGGATACTTCATAACGAAGCATAATTATGCAATAATATATATTCATGATTGTATAGTCTACTATAATTGTAGGTTTTAAAAATTTGTTGTCTGGAGGAGATTCCTTTCAGAAATAAGTCCACAATTCTACTTGATCTATTTAAACTAAGGCTATATATCTACGTAAGGATAATACTTAATATACACCTGATACTAAACGAAAAATGCATTGTAGTTTTCATAGTCCCAATTTCCGCAACATTCGTTGCATTGTAACAAAGATACATTTAAGGCGATAAATTATCACATAAAAACGTAGATAATGGCAATTTTATATCAAATGTTTCGATAAATAATAAAATAAGAGCAGTAAAACAAAGGAGTCGCTGTTGGGTCGGGGCTCGTTAAAATATTACGATCGCCCAATATCATGGGATGATATCTTTAATCGTGAGGGTTTTACGTGAACCAAACTGGGCAATGCGGCGGTCTCACCAAATAGTTAGATAAGCCGCCGACTTATGGCCGGTAAATCATAAGAATATCCAATTCAGTTCCACTAATAGTGTACCTATACAGTTACTTACGATTGGGTGCTTTGGTGAGGTAAGTAATGGGAACCTATCTTTTGTAGGCTTTCAATTTCCAATTGTATATTAATTTAGTTTAATAGGCATTATTTATATAAAAAGTAGTTAGTATGAAGATAATTAGAGCTAATATTTAACTACAAATTGGGGAAAAGCTACGTTACATTAAGGAGGAATAGGGATCAAAACAAATAAATAACTTTTTCTTTCAACCGAAGCAAAAGAAAATCATGCCGCCTGAAATATCTTTTCAACATAGATAGGTATAAGCAAGGGCTTGATTCCGCTGCGTTAGCATTTTATTTTCCGGTTGATAAAGTGTTCTTTTTATTTGTACGCAAATCCGAAGGCTGTAGCGCTGCGCGTTGGTCGGTTACTTGGTCAATTTACGACCGCCCATAGTCGGGAGTTAGTATCGCTGTCGTCACGCTTCGTATATTTTCGATTTATATTTTGCCAATACACACTATCTTTTACATTTCTATTTCGAAAGCTTTTTTCGTTAATGGCTTCATTTGTTTATTAAAACAAGGCAACCGTGTTACGATCCTTATTCCGGACTACAAGTTGTTTTTTACTCTGTTAATTCGAGAGTTAACAGTTAATGTTGGAGCTAGCTCCGGAAAATTCGTTGCCCGAATTTATTTTGGTTTTATGTTTGCTGAACGCTCCTAGCAAATTGTACAAAGGGCGGCAGAGTTCGCCATTTGAGCGGAGTATATCGAGTGCAATGTATCTAAACAGGCCCGAACGCCTCGGAGAGTCTTACCACTGTGGCGATAAACGGATTTGGGAGGGACGGTATTATACCGTCGTAATAGAGTGATACTTCTTTAGGACCATTCGGGAAACTGATGACACTATTTGGTTTTCCCATAAAAAGTTATGATATTATATTTGCGACTGGCACAATGTTTTGCTTGACATTGACCTCAATGTGATTTTTTCATAACTTGTTTTTTTTTATATATTCGTTCCAATTTTCATCGCGTAGCAATAGTTTGCGATTGTATTGAAATGAAATGTGGAACAAGTTCTTATTCAGCGTAACTTTGTCACACGCTATGCTACTATTACAAAGTAATTAACAACTCTACTATCAATTACAATTAAATATAATGAAATTAGAATAGAAACTAAAAAATCGCAGCATTAAACTCAATATTTTGGATCCCTAATTGTGATTGTCACACGAATCACTGGCTTAAGAATAATTGGCACATTTGTCACATGTTTTAAATAACTTTGGCCTATTTTCATGCTGCCTAAAGCTTGGGTCCATGTTTTCTCTTCCCTAATTCAACATTAGGCGGATCAACTCATAATCTCTACTATTTATTAGTGCCAAATTATAATTCCCATAAAAGAGTTACTCCTAATAAATTTAATATGTATAGCAACATACAGTATTATGTAATTATTTATAAGGTTCTCTCCAGACTCAAGCATGTGCGAATGCGAACAAGCATGTGGTTTTTCAGCTTAGCTGTTTCCCCTCTTTTATTCATAAGCTATTTAGAAGAAAGAGGTAGGAATTGAAATAATAGTCTCTAGCAAACCCCAGACTACTCCAGACGAAACTACTTGCAGCTGTAGAGACGTGCTCGCTTCCCTCGCTGAGAATAAAAATATATACAAAAATAGATGCAAATTATATAATATTTTGCATTAATTGTTAAAAGCATGCTTCAACTTATGACTGAATTGTGAATGCGAAAGTTTGCGTGTACAATTGTACATTTCTTGTCTTGGCATAACATATTTAAAATATAATTATTTAGAATATATTGCTAGTATATGTAATATTTTAATTGTGTACCAAACTATGAAATAACTGCGAGACATAGATCATTTTAGCTACAGATTTAAGTATGGGTATGGTTGGTAAACAAAAAAGACATATTACCAATCAAAACCGACCTCGTATTAAAATTTTCAAGCTTCTGGTTTTTGAGTTATATCTCCAGGAAAATTAAAATTTGAATAAATAAATGTTCGTGAACATCCAACATAGCGCTTCCAGCCCCAAAGTAAGCAAAGCTACAGCTAGTACGAATAAATACTTATAAAATAAAAGAAACATTCAGACAAACACAAATGTTCGCATATATGTTTATAAATATTTGTCGAGTGTGGGAACAAACGAATTGCATGTCGCCAATACCTAAACATATTTAAAAGTCACCCATTCAAACGTACTGGCTCTGTTTATGTCAGCAAGTCAATAGTGAGCTCGACTCAGCTACTAACAATTGTCTTTATTTATATTGTGATGGTGATGTAGAACGGGTAACTAGGTAAACATTGTTATCCCTCAAGCCGGTTTTAAAACAAAGCAGAGCCGGGTAATACAGAGCTGGCATATTGCTTCTGTTCCATGTTTTACTGCCCCTATCTGCAGGGTTTATGCCTTATAAAATCTCCTGCCGCGGCCATTGAGAGTACCTATCTGCCTGGGAAAAAGTATAGATATTATCTCAATTGCTACGAGATATAGCTCGATGAGACTTTAACTACGGGGAATATTGTAGACGATGAGACTTTCGGGTATTGGATCTGTTTAGAAAATAATGTAAGGCGGTACGAGAGGAAGTTTATCTAAAATAAGATTGGGGTATACATAAAATCAAGACGGTGGGTAGTCAGTGGATGCAGGACTCGAGATCGCTCGACGTGGAAAACAATTGAGTAGTGGAGTTGGCGAGCTGTGATGATGATGACGATGATTAATAAAACAAAGAGACATCTTACTGAGCGTATACTATTAAAAACGTAAACGTAGAAAATAAAAAACAAGTAATATAGTAAAGTATTTTTTTTACCAGCTGTTCCCGAATGCTCGTCTACTCTGTTATGATAATTTTCTTTTAAACTTCGTTACACATACTATTGCCAATCGGTTTATCGTCACATTCTTTTTATAAAATTTTCGGCGTTATTAATTTGTATATATACAAGCTAAGTTACAGCTTCCTAGTACTAGTTTTTGAGCTAAGTCGCGTTTAGACGGAAATAGCGAAACAATAAGGGTTCCTTGAAAACGACATGGTAGAGTTTAAATTCTGCTATTAAGCGTTTATAACACTTTTGTCAGTAACATTCGGTCCTGATTTATTACGGAACCCTTAACAGAATAGAGTTCTGAAAAAAACATAAAACTCAGTCGCAAGTCGCAGGTGCACGACTAGTCATGTTTACGGTATTGCATAACATAACAATAACAAAACAAAGCAAATATTTTCGTAATCTAAGACAATAAGTATATCATTATTTTGCTTACGCGAGTAAAAAAAAACGCAAAGCAATATTATTTTGACTGCGTCGAGCGACAGAAATGAGTAATGTGTTTGTGTAACTGAGTATAAGTACTTATAACGTTTCGGCTGTTTTCGCCCAAAAATAATTTTGTACTTCCTTCTGCAAAGATTTATGCGTATGGCGAACTTCATACGAGGACCTATCTCGAAACAATCTCGCCAGGCTGATGTTTATATATTAGGGTTCCGTATTTATAAACTATATAATTGTGGAGTTGTGGAGTATCTTGTGGTCGGGCTAAATTTGGCTTTTATTTTTTTTAAGGTCGGGTACAGATATTGGTTATATTAAAATTTACCGTCTAAGCCATTGGTAAATACGGATACAATTGAAATTATATTGTTTCCTATCTATTTTGTATTTAAATGGTTAATTATGGTCTATAAAATAAATATTTTCTGACAATTACACCAGTTATTTAGTCCCAAGATAAGTATCATTAAGAACTTGTGTTATTGATTCTAATCAACGGATAAACATACTTATATACTTTTTTTTTTGTAAATACATACTTAATATACATAGGAAAACACCCAGACCAGATCAAACATTCATGTTCATGCACACAAAGATTTGTCCTGTGTAGGAATCGAACCCACGACCTCTGGAGTGAAGTGTCCACCTCCACGACATATCAGTCGTCTATTTGTAGTGGGATCATTGACTGTAAATTGTGATGTCTTTGGTCATTACCGTCTGCACTTATAATGGTCTTGATTGTTACTTGAATGGTATCCACAACATAAAAAATATTCGGGTTTATGTACACATATTTATCCAGTGTGGGAATCGAACCTTAGGGGCGCAGTGCAGGTACCTCCGAGCTACATACGGTTGTCAAATATGAACATATAACTATGCTAAAGACATATAATATATATTATATACATAAGTAATTGTAATTCAGCTGTAACTCACTACTTTTACTATTTTCACTTTTAATTTTATTGTATTTTGTGGTTTTAAATATTTTGTTTTATTGTTAAGTTTCTGCCTTTTGTGTGACTGTTGCACACGAAAGTTATTAGGTCTCCACGGAAGACCAGCGCTGCTGTGGTCCTCCACTGCAGCATATGCTGAGTGGAGTCCTTTTTAGGTGTATTATATTTAAACTTATTTGTAAAAATTGTTTACTGTTATGATTTCTGTTCATTGTTTATATGTATTTATGTCCGATTAAATTTTTTTTTCATTTCATTTAAAAATATGTTAAAGAAAATTTTAGAGTGTCTTTAAAAAGCTTTCACGTTGCTCTCGTTCTGTAATGACCCTTATTGATGAAATAAATCCATTTTACACTAATTTTTCCTTTACAATTCAATAGTATTTTATAGCCCGGATTACCCTCTATAGGATTAAAACCTCCATAATGAAACTGTGTATAATTAAGTTTGCACGGGCCCGAGGGACTCAAGTCATACTCGCTCTTGTCTGGTATTTTTGGATAGGTAGATATCCATATAACTACAAAGTTCCACAGGAGATGAGTTTGGCGAGTACACATTTTATCCAACCCACTTTACGTAGTCTCTAGGGGAGCGAGTTTGCTTTCGGTCAAGTCAATTTCATTCGAATAGGCAAATCCGAAGTCGTAACGTGGTCGGGGACGTAACGAACTAGCTACAGTATGAGACGACTTATGGCTTTCATTTCCTTCTAGTGTTCGGTACATCAGCGCTTTTCGTCATAAAGAACCGTCGTATAGTATTTTTTGTCACTATGTGAGGTCGTGAACGAAAAACGAAGACGTGAAACGAATAACAGCATTTCAGCTTTGTCAATTGTATTTTGTTTACAGAATAACTAAAAATATGCATGTTTGTGACCTTGTCGGCGTGACCGACAGATACTTTAGAGGCTTTATTGATGGTACCATTATAAGTCAGCATTACTGTCTTGCTACTAAGCACGGACCTTTTCTCAGGAAGCAAGGTGAGAAGGATTCATGGTCTTACTCCACCACTTACGCCCAGTGCTGAGTGGCAACCTGCTGTTAAAATTTTTTAAGACCTCGAACATGACTTAACAAAGACATTTGTCCCGAATATCACTTACGGTAAAAATTGGGACCAATATCTTAACGCGCCTTTCGAAGCACGAAAGCGTCGAAACTAAATGCCAAAGAAACCGTTGCGGTCATAACAATATAAGAACTTACTATAAATTGAAACATGTTCGTGAGGACCTCCAGCTGCGTAGGGCCTATCCAGACGGGAGCCAGCATCTAACAGCCTCCTCGGTGTCGTTGTTAATCGTACATGCCTATGGTTCTTTATAGCCCAGATAATGTTAGTAATATATTATTATTACGCTAATATCTGAGTGACTTTCACCAATACTGTTACGGAGAATGTCCTGAAGATCTTTTCTGACCTCTTTATTTCTTTCTAGCACAACACCTGTTGGTCTTAGAACTCACCCTTCCAACCAAACAACTATCAGCACTCGAACCAAAACATTTGGTACCTAATTCCTTTGTTGGTAAGACATTCCGGCTTTGGAATGCAATAGTCCCTAGTCTATTAAACGGGTCGTAAAACGGCATTTCTACAGGCAGTCATAAGTCGCTGCGGTTATCACCGTGCTCACCTCACGCACTCTTATTATTTGAACTGCCTTAAAGTGACGCACAAAAAAATTATTTCTCTTTGAATAAGTTTTGTGTTGGCATAATTGTTTATTTCAATTTTCGAGTGTATTGTAAACATAAATATTTGATAAAATCTTCCACTACAAAGCAATTTTTTTGTGAGTAACATAGGGGAAAAAGGTGTTAATAGCTACCGAAGTCGTGCCAGTAGCATTTAATAAAAAAGAACCCTGTCTATCGACGAGTGACATGTGGCTTTACGCTGTTATAAAATTCCACGTATTGATATCAATATGACTTATTTTTTGAGAATAAAGAACACGTCCTTTTTCCAAAATCTCTGACGCATTCATAAAGCATCCTTTTATGAAAGAATATTATTGGCAAAATGTTTTATTTTCTAACGTAAGACTTCCCAATACCTCAATTACGTTATCGAGACATGTCGAGGTCACTATCCCCAGTGAGTTATCACTGCGGTAACAAATAAACGAATATTATGTGTGTGAACCCCGGCTATATAGGGAATGAGAGCAGAGTCAAATGTAATAAGGGAGCGATAGGATTCATAGATATGCGAACAAAGACAACCAACTACAATAGCAGTGTTGCTTATTGTCTCTGTTTGTTGAAGTACTCCTATGATAATACTAGAATACAGTTATTATATGAAAGAAACAACGGTTATGACCACACCATCTATTGTTTATTATTACCCTGTTTCTGTTAAGCAGACAGTTGTAAGTTAGAATAGGCGGGAGAAAAAATATTGACTAATTTTTTTTTATGGAGACTTCGTGTAATGCAGCCCTTGACTAAGACCAATAATAATACATAATCGAAGATCGTGGCCATTTAAAAGGGAAAATGTACGGTGCGTCTCCTGGTTCAGTCAAACGTAGGACTGAAACAGTTGTACACATATAAATATCGCTTAAACTCGTGACCCAACCACTCGTTTGTGTGGAGCGTTCTTAAGTGCAGACCGCGAATAGGCAAATGTACAGTAAGACCCTCGGAGTGGCGATTTTCGTAAGACGACTGGCGATAGCTTGATAAGAGTAGCCAGCCGCAGGTCGTGCCCAGTTTCGTGCAATACTAGCTCTATGGTATTAGGTATATGTTTAGCACTGATACGCTAATTATTATAATGCTATAGTAATAACATCTCATAAAAGAGCAAAATGCTTGAGTGCCAATTGAATGGAATAAATAACATATATGTTCAATCTGAAAATTCGTCAATAATTATTTTCAATATTATATTTTGAATGAATAAATATTTTATTGTGCACCAAACAAGAAAGTATATGGGATACTTCTAATTCTGAGGGTCTCGGGTTCAAACCTTGTTCGCGCAAATTTATGACTTTTCGAAGTTATGTGCGTAATTATCGCTTATTCTGTGCCTTGGACAGCACGTTAAGCCCTTGGTTCCGGCCTTCATGAAAATATATAGCAGTCGTGATTAGGAAGTCAGTGCTTTCTAATATTCTGACAATTGAATTAACGATAGAATATTGGTCCCCGCTTGGTTTCGGAGGTCAGGCAACAGTCGCTTCATGTAATAAATGAAATTCAGCCAAATCTGGTTAGACGAGTAAGCAGACCCTGGGCCCTGAGCATAAGTCTAGGGCAAGCGGGATAATGCTAGGATATGATGATGAAACATTTTGTACAATGAGCAGCCTTATTGCGAAGAAAAATTTCATAAATTAAATTATACCTACTATTCCTATACCTATTCAGTATCTTCAAGAAAATATGTAAACCTAAATTCAGTTCGGTAACGTCAAAATTGATTTGACAATCAAAACCTTAGCCGCCACTTCCGAATGGAGCCCGCGGAGCGTTATCGGTGGGATTACGGTCCCCAACATCCGCTCCAGTACAGATCGGGACAGATATTCAACATTTATTTAACTTAAATATCGTACTTACGTTTCTTGTAATACGTTATATTTCTTGTACTTTTCAACCAGTGTTTCCTAATAGTACAAGTGAAAAGAGCACGCAGTGGCAGATATTCTCTACATTCTTCATGTGAGGCTTTTCTCACAAGATTGATGTCTACTTGGCAAAAGATATCAATGACTTTATCTGTGTGTCTATCCACTGCTTGGAGACTCGATTAGCAAAGAGCCAAAACCGATTAAGCACACTTCGATCCTAAGGTCGGGGTTCGATTCCTGAACAGGGAAAATATTTTTATTTGCAATATTTGTTATTTTTTTATATTTGAACATACATACAATCACGCCTGATTCCCCGAAGTGGTAGGCAGAGGCATATTATACGCCCCGTGGTGGTCAACTATGCTTTGAGAAAAACTATGATGGGTCTGTGACACGGACTGGCGTGTGGTGCTACAGGAGGATAAGGTCACTCTGTCATCTTCTTGGCAATTTACGCAGAGCAGGAAACAGTAGTCCGTAGTCCCGGCTACTACCATCTCGGCCGGGGAGCCCGACATAATTTTCTGCTGACCCTGCGGCGCAAAGTATGCGTAAAGGCATTTGCCACATTAAAAAAAGGCATAATATACGCCCACACTTCGCTCCGGTTAGGTGTAGCGACGAAACGCGAATCAGCTGGCTGCGTTTGGAGTTGGAATAGGATTGCAAAGGGTATGTCCAGCAGTGGACTAAAATAGGCATTTGTGCATTTGGGGTCATGTAGTGTGATACCGGTCTAGAATAGTGCCACCTTCTCTCATCTCACCGCGAGTCGTATGAGTCGACGTTGGGAAATCTTACCGGAAGCTGGGCAGCAGCGTCATCCTGCGTACTGGCGCTTAGCGTACTGCGATCACCAACCCGCAGTTTTTGATCGCAGTTGACGGCAGTTCAATTTTAGTTACAGGAACATTTAAACTGGAACACCTGTAATGTATAACTATAGCTGGCTTCTAACTGTTTGCAGAGCATATATGCCACTGTGGTAGACGTTCTATTTCATTAAGCAAACTACCTCCTCTTATAGCATGATACTGATTTAAATAATCTATAAAAAACAAATGAAACTCACTTGGGCGAAGTTATGGACGAAATTTATGATACTCCTGTATATGTAATAATTGTATAACATATGTTTTGTATGGTAAAGATAAAATTAGGAAAGAAATATGTACTGTTAAAAAGTTTAATATATATTGTTTTAATATTGCTAATTTACTACAAGGTTAAAAGATAACTATTTTAGCAGAAATATGTACTATCCAACTGAATACTATTCGCACATTTTCGTGAACGTTTCAAACCATAGACAATCAATAGGAAGCTCCTAAAAAAACCTCGCAACGTAAATAAACTATGACAAGTTATTTGCCGTAATATATTTAAGGCAATATAACAGACGGTTCACGTTTTCCTTATTCGTTTATCTGTTGTTGCTGAGAGCGGTAAATTTTTTTGCAAGGGAATTTCCACAAAAATCAAAGGGATAAAGACGTCGTCGAGCGTGAAAAGGCAATTTTATTTTATTTGGCCCAATCAGATGGGTTATAGAGACGTGTTGGCGAGTATTTAGCCTCGTTTATTGCGGTCCGGCCCTGTGTTCCAGGACAGCCCAAGGACGGTACAGGGGTGCTTAATATTTCACGTGCGAGCGGGATCGGAATGCGAACGGAACAATTTGCCAATAATCCTATCTCGAGGCAATAACTGAGGTGGCGCCCCAACAGAAATGTGTGTTATAGCCCATGAATGATTTCTGCGCAACTCATAAGACCGAGTTGAATTCTCTTTGTATTGAAATTGCCTATTCTGTTTGTTGTTTCACTCGCTTAGTAAGTTTGGTCTCCAGTTGCTTTCATTTACGTTAAATTGGCTGAAACACAATTCACCAGCGTTTGTTTGTAACTTTGTACCGTAACCGACAATTCGGAATTCCATTAAGAGTTCGCGTGTGTGCATACAATACGATGTCGCATTGACAGAGTGTTCGGCGCATCGTGTTTTGCAATAGGGGCATACGTGACATTGTTCCGGAGATGCTTCCTTGGGAGGTTACTAACTGCGTCGGAGTTCCGCGCTTGGCATTTGTCTGACTCACGCGGCGCACGTGCCTCTTGCCTCATATTTGTGTATATGTTACCGGCCAAACCCGATTTTAGGACAAACTAGTATAGCCTAGTCCAAACTAATTTAGGTGGGCTGCATAAAATGTTTTTTAATGGTAAAAAAAAATAACCTCAACCTAACCCAAAGAGAGATACTTATACTTCTCTTTTTGGGTTAAGTTGAGATTTTTTTTTTCTCACCATTAAAAGACATTTTATTATAATAGTTGCAGCCTACCTAAATTACTTTGGACTAGGCCATACTAGTTTGCCCTAAAATCGGGTTTGGCCGGTAACATATAGGTACATCAGACTGGTTCATTCTCTAGCTGGCTGCATTCACCGAGACGTCATACGATACGTGCTTAGCAAGCGTTAGACTTAAATATCTTAGTTAGCAACTTTCAATCAACAAGTTCAAAAATATGATGACATATTAAGTGATTATACTTTTATCTTTTACCGTAATACGTCTCACGAGATGTGAAATCAATTCGCAAGCTTGTCATTCTATTATAGTGTCGAAGTTTGTATGTGAAGTTGGAGTTCCTTTGGGATGGCTCAATGTATTTTTGTCAAATATATTTACGTTGGATACTAACTTTTTTGGCAGCCGATGTTGCATGTGACAGCTAGTAAAACCCGAACCAAGATTAGCTTTTCAGGCGGAGTTTGTGTTGAGTTTCGAATTTTTGAGGATGATTTCAGTTTGCAATACAGTCAAAATGCAACTGTATATTAAATCAGTTGTTACTTACGAAGTATGGGTAAATACTGCTGTTTTTCACGAGGTATAAATGTATTTTGTGCTCGTGCTGATTACACTAGATTTCAATAGATAATACGCCACGCTGGGCATGTGTTGGTGATCGCAGCTCAAGCAAGTATAAAGAGGTTGACGCTACTGCACAACCTCCGCTAGGATTTCTCTATGGCGACTCCTACGAGAAAGGAGTAAGGTTTCTAGGCCGCCAGCCAACATACTTGTAAGCTTTAATAATATGTTAGAGGTAGTATAAAAGTAGCACCTAAAAACTAAGGGGCGGTTCCCTTTAATTCTTATCATGCCGTCATGGTATGGACACAGAAGAGACGAACGGCCTGGAAGAAATGTTAGAGCGTGAGACGACCGAAAAGTTGAGGTAATGAAGAGTGAACATGTGAATCTAAGCTTCGTGATTTCAGTGTAGTTATATTTAGTTTTCAAGTGCTATGTAATAGTTTATAAAATATAGAACTTTTTACTTTACTTTACTTTACATGTTCAAATAAAAGTTGGGAGGATGAGTCCATGATGAATGTGATGAATAGAAGGAATACTGCGCCAACCCAAAATAACCGGGGGATGTTTAAAAAAAATCGACGTATCTGGGCGAACAGTAAAGATTTTTTTATACTGCAATTAGAACCGTTTCAACGATTTTTTTAATGTTAAAAGCAAAAGTTGCAGAGAGTGTTTAAATCACTGTATTTAAACCTAGCTGCAAAGTTTCTTGTAAGAATAAACCTTCGACAAAGTTGTAACAGTGTTAAATTGTACTGTTTCTGACTTGTACCGCTTTCATTCATTACTTTAAGAACACTTGGTAACTTGTAACTTTGATCACGTAGCTGCTATTTTCTATATGTTAGTTATCATAGAAGAAGTAGTAATAGGTGGTTTTCCGACTATTACAAGCACAGGGAATTTGTATTTGATTAAGACCGTGTAATTATAGAAGCTAAAATATTGGGAGCGGAACTCCTGGAATAAAAACAATTTAATGCGACAACGCAAAAATCTAACGATTGATTAAAACAACTTTAACTGTAGTATATAATTTTATTGCATTACATAATCTAGATTTTTTTTATTAGATCGGTAAAATTGCATGCACTAATTTAAAATTATGCAAGAAGTAAATCCTTTTTTTGTTTAAACATACTTACAGAAAATACACCCAACCAAGACAAATAATATAATATATAAAAAAATAAAATTTTATTTGGACATAAACACATAAAACAGAAAATATTACAGTAAACAGTTTTCACAACTAAAGTACATAATAAATAGCCATTTTCATATATAGAAATATATTTCCAATGAGGGAATCGAACCTTCGACCTTGGAGTGCAGAACAGGTCAGTGATATACCAACCTCAGCGCCAAAACGGCCGTCTGTATTATGTTTGTCATGTGTCCATTAGGTCCGGTTATTTTATTGGCTTGTCCGTGGTTTTTGTCAGAGGAGTAGTTTGGGTTAATAAATCAATTTGCTGGCACGAACTCGCCAAGTGAAGTCCTGCCGAGGACAATATGCGCGCCCCATTGTGCCGCAAATTCAATTTATATTCAGATCCTAACTGAAATAGTATTGAAACTTAGATTGCGGCTAGATTGTCGCCAGGTTTATAAGGCGAGCGTACTTAACTAGTTCAATTCCCTTCTATTCACTAATAAGATTAATTTGAGTTTAATATCTTTGCCGGGCTTTGGAATATGCCATCTCAACTATTATACATTGTACAGGTGCAAATGGTGAGGGAAATATCGTACAGTTTTTAGGTAATTCAGGTAATTTCTCAGTATACGTACCTAGTGTGAATATGTCGACGGGGAACATCAATATATTATATATTTTTTTATATTAATGTACATAATATTTAATATAAATAATATACTACACTCGTCGTCAAAAAAATCGCATTATTAACTGTCATTAACTCTTGATATATACCTACAAGTAGCCGCACCAATTAGGCAGTTTGCTCGTGACTACGTCGGTTGGACCTTTGAGCAGTGGAGTGCTGTTCTCTGCTCAGACGAGACGAGAGTGTGTCTTTTCTGCAACCACCGACCGACCGACGCTTTAGATACTCCTTTTTATTACTTTTCTAATGATACCCAACACTATCCTCAAACAAAGTTGTAAAGAAGATTATAAAACGATGCAATTTTTTTGACGCCAAGTGTATTTGCATCAATATACAACATGCCTACATAATATCCAAAACAAGATAAAATCATTTTTAAATACTCATTTTTGCTGATGTGTGAGAATTGAATTCACTATATATATATAGGTATACTACGTTTTGTACTTATTCTTTGGAAACTATGAAATTGCGAAATATCAATATCACTCGCTCCATTGATCGACAAATAAAATATTCGTTTGGAGGAAATTAAAAACGAGATATATTTGCGAGATTTACATATTTATGAAAATTTTCCTCAAATATTTTTCCTTTTTATGGCTTCCGAATTCTTCGTTGTAATCGAACCTTTAAGAGGCACTCACTGCAAAGTTTATGTGGCTATCAGGGCAAGGGTTTTTAGAAAGGTCCGTAATAGCATGTTTTTCGCGCACCAATTGAATTAAGGGTACTTCCTAAAGGTACTTTGATCTAACCTTAGACTGGAGATATAGCAGTTTTTATAGAGTTCTTAGTGGTAAGTAAAATCTCGTCGAATTACTAAGTAACTAGTAAGTACTGTTTAAAAATATTGTGTATGTGTCGCAGGCCGATTGAAGGAATGCGACATTTTACGAAACGACAAGGCAAATTGTCAATATATCGGCAACGTGTTTGTCTAAATAGAATATAATGCAGCTTATTACACCACCATACTTAGGGGGGACTTATGGATAATTGCGCAAGGTAACCTAACAAACCCACGAATTGCAATTGGAGCCACTTGTTTTCAGTGAAATTAAAATAATGTTTACCATACTTCACAAGTATCACAAGCGCTTGTAGCTCTGTCTGTGATGCTAGGTGGTCGGAAATGATCACCGAAGTACAGGAGAGTTTACAGAGGTCAGTCTTTGGATGGGTTATCGTTTGTGTAGCATTTGATATCGAGCGCTTCCGTGCTTCGGAAGGGCGTACGTTAAGCCGTTGGTCCTGGTTATCACTAAATGTGGTAGTCGTTAAGCCATGTTAGAGGATAAATTGTAACAGCAGGACGCCATACACCTGCCTCCGCCAATCCGCTCTGGGTCAGCGTGGTGGAGTATGACCTTCACACCTTGATATGTGAGAAGGCTCGTGCTCAGTAGTGGGACCTTAATGGGCTGAGATTATGATGATGATGATGATTCTTCACAATTTGCCTTGTCGTTTTGTAAGACGACTCATTATACAACCTGTCTGCGACATATGTATCTTCTGAAAAAAATGTTTTCCCACCTCTACGCTATAAACGCTCCGAAATGTTTCTTAGTATGGTGGATTTCAAAAAAATACATAAAAAGATTTTTAGTCAGCAACGCGCAAATTAAAATGCAATACACCTGGTAATGCAAACCATCAAGAGTTCAATTCTTCTGAATTTAACAGTTTCAACGCGATTGCGTTAAATATCTTTTCCTTATGCCAGAGATGTCTGATACGGAATCTTTTCTAATTCTCCCTAACAGCTCAAAAGTAGCACCTAAGCATCAAACCATCTCGCCATCAAACTACTTTCGATCTTACTGCAACATAAATTTGCAGCTTAAATTTACCAACGCTGTGCTTAACAACTGCGGGGACATTGCACATTGCTTAAATTTATAAGAATTCGAGCCCAGGTAAGCTGCGGCAACCATTTTCCAATAGGTCGAACGTTGTACCTGAGTCCCAGCTATAGGTAAAATGAAAGCGATTATCAGGCAACTATTACCTAAACATTCTGGAAAGATCGATTTACATTATTTTCCACATCGTACAGAAGGAATGCTGTTCATTAAGTAAGAAGACTCCTAATAGGTTGGGTCTTATCCTATGATGTTCGGGAGCCATTATCCATTATGGCCCCTAAGAAAGATCGCGCCCATTACGTGGATTTGGCAAATAAGGTTGTTTATATTGTTCAGAAATCCTTAAAACAAGCTGAGATGTATTATTTTTTGTCTTTCTGTGTGTAGAAATATATCTACAATATGCATCATTGATTTGATGTTTATAATCAGTACCTATAGTTGTAAAAATGCAAAATGGCAATTCTGTGCAATATTCAGTGTTTATTTAAATAATGTCTCTGAATAAGAGCATGAAAAGTTTCAACCTCCTTACACAATTTAAAACCGGCCAAAGGCGTGTCGGACGCGCGCAGTATGGGTTTCCTACCATATGATAACAATGGTACTGAATTTTATTGGTTGTTTAATGCTCAATTCAAAATTGTAATCATAAAGGGTTATGGTGAATAAAGAGGGTGTATAACTAAATATTCTGTGAATATTTCAAGCGTCTACCTGTTGCCGTTATAGCAATATTGAGCCAAAAAGAGGAAATAAATCTCATATTTTGTATGGGAGCTCTTTTAAATATTTTTATATTGTTCTGATCTTTAGTATGTGTTGTTATATCGGCAACAGATATACATTATCTGTAGAAATAATCTGACTATTACAGATAGTTGAAGTACCTGGTGGCAGACGGACGAATGGACAGCGGAGTCTTAGTAAAGGTTTCCGTTTTTTACCCACGAAACCCTAAAAAGGGGGCAGGTTTGATAATAGGATATTGTAAAGTATGTTTTTTATGTCATTGTGCAGGTTTTACGGGTTCAGGAGCGGTCCTGCTTACGATCTCAAATAATTACCATATACAAGCAAGATCGAGCACCACAGTTTTCGATGTAACAGCACAGCGGTGAAACGGTTGTTCGATGAATATATTCTCGTCTAGGTTCCGATTAATGATGGCCTGTATGACGCCGGTTGCTTTTTTACATGGGTAACCCCCATTAATAAGTGTCGAGTTTATGAATCTTGGTTCAAGTAATAATAAGAGTTAATGGACGCTGTCCTGAAAAAGTGAAAAGAATATTAAACATATTTCATTGTCTAAGGTTTCGGTGGTTTCTAAATCTTTTCAGTTCCAATTCCCCTATGTTAATACTGTTTATACCCCCATTCCTAAGTTTCCTGGCTTAACAATTAAAGTACATTTAGCATTACCTCTGGAAATACAAGTTTAACTCCCAGGTTCTAAGGCAAATAAAGGTGTTCTGCAATATGCTCGTATCTGCTTACTGCAATAGGAAAACACGTTGAGGACTAATTGTTTGATAAATATCATTATTTTATTAAGGTTGACTAAACTTCACATTAAAATACTATAAGAATTTTAAAAAACAATAAATTTTAGTTATATTTACTTACAACTTTACAAAAACGACTTTGTTTTTTTATTAATTTAGTTTATTCTTAAGAAAAAAAAATTAATGGATTAATATACCTATGCACCATTTATTATCTCGTCCACTATCTCAGCCTATTCACCTCCTTAAGGCTTCACAAACTAAGGTAAGAAAAGCTTAGGTTAAACTCCATCATGCAAAAAACCCGTGCGGAGGCGGATTGGCGGAGGAATTGCAGGCGGAGTTATCAGTTTTTTATAAAGTTTGACTGCCAACAGCGTATCATCCGAAGAACGATATTTAATTTCATACAAATGGTCACCCATCTTAGGGCTGCGCGGCAGCCGAAGTGCTTTCAATTGCATAACTTTACTAAACAAAATATCCTTTTTATTTCATGTCTCTTAGGGTTCAAATACATTCGCATACATTTATGAAATCGCTGTTTACGTGCCCATGAATATCAGATATTCGGGTCAAATTGTAGCTTGAAATATTAATGAAATGATTGAAAAATTAATGTCATTTCAGTAATAACTTATATGCATACCGCCTAAAAAAATCCTATTTACCAAGACACACTTATCAAATGAGGCGAAAATAGGGTTATGTTACAAGTTATTTGTGGGATAAACATTAGATAGATTAGAGAGGACAGTGGCAGTAACTCTGGGGGACGTTGGCCCCCTCATAAGTGCTCACTAAACTTTATTGTACTGTTTACGAGCAGACGAAACTACTTTTGTAGACGTTTTGGACGCGAATGTACACCGAGTCAGTTTGAGTCGACATTGTATTACTCGGAAATATTATCGGAACACTTATTTCGCAAGAAATATAACTTAGTTATTGCGATTTGGCCTCGTTTGTTCTGTCAGTGTGTATGTGCTATAAGCGTTTCATATTTGTTATTATGTTATATTTTTAACTTCATTTATTCAGAGATAGTCATTTATTTTTATATGTGGGGTCTGCATAATAGCCCCGCGATATAAGAGACGATATTAAGCTTTCCACAGATCAGTCCTGGATAGTTGACCAATTGTTTTGCATGAGATATCGCAGCACGCGTGCTTCTGCGCTAATGCCTGGTATTTAAAACCAATAAGGCCATTATTTTCGGTACACACTATGTAAGGCAGTCGACAAACGACCATGGATAACGACTACCGTAGCACATCAAAAGTCTTATAAGTTCTAATTGCAGAGTTCTACTGTCCTATCTTCACCAATCCAAACTGGATTCGCGTGTTGTAGTTGGTAGATGTGACCTCAATCCGTCTCACTTCGATTACTAAGATTCAGTGCTGGCTCATCATTTTCAGTGTTGACGTTGACGAACTGATTTAAATTGTCATAGTCAATATTATAATTGAATAAAGTATTTGTTTGGAACCACTGATATCAAATTAAAACAGAAATTTTGATCACTGATTGAAATGCCAAGTTACATTTAAGCGATAATAAAACACGTAATGTCAAGAAAATAATTTGACTGTTACATTTATTTTCATGTTGAATGTGGTCAGCGATATAATTATTATAAAATAAGTGTCATTCATATTTTATTACAGTCTATTTGTAAATTAACACAAATATACGTGCAGTATAGGAATCGAACTCAAGACTTTTGGAGCGTGACTGTAGAGGTATACTCACGTCCACGCGATTTTGGGCGTCATAACTTATGAGTCATATTTTTTCAATGTGACACGAGAAAATGACCAAATCAGACCTGATGGTCAGTAGTACATGCAGGCCAAAAATAGTTTGTGTTTTTAGTTTTATGAGGTGAAGTATGTATCTATTTAGGATTATTAATAGAGTTTATAGTACCTAAACACAAGGAATAAGCATAAATTAGTTGTACCTGCCACTAGGCTCCAAAAAATAAACAAATCTTTTAAAGGTCAATGTGTGCGATTCTACAATAAAATCCCAAGCAACATACAGCAATTGAGCCTAAATAAATTTAAATTAACAATAAAACACAAGCTGTCTTCAAAGGGATATTATTCTATTAAAGACTATATGGCAGATAAAAATGCTTGGGATTAAACTGCCGTTTCATACAGGCTATTCTAATATGAATGACTTGAAAACATAAATATTGTTAAGGTTATGTTATATTGCATTGTATAGCTTCACAGACAAATGAAGATTGTAATTCTAGTACCAAACTAATGGACATATTTAAAAGAGCATAGCCTGTGAGTTTCTTGCCAGTTCTTCTTACAGAGCGGTGGCTCGGAACTGGCACTTAGATTCACTTACACTTAATTATTTTTTATTTTTAAATTGTTTTGTTGCATGTAAGTGAATCTAAGCTTCGTGATTTAGTGTAATATTATTTCGATTGTTTTTTTTTTCATTTGTGATCATGACGTTTTCAAGTACTATGTATAATAGTTTATGAAATAAATAATTTTTTTACTTTTTTTTTTACTTTACTTTTTTTAGTGGATAAAGCTAAGAGAATTGAATTTGTTTTTCAATTACTTACAAATACTTCCCAGGTTTATGTTGATGCACTCCTCAAAAATATTATAGTACAATTTTTTTTTTATTTGGAACAGCTGTTTCGGACCCGACCACTTCACAGAGCTTGATTTAGTTTTACTTGTAACAGAGTAATACAATCAAGCGGTTATTAAAAAGATTGTTACATATTTTTATTGAATTATCTAACTATTATCGTTACAATTAAATGTTTTGTTAAATTTAATAAGAAGTCATACTTTTTATGTACGACCACATCAGAGTTGCAAGTTATGAGAAAAACAAGGTAACAAGCTCACTTAGACTCATGATGGCCTTAGATTTACTAATGCGGCCGTTTTACTATTGCGATCTCATACTGTCCACAAAGACACATATATTCTTCTACAATCACATCAATTCCGTGTGGGAATCGAACCACGACCTCGCGACAATTACTTAGTGTAAAACTTTAATCAATTAAGCATCCATATTCAGGATCCTTTAGGAGCAGTCCCACCACACACAGTTTAATGACGATTAATCAATAAAATACACCAGCATTAGCATTTAGCCGCCGCCACCTGTTCACGTCTCCTTTGTGTGCAAATATATATTCAAAAATGTCCCTGCTTGAAGATCGTAGGTATTCAGTTTAATAAGATGTCTTACTTTTTTTTAATTTAAGTACTTACAATAAGGGTGCCTCAATTTTAGAAACAGTAGAATTTGGTTTATTTTATTGAATATCTTGTTATACTGTTACTTGTGATTCCAACAAAATTTTCTATTTATGTGACACGTCATAATTACCACTTCCTGACTGCAAGCATTCGATTCAAAAAAGCGATCCAAACCGGTAACACCAACTGTCAAGATAAATGTCGATTAGCACCCCGTTTAAGAGACAAAATTATAGGAACTGGGAAACAAATGCGCCCGGCAAAGCATTCCAAGGCCTAAAACCAGCACGCGTTGTTCGGAAAGAGTAAAGGAGAGAGCGGGAAGAGATCAAAAAGTTCTTCAGAACTCTCACTATAGCAGTTTCTAGAAGACCCTGAAATCCTATATATACGACTTTATCAATTTGACATCAACAGAAGTCCGGATTATTATGTACTACTATTAAAAGAGTTGTAAAAAGATATCAAATGCGTGGTAGTAACTTTACACATATTGCCCGAATCCTCCTATTCCTAGATTTACATTATCTGTGCCCTAGGATTAAAGTACCCAAAATGATATTTTTAAAATTTACGATAGTTAACTTTAATACTTTTTATATATAATTTTTTTCCTCATTACGTTTTGAGCTATTTGTAATTAGGCCTTAATTTTCCCTATTGGCTTGTAAAGTGTATGAGAAGGTTCATGCTAGTAAATAAAGCTAAAAATGTCTCCCAGAATCGTAGCAAGTAGTAGTATGATATGTATGCATGTACAGATATTTTCGGGTAGTTAGATGGATGTCATTTCAATTTCATTTATTCGCATTCTAAAATATAGTTTTAACACAATTTTGGAACTTATTGGGCACAGCAATTTAGACGAATTTCAGAACTTCCGTCTGACCTTCGCAACCCAGAGGGTAACATCATTCTATGGTTAAACTAGCTGTCAGGATGACTGCCATAGATTTTTTATGATAGCCAGGACCAATGCCTTGACTTGCTTTCCTAAGCACGGAGCTATTATCGCTAGCTCCGCTATTACGCACATAACTTAGATTTCTGTGGTCTCGCCTCTGCACTGGGCTATCGCCGCTCACCGACTGGTATTACAATTTCTTAATATATATTTTTTGCATTTACAATGCTATGTAGGTATAATTATGAGACGTGTTTTTTTACAACAAAATATCAACTCGTCCGCGCGGTTCGAAATAGCGCGGATGAGTTGATCGAACCTCCGATTTTTGGATAACTGCTCTTACCACTGACCTACCGGGGACTCCGATAGACGCGTTACTTTTTTTTAGTAGGTACTTTATGATTTGCTATTTAAGCTCGCGTCACGTCGAAGCAACACATTTACAAGTATTTTATAATCGATAAATCTTAATATAATCTTTATAAAATTCCTAATATAAATATTTTACATTTTGGTATTATTATGTACGAATTAATTCTTCAGAATCTCGGCTAGGCGAAAGCTAGAAAAATTTTCATTGCAAACTAAATAATTAAGTACAAAATGCTGTTGAGGCGTTATTAAAATTCAAAGAAAATTACTTCTTATTAAAAATGAAACTACGAAGCAAAACTAATTTTCTGATTTGAACCCGGAATAAATATTTTGAAGTTACAACTTTACTTTAAACTGTTATAGTAAATCTATTACGTTTTTCTGTCTATGTTAGTTTCAATTGTGAATGATTTTGAGAAGATATTAATATATTTATTACATAAATAATAAACAAGTCCACTGGTTGTGTTCTGTTTAATACACACGAAGGCTCAATAGAAATGGCAGTGATCCCGGTGGAACATGACTTAATCGCAATGTGACAAAAGCAGAATATAACGTAATCAAAATATGATTAAACCGAAATTAGAATATTCTGATGTTGCCTCCTTTATTAGTCAACTAATAATTATTTAAGCCAAATATGAGCAAGGGTAGAACATGACCAAGTTGAGAACGTTACTCATGAACATTACATTCATTTATCAATCTTTATATTTTGAATGTCCAGAAATATCTACAGATTTATAAATGTGTTGATTGTGTGACTAACCAAATCCCAGCTCTTGTAATACAATATTGTAGGGCGTGTATGCGTAATCGTGTTATTACATTACCATACATTAGCACAATTCAAACATTTTATTTCATATAAAATCAATCCATATAATAACAATAAACACCGCGCTACTCAACAGAAGAACTTTACCTACCAACATTCTTCATGCGGAAGAATGTCAGTGATACGCAGACAAGTTCCATTTAGCCACCGCCACCTGTTCCAGTCTCGTTCGTGTGCAAATGTAAATTTAAAAATGTCGCCGCTTGGAGCTCGTGTCCTGTCGAATAAGGTGTTAAATGACTCGTCTGTTTCCTTTGTACATAATTCATGGGTCCTATTCCTTGTATTTCACTTGAAACGCAAAATACATTCCTTTAAACATATACCAACGCAGAATTGGGTATTTTCTTATTGATTTTTATCCGACTTGGCTTAAAATATGTGTTACCTACGGCTTTGTGGTGGGTGTTATCAGTTGATTGTTTTTTGTTACGATTTCCTTTAAACGTCAAAGTCAAATCAAATCGATTATTGTATACCTACTTAAGATGGCAAGTACATATTCTTGTAATAGGTTTATACGAGTATGTGACGTATTGCAAGGGTATGTCAATTTAGGAGGGCGAAGTAAGAGCATAGGTACTTGAAATATTACAAATAAAAATGTTTTTTTCTGAAGTCAAGTACGTTTGCTTAAAAATATAATTATGCTATTTATATAGATAGGCGATATACCAGTTCACTGACATCAATTATTCAAGTACTCGGCTTTATGATTTTTAGTAACAGAGTACATTTAGAAACAGTGATTTTATTATTTTGTTATATAATATAAAACTATTTTACATTTTCAACAAGTCGATCTTATAAATTCTGTGAACTTAAGCGCACGCACCAGGATTAACGAGAATTTCCATTATACAGTTAAATATTACATATATAACATTATAATATAGCTGGTCAAATACATTTATTATATGTTACTAATGCCATTATGTACGTTGATCCTTTTAAACTTAAAGCTGTTTATACTTTGTGTTTGTTTTATAATATTAATTGTACCATTAAATTTGGAATTATATACACAAGCAAATTTACTCAACCTTGTTTTACTCAACAACTTTACAACATTGTTTTAAGTAAAAGTATACAATATTAATCCACGAGTGAATTCGATTTCCACACAGGACAAATCTTTGTGTAAGTAAACATGAATATTTGTTATGGTCTGGGTGTCTAGCCATGTTTCTAACTACATACACAACATACTTCGAGAAATGGAGACAGCAGATAAACTTGTAGTGGGACAATATCTACAGCTTAATGAAGAATTAAATAAATAGTGTAAGCAACAATTTAATTTAGACTCTGTTAGTAATTTACACATCTGTCGCACAAATATCCACTCAGTGCCTAAATAGACGATCAGCATAGTTAACAAAGACTCCGTGGAGACACATTTATAACTAAACATAAAAAGCATTATAATATAGAAATATCGAAGAATCACTTTATTTACCAACTTATTTTTCCTTCGGGCCAACTGACCCATGAATCCGGATCTGTTTGTGTTACGAAAGCCAAGAAGGATAAACTGGGTATTCGATAAAGAAAAATGTACTTGTTAAAGTTTACGAGATAAAGATAGAGGGTCTAGATTTTCCGCTGACGGTGTCTGCGCGTCCCGCGAAGCCACCGTTTTGTATATTATCTCACGCTACAAATCACACCGGATGTCCCGCAGAGGGGAAATGAAAATTGAGATACCGGGGACGCATTGTTCCGTGAAAATATATCTTCTTGATATTCTCTGGGCGCGGGACAGCGTCGACGCACGGATATTGCGATAATGTTGCGCCATCTCCCGAGATAAAGGCGCTTTTGATATCTCCGGATAAATTTTCACTTTTGTGTTACGAGCGCCGACGCCGCCGCGCAAGCCCGGCTCGGAAGGCGCACCCGTGATTGTCTCGCACGATTTACTCGACAGCTTACACCCCTTAAACCGAAAGTGACTGACGGCCACCAACGATGCTTCAATCTCGTCTAATCTATGCTGATAGTAGACTTATTTAAATAATATTAATAGTGGACCCTCAGCGGCTTGGCTTAGATTAAAATTGGATCTCAATTTTCATTTCTTTGTTGATTTGTAAGGGTGGCGTTTCTTTGATATCCTATTTATATTGCCTTTCTCTCTCAATGTTCTGTTCTATAACAATTGAACTTTTATATAGTAAAATTAGAAAGCAATATTTCCTATTTTCAAATAAAATATACATAACAATATGACTCGAGGGAGGCTTGTAATTGGTCTCTAATTATTTATTTTAATTTATATTTTAAAAAACAGGTAATTTGCAGAAATACTACCAACTACATTGTATAAGGTACCAACAAATATATAAATCACGTATTTTTTTTTGAAATTTTGCACAATGTAACTATACAACCTGAATTACCTGGATTACTTTTAGGATAATTTCTAACACGAGATAATTTCACAAAAGCAAATTTAAGCCCGAAAGCCTATAGTAGTATGATAAATAGAATCGAAAATTCATGGAAATTGTTATTAAGCGACCCTGTCACGTGCAGATAGTCAAAATCAGAGTTAAATTAATTGTTTCAGTTACAGTAATCGACATAATATTGGAGCAGAACCAATTCTGTCTGCGGTTGGATGTAGACAGAGTCATTACGGCAGTTCCGATTGATGGACTGTACTGAGGGCATTCTGTTCTAGAATTCTTCAATTTTCTTGCCTATTTACAATCCTTTAAACTAAGAATAAAATATCATCCGGCTAATATTGTGAAAACCCCTTGTTAAACAATTTAGTTCATTCTTATGTTGTGTTCGGTTTTTATGAGAATACCCTAATTTATTTATCTAAATGTCCCGGTGGGAGTCAGAACTTTGCCGAGTTTCTTACAACTTCTTTACGCAGCAAGTTCCTGCTATAGAGAAGTAGCGCTTCTTTATGTAAGTGACAGTCACAAATGCCTTTAGACTGTTATTCTTTTTCTTGGTGATAAAATACTTAGCTATCTTTTATAGATATCTGTTCCGAAAGTAAGCAGAGTTAGTACTGTGAGAAATACAATTGATGAACATTCTTAAGTACCTACTTTATTTGTAAAACTGTTAGAGCTACAGTATTGTCCATGTGTATGCATTTTTTAGAATAAGGAAAAAAGCCTTATTTAGTTTGAGCGTAGAGAAAGAGTAAAGTAGAGAATAGAGAGTGAAGAGTATTGACCTACACCGACCACTACGATTGTACGTTGTCTTATCCATCTTATTGTGTAGTAGTACGAGTATTATGAGGAATGATGGCAGTTCCTTACAAAACTAATTCCTTTTAAGATGCTCAATCTGTATTATTTGTAAACAATGAAGTATTTTTAAGACATCATTATATTATTTTGTAATAGTATTTTAAATTTTTTCATTTACGCTGACCGACTATTCGCGACGCCTGTGCTATGTTAATACAGAACAGGAGACTACGGTTCGATAAAACATTTTTTCCTTTAAAAAATTTGGAGCATTTAATACAGAAATGTCCCCGGAGAGACGGAACGCCTATCTGCGAACATTAGCATATTGAAATTGGCTGAAGTGCTGATTTTGTTTGGTTTCCAGAATCGAGCAATGGCGGCTCCGTTGGTGACAACGATTTTTGTTTTGTTTTATTCATAATTCAAGTGAAAAGACACAAGCTCGCTTCTGTTTCGCAGTGTTTTAATGTTACGTATCTACTAGTACATTGCCCGCCGTTTTGCATGCATTACATTTTTATATTATTTTATGCTGATAATATTACTCTTTCCAATTCAAAATTGCCGACATTTTGTAAGTATGTGGTATGCAAAGGCATTCATTTCATGACATAGTATTTGGTTTTCAATATCGCGATTACGCAATCTTTACAATATTAAATTGTGCCTTTGATTTCACACTTACCGAATTTATTCTAAAGTCTACAAAAATATTCTAGCACATACCTCTCTTATAAATAAATATGTGAAAGCTATATTTAAATACGTAAAATATTTTTTGAGATTTGCCCGTATAAACAGTTATGTACTTTACTTCTTTGTCTAGTAGGTTGTTCACTGGTGCCAAGCTTACTACTTCGCCTGCGGGACTTACAGAAAGTAGCATAAGTTCTTCCACAGTGTACAATTAATCTCTTTTCTAAACTTTACTGAAATCTGTTCAGCAAGGATCCGATGAACTGAGCTATTTTCTAGGTTCAAATTCTTGTCGTTCCTCAAGACAATCTGTCTCTCTCTCTAAATCGTAAGTGTAAAGAGTTTAGTAGTTAGACTGTGTATTTTAAAGTTTACAGTATATGTTTCTTTGAAATTAGCGTAAGGTACGGTTATGTGTTGGAAGCCACTCCAGCGCAGTACCGAAGTTTTCTTAAATGGCACTTTCATGAAACGTGCCGTTCCGAATATCCGCATATACTCTGATATTTATCAAGTAGATACGTTTCCGGAAAATGGCTTAACAATAACGTTAGGGAATCCTCGAGACTTCAAATTCGGTTTTAATGATTTTATTACCTACAGATAGGGATACAATGCTATTTCCGTCAACTTCAGGAACCATTCATGTGTCCGCCATATCAGTTGGTTGAAGACAATCACCAAAGTTAAGACGAGTCTACAGAGGTCAGTTTTTGGATGAATGACCACTTATATGCTACTTAGTATGAAACGCTTGATGCTTTGAAACCGGTTGGTTCTCTGGTCATCATAATTTGTGGTAGCTCGTACTCGTGAAGCCAAGTTAAAGGCTCCATTGGGCGTCTTGTAGCAATCTAAAAACAGGACGCCACACATTTGCCTTTGCCAATCCGCTTTGCACTGTGTCCGCGTTGAGGAGTCAAAGTAGAATCCTTCTCACTTTGATTTAAAGGAAGAATCGGTAGGAGTACGTTTATGGGCTAACTTGAAACAATAGTAGAATAGTTCCATGCGTTTCGCAAGGAAACCAAAATAATAATGATAACAGAAGAAACAATACTAGAGTACACAATAAACTTTAATTAAACACCAAAATCAAGCAAATTAGGGAGATCGCTGTGCAACTCTCGGGATGCTAAAAATGTCCCTGTTATCATTTTCATACATTAAACATGAACCACTGCACACTACAAGCGACATGGACTTGCAACGTAATAAATGCATGTAATTACAAACATAAAGTTAGAGAATTTTCGCAATATGCTGCTACCCTCCTCGGTGAGACCAGAATTACATTTACAAGCAATTATTTCAAGAGTCCTGCCCCAGTTCATGTTTCAAGTGTTCTTTTATTAACTATTTAATTAGGTACCTAATATATTTCTTTACATTATTTTCATTGATAAGGATAGCAAAACTAGTGAAGGTGCACTTTGAGAGTCTATTAGTCTGACGATTAATCCGCAGGGAAAAATATTTACGTTTAGCTCAATTAAGCTCTTTTGAATGTCTAAAAAACTTTACTGCGGACAGGAGCTTGAGTCGGCAGAGTTGGGCATTATTTATTCTAATTTATTCTGCGTGCCATAGATATGGTACATTAAAACCCTATTTATCTCATGCGTATATAAGTACTCTAACTTTTTATTTAATTTAATATAATATTTTTTTTATCGAACTTTGTATGATAGCCGCACCTGAGCTAAGGAAAGTCCGTTAATTAACATAATGTCTGGGCACTGCATATTTATTGTAAAAGTTTTAAACTTTCGACAACTTGTCGTAGTTGTAATAAGTTGCTCTTGCACCGTTAAATAGTTCAAGCACAAAGGAAAAGAAAGAACTGCAAGTTCTAAAAGGAAATTTCGTTCGAGACTAAAGTCAATGACAACAAAAGACTTTGTTTTTGAACAATAAACTATTTATATTTAAATAAAAATATAAAAATAGATCGCCGAAATGCATGCACTCGCATAACTTTCAAACGACTTGTCTTTGTGACTGTTACTCGTCATAGTGACCACATCCTGCCTGCTGGGAAGCAGTCGATGCAGTCTAGAGAAGAAGGAGCGCTCCGTGCCGTGTAACAAGCACGGTAACAAGCGCGGTAACAAGCGCACACACTCATGACGGCCTGCAAAAATGCAGTTTGACGGCCCGCTTAAAAGACCCAGGACAACAACATGGTACAATAGTTGATGTTACATTTATATATATAAGCGTATATGCAAATATTTTACAAATATAATGATAAAAATATTTTATTTAAGTATATAATGTCAAACAGTCTACCTAACTATTTTATTATTACTACAGTCATAGAATTCATTCATAGAGTAAAAGCATTTGTCTACCAACCATTCATGAAGTTTTGTCTTAAAGAAGACCAAATTGAGGTTTTTTTAAACTTTCAGGAATGTAATTATATACCTATACTGATTCAGACTATAGTCAAATCTGTATGCTTTCTGATTTGATTTATTGTAAATTTGTGTTATTTCAGTGCATCGACATCTATTACTCAAATTACTTTCGAGTGTTACCAGGTGTTAGCTATATCACGAATACCATACTGATTCAGTTTTGCAATAAGTCTGTGATGATGAACAAAATATCGTTAAACAGCGCCACTGTTGGTTTCTTAGTTGAAATAAACTCTGTAGCGACATTTACTAGGTAAAACTATCCTGTTCAATTGGCTAATATTTCAAATTTGTTTAGAAATTGCAAAACACACACAGCACAGCCTTTTCTAAATTTTTTTGAGATAACAGGGATTAATCTGATTGGTCTATAGTTATCCAATTGTGAATGGATAAAACCATTGGAAATCTTAAGTTTGGAACACGCTTTCTAGAAAAGAAATGTTTATTATATGACTGAGGACTGCAGAAACCTTACATTTTACAGATACCTTACATTTTTCAAAAGCCATATGGATATACCATCATAACCGACTGAATTAGTGTTGCTGAGCGATATAATAATTTTATATGTTTCATCTAAAGTGGTTGTATTAACTATGCTATTATTTACATTTGACGACCGATATGTCGTGGTGGCGAGTATACCCGCATTCCACTCCTGAGGTCGTGGGTTCGATTCCCACACAGGACAAATATTTGTGTGTATAAATATGAATATTTGTTCTGGTCTGGGTGTTTTTCTATGTATATTAAGTATGTATTTACAAAAAAAATTGTATTTATGTATGTTTATCCGTTATTTAGTATCCATAACACAAGTTCTTAATGATACTTATCTTGGAACTAAATAATTGGTATAAGTGTCAGAAATATTTTTTTATTATTTATTTATTTGAGATTGTAATAAAATAGTCATTAAAAGCTTTAGCCACGTCCATACCACCCAGACCCCTTGTTGTCCAAATTCGTTTAGTTATTTTTCGACGCATTTGTAGGTTTAATAACTTTCCAAACAGCACTACATTTATTTTTAGCCTTTACAATCTGTTTATAATTTTCATTCTGAAAAGATTGTGTTATACATTGTTTTAAACCCTCAAATACTTTTTATAACGCATTTTTATAATTTTTTTCGTAGTATATGCCTTTTAATACCTTAAATAAAGCATTCTTTTTACAACACAACATCTCTTGATACCCTTCGACATACTCGCGTAATCTTATTACTTTTATTTATTTTTACTTTTAGTTTTGGGAAACATAATTAAAAAAAAACACAATTTTTTTTTTGGTTGGAAAATCAGCAAGTGACCTTCCCCAGCTGTGGGTGGAGCGGGAGGGTGTGTCAGACTTCTACTGACAAAAACCATCCATGTGTTTTCTTTTGAACCAGCTACGTACCGACGCCGCGGTAACCCTTGCGAACAGTCCCGTAACACGAAAGCACCACTAGTTTCTGTTTTTGACATAACGTAGGAAAATGAAAGGTTACTTATACATTCAGTAAGTTCAACTTATTTTCGATATTAAATTCTGGACGGGAAACAAAAGCGCCAGCAGAGAATTCCACCGAATAGTCTTCTACACGAACGTCTTATCAAAATAGATAAGTCCACACCAGGGGGCCTACCGCCGAGTTCGATGGCAATCGATTATAAGGCAAAATGGATTTCGAATTGATTCTGTCGTACCGCCGAACTCATGGAAATCGAAACAAAATGGTGTTCTCCATTTTCCTATTGGTATGTCACGGACTGAAGGTCATTAATGAGAGGTGGCTGTCAGCAGATTCCCCGGAACGTATTAATGAACGCAAAACAAAGTTTGATCTAGATGGATTACCGGTAATCCATCGAATTCGGCGGTAGGCCCCCAGCACAAGGTTTGCATCAAAGAAAATAAAATTAAAATAGTACTGGTTTCTTTCTTAATCTCATAAAATAAAAAGCTAGTAAGACTGTGAGAGATCTGCATTTGATTAACAAGACATTGACAGATTGATAAAAGATGGCGTTCTGAGGTTTTACGGGCCAGCTAGCTATGAATAAATATCTTTAGGCATTTCACGAAGAGCTATCCAGTCCCAATCAAAGCATTTTGCTCTGGGTACTAGAAAACGTACATTTATATTTATAGTGAATTATTGTTTACATCATCATCTCAGCCATATGACGTCCACTGCTGAACATAAGCCTCCCCAATACATTTCCAAATCGAGTGATCCTGAGTCACCCGCATCCACCGGCCTCCCGCCGCCTTTACCGGTTCGCGGTCACCATTGAAAAGCCTTTACGCTCATCGGTCGTCGGTTCTTCGTGCAATGTGCCCCGCCCACTGCCACTTCGGCTTGCAAACTCGCCTCGCTATAATAATTACTGCTCAATGATCTGGGTACCTATCATGTCATTTACCTTACCGAGAAATCTAGTCACTCATAGTCAAGCATCGTCATCCTAGCACTATCCGGGTTATGCCCTAGGTCCCAGGGTCTGCTCACTGGTTTGACCAGGTTTGTCTAAATTTCACATATAAAACAAGCGAATAACTCCTATCAAAACTACAATCTAAAAGCGTTATTTGAATAAAGTATGCACACAGGTTTAGTCACACGAATATTTAGTTACTAGGCCCCTAACTAAATATTCGAGTAAATTGGGTCATTCTCGTAAACGCTAAAACGTTTGCAGGCATACGGGATTAAAACGCCTTGTCTAGACGCGCTTCGACTGCCTCGTTGTCAAAACATTACCCTGTCAAATGCACCATTTAGCACTAAATAACACCCTCATTATATTTAATACTCGAGGGAGGCTAATTAATTTCAAACTGAGCTTTACGTACGATACAAAATACGACGTTGCTCTAAGATTTCGTATACGTTTCACATAAGATTTATTCAAAAGGTCTGTAATTAAGATGTAGCAATAAAAGTGGAAAGTTAGGTATTATGTTTTTTTATTACCTAAAATAACATACACAAATAAAATATAACATAAAATATGTGAATTGATAACATAAATATGTAATCTATTTTATTTACATAATTCTCTTTCTTTTTTTATTATAATATGGCTTATAAATCTCTTATTGCTTAGATCATATTATAAATATATTAAATAATTATACCTTTATGACCTTTAAAACACACTTTGGCTTATGAATCTTAGTGACATATAATATTTCAGGTCTATATTTATAACTTTATTAAAATCTCTATCATTACATATTTATGTATAATATTCTAATAAAATATTGTCTTTTAAATCTATTTATAATTTTAAATACATTATAACACTTTAAAAATATAATTTGTGATTTAACTGCATAAAACACAACCCACAACTTCTTCATAGTTGAATCCCTCGTCCAAACATTTCAATCTGAAACAAAATATATATTTTGTTAAAAAAATAAAACAACATCGATGTAATATTTGTTCAGGCTATTGAAGTGTGTGTTGCATGGGCTGATGTGGATCTTTTTGCGTCTCTGAGCCTTTACATTCAAATTTAAGCCATCCACCATGGCACATGAATGACGGCAAACGCACCGCGCAGTGAGTATGATTGGGAGATTTCAAAGTGCTTTAATGGCAATGGTTTGGATAAGCAAGAAAAGAAGAACTATTGGATGCTCATATGAGCCAAACTATAACTGAATATTTAAAATGTAATAACAATAAATAATAATAATTCTTTATTTCAACCACATACAATCATAATAACAAACATACACAACTAGATAAATTTTCATACATACATACATTCACGCCTGATCCCCGAGAGGGTAGGCAGAGGCATATTGTACGCCCACACTTCGCCAATTATATAGTTGGTCCCACGTAATAGGTGGCGAGCCTATTGTCGCTTGCCGGGCACTATTATGTTCACCAGAGTCTCGTCCGTTTATCGGCAGGTGCACCACTTGCAGGTGAGGTTAGCTTGGGCTCCTTAGATCTTGGTAGGATCCCTATACACCCTATACCCCAGATAAATTTACAATGACATTTTATGTCTTTGCGCTTAAACTAGATAACTTAATATCCGTGCTTCAGGCAGCAGCGCTCTTCCCTTTACATTTTTAATCTAAGACATGCTTAAAAATTTATGATTAATAAAAAACGATACAAGCTAAATATAAAAACGAAACAGTCAATGTTCAAAAGTAGAAATGAGAGCATGAGTGTAGTGTGGTGTGTCCTCCTTGTGTGTTGCATGTTAGATTGTGAATGTGTGTAGGAGGACATTTATTGAGGTATATGAAGTAATTATATAGTATAGTATAGTATTTGATATCGAGCGCTTCCGTGCTTCGGAAGGCACGTTAAGCCGTTTGTCCCGGTTATCACTAAATGTGGTAGTCGTTAAGCCATGTTAGAGGCCTAATGGGCGGCTTGATAAATTCTAACAGCAGGACGCCATACACCTGCCTCCGCCAATCCGCACTGGGTCAGCGTGGTGGAGTATGACCCAATACCCTCACACCTTGATATGTGAGAGGAGGCTCGTGCTCAGTAGTGGGACGTTAATGGGCTGAAATGATGATGAAGTAATTGCTCGGTTTTATCATAGATAAGGTTTATTATTCAGTTAGTTTTTGCTTACATTGTCTTTTATTTAGACTTTCCAGGTTAAATATTTTATTAATTTTGTTATATAAATAAGGACCCAAGAACGGAAAATATAATGTATTCAATAGCGTTCTATGGGCACCTAAGAGACGTTATATATCGGCCAGTGTACCTAGTTATAACTTGAATACGTGTGGATTTGCATCACATTATTTTGATTGAGTTTATCACGGTAAAACCTAGTTTCATCGTAAAATTTATTGTGTCCGAAAAAACAACTTGACTGACGAAATTTCTACGATTAAACACGGCTATAATATGGTTCGTATTAGCATATAAAATACAAATTTATTTACTGATCCCTTTATTGGTCTGTAGTCTCTTACAGGTCTGTAGTTTTTATTTACTGGTCTGTTTACTTTTAGGCAGAGTTTTAATAATTTTAACGAAACACATCAATTCGTGGGCAGTATTAAATCAAAATTAACCTATATAAATGCTAAAAAGTGGCCTCGGCTTATCAAATCTTAAATTTATTTATGAATCCCGTCTGTTCACTTTTAGACAGACTTTTAATAATTTTGACGAAATACATCAAAACGTCGTCAGTATCACGGCTAGAAATTGGACTCATCAAATTCCCGTCGATCCAATTAAGATTAGATTGACCGCATAGCTTATCCTAAGTAAAAGTCGCCGGCAGGCCATTGGGTATCGGGCTTTGAAGCGCACCTTCGATTGAGTGGTAGTAGGGTCTTTGTGGCATAGATCGCTAAATAGTTTCGCTTTACTCAATTCTGTGTTCCGGCTTTAAGGGTGCTTGCTGTAGCTAATGAAAAGAGACAAGATTGGATTGAAGAGCGAAAAGATTTTAAAAAAATTATCTAGTGTCGTTTTGCGTGAATAATTAAATAACCGGCCAAGTGTGTCGGTCAGGATTAGAAAAAGGATTTTGTTGGACATGACTATCATTTATACCCTGTTTTATTTAGTTAGATGATAGTTAAATTTGCACTTAGGAGTTTAAAAAGTTGTACTATGCCTATATTAGGTTTAATTTATTGATATGAAACACTCGAACTAATTAATAATTTAATATTTGATAAAAATCTTCAAAATAAGGTAAAAAAACAGTTTTTTATAATAGTATTTTTTCATAATCTGAATTGGTTATAGTTTATGATTTTTTTTATATAATATCGCTTTTAAATGATAAAACTTGTTTTATTATAGGCGCTCAGGTGTTTCACTGCAGCCTAAGGACGCTTGCTATATCAAAAGCGGACTGTATAGAAAACGTTTCACGCCCTTTTTGAAGATACCTATGCTGTAATCTTATTATTTTACATACTCGACGGATCTTGTCCGTTCCGCTGCCATTGAGCTAATTCTTTCAATAGTTTTGAATTTGTTCTGCTTTCGAGATAGGTTCAAAATATGTTTAAAAACGTACAATAATATAATTTTTGTAATTATAATTTTCTTTGTTGTAATTGTAAAGAAAATAATTGTTAAAAATAAGGCTGCGGAACTCTAATTTCTTCTATTGCTGTAAGATCGAAAGTACACTGGTCTACAAACCAAGTATCACACTTTGTTTTAAAAGTGTTACTAATGTTTAGTTTCAAAGAGAAACGTCTATAGAGTTGAGAATAAAAAAAAATGTGTTGAAAGAGTATTACGTGCAGTTAGTTTAATGACAAGGATAAGCTAAATTGCGGCCACAAAATAATTTCAAATTTATGTAGTCCTTGTTCTTCAAAATCGGCCTGATGATTTAGGCGTGAAAGAAAACAAACTTAGTAAATTGTATTAATCACGAAAATGGAAGTCAACTGGAGCAGGTCTGGCGAATATGAAGTCTGGTGTATGGTTATTAACTGCAGTTCAGTTATTGTCTTCTACTATGAAATTGCCGAGTGGAATTGGTAAAAAAGTTTATATCGCACTTAAATTGGAACTTCTCCGAAACTCCATAAAAGCCGTTATTTTTTTATTAGAAGTTATGAAGTTGTATAGAAAGTAATTTAACATTACAAAATTATTTTTGTGTTTGTTTATGTTTACTAAAGGGTTCATGCAAGCAATGGGTTGATTAAAATTTAAGTCATGAGCCTGGTTCAAACTCAAATCAATTTCTTCGTCAAGTTATAAATAGGTATTATTTTCAGCTCTATGCTAGGCACAGTACCACTATGATGCGCATAATATACTTGCTATAAAATCATTAAATTGTTACATACAGTTTGATTTTATTCTTAGGACCATTTCTTTATTCACATGAAACAATAGGGTAATTTTCTTCAACTGTCCAGTATTTTGAAGGTTATCTCAAATATATTTTTATTTCAACTGGTTGTATTTTTTCAACGACAGTTGTTCATTTTATTATAATACGCGTGGGTTGAACTGTAGATTATATTATGACAGCGTCAGTAAAGTTATGATGTTACACTTGGTCTCTTTGTAATCAGTTTAACTATAATACATAAACACACACACAAACACACATACACACTCACACATGCAAACAGAAATCTATTTATTTTGTAATTATTATAAGGGGAAAGGTGAGTCTTCTTCGATTTCTAGAACATTTCCAGTAACGAATACACATGTAAGTATATATTGCATTAAAGAGATTGCTTATGTACTCTCACCGAAAAGACAAAAAATTAACATAAATTTTTACTTTCTGGGAATGTCACACTTAGTAAGACATTGAGAAAGAAATTGTTTTTTTTAAATTTTTGCTTAATATCAGGTTGCATCACATTTGCCTGCTTATATAAAAAACACATGTAAATTCTTATATAAGACATGGATACTGAGGAAGCATACCTGTATAGTTATTTTTTGCATTTCGGACATAACCAATCTCCGTCTGGGGGATCAGTAATGCCGACGCATTCGAAGTGGTACCACTGAAGCACACATTTAGACCCATCACATCCGATCATGGGAGCATCTGCTACATTCTTCCCACAGAAACAGAACACACTCTCTCTTTTCGGCACATCTTCATTTATGAACAAGTCAAAAGCTTGCTCCTCATACGGCAGCACATTACAGATGTGCACAGCAAATTGCCAACGTTTCAGATAACACTTTTGGCATTTAGAACTTTCAGTACCATGTCGCCAGTACAAATGTTGCAATAGATCGTTATAGTTATTATACTGTGCTTTACAGCCTTGACAACGGAATTTGCTGACTGTTACGATCATAGCATCTCTACTCTCACACCTCATAGTAAAACTTTTCTACCCAAAGCAAAAGCAGAAATAGATGTGTACTCCCCAACACTTAAATCCACAATAACAGCTCGAATTAGCGTTTGTCGATTTATATAAAAAATTAACATTAATGAGATTAGGTGCAAGTACTAATTGCTTAGTTTTGACAAAGGTAACCAGGAACCACTTAACAATAAAGTGATTTATCTTTAATTAAAAACTCTTTTATTTTTAGCACAACATAATATATAATTATTATGTTTCTTTGTAGTCGTTAGGGGGTTATTAAGAATAATTGTTATTAATTAGGTAGTATAGCTAAGCACCGGATGACAGCTTTATAAGCTTTTTATATTGTAATATTTAATGCAATAAATGTATATAACTTGACTATTGTTTTCCTTAAGATAAACCCCATAATTCTCTTCAATAATACCAAATTTAAGCAAACAAACACACAATACTGAACCTCTCTTTGACCTTTGCTTTGATACCCACATAACTTTTTATTATATGCGTGTTCTTCCCTAACGGTTAATGTTTTATCACTCAGTTGTCTTATATGAGACACTAAAAGATAAGATAGCGTCAGAAAGCGATACTTGACAATCACTGGTGTATAGGTTACATACGAATAGCATTAATACGACCAATCTTTTTGTCAAGAACGAGAGCGATTGCCGAGAATTGTAGGACTCTTTTATAGTGATCCCATGTGAAGGACATTACACAGATAGGAAAGGTTGTGAAATAAGTGCGCAAACGGCTAAGGCGGACACACCCTGCCAGTTGGAATATATCTGCGTCTGACCTCGTTCAATATCCTTTTTCCAAACGAACAGTTTTATCGTCTTTGTTATTTCCACCCAAATGGACGCTAACCCCTTGAAGGGAGTTATTGTGACGTGCACACGAGAATCTCCCTACTCTCTCTTAAGCTCGTAAACTTGAGAGAAATATTGTATACTTACCTTCGGTTTGATGATTTCAGACAGATTGTTCTGTTGGAAACGACAGCACATAGGCATTTTATATGAAATTATGTACTATATTATCATAACAATATTTCAAATTAATCATAAAGAAAAATTGCGAGACAAACGAGCAGACGTGCAAAGTTAGGACAGTGCCATGCGAATTCCTATTTAATACTGCTGTTTACTCTGCTGAACCATTTGGTTAAAGATTCATATCAGGCTATCAAAGATTTGTCACAAAGAAAGTTACCATCTAGTTAAAAGTACTAGTTTAGTAAAAAAAAATTAAATTATTTTTATAAAAATATCAAAGTCAATAAAGTTTAGTCAAGTTTAAACTCAATAAGAAGGCCAACTTACATATAACTGACGGGTCCATTCACTAGGGTCAGAAAAATGTGTCGAAAAAAGTTGGAGTTTTTGTAGGGATCCCTAATTTTTCTAACAAGAATTGAGATGCAGAATATTAATGGTGAATAAATTTATAAAATCGGTATTTTTAAAATGTATTAAGTAGTTTTTAGGTTTAATTATTATCAAGTTATAAAAAAAATCATAACACATTAATAATACTGGTATTAAGTATAATGAATCTTAACAGAGAGTTAAAAAGTCGTACTTAATAATAAATAATATGTAATCAAAAAGAGACGAAGACAAAATCTAAAAGAACCTGTATATAAATAATTTATTGATTCAGGCGTTACTTTGTGGAAATCCATTGTAAGCAAGTGATGGATTAAAAATATCTTTGTAACAATTCCCGCGCTACTATAATTTCCCGAAAAATCGAGAAACTATTCAACACGACAGGTGTTTCGCCCTTACACAGGGCATCTTCAGGTAAGGTAGGAGCCTCAGAACAACGATGTCTTCACGACCAACGCTGAAACGAGAGTGAACTCCTTTCTGTTTTCAAGAAACTTAGATATATCAAACAAAACGGAATGAAAAATATTTACTCGCTTGAAATAACGGGCCGTTGTGCTAAGCCATTAAGTACTCGCTTTTATGTTACCATTGAGTTGTAGATGGATTTCTTAAGTGGTTACTATCATAAAGCACCAGATCTTTGGGGTTAGATCCTCACAGCTAGTAGTGCTCATTTCTGTGCTCCACAAGTTTAACAACATAACTTCGGCGGAAATATTTAAAGTTACTTACTCAAGGAGTTGACTAGGAGAACTTTAACTAACGCGACTGACTTAACAATGCGAGAGCGATGTTGCCCCGTTTCTTCGTGTACATTATTATGAAATGATATTTATATAATGTTCTCTTGCCTGGAGTTTACTTCAAGTACTACATTGCTTATTTTATTTAGTTTCATAATTAATTACTATTATCCCAATATCCTCGCACTATGTGAGAGAAGGCTCGTGCTCAGTAGCGGGACATTAATGGGCTGAGATGATGAATCAGGAATGGTATGAGCAAGCACCTAATTTGTCACACTTTCACGCCTGAACAGTTGGACCAAATTTTAATCACATTTATGATTATTATTATTAGCAGGCAGGCAGTTTGAAAATTGATTGCGCCTGTATCCAATTCATCTGCATCTAGTTCCTCTTAAACGGTTGCATGTGTTTGTACAGCTTGTTCTTGAATGAATTGACAGTGGGAGCTGACACTACATCTACCGGCAGTTCGTTCCACTGTCTCTCTACACGGTTGCCTAAGAAGTGCTTATTTGGGTTGTTGCTAGATAAGCTAGTGGAAAGCTTGAGGTGTAGATTTAGTATAGAGATTTATAGAACGGTCAACATAATAGGTTGGGGAAAAAGCCTTTTCGTATTTTTGTATGAAAAGTCAAGACATTTTTTTCAAAGTTTATTTACATTTATTTACAATATATATGTACCGTTTTGTTGAATAACTTTCTGCCATTTTGTGGGCAGAGACATTATCCCGTTACTGTAGAAACTTTGGGACTTCTGATCAAAAAAACGGGACAAATAGTTTTGGCAGTCCTCTCTTGAGGTCAACCTTACAGAACCTAAAGAATTCTGCAGAGACCGAAACAGGTGAAAATCTGAAGGCGCAAGGTCAGGGCTATATGGTGGATGCACTAGGACCTCCCAGTCGAACTCTCTTAATTTTTGCTGAGTGGCTAAAGATGTGTGTGGTCTAGCGTTATCGTGATTAAAGACCACACCCTTCCTGTTGATCAATTCCGGCCGTTTTCTCTCGACTGCTTCCTTTAATCTCATCAGTTGCTGGCAGTAAAGATCAGAATCGATGGTTTTGCCGGGCGGTAAAAGCTCATAATAAACAATGCCCTTCCAATCCCACCATACACACAGCATCACCTTATTTCGTGTTAGGCCAGGTTTGGCCACAGTCTGTGAAGCCTGGCCAAATTTCGACCACGACCTTTTTCGCACGTTCTTGTCGTACGTGATCCACTTTTCATCGCCAGTTATCAATCTCTTCAAAAACGGCTCGGTTTCATTACGTTTCAATAATGAATCGCAAATGAGTACACGGTTCATTAAGTTTCTTTAAGTGAGCTCGTGTGGCACCCAAATATCGAGCTTTTTTGTATAACCAGCTTTCTTCAAATGGGTCAAAACTGTTTTGTGGTCAATTCCCAGTTCTTCAGCTACATCGTAACTACTAATATGCCGATCTTGCTCCACTCTTTCAAAAATGGCGTCCATTTTATTCGTAACAGGGCGACCAGAGCGAGGTGCATCTTTAACATCAAAATTTCCGGACTGAAAACGTTTGAACCAAATTTGTGCTACTCTTGCTGACACTGCATCAGGTCCATAAACATCACAAATTTTTTTCACTGCTTGAGTTGCATTTTTGCCTTTTTTATAATAAAATTTTAAAATGTATCGAATTTCTTCATTAGATTCACTCATTTTTACGGAGAGAAAAACAAATGAAAAATAGCGGGAAACAACTTTTTTTTATTTTTTTCTTTTCTTTATAATGGAATCTTTTTAATGTTACCAAAACCAGACAGACACAAATAGTACAGTCAAAAAAATTTTATAATAAGTTTATACCTACGTTATGCGAAAAGACTTTTTCCCCGACCTAATATATTGCTGGACTTAACATATCCACTGGACGTAGTAGCCAAATAAAATGTGATGTAATTGAATAATTAGTTCTTATCTTATTTCGCTTTGCTATTTGAAATCGTGTTTTAGTTGTTTGAGCGCCGGTTTTAATACCTCTTAGAGTTTCATTAAAGGAACTTTAGTCACATATGATTAGTCCTCATAGTCTTTTAAAATAGTTAGACACATTTATACATTAGGCATCGTTATAGTTGCTGTATTGTATTCGGCTGTAAATATGAGCTAGTGTTATAGTGGCAGTATATACATTCAGGGAAGCTCAGATGTAAAAGCATATGTGTGACTGATTCAACTTGTGACTTACAAGTCATTTAATCCCAATTATATTAAATATCGTACTTATTTTTTGTAAATATGTATATACAATCCATAATAAGATTCGTCTGGGACTGGGAATTGAACATACAGCCTCAGAAGCAATGCATTTACACTGAACTTTAGTCATCTCTGTAAACATATTTAAATTACACCTTTACAGTGGACCATAGTTACCCCACCGATTGCCTAAGTGTTCTGAGTCATCATATCAGCCTTATAAAGTCTACTGCTGAACATTGGCCTCCCCAATAAATTACAATCTAGGTATTTGTCCATAATCACAACGCTGGGCATACATACATAAAATCACGCCTGTTTTCCCGAAGGGGTAGGCAGAGGCATACTATACGCCCACGTTTCGCTATTTATATTTTTGGTCCCACGTAATAGGTGGCGAGGCTATTGCCGCTTTCCGGGATATTTATGTTTGCCAGAGCCTCCTTGACCAGCAGGTGCACCACTTGCAAGTGAGGTTGGCTTGGGCTCCTCAGATCTTGGTAGGAGCCCTATACATCCTATATAACCCTTTTTTTTACGTCGGTAACAAAATGCATTTACGCACTGTCTCCCGGCCAAAGGGGGACCGAGAGAGGTGTGTGGGACTCACCACCGGCAGACACGACCGCCAGCAGTAATACCCACTAAAAATCTTCCGACGACGCCAGCCGCTTGTTGAGAAAGAGGCGGGGGCCAGTACCTGGGTTGCAGCTCTGACACCCCGCCTGTGGCCAACGTCCCCCGGACCAAAACTGGGAGGACCACTTCAGTGAGACGCAGTGGACGCGCCCCTCCTACCTTCTTGTGCGACCATAGCGTGTGTGGCCGACTTCTCGGAGGGTCCATGGTTAGACAGCATGAGCCCCCTGCCCCCGCTGCCTAAGACCCTCCTGGCGCTGCTTGACGGGCCCTCCTGGCCTGCACGCTGCGCCCTCTGCAGGTCCCTCTTAGTTTCCCCCCCGTGGTCAGTAATAAGGGCACTCAGAATCGCCAACTTCTGGGTGTTACCTTTTCCCGGCCTCCGGTAGGTACTCAGCCCCCCCACCACGCCAAGGTGGAGATCTGTTCGGGGGGGATCCCATACAACCCTATACAACGCTCGGCAGCAGGTTGGTAATCGCAGTTTAAGACAGTATATAGAATGACGCTGCTACCTATCATCCCGTTGGATTTCTCTTCGTCGATTCTTGCGATTCCCCGTGAGATGAGAGAGGGTGACACTATTCTAGACCGGTACCACACGGCATAACGGTGACCTGAGTAGTTTTATGATATAAAAAGCTTAACCCTCCGATTATATCAAAGAAAATTATTCTATGGTAACACAACAGTTTCTCAGTATCAAGCTCAACCTATCGTCTCACAGAGCGTCTAAGTAGCTCTGCTTTGAATAGGGAAGCTCTAGTTATCTTTTAAGTACGGGCGGCACAAAGAATGCAACACAAAGGCGCTGAGCACCTCACTTAGATTGGTCGACGTTCGATTCAATTGAGAGAAATCTATTGCAAGGAAGGTAACTTCAATATTATTTTTTGTTCTTATTTTTTTCAGATAAGAACGAATTTTTGTAGAGAATTTGTTTCTGGCTTATTAGCTCGACGATGTATTTTGCCTGCAAGTGCTGCACCTGCCGATCAACGGAGAAAGCTCTGGCGAACAATACAGTACTTGGCTTGCCACGTGGGACCAACATTATAATTAGCAAAATGTGGGCGTTTATTCCTTCCCTTCCTTCCTTCTTTCTTCCTTCCTTTCGGGGAAACAGGCGTCAATGTATGTATGTATATATTTTGGGTATCACTATAACTGGCTTCTTTACAATTATATGTCATGATATTGCTTAGTATCGACAGTTCATGTCTTAATCGACATGAAATTCAATTTCTAACTGTGTTTAAATTAGATAAGTAATTGGTCGAGATCGTCTCATAAAGGCTCTTCGTTATAATTAATTTGTTGATTCCAATAGTCTATCAGTAATCTATAATTATATCACGATATAATCTCTCATAATGAGCTTTTCTTAATCGTCTTTTTGTGTCTAATTGTAATTTCGAGGAACAGAAAGGGAAAATAATCTCGAATAATTATATCATAATTGATTGATCTCATATCATAATAATTGTATGACATTTGATATCAAGCGAAGGTCAGTGATCAGTGGTGGAATGTTAATGGGCTGCAAAGATGATCAAGTTTTATGCTCTAATCAAATCGACAAAAATGAGTTATTGCATACCTACTGGCTTTTGTGTGATCTACAGTTTATTACTGATTACATAAACATGAATGCGTTTATATAATTTGTACCATCCTCGAAAAATTGTTGTCGCTCCATACCACAGCCACATGTAGGGTGGTTTAGACAGAATTTTCTTTTACTTCAAATTCATCACATCTTACTGCTGTATGTTTCATTTATAATAATCAGTATCATGCAACCTATTGATTTCCACGACTCGCTCAATGCTAGACTGACAAAAACTCTGAAGGCATCTAAAGTTACAGCCAGGTGCTTTTTACATTGCAGCCTTCAACGCTAATAGTATTAATGTCCAACGGACTGTATTAGCTCAGTTCTTTATCGATCACCAAATGCCAGCTTGTTCGAAAGACATTTCTTAAACCCTCCTATCACTCACCGCCGATAGCCAACTATAAAGTTATACGCAATGATAGAATAGACCACGCTTGAGGCGGCACTCTTATCTATAACAAATGGGTCCTACACTGTATTTCTTTAGATCCCCCACAATTGGAAAACATTGAGGTCTCGTCTTGTCAACTGGCCATGATAGATCACTTAGCCATCAAATAGATTCATTCTATCTCAGCCCTTCCGCCAATCTCGTACAAATACACTGCTGTATGGGATCTGCGGTCATTCCAGCTGACGATTTCCATAGCAAAGACACATGGGTTGTTGACGGGCTGCTAGCATTCTCATTGACATTATAACTTTTATGACATATACTTATTTTCCGGTTGACTTAGTCAACCGCCTATTTACGTCTCGTTCTATTAAAGTTGGTCTCTGAAGATATATTTACTACCACCAAGAGAGTATGAAAATATGACTGGCCTAATCTATAAAAAGCCCTCGAGGATACCACCAGCATAGGGATATAACTTTGACGAACGATATGGCGTGGTGGCGAGTATACCCGCATTCCACTCCTGAGGTCGTGGGTTCGATTCCCACACAGGAAAAATATTTGTACGTATAAATATGAATATTTGTCCTGGTCTGGGTGTTTTTCTATGTATATTAAGTATGTATTTACAAAAAAAAAGTATTTAAGTATGTTTATCCGTTATTCAGTATCCTAGCACAAGTTTTTAATGATACTTATCTTGGAACTAAATAATTGGTGTAAGTGTCAGAAATATTTATATTTAAAATATTTATTTATTTATTTATAATTCAACACCTGAAATCTGGCTTACATAGCTATTGACCCTCATCAAAAACATCTCTGTACGCAGTGATTGGCAAAGTGTCAAGGCAGTTTCCAGAGGATCAAGAATAACTTTTATCATTTGTAGGTTACTCAATAGATGACTTCACCTACCACATGAACGATGACTTTTGTTTAAAGTGTACTTAAGGCTAAAGCAGTTTACATAGATCCCTATAATTCTAATTAAAAATACAACTATCAGGTATTATAAGTTTTCCAACTTCGCGAATGAAGACACGGGCACAGCTAATATATAATAATACTCTCAACAGAAATCACTACCATACCTTACGCGAATATAGATACACCTAAATCGCGCAAATGGCAATATCGTACGAATTCGACGTGACGACGACGTCTCAATACTCTATAGATGTCATAACATTGTAATATAAGAGGAGCCTATTTGTATAAAACATTCTTCCTAATGCGAGTCGGATGAGTTCAGTATCAATGGCTTCGACGTGATCGAGTAGAATATTTTCATTTGCTACCCGTTTCTTTTCTCGGCTGTTTCATAAAAAATATATAGCACAGACGAAGCACGAATACGTTCACCAATGACATCGTAAGGAAATGACAGTATTTACCCACAATGAAGGGTTTTGTATGTTTGATGTGTGTAGGCTCGTAGCTTTCGAACAGCTTAACCGGGTTCTATAAAAGTGTTTTGGCTCGTGAAATTAGCGAGATTAATGCCAGTAATTAAAAAAATCTTATCAAGCTTGATGATTTTTCAGTCAAAATTTTGAAATTGTTTGTCAGTATTTTTTTTTTATTGTACGTGATTTTAATTTAATTTTAACATATTTATTCATGTTAAGGCTTGAGTAAGTATAAAAACTTATTACAGCACAAATGATTAGTGTTTATTCAATCTATTATGGCTCCTAAACTGTCTACCATATAATTATCGTCCTCTTGTTGTATATTTCCACTTCTTAATTTTTATCGTTAATTGAAATCATATATTGCATGTCACATGCTTAGGCACCAATGTAAAAGCTGTGCATGACTAACTTACATATCGTTTATATATGCGCTGTAGGGCTGCTATCATTAAAGGTATTTTAAATTTTTAAAGCTGTTATTGATAAATACCAATTTGTTAAAACGTACCCTATTGATAATTCATAAAATATTTGAAAAGACTAGAAGTTATTCATTCTAAATTTTAAGTATATCATTACAAATTCTTATGTGGCTTCTATGTTACGTTGTATGTAATTACATTTTAAACTTTACTAGTCATTGCATCCAGACATTATATATCCCTATTTAGTATTGTAAACTGAGATTTTAGCTATTAAGTATCATAGTTTAGATAGACTGTATCGTATAAGTCAAAACTATGGTAACGATTACATCTTAAGGTGACTGAATATTATGTAACATTCTATACTTAAACCACATGTAACGTAATAAACCATTTGAATTGAAGGTTAATTAGATACCCGAATGCGCGGGGCTTAAAATAATTTTAACTTATTTACTCGACTGCTAAAAATAAAGAGAAGCTTTCATCTACATAGTTGAGTAAGACTTTGTATTTCATTAAATAATTGTAATTATTTGCTCGTAATAAAGGAATTTAAATTTAAATTATCATGTTCGAAACGTTTCAAACTGTCTGCCTGATCTGGTCAGGTCTGAATTCTCAGATTTCGTTTTCGGCAAGCTGTCTCACACAGATTCATAAACAGAATGTGTATTTACGTAGAAATTCTGAAGTAGAAAACAAACAAATTCCCCAACAGTTCTCTTACAAGTGAATTGTAGCAATATGCGTTTTGAATTCACCGAAGTGATGCGAAGCGACTGTTTGATATTCGCGCCATCGCACAGCAGCCAGTTAAGGAAAGTTAGAAACAATTTCTGTTATCTAAATAGGAAAGAAGTTGTCGGGACGTCCCTGAAGGCTTGAGTAAGTAGATTCGTCGTGTTTGAGTTATTTTACAGGCCACTGCTCATTTTTGCCGGAGTCGACGGCGGCATTACTTGCAAACTTGTTTAAAATTCTACGAGCTGTAGAGTCATCGCCATTAGGTGGTTCCTAATGACATTTTATCCCTCTTATCGAACTTTGTTCCGTATAACTGAGCAATAATAATATGCAAACTATTAATATTTACCTTCATAAAAAGTCTTAACAACAACTTAATAGAAAGAGCAAGTTGTTTTGTTTTTGCTCAGTTATTATGTTTCTATAATTAGGCGTACAGGGATCCTTGTAAGGTCTGAGGAAGACAAGCTAACTTCACTTGCTAATGGTGTTCCAGCCAAACAACGGACGAACGAACATAAAAGTTTCCGGTAAGCGGCAATAGGCCACCTATTACCTATTACGTTGGACCAAGAACATAACTGGCGAAATGTAGGCGTATAAAGATGTAACAGATAAGTTTAAAATTAAATCATATTACTAGGAATTAGACGTTTTATTGTCGGTTTTTTATTTAATCTTGTGGAAGTGTGCCGTTCCGTCGTTCTCGAATATTTTCCGGGGATTTCGCCAAACGGCGCATAAATATCGTTTTTATGACATATTAAATTCCTCTAAACGTTAAATATGCCATTCACATGTTTGAAGTGTTCTTCTAAAGGGCAAAGATTTGAAAAATCGACCCTACTTCAACAAATTGCTGGTTTTATTATTAAATCCATATTTTCTTAAATATAAAAAAGCCCTCGAGATGGATAATGGTTGTCGAGGTGAAGCAGCGTTTTTAAAGAGCAATACTTGGGTGACTATGGGTGACTGTTTTATTCATACAAACGTCTATGTAGTCATACAATACCCTGGTGTTGTAATGATAATCTGTTTTACGGAACGCCTAAATGTGAAGGATATAACATGCTGCAACCACCACGCTCCTCCCTGACAAAAATACTAATCGCTGTATACATATATTAATTATTGTGCTATATTAATACATTGCTACATCTACTCATAATAATATTTGAGCATAAAGGTGATAGATAAGACATTGATAATGCTTTTCACTTTCAGTTTTTTTAAAGAGATTGCACTTGAAAATAAAATTCTTCTCATTTTTCCTAATAATCTTCTAATAATGCCTATGTTTGCCAATATGTGCGTTTAGTGATGACTTTATGAAGATATCATATGACGTGGAAATGAGCATTTCCATAAGCTATCATGCAAATTTGATCGTAGTACACACGCACGCGCTCATCCACTGAAGTTCATTATACCACGACCGGCATATTGACGACTTTATCAAATATTTGCTTCATTTTCACGAAAATCCTTTACTTTTATCTCGTATACAATATGTCTTTGGAGGGTGCAGAAATTGATAACTTTGCGGTTTTTCATGAAGTTAATTAATTCATACGGAATGCTTTTAAGTTTGCTTGTTTTTGAGTCATACATTTCATATCGAATATGATAATTATAAATAAAATAAATAAATAAATATTTTCTGACAATTACCCCAATTATTTAGTTCCAAGATAAGTATGATTAAGAACTTGTATTATGGATACTAAACAACGGATAAACATACTTAAATACTTTTTTTTTGTAAATACATACTTAATATACATAAGAAAACACCCAGACCAGAACGAATATTCATGTTCATGCACACAAAGATTTGTCCTGTGTGGGAATCGAACCCACAACCTCTGGAGTGAAGTGTAGGTATGCTGACCTCCACGCCATATCGGTCGTCAAAACCATGTAACCATTTAAGTTATGCCATAACTTATAGAAATAGTTTATTGATTTCAATATAATTACTTATGATATGTATGATTGGCGATTGTTCATAATCCATAGAGATTTATAACTTTATTATTATCTTGAATAGATTGCTTATAATCTCTCGTGTGGACATTCACTACGGGAAAAGTTTTAAGAAATTGGTATTTTGACAGTGGCGGGTCAGTTTGTTTATGAAAACCTGGTATATGTACTGATCAATTTAGTAAGAAAAGCTGTATGAATAACCTAAACACAAGGAATAAGGATACATAAGTTGTACCTGCCACTAGGCTCCAAAAGATAAACAAATCATTAAAAGGTCAATGTGTGCGCCAAAATCCCTAGCAATATACAGCAGTTAAGTCTTTTTTTTTATTTACGTCGGTAACAAAATGCATTTACGCACTGTCTCCGCAATTAGCGGCTTGTTGACAAAGAGGAGGAGGGCCAGTACCTGGTACGTCCCCCTGACCAAAACCGGGAGGACCTCCTCAGAGAAACGCAGTGGACGCGCCTCTCCTACCTCCTTGTGCGACCATAGCGTGTGTGGCCGACTTCTCGGAGGGTCCATGGTTAGATAGCAGGGGCCCTCTCCTGGCCCGCCCGCTGCGCCCTCCACTGGTCCTTCTTAGTTTCCCCCCCCGGTAGCCAGTACTAAGGGCACCCAGAGTCGCCAATCTCTGGGTGTTTCCTTTTTCCTAGCGCTTCCTGCGCCCTACCGGGAGGTACTCAGCCCCCCCACCACGACAAGGTGGAGACCAGTCGGGGGCGACAGCAGTTAAGCCTAAATAAACTTAAGCTAACAATAAAACGCAAACTGTCTTCAAAGGGATACTATTCTATCAAAGACTATATGGCAGATAAAAAAAGCTTGGGATTAAACTGCCGTTTCATACAGGCTATGAATGACTTAGAACATGAATATTGTCAATGTTATATTATATTGCATTGTATAGCTTCACAGAAAAATGAAGATTGTAATTCAAGTACTCAATGGATAAATTTAAAAGAGCATAGCTTGTGAGTTTCTTGCCAGTTCTTACAGAGCGGTGGCTCGGAGCTGGCACTTAGATTCATTTACACTGAATTTTTTTTAGTTTCTAAATTGTTTATTTGCATATAAGTGAATCTAAGCTTTTTAGAAAAAGCTTTAAGATTTGTCCTGTGTGGGAATCGAGCCAACGACCTCAGGAGCGGAGTGCCGCCACCACGCCATATCGGTCGTAAATTAAAGACATTGTTTGAATGGGAGATTCTTATATTTAAACTATGTTCATTGTTTTCTTTTAGCATAATCAGGCTAATTAGTAGGATAATTGAAGTCGTTTGAATCTTGTATTTATGGTAGTTGAAGTATTAATATCGAAGAATATTGAAGATACTTACAAGAACTTTGCTAATTTTTCATATTCTTCGAACACATTTAATTTAACATAATTTAGAGGCTGTCAAATATATACTCAATGACAACTTCTTGTCATGCTTCTTACGGTACAGGCGAATATGAGGAGGGATAAAGTCGCATGCATTAACGGCTTAAAGTGCGTTCCACAGGAATAGTTGGCGTCGGAGAGCTGCAAGCTGCTAAGACCAATCTAAACGTATTATTGAGTTTTAAAGATGTGTAACATTGGACGGCAGTTGACTGATTAAATGAAGTTAGCAATATGTCGTAGTATCGAGTTCGACAGGTGCAAGTTGGCAAGCATTGGTGCGTGAGAAAACTTGTTAAAGAACTGAAATGTGCAATTTGAAGCTTATTTCATAACACATCAGCAAAGGTGCTGAGAGGAATCATATGCATGGTCATATTTCAAGATATCCTAGCCAGCAGTTTTATTTTCCCCTCCATCATTGGTATAAGGAGATGAAAATCCGAGAAAATCCTTCAGGGATGCCAACATTAGCATATTTATTAGTATCACCCCAACCAAACCACACCGCCACGGATCTGTAATCAATAATGACTCGAGCGGTATTATAATAAAATTGGTATAACTCTCGTTGTATATTACTTATTTTACGACCTTCACGACTTGTCGAGTCATCAAGCTCTCTACTGAATTGTGCGTGGTAGCATTATCAAGGCTAAAGGTTATTTTAAGGAAGAAGTAAGAATGCACTTGAGACTTGAGTTCGCTTTCATTGATAATGTCTTGACTCGCCAGCTACTAAGACGGTAAACTAAAGATCATCATATTATACTGTCATCATATTATATCCTATTTCAAAGAAATACGTTTACCTGATGGTAAGTAATACTCGTGCCCATATCAATTACTCGTGCAGTGCTATGTAAGAAAAACGTGAAAAATAATAAAGTGACATAAGCTGTTAAGTCTCCAAAGCTTAGACAGAACTAGCTCAAACTTACATACCTTCTAGCACAATTTGAAACAGTACAACATTTAGTGAAAGTACTAAATATCGTACTGTACCTACGGCGTCCTCCTTATCAAGATAGATTATTTATTAAGGTCGTAGAATCACGCAGAATGCTTAGGGTTCGTCAGTGGACGTCTTTGGGCTAATGATGATGATTAATGATTAAACTAAAATTTTATTACTTTTTTTCATAATTTCGTAATGAAAATAATTACATACAATAACAAATACCGGTTCTGTTCCTACATACGCATAATGCTGGAAATCAATGCCATGGTATAGCTGGCTCGGTTCATATCAAAGATATGCCTGTTGATGCACTTTTAGGTTTAGTTACTTTGTTCTTGTTAGGTATTTGTGCCGTATCAGTGCCGTATCAGTGCCGTTGTATATCTCTTTCATAACTTCTGTCTTTGTGTTCCTTTATGTGCATAAATTGTTAAACAAATAAAATATTTTATTTTGGGCCGTAAAAATATTGTAATGAAATAAAAAATCGCCGTCATATTGTGTTACTGTTTATGATGTGGTGTAAGGTTCAGGCACATTACTCATATATAGAAAAAAGAAAAAGAACTTATTCTGTGACAACATCAAAAGAAATCAGATACATTATATTTAAGTAACTATAGTATATTATAGTATAGTGTGCCATTGTTCAATTGTACAATGTTAGTAAAGTAAGTAAGTATGAAAAAAATATTATTTCAATAATCCTACTAGCATTCATTTTTGCACTGGTAAAAGATTAAAACTTGACCAGATTCTTTCCCAATTCTTTTCTATTCAAACAACGCAGCGGTGAATGGGCAAGTTAGTTTTCAATGTTAACTTAGCGATCATAAGAGTTTTATTAAATTTTTAACTAGATGAACGGCCACACAATAGAAAACCTATTGTTTGTCGATTATTTGGCGATCAAAGACATAATAAATGATTTCGACATGGAAATATTATTTATTTTACCAAGTGATGACCAGAACGAGTTGTAAAATACATTATAGAGTCAGTTGAAGAAATCAGTCATTTTAAAAACATCAATAGTTAAGTGCCATAATAATGACACTGGTTTTGTTTCCTTTATTTTCTATGGCTACGAAAACAATACTGGGAGATTGCTAACAGTATTTATTTTTACATATACAGTTTTATTATTTTGACGGAAAAAATAATGAATTTTGTTAACAAAACTTCTATTGAACACTATCAAATGATATTTTAAATGAAATCTTTAACCCTGCTCCTCACTAAAACATCATACGTTATGTGGAAAAGGGTCTAAATGCGAGTGCAAGAAATGAATTTTCATACTCATGTTGCACTCTCCTAGCCCTTGCAAGTTCGATAGCATGCACTCAACAAGCCCGACATGGTTGTCAGATTTATTTTTGCCTAGGAAATTATTCATAACAAAACAAATGAATTTTAAGCTTTTGATTCGACTTCAGTCATTGATTTAAATAAATAAAGGAACTTTCACGAGTTGCATAATCTGTGGTCCATCGCAAAAACACAGTACACTATTTTATTTTAGGTATAAATGATAAACAGTTTTCACAAAGTCCGATATAGGTTTTCGATATTTTGTAGAAACTGCTACTTGACAACTTACCACAAATACAATCGGGATTAATAATAAGAATACCATTTATTGGTTCCATATTTGTGTTAGTGCTAATGTGCTCAAAATTATTGTAACTCGTTACCTCTTATTTAGCAGCTCGGTTCGATTTCACGACATGGCTTGAAACCCAATTACTAAGAATCGGACCGTCTACCCTTCTTGCTTTGCCATCCAGGATGCCGTTTGCGCTGTCACGAAGACGTCGCATCAGAGAGGCTATTTGTTTGTGAACAATAGACCCAAAATAATTTATTTCTGCTTCCGCGAACATCCCAGATGCGCTACAGAGTGGCAGCCCTAACAGCATCCTAAAGGCATTATTATACTGTACGCGTAGAGCCCTGAAAGTTCTTGAGTATAATTGATCTACAAGCTGCAGGTGTAAAAGCTAAGGCCATAAGCCTTAAACAATGTTAATTGAACGCTTGTGGAACAACTTGCAAACCTGCGAACCTACATATTACTCCAAACGGCCAGTACCCTATGCTCTCTTTTAATGTCCATGTCATCCTTCGGTGTTGCGTTAACAGCGTCCCAGATTCTTAAACTTTGAGACCACTTTCAAAGCTTCCTGAGGGCGCTGATTAATGGGCTTAATAACACAATATCATCAGCGTAACTTATGTTATTTATGAAGTTCAATACCAATCAGCTGATTGACATACAGATTTATTTATTTAAATAGCTTAGGTAAAGTAGTTCCCCCCCGTCTATGGCAATGATATGTCATCAATCAACTTTTTCCACAGTTAATTTTAACATACAAGGTCTAAAAAACACGCATAAATATGTGTCTTCCTGTCTGTATAGTACCGGACAGTGTGCTTAAGACAAAGTAATGCAGTCCCAGTGGAAAGTCCCGGCCTGAAGCCAAACTGAGCGTCATGTAAGACAAGATGTTCATTTAGATGTTTGTCAAGCACTAATATGCTCCAGAACCCATGCTGCAATAGTAGCCAATTAGATGGGGAATAGTTGATGATGTCCGAAACATCTCCTGTTTGATTTTTTACTACCAAGGTCTTCATCATGCTCTTAGGTAAGTATGAGTGTTGAATACAAATATTTAAATGCATGGAAAGCACTCTAAGCAAATAAACACCTGCATGCTGCAGATGCTCAATGCTAAGGGAGCCGTGGCTTGGAGACTTGCCACGTAGCATACCTTTCACTATCGCTTCGGGCATAAAGGGAATAAGAAAAAGAACCCTCTTCAAAATACTATTTATAGTAGAAAGTGATTAGACCAATTAATATTATGACACATACTTACGTTTATAACAAACAGTTTTCCAAGAAGCTTTTCATACTATACAATGATCTAACCAGCTTGTTGTACCAATTGCATTGCACTAATATTAGTGTCTAACTTCTAACACTTAAACCTATATAGGAATAAGTGTTAGAAGTTTTTTTTGAATAGGACATCATTAATTGACCATCCCCCGCAGTGGGTGGAGCGGGAGGATATGTCAGACTTCTACTGACTAAAAACCATCCATGATCCTTCTTTTGAGCATGCTCGTACCGACGCCGCGGTAACCCCTTTGAACAGGCCCACAACAAGTGTTAGAAGTATCCCTATTATTCAATTCAATTTATTTATTGCCATCTAAGTGTACATAAGGTATTAAGAATTAATTATTATTTCTATATCTGCACACAGCTAACTGTGTTCCAAAGATACCACAAAATATAATTTTGATTAATTTTAACAGCACGTGGTAGTGGGGGTTTGTGGAAACATCGATACAGAGTTTATGAACACAACGAAAAATACTTTTCAAAACGTGATACTAGAAGAATGTTTGTAGGCATATGCAATATTTTCAATAAGTCGTTCGAAACCTTCGATTTCGTTTTAAGAGCCTGAGGGCTTGAGAACCCCGCGCACCTTTATACTTTATCGTAAAGCTGTTTGTTTCTATTACCCAAAAAAACAAACAGTTAAGTTTGTATTTTTATAGAGCAAAATGAAAGAAAACAATATGTGAAGCTAAATGGCCTTTTTGATGAATCAGTTTGGATTTTCTGGCACTGAATATCGGCAGTGACGTCACATTAGGTGTTCAAAAATCGGCACGCTTTCAATTTTGATTTTGATTTCAATACAAATCATGATACTTGCGTTATCTATTGTACATCTGTATCTATGGAGGAGACCATAATAATGTTATAGCAGATTAAGATTACATGTGACCACTAATATATCAAAAAGTGAGTAATATCTGCATACTTATAAACAAAAAAAGCTTAGTTTTCGAATATTGCTCGGGTTATGCTATAAAAATATTTCGACCGATTCTTTGGCGGCTCAAAATTGATCGACGTGGAAAACAGTAATGTAAAATAATAGTTATAGTTTTTTATATCCAAAAATACTAACGGCATAAAAAATCAGAGACAATTGTAAAATTATAAAAACTTCTTTATACACTCGATTTTCTTAAACTAATCCAGTATCTGGTAGATCTAACAAACAAAAAAGGGCAAAGCAAATTATTCTTCTTATAAAGCCTCTCTTGAAAATAACCCCTTCGAAGCCAGGGTTTTATCCACACGCGATGTTATGCAAATGTAATGAGGAGATATCCTTTCTTGCCAACAGCGATCACTCACAGAAGACACATTTAAGCATAACTATAACTTGGATGAATATTTTAAAACGAAAGTGCTCTTCGTACAGTTTTAATATTAGTAATGGGTTAGGAAAACACAGTACTTACCTAAACAAAAATATGAAAAAATTGGTTCACTAGATTAAAGCGTCGAGAAAGAGTACCTACAACTTTTTATACTTTTCGTTATATTCGATAGTGATGCGATAGTATCGTATTTTCAACGATATAAAGTTCAGTGTTGCTATCACAAGTTAAAAAATTACTTTAAATTGATCGATATACTTTATATTGCAGAACATTGTTGCTTTTAGTAATTGTTATATTTAAGCGATTTTAACTCTGCGAGACTAGATGATCGGAAACGGTCCACCAGTTTAAAATCCTTGGATGGCTTACCGTTTATATGACATTTGATATCTAGCGCTTCCGTACTTCGAAAGGCACTTAGGCCATGGGTCTTAGTTATAACTTCATGTGGCAGTTAATCCAGGTAACTGTCTTATTAGACGGCTGGCAAAAAATAATTGCAGAGAGCGACAGTGCCTTATAGTGGAGCAAGACCAGAGTTCTTTTCACCTTAGTTTGTGAGATGAGACCTGAGCCCAGTGGTGGAATGTAAGCAGGCCGATTACACAGTAATAACAACAAAATATCCAGAAGTCAATTAATTATTAGTGCGGTGTAACTTATATCCAACATCGCTATAAGCAAACACTTCAGACTTTGACAGCATTAAACTATCAAAACATGATAATATCATATATATTATATAGCCAAACATAGATATATATTATATACCCAAAAAACACACAAAACATAAATCCCTTAAGTACAGAAATGAATAGAGAATACTTGGCTTAGGCTCGTATCTCATTCTATAAGTACGACTTAGGTCGAGTTCAAAATGAAAGAATAATAAATACGCTTTGATAGTTCACACAAAGCTCTAGCCCCAAACTAAGCTTCGCTTATATTTTGGGTATTAGTTAACGTATAAACATATTTACTAACTTTTTTCTTAGTAAATAACTTATGGGAAATGTTAGGGAACAACCAGACCAGAAGAAATATTCGTGTTTACGTACAATAATTATCCTGTGTGGGATTGGAACTCATGACCATAAGAGCAATAGGCAAATATATCGACCGATATGGCGGGGAGGTCAAAATACCTGTACTTCACTCCAAAGGTCGTGGGCTCGATTCCCACACAGGACAAATCTTTGTGTGCTTGAATATAAATATTTGTTCTGGTCTGGGTGTTTTCCTATGTATATTAAGTATGTATTTACAAAAAAAAGGTATTTAAGTATGTTTACCCGTTCTTTACTTTCCGTAACACAAGTTATAATGATACTTATCTTGGAACTAAATAATTGGTGTGATTATAAGAGAATATTTATTTATGTATATCGGTCGTCAAATTATTGCAAACTATAGCTCTGCTCAGTTTCAAGCTAAATGGTGCTGTGTGAGATGTTAATGATACTTATAAATTTATTAACGAATCGTCTTCCTTTACTACTCCATAAGTTGTGTGAAACCTAATGAGCATAATAATAACAACTTAAGAATAAAATAACTGCAATAATTACTTGGTCCTGTCCCGTAATTATTGTTTAAACTATCAGTAAATTTAATTTTGTTGAGAACTTAACAAGAAGCAATTAAGAATAATAATTCTTGTTGATAGAATGAATGATTTGTGTTTCATTTTAATATTACTCATGTAAAATAAATACATATTCTCTTACAATCACACCAATTTCTTAGTTCCAAGATTATTTTGTAAATTCATACTTAATATACATAAAAACACATTCAGACCAGAACAAATATTCGTGTTCATGCACACTTAGATCTGTCCTGTTTGGGAATCTAACCAACGACCTAAGGAGCGGAGTGCTGGTACACTGATCTTAACGCTTTATCGTTCGTCAAAATATGTTACATATGTATACAAACTACTAGATAACTTAGAATGTGATATTTTGATTATTACTATTATTTGTTAAAAGCTTATAATCATTATTCAAACCGTTGTAATTTAACATTAAGTTTATTGTGTAATAATTTACCAAATGAAGCTTTAGGCAAAAGGCGGACAGTAATAATTTATTGGAATAGCGTAATTAAACGTTTCAAATAATATTGCAGTGGGTAAGCGGTACTAATAATTACCATTTAATGTTAGGCTATCGTAACAACACCGCTATTTCTTTAAATAAAAATAAACAAACAGATTCTAAGAATAACGTGACGTTGACAATATATCTAAACGGTGTTGCTTTTTTACCCCGGATGAAGATAATCATCAATATTATCTAAATAACCTCTAAATTTGCGCAAAAAATATACTAACATTTAACTCCTCGTTTATATAATATTCTAGGCTAGGAACATTGTGTTAAAGAATAAAGTAATAATGACATAAAACAATATTATTTGTTTAGCTGCAATTTAAGGACTATGAGTCAATAGAAATATTTTTGCAATAAATATAATATAAATACAAATTTAAACATGCATGTACACACACACACCCACACTGATACACACACATAAGCACACACAAATCAAGTAGTACATTTTTATTACTATATCATTTGGAAGACGCTCTGGCTCACTGGCTTCTGAAATACAGTTTATTACATAGTTCGGTAGCATAAATAAAATCATTTAATATGTACATTGTTTAATGCACACTATAAAGATTTACTGTTAGTTAGCTTACAGAAAGAAGAAAGAAAAATCCGTGGCACACAATAAACATACAGTAGAACAGCTAAAGTCCCTGTCTCAGTAAGTATGTCTTGAATATTCTCCACAGACCGAAACAACGGATCATAAAATGTCTTATCTATAGTTATTTAATATTTAGGAAGTAAGAGCAATCCTCAAGAACAGTTTTGCCTCGGTAAACGGCAGTTCAACAGTTACTACAATGCCATTACAGGTTAACATTCGAATAACGTTTGCTAGCCGATAGCAATAGCGATTTGTACCAAAATGTTATGTTATGACCAGTTCGTTCTGAATTGCATGGAACTGACAAGGATATTACGACGTTGTCACTACAAACATTTCGATGTCGAAATTCGAAGTTTCGGATATTGCGTTGTCACATAATCATAATCGATATGTTTTTTTTGTTATATACTCGTAACTTAGCATACATTGAATAAATATCTACCTATTTTAAAAACTTTATTGATTTATTCGACGTGCTTAATTTTTTTGTAATATATTTATCAAAGAAGTTGACTTTCATTCCGTTTGTGCCCATTGCTCGACATGGTCTTGCTGTGATTGTTACACATAACTGGATATGTTCTATCTCTTCATTATTATAACGTACCTTTCTCTACTCGTCACCAAGAAGCCTTGCCTCGATTAGTATATATAAACTGAATCTATTTTGATACGATGATTCGAATGGTTGGAGCATTCGGTTACATAATCCAGTGGTATTCTCATGTCACTGATTTACTACTTAAATGCATAATTGGCTAAAGCTTTTTTGACCATTTTCATTTTTATATCTTTGTCTGTTGTGTATGTTAACTTTTAACTTAACATAAGCTTAGTACTCGTCTTAACATAAGCGCAGTAGCTTATCTACCCGTGTAAAAAATATCCTAGCAAAGCTGCAGCGTCTACAAAGATATCTCGAAAATTTTATATTTACAAATATTGATTTAAGACAATAGGGATGGTATGCAGTGGGGATTGCATTTGGATTATCAATAAGATAAATTGACGATGAAAGAGACATAACATCGCTTTTTTAGGCCGCCTGCGATCACAACAAGTGCAATCCTTCTAAACGTTAGCCAAATCAAAACGAAATTGCCCCATGCCATATAATTATTATAATATTCCAACACAAAATGGAAGGACAGTTTTCTAATCATAAGTTTTTTAGCGTAAGAGATTCAGCAGACATATGAGGGAGACGATACGAACGCATTGATTGCCGCGTCGGTTTCCACACCAAACGCAATTGGCTTTACCTTTTGTCCGTATCATTGTATGCTGGGTGGAGGTGGTCGTATGCAAATATAATTGCGGGCCGGTGCAGCGGACGGCCGCGCATTAAGCCCGCTTTGTGCGAGGATGACTCGGTCCATTTCACGCCGCTCACCAAATTAGGCGTTCCACTCTACGCTAGTCAACTTGTACAGCTAAGCTGTGATTCGATTTCGCCCTGTGACATTTGGATGCGTAAATCATCGGTACACGCATTAATTACAAGAGAAGCTCTTCTGTCATTGGTTGTCAAGGAATTAAAGCTTTCAACAGAGTACAGTGAGAAAAATTGCGCATCCGTACAGCCTGAAATCTGGCATAAACAATGTCAAGTATTTGATTTCTAGTATTTGTAGCTATATTAATAAGAATAGCAAATAATCACCGGAGGAGCTTAAAGTATGGAGTAGGTACATTAGGCGCACTTAGAGCGCTTCCTAATAGAGTAGACAATACTTTTCGCGTACCATTAGATAGGCTATGAGTGTATGTATGTATGTCATGGGTGCCAACTTGAATTATGAAAACACAAAATTCGAATTACAATTAGCCTCGTGTTAAGTGAATATTTGCATTATTCTTAAACTTTTTATTTATGTGTGCAAAAAAGGTTTTTTTTCTGCGGTAGTTTTAGTCACCATATAGATTATTTCATGATATCTTTCTTCGTCTTTAATAAAATCATGTCCGTATTCAACTAGTAATGTATTAAAACGGCGTCGTATGCAAATGCCATTGAATTGCCAGTACGATCTTGCATTAGAGCCGCTTTGTACGGGGGATAACCTGGCCTGTTTCCCGCCCCTTAACAAATTAGCCAATTCAGTCCATGGTTAGGACACTCACCGCGGCGCCTAGATTTACTGGATTCTATGGAACCAGGAATATTATGAACGTGGCTTGAGTGGCTCGTTCATTAAAAGCTTCTTAAGCAATAAGACCAGCTTAAATTAACGGGGCAGAACAGAACGGGCTTCGCAGCGCTGACCGTGGATAATACTACTTAACCCTTAAACGTACCAAAAAGAGTTACGTAAAGATTCACTGCATTTGTCGCATATCTTTAAAAAAAAGAATATTTTAATTTTTACTAAGTAAAATTAGGAAAATTATTTTCATTCTTTAGACAATGCTATATTTCAAAAAATGTGTTACCAATAATACTGCTTTTGCAAAAGTTTTTGTTTTGAAGTTTATTTAGTTTTTTGTTAGTCACATTACAATATAAATAAATGTTATATAAATAAAATGTAAACTTTATATGCTTGTAAATGACTTACTGAGTTAGTTATTGTGATTAGGCCAGACACGTTTAACTAATACATAAATCAAAATAATTAATTATAAAGTCAAATTACAGGTGTTAAGTGGCGTCCCTCTATCTAATCAAGCTTTATCATAATCATGCCTTACAGTCATGGACGGAGTTAGCTGATATTGGGCCTCTAAAGTTTTATCCTGTTAATGTGTTTCCGCTTGATGCAGACAAAGTAGCAAGCCACAAGACCATTCATTCTGCTATATAGATTTGATATTTTTTTGTCACTAAAATAAATGTCTTGGCATTTAATGTTACGTTCTTTGTAAGTAATATAGGCTTATAAGCGATAAAATTAGGGATCCCTACGAAAACCGCAATAATAACCTAAGGTATAAAATATTTTATAAATGGCTGCTGAAGCGAAACGAGAGTGTGGCAGTATTACTAGTATTACTTAAATAAAATAGCGAACTTACAATCAATTTTCATTTTACACTGATTTACATTTTACAGCATGGGCTTTTCTGCTATTGTGGTTTATTTTAGAGATAAACAGCTTACGCCGCGTGGCTACCTGCTTTGCACAATATTATCTGTATTTTGCAGCAATGTGGGGCCACAGTACGGAAGTTATAAATAAGATAAAATAAATTTAATTATTATACAACTGGGAAACGTAAGAATTAATAAGAAGTCGTTGATTTATTATATTTACCTTAGAAATCTGCAAAAAAAATACAGTATAGTAAAATAAAATAAAATATACTTTATTGTCTTTAAGATCAACATGATCATTTAGATTCGTCAAACATTCAGACACAAAATTGAAATTCGATATATTTTTTTAACAACAGTAAAAGAGATATGAGCTGTACAATAATAAAGAAATAAAAGCAAATGGGTTCTTTGTCAGAATTTGTCAAGGTTTGTCAGTTTATTCGTCTGTTAACTTATAAACCACTTTAACTGTTGTGCTCAAGACTATTTTCTTTTAGTTATTCATTTTATTTTAGTTATGTCTAATTTGCACCAGTTATGAGGAAGATAGATATAATAATATGTGAAGAGGAAGTCCCTCATTATTTTAAATTCAGTCGGTTAAGTCCTTATAGGTCCCAACAGTCCTTAAAAAGGTTTTTTATATTATTGCACTGACTTGGGTAGTTTCTATTGTCCCCAGGGTCTCTATTCAACGTCAAGTTGAATGGGATATGAGTCGTACGCGGGCATAGTTTGGCTCAGTACGACTTGATTTGATACTTACTTTCAGTCTGTCTCGTCTTTAAGTGTATAATCAGCGTATGCGTTTGTGAAGTGACACAATAAGCATATTTTTCCTACCTATCTACTTTATATGGAATAATGGGTAGGAAAATCCTAAGACGTAGAAAAATACGTTGAATTGAGAAATATTCTCAGAAAGAAGCTCTGAATGACTATTATCTGGTAACAAAGGTGGTTGAATTTTTTCATACTATTTTTGCTTTAGTAAGTATTCATAAAGGAATAATAAGATATTATTTTGATTGAAATCTATATAGGGAAAACTAATAAGTTTGACAGTAGATAATCATATTTTCATTACCAAATAATACCAGTATATTGTATAAACGCTTCAGAATTGGTCATTACAATCACCCAATAATATAATATTGATGAATGGAGAAGATGGATCATAGTCATATCAGTTTTATAGAGTCGACTGCTGAATATTAGCCTACCCAATAAATTACATTCCATTGGGGGTATTTGCCCATGTTCACCACGCTGGGCAGGGGGGTTGGTAAACTCATCCCTAAAGTAGGTACTTCATTATTTTTTTGAACTATTCATATGTAATCTTTCAACGTATGTAACTAACATATTAAATGTTGTTCTATTTATTTTAAACAAAAGGTAATAGCGTAGATTCAATGCGGCTCACCATCACTATTTTAGTACATTACATCTACCGAAACATTGAAGCGATCGATTTTAAATGACACCCTAACTGTCACCCAGCCAATGACTGACCAAATAGACTAGGTGATCGTTTTTTAACTCTTCTGAACTCGGATATAAACTTGCTTCATAAAAATAAATCTACCATGGAGGTAAAAGTTACCTTGGGTACTTGGCAAAAAGCCGTGCTTGGCATAATATAACTAAAAACAAATGACAAAAAAACAGCAATCCCAAGTTTAATATCGGAACAGTGATAGAAGATGGCTGAAAAAGTTGCACGTTCACCTGTGCCCCACAAACTGCTTGCTCAAAGCCGCGAACGAAATGCTACAACCACGCGATTCCCGAACGGAGATTAGGTTGTTTAAACTTTATTCCAGAGTTACAATGGCTCCGTATACGTGGCCGTTTTATCAAAACTGTATGTTAGCAACTTTCGCAACACTAGCAAACGCAACTTTGTATAACTGATCCCCTAAATGTTTTTTCGTTCTATTTTCCTATTACGTTTATCACTAGCTCTGCTTTTCTCTTTTGCGTTATGAAATCTTACTTCGTGGTCGCATGCTATTGTTTTTTCTCGTTTTCATTTCTGCTTCTTATTTGTTTTTATCAAAACCTAACAAACATTGAATGTGAGTGTATGAATTATACCTTCTTATTTAAAACTATAAATAATGCTACACTAACTATACCCATTATATATTGACGAAGCAAAACACGTACATTTACACTTTATTGAATATTTCTTGTGTTATTTGTTTTTATCGTAATATTCAAAAAATTTACTACTATGTATGTTTGTATGGTACGTTTATGATAAAGTGGCTCAATGTGTTTGCCTGGTAAAGCTGTATACGTTAATGCCCACGTTGATAGCTACCGCATGCCTAAAAGCTCCAATACTGTGTTTGTTTACCTACAGACTTTTGCCGGTAACTTCGTCAATGAGACTTAAAATAATAAATAAACATAGACCAAAATGGTATGAAAAATATCCTGTGTTAATATGGATAAATATCTGTTTGTACCACATCACATATCAGCTAATTCCGGACTGTTATTAGAGCGAAATTTATTACAAACATTTCTATTATTAGTAATATACGAGGAGATATTTGTAAGGTGGTCCTCGTGACACATGAAACAGTCATACTGTAACGTCCATATACTCGTTTTTAGCCTGCTAATTATCCCATGGAAATGCTTTTTCTATCCTTAATATCAAATTACAATTTTTCACCTAATTAATTTTAAAAAGAAACAGGCATACCTGCCTGTACAAAAACGCTGTACAAAACGGCTCGGCCCAGCTTAATTAATACTTGACGTAATTTTTCCACTTAATAAATATAATCCTGAGAGTGTTAAATTACCCAGAAACGTTTGGAATATTTCGTTCGGGGGCTTTATTTTGGTGGGCGGAGAGCAAGTGTTAGGTAAATATTTAGGGAAACCTTGTAATCCAGAGGGTTTTTGCTAGTCGGCTGATCCCCGGCATCCCTTTGTCCTATGCTTAGTGCAGGTACCAAGCCCCTTATCACCACGCTTTGAACATTGTTATAAATTATTATCGCGCCACCCGCCTTTAAATATGAACAGTTTCTTGCTCGTAGTTGAAAGGTGGCAGGACGGACCGTTTCGGTGTACTGCTTACTTAATTACAAGATATGTGAATAAGTAATATTTCGCTTAGTTTATTTATTGTGGAAGCGCTCGTAGCACAACGGTACTTGTTCGGAAGCGATAACCAAAATTAAACAATGTTAACAGCGGTCAGTCTTTGGATGGTTGACAGTGCCATTTAATATAGAGCGCTTCTATGTTTCGGAAACCCTTTACACGGTTTGAAAAGTTGTAACTGCTTGTCAACACACACCTGCCTCCGCCCATACGCATTGGGTTGTTGGAGTTTGGAGATTGGAGTATGGCATGAACCTCTTTTGCCTGCCTTTTTTCGTGAGAGAAGTTACTTCATCATTAGTGGGATGTTATACTGAAATGATAAAGCTTACACGATTGAAACAGTACTATTGAAGAAAGAACTATGTAATTAATAATTTAGTATTCAGCATTATTTTAATCTTAATTCAAATCTTACCTCTTTCTTTTAGAGTCGGTAATCGTTTATTCAGTTACAGCGTAGATATCCATAAAATACTATGTTATGATCTCTGCGAAACAGGTAAAATTAACCTTAAGATTTAATAAATATACAAAATACTATATGAATTTTTATTAAATGCTTACACAATTTCTTATGACAATATGATGTTTGATAAATAAAAACAAACTTCTTTTATTACATTCATACATTCGCATAATATTTCATATATGAGTATTTACTTAGGTAAGTAAATATATCAGATGTATTGCTAGCGAAGTAAATAACATTTTTTTTATATTTAACCAACCTTTTTTGTATTGCGAAGTGTTTGACACATGGAGAATAGGGTCTCTCTTTTAGAAGTTTATACGTTGGTAATGTGAAGTGATTATAATCAATGAAATTTTATGAAAATACGTAACTGTTCCCGCTAGTTGGCTCACAAATGACATACATAATATACGGGTACTAAACATTAAGGGGCTTATTACAAAACAAGATCTAAAGTTAGACCAGGTTTAAAACTAGTGCTGTCTCGTTTCTTTGATTAAATGAAGACAGTGACAGCACTAGATTTCAACATGGTCTAACTTTAGATTTCTTTTTGTAATAAGACTTTATGTGGATAAACAGTATCCTGTATATTTTTTCTATTCACGCGATTAAACAAAGCAAATAAAAATGTCGATTATAATACTCCGCGGTATTAGAACCTTAATTTTTTTGGACTGCATCGACTGCTTACTGCCATGCAGAATGTAGTCATTAAGACGTGTCACATAAAAAAAAATAAAAATGGTTTCGCGCATTTGAGTACATGAAAGTGTTTTGTTTGGTTTCATGTATGTTTGTCAAATTCTAGGAAGTAAAATATTGCAATAAAATCTGTCACGTTTACAGCATACAGCAAAGGAGTAATATAAAGAAATAACACAATTTATTAAGTGATACCACAGAAAAAAATCAAAATCCCATGAACAGGTTTTTTATATTATGAAATATTAATGAAACTTAAAGTAAGTAGCTTTACTTTGAAATGCAAACTGCCGACCTAACTCCACTACGTTTGGGACGGTCGTGTCGTGTGTAAAGCGATATCTTTTGTACACTCCTAGGTAGGTGCGAAACCTAAGGCATGTTCGGACAATTCGTACTTGACCGATTTTAACATTAATCACCATCAATTTTATTTTAAATTTAATTCGTACATATGAAATAATATATACTTTTTTAATCTTTGAAACAACCAAATGTACTATTTTCAGTGGTAAATAAATAAAATTTGACGAATTTCATCGCGGTTTCTCATGTTATTTATCCCGATGTTTGAACTACTCGATTTTTTCTAACATTACTCTTTCGTTAGCATTTTCATTGCCACGAAAGAAATTAATAGTGTTTTAATCTTCGAACTATTTTATATTTATGTTTCAAACTCTTATCACAATGCGATGTTAACTTTATTGTTTCGTTAATGACTCAAATGTCTGAATAAAAGATGAGACTGCATTGGTTGTGTTTTATTTTTCAATCCCACGAAGTTTCGGCTTTGGTGCTTCTTGGTATGGCTTTATAGTCGAAGAGCTGTCCATACAAAAACGACAAATTTTTTAGGAAGCCGAGTTACATGACATTTGTCTTTACAAAGCCCATAACAATTATTTAGTTAAATTAAAGCTATTCTAATGCTATACAACAAAATATATGGTATAGTCTAATCTTTTAAAAACACGCAAAATCGATTCACAAATATTTTTAGGAAGAGTCAAAGATAAAAGAGTTACATTTGGAAATTCATAGTAAACGATATATTATAATTTAACATTCAGGGTTTGTAAAATTTAAACTTTATGGCTTAAAGCCAATTTACAGAATAAGTTCAGGCGATTCAAAATATGATATTGTTAATTTGCTGTTAGATATGCATAATTAATGAGCTTAATAATATTCAAAAAATTTGCATGTCTCGGAGTAGCTCAAAGACTTTTTGTTATACATACTATATAGAATAATAAAAAGATTCTCCAGAAAATGTTTATAATACTATATGCTCAATATTTAATCGTATTTTGCATGGACAGCATTTGTACTATTAGCATCTCCGTCATTTAATTTCGTTTCTGAACTGCCGTAACCGAGTGGTAAATGGTTTGGATATCTTCCAAACACACCATCGAGAGTCGAATCTTTTACTATTATTATTGATCCTTCAGTGTTGGTATCTTTACTTATATCCCGTAAAGCATACTGCAGTGTATGTATTTTTTATTTGGCGTAATAATTTAAACTCAATGATCTTGTTTCTTATGACCATAGCTTTTGATTTGCTGAAAAAACACACAAACGGCAGAATTTGGAAAATGTTTATAATACTTCAACATACAGTCGTAGAATATACATACTAGAATATTGCCTTTTGTAAGTTTTTTGGTCAATCAATAGTTTGTGGTAGTTATAAGTAGTAGTATATTTATGGTTGGTGGTAAATCTCTGTGGCAGAGGACGCCTAGATTGATTACGATTCATATTTTCTGCCGCACAAAATCAACTATACGCCTGACTATAATTAGAACTGTGTAGTTTGAGTAAAATCTTTATAGGTATATTACTCTTGCCCTACTCCCGAGTCTTAAGTTATGAATTCTCATATGATTAGTAATAACCATCTATGATTATTAGATCTGAACAGGCGGTCTCAGTATATCACGAGACAAGACATGTTTGTGTATCTGGTAATAAGGTGGTGCCGTTTGGTACCGGTCGAGAATAGTGCCACCCCCTCGCATCTCACTGGAAGTCTATGAGTCGACGAAGAGAAATCCTGCCGGATTATGGGCAGCGTACTGGCTTGAACAGCGATCATCAACCCGCCAGCCCAGCGTGGTGATTAAGGGCAAGTATAGAAATAAATCTACTAGGAGGCCAATGTTCAGCAGTGGACTTATAAGGCTCATACGATGATGATGATTTGTACATATATATCATGTTGATAATGGACATGTATCTGTTTATTTGCATGAGATAAGATTTACTTGTTTGTGAAAGTAGGTGTGCTATTAGTATGTGCATTACATACATTACTTGTGGGTTTTAGGAGAGAGTAATGCTAATGCAGCTGGAAAGCCATTTTAGCTGAAACTGAGTGGAAGGTGCTAAGTAACTAAAATTAGAGTTCCATATTATAGATACATGTAGAAAATAATTAGAACTGAAGCGCTGTAGCTAACTACACTAACAACTTATGAATTTACTGTGCATTTGAGACTAAATTTATGTCTTCGAATCACGAGAGTAGATATCAATGTATTACCATTAAGTGAAAGTCTCGACACTCTCGGAGAAACCGAAATAAATAATTGATTTAATGATTAGCTTTCTTTCAGCTCTAGCCTTTAAAACAGATAGCTAAATACTGAGCAATTGAGAGTACTACTTACCTGTAAAGGTTGCCCGAAAGTGAGTGACCTAGTTATTGTAAGCAAATGGTAAGCCATTATGGATTAAGCGAATGTTTTTATTATACCGCAGTATGATGTGGAGCCCAGTCGAAATTCTCTGACTTTTGCCACTTTGAGAATAAGAAGATTCAAACACGCAAGCAAAATAAAATCATTTTATACGTATTACAGTTTTCCATCCTAATGATAATCATGCATTTATATGGCTACCAATTGTAAATAGTTGAATATATATTAATTTAATTTAGCTCAGTGCTTAATTTCTTAATTTAAACTCGATTTTTTTCTAGTATGGTATAATTACATGCAGTGTAATTTGAGAAAAATCCTGGTTAGGACTGCATAATTCTCGGGACTCAAACATAGTACAATTAGTTTAGTCTAATTTACTCTGTATTTTCACCTAGCTACTGTGCCCTTTCAACCGGAACACATTATCTGCGTAAAGTGCTACTATTTAAATATTGAGTTGATAAAAGATTGCTGCTTCTGTTCATGTCGTAGTTGTATCGTTAATTATTCAGCGTATGATTATGTATATAATCTGTACTATAATAATATTATAAAGAGGAAAGATTTGTTTGTTTGTTTGTTTGTAATGAATAGGCTCCGAAACTACTGGACCGATTTCAAAAATTCTTTCACCTTTGGAAAGCTTAATTATCCCCGAGTAACATAGGCTATATTATATTTTTAAAAAATTAGGGATTCTTACTAAAAATCCAATAATGTAACCCAAGGTGTAAAAAAATGACCTGAAAAATTCCTTACGTAGCGTGCGCAGCGAAAACTATTGATGATAGAACAAAATCATATACTACGACTTTGCAGAACTCATCATTATCTACAAAAAGTGTCGCGACAGCATATGTCTAAATATTATAGTTACGTCACAGTAAGCGGTTTTTTATTCTAAAAAAATAATTTATATGCCGCCGCTTGAAAGGGCTCTATATTTGTACCTTGGTATACATCCTTATCAAAAAAAATTACTTTATATTCAAGACGGCTTCAATACCTTTTTATAACTTTTTGAATTATTCAATTCGGACATTTCATTTGGAAGATATCACGAGTTTAAAAATGCAAGTATTAGATAAAAGTCGCGTGGTTGCCGCTCACCGCGTTCAGCTAGCCAGCATGCGATGTAGGCTCACTGGGGTACGGGGGGGGGAGTCAATGTAATAATATTATGAAGAGGAAAGATTTGTATTTTTGTATGTAACGAATAAACTCAAAAAGTACTGGACCGATTTTAATTTTTTTTTTCATTAGAAAGCTACATTATTAGTGAGTAACATAGGCAAAATTTTTATTTCTAAAAAAATAGGGTTTGGTAAGATATATGGGTTTTTCGGACACAAAGTGTAAAAAATCAACCAGGACAGTTACTCATTTTGCGTACGCAGCCTAAACTATAAAAGAGAAAATAAATAAAGAAATATTCTTTTACATTTAAGATAGAACCACAAAATTGCCTGGTTGCCTGGAAGAAATTGCTGTTAGCAATAAGGCCGCCCATTGTACCATATATTTGTTTATGTGATTTTATTACTTTTTTATATTTAGTGTACAATAAAGTGTTCATTCATTCATTCATTCATTCATTCATTCATTCAAAATGTGCTAATTAATTGTAGATCTTATAAATATCTACTAAAAAGTCCGCGACACACTATACCTATCTATGTCGAGTGAGGCATAACAACCACTTTTTTATTGTACTACATTTAAACGCATTTAATTTACTTATGATATTAATCCTTATCAAAATAATCATCACTAAGTGCAGTTTATGTAGATAATATTTAGTCTTTGAATGATCAAAATTTGACGTTTGGTTTTGAAGTTATGGCGAAATTAAATTATTACGATTTCTGCTGCACGGCGCCCTATCACGGGTCGAGGCTCCCGACCATCAGTTTATTTTGTTACCTGAAAATAATTTTACGTCAAATGTTGTTTATAGAGAAGCTTTACAATAGTCGCTTTAGTTATCTATCCCAAAACAACGGGTTGCACTCCGGGCCGGTAGGAGTGAAAACTTAGTATTAATTACATAAATATTTTCATCATTAACAACTTTAACATCCACATAAAGACAATCTATGCAGCCTGCGGATAATGACTGCGTCGTCGTAGTGTCGGTGTCTGTGAATTGACCTGGGAATCATTTTGCTGACCGTGTCTTTTCTGGGCAGGCATTTTGTAGCGGTAACCGACATCCACGCGGGCGGCGCCGCGGGCGACCGCTAGTTACATATATAAGTCGCAACAAATCAACTAGTAATCTATATTCAAGGAATTTTTCAATAGCCCTTTAAATATTAGCAAAATAAAATGTTATTTTCATAAAGTTTAATCACGTACAACCTTGTTCTGAATCTATCGAGAATTGATCAAAAAAACGCGACATCTTATGAAACGGCTAGGCTTACCATGATCTGCCCAGATTTATCGTGATCTGGCCGATTGAACAGTGGGTCGACAACATATACAAACCTACACGTTTGGTGGAGCCAACGCAAAAAGGACGTTTACTGGTTTTCTTTTTCTGGATTTCCGAATGCACTTTATTTCTGTTTTTCTTTTTCGCCACTACGTATATGTGCCATTCTGTGCCTTTATTTGTAGTTGTGAACGGCTGAGTGGTTTTGTTATTGGAACAACTGAATGAGCCTGGGAAATAAAAATTAAATGAAATACTGGTATCTTTAGCGACCGTTTTTGGTAAAAGCTAAATTTGTTTTGACTTTGCTGGGTGTTCATATGAACTTAAGTGGAAAATATATCAATTTATTGATAGTTAAAAGAACAATTCATAACACTATTTTCAAATGATTTTAAAAACGTTGGATCTTTCTTCATTCATTATATCTGATATGTTTTTAATACTTGCAATACTATAAATTGCTTTTCTACTTTACTTAAGTTTTTGAAATAAACTAGAATATTTCAATATTATATGAAAGTTTTTTAGGGCGGAATGACACAAAACAAACGACTTTAATAGAACGGGTATGCCTTAAGATTATCATCTAAGGGTCAACCGAGGGCAACGTCCGGGATCTCATCTGTTTAAACGTTTGTTTAGGATGATACCTAAGTAAAACATGAACAAAAACATTGGTACCCATATCATATTGGCTATCATAGTATCTAGCAATTTTTCGTCAAGTCCATGGTCCTTGTGAATTGAAAGCATATGTATTAATATTTTACATTATGGTATAAAGACATTTACACACAATATTTTCCAGGTGGTAGTTAGTTAAAGAAGATGGGTACCTAGAAGAAGATAGTTACAAAATAGATATCGAATTATTACCATAATAACTTATTTAAAGTACGCTAAATGCCAAAGCTACGTAATTCATTGTGCAACTTTTTCTTTATTATATAGAATATTTATTTATTTCTTTATATATATTTAGGTACTCGGACAGATTCTCATCATTAAAAATAAAACACGACTAATTAAAAAAAAAGAAAAAATAAGGCTAGACAATAATCCACAATTAGTGTACACAGCATGACTTATAAATTAACAATAATAAAAAAATAATGCTAATAACTAACAATTAAATACTAACGGGAAATATAACAAACAATATAATATATACCGAAAAAAAAAACAATATCAGGAAAAAACTATTTAAGAATTTAATTTAATGAGAGGAGGATGCTTGGGCTGTGAAAAAGTTAGATGTCAACATTTTGTACTGCGCAAAATTGTGATCGAGTATACATACGTACATAGATACATTCACGCCTTTTTTCCCGAAGGGTTACGCAGAGGCATATTATATGTCCACATTTCGCCAATGACATGGTTTTTTAAAGTATATATTTGAAGTTTTGGAATAATATTTCTATTATTTTATGGTGACGTTTAAATCGAGTTTCCCTTTTCTCAGTTAAAATTTGTTCCACGAATAAAGCTGTGCCTCCCATGGGACAGTCGTGGGCTTTGGGAGCTAAATTGGATCGTGTCTCTCAATCGGTATTCTCTTCCTTCTGAAAAAAAAGCTAGCGATGTCATTAAGATTCTAATATACAGCGAAATTAAGGCGAAATAAGGATCACTATTTAGTAAAAAAATACAGTAAAGAAATAAATATTTTCTAATAATTACACCGATTATTTAGTTCCAAGATATGTATCATTATGGATACTAAATAACGGATAAACACATATAAATACTTTTTTTTGTAAATAGTATCTGTACATACATACGTAATAAACATAGGAAAACCCCCAGACCAAAACAAATATTCCTATTTATGCACATAAAGATTTGTCCTGGGGGGGAATCGATCCCACGACCTCAGGAGCAGAGTGCGAGTTATTCGCCTCCACGCCATATCGGTCGTCAATATCTTAAGTAAATTTAATTTTTAAAGGCACTCCCAATTTGAAATTACTTTATTATTGCTGCGGATCGTAGCCTTGTACAAACTATATTTTTTAAATGCTTATACGCGTTTCTTTATAGATTACAGTTTCACAGCTTAGATCAACTTTTGATACATACATATATAAATAATATCACGCTTGTTTCACCGAAGGGGTAGGCAGAGGCATATTGTATGCCCGCATTTCGCCAATTATATTGTTGGTCCCAGGTGCCTATTGCCGCTTTTCGGGAACTTTTGTGTTCGCCAGAGCCTCGTCCGTTGTTCGGCAGGTGCACCACTTGCAGGTGAGGTTGACTTGGGCTCCTCAGATCTTTGTAGGATCCCTATACACCGTCCATATAGTCCATAAAATGGACAGAAGTTTACCTTATTTCGTCAGTCATTGCCGGTCCCAAGCCCGGATGAAAAAAAGCGATGGTTAACTGGAGGCTGAGTTACCCAGCTGTGAAAAGTCAACGCGGAATATTGGGTGGCGGTTAATTAACTAGATACACACAGGATTCAGGGCCATACACAACTAAATCCCATGTAAAATATCTGCAGTGGTAGTGGCACACATCATTTTTGAACTTCATCTACTGCTTACCATCAGGCAGAATGTAGTCAATATATTTTTTTTTATTGTATAACAAAACAATTTAAAACATAACTTCAAATAAAAACAGTGCAACAAAAACCAATCGAGGTTTTCCCGTGCCATTCTTCCATATATCATAAATCTGGTATTCAAAACAAATTATTAAAATATACAAATTCATAACACGAAAGATTTCTACATAATTATAATAAAAGTAAACAAGAGAATGTATGTAAAAAGAAAAAATAAGTAAGAACGACAAAAGTACAATTTTTAACACAAAGATTACTAAATAATTACGTTAATAGGAGATACTATACACGACGACCGATATGGCATGGAGGTCAGTATATCTACACTTCACTCCAGAGGTCGTGGGTTTGATTCCCACACAGGATAAATCTTTGTGTGCATGAACATGAATATTTTTTCTGGTCTGGGTGTTTTACTAAGTATATTAAGTATGTATTTACAAAAAAAAAGTATTCAAGTATGTTTATCCGTTGTTTAGTATTCATAAGACAAGTTCTTAATGATACTTATCTTGGAACTAAATAATTGATGTAAGTGTCAGAAATATTTATTTATATAAAAATAAGTAAAGATAAAAAACAACTGCGCGCACTGTGGATTTAATCCAACACTCTTAATTTTACGTTGTAGGAAGTTGCAAGCAAAAAACTGGTTTGTATTTATATAAAGTGTTAAATTTAAAAAAAGGTAGTCGTTGTATGCAGGGCGTCTACAATTATATAGGAAATTTATGGGGGTTCAGCAGTGAACATAGACGCTGGAAAACAGTTCATATGATATCGATAATATAATGAAAAGTTCCACAGTCAACCTCCGAAAGTATTCATTAGATCATCACCATCATGTGTATCAACTTGAAATTATATAAATTATCTAAAAATTGTAAAGTTAATTTGACTTAGAACATGATAATTTTAATGAAAATATTTTTTCTTTTTTTTGTTTGAATAATGTAGTAATAATATTAATTTCATTTTATACTTTTCTTATTAAACATTTGCACGCCATTGAAAGCAGAACATATTAAAACTACTAAACATAATGTTATCTACCTATATAATAATGTACCTATGATATCGCAAATAAATTGTTTGATTTGATAACTTTTTTATGAGACCACCTATGAGTTAAAAGAAAGGCCATTCAAAATCCTTTAAAGAAATAAAAATTATTTTCGAAATAACTGTATCATTATTTTAGTTTCATTATTTTATATGTTAGATAAATTGAATTTTATGTTCAAGATTTGTTTAAGTATGGCGCAGCGAATTCACATCTTAGTAGTAATAAACTTTCCTCGGATTCCGGCAATATGCTACTGAAATTTAAGTGTCTTTGAAGTAAGTACTATTAGAAATATTTAACAGTGAAATTTCCGCTTATACAAAATATTTTCTGCTTTAAGATTTGCACTATAGATATCTATACATATTAATATATCCGGTTAAAACTGGAAAAGGTAACACACAGAGTTACTATTGCCTTTGTGTTTTGATAGTATACTGTAATTAAAAAACCTGTAATTTTTTATTTCATAATAATTATTACAAATGATTTGCCTAGATATGGCGTTATCATATGTTTACAAATATACAGAAGGAGCATAACGTAATCTTTAGCTCCGTGCTTGTTTTATAAAGGTTCTTAATCTACTTACCTATTGCTATATTTAATATCTAATTTGACAACAAAAAAGTAAAATTACTTTACTCGAAGGTACTTTTGCGTCAGCACTGAGTTTGCACCTTTTCCGTTCGGCTGCGGCGTTTCCTACGTACCCAGTGGACCTCTGAAGCGAGGAAACCCATTAGCACCCCTAATCCATTGTTGTATTGCTCACAATGGGATTATCCTAGTGTATTGTAATTTAAGAAGGATGTAGCACTCTTCTAAAACGGGCTTTTAGATCGTGCATTGGTTGGGCGCCTTCTATTGAACGCCTACGAGCTTTTTTTTGTAATTTCAAAACACACAAATAAAACGCTCTTTTATAGTATATGGGGATTTACGTTCTTAGGTATCCGCTATCAAGACTCAGAAGAACTTTTTAACCCTATCTCGCCCTTTCCCGAATAACTGATTCTAGTTTAAGACTTGTATGTATTAAGCGGTCCAAAGTACGTGCAATCTGGGTATGTATTAACGCGTAAAAGTCCCAGGACACGCGTAACCGATTAAGCATGTACGGACTGTTCGTACGCCGCTTCAGAAATCATGCTCATATTATGCAGACTATGAGCACTCGAACCAAAAACGCACCATGTTTTTGTTACGAGGGCCTCTTTCGTTTTCGGCTTTAGAATACGTTTCCGGCGCATGGGTTTTCCTGAACTTTATAATCCCGGGTAATTTAAAAGTGGCTTGACGTGAAGCGTCATTTATGCAATCCGTCAAAAGTTAGTGTGATTTTACTATGCTTATCCCATTGTATGGAGAGTTTTAATTTTTTTGGACTGCACCGACTGCTTACCATTAATTATACAAAATGTAGTCATGATAACGAGTAACATAACATAATTTGACGACCGATATGGCGTGGAGGTCAGAATAGCTGCACTTCACTCCAAAGGTCGTGGGTTCGATTCCCACACAGGACAAATCTTTGTGTGCATGAATTTGAATATTTGTTCTGGTCCGGCTGTTTTCTTATGTATATTAAGTATGTATTTACAAAAAGAAGGTATTTAAGTATGTTTATCCGTTCTTTAGTATCCATAACACAAGTTCTTAATGATACTTATCTTGAAACTAAATAATTGATGTTATTGTAAAAGAATATTTATTTATTTATTTATTATTTATTAGGAACACAATGCAAAAAAAATCTGTTTAGAGAGGTCAGTTCTTAGATGGGGTACTGTTTGTGTGGCGTATCACGAGATGTTAAACGGGTTGAGTTAATTTAATTACTCAACTACAATACCCGTATTACGGAAGTCATACCGAACGACACTGATCGATATCAAATTGTCCTGCAAAATTTTTAGTTACATACAGCTCTATTCAAGCCGCGTCTTAGACATATTTTTAAGCCACCCAATAAGGCATATAATTTGGTTTAACGACTACGACATACAGTGATAAACGGGACCAACGTCTTCCTACGAAGCGCTCGGTACTTTTAGTAGGAGGCTTTTAGCCACAAAAACGGTAAACGATCCTATACGGCGCTCCGCATGCGGTTGTAAGCCGCCGCTCGCCACTCGCACAATATGAGGAAGGAGGGATAAGATGATGTACTAGGTACTCTGGCCACCAGCGGAGTGAATAGGAGTGCTGTACCAGGGGGTCGCCCTGGCCACCAGCGGATAGGTAGGGAATGCTGTAGCAGTGGGTGCCCTGTCCACTAGCAGGAAGGGAAGGGACTGCACCGGGGTGTAGGACCCGGCCCCGGCCGATAGTAGGAGATGCAGAAAGGAATAAGACCCAACACGGACGGTTGAAATCTATATATTGCAGATAATTGTAAAGTATATATATGAAGACAGACATAGTATTATTTTGACATTCATTGACATAGTAGTAGTAGTATCACAGACAGCGATAGTAAGTGGGAGCAATTCAAAAGGATGGTTGAAAAGATAGCTACTGAGAACAAGCTGGCAAATCCCGTCATGAAAGAATTTATCACACCAGAGACAGCGCAAATTATTCTTGAAAGACGTCAACTAAAAGAGCACGGTTTATGTTTACCTGAAGATCTGCAGCGGTATTCAGAACTTAGCCGCCAAGTCCAACTACACTGTCGGAAAGATTATGAAAGCTACATAAATGGAATTTTTCTAGAACTTGAACAGCACTCTCTGAAGAACGAATCTAAATATCTCTTTCAGAAGGTTAAAGAATTGACTGGAACGCGCAAACCGAAGACCTGTGTCATTAAAAATAAAAGAGGACATCTACTTACAGATGTGACTGACGTGTTAGAGCGCTGGGAAACTTACTGTGCGGAGTTATACGACACTAGCGACTCTGCAAACGCTTTAATCACATGGTCGCCAGAAGAACCTGACATATTACCATCGGAGATCGCACATCGGAGATCGCACAAAGCTCTTAAGTGCAAAAAGTCACCAGGCAAAGATGGTATTACGGCCGAATTACTAAAAAATCTTGGTCAAAAAGGCACACGAGCTATAACCGATATATGCAACACCATCTGGAAAACAGGAAAATGGCCAAAAGACTGGACAGAATCGGTGTTCATACCCTTGCACAAGAAAGGTTCATCTAAAGACTGTGGTAATTACAGAACGATAGCGCTAATATCACATGCGAGTAAGATCCTCCTCCATGTCATCAACCGACGTCTAAACAACTTTCTAAGCCGGCAGATACCAGAAGAGCAGGCAGGTTTTGTCAAGGGCAAAGGAACACGGGAACAAATTCTGAACGTCCGCCAAATAATAGAGAAAAGCAGGGAATTCAACAACCCCGTGATCCTTTGCTTTATAGATTATACAAAAGCTTTTGACTGCGTGCAATGGAATCAGTTATGGAACGTGCTACTGGAAATGGGAGTTCCTGAGCATCTTGTCGCTTTAATCCAGAGTCTGTACACAGAAAATCGATCTTTCGTTAGGATAGGTACAGAATTCTCCAATATGTTCCAGACGAAAAAAGGTGTGAGACAGGGTTGCATCCTATCCCCTGCACTTTTCAACATATATGGAGAGTACATAATTCGGAAGACTATCGAAAACTGGGAAAAGGGTTTTCCTATAGGTGGGAAGAGATTATCTGATGAACGTTGGAGCGCCTTGTATCTTTTCAGCTACGGTGGATGTTGTATTTAAAACGACAGAGGTAAAAACATGTTGCATTTATTGCCTTTTTCTACAAAAAGTTATTTAATTAAGTTTTAGGTTAGGTTGCAATGCTTTCACGATCGACGACGCCGGTAAGTAATGTGTCAAATTTATTGTTCGCGCTGGCCGCGGGGTGGCGCTACTGCTCGCAGTTGGCTTGTGTTTGCGACAGATGCCGTGCGTCAACATGTTGGGCCCCAGGGCTGCTGTTCTGGTTCTCCACTGGTAGTGGAGCAAGACGGTTGAAGGCACGACGAACTGTTCCGGACCGAGTAAGTACGTCGGCAACGCGGCTCACTCCGTCGGAGCCGGGGTAGAGGCGTGTCACACGCCCCAACATCCATTGATTTGGAGGTAAGCGATCGTCCTTTATAAGGACCATTTCATCTAATTTTAATTGTTCTCCGTGTTTGTTCCATTTTCGACGAGTTTGAAGTTCTGAAACATACTCGTTATAAAATCTCTTCCAGAAATGATTTCTCAATTGCTGCGTTCTCATGTATCGTGAGAGAGTATGTGGAGCAGCTGTTTCTTCGACCTGAGGATATGGGAGCAACGCTATTGTTCGTCCAATCAGAAAATGAGATGGAGTAAGTGCGATGAGATCCGAAGGATCAGAAGACAAGGGAGTAATAGGTCTACAGTTTAAAATACCTTCAATCTGTGTCAAGACCGTATTCAATTCCTCATAAGTTAAGTTAGCTGAAGCGATAGAACGTTTCAGATGATATTTGACTGACCGGACGCTGCTCTCGGCCAAACCATTAAAGTGTGGGCTGTATGATGGAGAGAAATGAAAATTAATTGATAACTTAGAAGCCTGCTCTGTAATATCATTAGAATTTTGTTTAATGAAATTATTAAGTTCATTGCACGCGCCTACAAAACATCTCCCGTTATCAGAAAAGATGTGCGCGGGCTTTCCTCTGCGAGCGATAAATCGGTGCAGCGCGGCAAAAAAAGTATCGCTGCTCAAGTCAGTCACAAGCTCTATGTGTACAGCTTTAACGGCCATACATACGAAAATGCATAAGTAAGATTTAATAAGCTTACTTCCTCTACCCTTTCGGTTCAATATCATCACTGGGCCGGCATAATCAACGGCTGTATTCAAGAAGGGAAAATCAGCATGAAGCCTTTGCTCAGGCAAATTACCCATTATAGGTTGTATCACTCTACCAGAAAACCGGCAACACTTTACACAGCCATGAACTGTTTTCCTAGCCAAGTTTCTACCACAGATAACCCAAAATTTATGGCGTGTTGAGGCAAGCAATAGCTGTGGTCCAGCATGCATGAGTAATATGTGATAATACCTAAACAAAAGTATAGCGACGTGATGAGATGAATGAAGCAATATAGGGTGCTTGGTGTCGTAATCATAAAATGAATTTGATAGCCTTCCTCCTACACGTAGTAGATTATCTCTTTTGTCAAAAAATGGATTTAATTTATTGAGTTGATTTTTGGTAGATAATAATTTATTTAATTTTAAAGTTGCATATTCGTCAGAGAACGTTTCCCTTTGCGAAAATTTACATAAAGCAATAAGTGCCAAGTTCAATTCTTGAATGCGTAAAACACCAACACGTCTGGCATTCGGATGAAAATAATTATGTATAAATCGTAGAACATAAGCTATTATACGTTGTAATTTATTCCAATTAGAAAATCGTTTAATGAAATTAGAAATGTGACTAAGTTTGTCTGTTTGATCCGTGCTTAAGTTACACTGTATTTTCAATTCAGGTAATTCAGATTCTTTGTAATGATTGGGTTGTTGGGGCCACGATTGCTCATCCTGCAATAAAAAGGACGGACCAGCCCACCACAAGAGACAGTCACTTAGGAAGGCAGAACTTGCACCTCGCGAGCCTATGTCAGCTGGGTTCAATGAACTGGGTACATAGCGCCAAGCAGATGGTTCGGAAATGCTAATGATTTCTTTAATTCTATTAAATACATAAGGTTTCAATAAATTTTGTTTAGTTGATTTTATCCAAGCTAAAACAATGGTGGAATCGCACCAGTAAGTACAACTATTTAGTTGCAATCTAAAAGAGGTCTTTACTTTATTGACAAGTTTTGCTGCAAGAAGTGCGCCACACAGTTCTAACCTAGGAATTGTAGTCGCCTTTAATGGAGCGACACGACTCTTTGCCATTACTAATTTAACTGAACTTACATTATTATAATTTGTAGACTTAAGATATACACATGCCGCATATGCTTGGATTGAGGCATCGCTATAGGCATGCATGTCAATAATGATAGGTTCATCGACAAGGACACAACGTGGAATTTTTATATTATTTATTAAGCGCAACGATTGAACAAAGTCGTTCCATGTCTTGTGGACATCATTTGGGACGTCTTCGTCCCATGAGATTTTTGAAGCCCATAATCCTTGTAGAATAATTTTCGCAGTAAGTACACATGGATTGATTAAGCCAAGTGGGTCAAAGATTTGCGACATCACTGATTACTATTATTTACTAATGTTTTTGCTTTCTTGTACATTTACTAAATACAAATAATTATCTTCTTTACATGCCCATATTAATCCTAACGTTTTGGAAAACTCATTGTTACTGAGATTCATTAGCTCGTCGCTGCTATCTTCATTAATTATTTTATTAATGATATGTGGTTCATTTGAGTGCCACTTTCTTAAATGTAATTGACCTGACTTTAGCTGCTCTATGACACCACGACAAATATGTATAAGTTCCTTTTCTGTCGACGCCCCAGTAATCAAATCGTCGACGTAAAAGTCATGCTGAATGATTTCAGAAATAGTTTTATCTGGACATATTATTCCTAATTCCTTTAAGCATCTAGTTGCGAGATAAGGCGCAGATGCTGTGCCGTAAGTAATTGTTTTAAGTTTATAAAGTTTAAGGCTTTCATAAGGTTCAAACCGCCACAGAATCTGCTGCACCTGATGTTGATTTGGGTTAACGTTTACCATGCGGTACATCTTCTCAACGTCTGCAGTTGCTACGAATTTATGTTGCCGCATCCTAATTAAAATACTAATGAGATCATCTTGCACGGTAGGCCCGACCATCTGAATGTCGTTAAATGACAAGCCTGTCGTCGTAACAGCAGACGCGTCGAAGACGACACGTAATTTGGTTGACAAACTTGTTTCCCGGACAATACCGTGATGTGGTAATACATAAGTATGTGTATCAGCGTCGGGGTTTGTATTTTCTATCATATGTCCTAATGTTATGTATTCTTTAATAAACTCACAATACTGTTTTTTGAACAATGGATCTCTGCTAAATCTACGTTCTAACGAGATAAATCTTGCTACAGCTCGCTCGTATGAGTCTCCTAATGCGTCAGGAGATAGTTTCAGTGGAATAATCACAATAAAACTCCCATTAGGAGCACGACTTGTGGTTTCTAAAAAATGCTTTTCACATTGTTGCTCTTCCACGGATTCCACCTTGTGCTCAGGTACGGTTTCGTGTTCAAAAAACTGAGTTAGTTGTTTACTGAGTTGATCATCTGATGAAATGATAGTATGGTTGCAATGGACTGTATTTGATAAATTGTTTGATTGGACAAGACCAGAAATTAACCAACCAAGTTTAGTTTTGCTTAATGTTGGCATATTTTTGCCTAATGAAATATTATGAGAACCTAGCACACTCCAAAATATGTCTGCACCGAGTAGTAAATCTACTTCAGATGGAATGTTAAAGGTAGGATCGGCTAGTGATATATTCTGTGGTATATTCAACAACTCATAATTTACCCGTACTGTGGGTAATGGTTGTGTAATGCGCGGGACAACAAAACAAATTGTATTTGTTGTGTAATGTGATATAAGCGATGATAACGTGACACTGCATTGTTTGTTTAAGCGAGAAGTTTGGGAGTTCAGTCCTTCGACTAACGATGATGTCGAAATAGACGGTAAGTTAAGCTTTAAAAATAAGGTTTCAGTGATAAAACTTGATGTGCTTCCATTATCTAGCAATGCACGTACAGTATGTTTTTTACCTTTACAATCAAGCACTTGAATTAAAGCAGTAGATAATAGCACGCAATTACTATGAACGGCTGATAGAACTACACTCTGTGGGTTGGTATTCTCTGAAGAGCCATTTGTACTTGATTCTTGTGGCAGAGAAGGAGTCGCGTAGAGTGCGACGCTGTTGCTCGGAGCTGACGACACGGGTTCAGCAGGTGAGTCATGAGAGTGTAGTAGACTATTCTCCATCTTGTTGCACAAACGACAGGGTCCAATTCTACAAGTATCGGCATAATGACCTTGGCGCAAACAATTGAGGCATAATTTTAATGACTTAGCCTTCTGGATTCTATTGTCTAATGAGTATGACTTAAATTTCGTGCATCGATAAATAGCATGATTGTTTTTACATAGCGGACAAACAAATGGTTTATCTGTACGCGGTGCAAAGGAATTTACGACTAATGACTTATGTCGATTGTGTGTGACGTCACTATGGCGGCGTTTAGTATGAATTTCCTCCATAGTTTCCAAAAGATCAGAACGATTCTTAATGAAATTTATAAATATTTCTAGTGTAGGTAAGTCCTTTAATTTATTACGGTGTGTTTCCCATTCACGAGTAGTAGTTTGATCAAGTTTATTTGACATAATATAGATAATAAGAATATCCCAATGTTCGGTGGGCAATTCAAGGGTTTTCAACGCACGTAAATTTCTATTGACAGTGTCAATCATGTTCCGTAACGCTTTGGACGACTCTTTAGATATGCTCTCATAGTTAAAGATAGCTTGGATATGATTGTTCACCAAAAGCCTTTTATTATTAAATCTGTCACAAAGCAGCCCCCAAGCGACGTCATAATTATCAGCTGAGAAGTCAAGCGAACGCACTATCAAAGCAGCACTATCTTTCAAAGCTGCACGCAAATAATGAAACTTGTTTATTTTGGGTATATGCTCATTTAAGTGTATGAGTGAACTAAAGGTATCATGAAATTCCAGCCAGTTGTGATATTGACCCGAAAAGCTAGGTAAATGTATAGTAGGAAGCTTCAAATTAGGCCCACCTGTATGCACACAAGAGCTCGCGACTGACCTGGTGTCCGCGCCGGCAGCACCGACATCGCCAGCCGGGAGCCGGCACCGCGCAAGCACCTCCCGCGCAAGCGCGATCGCACCAAAGTACCGCGTCTCGAAAGCCTCCCGTTCTAGATATTGTTCATCTGGAATTTCGGACATGTTTTCTATATCAGTCTGTATGGAATCATAATTTGAGTATATTTCTTCTATTTTTGTTAAACGAATATTTAATTCACTAGCTTGTAAGCTACTTAAACTCGGACAACTGTTAACTGTATCTAAATAACTTTTAAATTGAGTTATTTTTGCTTTAAAGGTAGATCGTTGCTTAATTAAAGTTTTCGAATCCATTTTACAATTCACTTATTTACTTAATCTTTCGAAGTTATTATGATATGATACGTACTTACAAACTGATGAGCTATAAATGGTGAGAAAGATTGTTAGTGTTAAGCTTAAAGATCTTTAATTAACGTGAATATAAGTGCAATACTTAAATTTGTATAGCAGGTTGCTGTGAAAAAGCCGTGCGCGTAGATTTAGGTATAGCAAGCGGCCGAGCTGTCTGTCACCAAGCAAAGACGCGGCTCAAGGTCACGCGGCCGGCCGGGCAAACAGCTGTAATGCACCGAACAAATAATATTAACATTCAACAATTAATGCGTTAATGACACAGATTGTTTGGATGATAAACTACTAACAAGTTTCAATGTTATGGATATAACTTTTGTAACATAATAGGTAAAGTGCGTTTAATGTGCAACTTATGTTCTGTATTCTAACACTTAATGGAAGATATTCGCTTTTAATGTGCGACAACGTATGTAATGTAAGAAATAATAAGATAAGTTTAAGAAAATATGGGGTTTTAGCTTTGGTAATTGGAACGAACTCACGGTAACGCTACTCCCTTAGATCTCACGTAGGTCAATTCCTGGAGAAGTAGGCATGATTCTTCAATTCCAATAAGCGTATACGGCAGCCACTCGATGTGATTATAATCCTCTTCGTTATATCCACGTAACGGTACGCCAGACTTGCGCTTTCCTTTGTTCTTGATGCAAGTTCAAATCAACTTCGAAATCGAAATTCGGCTCGAGGGACCAAAATGATGAACGTTGGAGCGCCTTGTATCTTTTCAGCTACGGTGGATGTTGTATTTAAAACGACAGAGGTAAAAACATGTTGCATTTATTGCCTTTTTCTACAAAAAGTTATTTAATTAAGTTTTAGGTTAGGTTGCAATGCTTTCACGATCGACGACGCCGGTAAGTAATGTGTCAAATTTATTGTTCGCGCTGGCCGCGGGGTGGCGCTACTGCTCGCAGTTGGCTTGTGTTTGCGACAGATGCCGTGCGTCAACATTATCTAATCTCCGATATGCCGACGATACCGTTCTCTTGGCAACATCAATGGAAGATATGAGTGAGCTGTTCCAAAGACTCGAAATTGAAAGCGGTAACATTGGTCTCGCAGTGAACAGAGCCAAAACAAAGGTGATGATGGTGGATCGACCCGGAACCCTACCAAATGTCACTTGCAACATTCCGGGTATTAACATCGTCGACCACTACATTTACCTTGGCTCCCAGATCTGCAATATTGGCAGCTGTGTTTCCGAGATAAAAAGGCGCATCGGAATAGCTAAAGACGCTATGACCCGTTTGAACAACATTTGGAGAAGGAGAGGAATTGGTATCAAAACCAAAATCAGGTTAATACGAGCCCTGGTATTCCCTATTCTTATGGAGTGGAAACGTGGACGATCTTAGCCCGAGAACGACAAAGGATCGATGCATTCGAGATTTGGTGCTGGAGGCGCTTACTTAGAATACCTTGGACCGCAACCCGCAACTCAACTCTGATTTGACGACCGATATGGTGTGGAGGTCAGTATACCTACACTTCACTCCAGAGGGCGTGGGTTCGATTCCCACACAGGACAAATCTTTGTGTGCATGAACATAAATATTTGTTCTGGTCTGGGTGTTTTCCTATGTATATTAAGTATGTATTTACAAAAAAAAAAGTATTTAAGTATGTTTATCCGTTGTTTAGGATCCAAAACACAAGTTCTTAATGATACTTATCTTGGAACTAAATAATTGGTGTAATTGTCAGAAAATATTTATTTATTTATTTATTTTATTTAACTCAAAATAAAAACCCGCTTGTCGACCATATGCCAACAACGTATTCTTTCGTACTTTGGCCACATAGCGCGCAGAGGCGATAAAAGCCTCGAAAAACTGATTGTCGTTGGAAACACAGAAGGCAAACGATCGCGTGGTCGTGCACCAACCAGATGGAACGATCAAGTGAAAGACTCATCGTCCTCCAAATTCTACGCGGTCGTGAAAGACGCGCTGGATCGGAACCGGTGGAAGCAGATCATCCGCTCCAGATGTTACTCCAATGCTAACCACGATCCTCAGACATGAGGGACCGACTATAGAGAGAGATATATATGAATTACATGTTATGTGCACATATAAATGTATAAAGATGTGCAACATCTGTGTTAAGTGTCGACGCCACACATTGATGTTGCAACCGGGCCGAATCGCCGCTGACCACGCTGACGCCAAGTTCAATATACAAGATGTTGACTTGTACAGATCCGAAGACTGACTATTTTAACTTCAGTAATCGTTTCTGATCATCTAGTATGGCGAAGCTACGAGCGTTAGAATATTTATATCCCGTAAAAGCATTAAAATAGCTAGACTAGAATGCCATTGGGAGTTCTAGGCTTTTTGTAAATAATGGTTTCCTTATATAACTCTAGCTCCTACAGTTTTAAAGCACTTTATCTAAAATCTAATTTCTATGATGGGGATTTTTACTAGAATTACTTACCCATACACTACCTGATTAACATTAAAAAAAATATTGTTTCTTTCAATCCCTTAAGACAATCTGCGGCAATACTTAACCAATAACATGTAAAGACGTTTCTAATATATTCCGGAAGTCGCAAGATTGATTCTCGACCAATATCGACATACTATGTGCACCCGGAAATAACTCGGTCAAAGTTCGAGAGGCTCATCTCCACACTATGTAACTTGGTCTAAATGTTGTGTAACTTTAATTAGAATTCCTACAGTAGAACGCAGCGACCCTATCTGACAAATGAGTTTATCTAACGTCTTCCTGAACTAAACCTTGTGGCTAATGAGAAAATAATGCTTGTCTTCAATAATGCAGAAATGATGTCTTGTCGGGCGACACGAGACGCTCTGAATGGCGAAGATATTGACTTGTCATCATATTTTATTAAAAGAAATCTATGTGGTATTTTAATATGAGTTTTTGTAGATTATGTAATGTTCATTACCGCCTGTCCTAAGTTCAGTCACGGTCTTTATAATTATGTTGTTATATTATTTTAATGCTTTAGAGGTGTGGATGAAATGAGATTTGATTTTTCAGGTAATATCAGTTGCGCGGGTATAGGAACAAAGTAATTATATAAACCATCACTTGCTTTCAATAGATTATCGCAAAGTAACGCTCAATCAATAAATTATTTATAATAAGTATTCTTGAACATTTTATTCGCTTCTAACCCCAGTTGGATAATTTATAATGTTTAAACATACATAAAGTTTTTTAAAATATAAGTACTAGTAATAAATGGAAAACACTCTGACCAAGATACATATTCATTTTCGTAAAAATAAATATTTTACTTTTGTGAGAATTTATCCCAAGACCTAAAAAGCATTTAAAGAAGATCCTATAAAGTTTTAAAATGCATTGAGGTCGTCACCCCGGATAGTAATCTCATATGTTTCTTAGTAATTAGGCAGTTAATGAGGATTTAGTCTCCTTCAAGGCGAAACAAGCGCTACTGTTTGGCAGCAGACTATCAGACTACTTATCTACCTACATATATATACCTCTGTCTTGAACAGGGCTAATAGTCATTTGCTTCTACTGAGTTAAATGAAGTAAAAATAAGGGCAAAACTCTTATTTGACGGAATATATTTCTAAACGCGTCTCCTTCTGACGGTATAACACTAATAAGAGAGGGTTGAACAAAAACACGTCAATACTTTGATCCAGGTTATGTGTCTTTAAGCTAATTCGCTACAGGTCCACGAGAACTTCAGTCTCAAGTCTATATCACTTTTGTTCGTGTGAGAAAGCCCGTGCCCATTAATTATCCACACGTAATTGGGGTGAGATGACTAACCCGATTTAACTTCAACACCAATATTCATTAAATGTTCCATTTCCATGTTTTTATATTACTTTCCTCTCAAATTACTATAAACTAAAAAGAAATACCTCTTCAAAATTGTTTTATATCTCATACTTACATAATACTGTTAGAAAATTTGCTCTTTTGAAAAATCAATCTCTCGCTTATTATTGTCTTAAAATTTTCACAATAAAAGTACGAAGGCGACAATTTATTAACCGTGAAATTTCCCCTGAGAACTTTTTTCATCGACTTTCATTAAGCTTTATGTGGAATATTTTGAGATTTAATTAAATCATTTGGTTTAAAATAAGGTAGCATAAGCAACAAAGCGCTTTATGTCCCTGAAAACGTTCCCTAGCGACCACTGGTATATGAAGAGGTTAGACCTTGAGTGGGTGACCATTTTTGCGATATTTCATCAGATTTAAAAGTGCTAAGTTGAGAATAATAACTAAAAGTACTACTAACTGGAGTGTGTGCAGAAGTCAGTCTTGGATGAGTGATCGTTGTACTGGGGGTTGGCAGAATATTTAGCTTAACAGTAATAAGAAAGGTAATATTTTAAAAGAGATTATAATGTGAAAAATGACTAAAATGTGATTATTGTACTTCCTTTACTTCTTATTTCGATTCCCCCCAGGAAAATTTAATTGTCTGCATGAACACAAATATGTGTTCTTCTACACTAATATTATAAAGAGGAAAGATTTGTATTTTTGTATTTTTATATGTAAAGAATAAACTCAAAAAGTACTAGACCGATTTTAATAATTCTTTTTTCATTAGAAAGCTACATTATCACTGAGTAACAACAACGCGTTGCACTTCAGGACTGCCGGTAGGAGTGAAAACTTAGTATTAATTATATTTAAATCTTTTCATCATTAATAACTTTAACATCCACATAAAGACAATCTATGCAGCCTGCGGATAATGACTGCGTCGTCTATGTTAGTGTCGGTGTCTGTGAATTGACCTGGGAATCAAAAGCAGCGGTAACCGACATCCACGCGGGCGGAGCCGCGGGGGACCGCTAGTCTTTGATATAATAAGTATATATTGAAAACTTTATATTATATTTTTTTTTTTTTGAAATCATTTATTCATTTTAAAACATAGTAAAGACATTACATATATTTCTCGCCAAGCTATAAAGCTTGTGGGCGAGATACGCTCGTTCACATTTTCTTTCTTTAAAAAAATAATCTAGTAACATTAACATTAATCAAACAATAACATGAAATACTCTAAATTATAAGTATGTTTGTCCAGTTACTAGTACACACATAGTACAAGCTCTGGTTAATTTAGGTCTCGAAGCAATGTCTGAGATGACCAAGAACATTCCTCATATCTTAGTATTATCCCACTTGCCCTACAGTTAAGCATAGGGCCTAGGGTCTGCTCACTGGTTTCACCAGATTTGACTAAATTTTATCACGTGGAGCGACTGCCGACTGAACTCCGCAACCCAGAGGGAAACATAAGACCAAGAATATGAGTTCTAAAATAAATAGAATTACTTTAAGTCAGGGGCTGACTTATCGAAGTTTCAAGTGGATTATGTTATTCTATCTCTGACTTAAACTATATATCTGAACTCCTTGTAGGTAATGAGTATTAAGCCCTAAAAGCAATGTTTTGTTTACACATAACATTTTTTATATATTTTTTATGTCTATGGATTAAATTTTTATAAACAAAGGTACTAAACAAATAAAATTCTGTTATATTTATATTTCAAAGTGATTCTTTCGTAACAATCCGTATGTAGAAAGAAATAAAATGGTGAGATAGATGTTACAATAAAATTGTAACAACACTAACAAACATAAAACTTCTGCAGAATTTAAAATTCTAAGTTTATCCGGAGTTCTCGGTGAAACATCACAACGAGAATAGTATAGAGAGAAGCCAAAAGTTAATACCTACAACACAAACGAAGCAGCCTTCCTTAAAATTCCATGTGAATTCTTAGCCCGCCGCTTGTCTGAGAAATATAAAAGCTTTTCTTATGCAGTGCGCCGCACCAAGAAGGGTGTATATTTTTACTGCAGTTGCATTTCTAATGTCACACGCAGTCGAGCCACTTTTTATGCCGCCGTATCTTGAATATGAGAATAAATGAAGCTCTCAAAAAATAGCTGATTAAATTACGTATTTCATTATCCAAGTCTTTTTCACTATTACGGTAAACTCTAGAAGCTAAGACGTATGTCCGTAATTTTAATGACATTTTAATATTTTATTACTTGCTTTTGTTGCTGGTACTGTGTAGCTTAAAAAAAGCTAAAAGCAGAACGCCACACACCTTACGTTCCGTCAATCCAGTGTTCTCACCTTAGTTTGTATTCAGTAGTGGGCCTAGCTAATCATTGATTTTACACAATTTTATAGCTATGATGACATCAACTGCAATTAAATATTATGCTTTATATCTCGGGACACCATTACCAAAAAAATGTATTTTAAAATTGATCTTTTCACAAAAAAAGGTACACAAAAGAGAAACCACTACTGATATACTATACTACTGATAGATTGCAAGTGATGGATTAAAAATATCTTTGTAACAATTCCCGCGCTACTAACAAATACTAGCTGTAACGAGAGTTGGTCGTGATGACATCGTTGTTCTGAGGCTCCTATCTTACCTGAAGATGCCCTGTGTAAGGTCGAAACACGTGTCGTGTTGAATGGAATCTCGATTTTTCGGAAAATTATAGTAGCGCGGCAATTGTTACAAATATATTTTTAACCCATCACTTGCTTACAATGGATTTCCGAATTCCAAAGTAACGCATCAATCAATAAATTATTTAATAATTTTTCTCTTGAAATATTTCATATCAGCCACATTCTAATATTTTTTTGAACGAATAACTTACTTCGTGACTCTTCAAAGGTTAAAATTTGTAGGTACTTGTTGCAATGGTTGCTAACTCACTTACCGCACCGTATTTTCCGGAATACTTTCAAAATACCCTTCAATGAAGACCAAAAGATTTATTACGAAGAACATTTTTCTTTTAAATAATGGCTTCGTGCGTCTAGCACATATAGCCAGTGTCAAGTAAGTGATATATTAATAATATATAAATCATAGTAAATGAGAATGGGTGATGATAAAGATGACAAATGGTAAATGAGATACCCTCCCCTAAGCCCCTTGGGTCCTCAGTAAAGATGTGGGACTATACTAAGATCTCACATGGACTCCTTGAGAGAATTTGAAAAGTGATGTTGCACTGCTTTGTTTGATTTATCAACACTCATGTATATTCACAAACATTTAACGATATATAACTGTAAATATCACAAATTTTAGAAAATAAAACAAAACTGCAGACATGACGCTTCACTTTCCCGCCGAGCAGTCATGAAGAACTTTATAACTATGCAACTTACATTTCAGAATTTTCTTTTCAGGGCAAACAAAAGAATGACTCAAAAATATTCGAGTAATTCAAAGTTAGAAAGTTTAACTTTTTTTTAGCCAGGTTTCTTTATAGCGGATAGTCTACTCAGACCAAAAAGTTCGGTCAATGTAGAAGTTAGACTCTCTTACCGAAAAGTATGGAACAAGTATTTGGTGATTTCTGACATTTGTAGTCGTACTATTAATCAAATTTTACTTAGCCCTATACAGGCTTTTGATTCCTACACGAAATGGGATTGATTTGCATATAAAATTTTCAAAGCATATATTTATTTCTGAATTGTAAGTTGTTAAAGGTCCCGTTTGATGAGGTCTACGCTCTGACCCTCAGCTACCCATATGCAAAACCCCGAGAACATTTAGCTCGAGCTTCAAAATCGCTTCGCAGGTCTGGAGGACTGCATAACTGTTGACGATATAAGTGGCGGGCTGGTTAAGACTGTCCATGCTGTCGGATCTAAATATTATAGGACTCGACAAACTAAAACTAATAAACTATCGACTCAAACTCTTAATGAAGCACGACGAGACATGCGATTGCAGTCTCCAGTGATAGCGTCTTCTTACCGGCGTATCAATAGACAAATCTCGAAATTCTTGCGACTCGATATTCACAAATTCAATACAAATTGTATTGAAGATGCAATAGACAGGAACAAGCGTTCGAAACTGTTCACTCGGGATCTGTCTATTGGTCAGAGTCAGTTGACACAGCTGAAGACCAACGAAGGCAGTCTAGTCACGTCAAGACCCGAGGTTTTGAGGGAGATCGAAGGGTTTTAATGGACAGTTGTATACCAGTACTCAAGATCCCGCTACTTGTTTGGGTAAAGACCCTAGAGCCAAACTAACTGGACACTACACCGAAGAAATCCCGGACGTCAGCCTGTACGAGATTAGGATAGAGGGACGTACGCCATAGTCGTGGACTAGTGGTGTGGTTGTCCTTTTCTTCAAGAAAGGTGATAAATCCCTTTTGAAGAATTATGTTTTCACGGGTCATCACAAACCGTCTCGGTCAAAGTTTTGACAACTTTCAGTCTCCCGATCAAGCCGGATTCCGAAAAGGCTTTTCAACCATAGACCACATAGATACGCTTCGGCAGGTCATACAGAAGACCAAGGAGTATAACCAGCCTATAACCAGTTGATATAGAAACACCACCATGTACGAGTACTGGACCAGTGCACGAGTCCTCTTGCAGAAAGGTGTGAGAATTCATAAGAATTAAATACAAAGCTTATTGACATATAACTTGAAGTAACATGTGGATCCTACTAAGGGTGCATGGGGATCCCACCAGGAACTAAGGATCCCAAGCCAACCTCACCTGCACTGCAAGTGGTGCACCTGCCGATTACCCGACGAGGCTCTGGCAAAAATTTAAGTTCCCGGTAAGCGGCAATATATTGGCAAAATGTTGTATGGCCTATGCTTACCCCGTAATGGAAACAGGCGTGATTTTATGTATGTATGTAACATTTAATAACATTACAGTGTATTTTTCCACTAGATCATTTCATGTGTTTCACTGTAAAATACATTTACGTAAGATTGAGTATACCTATATATTACAAATAATAAATATCAAGGTACAGTTACAATGAGCACGTTTTATAGCTTCACAAACATACAAAGTGAAACCAAATAAAAGAGTCGCGCTAGGTCCCCAAGGTATGATTTGGAGTTGAACGATTTCACTTAAGGGATTTCCCGCAATCGTAGTTTCAGAAAAAGATTCAAAGAAAATTAATAACTTTCTGCTTATTAATAAGGAATATAAGCAACTGTGGACCTACAGGGGAATGAAAGCAATAATATTTATTCCGCGCTATAAAGTTTATTTTAGTCGTTATTTATTATTCATTTTGTTTAATAACATATTCAGAAATTAATGAATTTATGTTAAGACTGCATTCAGGTGTTTGTACTCTTAAAATAGGAGGCGGTAGGCTTAAAACTGTTAGATTATTTGGTGGACTTGGAGATTTTCTATTCTCGACTTGCTTTCGATCATATTCGTATTTAAGTCATCCTGATTTTGTTCGTAAAAAGTATGCAAGTTGTAACTATAACATCGGAGTATTGCAATTGTATTGATCAACATTTACATAAAGATACCCTAAATGTAACAGTATTAGCTGTTCTGTTTCTTTTAACTTCTGTAGGGCTACGTGCTTTATGTGTTAACTTAATGAGAAAATATTTTTTTTGTTTTATTGCAATAATATTATAATTAAAAGGTGTTGATTGTCGCCCTACCCCTTAAAAACGGATGCGGCCAAATAAGGAAAATTGTTGTAATTTGATTTAGCGCTATCTTTTTCTATATCATTCGAAACATATGATCTGTCTCATTTACTGTTCTTATGTCACAGGTAAATATATTAGGTCGGGGAAAAAGTCTTTTCGCATAACGTAGGTATAAACTTATTATAAAATTTTTTTGACTGTACTATTTGTGTCTGGCTGGTTTTGGTAACATTAAAAAGGTTCCATTATAAAGAAAAGAAAAAAAAAAAAATTGTTTCCCGCTATTTTTCATTTGTTTTTCTCTCCGTAAATATGAGTGAATCTAATGAAGAAATTCGATAAATTTTAAAATTTTATTATAAAAAAGGCAAAAATGCAACTCAAGCAGTGAAAAAATTTGTGATGTTTATGGACCTGATGCAGTGTCAGTAAGAGTAGCACAAATTTGGTTCAAACGTTTTCAGTCCGGAAATTTTGATGTTAAAGATGCACCTCGCTCTGGTCGCCCTGTTACGAATAAAATGGACGCCATTTTTGAAAGAGTGGAGCAAGATCGGCATATTAGTAGTTACGATGTAGCTGAAGAACTGGGAATTGACCACAAAACAGTTTTGACCCATTTGAAGAAAGCTGGTTATACAAAAAAGCTCGATATTTGGGTGCCACACGAGCTCACTCAAAGAAACTTAATGAACCGTGTACACATTTGCGATTCATTATTGAGACGTAATGAAACCGAGCCGTTTTTGAAGAGATTGATAACTGGCGATGAAAAGTGGATCACGTACGACAAGAACGTGCGAAAAAGGTCGTGGTCGAAAGTTGGCCAGGCTTCACAGACTGTGGCCAAACCTGGCCTAACACGAAATAAGGTGATGCTGTGTGTATGGTGGGATTGGAAGGGCATTGTTTATTATGAGATTTTACCGCCCGGCAAAACCATCGATTCTGATCTTTACTGCCAGCAACTGATGAGATTAAAGGAAGCAGTCGAGAGAAAACGGCCGGAATTGATCAACAGGAAGGGTGTGGTCTTTCATCACGATAACGCTAGACCACACACATCTTTAGCCACTCAGCAAAAATTAAGAGAGTTCGACTGGGAGGTCCTAGTGCATCCACCATATAGCCCTGACCTTGCACCTTCAGATTTTCACCTGTTTCGGTCTCTGCAGAATTCTTTAGGTTCTGTAAGGTTGACCTCAAGAGAGGACTGCCAAAACTATTTGTCCCGTTTTTTTGATCAGAAGTCCCAATGTTTCTACAGTAACGGGATAATGTCTCTGCCCACAAAATGGCAGAAAGTTATTCAACAAAACGGTACATATATATTGTAAATAAATGTAAATAAACTTTGAAAAAAATGTCTTGACTTTTCATATAAAAATACGAAAAGACTTTTTCCCCAACCTATTATGTCGTCGAGGAAGTAAATCTGAGTAGGGCGATGTATGAATTTACCTCATCTTTAAGTAAAATATCATTGTTTTGTTTTTCCTGATTTAATATTCATAGTGTTCAATGACATTTTATACATAATTCTCCGATAGTGGTCTGCTTGATTTTGTCGGTATTAAACTGTAAATTGTCTAAATTATAATGGTGTTTGTTGATCGTAAACACTTTAAATACAATCTGATAAAATAATTTTAATCTGTGAGGCGGAGAAGAAATACGGGAGACAGGAAACAATAGCACCAAACTCCAAATGTGACTGGAAACCCCTTAGTATATAGATAAATAATACTATCCCTATTATTATTATTTTATATTTATATTATTTATCTTCCATAAATAATAATATAACTAGGGGGATTCTAGTAAAAAGTATTTATTCAGATTGTATTTAAAGTGCTTACTTTAAATACAATCTGATTACATACTTTTCTTTAATTTAATGCTACAATATTTATGTGAATCATCATACGCGATGTGCTTCATATTGTCTTGTTCATACTTTACAAACAAAAACTATAAAACAAGTCAGTAGTCCGAAAAAAGATAAATAATGTTTTTATGTTTTCACTCACATCCACCGTACAACGATAAAGCTTTCTGCACAAGTTGAGGAAACGTGGATTATCCTGATATTACTGTTAGGGCCGGGAATAAAACGTTCCGCCGTGCAATCCGTTTCTGAACGTGTCTTACCAAACGGGTTTCAGTTTGCCGCAACACATAATACCTAGAAGTATTTGTTCGCGATTTCGATTCCGCGGAGAAAGGAAGACCTCTTTCACCTCGTCTTTTTCTTTTATCATACAAACAGTTTTGAACGTTTTAAATAATATATGACTGTGTTCTGGAACAGGAAGAAAGACCAATTCGTATTTTTAAAAACGAACGGGGTAAATAATAACAAATATCATAAGTTAAGTGAAAATAGACTAACGAAAGTAATTTATGATGGACAAGTGAATTGAATGTTGGGTAGGTAAGACCACATAATTCCTTCATGGCCAAATCCAGAAGATTTTGGAGAAAGGGCAGGTCAAAACTACCCTAAGCCGACGGGCGTGTATGATGAGAAGGTTAATGAGTGTAAATGAAACTGAAGCTGTGATTTCTGCCTACCCCTACGGGAAAGAGGCGTGACATTATGTATGTACAGATTAATATATCAAATTTATGAAACACGTAAACTAATTGATTAGTTATTACTTAGAGATGGCACCTTCAATGCTATTTGTTAGACTTTTGTTCGAAGTGCGTTGTGTTATTTGACTTTTAAAAAAATGCCTGTTTATACGTTGACTAATCTCGTGCGGCTATAGCCCAGTGGAGAGACCTATAGCCATCAATATGATGGCACACATATGACTTTTCGAAGTTATGTGCGTAGTTATTGCTGGCTACGTGTCTAGGAAACCACGTGAAACCTTTGGTCCCAGCTGTCATGAACATCTATGGCAGTCATTATTAGGAGGTCAGATCCATCTAACATCCTGACAGCTGGCAGCTGGTTTAACCATAGAATTATTTATTTCTTTGGGTTGTTTCAGAAGGAATTTGCTTCATGCAATAACTAAAATTCAGCCTAATCTGGCTAGGCTAGTAGGCAGACCTTGGCCCTAAGCTCAAGTCCAGTGAAACCAGGATAATGCTAGGATAATGCTATGATGATCCGTTGTCTAATATTGTAACCATTTAAATGAGCGTACTTGTGCCTACGTGTGGGGTATATTTAGTATTTATTGATAGGATTAAATAAAACTGAGTGCGATTGAAAATGTTGTTACATATATAATAAATATAAATAAATAAATATTCTCTTATTTTAGTTACTTACTTATTTAGTTCCAAGATAAGTATCATTAAGAACTTGTGTTATGGATACTAAATAACGGACAAACATACATAAATACTTTCTTTTTTTTGTAAACACGTACTTAAGATACAGGAGAACACCCAGACCAGAACAAATATTCATGTTCATGCACACAAAGATTTGTCCTGTGTGGGAATCGAACCCACGACCTCTGGAGTGAAGTGCAGGTATATTGACCTCCACGCCATATCGGTCGTCGAACATAAGCTTTATACAACAATTCATGTGAACCATATCTACAGTGGATTTGTGGGATAAAATCAAGATATAGTAACTTAAAAATCACCACATCTAGGTAAATAAAGTTTTTACTGAATAAAGTGTTTAATGGCTTTAAATTTCCAAATGCTGTAAGTGTCCAGCTGATGGCCACTGATGCGCCTGCTAATGTTTATAATTATGGATGTTTAAAACAATCCTGATAGGCACTGCACTGCGCTTACCTCTATACATCACCTATTCACAGTTCACATGAATTAGTCTTAAGTCTAAATGGGTGTATGATAATTGTTACGATTTATCAAGCTGATATTTAATAATCGTTGTGTAATAAAATTAACTTAGAAATAAAGTAAATTTTCCTCATAAAATGATAAGTTGTAGCAATTTGCAAGCTTGACTACATTCCCTAAATCATCTAATGTACATCTAAACATCCATAAAGGTACATGAAGCAATAAATATACATAAAGTTAATTTTCCACATAAAAAGAGAAGTTGTTAAACATGAAATATGATACAAAACATGTTACCCATCCGGTTTAACTTGTCCCTTTTAAGATAAGACAGATTTTTTGAATCAGGGTGCGCTGTGTGTCGTACACGAAGCGGGACACGTATGTCACATAATTTCACTTTGCCACTCTTGAATGCGAATAATATTCCTTCATTCTAAATGTTTTACGAATACAAATGTGCTGTGTTTTGTAAAGTGTACAAAGCGTGTTTAATTGAAATATTACTTATTATTAAGAAGAGGATTTGTAGAATTTTTGACATTATTAGAGAATAAATATTACTTCTTTATTGTTTTGTAAAGATTTGTTTTTTTATATTTTAATATAATGTAATTGTTTTTTTTAATTAGATAACTCAATAATTGGTTTCAAAATGAAGTCTACATAGTACATACATTAGAGCCCCAATATTTGTAATAAAAAAGTTTTTATATGAAAGCTTTCTTAAATCTAAAAACTATATATTTATAAGTGATTGTAATGATTTTTTAATAATTTTTCTCAATAGACAACCGTTGTACTAGTCATATAGTTACTTATCTAGTCATATAGCAAAAAGCCGTGTCTAGAAAATTCTCTCTTCAGCTTGAGAGACACAGAATTCGAAAATACCACAAAAGATGATTCGATTTCAAATATAACAATGCATAGTTCAATTGACATAACAAGAGCAGGTAAGCATTCTAGCTGATCGTAACCGTATTTATTAGTAGTATAACGTGATTAATAAACATGCGATTAGTGTATTAATTTGATACGGTTGTGGAGTACTTCAAACGATATTTGGGAGTGAGGTGGTCAATGATTTCAAACTCAGCTTAAAATAGATAATGTTTATGTACATGAGGTTAAATGCGTAGTTGTATAAGCACAATACGCAAATTATTGTACATGGCATAAAAATAAAATTGAAGTATCTGTTTGTAATGTCAATATAAGAGCGTTATATTAAAAGCATAAAGTATTAATATAAGAAGTATGGAATTACGATCTTCAATCTCTTCAAATATGTGTGTGTGTTGTAATCTTCAATATAGCGCGAACGAACCCGAAAAACAACAATGTATCAGTAGATCATGCAGACGAAGTCTCGGGTGACCACTAGTATAGTAATAAATAATAATGTAAATAATTCTCTAAAAGTCGAACCAATTATTTAGTTCCCAGATAAGTATAACTAAGAACTTGTTATATCGATACTAAATAACGGATAAACATATCATTTAAAAATACTTTTTTTTTGTACATACTTACTTATTACACATAGAAAACACCCATACCAGAACAAATATTTATGTTCAAGCACACAAATAAATTGTCCTGTGCAGGAATCGAACTCACGACCTCAGGATATACTGACCACCACACCATATCGGTCATTTCGACAACTGGATGAATAAGAAACTCTTGTAACAGGTATTTTTTACTTAAGGTGGCATTCGAAGCAAGAAGGGTTCCAAGGGTGTGTAATGCGATATAAATGTAATCCTTTCAACATTGCCAATCTTACGTAAATTGAGTAGGTCTGCCTATTTGGGGATAAGATGTGTCGAAACCGAATGTGAGAGTTAAAGAACTATCACTGATTCTCTAATTTCTGGTGACCCGCGCAGTAACGACATGATTAATTTAATAAATCAAATTATACATATACTAATCTAATAATACATACATGTGTATGAATGTATTATTTTAGCGACAATTTGTATGTACAAACACACCTGTTTCCCCGAAGGGGTAGGCAGAGGCATAGTACACGCCCAAACTTCGCCAACTATATAGTTGGTCCCACGTAATAGATGGCGAGCCTATTGCCGCTTACCAGGCACTGTTACGTTCGCCAGAGCCTCGTCCGTTGATCGGCAGGTGCACCACTTGCAGGTGAGGTTGGAATGGGCTCCTTAGGTCTCGATAGGATCCCTGTACACCAATTATATTTAACGATATTAGTAGGTGTTCTGGTGAAATTATTTTTGGTTTATTGAATTTTATTAAACTACAAAAACTAAGCCATATGACTATTAATATAGACCAATATATAAATTAATAAAATAAAATAGAGACGAAGTCGCAGGCGGCTGCTACCTTATTTTACTTCTCTTCTTCCTTAGAAACGGTTTAACGTTTTAACAGACTAAAATTAATGACAGTATAAAAGTCCATGATCTGGTCAAATAATATTATACTGTTGCAACTCAATAGTACCTATTGAGTTGCAAAGTCAAAACTGTTATTTCATATATTGTATGTACAGGAGAGCGCTTTAAAGAAATTAATGAGCTTTAACGCTCTTAGTTTTTGTACGTCCAATAATATGCACATATTGAAGATATTTTTATAGATTTTCAGGCATTGCTAACTAAATTATGAAAATACGACCGTTTGTTTTTTTTATTTATTTTATTTAGGATCACCAGTATCTGTTTACACTATTACTTAAAAATAATTACACAAATATTATTAAAATTATCTAAGTGAAACAAACAATTAAGGTGAACACCACATGCAATGAGAAAGAAATTACTTAAAACAATTGAGTTGTATAACTTATAAAAAAAAAGAAGAGAAAACAGTAAACAACTTATAATAAAACTAAAATAAATATATAAAATAAAACTAAAATAATAAATTTTTCATGTAAGTACTGCTTATTCCCGTAGGACAATAGTTACATGAGTACGCCTAATATTAGTTATTACATAGCCTTAAACACCAACTTAAGTACCTTAAACTTTCCGATGATAAAAATAGACATTTGTTTTAGTCAAGCTGACTCTGCTATATCTGAAACTAGAAGAGCTACCGCAAACCATCATTGGGATACAGTTGCGGTTGTTGGAGTGAGACCACACTAGATGTAAACTCTCTAACAACCGTATATTTAAATAACATTGACAGCTCGTGGTTAAACGGCTGGTGGTAAAGTAAAAAAATATATTTGAAAACGTAACTGTATAGAAAGCAGCTTCATTCGGATTTGTTAATAATGCTATTCTATTAGTTATCAATATCATTATTTTAATAATAATAATACCAAAATCTATGCCGGATTTGCAATAATGACATGAAAATTATTGTCGTGGTGGAATGGATATTTCAGTTTTGATTAAATCCGATAGTAATAATATTTGACGATATAAGCAGGAAATGCTCAAATCCTCAAATATTTGGTCATAGTCGATACATTAATGATTTTAGCAGTAGTTCAACTAATATTAGTTTTGGTTCATTTGGTCTGATATTATTATTAGGTCGGTTTTGTATAGTGTACTTATTATATTTCTATCCGGAAATTTCATAACTATTATCTGTTTTAGGGAATTAGGAGAAAAATTCTGAAATAAACCAATCGACGACCAATATGTGACAACGACCAACAACCAGTGAGTGTGGGTGATCGTGGGTTCGATTCCCACACAGGCAAATCTTTGTATACATGAACAGGAATATTTGTATGTACAAAAAAGTATTCATATATGTTTATCCGTTATTAAGTATCTATAACACAAGTTCTTAATGATACTTATCTTGGAACTAAATAATTGGTGCAATTGTCAGAAAGTTCTTACTTCTATTTTATTTTATTTGTCATAATAATGATAAGCGTTCTTATTATGATAAAACATCGATAGATTAGCCACCACCTATACAACAGCTAACTTAATATCACTTAAAACGTTATACTGTGTTTCGGTTAAATAGTGCTGTAGCTACGGAAATTGCAAAACATATGAGAGTATAAAAATATGTCTGAGAGTGAGGAGCACTAAAGCCTATTGGGATTATCAAGCATATGATATTTAAAGAAAGATTTAAGTATCACAACTATACAACTTTACCCTGCATTTTGTAGAGCATAATTTCAAATGTAATAACAAAAATGGCTAACAATATTGAAGTATTAATAATGTAAGCTGGCAAACGCAAGAATATTATATTTTGCAAACCTACCTCCTCATGTTCCACAAAAACAACATTACATTTTGCTTTGCTAATTTTATAACACGCCGCATAATACAGGCCGAGTAATCAGTGAGTGCAGAACTGCTTACCGTTTTAAGTTAAATTGCATTTTAAGTTTCCCTTGCTGTGCACAAAAATGCACTGCGGAATAATTTTAAGTGTTGTTGGAAGGCTATTTAGTCTACGTAACGCACGCTACTGTGTGAAGTTGCTCTTGCTAAGTGCTACACATAAATTCAATGGAGAGCTGGTTTACGTGTGTTTTTGGCTTTCGTCATATACACTTCGCTGTATAGTTTATTAAAAAAATGTTATAAACAGTAACTAACATGATTCCATTTTCATACTTTAAAAAAAAAAAAGAAGGATCTGTAACGGGGTTTGTGTCTTTATTCTACGTGCAAATAATTAATTTGCCCTAATTTAAGTAATTTTGGTACTAAATATAAATATTCTCTTACAATTATTTAGTTCCAAGATAAGTATCACTAAGAACTTGTTTTATGGATACTAAATAACGGATAAACATACTTACATACTTTTTTTTTTATAAATACATACCTAATATACATAGGAACACACCCAGACCAGAACAAATATTCATGTTCATGCACACAAAGATTTGTCCTGAGTGGGAATCGAACCTACGACCTCTGGAGTGAAGTGCAGGTATACTGACCTCCACACCGTATCGGTCGTCGAAACTTTAACATTTTAAGGTCTTGTTACAACACAAGATCTAAAGTCCAACCAGGTTTAAACTAGTGCTGTCACTTACATTTAATAAAAAAAAGAAAGTGACAGAACTAGTTTTGTAATAAGCCCCTTAAAGTGTCGGAAATCAAATTTTTAATATAGAATAAAAGCAAACAATTATCGCACAGACGTAAGTAAAGTCACGTGTGTTATGTACATTAAAAATAGTTTTTTACCGGCCCCATAGAGCTTTGCTTCAAACGATTGCCTACACTTTAAACTGGTTGTGAAAATTATATATTTATTTAGTGTTGATATTTTTGCCAGTCCTGACTAACACACTTGCATTAATCTCGGCTCGTCGACTCGTCGTACTTGCGTTAATTGCTGCTTTCCGGCTGTAAAAAATAACATGTCAAAGTGAAAGGGTAAAAAGGATGATACCCGTCATGTGAAATACTCTATGAGTCGGCTTCTTTTATTAAATTTTCATAAAATATTGTTATTTCCAAAATGTTGAAACACATGAATATAATTTGTCGAAGCGAAATTAACCCTGTAGGTATACCAGCGCCAGAGTCAATAATTATATAAAAGGATAAAAAGTATGAAAAAGCAACGAAAAAAAAACATTTATTTATACAACCGATAATTTGACACAAAGTTCTGCGTTATTTCAACTGAAAATTCGATAATAAACTATACGGCCCAAAAACACACGTGCTGGCCTACGTGCATTAGATTTTTGTGTAGCACTTAGCAAGAGCAACTTTACAAAGTGGCGTGCGTTACGTAGAGTAAATATCTATAGGATTAACACTTATAAATCTTGAATAAACTATACAGCGTATTTTTTATGACGAGACCACAAACAGAAGTAAACCAGCTTTCCATTGGATTTATGTGTAACACTTAGCAAGAGCAACTTCACACAGTGCCGTGCGTTACGTAGACTACATGTAGATGGTATTAACACTAACAGTTATTTCTCTACTACTTTTATTATTACTATTATTTAGTACCCATGTCTCTGCGTAATTAATTTGTTAAATGAAACTTCAGTTACCTACGACCATAACAAGCGGAGTACGAGTATATCGGAGTAACCAACCAGGTTAGAATTAAAAAGAGGAGTAACTAACTTGAAGTACAATAATGAGATACAACATCTGACAGCTTCTATAAGTGTAAGTAAATCATTGATTATTTAATCATGATGAATTTGATGGCTGATGTGAATATATATATGCAAAACTTTAACTATTCATGTAAAAAACGATGTGTTTTATGAAATAACTAGCGGCCGACCGCAACTTTGTCTGCGTGACCTACAGGTACTTTTTAAAATATAGTTTCTTCGGGAAAATTATAAGTAGCTTAAGTTAAACCCTATAATTTCAGCTTTCTGTTATTGAAAGTTAAAATTAGGCCAGCTATTTCGGGGTAGTCTTCCGCAAACACACAAAATTTGTTTATAGCTTAGCAAAGAGGGACTGAAATTCAGCATTATTTATTATCTCTCAAAAATTGGGTGTAAAGGGCTCTTACCAAGATCTAAAAAGCCCAAGCCAACCTCACCTGCAAATGGTGCACCTGCCGATCAACGGACGAGGCTCTGGCAAAAATATAAGTTCCCGGAAAGCGGCAACAGTCGCGCCACCTATTACGTGGGACCAATATACAGTATATCTAGACATATACTATGAAATAGACAATATACCTCTGCCTACCTCTTCGGAGATACATGCGTGATATCATGTATGTAAACATTTGGAAATCTTACAATCATAACAATATACATTTTATACACACTTTGCCGGGGTGGGCAAAATTAGGGGTTGTATTCGCAAAATCCACGCACCAATATTCTAAAAGAAACTACCGTTGTAGCTTCTGACATTTCGTTATGAGTGACTAAGTGACTTTTCGATTTTATCTATATGTAGGTATCCTCGGAAATTTCATACAGCGCCATATAAACACAAACAATCATAGATTATATTATAAGTATTGGACAGGTGAAGAACTTATTTTTCTTTATATAAATAATATCCATATTCAAGCACACAAATATTAGTAGATTAAGTAGTTGAATAACCAAAATCTTTTTAAATTCGTTTCATCATACAATTTGCTATATACATAAGTTGACGTTGTAAGTTTGGGAAAGTCAAAACACATTTTTACACTCTGTACAGATTCACTGATTGTATGTACAATGTCTGTATTTCATACTTAGTAGGCCTCATCAATCTAGGACTTATGGGGACATTTGGAAGGCATGTGTGGGTCCGAAGCCAACACGTAGAGGCCCATTCGACAAATATAATCTTATGCTTTACCGGCGATTATCCTTGTGCGCACTATATAACATACAACGAACGATAACTCTGGTGGGTGCAGTCTCATTAAGATACAATAAAAGAATCTACTATAATTTGGCTATTAGATTGATGTCTAAAGGATTGGGTAAATTGGAATTGGTATAAAGAAGACAACCGGATATCTCCCCTCCGACTGGTCTCCACCTTATCGTGGTGGGGGGGCTGAGTACCTCTCGGTAGGGCGAAGAAGGCGCTAGGGAAAAGGTAACACTCAGAGATTGGCGACTCTGGGTGCCCTTAGTACTGGCTACCGGGAAACTAAGAGGAACCTGTGGAGGGCGCAGCGGGCGGGCTAAGAGGGCCCGTTAAACAGTGCCAGGAGGGTCATAGGCAGCGGGGGCAGGGGGCCCCTGCTGTCTAACCATAGACCCTCCGAGAAGTCGGCCACACACGCTATGGTCGCACAAGGAGGTAGGAGCGGCGCGTCCACTGCGCCTCTCTGAGAAGGTCTCTGAGGTGGTGAGTCCCACACCTTCTTTTGGTCCCCCCTTTGACCGGAAGGCAGTGCGTAAATGCATTTTTTTACCAACGTAAAAAAAAAACAAAAAAGACAACTGGATATCTGCCGAAATAATATACCGCACATATAAGTATTTCTTAAAAGACGTAAATGTCTAAAAATCCAAAATTGAGTTAACTATGCCACAAGTTACCTTTTATGTATACACATTGTGTGCTTAACGTTGTTTTTTGTAATTTGAAAACTGTCCGATAGAAAGCGCTAAACACCAAATCGATTATGTTATCGTAGTTATGACAAAAATAATCTTAAAGCAGTTCTTTCAATTGACAAAATGACATTTACGTCTTTTGAGAACTAGATGTGCGATGTGATGGCCAGCTGAAGGAGTAAATGAGCAGTGAGATTAGCCGTAGCCACTTTAAAATAGGTCATGTTGTTCTTATATCACACGTATCTCGAGCAGACGGTTCACCTTATAGAAAGTGGTCACGGCATCAAGCCATACGGCCCGGAACCTTTTGCCACTACCTAAATGCTTCATACCTGAACAATTTTCTAAATCTTGAGGACTGGAGGCAAGCTAGACTCGCACTACCGCGAATCGAACCTCGCCTCTTCCAAATTTTAATGCAGCTTAAAAAACCGCATATGTAACAAGCTATCTAACGGGTAATGGTGGCTTGAACAGACATCTTTTTAGTATAGGTAACTAACATTACTGTGTGCAGAGCATGTATGGGGACTGATGAGACAGCCGCACACGTTCTGCTGAAGCGCAGGGTGGTTGCTGACTGTCGGACGAAGTTCCTAAAGACTCCATCCGGAAGCCTTCAGCGAGGTAAAGGCGCCGATAGGATTCCTGGAGAAACTGGGAAAGCTAGAGTAATCCAGCTGCCATCCTCCAATGCAAAATGAACGCATTGAACGTTCGATTGCGAAAAAAAGCCTGCACGACAAAGACGAAGAGAAATAGTCACGGCAGCCTATGCCGCTTGCAATGCCAGGGTTTATAGGGATCCAAGACCTGCCGAAGTACGAACGAGGCTCCGGTGAACATAACAGACCGCGATTTAGCGGCAACAGGCTCGCCGCTTATTACCAAGAGTATAACTGACGTATAATATGCCTCTGCTTATCCTTTTGGGGAAACAGGCATGATATTACGTATGTATAACTAGTAATAGTAAAATTATTACACAATACGCTTTTACGCCAATTCGATATAGATCTCCAAGCATCTAATTTGACTTGCTAAGACTAAGAAAAGAGGTCTGAACTTAACAGTGGGACGATAGTGGATTAAGATGCAAATAACAGACAAGGAGTATGTATTTAATTGTCACGAAACGAACAGATGTTTCTTTGTTTGTTAAGTCTAATGCTAATTTACAAGCATCCTTACCTAAAGCTGTTTCCAACTTAACCAGAATTTCATTAGTCAACTACTACCGACAAACTGCCTATCACGGACCGGTCTTGTTTTACTTACATTAGTAAAAGCATTGTTAAAGTTGGCAAACTAATAAGACCTCTTGAAACTCGCTCGCGAAATGTAAATACCTTGGTTTCGCTTTGTTGCCCCAAATTGGAAACTACATTTGAATATTAAAACTCGGACGAAACTCACTGCCGCTGTTTCTTATGATATGTCATATGCATGATTTTGTTTGTACCTATTTCCCATTTTTGTATACTTTGTATTTTAAAACTTTATATCAATAATATATCAAAGGGATCCTACCAAAAGCTTAGGAACTTGCAAGTGGTGCCTGCCGATCAAAAACCGAGGCCCCCATAGAATGTTATCTATTGGGGAGCCCAATGTTCAGCAGTGGATTATATAAGGCTAATATGATGATGATGAATAAGCATTTCACAAAGTTAAGAACCAGTATATTTTGACCTCAGTTTAAAGCATTAACCTATCAAGCCAGGTCGTTCCTGTATATACTGCTGCTGTGCTGATCTTAGGAATCACACGCATACTGTGCACACTATATCAGCACTCGAACTCAAAAAGCTATGAATACATTATACGATCTAGCTTCGGCATTTTCCGACGGTTTTGGTCTTAGAAACCATCCACATACTGTACAGCAGTAAACAACACTCGAATCAAGAAATTTGGGAAGTCGTTTCTGAGCAACACCACTAAGCTCTGGAATTCGCTGCCGGCTCATGTGTTTCCTATTTCCTATGATCTCAGGTCTTTCAAGCGGAGCGTGAAACGGCATTTTAGCAGGCCGTCGTGACTGGGTGCGCTTTGTACCGTGCCTTTTTCACGGTATGAAGCGTCTTCATTTTCTTTTGGATTGCATCGACTGTTACCATTAGGCAGGTTTTAGTCATTATGACGTGCCACACAAAAATAAACAGTGCATGTGTTGCTCTGCTAACATAGTCCTGGGTCATTTAATCGGGCCCTTGAGCGGCATTTAAGTAGGGCGTCAAAAGTGGGTGGTGCCCTGGTACCATCTGAACCTATCCCAAGTTATGAAGCCCTCTGTTTGTTTTGGATATAGAATTCCTTCTTTTTCAGATGAAAAATCATTAAACGACCGCAGGACGATGTGTCAGACTTACATACATACATTCACGCCTGTTTTCCCGAAGGGGTAGGCAGAGGCATATTATACGCCCACACTTCGCCAATTATATAAGGAGGTTTATCCCTCGTAATTGGTGGCGAGCTATTGCCGCTTACCGGGCACTGTTATGTTCGCCAGAGCCTCGTCCGTTGATCGGCAGGTGTACTACTTGCAGTCGACACTGCGCAGCACACGTTGGTGGAGTGCCCAGCGTGGGCGGGGCCGCGGGCGACGCTTACCGCGGCCCTGGGTGGAGTCGCTCTCTCGCTGCCGACCATCATGCGAATGATGGTCGACAGCGAGACGGCGTGGGAGGCGATGGCCTCCTTCTGCGAAGTGGTGATGTCGCAGAAGGAGGCCGCGGAGCGGGAGAGGGAGCGGTATCCGCTCTGTCTCCGGCTACGCCGTTGGCGCAGCGGGCGGGCAAGGAGGGCCGGCCAGCCGCGCCTGGAGGGTCTTAGGTGGCTGGGGCAGGGGGCCCCTTCCGTTTAGCTATAGACCCTCCCAGAAGTCGGCCAGTTACGCCATAGCCGCACAAGGAGGTAGGAGGGGCGCGACACACTGCGCTTCTCTGAGGAGGCCCTCCCGGTTCTGATCCGTGGGACGTTGGCCGAAAAACGGTATGTGTTACGAGTACATAATACCAATAAGATTATTTAGACCTAGGTTTGAATTCATTATTTTGCACGAGATTTAAGTTATTTCTGAAAATAGCCAGTTGTATCACTGTACACTATAATTTTCTTTGCTAATTTTTGTGTAGATAGGTCTAAAACAAATTGCATTATTTTACACATTTAGTTATCGTTTGGTGTGAAATGTTATAAGGTTTGCGTTTTGCCCTGTTTTGCTAGCAAACAGTTATTGTAAGCAAAAGTCGTAAAACTAATATGATCAATTTAATTGTCAGCAATCTTATTTCCTTGTTTTATTAAAGAATAGTATGAAAATATTCATTTGTATCCCTTTACACCAAAGATTTTTTTAAAACTAGTTAGTGATTAATGCTACAAGCTAGAATATATCGTAATACATTTTTATACTTCAAAGTGTTTAGTGATACAAGTCACTGATACTTTCAAACGTATTGGTCATAGAAAGGTTAAAATTACGTAAATATCAAAATAAAATAAAACCAACATTAAAAAAGGGTTCCTTTAATAAAGAATTCAAGAAATTAACACAGATATTATATTGTAGCACTCTAACTACACGATATAAAACAATATCCTTATAAAGAAAAACATAACTTTTAAACCTATAGCCTTAATCTTGATTATCAGAGTATCGAATCAGTCTTAACTAGTATTATATCAGTCTTTAAAAACAAAACAACAGATATAATTATAGCACTTTAACTATTCATTACACAATACAATATTATGTATTTAAATAGAACGTAACTTTAAACCTTAGCGATAATCTTGATTAATTTTAACTCTTCGAATCAGTCTTTACTCTTAAAAATCAGTCTCAAAAAACTAAACAATAGATACATTTAAACACTTCAACTAACCCTTTCACAAACAATATATTTTAAAGTACTTAACATCTATATAAAAAAAAAACATAACTTTTAAACTTATAGCATTACCCTCTTACTAATAAACACGGCGTTAAGTTACAACTAGGATGATCTCCGGAATAACATACATTTTTAACCGATTAGAGTTGGTGTAACTTTATTTCGCGTTTATTAGTAAGGAGGGTAAATCTTGATTATCACAGCATCAAATCAGTTGTCTCAAAAATCAAATAACAAATGTGTTGAAACATCTATCAACTATTCATTATCAGAATCAATATCAGGATCTACGTCACGCATATTTGAGTTGGTTATCAGATCATGATAAAAATTGTGAACACTTGGGTCAATGTATTCTAACAGTGATATTAAATCCCTTTTCTTCAAAACACTTATAGGGACCGGTCCATTGTAACATTTTTGTACTGCATTGATACTAACTAAACTGTAGTTTTTATTATTTTTGTCGTAAAACATCATTGAATAGTCATCACCTTCGTAACTTTCTTTATATTCAAAAACAGGAAATTTTTCTTTACTAAATTTAATAACTCGTACATTTGACCATACAAACTTTTCACCAGTAGAATTAGTCTTTTTTACAGTAAAATTATTTTTTAAAAATAGTGCAAAATCATAAAAATCTGTTACCGCCATTTCAATTACCGAAAATTTATTAGTTCTAGTCGATGCAGTCCTTACCAATTGACACCAATAACGTGGGTGATGAATATTCATTGAAGTTCGTTTTTTTGCTCTTTCAATCAGCGCATGGTCACTATCAACTTCCATGTGCGTATGGCCGGGCACGAGAAATTTCTGTTCAATGTTCAAAAGTTGAGGCGAGTCTTTTATTGCAAATAATAAGGCTGTGCAAACAATAGAATTTTTGTTTTGTCCCGAACATGAATCTGAATACATGATTAAGGTTTTAGCATTTGGGTGAAGCAACGGAAGTCTCACAGTGATAAAGTCGTATAAGCATGAAGCTATTTGATTGGCGCCTCTACCACCACTACATTCTGGCCACATGTAGCAATATGCGTTATCAGACATAAAATCGTGGATTGTTAGGTTGTAGACCCATAGTTGTCTTTTATAAAATGCTGACTGAGTATTCAGCATTGGAGTAGGCAAACATTGTTGTAAATCAAATGCAATTACACAAAAATCAGAATTAGTTTTAGCCAAAGCCTTATCTTTACGTTTTTCATTGTAAGCACTTTCGTAGCTTTCCTGATGTAGTCTCAGTTGCTCCTGTACTTGTCCTATTTCTTCAGCATCTTGTAAATATTGCAGCTTATTTTGTAACAAGTTACATTTATTGCATGTATCTACACTAGGTTTCTTAAATGATAGGTTCATATCTTTAAAAACTTTGGCATATACAGTTTTACAGACAGAGTTACTATTTTCTTTACAATAAAGCTGATACATATTAGGTCGGGGAAAAAGTCTTTTCGCATAACGTAGGTATAAACTTATTATAATTTTTTTTTGACTGTACTATTTGTGTCTGGCTGGTTTTGGTAACATTAAAAAGGTTCCATTATAAAGAAAAGAAAAAAATAAAAAAAGTTGTTTCCCGCTATTTTTCATTTGTTTTTCTCTCCGTTAAAATGAGTGAATCTAATGAAGAAATTCGATACATTTTAAAATTTTATTATAAAAAAGGCAAAAATGCAACTCAAGCAGTGAAAAAAATTTGTGATGTTTATGGACCTGATGCAGTGTCAGTAAGAGTAACACAAATTTGGTTCAAACGTTTTCAGTCCGGAAATTTTGATGTTAAAGATGCACCTCGCTCTGGTCGCCCTGTTACGAATAAAATTGACGCCATTTTTGAAAGAGTGGAGCAAGATCGGCATATTAATAGTTACGATGTAGCTGAAGAACTGGGAATCGACCACAAAACAGTTTTGACCCATTTGAAGAAAGCTGGTTATACAAAAAAGCTCGATATTTGGGTGCCACACGAGCTCACTCAAAGAAACTTAATGAACCGTTTACTCATTTGCGATTCATTATTGAGACGTAATGAAACCGAGCCGTTTTTGAAGAGATTGATAACTGGCGATGAAAAGTGGATCACGTACGACAAGAACGTGCGAAAAAGGTCGTGGTCGAAAGTTGGCCAGGCTTCACAGACTGTGGCCAAACCTGGCCTAACACGAAATAAGGTGATGCTGTGTGTATGGTGGGATTGGAAGGGCATTGTTTATTATGAGCTTTTACCGCCCGGCAAAACCATCGATTCTGATCTTTACTGCCAGCAACTGATGAGATTAAAGGAAGCAGTCGAGAGAAAACGGCCGGAATTGATCAACAGGAAGGGTGTGGTCTTTCATCACGATAACGCTAGACCACACACATCTTTAGCCACTCAGCAAAAATTAAGAGAGTTCGACTGGGAGGTCCTAGTGCATCCACCATATAGCCCTGACCTTGCGCCTTCAGATTTTCACCTGTTTCGGTCTCTGCAGAATTCTTTAGGTTCTGTAAGGTTGACCTCAAGAGAGGACTGCCAAAACTATTTGTCCCGTTTTTTTGATCAGAAGTCCCAAAGTTTCTACAGTAACGGGATAATGTCTCTGCCCACAAAATGGCAGAAAGTTATTCAACAAAACGGTACATATATATTGTAAATAAATGTAAATAAACTTTGAAAAAAATGTCTTGACTTTTCATACAAAAATACGAAAAGACTTTTTCCCCAACCTATTAGTATTGAGGGATAGGTCAGAGCTAAGGTACTTTTTAGAAGTCTTGGATCGAGAGTAATGGCTTTCGTATGCCGGAAATTTATTGATATGCTGTTTCACGAGTTCTAGTCGCTCGTTAGAGATTTTTCTGTAACTGGCAGCACGCCCCCTTTCACTTTTCGTCACACGACCAAATTTTTTTATTTTTTCACTCACGGTCTGAAGAAAGCGATTACTCTCACCAAGAGTTTTTAAAAGACAACCTTTACAAATCTTATAATCCTCATTAAAATAAACAATTTTATATGTATTAGTGTATTCTCGTTTTAGTTTGCTTCCGATTGTATGAGTTTTTTTATTATTAATTTTAATAAAGCGTTCAGTATACTTAGCTCTTTCATCGTACGAACCCAAAGCCCAGTACTCCTTAAAAATAAATTCTCTTATGTCCTCAGATATACGACTTCTGCATTTCATGCGACACTCCATTAGTGGAGCCAAGTTTCTTCCAGGCTTCATTTTACCCAGTTTTGTAACATAACTCTTGCCTGCGCGAACTTAAATCACTTTTTACGTATTTTTCCGCTAATTCAGTTCTAAAATTTGGCGTTAGTTTTGATTCTACTATAAAAGTATCATTTTTCACATAAATCTATGTTCTATGTTCCGTAAGTTTATATTAATATAATATGTATTCAATTTATAATCACATCAAAGTTAGCTAGGTAAATTACGTGTAAATTGATTGATTTGCAGTTGTGTCATTAGTCACTTCTTTTTATGAAAATAATTTTGTATTTTTATGGTTTATGTACAAATGTACCACTTTGCACTAAACTGCATTGTGTCTATTTTTTAATGTATTATGATAGGATTCGATTTATATCACTTTGTACTAATTGAAGTAAAAACTTTTGAGTCGCGTAAGATGTGGTATCTTGAGTCGTATTAAAATACATTTTAGAAATATTAGTATGGGTTCAGTACACTTTGATACGAATGAAAAAGTATTTGTTTACACAAAAAAATCCAGAAATAAATGCTTACTTATATCACTACTCACAAAAACAACTCGCTCAATTTCAATCTTATAATAACGGGGATAAGACTGAAATTTAGCTAATTTTTTTTTAAGAAGTTTAATCAGTGAATATGAGAACCGATCTAGGCCGAGATGTATCACTTTTCACTGAAGGTACAGATTTGAGTTGGTTATCAGATAATGATAAAAATTGTGAACACTTGGGACAATGTATTCTAACAGTGATATTAAATCCCTTTTCTTCAAAACGCTTATAGGGACCGGTCCATTGTAACATTTTTGTACTGCATTGATACTAACTAAACTGTAGTTTTTATTCTTTTTGTCGTAAGACATCATTGAATAGTCATCACCTTCGTAACTTTCTTTATATTCAAAAACAGGAAGTTTTTCTTTACTAAATTTAATAACTCGTACATTTGACCATACAAACTTTTCACCAGTAGAATTAGTCTTTTTTACAGTAAAATTATTTTTTGAAAATAGTGCAAAATCATAAAAATCTGTTACCGCCATTTCAATTACCGAAAATTTATTAGTTCTAGTCGATGCAGTCCTTACCAATTGACACCAATCACGTGGGTGATGAATATTCATTGAAGGTCGTTTTTTTGCTCTTTCAATCAGCGCATGGTCACTATCAACTTCCATGTGCGTATGGCCGGGCACGAGAAATTTCTGTTCAATGTTCAAAAGTTGAGGCGAGTCTTTTATTGCAAATAATAAGGCTGTGCAAACAATAGAATTTTTGTTTTGTCCCGAACATGTCTGAATACATGATTAAGGTTTTAGCATTTGGGTGAAGCAACGGAAGTCTCACAGTGATAAAGTCGTATAAGCATGAAGCTATTTGATTGGCGCCTCTACCACCACTACATTCTGGCCACATGTAGCAATATGCGTTATCAGACATAAAATCGTGGATTGTTAGGTTGTAGACCCATAGTTGTCTTTTATAAAATGCTGACTGAGTATTCAGCATTGGAGTAGGCAAACATTGTTGTAAATCAAATGCAATTACACAAAAATCAGAATTAGTTTTAGCCAAAGCCTTATCTTTGCGTTTTTCATTGTAAGCACTTTCGTAGCTTTCCTGATGTAGTCTCAGTTGCTCCTGTACTTGTCCTATTTCTTCAGCATCTTGTAAATATTGCAGCTTATTTTGTAACAAGTTACATTTATTGCATGTATCTACCTCACCCACCTCTCAATCAGGTGTAATCAGCGTCCCAAATGGCTAACCTACCCAAAAATATAGCATGAAGCAAGCAATAATTACGCACATAAATTCGAAAAGTCATAGGTGCGCCACTAGGATTTAAACCCTAGACCCCCTGAATTAGAAGTCTATAGGTCTCGCCACTGGGATATCGTCGCTCACCCACGAGGCAAGTTACTAAACACCGACCACTCTTTATGATGAACCTGCCAGTATTTTTTCTATAAGAAGTGTATGGGTCACTAGGATATCGTCGCTCACCCACGAGGCAAGTTACTAAACACCGACCACTCTTTATGATGAACCTGCCAGTATTTTTTCTATTAGAAGTGAATGGGTCACTAGGATATCGTCGCTCACCCACGAGGCAAGTTACTAAACACCGACCACTCTTTATGATGAACCTGCCAGTATTTTTTCTATTAGAAGTGTATGGGTCACTAGGATATCGTCGCTCACCCACGAGGCAAGTTACTAAACACCGACCACTCTTTATGATGAACCTGCCAGTATTTTTTCTATAAGAAGTGTATGGGTCACTAGGATATCGTCGCTCACCCACGAGGCAAGTTACTAAACACCGACCACTCTTTATGATGAACCTGCCAGTATTTTTTCTATTAGAAGTGTATGGGTCACTAGGATATCGTCGCTCACCCACGAGGCAAGTTACTAAACACCGACCACTCTTTATGATGAACCTGCCAGTATTTTTTCTATTAGAAGTGTATGGGTCACTAGGATATCGTCGCTCACCCACGAGGCAAGTTACTAAACACCGACCACTCTTTATGATGAACCTGCCAGTATTTTTTCTATAAGAAGTGTATGGGTCACTAGGATATCGTCGCTCACCCACGAGGCAAGTTACTAAACACCGACCACTCTTTATGATGAACCTGCCAGTATTTTTTCTATTAGAAGTGTATGGGTCACTAGGATATCGTCGCTCACCCACGAGGCAAGTTACTAAACACCGACCACTCTTTATGATGAACCTGCCAGTATTTTTTCTATTAGAAGTGTATGGGTCACTAGGATATCGTCGCTCACCCACGAGGCAAGTTACTAAACACCGACCACTCTTTATGATGAACCTGCCAGTATTTTTTCTGTATTTTTGCCACATTTTAAAGAGGGTCTTTACTGGATCATTTTCTAACAAAAAATATTTTTCCATGTCGGAATTAAGCCGAATCTTTGGTGCGGAAAGCAGGAAGGGGCACCGGCGGACAGGGAAAGCATAATGGTCAATATAATAGGGATATTAAATAATTTTAATCTGTGAGGTGGAGGCTTACTGCGGGAGACAGGAAACAATAGAACTCCAATTGTGTCTGGAAACCCCTGGACTGAAAGGTTAAGAAACTGAGTTTGGTTATTATTGACTATATTATTGACTATATGGTGTATATTTCCGAAACAATTTTATCGATTTTAATGATTTGTTTGGTATGAGAATAAGCCTTAGCTTATTTTCATCCCCCTGCTCCTCATTTATCTGCTCCTCAATTTTAATCATGATTTTGGTATTTTTATTCAATCAAATTATTTAATAAAGAATGGCCGAATAACGTTTTCCGAAACATATTAGTGATATAAATTAAATGTTAGTTACTCACCACTTTATAACTTCATATAGAAATAATTCAACATGCAATACCTCTGCATGCGTCATTGCATATATTGTGTAATATATTCCAAATTATACATAAATCGTAATTGCAAAAGTCAATAAAATAAATGAATATATTCTGACAAGTACACCAATTATTTAGTTCCAAGATAAGTATCATATCTTTTTTTTTATAAAAACATACTTAATATACATAGGAAAACACCCAGACCAGAACAAATATGTTCATGCACACAAAGATTTGTCCTGTCTGGGAATCGAACCCACGAGCTCTGAAGTGAAGTGTAGGTATACTGAACTCCACGCCATATCGGTCGTCGTAATAATAAAATAAGTGCGTAATATTATGTCTAAAGCATAAATTATTTATAATATAGCATAAATCTAAATTTTAAAATAAGGTCATAAAAACAATTTGTAAGGGTCAGTAACGATCTTCGAAGTTAAGTAGCTTTGTTAGAACTTGGATGGTTATTTGTTTAGCGTCGTTACTCCTGATAACACGGTTAGGACTTCATTAAATATGTTAGCATTATAAGGCTATGAGAGCCTAAACAAGACGTACCATATGCCCGTGCATAATGGACAAGAATTATCTAAACCTTACATTAAAACTTGGTGTAATAGTGGGCACGATGCTGAGGATAGATTACTTCTATTGGGGATATCTGCCCATAATCACCACGCTTGGCAGGCGGGTTGGTGATCCCAGTTCAAGCTAGTACGCAGGACGACACTGTTGCCCATTATCCGGTATGATTTCTCTTCGTCGACTCCTACGACTCCTTATGAGATGAGAGGGGTGACACTATTCTAGGCCGGTACTACGCGGCACAGGAAAGATAATGCTACACATGATTTTTACAATGTACCAAATCGAGAGAACCCCTTTGCGGACCCCGGGCTTGTAAGGTAGCAGACGGGATAAAGCACAGATGATGATGATGGTCAAATCGAGACACAAATGTGTCAATCTTGTGAAATGCAATTTATGACAGTTAATTTATTTAATTATAATCTATCATCTTATCAGATCTTATATACGAACACTAGAAACATTAATTATTAAACACTAATTACAATATTCGCTTGACTGAATTACGGCGTTCTAATAAGGCCTCTTATATAAATTAATCATTACATGGCAGCGAACGTGATGCATGACATTATTAAATTTAGCAGTAATAATTCGTTTTGAAACAAATTTACTGACATTAACAGAAGAGGATTATAAATAATACTTTTTAGTGGCTTTTAAAATAACCATAATCGTAATAAATGTCATAGATCCCGATATGGTGCGGCGATAGCCCAGTGGCGAGACTCGTAGAGTTCAAATCCAGTGGGTCTCGGGTTCAAACTCTTGCTTGGTGCTGCGGAAAGCACGTTAAGACGTTGATCCCGGCTGTCACGAAAACATCTACGTGAGTCGTTATAAGGAAGTCAGTGCCTTCTAACATCGTGACTGCTAGTTTAACCATATATTGATATTTCCCTTTTTAGTTGCAGAGATCAGACGGCAGTCGCTTCATGTAATAACTATGTGAAATTCAGTAAAATTTTGTGTGACCAGTGGACAGACCCTGTGTCGTAAGGTTAGTTATAGGGCAACCGAGATAATGCTAGGATATGATGAAAATAAATGTCAAACAGATTTTTCAGTGGCCTTGATAATTCCACTTTAAATCAAAACATTTGTCCATTTGCATTACGGCCAAGACATATTATAATTTCCATCCACACCCGCACAACTGTTAGCTATATAATATGAATTTTGTAATGGTCATTTGTTATGTTTTTGTTCTGATTTGATAAATATAGCAATTTAGCCCGAGAACTTGCTGCAATATTGCTGTCACGGCGAAAGATATTGGTATCTTCCTGAAATACAGAGGTATTATGAGAAAATGTTAAACATTCTGTGTGTTTAAAAACAATAATACGCTTGCACTCAACGTAAGTTGTTAATAATAACCGGCTCTATCGAGTAACCATTATGATTTTTAGATATTAAAGGATATTATAAGCTATGTATGTTAAAATAATCACGTCGATGTGGCTCCTATCTAAACCTTAGGAATCCAAGTCAATCTCTCTGCCGATCAAAGGAGACGCTCCGGCAAACATAAAAGTTCCCGGTAAACGGCAATAGGTTCTACTTATCACGTGGGACCAAAAATATATTTGGCGAAATGAGGGCGTATAATATTCCTCTGCCCACTTCTTCGAGGAAATAGGCTTGAACGTATGTATTAATTTAAAAACCATATCTATTTTGGTGTTTACCCCTCTTTAAGGCCCTTTTTGTCTGCCATTAGTAATGCCTAATACAATCTACTAATACTTTCATAAATTTTAGAAATCATTTTAATAAGGCAGCATCAATAAATATTACAGGCACACCAGTTTTAGTCGTTACAATAACTCATGGCAACGAACGCGTATTATTATCTCATAATATATGAATGCTGCCGATATCAGTGACTTAACAGTTCTGCGAACAATCAATTATCAAGGTTTCCTCGCGGCCCCCTCATTGGCAACTCGTTAAGTGTATCAGCACCTTTGTCGGCTCAACATGCTGCTATTATTTATTATATCGTAAACATAACTGGGGTGGTTTTGCAAAAACTCTAATGATAGAACTTGAAAGGGCGCAGTGCGCAGTTCTTAAGGTGCTGTTAAGAAATCTTTACAGATATCCCACCAATGCCTTATATAAGGAACTGTATCTTCTGCGTGTTAGACAGTTGTTCATTCGAAATTGTGTGTCCGTCCATCGACCTGGCGTAAGGCCGATTCCTTTAGGGGGTTAGAGACGAATGCCCCTAGTGTAGCCAAAAGATCTCTTCGTTATTGTATATGTATCGTTAGTGTATGTCTTTGTTATTGGTTTAGAATGCTGTCACAAAGAGCTGCTGCCTTAGTCATATCTCCGTGAGAGAGGCGATATTAAAGGTAGTACAGAATCAGTCTTCTCTTGATCAAAGGACCCCCTCCCTAATCCCAAACCGATAGATACACGCACATGCAAGCGTATATATACTCAAATGTTCTTGAAAATAATTCTAGTGTCTTTATAAAAGTGTCATATTTTAAAATGTCGAATAAAATTATAAATAAAACTCTATAATCCAAAGGAAATTGGTTTCCTAAGATACAAGCTTTACTTAGTTTGGGTGCCACTGTAAACGATATAGATTGCATATATTTAAAAAAAAACAAACTTAGTTTTAATTTAGTGTATAATTGAGTTACAATAAGTACATATTTCCTCTTTTTTTTCATTTAATGTTTCCTACAAAAAAAAAGTTCAAACAGTTTAGGGAAAGAGTTCGCTGACAGAGAACGAGATGGGAAGGAGTACATTGGTATGTGGTATATTTATACCAAAATAAGATACTTTTTTAAAGTTATAAATCTGTAAGCAGCGAAGCACAAAATGCTTTAAGCTTCACAACGTATATAGATAATAATAACAAATAATTCTCTTACAATCACGCCACTTATTTATTTTCAAGATAAGTAACGTGAAACATTGGGTGATGCAGATTATAGAAAGCGACGTTTGACAAAACCGACTAGGTAAAATGTGAGAACATGGTCAATTATTATTAATACCACTTAAAATGAGTGACTCCCAAATAAATTTGTGGGTTTGTTAGGTTTCTTTGAGCAATTATTAGAAAGCCGTCCAAAGTTAGTTGTCGTAATAAGTTGTATGCTGTATTATTATTATTATTATTTATTTATTCAGTAAGTACAGGTTATAACAACTTATTTATAACATAGCCCCACAAAAACCGTGAGTACGGTTTAACTGCGGGGTCTGATTCTCCGTACATTTATCGTCTATATATATTTAATTTTAACTATATAATTAATTTTTAGTTCTGAGAAAGCCAATACATTAACAAAAAATTATATTAAATCTAAATAGTATTGTTTTAGTTTTCTCTTAAATTTAGACTTACTATCTATAAAGATAATGTAATGTCCTCTGGCAGACTATTAACAAACTGGGGCTTATTACAAAACGAGATCTATAGTTAGACCAGGTTTAAAACTAGTGCTGTCACTTTCATTTGATGTAGACAGTGACATCACTAGTTTTAAACCTGGTTTAACTTTAGATCTTGTTTTGTAATAAGCCCACTGTGTTTCCATAGACAGATAGATAATCTATATATATAAAAGAAAGTCGTGTTAGTTACAGCACTTATAACTCAAGAACGGCAGAACAGATTTGGATGAAAATTGGTAGGGAGGTAGCTTAGAGCCAGGAGACGGACATAGGACACTTTTTATCCCGTTCGACAGCGTTCCCGTGGGACTTGACATGAAACGTCAGTCACTATAAAACGTGATATAACAAAAAAGAATCAGACTTGGAATAACAAAAAGAAATAGCTGTCATTTTCTAATGTAATGACGTATGGATGACAATTTGATATTTATAAGAAATCAATATTCAAACTATTTCTGACTTCTTGGCTGAGTTTTGAAATATTTTTTTAGGTGAATTGAAGTAAAGTTTAATTAATAATGCCGCGAACAAGACTATCGAATCTTTACCGACAAAGCCGTAATGCAAGAAGAATACGAAATACTGAAAATGAAAGGACTGAAGAAAACAAGAAATTGCACGTGAACATCGCCGCAATAGTATGGCTCGACTTTGTGCTTCTCAATAAATAATAATAAAACAAAAAATGTCGTGTATCACAAAGTACTTAAGTGAAGAGCAATTTTGTACTAAAATACAGAAATAATAATGAATGATTAATGTAGGTATTTAATTTTTTTGTAATTTTTCCAATAAAATAAAAACACAATCTGCTTATTTATTGCGATTAAGGCGGAACAAAGTTCGCCGGGTCAGCTCGTATAATATAGTTAGACAACTGACACTACAACTTGTCACTGACAAGAAATAAAAAAAACCACTTCGGTATATTTTCGGCGAGACTTGAACTCAGTTCTGTTACACTCAAAATTTAACGGCCATTCGACTACAACGCCTCACATTGAACGCGTAAATGTTGGATTTTTTTCTTTTTATTGAAATACGCGTATGTCAGGGTGCGGTTAAAAATGAAGCCAATTTCGCGTAACAACGGCCCCCGTCGCCGCCACGTTGCCACTCGGTGTTTGCTCGAGTGTCTATGTTAATTAATACACGAGATTTTATTTAACGGAAAACTCATTTTCAACTCGGCAAAGGCACTCGACGACCAGACTTATTCAATATTTCATCGGTGAGGGGTAGAAAAAACATACAGGCATGGTAAATGATGTTAATCCTATACATATTCAAGCACATACTTAAGTGCATGTAAACACGGTAACGGTGTTTAGACATAAATAATTAAGTGTAGTACTAAATAGTTTATTGATTCAGGCGTTACTTTGCGAAAATCCATTGTAAGCAAGTGATGGATTAAAAATATGTTTGTAACAATTCCCGCGCTACTATAATTTCCCGAAAAATCGAGAAACTATTCAACACGACACGTGTTTCGCCCTTACACAGGGCATCTTCAGGTAAGATAGGAGCCTCAGAACAACGATGTCTTCACGACCAACGCTGAAACAAGAGTAACGAGAGTATTTTTTGGGAAATTATAGTAGCGCGGGAATTGTTACAAACATATTTTTAATCCATCACTTGCTTAAGTGTAGTACTCTTTATTATATTAGGTCGGGGAAAAAGTCTTTTCGCATAACGTAGGTATAAACTTATTATAAAATTTTTCTGACTGTACTATTTGTGTCTGGCTGGTTTTGGTAACATTAAAAAGGTTCCATTATAAAGAAAAGAAAAAAATAAAAAAAAGTTGTTTCCCGCTATTTTTCATTTGTTTTTCTCTCCGTAAAAATGAGTGAATCTAATGAAGAAATTCGATACATTTTAAAATTTTATTATAAAAAAGGCAAAAATGCAACTCAAGCAGTGAAAAAAATTTGTGATGTTTATGGACCTGATGCAGTGTCAGTAAGAGTAGCACAAATTTGGTTCAAACGTTTTCAGTCCGGAAATTTTGATGTTAAAGATGCACCTCGCTCTGGTCGCCCTGTTACGAATAAAATGGACGCCATTTTTGAAAGAGTGGAGCAAGATCGGCATATTAGTAGTTACGATGCAGCTGAAGAACTGGGAATTGACCACAAAACAGTTTTGACCCATTTGAAGAAAGCTGGTTATACAAAAAAGCTCGATATTTGGGTGCCACACGAGCTCACTCAAAGAAACTTAATGAACCGTGTACTCATTTGCGATTCATTATTGAGACGTAATGAAACCGAGCCGTTTTTGAAGAGATTGATAACTGGCGATGAAAAGTGGATCACGTACGACAAGAACGTGCGAAAAAGGTCGTGGTCGAAAGTTGGCCAGGCTTCACAGACTGTGGCCAAACCTGGCCTAACACGAAATAAGGTGATGCTGTGTGTATGGTGGGATTGGAAGGGCATTGTTTATTATGAGCTTTTACCGCCCGGCAAAACCATCGATTCTGATCTTTACTGCCAGCAACTGATGAGATTAAAGGAAGCAGTCGAGAGAAAACCGCCGGAATTGATCAACAGGAAGGGTGTGGTCTTTCGTCACGATAACGCTAGACCACACACATCTTTAGCCACTCAGTAAAAATTAAGAGAGTTCGACTGGGAGGTCCTAGTGCATCCACCATATAGCCCTGACCTTGCGCCTTCAGATTTTCACCTGTTTCGGTCTCTGCAGAATGCTTTAGGTTCTGTAAGGTTGACCTCAAGAGAGGACTGCCAAAACTATTTGTCCCGTTTTTTTGATCAGAAGTCCCAAAGTTTCTACAGTAACGGCATAATGTCTCTGCCCACAAAATGGCAGAAAGTTATTCAACAAAACGGTACATATATATTGTAAATAAATGTACATAAACTTTGAAAAAAATGTCTTGACTTTTCATACAAAAATACGAAAAGACTTTTTCCCCAACCTATTATTATCACCATTATTGCAGCCCACTGACGTCCCTTTGGACAATATCAATAGCGATTCAGGTCATACTACACGCGGTTCCAGTGCGGGTTGGCAAAGACAGGTGTGTGGTATCCTGCTTTCTATTTGGCTTAAAGCCTACAACATATCGTGATAACCTAGCTTATAGTGGCTTTCGAATAAGGATCACCATCATATCAGCTTTATAAATTCCTGTGCTGAATATTGGCCTCCCCAATAGATTTCATTCTATTAAAGGTACTTGCCCATAATCACCACGCTGAGCAGACGGGTTGGTGATCGCAGTTCCAGCCAGTACACGGAATGACGCTGCTGCCCATCATCCGATATGATTTCTCTTTCCCCGTGAGATGAGAAGGGGCGGCTCTATTTTGGGGGCGGGATGGAATACGGATGCTTTCGATGTTATTTAACTGTTACCCATCCATGGACTGAACTTTGCTTTACTTCGGTAATATTTTTCGACTACCTAGTATCTAGTAGTGCATCATCACTATACTCCTCAAAATAATACTAATAGAGCAGTATGTTTCCAGCCTTATTATATGCCTATTTTCTATATAGCATAGTCGGATCTAAGTTATGTGATGTTTCGAGTTAGGAGGTAAACCGTACTGGTGGCACGGCGGCGGATGCAGGTAAATAGGGTGCATCCGGAATAACTTATCCATTTTCTAAGGTTGAGTTCGGCCAATAATAATGGTAAAGTAGTATGTAGCCTAAAAGTAGCTCTCTTTGCGACAGAGCACCCTAGTATAAGTATTGGCGCTCCATTTTGTCTGGATTGCATCGACTCTTTACCATCAGACAGAATGTGGTTATCATGAAGAGACATAAAAAGAAGTATCAGTTCATGTTCCCAAATAGATAAAAGAATAAAATATTGCAAGTCTTTGATGAGCCGTCCCTCAAATCCTGTCCATTCCTTGTCACGTAAGCGTTTTTTATTGGTGGAATTATTAATAATATCTGTAATAGATTAGCAAGTCATCATCAATCATCATTATCCCAGTTGCCCTAGAATTAAGCTTAGGACCCAGGGTCTGCTCACTGGTTCAACCAGATTTGACTGAATTTCAGAGTGAGAGACTGAGTTAGATTCTTAAAGCAGAGATTCAATAAGCATTTATTGTTTCACACGTCTGATGTAATCGCTCGGTTAAAAAGACAAATATCGATTTTTAAACTTCTTTTTTCTTAACAAACATTTGAAATGACAGACGGCCTGTGACATAGAATAAATATTAGTTCAGGAAATCGCGGGACATTAACCGTACGTTAAACAATTTTTCTCTAAGATTTAAACCTTCACCTTAGTCCAGCTTTTCATTTTAATAAAATCGCTAGACTTGATATTGAAGTGTTCAATTAAGTTAAAGGAGCAAAAAGGTTGAAAGTATCGAACCGAAATCGAATCCCGAGTCTTAATACAAGCTCATTGTATTTTTCACTACAACTCTGTGTATGAAAAGCCAATACGAGGATATAAAAGAAAACAAGAAATGTCAACATTTTTATTTGTAGTAATTTTTTAGGAAATTAATCTTTGTTAATAGTAATGAAATATTTATTTCAAGCATATATCCATATTTATAATGATTATTATTATTTTAAGCTATTTACCTATTTTCTGGTGAATGGCGGGAGACAAAAACTAACCTTGACGATTTTCTTGCCTATTCTTTTACAATCAATTCCCGCTCGCGGTGAATGGGCGCGTTAGCTTTTAAGTTGACGTTTATAAAAGCTTTATTTGGCCAAACTTATAATAAAAATAAATAAATGATTTTGACTTCACCTTGTCTAACCATCGGTACGTAAACTTCATGAATGTGATCTTTATTGTGGTGTCTAGCAAGGTTCGATCAAATTTGCTAAGAATTGTTCTGGGACCACATTAATTTTGATTAAAACCACTTTTTAATGATATGCATACATTGTATTGTACAGTGCTAAGAATAAACAATAAGAAGTCTTACCAAACAGAACACACATCTTATAGTATAGTTTGTCCTTGCTAATATGATATATTATATATCATAGCAAACTTATAATGCAGCCTCTTCAAAAATATTTATTTTTTGCGTATACATGTTATGAATAATGTCTTAATAACCGTGTGGCGTTGGCCTAGAAACAAAACAGGTTCACCCCTTGGGATCTAGATATTATCTCATAGGGAGTCGTTAAAGTCGACGAAGATAAATCTTACCGAATGATCGGCAGCAGCGACATTCTGCGTAATGGTTGTTACTGGGATCACCAACCCACCTGCCTAGTGTGGTGATTATGGGCAAATACCCCCAATATACCCCTAATACGATTGGGGAGATCATTATTTAGCAGTGAACTATATAAGACTTAGATGATGAATAATGGTCTTATGATAATGTTGCTTATAAGATCACATTTTGTCAGCAACATCAGTAAGCTCAAATGGGAAAACATCTTATATAAGGCTTATGAATTATGGTATTATTAAAGTAATATGACAAGTTGTAACAAGCAGTAGAGAGTTCGACAAGTAAAGTTTATGGCTCATCACCTATATGGCATACGGCTGGAATAGGCCTCTCGATTTTTATCTCTACGCCATTCATCGTAATTTTTAGCACATATCGTCGCTTTAACTTGCTTGAGACAATAGCTTGCTTGTCTCAGGCAATTATTCATGCCACGCAAATAGTCGCACGCGTACAAATCAGGCTTCGTGCGAGCCATCCTTTGATTTTGACACATACCTTGCTTCGGATCCGGAATGGGTGACACGACGATAAAGCTTATTTATCGTTAAAATTATATTGTTAGAATTATTCATATATTCGAATTATTAACTTTTAAAAAAAATATTTTTAAAGGTTTACCAAATGGCCCTGATATTGCATGCGTACTTAGGCTGCTGTGACCTCTTTACAATACGTGCGCCTTGTGATATATAAACAAGGACAATATTAGTTTTATCCAATTTCTACTCAATGAGATAGACAGTAGGTTACTCGTGCGGAACAAGAACTTAATATTATGGGAAATGTGATTGCGGCAGAATGGCCACATCCAGAGATTTCATATCGACTGTGGAATCTCGAATAGTTGCGCGGGCGGAGCTTTGTATGGACTATTTACTACGTCCCCGCTCGTAGGGGCAGTGCCGCTTTGATTAAACCCTTTCGGCACCCCCGCTAGACGCTCGTTTTACTTTTATCTACTCTACTACTTCACTCGTAAAAAGAATCCGGAGAAATATTCTCTTGGTTGACAAAAATTATCGGGCGCTCCGTGCTGAAAGATGTTTACTTAGTTCCGACGGAGAAAGTTAAATAAAATTGTAATAAGTGCTAAAATGAAATTGAAAAAAATTTGAATTAAGTTCGGTTTTTCCAAGAAATTAAAATTTGTGGTAAATATAAAAGTAATTTTACTTTTCATTTCACTTTACTTTTTATGGCAGTAGAAGTACGAACTAAATTATATTACAATTAACAAAGAGTTTCTCAGCTAAAACGTAGAAAGTTCAGACTTTCCTTGTTTACTACAGAACAAAATAAAAATAAGATGAATTTTTATAACTATTAAAAGTACCTAAGAACGAATAAATGCTGCCCCTTTTCCAAAAGTAAAATGTTTACTGATATTCTACTTAATGTGTATAAAAAATATACGAATATAAATTTTGTTCATAAAATTGTGCACAGTTAAAACAACCTTTTTATAACTCAAACAGTTAATAAACGCATATTTTTTATATATTAAAAGGTCGGATAGCATACATACATAAAATATGCGTCTATAAAATTTTATTGAGTACCTCCTCTTTTTTTGAAGCCGATTAAAAATATGCAATGATTCAACTCTGTTACTGAGCTACGAAACATTAAAATGAGCAACGCGTAGCATCAGCCGACAATTTATATAAACGTCAGCTTATTGAATTTGTGTTGTGTGTTGTTATTTAATAAAAAAAATAAAGTGTATGTCCATGCTTTGTCAATTACTTAACCATTATCTGTATACCTTTAACGATCTTTAACACATAATAATATATAAACATAGAGTTTTAATAGAAATAGAAATCATTATTTATATTTCTATGCGTTAAACATGTTTTTTCATAACATTTCAAACAAGTATTATTAATTTATCAATCACATTAAAATGTGTGGTACGCGTACCACAGTACACTAGAAAAGACTTTCAGAAAGCTCCTTTAAGGTCGAAATCAAATTTAGCCCATCTTTGTGTGTACATTGAGGCTGCCAGTGTACGTAGCTTTTTAACTCCCACGAGAAAGTCAGTTTTGAATAGACTTTTTGGGATTCCCTTTTCTTACCACAAAAGAAAGACAGATTCATTTAATGAACGGCCTTTTAAGAAAGTTCTTTGAAGCTTATTAAAGAGACGTTTTGAAGGATTAAACCCTGAGGCTAAAGTAAACGTTGCATAATACATGATTATATTCTGCGAGGAAGCTTATTATTTGCTGAAAAGATTTTACATAAAGTTGGTGGGCGGAACAATATTCTTTTAATTACCTTGTGTAGTTTATTTTAGTTAAAATGAATTCAATAGAGAAAAAAGGCTTCGGCATTATTTATCGACTTTATCGAGCATCCTTCACATTAAAGTAAATACTAACTAACCAGTGAATAGTAGGACGCCCTCGTCTTGCTTTAGTAGGTACTTATTAAATATTTTGTACGTTGGGTTACGTTTTTGAAGTTTTCGTAGAGATCCCTATATTGATGTAAGTATTAAATATAGCCCATTTCTTTTCAGGATAATATAGCCATTAAATAGTGAAAGATGTTTTTAAATTGGTAGAATGGTTTTTGAATTTATTCATTACATTTATCCAAACATACCAAGTTTTTCTTTATATCATAACGTCGTTCATATTGATGTTCAAAACTCATGTCTGGAATAAAACCACATTAAATTGTAAAAATAAAGTCGTATTGTTACGTTTGACTAACTTTGCAGCAAAATTTATACATATTATTTATCAAAACTCACCTGCCTGGCATAATCACTTTGGACTGATTTTTGCAGCAGGTCTTCTACAAACACTGACACACATAATGTTTGAACCTTGATGTTTATTTCTCAACCATTATTTAACAGCTGTGTCAAACTAGCTGTAATATGGCAAAGAGATCATGGATTATAAAATACATATACACTGGTCGTCACAAAAATTGTCCCACTCTGATATTTAAACACATCTTTCACGTCAGCAAGATGATAAAACACCAAAACCCAGAAAGTTACAAAGTCTTCAACACGAACCTAAAAAACAGGGTGGGTCGATTTTTGTGATGCCCAGTGTAATTACACTTTTATTGTTTGGATAATGTAAATATGTAGTTAATTAATATCAGATTTAAGTACCGTTATTCTAAATCATTATAATGTGGACGTGAATTAGTTTTCGTTCAGGATAAAAATGACAATAATAGAAAAATTGCATCATATTGTATAAGTAGGTATATTATACATAATTATTCGGTTAATGAGTTTTAATGAAGCTAAGAGTGTGTACTAGTATTCCAGCAGTGAATGGATGTAATCTTTGCTTACTTCTTCGGGAAAAAGGAACGACAAAATGTATGTACCCATATATACAACTATTTGGCCCTCCCTCATTCCGTGGCCGCATCATCTGTGTGACATTATGAAGGATGTGATTATTATCACGTGAATAATGATAATGTGCGAATATTAAACATCACTTTCGTAATGTCTTTCTATATAAACTGTGGTAAGGTGTATACGGATTCTACGAACATCTTAGGAGCCCAAGCCACCCTCACCAGCAAGTGATGCACCTGCCGATCAACGGACGATGCTCTGGCGAACATGAAAGTTCCCTTTAAGCGGCATTAGGCTCGCCTATTACATGGGTCAAACAGAAAACAATAGAATTTCAATTGTGTCTGCATCTTAGTATTCAAAGGTAAATTTAGACTAAATACATTACAAAGATCTTTAAAACGGTTTTCTGCAAGCTCAGATGTGATTTCTTCGGATTTTATTATTACGAGTAGGCGAATTGAATGAACGAGCGAGTATGCAGCTAAAGTGAAAATCCGATTTAACTGGCGCTCACCTTGCCACAATCGGCGGCGGATTCGATTCTGCGACCATGAATGGAAATTGCTTTTGCAGTTCTAGCAAACCGTGCTTTATGTCTATTCTGTAGCCTTTTAACTGAGTTATGAGTTATAGTAGGTATTTTTGTTGTAATACTAGCTGCTGGATCCGACTTTTATTGCAAATGGGTATTGCAATTTAGATACTCAAATACTTATTTATTGGTAATACAACACACATATCAGACATCAGGGAAAAAAAACTATACATTATAATAATAAATATTAAAACTCAATTAAATCACGATGTTATTAGTAATTCATAATGTCAGAATAAAAAATTCTACTCCCTCTACAGAGACAAAACATGTATCTTTATGAATTGTGTCTCGAGTTTTTGATTGATTTTTGAACACATTTTGGTGTTGATGAAACTTTGTGTTACACATTTCTTAACCCCGAGATGTTAATGAGAGTAAGTGATACAAATGTCGTAAATACCATTTGAAAGAAATGATCAAACTTAGCGGAGATAAATTCAGTGGAACGTGAGGAGAAAATAATTGTTATGTTGGGTACCTACGCTGGTACTTAGGTACCAATCTAAGTACTTAGTTACAAATGAAGCTCTCTCGCAAACACCCTCCCTGCACAGTAAACACTCGTACATTACTCTAATTCCAATTTATTTGCTCAGTCGGAACACTAAAAGTAGGTACTCCTCTTCTAGTAAGCGTTTTGATACAAAACTCATTAAGTTATTGATACGTTTGTTGTCATTATTGTATTATATAGCATTATTGTACAGAACCTCGTTGTCGTAAACACTTGCTTACACGATTTGCGTTAGGGTTAGGGCCACTTTCTTATAACTCTTTGAAATATGCTAAGCAACATTCCCATTTATGTGTGTGTGTGTGTGTGTGTGTGTGTGTGTGTGTGTGTGTGGGGCTGTGTGTGTCAGTGTGTGTGTGCGTGCGTGTGTGCGTTTACGTGCGTGCGTGCGTCTGTGTGTGTGTGTGCATGTGTGCGCTTGCGTGCGTGCGTTTCACAATAACTAATAAATTTTCAGCATCATTGTAGTCTAAATATTTAATTTGTGCTGTATTTCGAAATTATATATTTTTTGGTTTTGTATTTTAAGATAATTTATTATACAATGTTAGAGCTATATTACTCTATTGCTTTTGGACGAATTAGCTTCAAACTCTAGGAAATGCACATTTTTCTATTCTTTTGCCTGTCAATATTTGAAAGATACAAAAAAAAAATTAAATTTTGTTTTTTACTGTTACTGCATTCATTTAACTATCACTTGCTCCGTGCCTCGGTAAGCACAAAAATCCGTTGGTCCGGGCTGTCATGAACATCTATGATAGGCGCTATTAGGACTGTCGGTTAGAGGTGCCGTATCCTCGAGGCGGTCGGGCCCATCATCGAACGATGGGCCGGCCGTCGGTGGGGATCGATGTTCTTCCGGCTCACGCAGGTATTTTCTGGGCACGAGTGCTTTGTTGGCGTCGTCGGAGAATTTGTCTAAGAATAAAAGGCGTTATTAGGAAGTCAGTGCCATCTAACACCCTGACAGCTAGTATCGCCATAGAATGATGTTCCCCTTTGGGTTGTGGAGGTCAGACGGCAGTCGCTCCATGTAATAACTGAATATCAGCCACACCTGGTCAAACCAGTGAGCAGACCCTGGGCCCTGGGCTTGAGTCTGGGGCAACCGGAATGCTTGAATATGATGATGATGATACTGCGGTTGTACATTCGCCACTGTCGTCCTGTTTTATACTCGTAAAAAGAACTGCAACTTAGTAATCTATCAACTAACTTTTGACAGAGCAATGTCCATTACAAGACACTTAGTCTGTCAGATGACCAAAGTCTTCGTGTTTTGTATAGTAATCAGACTCCAACTTTAATCAACGTCTTGAAAGGAACGATTTTTGTACTGACCTGTAATATTTTATTGATTTATATCGACAGACTTTTACTGCTTTAAATCATAATCAAAGAATAAAATACAAGATAAAATGGAAATTTATAAATATCTAATATTTTCATATCAATAAAAATTGTATGCATTTAAATTGCTTTTACCAGTTTACCTAAGTATATAAATTATTATAAATAAAATATGCATACATTTTTTGTGCGTCGTATTTAAGTGGAAAAAAATTAGAAAATACCTTATAGGAAGGTAGTATGAACTCACTTGTTTAGAGTATTCGCCAGTTTCAACGAATTTAATAATTCAAGTTATTAGCAACAATGTGCAGCGTATTAGTCATATAGTCACAGTTGAACTTAGGTCAAGTTAAGTCCGTCACAGTCAAGTCAAAGTCCTACACCAGTAAAGTAGTAGAGACTTTACTAGAGGTTCTATACAGTTTTGGAATTATTACGGAAAAATCTTAATTTACTGTAATATGCCATTTTCCTGCACTTGTGTATGCCGAAGAAGAACTCCACTATATTCACACATAAAAACTAGAATTTACACAAGTTTTAGAAAATAAATTACTGCTGTGGGTAATGCCGCAATCTGTCATTTTCTGTGTTGCCGCCAAACCTCTACATATTACCTATTGATAATAATTCAATATGGTTTGTGTATACTATGTTGATTATGCCCCCAACGTTGTGCGTCAATCAAGCGACACATGCAGGCGACATGTCAAAATTGTTGCCCAGAGATCAGAGGGAAATATAAAATGGGAACATTTTAATATCTATCACGTCTCGTGGCTTACTCTATGTAAAATGCTATGTAAATATATATATGAAAGGTATCTTCCTGATACAGTTTTCTTTGGGACAATGAATAATTATATTTGGCGCGCTTTAGTATTGTAAAATGTAAATTAATTAAAAAAATATAATGTCATGTTAGTCTCCTCGTGTACCTCGTGTTTCATTGTGAAATATTCGAAATTAAAGTTATAATTATGGTTTTCAGACCGCGATTTTCATAATAAAATGGGTTCTGTTTAGAATGATAACACATTCTTTAAAACATCGTTCTGTCCTCAACTTTGATCAATAGACTGAAATGCAATGACATTTTAAGACAAGTTAGGTTATATCAAATTAACAACTGTTGTGAAAGCAGCCTTAGCAGGGTTTAATGTAAAGACTTAAGTGTAATATATGTTCTTTTTTTAAATTAATTTATTTCAATATGTCAAACGAAAAGTTCGCTACACGCTAAGTGATAGAACTAACCATAATACTTCATTTAGAAAAGTGTCTAAATTGTCGATTGGCACTTAACTGTGTCTGAAAAGTTGACTTACTCTGAATTGTTTTGTCTCATATTGTAATTTCGTTGAGTGTCTGTTAATTGAGTATGTTCTTAAAACATGATGAATTAAGATATGAACCAAATAAAATAATAGATATTTATAGAAAAATTTGAGCTCGCAATAAATAATAAAATTACATATGTACATGTATTATTTTTGAAAATCTAGATTATGAATTGTGTTTAACTCGTCTATTTTTCGGAGGCTAAGCAGGGACAATGGACCAGTTTATATAGTTTCGTCAATTGTTACACTGTGTATAAATAAATCTGCAAGTTGTCGTGGCAGTGGGCAAGGCAGTGGTCGGAGACGACCGATTGGCCATTAGGGTTCTTTGATAGCGAGGGCATACCAGCAAACATAGTGGAGGGCATCATTTAACTCGATGACCTGATCAAGATCAATTAACATGGGAAACTTTTGGGGAGACCCATGTTCAGCCTCCTTTTTATGGTCGAAATAATAATAATAATACTTTATTGATACTTTCACAATTTCACTATAAAATACAGACACGTTTCCCTGTGGTATAGGAGTCAGTTCCTTCCCAAATGTTGATATCATTAATTGTTACGCATCACAAATGTTGTTACGTTACAAAATTATGATAAATAAATATCATATTAGGATTTCTCCATAAGTATTAGTTATATCTTATCGGCTGTATAGTACCCGTAGTAGTCATTAAATATGCTCAGATGAAGCTGTGTGGACAGAAAATTCATTAATGTAAGTAGGCTTTACAATAATCTTTGTCGCAGCTTCGATGGGCATGGGTTCTGATGGCAGCAAAATTAGGTTTTAATCTATATAACGCTCTGTGATCAGTTCTCACAGAACATTTATGAATGTAAGTAACCTTTACACTGATCTTTGTCGAGGTTACATTGAAAGCAAAATTATTTAAATGTGAATGATTTTCATTAATACTTTGATTACACATCCGGGTGTCGCAAAAGGCAATTAAGGGTTACATTATTAACTACCTCCATTTGACCCAGTTACCCTGCAAAGGAAATGTGAACCTGTTTATGAGGAAAATGTGTATGAATACCAGCTCAGACAGTCCGCCCATTATTTAACGTTCGGTAATTATTGAAACATATAATATGAATATTCTGAATATCTACTTGATCTGTAAGTGGATTAAGATATAAATAATTTAATTGATAATGATATTAAACTTTTATAATTAGAGCTTAAACCCAAAACTTTGTTAGTGTAGGTTTAATATTTCAGCCAAAATGAAGAATTCGATAAAGCTCAGCTCAATTTAAGTTTTATATCACTTATGTACGTGGGAAATTATAATACTAAATTTTTTCTATTTTCACTGGAACACGTAAGATAAAACTAAAATTGAGCTGAGCTTTATCGATATATCAATCAACTTACCAGTTTATACGACCGACTACTATAGTGCTAAGTATAGATAAGTAAGTATAGATACCTGATAAGTATAGATATACTTATGCGGTCATGTGTTAGATTCCCACGCCCCAGGCAAATATTTTTTGCATGAGTTATGTTAATGGCTATTTGTCTTGCTTTAGGTGTTTTCTGTGCATCAGAAAATATGTATCATATGACAATTAAACATTCTAGTATAAAATGTGCGCTGAGTAAAATGTTCGAACATTTTATTTTATATTTATCATCGCATATCCTAGCATTAACTCGGCTGCCCCAGACTTAAGCCCACTTTACTCGTCTAACCAGATTTGGCTGAACTTCAGTTATTCCATGGAGCAACTGCCATCTGACCTCCACACTTTGGGTTGTTTGTTGAAACATCATTCTATGGTTGAAGTTGTCAGAATATTAGAAGGCATGACAGCCTGGTCCAACGGCTTAGCGTGTGTCCGTGGCACAGAGCAGGCTATAATTACGAACGTAACTTCGAAAAGTCATAGGTGCACCACCAGGGTTTGAACCCTAGGACCTCTGAATTAGAAGTCAATGGGTCGCGCCCCTGGCCTATCGTCGCTCGTCATTTTAATTTTATATTTACATATTTTATTCCCTTCAGCCCAAAAATTAATCGAGTAATAAGCTTAAAACTACTTAATGTCGCTCGCGCTAGCGCCCTCGTGGAATTACGTTTCTTGCACATCACATTTTCCCTTGGCAATAAGATATTTAACGGCGGTAAAAATAAAAATATATTATTCTATGATATAAACTACCAAATCCATCAAGCTGTTTTGCATGATTGACGAACAGCTATCTCAACATACACACTATCACATTTATGATATTACCCGTTGTAAGATGAGAGAAAAGGTAATGCTATATCAGATTCGAAGGACATTCCTTAGCGTCATATTCTTGGATATTGGAGTTGGCATAGTGCCCGTCGATAGATTAGATTTTTAGGGCGTGGTTCTCTATCTTAGAAACGATGTTATGAGCTGCTTATTCTTAATGTATAAATTATGTTTGTTTTGTAAAGAAATGACAATTCTTATACTTGGTACGTGTATAGGGAACATATTAGGGGTTATGATATGATGATATGTATGTGTTGAAATAGGTTGAACTAAATGTATTGGTAACTGGCCACTTACATTAAGGTTAATAAGTTTGTTTCATTGTTGTTTTAGAATATAATATGCTGTCCTACTTTCGCTCGTGTTTAATTTTTATTTTAGCGGAAATTTAAGTGTAAACATATTTTTTTTCTTTCATATGAAAATCTACGCTACTGGAGATAGCTTCGAGAACAGAGAATATGTCGAAATCTTAGAATTTTCTGTGCTTTCTGAATATATATGTTCCATGTATTTATTGTAAAGTAGGAATATGCTAGGATGCATAAGTACTCGTAGCTCTGCGGTGCTCGGTGATCAGAGACGATTGCTAAAGAAAGGCAGAGCTAACAGATGCCAGTCCTTGGATAGGGGACCATTTGTGTGGCATTTCATATTAAGCGTTTTTGTGTTTTGGAAGGCACCTTAGGCTCTGTTTCAGGTCATATAGTGATACATGGTAGTCATTAAGCCATATAAGTGATGTCATTAGTCAGTGGCTTAAAAAATATAGCAGCAGTTCGTCAAACTCCATTCTCCGCCCAACTACGGTGGGTTCCACGTGGGAACCCAATACCCTCTCACCACGGTTCGTAAGACTGGCCTGGTACTCATAAAAGAGACGATAATGGACTAAGATGAGGACTATTTTATCCTCATTTATTAAAAAAATATACAAAAACATATAAATAATACATTAGTAAAATTCCCTTTTATATCAAAACAACCACTGCCAATTTCATCAGCTTACGAATGTTACGCAATAAATATGGAACTTTTATGAAAGTAAGATTGTAACCGCACACGTTCAGAGGGATTAAAGGAGCGAAGCCGGGTGAATACAATGTCACTCCCAATACACAACAGCTTTTGGACGGAGCTTAACGAAACCACATGGCTCAAACCTCTGTGTTGTGTTGGTAATTAGTTTCCTCAAAGGAACCCTCGATTTTGTCGCCAAAGGCTTACGGGGTTCTTCGTACTCGTTTTATAACTAAACGGTTAACGATATTGCTTTGTTATTATAAAGCTTTGTATGACTTGGCTCTATTATAATAGTAGCTAATAATATATTATGTATTTCGGATAGTTTATATAGTACTTACATACGAGATTATACAGTTTGCGGCGATAGCCCAGTGGTGAGACCCATAGATTTCAAATTCAGAGGGTCTCAGGTTCAAAACCCCGATCACGCACATATTGCACACTTGGCTTTCGAAGTTATGTGCGTAATATCGCTTGATCTGTGCCCCGGAAAGCACGTTAAGCCGTTGACTGCTGATTTAGTCATAGAATGATGTTTCCTTCTCAGTTGCGGAGGTCAAACGAAAGTCGCTTCACGTAATTACTGAAATTCAGCCAAATCCGGTTAGACCAGTGAGCAGACCCTGGGTTTTAAGCTTAAGGCTAGGGCAACTGGGATAATGCTAGGGGTATATAGGGGTGTACATATGGGGTTATATAATTAGATACCATTATTTTAAAAACATAAGAGCTTAGAATAGTAAAGCTAGAGAAAAAAAGTAAGTCAATCTACATACTTCCTTATGAGGACACTTCTTATAAAGTTAAGTAAGGCTGCGTCATTTCCCGATAAAGTGTTCGAACACCAGTCACAAAAAACCAGTTGTTATACTTTGTTGCATAAACAAGCCTACCCCTGTCAGACTATTTCGCTGCACAATCTCGATGTGCACATAAAGCAAATACGAGGAAATGTAAGGATACATTAGATTCATTAATTAGTCAGAGTAGCCTATGGGACTATATTACCTTTATCTAATCAGTACATCTCGTTCGCAGACCGAGATATAGCCAACACCACGTGTACGACCACGATCGGTTTCAGCTAGCGGCTACACGTCCGCTGCAAGATCACATGCAGCTGGTGACGCCACATCTGGCGATTGAACATGCAAAATTAGTTTCGGAGCATTAGGTACTACATATTACTTATAGTTTTGAACCTTGATCCCACAGCTACTACCATACAATTGTCATTAATTTCTTATCACTCGGCCTCATTTCAAAAACTAAGGTTGAGATTTTGTAGTTGAACTTTTCCCCGTAATTCTTGGTCCGTTTAATCATTTGACTTACATGTAAGCTTGGCTTAGGTTTACGCTATTGATTCTTGCGTTACATCATACAAGGCGTGTTAAGTAATAGTTCCGCGAAATAGAAACACTTATAACAATTTTATGTGCTGTCCTTCTGCACTCCCTCGAATATATCTGATATGGGTTAAAAAAATAAAATGCACATAAGTCACATTTGTTATAAACGCAGCATAGCTTTGATAACTTTTCGACTGTTTCGGGTTGTAGTGCTGCAGTTGCTCCTATTCTTTTCAAAATGCAATACCGCTGTTGATAAAGATCTGCAGCTGTGTCCACTCTAGCTGACAGTACGACTGTACGTTAAGCAGATCGCACTTCCCAGTCAGCTTGTTATGCGTCGGTTTGCAGTGCGTCAGTCAGACGAAGATTTACTAGGCGTTCTAGGCCCGATGTCCATACCAAACACATGCTCTTCAAAGGACCTACAACTCAAAACTAGCACAGTTAAGTAAACATTAAAATCAGACTGACAAAAAGAAGTGGCATACAATTGTTTTATGTTTTTAATGTATTTAGTGATTAATTGAATTTGTTTAGATTGTATGTTATAAACTATGTAATATGTCAGTGAATAAGCATGACCCTACATCTGTCAACAAACTGCTATGCAGTTTGGCAGAAGTTGTAAATAAATGAACACAAGTTTGTAGAAAAAGGAATAAACATTTATTATTATTATTATGTTACTTTCGTAATTGTACTGTTAGAGTATCCATACTTATGACATATCTTAAAGACTTCTGAATTATCTTCAATATCAAGAAAATGTGAATATTATTTCCAACTTATTAGAATCTCTCAGATTGCTTATAAATGATCAAAAAAGTAGATACGTGCTCTCAAAGCGTTGCCAGTACCTTGGTTATGAGGAAGACACGTACGGGAGGTAGAGGAGGTACAGTAGGCTTAACTCTAATAAATAAAAAGGATAAAATGGGATATAACATGAACATGCTAGGAGTTTGTATTTGTTTGGAACAATGTCCGATTAGAATGTTTGCTTAGTTAGTAGAGCTGCTAGCTTGCCCTGCTGCAGTGTGGCTGGTTGCATGTTAAACAATTTAAGCGCTCGGGTACCCTTATTTAAGACTTCCCGAACACTTTGACCTAATTGAGACCTCTGATTTCCTGCAGCAGATTTAAATATGGCAGGACCAAATCCCATACCAAGATCAAATTTCGACACTCAAAAGCACTTTACTCATTTAAGGGCCCCTAAAAATATAGATGAATCATCAGCTATGGACTTAAGCGACTCTTCATACTGTTTTGAGTTTATACAATTTCGAGGACATGACAGTGTGTGTAATTACTTCCTCGTGCCTGAAGTCGAACCGTAAATACGGAGTGCCTTGGTCAAAAATTGGATATGAGGAACATGAACCTTTGCCACCAATGGAGTGACAAAGGTAACGCGTTACTTTGCATCGAAACCACTTCAATTTGAACCGATAAGTTTAAAATTTCTGTTAAACCAATACTGGGCTGTCTCAGACGAATGATAATCTAGTGAAGGGCCTGACAACGCGCTGTGTTGTACGATTACGGATCCGTGGTTATTGAAGAGCTGACGGCTATCGGTTCATCTCATGGGTATATAAGGTTTTATTGTAATTATATTGAGATATATATTACTTATCGTGCCGTGTGGTATCGGCCTAGAACAATGCCACCCCTCTCTTCTCACGGGGAGTCTACGAAGAGAAATCATACCGGATGATGGGCACGAATGAGTCTCTTGGGGGTGGCCTACTCACAGGCAAGATACTATGGACGCCAACCTGCAAAGGCTGTCAAAGAAATGATGACAACAATATTTGAAGATATGAAGTGAAAGGCACGGGAATGCACAAAAAATCCGACTGAAGGGTCAAAGTGCGCCACAGGCAACTTGTGGCCCCCGTGATAAGATAAGATTCCCTCCTCTCGCTAATACTCGTATACATTACTCTTCTCGTCTCATGTATATCTCATTAAATGCCAATACCATAACAAAAGTCTATAAATCTAATTCCTTGAATAACTCTAAAACTGTATTCATGCACTATTCAAGAGCTTCGCAAAAATCGGAAAACCCATAATTCCATTAAATCCAGTTTTACTGCGTCACATTCCTATAGGTTTTTTTGTCCATCATTTTTAATATATAGGTATTCCTCAAATATATCTTCCATTATTTATCTGGTTAATTCAGTACGCAGGTATTAACTGTACAATAACAATTTATGAAATTACAATTCCCGATTAATCCTTCATGATTAACGTTAATTATTCAAAAATTGATATTTCAATTCAGTGTTATGTAGTGAAGTTTTTGCTTCCCAATTTAATGACAGCGAAGGGAAATGAAAACTCGTCGAGGATACCAAAACGCATAAAGCTTTTAACCAAATGAATACCATATATTACCCAATAACGCACTCGTAATTCCGCGATATAAGCCGCTCAGAAAATTGCCTGGCACAGAGTTACGTGATAAGCATCGCACTCAGTAATAAGTTATTTGTTTTTATGCAGTCCTGTGTAACTTTGGGCTAATTCAGTTTTCCTGGAAACATTGTTGCCACTCAATTATCTTAATGTTCTTGTGACAGTAATTTTAAATGTTATTGTACTGACGCCAAAACAGCTATTATATTATATGTCTCAGTTAAAATATTTACTCAAAAGAGCAATTTCGTTGGATGAACCGTAAACACAATGTGCCAGAATACGATTTAAGCGTTCGTTATACGTGTGTGTACAATAAAAACATAGGCGCCGTGTGTTGAGTAAATCCCATAAGGAAATTGTTCAAACAATTCTATTTGATGTATTGTTGTGATAATAACTTAAAATTGGATGGAGCTTACATGGGTAAAAGATGCTTATGTTTTATTGTTCATAATCAATGACCGTCTTACATTTTATTTAATTATGTTCTTTAAGTAAAAAGGGAACAAAAATTGTAATGTGTATTTGTTAAGCTATCCTAACAGCTCAACATATTGAAAGCTTTCTAAAGCCGACTTTATTGATTATTGATATTAAAAATTATAAATAATATATCGATCTTTTTATATAATATTTTACCTAAATTAATGCAATATGAAATATACTGAATTTTAGTAAAATCTAATAAGACCAGTGAGTATACTCTGGGCACTAAGCTAGGTAGGTAAGTATAGGGCACCTGGGATGGTTCTAGGATGTGATGATGATATTGCAATATTTTAACTTAACCTTTGTTTCGGGAGGTCGTGAAACGGCATTAATCTGTACCGACAATCGGGTGAACGTTGGGCAGCAATCTTTCGTTGTGATGTGGATCCGACTTTTATTATAAATTGTAATTACTGCTTAATTTTGGTAAGAACCCATAAAAGAAGCCAGGTCGCCGGCTTATAATTCTCTTTCTTGCTCGCTTCCAACTTTTCCAACAAAATGTGAAAGAAGTACTAAAAGTTATTTCAGTTTTTGCGTGTCATACGTTTAAGGGAGGCTTCAGTTCCCGTTCAGGTCAGTTCTTCTCACAGAGCGGAGGCTCGGAACTGGCACTTAGATTCACTTACACCTATTTTTTATTTATTTGCATGTAAGTGAATCTAAGCTTCGTGATTTCAGGGTTGATATAAATTTTTTTTTCATGTATATTTTGTTTTGACGTTTTCAAGTGCTATGTAATAGTTTATGAAATAAAGAACTTTTTACTTTTACTTTTACTTTACTTTTCTTAATAGTTAACAAGATGACGAAAATATGGTCTTTGTTTATAAAAAAATATATATAATTATTGTTACCTAATAAAAGTGACTGCGCTAGATGTAAATGCCAAGAATCGAGTTTGCTACAAAACCAGAACAAACAAATTTATGGTCATATAACTCTAAAAAACACTGTCAAGGACTTTGGTTACCACGATGCTCTAATCATAAATCTAAATGCAACAAAGTTTGTAATATTTACTACAATAATGTGTTTACCATGTAAAAGGCTAGGGGATAAGGTCTCAATATTTATTTGTACAATATTTTAATCCTGTGAAGTTTATTGATTAATAAAGTGACTGAGTCGAATTGGCGAAGATTTATTTTCAAAATATCTTTGATTTCTTTAAATCGTATTGCAGCGTTTCATATCCGTTTTTATTAATTGACTGTCCACGCAATGGCAATAGATTATAATGAACTGCCTGTTATAAATTCAGTTACTTTGATGACAGAAAAGAGGAACATATATCTGACTTTAATACAGATAAGTAAGTGAGAAAAATTGGATTAAAGTTGCCAAGCGTCATCCGATCTAGATAAAAACTGCGTGTTTTCGGTTGTTCTTATAGACGATTTTATAGCATCGTAGTGACACGAGAGCTTTATAATGGATTTTAAGATATTACATACTCTAAGTTATGTTTCCTAATTATCGCTTGCTCCGTGCCTCGGGAGCACGTTAAGGCGTTGATCCCAGTTGTCATGAACATCTATGGCAGTCGTTATTAGGAAGTTAGTGCCTTTTAATATTCTGACAACTGGCTTAACAATAGAACGATGTTTCCTTTTGGGTTGCGGAGGTCAGATGTCAGTCGCTCCATAATAACTGAAGTTCAGCTAAATTTGGTTAGACCAGTGAACAGATCCTGGGCCCTATGCTTAAGTCTAGGGCAACCGGGATAATGCCAGGATATGATGACCCACTTTAAGTGAGATATAGCATTGACTTGCTGTAAAAACTTTTAAATTTATCTGGCATGAGCAAACCCATGGCCAGCAGCTACTTAAATCCATACTAATATTATAAATGCGAAAGTAACTCTTCCTTTCTGTCTCGGTTTCAAGCCAACACTACTGAACCAATATAAATATAATTTTGTACACAGGTAGTCTAGAGACTGAGAAAGGCTATTTTTTAATGCGCAGAAAAGGTCATAAGGGGTACAATAGGGGATCTAAATTTATTTGAAAAGTTTTTATTTATGAATATAGAAACTATTTTGTTAGGTTTATAAATATGATATTTAAAGTTGCTTAAAAAAGATGCGCGATATAATCAATTTTCAGGCGGACGAAATCACGCGCATACTACTAGTCTATTTGTGATAATTATTTTGTTGAAAATATTGTAGATTCCATTGTAACACTTAAGTAGAATTCGTCTAGCATAAAAAAGAAAAATAATCCAAAGAAATAGTTAATGATCACGAGCGTTACGTCGCATCGAGCAAACCGCCTCAATTTGTAGCGATAAGTTTTAATTTTCCGTTGAACAAATACTGGGCTGTTTCAGGCGGGGAATCCGACGAAATTCGTGATCGCATCCATCAAACTGTCTTATTGTATCGACAGGGGATCGTTTCTTGGAATAAAGTGGGGGTGAATTTTTATTATGCGAATGGCCTTAAATCTCCTTGCTTGTAAAGGATTACCAAAAGTTTCATCTTATCTGTACGACCGAGATACCAGACGGCTCAGTGTCTCCTTTTCAGTATCTTTGCAATACGAGACTTGAATAAAAAGTTCTTTGTGTTGTTACTTACTTACTCAGTTGAGATATATGAGTAGTTTCTTTTGTTTGAGATAGTATTAATAAAAAAACCATGCTTATTTTCGTTGCTGACTGTCAGAATGAAAAGTACAAGTTTATTTATATTATGTTGATGTGATTTTTTGAATATTATTCGTCACTATGACTACATCTTGTCTGATGGCTATTAATCGTTGGAAACTAATGGTAATATCAATACTATCCACTTAATATCGCTTTGGGGCTTTCGAACTAGATGCGCTTATAGAGAATTTTGAAGCAAAATCGAGTTAAAAGAGATGCAAATTTTATACTTTAGCCCATTTTTCGGTACAAATTATGATGTCTTTATTCTAAGATCTAGCCCATGATAAGAATTACCTTTTAATAAAATCCAGTAGAGTCCCCATGACAATATATATCCTCGGTAATCTCACAAGGCGTCATGTAGTCCCCACTTAGTAGACCTTAAAATAATGGATACTAGACATCGGACAAGACAAAAAGTATTAACAATTTAGTTTATGGGTGTATTATACCCATTCCTAAATATTTTTTTTGGAAATCGCATAGGTATGTTATTCTTTCATATCAGCCTATAAATTTCCCACTAATGCTCTCAGCCTTCCTCTCACAAGTCAAAGTGTGAGGTTTATAGATCATATTCCACCACTTAGTGCGAATAGAATGTAAAGGCATCCTTCCAAGATAACTAAGCCAACCTCACCTGCAAGTGGTGCACCTGCCGAACAACGGGCGAGGCTATGGCAAGTATTAAAGTTCCCGGTAAGCGTATAATATTCCTCTGCTTACCCCTATGGATAAACAGACGTGATATTATGTATTTAGGTAGTGCGAATAGACGGAGGTAGGAGTGTGTGTGTGTGAATATTAATCTATACTTTATCACTTCTAGCTTTAGCTTAAATTTTCAAACAAACCTAATAATACCTAGTGTAAATTTACACAACTATATAAATATTAAGGGACGCATTGGAATATCTAATGCGACTTCAACTTATTCGATTAAAAGCTAAGCGTCACTTTAAGATATCATTGCAATTAAAGGAGACTAGTTGGTTCGTTCGATAAGAAAGTTTAGTTGTTTAAGTAGGCACATTAGGCGAACAGGAAAACATTAGGAGCGTCAAAAGCAGTGGCGCGATGCCAGATGCTATTAAAATATGCCACCCGATTGGACGCCTTGACTTCATTTCGCTCGTTCGTTTTGAGTGTCACACAGCCATTTGAAATAGTTGTTTGTCGGAAAATTAATTACTTAATTGTCTACTAATTGGTTTCGCTGGCAAGTTCTAAATGGTTTTCGATGGGTTGAAGGTTGAATAGATATGGTAATCAAGAATTTCGTTACAATTTATATGCAACGCGTGGTGAGGCATTGTTGATCGTTGTTTGATGTGGTGGTTTTAGAGTTTGCCCCGAAACTAGAAAGCGATGTTCTCCACTACTGCCTCGAGTCCGGTTAAGTAAGATTTTTTTATTGTCCGGCTGTCTAGCTACCACTTTTTTAGTGACACATCATATTAACCACGTCCTGCCTGATGGTAAACAGTAATCAGGGCACAGTCACAACTATCATGACAATAAGCGCATCTAATAATCACGGCCAACATAAAGGATTATAGGAGCTGTTAATCACTTAAGAACTCCAAAAACTAATGTCTATTCTACTATTATTAACCTTGTCGCCTTAATGGTTTGCTGTGTTCAGTCCATAAAAAGTATAAGGTACCATACATAAGATACATACGGTTCTATTTATTTAAATATTCTGTGAACATGGAGCTACAGAGTCAGAACAGATATTTTCTATGTTTTTTAATTAATTCATGAAATTAATAGCTTGTACACATACACACAAATATCCAAAAAAGAAATTAATAAAACTAGAAATGATTACGGTAACAACTTTGATTTAGTATAGTGGACAAATAATTTGTTCTATAATTTACCGAATATTAAATAAGCTACATTACTTCCTTCTAGCTGTATGTAAGTAATATAATACTTCTGTTTCTCAAAACTACGCTTATATAAAGCTTTAATTATAATCTGCAGGCTTCTACTTAAACGTTGGAGACCGGAATACTTAGACAATTGTGCAATTTGCACAGAATAATATTGAAAGTCAAACGGCCATTCGCCTCGTTTCGTTAGGATTTTCAAGCTAGTTTCTTCTGCTTTCTGATTTTATTGGATTAAACACGACAGGCTGGGTAACTTCTTCAATAAAAACGCGATATTTTAAGTTTAGTTTAGTTTATTCTATTTAACTAGCCCTTGTGTTAATAGTAATAATACAGTTCTTGTTATTTTCAAGATAGAAAATTCATACTAAATTTATAAATGTGAAAGTAACTCTGTCTGTCTGTTTGTGTTCTCGTGAAACTATTTTAATTAAATATCGCTAAACTTATTTTGTTAAAAAATAAAATTTCTCTTTGCTTAAAAAAAGTATTTGTATCAATCCACCGAAGGGTAATTTTATCTCATTTTACTCATATATGTACCAGACGAACTAATAAGCAGCCGTTACTACTAATGTTTTTTAATTTGATTTGTCTTTTTTCTATAGGTACCTAAAAATCATAAAAAGAAATTAGTTATAAATCGTTAAAGAAATAAAATATCGCAAAGCCGAGCCACATCGATCGGGCCGTGCTCGCAGCGCCTTTATTTTCAACCAATTCCAGCGCGCCTCCGTCCCTTTCATCCCCGAGACTAATTAAGTTACCATCTGAAACGTCGTGTACGAAAATCGTTCAAAATAAATGTCTCGGCCACCTCAATCCTCTGAGACCAAAAGTAAGATCCCATTTGATAGCCAATTAAACTTTTAATTCGCAAACAAGAAAGTTTGAATCCACTTGTTCTACTAGACCCATTTACAAATTCAGCGAACCCAAATCACGACATGTTCAACATAATAAATTCCATTAACTCGTAGCACGCGTTACGTGATACTGCATTATTTATTAACGTATTACATGTAGTAGTTTTACTTTAGTGTTTATATTGAATTAAGTCGCGCCCCGCCTAACTACGAAATTGGGAGGGAAAATTAGCGGTGGCCGACAACAGCATCTGAATAACAATCAACTCAATTAGCCAGGCGGATAGGGAGCTGCACCTGGATGCCTTACGAAGCCAGCGTAACTACTCTCTGGTCCGTGGCTCACAATGTAATCAGGGTTTAACAGTCGTGAGGCTGGCAAAGTCTGCACTTACTCAATCGGTTTATGTTCTTGGCTATATATAGGTGATGGTCTTTTGCGGTTTGGGGTTCTCTATTTGTGTTGCAAAATCATATTATGTTACTTCTAAGATATCATAAGAGCCTAGAGGGGCTTATTACATAACAAGATCTAAAGGTTAATCAGGTTCAGAACTAGTGCAGTCACTCTCTTCATTTTATCAAATAAAAGTGACATTACTAGTTTTAAACCTGGTTTAACTTTATATCTTATTTTCTAATAAGCCCCATACCGTTTATATATACAATAAACTAATCACGAAAAATTTTTTTTTATTATACACTGACTTACTTACTCATACTATCTGTTCGTAAATTACCAAAGCCATGATTCAAAACTAACATTGGAATAACCTTTATAAATTGATTAGTACGATCCTTTCATAACGTAAACACCCAATAAAGATGAAAAAGGTAAATTGTTTTTATAAGAAGTAAAAGATAAAAATTACGTAAGCGATGGCTCTATTGAAATTGTTTTTTCCTTTCCCGCCTACCTAAATAAACCTGGCTCATTAAATTCTAATTTTCATTTTTTCACAAGCATTTTAAATGAATACCTGTTAAAGGGCAGGACATAATTATGGCTTATCAAGAAAAAAATATTCACTGGTGCAGTAATTTTCTCTTAAAGGTTAATGTTGCTGCAAGGTTATTGTTAAGGTTTTTTTGTGACTCGTCATTCTGCCTGATGGTAAGCAATCGATGTAGTCCAGGAAATGAAAGAGTTCCCTGTCGTGGAATAAGCACGGTGACTAGTGCACTCACTCATGAAGGCCTGCATATAGAAATTGTTTGAATAGTGTTATATATTTTTACAGTTTAAATTGCTGACCTTTATTTACATACATAGTTTATTACTATTTGAGTTTTCATATGGATCTCTTATTAAAATATATTAATAATTAAGCCCATATTACTAACAAAGAATGTAGCTTTCTATCACTAAAAGATTTTTTTACAATAGGTTCTTTATTTTTGTAGCCTCTATGATGCAAATAAACAATATATTTCCTCTTTGCAATAAAAGTAAAGGTTTCCATGTAAATCCAAATAAAATGTTAAATAATATGGATCAAGACTTATGTGTATCGAGCCTTATTTACGTCTTGGCCTGATTGTACTTACTGGAAATGTCGAATTAAGAAAGTTGCGCGAGGTCAGGTGAGCAAAGATTGGCGAAACAGACAGTTGCTTTGTCAACTTTTTCCTCAGTAAGCTGTTGGTCCAACTTATTAGCCTGATTTGTTCCTGTTCGAGAAACAAATGCTGTCTTCTAATTAGAGTTATCGAAGTTGTAGTTGGAGAGAAAATTATGATTCAGGATGAACATAACGTATTTTGCTTCGAGCACGTAAAGTATTTTGTTTGAAATAATCTGTGAAGTAGTGAAGTTCCTAGTTACGTTAGTTTGAATGTTTTTTGCAAGTGATTGCGAAAGAATGACATATTTTTGGTATGTGTAATTATATCATTATTTTTATCATCCCACTACTGGACACGGACAGTCTCTGCAAAAGGTGTGAGAAGTCAGATCATTTATTGGGTCACATTCAAGAGGAGTGGCGCCCTGCTCTTACAATTATTCTAGCTCATTTTAGATTAGCGTCTTTTATGATGGTTGGGATTGGAAATAATTATAGCCAAGCTGCCTAATAGACCCATTTCCTTTTACAGTGAGCGTGTACCTCATATAGTAATAATCGAAACGATCTGGTTGTCATGGCTTAATACAATCTTCATCAGGGTGTGTGTAAAAACACAAGCGGTCACATTTATCACATATTTTAAATTATATGTAATATAATATACTTTATAAATAACTCAATAATAATAATATTACATTAGAGACTGATATCTGTAGACCTTGTACCTAGAAGCTAGTAACCAGCACCAAGTTGTGTTTAAATCGAAATTTAGATTGCATTCTATTCGATCCCAATTTCCCAATTACAGCTGCAGAACGCAACATGTTTAGAGAACCGTCTGTTAAGCACACGATGCAATGCACAAAGTAAGAGCGGTCCACACCACGATGAAAGCGTTCTCCGCAACGATCATAGCCTCAGCGTCTTCAATAAACGCCGCTTCATCGCCCATCTAAAAAGCTCGACGCGAAAAGATGTTGGGAACACATGAGCTGGAAGATATTTCCAAAAGTTTGACAAAGACTTGTCAAACTTTTTGGTCCGGGTATTCATATTCTGCACAGCAAGTGGTTTTCATGTTTTGATATAAAATTAACGCACATTATAATTCAAAAGTACTGGAATGCAGATTTGGTGTTAAGACGCCCAAGTGCCATTAGAACTATGCTCACTTCAAAAATTGCTATTCAACGAAATACCACCTATTTTAAGTCTAAGTCTTCGCTTAAAGCAGCTCAAAGAAATATTGAAAGTCAAAGTCTATATTATACATAGTTGAAATTTAATCTAACATTGCTTTTGTGAACGTCTTTAACGCGCCCATTTACTGCTGGCACCTAAAAGGCATGAGGGTTCCTATCAAGATCTAAGGAATCCAAGCCAACCTTACCTCCAAGTGTTGCACCTGCCGATCAACCGACGAGGCTCTGGCGAACATAACTGTTTCCGGTAAGCGAAAATAGGCTCGCCACCTACTAAGTGGGACCAACTACATAATTGGCAAAATGTGGGCGTTTAATATGCCTCTGCCTATCCCTTCTGGGAAACTGGCGTGATCATATGTATGTATGTGTTATAGTGAAAAATAAGAAAATTATGTATGAAAAGTCTAGGCCTATATTATTTTTATATACAAAAAAACAGAATTATCTACAGGGAACAGGTAATATAATGAGAGTCAGTCTAAGGCTTCAAACAAAGCGCCCCTTTTTGCGTCGAGAGATGAAAAAACTTGGCGAATCCATTGAACTTGAAACTTGAGCCATTCAGAGAGTTTAATCTCTTAATCGAATTTATTAGCTCAGATCTTTGCCGCGCTGTTTTGATGGCTTTTAATTTTAAATCCAGGGGTCTGCAGAAGATAGATAACTCGTAGGTACTACTTACGAGTTCCAAATAATAAAACAAATGGCTTCAAAAGTCATGCCTGCAATTGCCGACCTGCCGATAAGCTAATGGTAAGGGTTCAAAATAATTGTAAAGTTAGTTCATTAAGTAATCGTTTTTGTAAAAAGCTATTATTATAAGATAAGCTTACTATGATTAAATGCTATAGATCGTCTTTAGCTTATAGTTGCTATAGGTCTTTATCTTTTTAGCTCTATAGATCATTAGTTCTATTCCCATACAGAATAAATGTATATAATATACTTATACAGTATAAAGTCTTTATAAAGTAGCTCAAGGGACCGATCTTTATTTATCGTTATAGAGAGTTATTGTTATATGGAATAAAGAAAGAAAAACAACCAAATTAACTATAATCTTTAATATTTTTTTGATAAAATTAATACATATAGTCAGTCAACTTTGCCTGACGTTTTTTGTCATGTTAACAGTTTACAACTGATAATAGGTACGTCTAGTTCGAGACCATCATTTTCAAGCAAACCAAACAAAGAGTGCATCAATGTATAGGTTTTAAGGTAAACCAACCAAATTGTGATCTTTTCTATGTTATAGAGAGTTTATCGTTATAAAGAATGATGTTATAAAGAGTTTACACTGTATATCATAGTGTGGGCGTTTCTCATGTTAAAAAGGTATTAAGGTTTGCTGTTGACACTGAATGTTGATAACCTTTTAATGGGACTTGCTTAACCAGTAGAATCACATATTCCTCAGTCGCTATCAGTCGAGTTGTAGCTGCAATTTGCCACATATTTGATACATTCTATATTACTAATCACCATCGTCATCTCAGCCATATGACTTCTATAGATTACATTATATTGGGGGTATTTTCCCATAATCACCACGCTGGGCAGGCGGGGTGCTGATCGTTCGATCGGTGTATGTTTTTATGTATGTGTAGTGTAGGAGTTCTTAGGTTTTGTATAAATGCTTTTTATTTGTTTTATTGTAATATTTTCAGCTAATTAACCTAGTACAATTTTGTCTACACCTGCTAGGGTTAGCTGTTAGCGATCTCTTCTAGAGATAAGTCTATGTTTGTACTTTTTGTTTGATTAACTCCTTGCAACATGTTATTTTTTAATGTGCTATCAAAAAATATTATTAACAATGTACATTAATATTGTAATTATTTGTCTATACAAAGTTCCAAACTACAACTAACCGAAACACTAAAATGAGTCTTCAGTTTAATACACCATAAATGGGACAAGACGAAGATAAACCGACAATATATCTCTAATGCATTTTATAGGTGTTATCTGTAAATACAGGACATATAGTGGCAAGTATGTTGTAGACACGTTAAGTGTCAGGGCTCCTCGCTCGCCTGCCCATCAACGGGTATCACCGGAAAGTAATTAAACTTGCTACTCAACTATTATCTGCGGACTCCTCGAAGTCACGAAGTTCCCCGTGTCCCGAGATGTGAAACTTTTCTTACTGAAATTAATCCGAGAATCTTTGAGAAATCCTTTTAAGAAGTTCGCGGCTATTTGAGAGTCATGAGAAACGGTAATATGCTGATTATTATAACAACTTCGGGAATGTTTACAGGACTTGTTCGCTTTTAATTTACTAATTATTACTGCCAATGATGAGTTTTTAACTTGTGTTTAATAACTCTAGCTTATTGTTTTATGTACAATAAAACACAGATATATTCTAGTAATAATATATTGTTCTCGAAAGGAGGCGTCTTGCCGAGTTTCTGGTCGTAGCAACCGGTTAAAGGGCATTATTACTATTATCTATGTCTCGTTTACAAGAAAGAATGCTAAACGTATTAAATATTATTAAGATTTAAGTGACGATCACTGTGTGTCACGCGTTGTATAATAAAACCTCATCATCATCATCCCAGCCATCTGACGTCCACTGCTGAACATAGACCTCCCCAATAGATTTCCACATAGAGCGATCCTGAGTCGCCTGCATCCATCGGCTTCCCGCCGCCTTGACCAGATCATCGGTCTATCGCGTTGGAGGCCGTCCTCTACTACGTTTACTACGTTTAATAAAACCTAGTCTAAATAAATGCCTGGTTTAAATCTTTAATTTCACTACATCCATGCATACATAATATCACGTTTATTTCCCTAAAGGCGCCCTTTATACGCCCACATTTTGCCGGTTATATTTTTAGTCCCACGTAAATCTAAGCCTATTGCCGCTTACCGGGAACTTTTATATTCGCCAGAGCCTCGTCCGTTGATCGGCAGGTGCACCACTTGCAGGTTCTCCCCGACTGGTCTCCACCTTGTCGTGGTGGGGGGGCTGAGTACCTCCCGGTAGGGCGCAGCAGGCGCCAGGGAAAAGGTAACACCCAGAGACCGACGACTCTGGGTGCCCTTAGTACTGACTACCGGGGGAGAAACTAAGAGGGACCTGTGGAGGGCGCAGCGGTCGGGCCAGGAGGGCCCGTCAAGTAGCGCCAGGAGGGTCTTAGGCAGTGGGGGCAGGGGGCCCCTGCTGTCTAACTATAGACCCTCCGAGAAGTCGGCCACACACGCTATGGTCGCACAAGGAGGTAGGAGGGGCGCGTCCACTGCGCCTCTCTGAGGAGGTCCTCCCGGTTTTGGTCCGGGGGACGTTGGCCGCGGGCGGGGTGTCAGACGCTGCAACCCAGGTACTGGCCCCCGCCTCTTTCTCAACAAGCGGCGGGCGTCGTCGGGAGATTTTTAGTGGGTATTACTGCTGGCAGTCGCGTCTGCTGGTGGTGAGTCCTACACCCCCTTTCAGTCCCCCTTTGGCCGGAAGGTAGTGCGTAAACGCATTTTGTTACCGACGTAAAAAAAAAAAAAAAAGGTGCACCACTTTCAGGTATGGTTGACTTTCTTAGATCTTAGTAGGAACCTTATATTTAATTAATACGCTTTATGTTAGAGAAATTAAATTGAAATATCTTTACTTTGTAGCCAGTGCACCTCTAATAGAATCGTTACCTTGTAAGCTACAATAGCTACACCTCTTCCAGACACAGAATTAGTTTTAGCTAAGCTTCATTTCATAGCAGTTGTGTACGTCACTTACATACAGTAATAGTGTTAAGTGTTCTGAAAGATACCTAATAGGTTTCATCTGTAAAATGTCCTTACATGCCAAAATCCATCAATCCACTAAACATGCTACATATTAAGATTATGAGTTGTTGGAGCTTTCTATGCAAATAACTTGAACCCATAGAAAATGAAAAAAATTATTGCGTTTTGTAGCTGCGAGCTGGTCTTCCGCTTCGGTTACCCTTTCAAGCCTCTCACTAAATAAAACTTCTCTAGCTTTCTTAACGACTACTATATTATAAATTTTAAGCTAAAATTTAAGTAGCCGGCATCAATTACTATACAGCGCCGCATGGAAACGCTTGAACGAAGTCTCACACAATTGGTGACTTGACACAACGCAGTCATATTCTTGGACATCTTACTATCGCATCGGCTTCCCGCCTTTTTGACCAGATCATCGGTCTATCGCGTGGGAGGCTGTCCTCTGCCGGTTCGCGATCGTCATTGAAGATAACCTTCAAGTCGTCGGTTCTTCGTGCTATGTGCCCCGCTCACTGCCACTTCAGCTTGCAAACTCGAATCGCTATGTCTGTCACTCCGGTTCTTCTACGGACATTCTCATTTCAAATTCTATCACGTAGGGAAACTCCAACATAGCTCTCTCCATTGCACGCTGATCGACTTTGAGCTTTCTTATGAGGCAAATAGTCAGACACCAAGTCTCTGTCTGTACCATACATCATTACTAGCAACACACACTGGTTGAAGATTTTCGTCTTGAGACACTGAGAAGTATACATAAATACTATACATACATAAATAAACAAAATTATCAATCCCAAGAATTAATTTCATAATCCGTAAGATAGAAACGGTATCAAACTTTCTATCAACCACAAACCTTTTTTGCGATTACAATAACCAAACATAACATATCTTTTTTAATAAAGAATTATAAAGCAAAACAAAGTATAATGTAAACGCGACGTCACACCATTAATTATACATGAGCGGAGTAGGTAATATCATGACCATATTTATTAATTATTTTAATGAGGGTGTGCTGGGATTTTGAAGTCAACTAATTAACAGATTTTAGCATTTTCCATGAACCTTCAACAAGCATACAACCTGTCGGGGATTTGTTGAAATATTATTATTAAATAATAATGTAAACAAAAAGTTGTCTTGAACTCGTCAAGTAACTGGAGAATGTTGTGAAGTAAGTAAGCTACATAGGTAATGTTCTCCTTATTCTTTGTTTAATGTTTTGAGTTAGGAACAAAGGCATATAATACCCTCACGAGAAATGTTATGATTCATCATATCAGCCTTAGACATTGGCTTAAACTAAAGATTACATTATATTGGTCCATAATCACCTCGCAGTACGCCCATCATCCGGTAGGATTTCTCAATGTCTATTAAACTATAAGTACTACTTTTTTATATAAAATATGTAGTTTAACGTATCTATTAAACTAAAAAAAATATCTGAATGCAAGTCTTCGAAATTCTCCAAATATATTAGGTAAAGACCTCATTATGTTACAGATACATACAACACCGCCTGTTTTTCCCAAGGGGTAGGCAGAGGCATAATATTTCGCCAATTTTAATGTTGGTCCTACATAATAGGCAACGAGCCTATTGCCGCTTACCTGGAACTGTTATGTTTGCCAGGGACTCGTCCGTTGATTGGCATGTGCAACTTCATTTATTTGCATGTAAAATTTAAAAACAGAATTTGTTCAGCAGATCAGGGGTATATAAGGATACATTGTTAATTGTTATAAAAAATCTTAACTTGCCTTTGTGTAGGATGATGCTATGTGTTAGATAAAGGCTGTGAATGAGTTTATGACGAAAGACATAAAAAGGGGGGAAAAGAAGATGACACTCTTCGCTGACACTTGATGAATGAAAATGAAAAAATTAAAGCAATATTTTTGATGGCATTGAACGGCGCGAAATAAAAAAATATTCCAAATCCGACAATACAGACCAATGAACGTCATCAGTGATTAGCCTTGTCAGTCCCGACATTTAACTTAAAAAAAATGAATAAAGTTACCAATAATTAAAACGCGGCATTCTAATTATGTCTGAGGGAACCGGAGATTACAAACGAGAATGATAATTACCGTTCGTTAATCCTCCTTTAGAGATAATTGTTTTACTTTTTTTGTGTCTGAAAATGTAGATTTAATAAGTTAAGTATAATAAGCTCCAATCACGATCATTAATGTTCGAGACCAACCTTATGCACTTCAGTGGAAAGTGAGTAAAATGATCTGTTCAGGTTAAGTCGCAAATAATGCCCAACACAAGTCAACATCTTCTGAAAAGTGGCAGACTGCGGGCGTCGAGCCATTGGGCTCATTCCCCTGGTGCTTCACACAGGACATCAACCCTGAGGCGCAGGTCGCTGCGTAAGCGCTAGTTGTTCTCGACGAATGAGGTACTCTCACCGGGGAGGCTTACGGCCCTCAACTGAAAGGAAGCCCAGCAAGCCGTCAGCGAGCAGGCGGGTGACTTAGGCTAGTTAAGGATGGGAGTTTATAGCCCAACACAAGGCCTGGACACCGCCTTTTAACGCGCAATGACGAGCTATCTTGCGGTATTAAAAAAATAGAACTTAGGTTAAATCATGCTACATTACATAGTCGCAACTGCATACCTACTGCACTAAATCGCTATAACTAATAATACTTAAGGCCTACTTTTACTCGCTTAAAAAACGATAATAACCATTTTTATTACCATCATATTGCGTGGTCACATGTTGCAAATATTGTTGCCTCAGATCTTTTGATACGATGGAAAGAGCTGGTATGATGGAAACAACTTATGAAGTTGAAGATGTGTCAGTATATTTTTTATTATACGAATAGGCATATAGGAACTCTTTGGTAAATTTCTTAGTTTTGTACGAAATTGTAAACCGAAATTAGAAACGTTAGAAAATGATGCCTCGCTCTAATAAGCACCTAGCTGTACTAAATAAATATAGAAAATATTATTATAAATCAAATAATTTACTTCAATGATCCTTTCTATATTGATGAGTAGAGCAAAAGAGTATTACTGTAATTTCTTTGAGGAAAATGTGCGGAAAGAGGAAGGAATTAGTATGATTCAATACATTCACGATAGAAGTCCGACATCTTTAATATGTCGTAACCAAACACGTTTTTCTCGTAAATAACCATATAAGAAACTAAGGTAGGCTGGTAAATTACATAAACAATTCTTCTGAAAAAACTGTTACGTTAGTACTTTCGTAATATTCAGTATAGTTACATCATTTAAGAATATTTTGTGTAAGAGTTAGGCGGGAAGTTAACAAAATTATTTAGATCATAATGACGGAGTTGAATAAATTTATTATGTTCAGAAACCCAATATATAACAATATAAAAAACTAAGGCAAGAAGAAGGCTGATCAGTTATATAATTAAGTCTAATAAAACTATTTTCTTTAGATATTCGATACGTTACTGTAGTTAAACTTTAATATAAGGAAAGATAGTTTTTATTGTCTACACACAAAAAATAAAAATAATACAAAATAAGATTGAATCCCTTTAAATCTAGCGCGATTAAAAATAATAAATTGTGCATAGACAATGAAGAGCAACAAAGTGGCCCACCAGCGCCACCAGCTCCTCTATGAGACCACTGGCCACTAACACCCTAAATTAATACGTATGTGCATGTCAGGAGTTAAAATACAAAAAAGAAAAAAATAACAAAGAAAAAATCATACAATTTGGAAATATTTTTTGTAAGAGTTAGGTAAGAAGTTATCATAGCGACTGTGTCAAATAAAATTATTATGTTCCTAAATGCACAGGTGAAATAAAATAAATACTTTTTAAAATTATGAACGTATTTGTTTGGAGTGTTGTCTAACCAGCGGATATGCCAGTCCATAGCTAAATTTACAGAATGTAATGCTTATTTTGGAATTTGTGGTTAGGAATTGATTACCTAATTGATTGATAACATATACTTATGTACATTTTACCAGTGCTGGAAATGGGTTTAACGCATTTTCTTTCTAAACCTATAAATAAGGCGGTAATAGGCTTGCCACCTATTACGTAGGACTAACAACATAATTGGAAAAATGTGAAAATGCCTCTGCCTATTCCTTCGAGGAAACAGGCGTGATAGTGTGAGTGTATTTATAAATAAAGCTGACGGTACCATTCATTGCTCATCTCCGCTCCATATCGGCACACTACTGAGCACAGGCTTCTGTTCACAAGCCGAAGTAAGAAGATTAATTCGCCACACGGAACAAGTGCGGATTAGTAAAGGCAGAAGTGTGATGTCCTGCTTTTAAAATTTTGGGAGCCGCCCTATAGGGTTCCTAAAGGCGTAACGACTACCACATATTATTATAGAGATAAGCTGGACCAATGGCTTAACTTGCCTTCCAACACATGAAAGCGATCGATATTAAATACTACACACATGTACACCTATCAAAGGACTGATCCCTGTAAATATGCTTCATTTCGGTATTCATTTACGAACACTAGATTCTTCACAGCCTAATAAACATAGCCTTAAACATAGATCGACTATTTATAGCTATTAATTGAGGCTTGACACGTAACTACGTTTTAAATTTGCGTCCTGAAAATATGATTTAATCTATAATGCGTACATAAAGAATGTAACAATTTAACCTTTTTACGCATTGTATATTTGTAAAATACAAAAATTACCTTTATGGAAGAAAAAAGTCATTTCGCATAATTTATTATTTTTCAGACACGGCTACGTGCCGGTGCGGTGCGTACGTTTATTAGCCTACATTACATCAACAAATTTACTTACCACATTTCGCGAATATAAATTTCAACACGAGCGTATCCAAATGCCTACAATAGCCGGAATTATTATAACTGATTGAAACGAGAGAATTTCATCGCCCGCCGCCGTTCTTTGTAGTATATCGTATTTCGTTCTATTTTGTTTGTGAATATTTGGTACGTTAAAATATTCATGTCACATTTGCACGCAGATCCGGGCGATCAGTCATCCGCGAAATAATGCAAACAGGATAAAGTTATGACTTCTTTAGGGGTTTGAATGCGATTGGTGTCGGTTACCTACAGCGATTTGTCTTGCTACCAGTCATTTCACAGATAGTTACGTTTTTGCGACGCTATTTTTCGCCGGTGCGGTCGGAAATTGTCGGATTTCATGCGTCGTTGCCGATAAAGAGTCGCAGTTACTTTTGCAATATTCGACAATGTCTTTTGAAGTTTGTAAACCGTTTGCTGTGACTGTTGAATCAAAATAGAAAAATATAAGAAAACCATGGAAAACTTTTCTTCTTCGCTTCTTAGGTGGTGCTTTTGATTCTCACGGTAGATAACATTTGCTTGCATTCATAATGTCACAATGTTTATCTTATTTCTAAAGATTTTTTATTTATTTAGAGTTATATTAGGTTTTTGTAAAGGCTCGGATGGTTTAAGATTTGCTAGCGCTATCGCTGCATATTCATCCAAAAAGCTGTTTATACCTACATAAAGAAATAGAATGTACTCTACTACTAATGACAAATTAGGAACAAATTAAATAAAAACAACCTTAGACATCATATAGCGCAATTTAGTCCTAAAATCATCGGTCCATCGCGTGGGAGGTTATCGTCAACGTGGCAGTCGCCATTGAAGATACCATACCAGTTATAGCACAATATAAGTTAAATATACGTCTGTCATGTTTTATTATGTGATTTACGTACAAATTGTGTCTACGGTAGCGAAAATTACCCACTGGTACCTTGTCATTTGGTAATCGTCAATATAATGTTTCTATATCTGCTAACAGGGTTCATATATACTGTACATTTGAAACGGGAAAAAAGGTTTACTATGTAGGCAAATAATTTGATGTATCATTAGGGACTGAGTAAATAAAACATTCGCATTTTTTAAGGAAGGAAATGTAAGGACTTTGAGCGGGCTCACTACTCCAACATGTTTTGCCTTATTAAGAAGCGTAATCGTTGCCCGATCGTTACATAAGGCAGATCGTAATAGACCCGGGCGTTTCATATAATGTCGCTATATATTTTTAGATCAATGCTCGACAGGTTCAATCATGTTACCCTTTGGAAAAAGGACCACATATTATTTAGAGAGTTAAAGGTTTATACACAAAAAAATAATATCAAAAAAATTTAAAATAGTCATAAGTACAATAAATTTACAATGCATTGTTTTACGTATTCATGTTAATTTTCATATGTATTTTAAGTGTTTACAAAAAAAAAGAATTAATGTATGTTACCGGTATTTAGTATCCTGAAAAAAGTTCTTAATGATACTTATCTTGAAACTAAATTATTGGCGTGATTGTCAGAAAATATTTATTTATTTAATTATTATAAGTAAGGACGTTCTAAGTAAATTTCTCTTTTTCTTCTCTTAGTAGAAGTTTGATTATGGTTTAGATTATACTCCACCAGGGGAATCCAGTCTGACTGTAGTGAACTATGGTTTGACTTTTGTAAGCTTCTCAATAAGACTTCCAATATGGCATACGCAGTTCATGTGCAGAGATAGAAGCAGCTAGAAGCGGCGATAGCCCAGAGCCGAGACCCATTGATTTCAAAGTCAGAGGGTCTCGGATCCAAACCCTGGTGACCATGCACCTTTGATTTTCCAAAGTTATGTGCGTAATTATCGCTAGATAATAATAAAAGTTCCAAACCAATTGACGACCGATATGGCGTGGAGGTATACCTACACTTCACTCCAGAAGTCGTGGGTTCGATTCCCACACAGGACAAATCTTTGTGTGCATGAACATGAATATATGTTCAGCTCAGGTGTAATTGTCAGAAAATATTTATTTATTTAATTGAGAAATTTACAAGAGCATGTATATAGCCTGTGAGTTTCTTGCCATTTCTTCTTACAGAACAATGGCTTGGAACTAGCACTTATATTTAATATTCTTTTGTTTTTTAATTATTTTGTTGTGTGTAAGTAAGAAGCTTCGCGATTTCAGTGTAAACATATTTCGATTGTTTTTTTATGATTACATTTAATTCTGACGTTTTGAAGTACCATGTAAAAGTATATAAATTAAATTATTTTGAAGTTTCATAGACAGACAACGTTGACAGTCACTCGCTGTTTTCTATCGGTAATCATTTACAACCACATAGTATCGCGGCTCCCATGTGATAGTACTTAAGAAGTCATAAATGTAAATGTACTAACATTCTTACGAATAAAACACAACTCAAAACTCGTCCAATGTTTCAATTACTCTATACATACGAAATTATGTTGGTCTGGCTTTACAACTTTTGCGTACAAGTATTCAAATTTACTTGATTTGTTTTTATGCGACATAAGTTTCAATGAAATGCAGATGTTGATTGTTCCGCCCAACTTTTGATGGCATATGAGAAAACTCCGCGTGTTCCTACTCGTTCTTGTTCCATCTATAGCTTGCTTCTTCGAAAATAATGTTTCCCTAATGTATATCAGTAAAGTTTATATGCTATTTCAGTGCGTTATGAAACACAGTATGTTCGAAATGGAATAATATATACAATTGGTATTGTTTCGACATGTTGCAACCAGTTACGTTTTCTTTGTAAGTCTTGGATTGACATCTTTTTTTTAGTTAAGACAATATATACAAACCTTGGACTTACATTGCAATTGAGACTACGCCGACAGTGTATATGGTTAAAGAACTTTATTATTCCTCGTTAGAATTACAATAGGTGTTCACTTATTGAGAAACAAATTTTAGTTAATAAACTAAAATCACAATATAACACAAACGAGCGCCATACAAACACATTTAATTAAGTATATAAAAAAGAGTAATTCATAAAAAATTCACTCCTAGCGCGGATATTAGTATGAATGGACTCATTAAACAGTATGTATGCAGATGATAAACAAATTTAAATATATTTTTGTGAATAATTTATATCCTATAAGACGCCATATTTGTTCAAGTCTGGCACAAACAAATGTTATGTTAACGTGTTATGTTGAAAATTTATGAATTATTGTGAAATAGAATATAGACACCCACACACACACACACCCACACACACACACACCCACACACACACCCACACACACACTCATACACATACACACGCGAAAAATTATATATTTACCTACTGTTTATTTAATTTATGCTTAAACCGTCTAAATCAGTCTTCGCAAAAACAACATAAATAAAAGGTAGGTACCTAACTACCTACCTTTTATTTATGTTGTTTTCGCGAAGACTGATTTAGACGGTCGTACTATAGATTGTAACATATTTTTTAATTTAAATTTGGAAGGAACTGACTCTCAACATACAGCTTACCTACGCTAGTTTGAGCAACAGGGCTCGCACTGTACTTGTAGACTCCCTATTGTTGCAATAAATATTTATTATTGTTATTATTACTACATATATTTATGCCAGCACAGGGCGTAAAATGGTTTTGAATGAGTCGGCAACGCGGTAGTAATGGCTCTGGTTGCAAGCGTACATAGGCTTCGGTGACCAGGTCACTCAGCCATGCTTGAGAGTCAAAGACAAAGACTTTTTATTTCACATGAAATATAGTTTATAAGTTTTCTTAAAATTTAATAAAGTACGCATATTTCAACAGTAACTAGTACGCAAAAATATAATCAAAGTATACTAATATAAAAGCAATAAATTTAATTCTTTGAAATATTCACTCATTGAATAAAAACACTTATCAACAAGCCAGTTTTTAAATGAACTTTAAATTTATTCAGTGGCATCAGCTTAAGGTTATTGTCGAGCCTATAATAGATTTTTATAGACATCACATAGCTGTTCTTCGCATAAGATGCAGTAGACATGATTGACAAAGTCAGGTTATTTTGGATGCCTACTTGATCTCTACGCTCTTTTTTATACAATTCGGGATGTGTCTGAAAACAAAAATCTCGTACATATATAAGGATGCAACAGTTAATATTTATATTTCTTTGAACAAAGGAAGGAAGATATGATGTCAACAGGTGCTCTAATACAGGCTTTTTGGGAAATCAATGATCGTGTAATAATAATAATAATAATTTACTCTTTATTGTACACCATAACAAGGATTACACATAAAAACAAATAAAATTAAACAGGTAGGCATATACAATGGGCGGCCTTATCGCTTAAAGCAATTTCTTCCAGGCAACCTTAAATGGACAGAAAAGTTAAGAACACAGAAAGGTACATCGTGATGTACAATAATAATTGAAAACAAAATAAATAAACACAAAACAAATTTAGACAGATTTAGTGTAATATGACAGGAATTACCCCAAATAATAATTCCATATCTAAGTAATGATCCCACATAGCCATGATACGCTTATACGCATAGCAGATGACAGATTGCTAACTTTAACTAGTCGCCATAAGTAGATGAGTGCATTTATTTACAAATCCCGTTTATATGTTTTTCTTAGTTGCATTTGTCACCTCGGGGTATAAAAAGAAACTAGCAGCCGCTTGTAAGTCTCTAAGTTAAAGTAAAGAAGTTTATTTAAGTTTGTCTGGCTCAATAAAATCCTTATCAACGTCAACTTAAAACGTGCGCATTTGCTGAGACTCGGACAAGGAACTGGTCAAGTTTTCCTTCTCTTGAGTACATAACTTTTGTCCAATTGACTGGAAGAAGAAATCAAATACTGGATAAAAATATAATGGGGTTGTGCGCTTGTATGCCTTTTTCTGAACCTGGGACAACGTTTTGTTTAAGGTTTGTAATCTCAAAATAAATAATAGACTTCCTTGGACCTCACACATAGCGCCATCTAGCCTTAGTTTAATGAACATGGCTAATAACAGCATGGTTACTAGTGAATATATAATCTTAATTAAATGCTTTTAATTGCAACAATTTTTACTATAATATGAACGCATTTTCCCAGTGTGCGAATCGAATCTCTGCAACGTATTTTTCGATAAAATAGTCATGATATGAAAACTTGTTTCCAAACAAACCCATGGAAAATGCTTAATTTTTCCTGATCACGTTTCACATCACCTCTCGTTTTATTGTCTCTGAAATTGCTTTCGTTTCAGGCCAGTGCCTCCATGACTTGGCAATTATTCACAACGGCACTCTATTTACACCATAGTTAGAACAGATAGGTACTTTGGTATGAAAATATATGAAAGGGCCGATTGGTTCGATGAATTGTTACTTTTCCCCGTTTCGGTGAAATTTTATATATTCGACTACTGTTAGATACTTATGTTTTTGTGTTATATTTATCGTTTTATTTATTTGTGATGTGGCCTAGAATAGTGCCACCCCCTCTCGTCTCATTGGGAGCCGAATGAATCGATGAAAACATCCTACTGTATAATGGGCAGCAGCGTCATCCTGCGTACTGGCTTGAACTGCGATCACCAACCCACCTGCTCACCGGGCTGATTGTGGACAAATACTCACAGAGAATGTCACATAGAATGTTATATATTGATTAGACTGTTATGATGACGTATTTTTATCTTTTACTGCAAACCCATGACATAAAGAACATTCACGATCATGAAATATTACTTCACATATTATTACTTCAAATATTATTACTATTTCTTTTGACAGTTTACTATTTAGGTAATGTGATAAAATTATTTAAGCCTAAACGACTATCCGTCTGCGAAAAGTAATAAAAGTTACCTTCACAATTAAGACAAAGATACATTAAGTTCTAAATAATAAAACAACTGCTAGCTTTTCATTTATTTTGAAGATAGATTGCTATCTTCTCATCTATCTTAAGATCATATTGCTATCACCTTTTTGCACTGGATCCGCGTCACCATGATCTGTGGGAGTGGTAATCAGAGATAACATGAAATTTTAACCGCCAACAGTTTCAAGTCAGGTTATTCGGTAACCCGAAATTCAAATGACTAAATAGATTTAAAATAATTTGAATTTGTATTACCTATAACTCAAAGCAAAAATTCAGACAAAAAACATCTAAAAATTTTTTAAGGAAAAATCGAATTACACACTTGCATCGAACGAATAAAAAAAACATTATTTTATCGTGTAACTTTATCTCTGCAAAGCTAAGAGCAATATTGATCAAAAACTTTATCGAAAATTCGACACTTCGATGTCAAATCACCCTATTTCGGTGGAAAGTAAAAATAAATCACACTTCAAAATAAAAAGACCAGTTCCTCATAGAGCAACAAAAGAATTTTCAGACATATTGCACAGAAATAGGTGGGCAGATAAATAAATTTGTCCGTCAATAAGTCCAATACGAGGTCCCCGTGAACGAATTTTCAGCAGGAGGAAATAAAACGAAGTATCAAAAGAGAAGTCTTGTCTTGCTTGAAGTAAGTTTCCCGTGAACGGAAGCACGAGACGTGATCTGTTTGGCTTTAATCCAGTTGAGTTTTATTTTCAGGGGGTTCTTTAAAAAAACATGTAGGTTAATACTTAATTATGTGAACAAGTAAAAATTAAGAATTATGAATGTTACAGGTTTTTACCCTGTGCGTGATGGCAGACGATTGTCTGCCTGAGACAGGATATTATAGAAATTAAATTGTGTACTTTCTGAGGTTTCTACAGTAATGAAATATGAACGAATATTTTAGCAATTAGAAATTCTATTGTGTTTCACCCGAGGCCTGAAAATTAATATATTTTTCGTTACGTCACATAGAATACAACATTCGCCTGTGTGGAATTCGTTTATGTATTAATTTTCATGCGTTGTCGTTTGAATTATTCCTGAACATGACCTTTATTTTTTATCTTTTCGTTTATTACCTTATTCTTATACATAATCCTATAGGTAAAACAAGTACGTAATGTTACGATCTACTAATAGATACTTCCATAGTACCTGTTTATACTCTGAATAGGTTTTCTTCAGTCAGAGAAATACCATTATAACATCTATCGACTCGACTTTCGAACCGCGTATGGGGCAATGTTTGTATGCCGTTAATACGAGTTTATCTGTATCACTCACGTGTCGCGGCACGTTATGTTATTGTTTTGTAGGAAGGAACTATTTACAGCGATCGAGAAAATTCGCGGGCTATGAATTGATAACACGTGACGATATTTATAATGTACCGCATAGTGTTATTTTTGCTTGTCGGGAATGATTATCAATGTTAAGCAGAATCAACTGTGGAACCAATACGATGGGTGACGGATAAGTAGACGTAGATAGTTAGAAGATTCTTTCGATCTGCAAAAGGTCCGCGTGATGGAGTATGACCTAAACTTATCTCACCCATGATTGTGAAAGATGGGCCGTGCCCAGTAGGGTGACGTTAATAGACTGAGATGGTGATGTACTGAGTTTGTAATAAAGTCTCATTTTTTACAAAAAATTAATATTCTGAATTGAACCTGGCAATGTGCTTTATAAATAGAGTGGTACTTGAAATTGTAATTGCTTCATTGTAATCAATACTTTCAGCGAGACGTTAATATGAATTTTCTTAGCGAGAACTTTGCGCACTCAATCGACTAGTCCATAATTCAATGTCAACACGCCCTCAATGATTTCCGTTTCCCCACCGACGACAAAACTAAATTGGCACCAATCTAAATTATAGCTTAGTTTCGAGGTTCACTAATTAGCGCAACGCTCTCGTAACTCGCTCCCTCTCTGGAACTCCTCCAGTAATTTAATTTTTGTCGTGATGGCCGCATTGCAAATCGGCAGGTCCCGGGTTGTCGATAAAAAAGTTTTGGGTGCTTCACGTACAAACATTGATGATTTCGGAAACAGAATTTACGCCCTGTTTATTGCTTAGCCATGTGTAAAAGTTTTCCTTGTTGTGATTTGGCTTTGCTATTGTGTCTATTATTATTGTCGTGTTGATTACGTTAAGCTGGAAATGGATGTTTATGTATAACCGAACTGTAACTTAAAGCTATTCAAACCTTCTTTATATGGTTTCACCAGAAATTCATTATCCAAAATTCACTCAAGTTTTTTTACACAGTGCTGTGTTTCGGGTTAAGGAAAGCTGTATGTTTGACAAAATACTGGGATTGCGAGCCTAAATAACTTATTTTTGAAATGACGAGCACAACATAGTGCTTGGTCATACTGCTTGGGTTGTTCACAAATAAAAATTTATGCTAAGTATTCAAATGCTTATTTGAAACATAAAGTTTACATCCAATATCTGGCAATTAAGCTGAGTCTTCCCGTTAAAAAACCGAGGTAAGACCAAACGCAACCTGATGCTAGCTATATCTATATCACTGATATAGGCGATAAGGTAGGACTGGTAATATGAAGTTTGACATTTTCATCGATTATACGTCAGTTGCTCACTTGCGTAGTTTATGCTACGTTTTGACATTTTAAAAACGCGTCGCATCGCGTCACCCACGGAACATCACGTCTACGAAGCAATCATAATTTGAATAGTAGTCTTACAAAGTCTAAGTTTTGGTTTAGACTTATCAATAATGTAAAACGGAAAACCGAACCGTCGATATTCATACTCCATATTTTTTTAGAAACTACTTTTTTTAAGGTGTGAAAACATAAATAAAACAAAATGAAGCAAAATTTAAGACTTGAAAATAAAGTGTTTGTCGGGAAGAGAAGCAAAGTGATCGAGAAGTGAAGGGGCGAAATTAAAGGCACAATTGTAGGCCATTCGTAATCTATTGGCATGCGCGACAATGAGGAATAAGATAAACTCGAGCGAATGGGGAATAATGGATGGTAAAACCGCCATTCGTATGCAACTCGCGATCGAGGCGCCTTGTTAATTTTCCACGTTACCCGTAATGGGCAAGTAACACAAAAAGTTCCAGAATCAGAGGCAGCCCTGATTGGGTACGGCACTTGGGCACAAACTCGTTTTTCCTTTCCTTTTACAGAAACAATTTACTTCTCGTATTACTAGTTGTAGTAGTTTAGTCAAGCCGACATAAAAAAATGTAGTGAACTTTTTTTGTAGACTGACTTTATGAATACAAAAGAGAATCTATGCAAGACACATGCCATGTCAGTCTCTTCGTGACTACGTATCACTATAAGGTAAAAGATAAAAGTAGTTAAGTGAACCAAAATTTAAATTCATTAAATTTCTTTTATTTAGAACTTATGACTGACTGACTAAAACTTATTTTCAGACCATGGTCCTTTGTTGTTAGTATATACCTGATCGAGTACGTAGAAGCTACCACTAAATAGATGACGATCTTGACAAGGCATTCCTAGTATTTTGGATTGTGAAAACTTTACATATCAATCTCATTACACCTTTGACACAACCTTTTCAAGGAAAGGTTCCGATTCTTATGTAAGGTACATAAGCGTGTAAACGGACCTTTGTAAAATGAAACAAAACCACATTCAATATCAGCTTTTCCATTTAAGTATATACTTAAAAGGGAAAGCAGTTTATAACTTGAATCTACATTCCCAAACAAACCGCATAAAGGACCGGCTCACTTTTGACCCGAGAAACATTAAGCTATTATACTAGATAGTTTACTAATTCCTTGTTCCATATTTTAGTAACTTCGAAACTAATTCAGTATGCACGGACATGGATAAGTTACATGGCCTAGACAGAAACTGTTGGTCTTGTATGAGGCAAATAAAGTAGTGGTTTTAACTAAGTATTTAGTGAGATTAGTAGAGCATATGATAGAAGAAATAGTTTGAGGGTGAAAGTTAAATGCAGTACAACTCAGGGGGTGCGCCCTATTTGGTAGAAACTTGATACTCCGAAACCTATTTGGGATAACTGACTTCGCAGAAACTTCTTTAGTCGATCATTTATTAGGCATAAAAAATATTTGACATAAATATTTTTAGGCATAATGTGCTTATGACCGAATTTAGAATGGCATACATTTAAGATAGTAGAATTTTTATTGGCATTATTACCTTTGGCATAGTTAAAATTTTGTATAATTTCATTTAGCATAACGTTGATTTAGAGTACAGATTATTTGGCATAATTTGACTAGGCATACTATGAAGATCATAGAATTTCAATTAGAATAATATAGATTGGGTTACTTTCTTCTTTAAAAATGCGTAGGTTAGGTTAGGTTAAAACTGTGACCTCTTATGCACGAGCCGAGCCAGCGAAGCGAGCGTGCCGCGGCAGCGGCCGGCGAGTGTCAGAAACGAACATGCTCTCATGGGCAAGCCATATTTAATATACTTTAACTTGTTTTGATCAACACAATAACACAATATCGATATGACAACTAAGGGTACCCGACAACTAATAATGATTCATGTGATTACTACCTCCAACAAATAGCAATGGTAAAAATGATAACGCCTGATTAGAAAAGTGTTGCAATAATCATAAAAGATGATTCTTGCTGTAAGCATTATGTGAAATGATGGTTCTACTTTTAAATAGTTATGGATAAGAAATATATGCCAAAAGTTAAGGAAAAAACGAAAAAACTGGTTTTGAACTTTCTGCGATGTGATGGTTATACATTGTGATTATTATGGATACCAAAATTATATGTACAGATGATTCTGACTTACAAAATTATGGGTTTCAATGTATGCTAAATGAGTTTATGCCAAATGATATTCTGCGAAAAGAGGTTTATGCTATTAGTTGTTATGCAATATAAAATTATTACTTAAAAAGTTCTACCATAATAGGGGTACCCCAACTCAGGACACTGGGACAAGACAAAATAAGTTTTATATTAACTGCTGTATGTGATGGCTTTGTCCAGTAACAACGATATTTTTTACGGCATAAAGAAGCCAATGACCTAGGGTTCAACCTTCCAGTGACCAACAGTCATAATATTAGGTCATGTGATCTGGGCTTGAAGTAGGTAAAAGTTGTAAGAAGTCTAAATGGTGAAGGAGGTCTAAATTTTTATTGTAAGGAGAAGATTATTATTAAAGGAGCTGCAGGAATATATACTGTTGTAATCTCGCCATCTTTATATTATATTAAACATAATTGCATTCGATTCAAGCATTATTTTTGTGGGACACTAATTATTCTTTCTTTTTAAAATGTAAAGAAATACATATAACAGACTGGAGGGGAAGAGAACGACCGATAAAGAGATAGACTAAATGTGTAAAGATTGAATAGGTCGAGACAAGGGTGGATTAGTCAATGACGAATAACTCAGATAAGAGGAAGGGACGCTCAGAGGCAGGCTCTGGGCTCATGGCGGCGGCAGCTTTTCGGGAGCGCCGAATTTCGTGCCGAAGGTTCGAGGCGCCGTATCCTCGAGGCGGTCGGGCCCATCTTAGAGCGATGGGTCGGCCGTCGGTGGGGGTCGATGACCTTCCGGCTCACGCAGGTACTTTCCGGGCACGGGTGCTTTGGGAAGTATCTGTGTGACGTCGCCGGGGGGGAGTCGACCCGGTGCTGCCACCACTGTGACTGCGCGGAAGACACCGCGCAGCACACTTTGGTGGCGTGCCCTGCGTGGGCGGGGCCGCGGTCGATGTTAGCCGCGGCCCTGGGTGGAGTGGCTCTCTCGAAACGACGTGGGAGGCGATGGCCTCCTTCTGCGAAGTGGTGATGTCGCAGAAGGAGGCCGCGGAGCGGGAGAGGGAGCGGGATCTGCTCTCTCTCCGGCTACGCCGTTGGCGCAGCGGGCGGGCCAGGAGGGCCCGTCAGGCAGCGCCCGGGGGGTCTTAGGCGGCGGGGGCAGGGGGCCCCTTCCGTCTCGCCATAGACCCCCCTGAAGTCGGCCAGTTACGCCATGGCCGCACATAGAGATAGGGGGGGCGCTGCACATTGCGCCTCCCTGAGGAGGTCGCCCCGGTTCTGATCCGGGGGACGTTGGCCGCGGGCGGGGTACCAGAAGCTACAAACCCAGGCACTGGTACCTCGCCCCTTTTCAACAGCGGTGGGCGTCGTCTGAAGTTTTTTAGTGGGTAGGACTGCGGTGGTCGCGTCTGCCGCAGTGAGCCCCACACCCCCTCCCGGTCTCCCCCCTTTTGGCCGGGAGACAGTGCGTAAGCAGCATTTTTTTACAGACGATAATAAAATAAAAAAAAAAGATAAGAGGAAGGAAAAGACATGCATCGACCACAGATGAGCTTGGAGCAGGTCAATATGACGATCCCCCCCGATTGGTCTCCACCTTGTCGTGGTGGGGGGGCTGAGTACCTCCCGGTAGGGCGCAGGAGGCGCTAGGGAAAAGGTAACACCCAGAGATTGGCGACTCTGGGTGCCCTTAGTACTGACTACCGGGGGGGAAACTAAGAGGGACCTGTGGAGGGCGCGGCGGGCGGGCCAGGAGGGTCCGTCAAGCAGCGCCGGGAGGGTCTCAGGCAGCGGGGGCAGGGGGCTCCTGCTGTCTAACCATGGACCCTCCGAGAAGTCGGCCACACACGCTATGGTCGCACAGGGAGGTAGGAGGGGCGCGTCCACTGCGTCTCTCTGAGGAGGTCCTCTCGGTTTTGGTCCGGGGGACGTTGGCCGCGGGCGGGGTGTCAGAGCTGCAACCCAGGTACTGGCGCCCCGCCTCTTTCTCAACAAGCGGCGGGCGTCGTCGGAAGATTTTTAGTGGGTATTACTGCTGGCGGTCGTGTCTGCCGGTGGTGAGTCCCACACCCCCTTTCGGTCCCCCTTTGGCCGGAAGGCAGTGCGTAAATGCATTTTGTTACCGACGTAAAAAAAAAAAAAAAAGGTCAATATGACGATCCCCCCCGACTTGTCTCCACCTTGTCGTGGTGGGGGGGCTGAGTACCTCCCGGTAGGGCGCAGGAGGCGCTAGGGAAAAGGTAACACCCAGAGATTGGCAACTCTGGGTGCCCTTAGTACTGAGTACCGGGGGGGAAACTAAGAGAGACCTGTAGAGGGCGCAGCGGGCGGGCCTGGAGGGCCCTTCAAGCAGCGCCAGGAGGGTCTTAGGCAGCGGGGGCAGGGGGCCCAAGCTGTCTAACCATGGACCTCCGAGAAGTCGGCCACACACGCTAAGGTCGCACAAGGAGGTAGGAGGGGCGCGTCTACTACGTCTATCTGAGAAGTTCCTCCCGGTTTTGGTCCGGGGGACGTTGGCCGCGGGCGGGTTGTCAGAGCTGAAACCCAGGTACTCCTTGGCGTGGTGGGGGGGCTGGGTACCTCTCGGAGGCCGGGAAAAGGTAACACCCAGAGGTTGGCGACTCTGGGTGCCCTTAGTACTGACTACTGGGGGGGAAACTAAGAGGGACCTATGGAGGGCGCAGCGGGCGGGCCAGGAGGGCCCGTCAAGCAGCGCCAGGAGGGTCTTAGGCAGTGGGGGCAGGGGCCCCTGCTGTCTAACTATGGGCCCTCCGAGAAGTTGGCCACTCACGGTATGGTCGCACAAGGAGGTATGAGGGGCGCGTCCACTGCGCCTCTCTGAGGAGGTCCTCCCGGTTTTGGTCCGGGAGACGTTACCGACGTAAAACAAAAAAGGTCAGTATGACGATGAATATGAAGAGATGCTCTGTAAGGTAGCAATATAATTTTTACCTAATACCTGTGCCTTTAAAGTTAAAATCATGGCAAAACGCTCTATTGCTTAGACGCCGACTGATTTGTGTTTGTGTCGTATACAAAACATGTCACATGACGTGAAAACTGTCACGGGCCGTTCGTTCCGCCACAGGTAGAGTCTGTGGTCTCCCTAACACATTATTGCGGCTTCAAATGAAACTATGCTATTTTGACCGGAAAAAGTCTTATTGCACGGTTTTTCTACACACTTCAATAGTGAAATTTTGGTACAAAAAATATACAAAATGTTAGTTACTAAGCGACTAGAAAGGCGTTAGAAAGCGACTTAAATAACAGACGCTTTTACTTCGCATGCAAAACTTTAAAAAAAAAATCTTTCAAAAAGATAAGTTATCTTAGAATCAAGTAGATATTTGACATGGTGAAAAGGTCGATCCAACTGCCCTCTCCTTTTCATATTAATTTGTTCGATTCCCATTCAGGGCCGGGTCACCCTTTTTTAGGATTAAAATAATTTAAATTTACTGTATATTATATAGCCTTACAATAAATGTTTATACTCACAAAAACGTGCCTTTCATTTTTGAATGACAAATAAAATTTTATGGTGCTACCAAAATTATGTTTAACATAAGCTTCTATTTCCCATTCTTGAAGTTGAATAACTAAAAAAAAACTCTTTAAGACATGGCTCTGAGATTCATATATGAACTGTGAATCTATTCAAAAGAATCGTGCAAAAGTTAAATTATTTATTATTATTTCTCCACATATATATTTCCCCTCCAGATCCCGTAATATTTAATGTATTAAATCAAACTTACAACACTGTCTCAGTTCAATCATAATATATGAAGCATATCTCTTTACAATTTATGATTTATTTTTCGATACATTTTGTTACCTTGTTCACTTCTGTAAATCTATCTCTCGTCTTACTTTTATGTAAATTAGATGCTGACTTTTTTGAGCAAAGCTTAATACAGTGTACTTTTGTTATGAGTGGATTTACATCCATAGCAGTCAAGACGTGACCTCAGTGTCCAAAATGACTTCCTAAATTTATATTTCCTTAATTTTTTTCGGTTCTTTAAAGAATACTCAAAAATTAAAAAAAACAATAAAATATCTATTAAAGGAAGGGGACGATATGATCATCTATTTTCTTTTAAAATTGAGGGTGGCCCCAATGAATAATTATTGAAAGATGACTTAAGAAAGCGGTGTGTGCGTGTCCATTGAGGGACCACATTAGAATTTTGCGCTTTGCGAGGCGTCAACCTTTAGTAGTAGTTCTCAAACCATCGTTATTTTTGTGATTCGTTTGTAAAAGTGGCCACTCTGAAGTTATAGTCGGACACAGGTTGTCCCTCAGTTCTGACTTACAGGCATCAACATCTCGTAACATACATAAACTTTACAACTGCTGTAAATGAATACTCTTAGTAAACTAATCATATTAAATATCAACAATTTCCGTTCACTCTTTTAAAATAACTAGCACGCAGAAGTTGGACCCTCACCATAAGTTTAAAATGCCACTAATGATGAATAAGACTGCGCGTAGTCATCTAGATTCTTTTATTGCTTTATATGAATATGATTATTGCTTGAAACAAATCTATATTTTAATAATCATTAGTAAATAAAAACTAATATATCACAGACTGTTTTAATGATTTATTTAACTTCAATCTGCTACTTAAATGTATCTTTTCTATAACAAGCGTTTCAATTGAAAGACCACCCTTAATCGAGGAGAGGCAGGATGCGATTGGAGTATTTTGTGATCTTTATTTATTTATTTATTTATTTATTGAACACCAACATAATAAACACCAACACAGTACAAGTATATTACACACAATTAAATTCTATTGCTAAATGTCATTACAATTATAGGTGAAGACCACAAGTGTTAAATAAGAAGCAACACCCTAGAAATAAGTTGAAAATGAAATATAAAATTAAATTATTAAGAATTAAATTAACTAAGTATAAAACTAAATCAGCATAAAATGTCAAAAATCAAAATAAAAAAACTGGATATTAATCTTACAGAAATAAATATTATGAAAAATGTCAATAACAAAATTAAAAAAATCCATTACAAATAAGAAAAGGAAACAAACAATAGGTAGATAAGTAAAATAATCGGATAACTAAAGCAGATCCTTTTTAAATTTCTGAATACCACCCTCGAATAGGTCCAAGTCCTTAGTTTTAGCTACACCATTAAACTCTCTTATTAGACGATTAATAGGAGCGTTTTGACCCAGATTAGAATGGCTATGACTGTCCACTAAGAGTTTAAACCTCGATGCACGAGGGAGTTTGAGCGGGGTCGAGAAGGTAAGGTGTTCCAATAGTTTAGGGACGTCGAGGGTGCCATTCGCCAACTTACAAAGAAATATTAAATCGTGCAAGCGTCTTCGATCCGAAAGCTTTTCAATTTTGAAGTAATCTAGCCTATCATCATATTTCAATAAGATCTTTCCCATGTTACATGTGTACGTCAAGTGCCATAGAAACCGTTTTTGTATGCTTTCCAATCTTTTTTTATAAACGTCATAGAATGGGTTCCAGACTACACTGCAATATTCCAAACCGCTGCGAACAAAGGAGTTATAAAGTAGAATTTTGGTTTTGTCCGACTTAAAATCTCTACAATTACGTATTACAAATCCGAGATTCTTAAAACCTTTCGAACAAATGTTATCAATATGTACATTGAATTTCAATTTACTATCTATCCAGATTCCGAGGTCTCTTATAGTGTCAATGTTCGTCAATACATCGTTCCTGATTTTGTATGTGTATTCTGCAACTATCTTTTTTCTTGAATAATGGACTTGGTAACATTTAGAGACATTCAGATCCATCATATTTTTCTCACACCAGTAAACCAAACTATTGAGATCTGCCTGCAGAAGCCTAGAGTCCGTCATATTGTCTACAACTTTAAAGAATTTTAAATCGTCTGCAAATAGAATGTACTCTGAATTCGAAAAACATTTACCAATATCATTGATGAAGACATTGAATAGCAGGGGAGCTAAATGTGCACCTTGAGGAACTCCTGAATTGATTGTGAAGGTGTTTGAGCAATACCCATTAACAACCACTTTGGAAGTTCTGTCCGTGAGGTACGATCGACACCAACTCAACATGGGCTCTCCTATGCCAAGAGTATCGAGTTTTGTAAGCAAAATTTCGTGGTTTACCCGGTCAAATGCTTTGCTGAAGTCGGTGTAGATAGCATCAACAGAAGAACGGTTATCTAACTGGGAAGAAATGTCATTAATAAATGAAGTGAGGTTTGTAGTTGTAGATCTATTTTTCATGAAACCATGCTGGTGTATGTCTATATGTTGTTTTAGGTGCCAGGATAGAATAGGGTGAAGTAACTGTTCAAAAATTTTTGCAAATACAGGTAAGATCGAAATCGGTCTATAGTTTTTAATCAAATTTTTATCGCCGTTCTTAAATAATGGGATCATTAAGGCTGATTTCCATTATGTAGGGAATATTCCGGTTGTGAGAGACGTGTTAAAAATTAAAGTTAAGGGTTTCGCCAGAGCAGCTGCACATTTGACTACAAATTTGGACGGAATGCCATCAGAACCAGCCCCTTTGTGTGGGTCAAGTCTTTTTAACACCTTAAGAACTTGGTCATATTTAAATTTGATAGTATTTAAGTAATTGTTCGATAATTCGATATTATGATTTGGGGCAAACATGACAGGAGCTATATTAAAATTATTATATACTGATAAAAAATTAGCCGCAAATAAATTACATATATCAGGGCCATTTTTGGCAGTTACGGTATTAAAGATCATTTGAGATGGGTAGGAGCTTTCATTTTGTTTTTTGGATTTTATAAAAGACCAAAACAGTTTAGAATTTGAGCGCAGACTCTGTTCGAGTCCTGCAATATAATTGTTGTAGCAATAGCGCATAAGATATTCAGAACGCTTCTTCGCTAAATTAAAACTAAGTATATCAAGAGGATTATTATTGAATTTGTGAAGTTTGTTACGATACTTTAGCTTTTCTCTTAGCAGGTTAATTAAATTTTTTGAAAACCATATTGGGTATTTTTTTGACTTTGGCAATGATTTGGGAACAAATTTTTGAATGGCATTGTGAATATGAGAGTAAAATATGGAAAGCATGTCATCTATTCCAGAACAGTACAAAAACTCCTCTTCCCAGTAGATCTCATTGAGATATTTAACAATTTGTTCATAATCTGCTTTATGGAAACAAAACCTATAGTTATCTACTGGGGTTAAGGTATTTACCGTGTTTAGAGATACTGTAAATTCCAATGGAGGGTGTAAAGGGTCGATTAAAGATAGTGGATTACTGCTTGTGTTCAGGTTTGAGATTTCTACGTTGCTGAGAACCAGGTCCAGGATTCTATTTTTGTTGTTGGGCACATTGTTATATTGTTTTAGATTATGCAGCGAGGTAAAATCCAACAACATAGTCGAGAGCATACTATTATTTGTATTTCGTAAATTATCATCATTGGAATCCCATGTTGTGTTGCCTAAGTTGAAGTCACCTACAAATAAAATCCTATTCATATTACCGCATTCTATCCTTAGATCGGAATTAGCAATAAACTCTTTAAGTATTTGTTTTTGAACAGGGGGTGGTAGGTAAACTCCACAGATATACAAATGTTCAAGTTTGCCTGTATTATTTAAGCAATCCAGTTCAACCCATAAGTCCTCACAATTTGATTCAAAGCCTTGCATGCGTCTGGAGATAAGCCGTTTGGAAACAGCAATAAGAACGCCACCCCCATTCTTTTTGGAATGAAATCCACTACTTTCGCGATCACGCCTGTACACAATATATCGGTCATCAAACAGCTCTGAATCGAAAACGCTGCTGTTCAACCATGTTTCGCTTAAAACAATTATATCACGATTATTACAAACGACACTGTTAAATAAATCTACAGTTTTAGTTCTCAAACCTCTTACATTTTGATAGTAAAGTTGAATCATAAAAAAAAAAACGGATTAATAAAAATACAAATAAGTCCACACAAAATCAGTACAATAAAATAAATAATAATATTCTGCGGAAATACTTATGACAAATTATCTAAAGCTTGAGAGTTTTTTATATGTATATAGTTAGAATTCTCTGTCTTACGAACAAACACTTTCCCGTCCCTCACCCAAACAAATCTATAGTTCAACTGTTTGCCTCTAAGTCGAGTAGCGGCGTGTAGAGATTTAGTTTCAGGAGTGAGATGTTCAGTCACGAAAATGGCGTTTTTCTTTCCTCCGCCGTTGCCTAAGTGGGCAGTGTTCAGTTTGTCGCCGGAATTGTTTCGGTTGTATTTTATTGTTGCAGCTAGGAAGGTGTCTCTCAATCGGCGGTTGCTGAACTTAACCAGAATCGAGCGTGGGCGAGGACTGTTGGTGTTGAATTTAGCGATGCGACCGCAGAACTGAATGTCGGTATCTGATAGGGGGCACTTTACGGTCTTACTTAATTGAAGTACAGTATTGTATAGATTCTCGCTTTTGTGTTCGGGAACACACTGTATTTCGAGGTTGTTAGAGCGCGACAACTGTTCCAGTTGTTGCAGTTGATGTGACAGATCTCGAGTAGTATTGCGTAGGTGCTCGTTTTCACTTTTCAGATTCTGGATTTCAGTTTTCTGATTTTGAATATCTACCTTTGTCTGTTCGTGTTCAGAATTGAAGAAGTTGAGGTATTCATCAATCGTAGTTAGTTTCGATTGTATATCAGAAACAATTGTCTTAAATTTTCTGTCAAGTTCTTCTCTTATGATGTCTCGGATGATATCAGGAGTCATACAATAGGTGTTAGGCACGTTTACAGTGTCCACGATGGTAGGTCCTCTTACTGTGGCACGAAGTGTAACGTTATCGTATTGTAATTCAGTAGGTCCTGTGTTTTTCAATGTTGATGGTGGCACCGGGCTGCGTATCGGCGTGTCCGAGTTATCTCCTAACTTTGGCTCTTTACAACGACAACACGGGCAAATCCAATTGCTTTTGAACTCTTTAGTGAAACTTAAAAATTCGTTCTTATTAAAGTTCACGCAGCTATAATGGTATTTATCGGAGCAGCGTGAGCAGAGCAAAAAGCTTACACCTTTTAAAATGTTGGGGCAGCCAGCACATTTATTATTCATTGCAGAGAATTTAAATATATCTTCTAGAAAGCTGTCTAAATTAGTGTAAAGCAACGCCGTGTAGCGGTAAAACGATGCAGTGGCTAAGTTGTACGCTGCTTGCAGGCGGTGACGTCAGAGCAGCGGGCGATCCGCGAGTTAACGTAGGTCAGGGACGCCGCCCGTTTAAATATTATTTTAAAATGTTTTTAATGATTACTCACGAACCAGGTGGAGTCCAGAAGTGGAATAAACACTTTTACAAAGGCTTTTTTAAGACCTTTAAAACGACATACAACACGACACAGAACTTAAACTTTTACCACTATTTTTTGAATATTATGTACAGAGAAATAAAATACGGTGTTGCTTCGAGTACGTTATACGATGAACCATCTTTCGAAGGCATTCGATTGCATTAACCATCCTATTTTGGTAAAATTGACATATTATAGTGTTAATAATAGTTCTTTAAATTAATTAAATACTACGTGACAGAACTCAGAAATTTGTTATTAATAGTGTGGAGTCTTCGGGCGCGCCATTGCTTATGGAAGTTCCACAGTGATCGATTTTGGGTCTATCATTATTTTTCATTTATATTAATGTTCTACCTATCTATACCAGAGATATGAGCGAAATAGTTTTGTTTGCTGACGATATTTCTCTAATTATTAAAGTGATTGGAGGCAAAAATTATTTTGACGAAATAAATAATACTCTTGCGAAGGTTTTACATAGGTTTTGTGTTTACGGTATAATCATTCTATATATGTATATCTTAACAAAGTTTTTAAACATTAAACCCGATTTTAAATTGCAGTAAAACCGCCATGTAATTGATTTGTCCAAAGGGGCTTACCTCAGCATACCATGGAATCATAAAAAGAAAACTCCTGACAGACGAAGAAACAGCTAGAGTCTTAGTCTATGTTAGCCATTTTTATAGCATTATCTCTATTATGTCATTGTGGGGATCTGCTGCAGACATGCATAATATATTGGTCAATATATACAAAGTTCAAATGTGGTACCTCAATGGACACGCACACTAAAGCAGGACGTGATAAATGGATAGAAATATTTTAATTTTTTTTTTGTTTCTTTATAGAATGTCATCCTTTGAAAAGTTCTAAGTAAAAAACGGATTGTTCGGTTTTACCTTGCTGTCCATATTAGAATAAACAGTTTCAACTAAACAGAAATATATATTAAATGTGGCCTCTGTCTTTCTCAGTTATATCTTTTTTACTCCTAAGCTATCAATTAAAAAAATGTTTTAGTGTTCTCAGGTCTTTAGTATATCAAATACCTAGGGAACCTTGTTCTTTTATTTATCTTTATTAGTTATTAATAATTCCAATTAATGATGTTATTTCACATAAATGATGCACTGAAGTCGTCCGAAATGCTCAGTCGCCCTTTTTGAAAGCATTGCGCAAGGTCATTGGCATCTTCAACTATACGTGAAGGATAAATAAAATAATAAATAAAATAATAAATAAAATAATAAATAAAATAATAAATAAAATAATAAATAAAATAATAAATAAAATAATAAATAAAATAATAAATAAAATAATAAATAAATATAAATATTCTCTTACAATCACACCAATTATTTAGTTCCAAGATAAGTATCATTAAGAACTTGTGTTATGGATAATAAAGAATGGATAAACATACTTAAATACTTTTTTTTTGTACATATGTACAAAAAAAATACTTAATATAGGTACGAAACACCCAGACCAGATCAAATATATATTACTACATATCTTATATCTTCAGCATTAAGAAGAATGACGTGTGAAAAGTGTAACTACACATTAAACAATATATCATCTGCATTAGAACCAAAGGAAATGTGTGCCAAAGCAGACATTTTACTTTATTTTCAAATTCTCCATCAAGTTGTCTGGTAGAAAAATTTGCTTTTCAGAGCTACGCGCGTCGTCGTCGCCGCCGCCGTGAAAAACGTCGTTGAATAATTCACTTAGCTGACTGCCACAGTCCAGCATGATAAAACGTCCTGAAGGAATATAAGTGCTATTATTTTCACTAGCCTTATAAAGCTAGTGGAAGCTGAGACTGCCATTTCAGAGGCATTTATAATGATATGCATATAATTGCAACCGCTATTTATTGCATTTTAAATATATTGTAAGAAGATGTGTTATTGCAATATCACAACATACGCCATAAAAAATATAGAAAAACATATACGTACATAACGTCTTGCTACTTTTCATCAACATCAATCAATTATATAAACTATAGTTACTGTTTAATAATAGTATTTTTTCTTTATTTAAAAAAAAGTGTTGCACCTGCTGATCAACGGACGAGGCTTTGGCGAAAATAAATGTTACCGATAAACGGTAATAGGCTCGCCACCTATTACGTGGGACCAACGAAAATTGGCGAAATGTGGTCTTAACATATGCCTCTGCCTACCCCTTGGGGGGAACAGGCGTGCTTGTATGTATCTTCAAGAAAACAGTGAAGAAGAAGATAATGGGCATCATTCTCAACTGAGGCTATTCAGTTCCATAGTTCAACTTGAACTTATCAACCTAGTATGTATTGGGGAACCTATCAAATACAGTCATTTGAGTATTTCTTTTTAAAATAAAGCATACTGAAAAACTTTATTATGTATGTGTTCTAGATAGATTTTTGTGTTTGAATATCACTATCACTACATAGTATAAAACAAAGTACCTTTCCGCTGTCTGTCTGTGCGGATTTTGATGCAGTTTTTTATTAGAGAAAGTGGTGCAAGAACGAGGTTTTTTATGTACGTCACACGGGCGAAATCGCGGGCAGCCTCTAGTAATTTAAATAAGACAATTCTTTGTAGATTATAAATTATTAATCTATTAGCCTGGGTGTTCTCCTATGTATCTTAAGCTTCGATCATATATATATTGTTTATATGATCGAAGATCTTAAAAGACAAAGAAAAAAAAGCATTTATGTATGTTTATCCGTTATTTAGTATCCATAACACAAGTTCTTAATGATACTTATCTTGGAACTAAATAATTGGTGTGATTGTAAGAGAATATTTATATTTTATATATTTATTTATTAGCTTTTGCGCAGATTATACCATACTCACTCTTCTTACCACGATTTTACGAACAGGTTATGGGACAACGATGAATAGCGAAAACTAAAAGATTCAATATGTTTTTACCCAATTCCGAATTTCACAGATTACACCTGCTCTTCTATAAAGTTTAAAATGACCAAACGCTAAATTTTGCGGGGGTTTCTAAACATGCTCATGTTTGAAACAACTTAAACTTTCACATAACAATCCAGTTGTTATTAACATGTATGACAGATCTGGCTATGTGAGCTTGGCAGATGAGAGGAGTTCTTAGTGCAGTGGGACTTTATATTTCGGAAAATGATTACTTACCTAAAAAGTTCTAAAGCAGATTGCCTTTTACTTACCTTGCTCCGCTAATCCGCACTGACTCGATAAGCGTGGTGGATCATCGCATTGATAAACTTATCTTGTCTTATAAGAAGACGCTGTAACTCAGCACTAAGACCTTGATGAGCTGCGAAGACTTAAGAAGAAATTTTTCGTTGGAGTTGTCGTCGTTTTTAAAGACTAAGTATATCATTGTCACCCCAACGAGCGCACCTGTTGGAAGAGAGAATTAAAGATTTATTTAAGCACTGACGGGAGAACCTTTACGAGTTTCTCGCTCCATTATTTTTGACTCTAGCTTTGACGCGTCACTTATAAGTCAGTGTCATTACAGTTGTATTAAGTCATACTTGAATGGACCTCTTCAACATTATTATCACTGTGTCTTGAACTCTATGACTATGTGCATGGGGCTAATTCTGAACAGAGCGCTCAACCGAAAATCTACGACTACCTACGAAAGTTAAAAGCAGGGTCAACATAACCCAACGAACCTAGTCGTCACATACAGAAGTAATTGTCTAGTCAATATTAAAAACTAAAATTATCACCTTACCACCTATTACGTGGGACGAAATAAATTTCTTACAGCCTTCTAATATACCTCTACTTACACCTTCGGAGACATAGGTCATTATTTGTATGTAAAATTTATTCGCTTAATTAAAATGATGGAGTATTTCCCTCCTAAAAACCTGGAAGATAAAACCTTAAAATACTAATAAACGTAATGCAGGCATGAGCACTGAGCAGCTCACCACTGGGGACACCTGTTCGCGAATTTAACACACTAGGCCATCGCTTCGCTCCACTATAATTTTCAGCGAAAGCCAGGTGCTCACGACGTCACCACCGCAGAGACCTGTCTCGACATACTTTCCTTACATGGCTTTCTGACATACCTATGTGAAATTCATAATTATAAAACTACTACTATTCATAAGTACGTATATAGTAATAGCATATATAGTAATTAAAACTAGAATAATATGTAATTACCTCCTGTTAATTTAATTTATGTTTACTACCTGCCATCAATTAATGTTGACTACCTACTAGATTATAACATATTTTTTATTTAAATTTGGAAGGAACTGATTCTCAACATACAGCTTACGCTAGTTTGAGGATCAGAGCTGGAACTATACTTGTAAACTCCCTATTGTTGCAATAAAGATTTATTATTATTATAGATGGTAGTTAAATTACGTTCTACGTTACGTCACGTTTTTAACCTCAATATAATGATTTCAATGTTTAGTATATACGCAAAAAAAATCTCCTAAATTTTTTTATGTTGGAATAGATTAGAATATTTTTATACTGTCACAACTAACATAGGTACTGTATGTTAAAATAATTTACTAACAAAACAGAAACTAAAACGAAATAGGTACCTTTTCAACACTTTCACTACATTATACCTTAAAATAGCGGTTCAGTACACCGGACTGCTCATAATCATGTACAAAACACTTGTCCTGTCCCAAAGGTCATGTACGAAATGAAACAGCATTGTTGACTCGCCATAGCGGCGGATACCGACTATAATTACAAATATCTTTCCACAAAAATGTGTTTTGACGGCAAAACAACGAAGCTTTCAAGCATACTATCGCTCGATGGCGCTTTACGCTGCAATAGTTAGTCGGTACGTTCATCCGCGAACTATGTGCGGTATTTTGTAGGTAGAACTTTAGGTGTGCTATAAAGCGTTACCAGCATAGGCTAACTGCCAACAAGCACCAGTATACACCTGTTAATATCAGGCAAAGTTAAACATGTTGTAACAATTTATCATACCTGAATGTTAACAGTCTACCTAATTAACATTAGATTTATACACTCTTGAAGGTTTAAGCAAGGTATTTCTTGTGTAAAATATTAAATTATGTTACTTTCTTCCAGTAAACTTGAGCTAAACACTGCTTTTTTAATTTTATACTTAAGTGTATAACGCCTTGGCACGGCCTATCTGATAAAAAGTGGTAATTATTTTAAATGTTTATTTAAATTAACTTCCATAGCTTATTCGAAACGCAAAGACTGTTGGCAGTGATTTTAAGCAATTGATATCCTTACTTTGTAATGTTTCAAAATTAAAATAATTATAATAACTTTTTTGTAAGCCCGCCGTTCCCTGACCATATTTTACATCATATCACTTAAAACTATCAAAAAGTAGTTTAAAGTGAAGTCATATGTATTTTAATTGACTATCGATGAGAAAAATAACAGCTCTCTCGCTTTTCATTTCGTAAAAATAATAATGGCTATTCCCCATAATTGTATGTACTCACTTCAGAATAATAAGATTACACCGTTCTGAAATGCTGTTGAATTTTTTAGTTCCGCTTACAGAACTTGTGATATTTGTAGGTAGGTGCAGGGAAACGGTTTAGGGAATTTCGTACGGAACGTGTGTCGTGCTGTGAATATCATAACATGGACGCTATTTCGTTTGCAGAACTATCGAGTGGACATTGGACGGCGGCTGGACGGAAACGACGACGCCGGGCGCGGGCAGTGCGGCGACTCGATAACGAACTCCCATCCGGGAGCTATGTAGCAAACAAACAACACTGCGACTATTTTAGTATAACTGTAGTTAGGACTGTATATGCTGGATCAGGGGTTGGTCTTGCGAGTGATTGAGAGTTTTGATCACCTCCTGATATGGTGGTTTCTGTGATTACTCTTCAAAGTAAGGTTGCCGGTACAAATTTCTGTTTGTGTAGTAGTTCTAACTATAGTAAGATTTCACAAGCCCCTGATATTAGGGAACCGTTAGTACCACATTAGTAACGTTTTCCTCTTGTACATACTTACTTATAAATTATTTGCAGCCTTAATAAAGTATTTTTAACCGTTTAGAGTATAAGTCACGTAACTCCTAATGTGACCGATGGTATTCAGGGTGATCCTGCTATAAGCTAGCGATGTAAATAATATAATTATAAAAAGTAAAAACAAAATTGGCAAATTCTGTCAAAGAATCCATTTTGGCTTTTCAGGCTTTTATTTCTTGATAATTTTTTGTAAACATTTGACGAATCTAAATGAACCTGTTCATCTTAAAGACAAGAATATTTTATATAATATATATACATATAAGATTAAAAATATTATAGATTTATTTTTCTTTAACGATTGGAATAATCATCGTTTATAAACTTTACATACAATTTTTTTACGGACGCATCTCAAAATAAAAATTCTGAGAAATCTGTGTATGCACGTAACGCCTATATCCTAAAATTGAGGTTGTTCGTGTGCAGAACTATCGAATGGACTTCTATTCGTATGGCGACGGCGGCTGGTAGGAAATGGCGGCACCGGTATTGCGGACACTCGATAACGAACTTCCATATGTGCCATATGTATGTATACGTCAACTACTTATGTAAAAAAGCAAAGTATGCCAAAACATATCTTATTTCCACGAATTACGAGTCGAAATAAAATGAGTGCTAATAATAGAAAATCTCGATAGGCTATAGTTTGCACTGAGTGACCAATAACCAACCTAGTAGTTATAGCAACATGGGTCACTGTACGATGTAAAAACAACTGTCACAATAGCTACTTTACCTTCGCATAGAGAATAATCTCTTATATAGTATAGACTAGCACTTACAATGTGTTTTCAATAATAACAATGGATGTTATAGTTGTGTTGGTCTATCTAAGCGACTAATAATTATAGCCTGTACAAAAGTGGACTGACAAAAAATATAGGCATAAAGGTCAGAGCAATTTTAATATAATTAGTGGAATAGTGGACCAGCATAGCGTTTTGGTGTATTTTTTTGTTATATATTTACTAATCTTATGTTAAAAAAACATTATAAATGAATAAACAATACCAATTAATTGCAATATTATGACATAATGTGGTATTTAGCTGATCCTAAATTTAAATAAAGTATGTGTCATACTGTAATCTGTTTTCAATGAAACTTGATAGCACCTTAAAATTATGGATTCAGTTTCAAATCATACATACATACAATCACGCCTGTTTCCTTTCAATTCAATTCAATTCAATTCATTTATTTCCAAGAATATGGTATACAATATGGTGTTATAAATAATTATGATGATCGGCATATTCTTCCACCGTCGGCGTGGAAATGTTGGATGTACATTGCGGTTTAAAGTACAGTCAATTAATTAATAAATAAAATTTTACATAAGTCCTCATAACAACTAATACTAAATAAATTACATATTTTATTCTAAAAATTCTTTAGTCGTATAAAAACATTCCTTAATTAATAATTTAAATAATATTTGTTTAAATTTATTTACAGGCAAATCTTTTAATTCAGTGGGCAATTTGTTATACACCTTAATAGGCATGAAAAATGTATTATTGCTGTATAGTTTCAGTTTCTTCGCTGGTACACCCTGAAGGCCTCATATCACCAATTGAGGCAGATTTTATTTAAATTTTGAACAGCTGTCTCTAAGGATTAACCAATTTTAACTAAGACTTTAAATCACATATCTTTCTCGACAAATACCAAGACATTTTAATTACAAGAGATCGCCGGCGACGTCAACATTGACGTTCAAGTTTTTTTTAAAACTGAGTTCTTGCGGGACGAACTTTTAATGCCATTTTTATTTATATTTATTTATTTATTTTAATTTAATTTAATTTAATTTTAATTTAATAAACATCTTAAGATATAAGTTTCATAACTCTAGTTTTGTAAATGATTCATACCCCTTTTCGACTTTTTAAGACACATTTTTGAATTAAAAAGTAGCCTATATCCTTTTTTGGTCTCTAGTCTATCTGTGTACCATATTTTATTTACATTGGTTTGTAGCTTTGGCGTGGAAGCGAGACAGAGAGACAAACAGAGTTATTTTCTCATTTATAATATTAGTATGGATTTCAATGAAATAATTCGAATCAAAGCAGTTAAATAGTGATATTCATATGATAAGTTATTGTAAAATAAATTAAAGCCAACTGATAACTTCAAAAGTGAAAGTATAAATATAAATATCCTCTTACAATCACACCAATTATTTTAGTACTAAGATAAGTATTATTAAAAACTTGTGTTCCCGTTACTAAATAACGGATAAACATACTTATATATATATATTTTTTGTAAATACACACTTAATATACGTAGAAAACACCCAGACCAGAACAAATATTTATGTTCAAGCACACAAGGATTTGTCCCGTGTGGAAATCGAACTCACGACCTCAGGAGCGGAGTGCAGGTATACTGACCTCCACGCCATATCGGTCGTCATAAAGTATGTATAAGCATAAGATTCCAAAAACATTCAAAATATTTATTACCTTCGTGAACATTACTCAGCAAAGTTACGTCTAGGTACAGCCAAAATTACTGAGCTAGGCGGCTAAGTTCAGACTGGCTACTCGGCGTTATTGCAAGCTTCAATTTCAAACAACGATATAGCTTAGTCAGCATTAGCAAATTTGTATGTGGCTTTGTGTTGATGCAAAACTTCTTGTAAAAAAGTTAAGGATAGCATATTGCTTATTGGTCTGAGAGACATATTTTGACATGCAATGTAGGCTGATGCGTTAAATTTGGATACATTTTAGTTTCTCAGATCAGGTACTGACTTTTATTACTTTTTGTAGTGTCTCTCTTTTTGTCCACATTTTAGTAAAAATGTGCTGTGCGGTCTAAAAAATAATATAATAATTCTTTCACGACCACACCAATTATTTAGTTCAAAGATAATCAATAATAACATGTATTATGTAGACTACATAATGGAGTTTTTTTTAAATACATAGATACTAATTATATATAGGAAACACTCAGACCAAATATTTATGTTCACATAGATTTGTCCTGTGTGTAAATCGATCCCACGACCTCAGGACCTTCACGCCATACCGGTAGTCACTCAGAGTTAAGTGCACTGCACATAGCTCTGAGTTTTATGCCATCTTTGTTTTCTTTTACTCTGCTGTACCTACTGATGTTATAGGCTCAACTGAGAGTTTTTAAGAGTGCAGAACAGTTAAAGAATACTACTGCCCTAGTCTTTATGATATTTTTTATGGTAAGCAGTCGATATAGTCCAAACAAAAAATTAAGGCGCTTTATACCGTGAAATAAGCACGGTACAAAGCGCACCCTCTCATGACGGCCTGCTAAAATGCTGTTTCACGGCCCGCCTAAAGACATGTTTTAATCATCATTAATCAGTAGTACAGTGCTATTAAAACACCAGTGCAACATTTCATATAAAGATCTAATACTAATGTAATTTCAAAGGGTAGCGTTAATAGCACAGTGGATCTGTAATTATGTAGTTTTTTGTAATGACTAAATTCAGGCAGTACCAACGGAATGGGTGACCACTTCAGAAGAAATATTTCTCTTTAAGTTGTCTATAAACTTTAAAATGTTTTGAAAGTGTTAAGAGCAGGTCCGCACTAATATATAATACCCACCATTTCTAGCACAAAATTACTGTATGGCGATTTTCACACTGCCCCGCATCATGCTGCATATTGCGTGTCGACGCACTCACGCGCGTAGGTGCGTTTTGTAGATTCACGCATGGCGCCGTTCTCTGTGGTGGTCGTGCAGTAATGAGCATCACGATAGTTTTGATAAAAATGGTTAATATTGTGGAACTCATTCAGGACGCTGCCATTATACTAACTGTTTGGTTTTTGTACGGTAAAATTAAAAGAAATCGTGCCTATAGAAGATACTGGGTACAACTTTATTTACAAACAAGATCTTAGAAAATATGAAGAGAAATTCTTCAACTATACGAGTAGTTCGTATAGTTGAAGAATTACTTCTTCATATTCCAGATAGCTGGGTGGTTTTTGATTTCGAATATAAATCGACCGATATCGAGATCCATTTTCAAACAACGCCCATTCAAAATCACGCGCGGCACTGCGGGATTTGATGTGCCATACCTTGCGTCTCGCCCCGCACCTACGCGCGGGGGTGCATGTTCCTCCGCGTGTATGCGCGTGATCCGCATGAACGCGCGTGGATGCATTTTCTGTGTGTTAGACTGTGCGTGTTTTCCATACAAACGGAGATACTTACAAGCAACGGAAGAACACGCATCCACGCGCTACGCTTCATCATGCGGGGCAGTGTGAGAATCGCCTTAGCCACCATCACAAAGAAAAATATTACCAAGTTAAGTTAATAGTACTCACTTTGAACGGTGAAATATGCGAGTATCTTGTCATATTTTTCTGAACATGCCACTGACTTTGTACAAGTGAGATTCATTCCGAGGCGATGTTTGTTTATCATTGTTCTTGACAGTTTTACGTCCCATATTAATGATACGATCTGCGCGGCTGGGATTACCATAAGGAAAAATTGTTTTTGTGTAAGTTGCTCGTGTTTCTTGTCAGTGGCAGATCTGAACATACAGAATTTAAAAGACATTCTTTTTTAAAATAACAGAAGAAAATAACTTTTATTTGATAAAATAAAAACAGCATTATTTTAAAATCTGGTTCAACTTTAGATCTTGTTTAGTTATAAGCTCCCTAATGTTTATATTAAAGAAAATCTGTTTAATACAACCTAATTGACATACACATATAATGTATGCAAAATCTCCATCTAACTCAATGCACTTCTTTCATCGGTTGTCTAAGGTTCTATGCCGATTTTAAGGATCAGGCAGGATGTAGTCATTATGACGTGTCACATAAAAAAAATATGTTTTGATTGTTGTTCCGATTCGAGGGTATAGTGGTGGACACAGATACATTCATTGTCACAAACCTATTAAAAAAATCTTCTCGATCAGTCTCAAGCATCTCCAAACAGTCAACAAGTTATATTGAAAGTTCTTCATGAATCGGTAAATTTTTTGTCTTTTATTCCTGCCCCAAATCCTTCATTAGCTTTGGCGTCATATTCGAACAACCCATTTTGCGGCGACAGAACAGGTAAATCTGATAACTTATAAATAACGATAAGGAAAACCTCTAAGAAGTTAAGCGAAACTCGAAATCATTTGGCCAATATTGACACATTATTGGCAAATATTTCTTTAGAAAAATTATTAAAGGAAAAATTTTAATAGCGTAACACGGTTCATTTGTTCTGGCATTGCCCAATGAAGCGTGCCGTATCCAGCGCATGAAAGGCGCGGTTTAATTGCGATCGTCTTTTTGGGGAGTTTTTATTCAAGAAGAAATTAGGCATGTTTGCACCAAAATACACGGCTTTCGCGCGAAACGACCCGTTTGAGACTGTTTCATTAGCTCCGCATTTCTCATTTTTGTCGAATATATTCTGTGGAAAATTAACAAATACATTTTTTCATTCATGAATAACATAATTTACATACATAAATACATTCACGCCTGTTTCCCTGAAGGGGTAGGCAGAGGCATATTTACGCCTACACTTCGCCAATTATATAATTGGTCCCACGTAATAGGTGGCGAGCCTATTGCCGCTTACCGGGCATTATTATGTTCGCCAGAGCCTCGTCCGTTGATCGGCAGGTGCACCACTTGCAGGTGAGGTTGGCTTGGGCTCCTTATGTCTTGGTAGGATCCCTATACACCTATAATTTATGTTGTATAAATAAAAAATCATTACTATAATCTATGTATGAAAACATATCGACTTGCTAAACGAAACCGAGCGAGAAGGTAAAATCTGCCCTAATTATTTATTTACAAGAGCATTATAAAATACAACGGACAACTAATTCAAAGAAAATGAGTTTTATTCGTATCAAATGTGTGCAGACAGCCGCTAGAGACGTCTGAGTAATGAAACCACTTAGACAGAGCCAGTACATACAGCTGTGATATTAAATACAAAGTACTGCCTTTCAATGCTGCCCTCATTTTATTACCGACATTATATTTTATGTTCTCAAAAGGTTCATTTGGTTGTGTTTTTTGCTGTTACAATCTTTGCTAACAAAAGTACTAGCTCCGCTCGAATGATATTACATTTTGTGTCTTGTTTTCTCGTTACGATTATATGGGGCTTATTACAAAACGAGATATAAAGTTAGACCTGGTTTATAACTAGTACGCTCGGAAGGTGGTATACATTCAGTGCGAGAACAGGCTCAGAGAGCCAAGTGCTGGACACCGAACAATCGAGGCTGTCAGGGTAATATTCAAGGAGTGGTTGGGACGACGGGGATCTGCTGTCTTATCGCCTCGTGCAGGTCCTCTCAGGACACGGTTGTTTTGGGCGTTACTTATGCAACGTGGCGATAAGGAAGCAGACATCTGTGTGTCACCAGTGTGGCCAGAGGACACGTCGCAGCACTCTGTGGAGAAGTGCCCAAGATGGGCATCTTTTAGGGCAGAACTCGAGGCGGTTATTGGTTTTGACCTCTCGCTTCAAACGATGGTCAGCGCAATGGCCCATAGTGAAAGTCATGGGAGGCAGTGCACCGCTTCTGCGAGAAGGTAATGCGTGAAAAAGAGGCAAACGAGCGAGCTAGAGAAGAGAGCCCGACAGCGGATTTGAGAGGGCAGCGCGGATTAGTGTGCGTAAGCTGGTGCGCTAACCACATAGCCGGGCGTGCGGGTAGAAGTTTGGGGAACCTTCAACTCGCGCTTTTTTGCAGCCCGAAGGATTAGATGGCGGCACACATATTTCCTGGTGTGCCGCCTCCAGGGGGAGATCCACCAATAGTTGGAAAAAAAACGACGATGAGTCTGTGACACGGCCAGGCGTGTTACTCTGTTACCTCCTTGACACCTTACTTGGAGCAGGAAACAGTGGGGTTTAGTCGGTAGTCCTGGCCACCACCATTTCCGCCAGGGAGCCCGACATACCTTTGTGCTGTCCCCGCGGTGCTAAGTACGCGAAAATGCATTATCACCAAAAAAAAAGTTTTATAACTAGTGCTGTCACTTTCATTTGATAAGATGAAAACAGTGACAGCACTAGTTCTAAACCTGGTCTTACTTTAGACCTCGTTTTGTAATAGGCCCTTATATGTTTTAGTATCATATGCTGCTATCAATTGATCGAAGTTCCTTTGTATTCATTATTGTTTATTCTGATAGAAAGACGTTTTCTAGTCGATACTGACTTAATACGCCGATATGGCGTGGAGGCATTTGTATGCATGAACATAAATATTTGTGTCAAAAAATGTAGCACATTATGAAAAAGTAGTCCTTTTTTCAATGCGATTTGTAATATAAATAAATAATTAAAAAAAAAATAATAAATATTCTCTTACAATCACATCAATTATTTAGTTCGATGATAAATATCATCAAGAACTTGTGTTGTGGATACTACATAAACATTTTTTTATAAATACATATTTTATATACATAAGAAAACACACAGACTAAAATAAATATTAATACATTCACACAAAGATTTGTCCTGTGTGGGAATCGAACCCACGACCTTGGAGCGGAGCGCTCGTCACCACGCTATATCGGTCGTCAACTATTAAAATTATCGTATAAACATAATCCTTTTGTATCCCCTTGTACATAAGACTATACGGATGTGGGTATAACGTTCCATTGGGAGATGAATAAAAAAAAGTACAAACTAGAAGGTAGTTACATACTGATATCTTGTATCATTTTGATATATGAAAGGCCCTTAACTTCAACGGGGCTTATATATGGGCACATCCAGTAGTATGTTCACAAAAACTGACGTTATTCCGCAAAAGTTGAGTACATCTGCTAGGCACTTAGATAAAAAGTTAAATTTTGCTGGCGTCGATGGTGTTTCAAACAGAAGTAAAACAAATTACTTGGGCGTAATAGAGTTCAAAAGAACTTCCTCCAAAAATGAAGAGTGGGGACCGTCAAAACACGTGTAGGCGCTACCAGTATAACAATCACGGGGTTTTGTACGTAAGATGTTAGCTTAATATTTATCTGCAAAAAAACATTTTTTTTTTTAATTAAACCATCATAAAAGTAACAGATTAATCCATAGTTTTATGTATTTATTCTTGATTAATTATATACTTATTGTAGGGGCCACCAGTATAACAATCTAAAGATAAGATATGATTTTAGCTTAATATATGTATGCATTAAAATTTTTGGAATGAAAACATATGTAAAATGTAAACATTTTGACAATGGTTTTCTATTTCTATTCTGATTTATTATAAATCAACTTGCAGTTGAGCAAACATAACCCATTAATGTGAGCAATATTATATATACTTGTTCTTAATTATTAATACTTTTAATCATGTGTACCAGTATTTAGCTTAGTCATTTTGTTAATTCGCTTTTATGGTTTGTAAAGTATTTTGTAAATTTATATAATTATGGTTAAATTCATTTCCCACTTGCAAAAAAAAGATATTATTTATGACCACATACTTAATAAGGGAATATAATAAACTGAACCTCTAAAAAATACTTTTTTGATCATCAAAAATACTGATCTAGCATCTAATAGGGGATTAGGTGCTCCATCAGAATTTTTTGATGTACAAAAAGGTTAGGTTAGGTTGGTAATTTATTAATTTTGATGACACATTAAATATGAGCCCTTAATAAGTAAGATCATAACTTAGATTTGGTTTTGCAACTATCATACATAACATATGACATACATGTACTATAAAAGTATAAAATGCATGACAAATAAATACTGTAAAGAATAAAAATGTAAGTGGTTTCATTATAGTATATGTAACACAGATTTTGAGTTTCCTTACTGGTATTCACTAGCAACTATGACCTGGCCAAGTGGCCTAAGACGCCGTTGGCATTCATTTACTTATAATGGGCGTCTAAAACTTCTCCCAAGTGAACCAGAAATGTCATACTTTTTGTTGATAGAAAACAGAAGACTTTCTTTACGTTAATAGTAGAACCTTATGTTATTTTTAAACTTTCTGAAGCACTGTGAAATATTTGGTATATTTCAAGTATGTACAAAATTTAATCTGATGGGATAGATTATAATAAGTTATATTTAGAGTAATTGCCGTAAGTTTTCATGTTAAATGATAAAACAACAAACTTGCATCTACTGCTACAGAATAATCTATGTCTAGTCTAATCCTATGATTCTATAAGTTCACTTCTATAAGTGTCACTTAAATTTATGCGCATTTAAATTTTTGAGGCCGATTTTTTAGTTGGTTAAATTTATTTAAACTAATTGAACTACTTATACTTTTTTGGACCGTACTAGTTTTACTTATAGGTAATAAATTTTTAAATTAAGCCGCATAAAGCGCCAATCAGAACTTCGATGATATATGAGAACCTGGTATCACCTGCAAGTATGCTCAAAAAGTACTATGAATAAAGTAGTAACATTTTACTACGTACGACCGTACCGTTTATAAAGTTAGCGACTTTGATACCTCAGTGTTACCTGGCCAAGCATTTGTTGCCTAACTTTTTAAATATTTTGCAGTTGCTAAAACCTTATACAAAATGGTGGGCACCAATTTAAAGTTAGCGGTATGCTAGCCGGTAGCCCACAATAATTGCTTCGAGAAAACAAGGAAAATTTTAGTACGTATTATATAGTTAGCTTCTGTCTTCTATAGGCTCTGATTTTTGGAATAGGGAAATTAATAATCATTTAAGCACACAAACACAGAATGAAATTGTCTAATAGCTTAATTTAGACTACTTTATATAACTTTAGACTATTTTATATTTAGCCTTTAAAGCGAGACGAAGTAACAAAAGTGTAAAGATACAAACTTTTAAATTGCAAATAAAAAAATAAATAAAATAAACTATTTTATTTATTTTATTATTTATTTTGAATTGCAAATTAGTTCCGTCCGTCAAAGGTGAACGATTCATACCTCGCTTCTGAAGTGGTAGTGGAACGCATCGTCTTCTTAACATTAAAGAATATAATACATTACCTGGGCTATACTAGAAAATAAAGTTTTAATAATAAATAAAGTAATAAAATGTAATGTTCTAAGTTATTTTAACCTCGTCCGTCACAAAGTGGACGCAGTATTTCGTTTTTTTTTCCCATAATCACACCAATTTATTTCCACGATACTCAATAAGAACATATGTTATGGATACTGAATAACTAAATATTTATGTATTTATATCTATACATATGTAAATACATACTTAATACCAATTAAAATACCCAGACTGACACAAAAAATGTTCATCATAATCACCTTACCATTGTCCCGTGTGGTAATCGAACCAACGACCTTCGGAGTAGAGTGCGCGATTGTGACAGCGGAGATGTAGGATTATAATCAAGTTCCGCATGCCATAAAAATGGTTTAAGTTATCAGATTTAGACGTGTGCATTCCCATTTAAGGGGGACACATTTATATTTTGAGCTTTTCAATGTGTCAACCTTTAGTAATAGTTCTCAAACTATTGTAAATTTTGCGATTCGTCCGTTAAAGTAGCCACACTGAAGTCTAACAGACATCCACATCTCGTAACCTATTAAAAATTTACATCTACTTTAAATGAATACTAGTTAGTATAGTAAAATATTTGTAAACAAATCATAATAAATATCAACCATTTCCGTTCACTCTCTAAAAAGAACTGGCACGCAGAAGTTGAGCCTTCAATCGATCACCATGAGTTGACTTTTAGTGAAAACCACAATGGAATTTGAATTTTTTATATAGTTGTAGCTTCAGTAAAAGTATTAGCTTCCAGTTTGGACGCTAGAAACTACGTAGAATCGCTAAATTTAAATTAAATTAAAAACGCATTAAAAAACTTTAAAAAAAATTGTGGTCCCTCAATGGATAGGACACCTTAGTGCGACTATTTGTATGACTTATCGTATGATGTATTTCATTACAAATGAGTTTATGTTATATTTATCAGTCCGCATGGCGAGTTACCTGGAAAATAATACAATCTTAGTTGTAAATGAAAGCTTAATTTGTTTAAACGACAATACATTGTTAATAACTTTTATATTGAGCTCCTTATTTTAAAACTAAATAAACTTAATTTAAAGAAAGTCGACTTATTACCTTATGTAAATTCACAATTTCTGAGTTTGCTTGAAGGTTGTAAACTTCCATCGACTTGCACAAGTTGTCTTTCTGTGTCTTCAAGATAAACGGAATGCGATGAGGAATATTCAGTGGAGTCTGAAGAAGCGAAAATGTTGACCAAGTTGCCGTGTTCGACCTCAGGAATAAATTCGGTAGACAATACACGCTAATGAATAAAGTTGGGCTGTTAACGAAGCTAAGTCGGGAATTTCCATTTAGAAGTGTTCATGTTTTATCGGATGTATAACGCATATTTCGCCCTCGCGATGAGCAACTTTCAAATTCAATTAAATGTGATTGATAGATATTTAAGCGCTGACTCGATCGATTCATTATTAGATAATCGTGCGTTACTTGTATAAGATAAGTCTTTGATAGTTGTTTTCGTATAACAAGTGCTGTATCTAAGTTTGATTGTTTCGTTGTATTTGTTTGTTTCTATTAGTTCTATCGATAATGTGTTGCCGCGCCACAGTATGCTTAGATTACTGTGGATTACTCATGTGCTTAAACAGTTCATATCGAACTCATAAAAGACAAAATAAATAACTATTTCAAACATCGAAAAAGATAACTCATCACTCAGTAAAGAAAAGTAAATATTTTTCTTTATATTTACATAGGCACATCGACTATGAAGTTATTATATTATCTTTTAAATTAGTGACAACGTAAAGGAACACAAACAATGTAGTATTCTTAGCGATATAATAATAATAGAGAATAATATAAAAATATAACAATGTATTTTTATTGACTTATACAAAAAGAAAATATCCCAACATTTAACAGGAACTAATAAGTAACTGCGAGCCCACTCGACCCAATCCTGATATCGAACATAACTCAATACTTACTTGCGGTAATCCTCGTGCGTCTAAACCGACCCGCGATCCCCAGGATTGGCAAAAACATCTTTATTGGTTCACTTGGGGGGACATCTTTCGAGGTTCTATCGCTCCGAATCACTACACCGATTGTTGTTTTGACTGATCACGGAATTCGACGAGAAGTCACGAACGTAGTATTACAAACTCCAAACATTATTTGCCTAGATTCTGTCGCAGGCATATCCAAAACTGCGACAGTAACGTGGAGTTCATAGTCTTCATAAACCTAATGGATCTATTACTATTCATAGATAGAGCCGTCTTTGACGTTTAAGATTTAATATGATAAAGGCTAGGTGGTGTAACTAATGTAGGTAAATATTTCTACCTTTATTTTCATATAACTTACATAATATAAATTATCGGGTTTCTGAACGTGGTACTTTATATTGTTATGGCTGTTGCATAGTTTGTCACAAAATTTGTCTTCTCAGGAATAACATGTGTTTGAATCTTTTTTTTATAACTATTTCATTTAAATTATATTTTTGTCTAGTGCAAATTTTACACACTTTTTGTGATAATTCATGTGTTAAGAGCGTTAATCAAAGTACATAAAAATTTTAATTACTAGGTACACGTAATATAAAGCATTTTTATAGGAGCAAGACCTTCTAATCCTGCGGCTGGAGTTTATGTACAGAGAAGTCGGAAAACCTCTTAATAATAAATCAATTAATTTTTGTTTAATACTTTCGTTTGTAAAATGTTGCCACCTCGTACAGCCTTATTGCAAAAACGAATATACTTGTAATACTAAAGGACTCATTACGCTTTGTCCGATATCATGGCGATAAATTATTATTTATCGTTTAGCGCTTCGCAATACTGTGTTCCGGTGTAAATAGTACTATATCTAGCAAAATTACTGGATATAATTTGAGCCTAGCTGAGTGGGGCTAGGGGGACCGCGATGTAAGTCTAGTTAGATTTATGTGAACACATAATATTCAGTAACTGAATTAACAATTATTTTGTATAAAAAAACAATATTATCATGACGTCAAACCTATATTATGAATTATTGTTTCACGTGTAGACAGTCAAAATGGCTGCATTGAAATAAAAACCAAACATATATTTTTTTGATTCAGAAGAATCATACTTATTTCATTAATATTATTGAATTGTAACAATACTAATTAAGTTCCAATGGATAACTGATACAAAATAACAATAAATATTTAAAATTTCCTATGAAAGACGTAACGTAACCGAGCCTACGCTTCATGGCAATATTAAATAAAGATGAAAAGCGGCTTTGAATTTAATACTGGGACGCCTTAGTAACATCTCATTTGAACGCCTGTTAATTTTCAAGCGGTTTCTATTAAACAAAAAGAGTAGGTATCTTAATACAAATGATTTATAAAGAAGGAAGCGTTTGTGAAAATTAGAGCAATAGGATAACAAAAATTAAAGCAAAATTAGAGCAAAAGAGAAAGTTAACTTTAATTTTCCTTCAAAAAGAGTTGGTTTTCTACGAATTTCTTTTTATTACTTTAAGCTTACTGTAAACACTTTTTGTACATACATAGTATCAACTGTTTTCCTAAGGGGGTAGGCAGAGGCATATTATGCCAACATTTCGCCAGTTATATTGTTGGTCCCACGTAATAAGAGACGAGCCCATTGCCGCTTACCGGGAACTTTTATGTTCGCTAGAGCCTCGTCCGTTGGACAGCAGGTGCACCACTTGCAGGTGAGGTTGGCTTGGGCTCCTTAGATCTTAGTAGGATCCCTATACACCCTTTGGATATACTATTACGTAAATATTTGTATTTAGAACATGCTATAACATAGCTTTACTATTGCACACTTTTTGAATGATAAAAATCTATAAAGAAGCAATTGATAGAACTATTAATTCTTCAATTGTAGACATCTCTTCTTAATTGTTATCTATTTTATCGAATAAAACTTGTGGAGATTTGTAAATGACAATAGGATTGAGTATAGTATTGTAAACCAATTGAAAATTAGACTGTAAATCTTCCTAAGAAAAAATAAAGAAATAAATAAAACGACAAAGACAATCGCTCTGCCGCAGCAGAATGGTATGGAACATTCTGACTATGGCAGAGCGACTGACTTACTATGTTCTCTTCGGTCATTCTAATTCATTTTGACTTATGTGTAATGATAGTCATAAGTCGTTAAAACCTACATGTGTCAGTAGGTTTACCACTCGTGGGGACATGTCATGTCCTGTATCTTATTTTCACGCTCTGTTATCATAAACAGGTCTCTCTCTTTAGAAGGTAAAGCTCATTTACAGCTCATTTACCCATTCTGAAACGATTACACTGAGTACTATTCTCTTCAGTAGACGGCGTGTAAGTTGGAGCTGCATATTTAAAACGACTTTGAGTCTTGGGACAAGCTAATTATATTTCTTTGTAAATGTTATCAATTATTAAATTAAATTCAAGCTTTAGGTGTATTACGTAGGCCTGTATCTCCATTTTGAATCATTGTACATTTACTTCTGTACCTTGGAGCGTAGAAGAGCACCAGCCCGCAAGTCAATGACACCTGGATGAAAGTCATGTCGCAGAGCAGAGCAGAGCAGAGAGAATTGTATGCGATACACGACCAACCCGACCTACACGAGTGAAGCCCGTGAAACAAAGAATAACATTGAACTATTTATGAGTCTATTTGTATATTGAGAAAACCTTTTCTTCTCAGTCAACTACAGTTAACTAACAATACGTAGTTCCGTCTTAGTACTTTATAGGGGAACTCCGTGAAAGCAAAGTGCAAATGCAACTAAAAGGAATTATTTTAAATACTTATATAAATTACTTACATATGATATCTTTTGATATCAAAAGACACTGCTTTCATATAGTAAGAATAACCCCGTAGTTTTCCCGCTCGTCACGGTCTTTGCCGCTTTGTCCTGGAGAGTAGAAATAGTATCGACAGTTGAGCACCCCTCCTGAACCCAAATTGGTGTTCAGAGAGATTAGCCATTTAGACTGTATTTAGATGTTTACTTATTCTTGTAATTTAATTGCTCAAATGTTTTGCTCTAACGTCTAATAATACCAACAAGACGGAATCTTGCCGGCGAGTATTAAAATCTATCATAAACACAAGTCTAATTTATAAGAAATTACCTTTTTACCGCAGCGCTTGTAAGTATTATGTTTCGGTCTCAGATTAAAAATGTTACTTTCTATTAATTGCAAGCATTGTGGCTCCGTCGACCGCACGTACTAAAGTACGAAAACAATGTAGTACCAACACACGATTCCCTCCTTCTCTCCGGCGCACTCGAACAAAAGCAATTAACAACTGCTGAAACAAAAAAAAGAATTAAAACGATTGTGATAAAATTAAACTAATGAAACCATTCCGTAATAACTTGAGCATTTTACTGAGTTTTTCATTTATCTGGAAACGTGCCATAATTAAAGAGGAAACAAAAAATAATTGCCACCCGACACGATAACCCGAGTTGTCACAAAGTCAGCTCGTTCCAGTAAACTTGCCTTCAGTCTAACTGTCCCGCCCTCAGGCACTAGACTGCTGTTTCCAACGATAATAGGACATATCGATTTATCAGCATCCACCTTAGATCAGACAAGTTGGAGAACTAATTTCGTATTATTAGTGCGGGTAGGTGCTTAAATACAGATTGGAGGCTGTACTGGTTAGAGACGCTGATATTACGCGTAATATTAACATTTTCAGCAGAGAGGTGCATTACTTTAATTTGTAATTACATAAATGAACAAGATTATACGCTTATATAAAAAGTAACATCAGAAATGTGGACAACACTCTAATAAAAACGCTATTCACAACGATGTAGAAAGAAAGAAAGAAAGAAGAAAGAAGGAAGGGAAAAAATATAAAGGGAGAATCTATCATCTTGAAATAATAATAATATGTATTATAATATTGGAATAAATAATTTTGTATCTGTATTATAAAAAATATTGGTCATTACTTAAATTTTTTATCAGTTTACTAAAATATCTTCAAGCTAAAATTCGAAACATTGCTTTGACATTAATAGTAAAACAACGGCCTTTTCGTAATTAGCCTGCACAATGACTGCCGAAATCGTTCAGAAAAAATATCAATTAGACGCGCATGAGTTGGAAGTTTTAAGGGGTAAAAGTCAATATTGGTGGTAGTTTGTGCCCAGTTACCGGGGCGTGTCCTTCTCTCTGGTTCACTTTATATATACAGTTGCACCGAACATATTATCTTAGGGTCTCTGAAAAAAATAAACATATTCATTATGTTACCTCGTTGCAGAATATATTGCCATGTCATTTATGTTTATTTAATTGCAGTCAACCACGAAAGTGATAGGCAAGGCGTATTATTTTTAAAATGTCTATTAAATAAATAAATATTAATTTACTATTTTTTGTTCTCTATCATATTACAGACATAATAAAAAAATAAAATAGCATTTAATAGCTTCGCTAATTGTATTACTTATTTACATGTATTGCCAAAAGGCGGGTTCCCTTCGCATAAATATTCTCAAGGAAGAAAAGCTCTTTCTCCATCTGTTTCAAATTTTATTAGCGACGTAAAAGCGCAACAAGAATGCATTCGTCTTTAGTATATTTTAGTCAATGTAAGAAATTTGAATACAATTAAGTGTGTTAAAGAATATCTGGTTAAAAAGCAAGAATAATGAAACGTGAACTTTCAACCGAATAAAATAGTTATCTTTAGTTTTCTTTTGATTCCTATTGCAATACAATAGAGTGTAAAGTGGGTGCGCCCTATTTGGTAGAAACTTGATACTCCGAAACCTATTTGGGATAACTGACTTCGCAGAAACTTCTTTAGTCGATCATTTATTAGGCATAAAAAATATTTGACATAAATATTTTTAGGCATAATGTGCTTATAACCGAATTTAGAATGGCATACATTTAAGATAGTAGAATTTTTATTGGCATAATTACCTTTGGCATAGTTAAAATTTTGTATAATTTCATTTAGCATAACGTTGACTAGGCATACTATGAAGATCATAGAATATCAATTAGAATAATATAGATTGGGTTACTTTCTTCGGGTTTCTTTGGGTGCCGCGGCAGCGGCCGGCGAGTGTCAGAAACGAACATGCTCTCATGGGCAAGCCATATTTAATATACTTTAACTTGTTTTGATCAACACAATAACACAATATCGATATGACAACTAAGGGTACCCGACAACTAATAATGATTCATGTGATGACTACCTCCAACAAATAGCAATAGTAAAAATGATAACGCCTGATTAGAAAAGTGTTGCAATAATCATAAAAGATGATTCTTGCTGTAAGCATTATGTGAAATGATGGTTCTACTTTTAAATAGTTATGGATAAGAAATATATGCCAAAAGGTGAATCTGGTTTTGAACTTTCTGCGATGTGATGATTATACATTGTGATTATTATGGATACCAAAATTATGCGTACAGATGATTCTGACTTATAAAATTATGGGTTTCAATGTATGCTAAATGAGTTTATGCCAAATGATATTCTGCGAAAAGAGGTTTATGCTATTAGTTGTTATGCAATATAAAATTATTACTTAAAAAGTTCTACCATAATAGGTGTACCCGTGTAAAGTAGGTACTTCAGATTTGAAAAAATAACCGCTTAGACACTGCTAGCGGGTAATGAAGTATTTTAGGATTTTTATATGCATGAATCGCCACAATGCCTGTCGTCTAACAATAGATACAAATAATCATGGATATGTTCACTATCAGAAAAATAAGGATTACTAATGTGTGACCAAAAAAATTATTGACAAATGGTCATTCGACAAACAACGTTTCACCAAATGTTTATTTGGCAAACGAGACATTAGACAAAAGTATCATCTTACAAAAACTTACTTAACACATTATCCAGTAGCAAACACTGCACATGTTAAATGTGTTAAATATTAAATTGACAATTAACCTTTTTTTTATTGTCCAAAATATAGTATACAACAATAACAGGTCAAAACTAATACTTTTGTCAACAATCAAAAACCTCAACCTAATCTATCATAGAAGGTTTCGCCCTGATTGTCGTTATGTATTTAACAGACTAAAAGACATTTTATCAAACGTTTTTAGACCATTACTAGCTTTGTCTGATAACTCAGTTGCTAAATGTGAATTATGTTACATAATGATTTATACAATGCAAATTTAAGTGTTGATCATTTGGAATAGTGAGTCGTTTGTAAAATGATTAGTTATAAAATGATTAATAGGTGAAACCATTTTTTTGTCAAGCACTGTTTGTCAAGAGTGTTTTTGCCAAATGACTTTTGGTCACACAGCAAAACCCCATAAAATAGTGATAAAGACAAAATATAGTATAACAAGAGATAAATGTCGCTGTATACTCAAATTATCTCATTATGTCATCATTTCTGTTAACGCCTGCTCCTGCAATCTAAACGCATCCTCCGTGATGATAATATTTAAAAAGATAAAACAAAACTTATAAAAAAATATCGATATTCCACAATCGAACGCACCCGAGTCTTACAAAGTAAACTCGCTGTTTAGGGTTCCAAACTTACAACCTATTTACCAACGATATATTGGTTGCAATCATTTATGTATAAAATTTTAGGAAAGCTTATAGATCATTATATCTATAATAATAAGTATAAACCACTTCACGAATATTATACATTTTCACTAATAAGAGACTTACATAACAGTAACAACACTCACATACTTTTTTTTAAATTTTTTTTATGCCTATGCAAAATTGTCTTAAGCTAAGAAAACTATTCTTTGAAATTCTACAATAGTTAAACCACACAATTACGAATATAAATTCAAAAGTGGTTTTTGCCTGTAACTGTAAGGGCATATGTGAATTTCTGCAGTAACCAGACAACCTGTCTTGATTTGATACTCAACGTCCGTCACTATCACTTAGTTCTCAAGTAAAGGAAATGTAACATGTTCATACTATTTGAAATTGAAAAAAAAATTGACGCGATGTACTCTATTTCTCCATTTTTCTAGTGAAAACATGACACGAAAGTCATTGACCTCCGCCATAAATAAAACATTGGAATTATAATTCGGTCCAAGTAAAATGTATTTGGAATTTATTTTAACATTTGACTGAATAATCCCTCGGGATTAGTAAACAAAATCCATGACAAATTTTAGAAGATGTTATGAAAGTGACAGGGATATATAATAATGAATGGTATTTTAAAACCTTCGCCTGAAATATATAGTCTTGTTATTATAATTTCATTTCTGAGAAGCATTGCCATTGTCTAGAAAAGTACGTATAAAAAAGTATACTTTTCATATGTATAAAAATGAGATTCTTTAGAAATGGTTTTAAAAAGAATCCAAAGAAACTTATTACTAGAAGAACTTTGCGAAAATTGTGGAATCGTCTGAATTGGATCGATTGTGATAAATGATGAACTTAAGATTTATTCTTTAGCAAATAATTATGTTACATAGTTGATTTATTAATACTCATTCCTATTGAGGACGCCAAAGTGCGCGCAGTACCGGGTACTATGTCGCCAAATAGTAGCTTTTATGTAGGTAGTAAAACTTTCTAAGTATATGAGACTAAGCTTTAAAAAACGACGACTGATGGTGAATCATGGTTCTGTAATGGCGCCCGCGCACCAGCATACGTATTGGAAAACGAATCGGCGTATAAAGCATTTGAAGAAGCTTATAATCAGCAGTTCACTTTTTGGGGCTGAGACGATAATGTTTAGACCTGATCAGAAATTTTGTTATATTTGTTACATAGACAGGCAGACAGGTAGAACTTCAAAAGGAATTTCGTTATTTGTGTTCCATCAGAAAATTAAAACACAAAAAAATGGACCATAATTAACTTTCAGAAAGCTGTGCAAGCCGATTAAGCCGTGTGTCCCAGGCTGTCAGTGGGCAGCATTCCAGCGAACCTGCAGTCCACGACGTGCAATTCATTCTAGTTTAAAATGGGTTACTCCATTTCTCGCTGACTACGCGGCTCTGTGACAACTCCTGCCCAACGCTCCCCGCCCGTTTTTGCGAAGATATCGGTGCGATTTCAGTTTTGTTTGCGGATATGTCCTCGGGGATATTTTGCACCGGTAACGTTTCCCTTGTTTTTGTTCGCAATCAATCTACGCGAGTTTGTTGTATCAATAGAAGATTGAAAAAAATTGGGTATGAAATGAGCAATTGTTTTGGATTGTTATGTGCATCGGAACGGATTCAATGCTTTCGAAAGAGAAAAGGCAGTTTCTTTATTTCAGCGTGTGAGGAACAGCTACAACAGCGTCCTAGAGATGATATCTTTGCGTTCTCAGTGCCCCTTTCTCAAAAGTTGAATGCTGGTAATACTCATAGGAGGTGGCATTTCATAAATAAATAAATAAATATTCTCTTACAATCACACCAATTGTTTAGTTCCAAGATAAGTATCACTAAAAACTTGTGTTAAGGATAATAAAGAACGGATACTTAAATACTTTTTTTGTAAATACATACTTAATATACATACATAGGATAACACCCAGACCAGAACAAATATCCATGTTCATGCACACAAAGATTTGTCCTGTGTGGGAATCGAACCCACGACCTCTAGAGTGAAGTACAGGTATACTGACCTCCTCGCCTTATCGGTCGTCAAATTAGTTTATTGTTCATAATAATTGTGTCTCATCATCTCAGCCCATTAACGTTCCACTACCGAGACACGAGCCTCCTCTTACATACCAAGGGTATTGGGTCATACTTCACCACGTTTACCTAGTGCGGATTGGCGAAGGCAGGTATATGGCGTCCTGCTGTTACAATTTTTAAGCCTCCCAATTAGGCCTCTAACATGGCTTAACGACAACCACATTTAGTGATAACCCAGACCAACGGCTTAACGTGATTTACGAAGAATGGAAGCGCTCGATATCAAATGCCACACAAACGGTCACCCATCCAATGACCGTACAGAGGTCAGGGGATCGTTTCCGACTACCGAGCACCGCGGAGCTACGAGCGCTTCCAGTAGCTTATAGTTGACTATAGTTAGCTTGTTACTATTGTTAGCTTTATTTACACAAGACAAATACTTGTGAACATAAACACGAAAATTGGTCTAAACATTTCATATTTAATATTTTTGTAAAAATAAAGGGTTTAAGCTTTTAACTTTGCTTGGTATAACTAATTTACAGTTCGCTTACTATTCATTTGCATTTACTAATTGTTTTATGGAAACCCAAAAAGCTTCTATATCATGATAGAATTACAGACAATAATAGAGTGACCGTCATCTTTTCTTATCATATATTGGAGAAATAAAGGCACATTGAATTTTTTTTAAATGCCACTGACTGCTCCGTTTATAAAGAACAAGAGGATATTGTCAATTATTAAAACTTTCCAGAACTCTGAGGGTGAAGACGTCAGGAACTGTTCTCGAACAAAGAAAAAACTTCGTCTAGATTTAAATGTCTCTTGAGCATTTAAATCTAGCTACTTGAGACAAATTCCAGCCTGAGTCTATTTTAAAATGTTAAGACCCCATCACAGAATTAAATTCTTGAAAATGAAACGGTAAGCTCATTGCGTTTTATAACAATTTACGTGTTTTATTAAAAACAATATTTTTCAAAAATAATTATTGTAATTTTTGTGCTTTTGTAAAGTATACACTATAAAAAAGGATAGTTACGGGGAACAGTATTCTCATGTGCCAAAAGCTGCAAGATGATGTGGCAAATTTATCTATAAATAAATTTTAAAACTATGTACATAACCTATAAATTGTGCCAGAAGGCTTATTATAGTGTGAAATATTTTATGAACGACAAGGCTGCCTAGAAGTGACATGAGTGGCTCCTTTCTTTTCTAACGAAAAATTAGATTTTGGTGCATTTAAAAACAAATTAGCGGTAATATTCCTTCTAATATTATATATGCGAAAGTAATTCTGTCTATCTGTCTGTCTTTCTGTCTGTCTGTCTTTTCTTCACGCCTAAACTACTGAACCGATTTGTGTGAAATTTGGTGCAGACATAGTTTGGAACTCGAGAAAGGACATAGTTTTTATCCCGAAAATCCCGCGAGATCAGGAACTATGTGGGTAAAACTAAAAATCTGCCGGAAGACACTATTCCACACGAACGAAGTCGCGGGCAAAAGCTAGTTATAATATACATATTTTTTTTTTAAGGGGTAGGCGAGATTTTCTTGGGTTTGTGGTTAATGTGGAAGAATGTATTAGGAATATTTCTATGGAATCATTTATGCCAAATATGTTCCAAGTTTATGCCAAGTTTGTAAGTTGCCCTATCCAAAAAGCTTGTTTACTATTGTAACCAGGGTATTGATGTAACGATAAACTCTTAAAGCTCGCGTGACCAATACGAGTGGAATGACAAAAACATTTTACCTTGAGACGGCGATATTGAAAGGTTTATATGAATAATTCAGAAGGAAAAGTCGTCCGCTTCGCTCTTCACTCGCCCCATTCATGCCGGGCTTTCTGTCAAAGTAACCTTAAAATGCACATATTTTATTTATTCTTTTAATTTTTCTTTTTACCTGCCGTGTGGTTTCCGGCTTTGAATAACTTATTGCTAACTGTACCTTTGGGTGAATTCGGTACTTAGAGTTTTATCCTACATGAATTATGTTAGGTCCTTACTTACTTATGATTATCAAACTGGCCACTTTGATCTAAAAAAATTGGCGTTTTATTTAAAATTTTAAGCTTTTCTATTCGTGTTTTGAATGTGATAATTCATTTGTTTTCGCGCCATTTAATTCCTGTCCTCAATATGCAAATTTTTAAATACTGCATTATTTTTGAATATGAGTTTCATTGTGGCTTGAGCGCTGCAGAAACGGCTCGAAGAATTAATGATGTGTACTCAGAAGCCACTGTAAAAGAAAACACGGTAAGATTTTGGTTCAACGCTTCTGATCTGGCAATTTTGACCACCAGAACCAACCTCGTGGAGGGCCGGAGACCCTACTTGTCAATGAGGAATTGAAAGCTATCGGATTGGATCATTTAAAACAAATTGAAAAATTGAAGAAGGTTTAAATATGTGTACCACATGAATGAAGTGAATTATACCAACAAACACGCTTTGACAGCTGCGTCACGTTGTTAGTCAACCATCAAAATAACGAGGGGATTTTAAATCGTACCATTACTTGTGATGAAAAATTATTGAACCCAGGAGAACCGGGAAAACCTTGCTCCAAGCAAAAGTTGGATCCAAAATAGGTACTGGTTAGTGTGTCGTGGACCAGCGTTGGTGTCATCCACTACAGCTTCCTAAGATCTGGACAGACGATTACGGCTATTAATGCTAATATGATTGATATATAGTATTTAGATGATACTTGTAATAGGATTATAGGACCTACGTATACGTATCATGAACTAAGCGGAAAGCGATATTCTTTTAGGAACTTGATTAACTAACTTGAAAGCACTTCACAGAGTTATTCCAAGTTAGTACCTAATACTTATCTTATCTTAAAGAAAGAGAAATAAAGTTTTACACTTACTTTTTGTTAGTTGTTTCATTCGTAACTATTCCCAGCCAATTAAAACCCCAATCTTCTTTTCGCTTCATATGAGCACGAATCTCCGAGAAACCTTATTTAGTCGTCGTCGCCGTTCGAAAGCAATTGTGGTATAATAGAAGACATCTTATAATCAAGAAAACACAATGTAGAATGTTTTTTTATCATTAGTTACGTATAAAGTTGTTAAAATATTGAACATTGAAATTTAAAATATTGAGTGTTTAGGGATCCTACAAAGAGTCTAAAGCCCCTTTTTTCATTTTTTGTTTATAATTTTCGTTGGTATCGAAATGTTATCATTTACCCACTGTCGGGTACGGGAAAAGGGGTTTCCGTTTCCGTTTTCCTTTCGGCCAAAGGGGGACCGAGATAGGTGTGTGGACCGTGTGCGTGTGGACTGAGTGATCTTTTCAGAAACTCATCCAACCACAACCAAATTATAAGAGGATTTAGGAAATAATTGTGAAAACTTCATAGTAAGATAAAAAAATTGTGAAACCTAAACAAAGAAAGTTAGAACTAATTAACTGGATCACTCAATCTGGACACCTGAAGAATAAGCCATAACGCATATCCAAGAATATACAATCTATGTGTTTATGATTTGCATTTGAAATAATTGTGAAAAATTTGTGAAAGCTGCTTAACAAATTTTCGATTCGTTTCAATGCCACGTTTTCGATTTAGAACGGATTTTAAGGATCACTCAGAATGCACTATGTTCAGTTGAGTGATCTTTTAAAACACCACCTTATACTGCAAAATTATGAAACAATGTCATGTTTATTATAAATTAAGCTTCTGGGAAAATTTGTGAAACAGAGATCGTGACTGACATCTTACTGATTTAAGAGAAAATGAAAATCTTATTTTTTTCGATCGTCCGAACTGAGTGATCCTTATCTTGAACTTTATTTAATAAACCGAAACTTATAGATAGAAGGTAGCGATATCAGAAATTGTGAAAAATGTTGCTCTAAAATCTAACGAACTGATCGACCCTGTAAGTGATATATTTTAAAAGATATCTAATTTTTTACAATTCTTAAGGAAAACGTTGAGTAGGGTACTGGTACTTTTTTATATTGTCGGATTTTTTCTCGATGGGTAATCGATTCATTTTTTTCAAATTTGGGAAGCTGACGGCGTTGTGCAGTGAATTTAATGCTAGTTTTTTTTTTAAATATTGCTGTGGTATAAAATTTTTAAATAATAACAACATTGTCAGTGTTTCCCTTCAATGATATCGAATAATTGTGCAATATAAGTTTGTTCTTCAATATTCAAACCATCATTAGTAGATTTTTGTCGTCACATTAAAATTATTTGTTAAATATGGTTTTAAATAAGAACGAGACTACGTTTTTTGAACATAAGGATTTGTAAAAATAAGGCGGCAGAGGCTGTAAAGTTTTTTTATTATTATCCTTTGTCTAATAAAATAAAAGAAAAGAGCAACATGGTATGAAAAATATTGATTGCGCCTGCAATGTTACATATATATTTGAACATTTGCTACACGATTATATTTAAAATGCTGTTTTTAAGAAACAGTGCTCCAACGAATCATGTTACTCTACCAAATCAAGGCAGATTGCATTGCTGCCTATCAATATAGATATATTTTCTATGTTTGGCATTTTTAAGTAATTTTTAGTAATGAAACTAAGACATGTGATTTGTGTGTTGATCAAATTTATTAGTTATGAATTTTTAAATTTGATATCCTTTGATTTGAACAGATGTAATAAAATTAATTTGAATAATGTACCAAATACGATTTATGTAAGAAACAGACTCTACAAATTATCAGGCGGTGTAGAATTTGATCCTTCATTAAGTCCCGATTATTATGGACACTACAGAGGACATGGTGACCATAAGAACGACAAAATAGTCTGTATTGATGATTTGGTGGGAAAAATGTATAGCAACATACTTTGTCCCACGGATTTATCGATTAGGTTACATCCTGTGTGTTATATGTAACTATGAATGTTGTGAGAAAAAAGTTAACATATTAAAAAGTTACTTTCTTTGATAACTTAAAAAAATCTGATATTTTATTGTGTATGAAATTCTTTAGTATGATAAACCTAATACAGTGTAACAATACATACCTAACTTTGCTCAAACTTGTCACTTAAAAAATGTAAGTATATGTCGAAATCATGTAGTAAATACACTCTAAAAACGTGTTTACAAAAAAATCCGAAAACTCTCGGTACTCAAATAAACCGATATGGTCACCCTACTAAACGTTTTCCTTAAGAATTGTAAAAAATTAGATATCTTTTAAAATATATCACTTACAGGGACGATCAGTTCGTTAGATTTTAGAGCAACATTTTTCACAATTTCTGATGTCGCTACCTTCTATCTATAAGTTTCGGTTTATTAAATAAAGTTCAAGATAAGGATCACTCAGTTCGGACGATCGAAAAAAATAAGATTTTCATTTTCTCTTAAATCAGTAAGATGTCAGTCACGATCTCTGTTTCACAAATTTTCCCAGAAGCTTAATTTATAATAAACATGACATTGTTTCATAATTTTGCAGTATAAGGTGGTGTTTTAAAAGATCACTCAACTGAACATAGTGCATTCTGAGTGATCCTTAAAATCCGTTCTAAATCGAAAACGTGGCATTGAAACGAATCGAAAATTTGTTAAGCAGCTTTCACAAATTTTTCACAATTATTTCAAATGCAAATCATAAACACATAGATTGTATATTCTTGGATATGCGTTATGGCTTATTCTTCAGGTGTCCAGATTGAGTGATCCAGTTAATTAGTTCTAACTTTCTTTGTTTAGGTTTCACAATTTTTTTATCTTACTATGAAGTTTTCACAATTATTTCCTAAATCCTCTTATAATTTGGTTGTGGTTGGATGAGTTTTTTGAAAAGATCACTCAGTCCACACGCACACGAGTGGACCTCACCACCGGCAGACACGACCGCCAGCAGTAATACCCACCAAAAAAATTCCGACGACTCCCGCCGCTTGTTGAGAAAGAGGCGGGGGGCCAGTACCTGGGTTGCTGAGCTCTGACACCCCGCCCGCGGCCAACGTCCCCCGCACTAAAACCGGGAGGACCTTCTCAGAGAGACGCAGTGGACGCGCCCCTCCTACCTCCTTGTGCGACCATAGCGTGTGTGGCCGACTTCTCGGAGGGTCCATGGTTAGACAGCAGGGGCTCCCTGTCCCCGCTGCCAAAGAGCCTCCTGGCGCTGCTTGACGGGCCCTCCTGGCCCGCCCACTGCGCCCTCCACAGGTCCCTCTTGGTTTCCCCCCTGGTAGTCAGCACTAAGGGCACCCAGAGTCGCCAATCTCTGGGTGTTACCTGATCCCTGTCGCCCTCTGCGCCCTACCGGGAGGTACTCAGCCCCCCACCACGAAAAGGTCGAGACCAGTCGGGGGGGAGACCCTAAGGTCCCAAACCAACCTCACCTGCTAGTGGTGCACCTGCCGATCAAAGAACAAGGCTCTGGCGAACATAACAGTGCCCGGTAAGCGGCAATAGGCTCGCCACCTATTACGTGGGACCAACCATATAATTGGCGAAGTGTGGGCGTAAAATATGCCTCTGCCTACCCCTTCAAGGAAACAGGTGTGAATGTATGTATGTAGGCGTGTAGGAAACATGCTATTCAAGCAGTATTTGGGTTAACCGCTTTCTGTCTAAAGAACAAAACAAATATTATTGGTTTGCATGCTTTATGTCTTTATGTAAACTAAACTAAAGAAAACCTTGAATTACATAGGAAACCCCCAGACCAAGACAAATATTCATATGAACGCTCACAATTTTTTAATCTGTGTAGTAATTGAACCAACAAACTCAAAAGCCAGTGTTCGTGTCCTTTAACGCTGTATTGGCCGAACACATTTGTGAATTTTTGCATGGTTATAATAAATATCAGAATGTTATTCACATATAAAATAAATATTCCAAAAAAAAACATGTTTTCTTATAATTGTTATAAGATACTTACGTGTACATGCTTTTCGTAAAAAAATATTTAATACAAATAGTTTTGAAAATCTCACTTAGAACCGCAAAATAATGAAAGCTTGAGTTTAAGGTAAACTATACGTTGGATATAAATAAATGCTAGATAGTATTATCATAAAATAAAAAATAAAATAAATAAATAAAATATACTTTATTGTCTTTAAGATCAACATGATCATTTAGATTTGTCAAACATTTACACAAAATGGAAATTCCATATATTTTTTAACAACAATGAAAGAAATATGAGCGGTACCATAATAAAGGACTAAAAGCAAATGGGCTCTTTGTCAGAATTTGTCAGTTTATCTGTCTGTTGTGGTTTTCTCAAGATTTGTCAGTCTGTCGGTGACTCTTATCCGGGGTATCTGTCAGTCAGCCTGTCGTGATTTTAAAGGAGGGAGGGGATTGTCCGTCAGTCAGTCAGTCTGTCGGTGATTCTAACGAGGCTTACAAAAGGCAACGAGATTGAGAAGAAGGCCTCAAGAAACTTATCTCGGCTTTTTTCAAATTATGCCTTAAGATCTAATACAATTAAAGAAATAAAATATTAAGATTACCGTTGTTCTTAAAACTAACAAAATCTAATATCTAAAGGTCATACATATCTCATCTTATCTTAAGAAAGAAAGGAGCAATTCAATTCATAGTTAGTATCATTGCGTCATGTCCCACAACTGGGACTACACAGATTACCATGCTCTGTGATTGCCGTGACCTAAAAGCATTTTTGTGTAAGTATATGATCGTATTAATTAGTTGAGATGTTTAGTCTGGATTAATAATACATGACTGTAAGTGCTCACTAATGTAAGAGCAATTTGTGTTAATAACTAGCGACTACGAAGTAAGTAGGAATTTATTAGTAATGAAGCAGTAAGTATTTAATTATTTATGATCAATATTACTTGAACTAGTTAGTTCTATTCATATCACCAAGTGACTAGTGAAAGTATCCACTGAATACTGAACTTGATGACCATTATGGTACCAAACTTAGGGTCACTATGGGGTATAGAAATAGGGAATTATGATTTAGACTAGCGCAGGAGCATGAGTCATTTAAGAAATATAATCTCTTATCATCTTTATAAATTAACATACCTCCGTTGGCCTCAGACCTTCGCTGTTAAATGACGATAAGATCCCTCTTATTGTGAAAAGCCTATTTTTACCAATAGCGAGACATTACTTAGAACCATCTGGTTCATGTAACAATAATCATATTTTGTAAAGGTAACTGCACAAAAGTATGCAGTATACTCAAAGTGCTGCAATATTTTGGGCTCCTCTGATGTAACAATGTACAGTTGCTATTATATTGGGTTCTATATTTCCGGGTGCCGGTTTACAGCCAGCTCAATTAACTTATGGAAAGACTCGCCATAAGCTGTCTGCGTTGTTATAGAATTTAGAATGGGAGATTTGGATCTAAGAAGACGCTTCTAAAACTTTGACTTAGTACGTTAGTGCCATTGTTGTACTCATACTTCAGTTCTCAAATCAGAACGAGAGAGAGCCACTTACTTAGATATATTTATCAATAGGCCTGCGAGGTTGCCTCCTGCCTGCGTATTTTGTCATCCTTATTTAAAATTATTATTATTTATTTAGCTCAGTAAATAATAGCCTTTAGTGTACAAAAAAAATAAAACGAGATAAGAGTTCCCTACAAATTATATGGGATTCAAATCAGTTTAAGATGTGTAAAAAAGTGAATAATAATTAAAACAAAAACCTGCCAAGTGCAAGTTGGACTCGCGCACTAAATTTTAAAATATTTCATGGTATAACTCTTCAAAGTAATATAATTTTCAGAGTGTGTATAGATCCTACAAAGTTCCTACAAGCCAACGTCAGGCCGACCAACGTCTGAGGGTCCGGCAGTCATTAAAGTTCCCGGTAAGCAGCAAATAATGTGGCTGAGTAATATGCCTTTGCTTACTCCTTCGGAGAAACAGGTGTGTTGAAATTGTTGTTGTGAAATGTATGTATGTAATTCCTAGAAGGACATAAAATTAACCATCATATTATTATGATACAATTATAATATACCTACTGGTATTTAGTGTACCAAACGGCACAAAAGTGTATTATCAATAATAGGACTTCGTCACAAGTGAAATGGAAAGAATTACATTATATCAAATTTTTGTACAAACGGATTCCATATAGATGTTTTGTTAAAACTTGCCTCATTTACTCTGCGACTTCTCTGATCTATCGTTAATTGCACCAATTCGGAGCAACTGTCGCTTAAGAAATCTATATCCATCATACCAAATTCATTGACAAACAACTTCGAAGACAAAGTTCGCACAAAGTTTCAGTAAGGAAGTATTAATTAGTGCGTAGGTACAGATTGTTATAGTAATCTGTGAGTAATACGCGGAATACTGTGTCTTATTATTCTTACTTGTGAAATTATGCGAAGAAGCGCTTAATATTAACACAAAACTGTAACCCACCCAAGGACTGGCCACTATAAACTTTGCTTTGCTTTGATGATAGTTTCCGACCTCATTGAAACGCGGAGCTACGAGCGCTTCTTTAAAGGTATGTATACTGAAACTCGTATATCTTAGAGCCGGTACTCTGCGATTATGCCTTATGGTGTCAGGCTCCGGATTTAGAATAGTAATTGAGATCATTAGTGATGAAATCTATATCCATCATACGAAATTCATTGACAAACAACTTGGAAGACAAAGTTCGCACATAGTTTCAGTGACGAAGTATCAATTAGTGCGCTCGCACAGAGTGTTATAGTAATCTGGGGGTAATCCGCGGAATACTGCGTCAGATAGTGCCAAGAGTCCGTCTCAGTCGAGTTACGACACTGTAATCCCGAGAAGTTTATCTCCGTCGACCCTTTAAGGGATTAACATAGAGTTGTACCACGATTTGTCTTTATTTATCTTTGTGTTATGCCGATCGGTAGTTAGATAAGTCGTGTCCCCATTTGCGGGTAGTTTGCACTGATGGAGATCGAAATATAATTGCTTGAGTTATTTAGTATGAAGTTGTCATTAACGTGTCTTTAAAGTTTCGTTAAACACTTAAAATTACAATATAATATAATACAAGGATGCTGTTTATTCCTAAAAGATTTTTTGGCAGAATTCCGAAACAAGGACAAAACATTATAAATTAGACGACATGTGTTACAATAGTAATGTTATATTTGACCTTAAACATAATTATGCGTATTGTTCTAGAGTAAACATATTATAGGTTTACTTAAGACTATTCAGCCATAACAATTACAAAGTGGAGCGCAGAAGAGCGGTTTATAATCAGCACCCGTACTACACGGCCCTGAGAAAACAAGGATGTAATCCTTCAATACGGTAGACACTTGGGACCACCCTCTACCTTAAGTTTAGTTTCGACACAGACAAGATTATTGTCATTTATAGACATTTTCCGCAAGATTGGAGGCGTGGGATCTCTTTCCTATTGTGGTTATTTCACTCAAAGCAAGATACAAAAAATACTATTTTTAAATAATTACGTATTAAATTTTATTTTAATATAAGATAGGAAAAATTACGATTTGACCGAGTTGCACTAACGGTGATAAAAAAATAACAATCGAGAAAGGTATTTTTTATGTCAATAAAACAATAATACTGAAGTCTGAGCATTTTGAGATAATTTAGAAAATTACAATACGAGTATATGTAACTAAGAGGACTACTGCTTTGAAGTCTTTTTTAGAGCGGGCGGGCCAGGAGGGCCCGTCAAGCAGCGCCAGGAAGGTTTTAGGTAGCGGGGACAGGGGGCCCCTGCTGTCTAACATGGACCCTCCGAGAAGTCGGCCACACACGCTATGGTCGCACAGGGAGGTAGGAGGGGCGCGTCCACTGCGTCTCTCTGAGGAGGTCCTCCCGGTTTTGGTCCGGGGGACGTTAACCGCGGGCGGGGTGTCAGAGCTGCAACCCAGGTACTGGCCCCCCGCCTCTTTCTCAACAAGCGGCGGGCATCGTCGGAAGATTTTTAGTGGGTATTACTGCTGGCGGTCGTGTCTGCCGGTGGTGAGTTCCACACACCTCTCTCGGTCCCCCTTTGGCTGGGAGACAGTGCGTAAATGCATTTTTTGCCGACGTAAAAAAAAAAGGTTGTCTTTATACTACATATGTACTTGTTACAACGAAATTCATAGTCTTCTTATTCTATCAAATGTAGCTCAGGTATGTTGGAATCGCAATGTGTTTAAAAGTTACTAATATTATTTTCCTAAATATACTGAAGGTAATACTTTGCTTGTTGATAAACTGGGTACAAATTTGTTGATCACGAATTCCCAGAAATACAAAACAATATGTCCGCCGTAACTGTCGAAATAGTCACACACGGTACATCAACACGTGCCAAATTATTTATATAAACGTTGATTTAATTACGTAACAAGGCGAAATCCTTTTTTATTACTGAAATGAAATGCCATATCTCCAATCATTCAAATATTAAATTTTCGTATCGAATACTGATATGGCTGTTCTGGAACATTCTGATTGAGTCAGCACGGGGCTGTATTTTTTTAAAATATAATGCTGCTCAACTCCCAGATCCTGTCCAGATATTAAGCAATGGATGCAGTCCATATAATTCAGAGCACTCGATATCGTGGTATAAGCATGGAAGCAAGTGAATCCTCTCATAGAAGCTTGTTTCACGCCTTGCCTTACATTACATACAATCGCGCCTGTTTTCCCGAAGGGGTAGGCAAATGCATAATATACGCCCACATTTCGCCAATTTTATTGTTGGTCCTACGTAATAGGTGGCGAGCCTAATCCCGCTTACCGGAAACATTTGTGATTATCAGAGCCTCGTTCGTTATTTAGCAGGTGTACCCCTTGCAGGTGAGGTTGGCTTGGGCTCCTAAGATGTTGGTAAGATCCCTATAGACCCCAACAATCATAAGCGCCGAAAGAGAATTACAAAGGCTAATTGTCTTACAAAGGAACGAACTACAAATTACATTAAGTGAGAAAGTCTGCTCAGAATGCGGGTGGTTCCTAAAACCAGCATCTAAAGTCGGGATAGAAAAGGAGCAGACCTAAAAGTTCTTTAGAACACTCCGTAGTATCGAATGAAGTAATCAATAGGTGCTTATTGTCCCAAGTTATTGGCTGTTAAGTCTCATCATTAAAGGAAATGATAAATTAAAAATATTTTTGTAACAATTCTTACAGAAATAGAAACTTAGAGGCTCCTATCTTACATGACGACGTATTGTTTCTCGATTTTTCCGCTTTTTCGATTGCTTATTATCCGCATAGTATCGCCTAAATGAATAAATTATTCTCATAATTATGATAACCTATTTTGCTAAGTACAGAGCCCATAGTACCTACAAGCTATGTTTAGTTTTGGTCTAGATTGCGCTGCGTGGTACCATTTCAAATTAATTGAAACTTTCGTACCAAATATCTAAGCGTTCTTTGATACTTCACTTTCCACTTCCAGTCACATTCGTAACTTCCTTTAACAAAATTTAAATTTAATGTCTTAATTAAACAGCGCAAACACAAACTCCCCAAACATTTTAACTTGGAAGTTGTTTTCGAACATCTTATATATTATATAACAATAACAACGGGCTCAAGGTTGGAACACAAACGTTACTAAATTAGAACAGTAAATCATTAGGATTTTACGCACTGACATAATTTGAGTGCAAGAACCTTTTTAAAATTATTAACACTTTACATAGTAAAACTTATTACAATGATTACACTCTGTGCTCACATTGTATCGCATATTATGAAGAATTTTAAACATAGTAATAATATTTATTTTTGTAAGGTAAAGGCACCTAATACCGCGGTGTTTTCACTTGAACTTAAATAACATTAAAAATTTAGTATGTATTATATGTTTCGTAAAGAGTAGAAGGCAAGATAAAGGTAGGTAAAAAGTAGAAGGAAACTTAAAGGTAGGGAAAAATAAGGGTCTATCTCTATAGAAGTTTGAATATTTTCACACCTATGTAGTGCAACATAAGGTGCATTTTTAAATAGAAAATACACAAAACTGCAGATTCGTAAGTTTGACGTGGAGGTGACGACTTGTAAACAGTATCAAGTTAAAGATATATAAATAATACTTTATTAATAGTAAATGAGAATGAGTGATGATAAGTGAGATGCACTTCTCCCTAAACTCCTTAAGTTCTCAGTAAAGATGTGGGACTATACCGAGATCTCACATGGAGTTCTTGAGAGAATTTGAAAAGTGATGTTGCACTGTTTTGTTTCATTTACCAGCGCTGAGGTACGTCCACAAACACTTAACGGTTAATAATCCACCGTAATTACAAATTAATGTTTAAAATATCACAAATTTAAAAAAGGCTGCGATGGCCACTATCCATCAGAAAAACATGGTTGCCTTAAAAAAAACCATTATTAATTCTTGATGATGAATTGTCTATTTAACTAAAGCGAATTGTCTATTATTTATAATGAAACCACCAAGAATCACATCGCTTTAGGATGTTGGGGGAATTCTAATCAAAAAGTTTATTAACACCTTTGTAGAAGCTCGCGGAGTTCTCTAATGGGAAGTTACAATGTTGGTTTTGTGTCAAGCACCTTATAAGATAAACAACGGAACATCGTAATATAATAAACGAGGGCACATTAAACTTTTATTCTAAAAGAATACTTTGTCGTGGAAAATTCTCTTTAATGAGCTCTGTTATGTAGTGGTTTCGAGAATGCCGATAAGTTTCTTGGCTCAAAATATTATATGAATAATGTTAAAGCCTTCTTGTTGTCTCTTTTAGTTTTTTAAGATATTTCTAAGATAGTGTCACTGAGAGCGCTGATTGGTTGATGGTTTTTTTTAGTACAAATTAATTTAATAAATGAGATGAGATAAAGAGGTGTACAGGGAACCAAAGGAGCCCGCCAACCTCACCTGCAAGTGGTGCTCCGTGGTTTGTACGGTAGTACAACGGACGAGGCTCTGGCGAATATAACAGTGCCCGGCAAGCGGCAATAGGCTCGCCACCTATTACGTGGGGCCAAATATATAATTGGCTTCGGGGAAACAATGTATGTATTAGGTCGGGGAAAAAGTCTTTTCGCATAACGTAGGTATAAACTTATTACAAAATTTTTTTGACTGTACTATTTGTGTCTGGCTGGTTTTGGTAACATTAAAAAGGTTCCATTATAAAGAAAAGAAAAAAAAGAAAAAATAGATGTTTCCCGCTATTTTTCATTTGTTTTTTTTTCCGTAAAAATGAATGAATCTAATGAAGAAATTCGATACATTTTAAAATTTTATTATAAAAAAGGCAAAAATGCAACTCAAGCAGTGAAAAAAATTTGTGATGTTTATGGACCTGATGCAGTGTCAGTAAGAGTAGCACAAATTTGGTTCAAACGTTTTCAGTCCGGATATTTTGATGTTAAAGATGCACCTCGCTCTGGTCGCCCTGTTACGAATAATGGACGCCATTTTTGAAAGAGTGGAGCAAGATCGGCATATTAGTAGTTACGATGTAGCTGAAGAACTGGGAATTGACCACAAAACAGTTTTGACCCATTTGAAGAAAGCTGGTTATACAAAAAAGCTCGATATTTGGGTGCCACACGAGCTCACTCAAAGAAACTTAATGAACCGTGTACTCATTTGCGATTCATTATTGAGACGTAATGAAACCGAGCCGTTTTTGAAGAGATTGATAACTGGCGATGAAAAGTGGATCACGTACGACAAGAACGTGCGAAAAAGGTCGTGGTCGAAAGTTGGCCAGGCTTCACAGACTGTGGCCAAACCTGGCCTAACACGAAATAAGGTGATGCTGTGTGTATGGTGGGATTGGAAGGGCATTGTTTATTATGAGCTTTTACCGCCCGGCAAAACCATCGATTCTGATCTTTACTGCCAGCAACTGATGAGATTAAAGGAAGCAGTCGAGAGAAAACGGCCGGAATTGATCAACAGGAAGGGTGTGGTCTTTCATCACGATAACGCTAGACCACACACATCTTTAGCCACTCAGCAAAAATGAAGAGAGTTCGACTGGGAGGTCCTAGTGCATCCACCATATAGCCCTGACCTTGCGCCTTCAGATTTTCACCTGTTTCGGTCTCTGCAGAATTCTTTAGGTTCTGTAAGGTTGACCTCAAGAGAGGACTGCCAAAACTATTTGTCCCGTTTTTTTGATCAGAAGTCCCAAAGTTTCTACAGTAACGGGATAACGTCTCTGCCCACAAAATGGCAGAAAGTTATTCAACAAAACGGTACATATATATTGTAAATAAATGTAAATAAACTTTGAAAAAAATGTCTTGACTTTTCATACAAAAATACGAAAAGACTTTTTCCCCAACCTATTATGTTTGTTATTAAATAAAAAAGATTACAACAACAACTTTAAAATAAATTATACTAGATTATTAAGTATTGTACCCAATTATTGTACTGAAGTAACTCCTAACACAGACTTTCTCTAGTCTTAATGATGATGTCCAATCACGATTTAAAGAACAAATGTACTTTTTGAGGAAATATTTTTTTTTGTATTTTTTGTTATAATTTAAGTAATTTACTTTTGTTATATACTCTGTTTTTAAGTATTGTCTTTTTTGCTTCAATTCTTGAAGAAACACCATGACTTAAACTAAACACTACTTATCTATTATTATTTTTGTTTTCTATTTTATGATTATTTTTCTTTTTATGAATTAAAGCCACTGTATCTCAAAGGGGCGCTACAGGAACACCAGCGCTGCTGTATCAGCAGATGCAGCAGCATTACGCTGATGTATCGCCCTTTTGACAGGTTACACACATTTATTTTATTTTGTAAAGTTTATATTTATTTTACTATTTGTTTAATGTTCTTTGTGTTGTTATATTGCATTTTCTTCCCATTGTATGATACTGTGTGTCAAATCAAATCAAAAAACTTTTTAGTGTATAAACTATTACATAGTACTTGAAAACGTCAAAATTATAAAAGTGTGTTGGTTAGTCAATAAAAAAAATTCTATTCTATCTAAACAATAAAAAAAAGTGACACTACTACGAATAAGCATACCGCATTATTTCAGCCTTATAAAGACCGAGAATTATAAAAAAGAACAAGATGAGAGTGGTAGCATAGAGTGGGAGTACACATGCTTTAAATTAAAAAAAACAATTATTTACTTACAATATGATAGTTCCAAGACATATTAGTATTATTATTTATGTTCACAAATATCTGTCTTGTGAGGGAACCTTATAAGCGAGTACAGGTATATTAACCTCCACGCCTTATCTGTTGGTCAATTGTATGTACTGATAACCTAAATCGATCTTCAAAATCTCAATTTATGTTATTTTTAAAGTCACAATTCATCCTGCCCGATGGTAAGCAGGCAATGCATTCTAAAAAATAAAGGCGATCCACACCGTAGGGTAAGCACGGTAAAAAGCGCAAGTCAGTTATGACGGCCTGCTAAAATGCTATTTCACGCCCTGCTTAAAAGACCCGGGATCTAAGAAACACATGAGCCGGCAAAGAATTTCAGAGCTTAATAGTCTTAACACAGAAACGGCTCGAGAAAAGAGTCTGCACAGTATGTGGACGGTTTTTAAGACCAGCACGTGTAGTTCGGAAAGCTCCTCAGAACACCCAACATAGTAGTAGAAGACACTGAGAGAGGCAATGTTCCTACGTAGCTGTAGGTCTGTATGCTGTATAGTGGAAGAAGTTTTATGAATAATTATTATTTTTACATATTCAATAAGCAGTTTGTCTATTTGCTCTAATTCAAAATGGTATTCATGAGACCCAAACAAAACGAAATTGGAATAGATCAGTGGTTCCTAAGCTTTTCAGTTTCGTATCTCGCTACTGAAGTGCTCAATTTCCTAGTTTCACGAAATAGCCAATTTTGCATTTCAGACAATAACATAAGGGGGAGGGTGATTCTATTGAGCTCATTACCCCTCGAAATACCAGGTTAGGAAACCCAGGGACTAGATGAACGAGGGATTAAACTACTGGATAATCACGTAATCAGTTCAATGCTGTACTGTACAGCGTAAATCTTGATAGGCATTGCATTGCGTTAGCCACTTCGAGACTTTTGTGCTCATGTCTTACTGACTTACTTGAACGAGAACATTACTAGCAAAAAAAGTTACCTTCTAATTTACGGCATAACATCTGGTATTGCGAAATGAGGTCCATGTTTATACTCTTTAATAAAAAAAAAGTATTAGCTACACCATGCTACTCAGTTAACTAAGAAAATGATTACATGTAAATTAAAACACACTTTAAATAAATTATGATCGGCAATAAAATTTTTCGTAAATATTTTTCTATTGGAGTACAAAAACCATATTTCATTCTTACAATTGCAAGGGGTTCAATAAATATTACAAACGGACGTCTTCACCCTCATCTCGGTAAAGACATTTCAGATGCCAATTTAGTTTTAGCACTTTCATATTTAGGTTGATTTATGCTGACAAATCAATTGGGCGTGTATTATCAGATTTAGACGTAAACTAAGTATATTATAACTCAATTTATCAATAAGTTGTGCATTGCAGTACGATTTGCAAAACAAATTATTTGACAGGCAAGCAGTAGCTACAATTGATAGCGCCGGTATATAGGTTATTGTATATTAATTAAACATATTATATTATTTAGTATATTTACTTGATCATAAACACAACACTACGACAAATTTATTAGACTTTCCAACATTTAAGTCTATAAAACCAGGCATAAATGGATGTAACCTACTGGTTAGTTAGCCAGCTTAATTCTGGTGATCGTTTCCAACAACCCAGTAGCTCATAAGTATAACGTAACGAGAATTACAGACAGCACACAGAATTTCACGTTCACTACGCTTATGGAAAGAGTGCGAGGTTAGAACAGTTATAGCTGAAAGGTGCAGCAATTATTTATTAAATGAATTATTTATTAAATAAGATTGTCAAAAGCTTTTACGTGTAAAAGTCCATACAAAATGATAATTTTTAAACGGCTGCACTGACAAATTTTGCATTTAGGACCGAAAATAGATGAGGGCAAGAGTTTCGCCATTGGCGCCAGTGTCATCATCTTCTTGTTCTACTCATCGACACCTAATGCTGAGAGTAAGTCTGTTTCCAAAGCACGCCATTATTCGATTTTGGATTCGCTCTTGGGCTCTAGGCATCCGGTTTGTTCCAGCGATTATAACTTAATTGTTTATCCCATGCAAGATTGTCCCATCACTTCTACTTCCCGTTCTAAGTCTACATTTCAAAGCCTATTTTCCCACTCTACCATTATGTCATCAACATCGGTAGCTGGCCCATTATCACTATCGCTAAAATGTAATATAGATTTGTCAGTTAGTTCATTTCGTCTTAGGATCTTATGAAAACCATAGAACACACTATTCTCAAAGTTTTCTAGTAATAAGTAATTACTTAGTAAACAGCGAATATTCTTGATTCTATACAATACGCAGCGTCAGATAATTATGTTATGGAATACTGTATAAGAAAAACACAAACTTTCTCGAAAATTTAATTTAATAAGTCCATTACACTTGAAACGCTTTTTGGTGCCATTTGTGGGGGTATTGTCTTGACGTGCGGTTTCAGTTGAGACAGCTAAGAGGGTAATTGAATTTGTTCCATAATTCTAAGTGAAGTTACCGTTGAAGCTCACAAACTTAATTTTTTTCAGGTATCTACTTAAAATTTCCTTGAAATAGTCCGTGTCCGTTTTAAGAATTGAGTTTAATTTGGTCTGTTGAAAATAAATATTGATGCTCACGTTATCTTGGATCTTGATGATTATTTCAGTAAATAATAGTAATAATAGGGTGAATTAGTAGTTAACAGAAATTTGTGGCTTAAAAATTTGCAACAATATAAAAAAAACACTGTCAATTTCGTCAACGTAACATTTTAGTCATCCAAAATTATGGCAACTACGTGTAGTTCACATTAGACCATCAATTTATATGTATGTATACTAGGTGAATCTCCATAAAATTGATCATGATATTTTCACGTTTTATTTCATGAAAGAAAAGTATAAATTACAACAAAGAAAATAATAGTGACTACATGTATTTAATATTAATACAACTTTTTTTTTAAAAAACTGACAATTACCTTACTTATTTATTTCCAAGATAAGTATAATTAAGAACTTGTGTTATGGATACGAAATAACATAAATATTTATTTAATAAATGATTTTTTACAAATATGCAAGAACTATATATATTTAAGAACAAATATTCATGTTTATGCACACAATGATTGTCCTGTGTGGTAATCGTACCCACTAACTCAGGAGCGATGAGCGGGTATACTTGCCACCACATCATATCGGTCGTCAAATAACGCATATTATATTAAATGGTTAAAGAATAATTGTTGTGTGAGTGTGATACTACACGAATGATGGGCAGTATCTTAGTCATTTCAGTGAAATTTAAGGAATATACTTCCTAACAATACAAAAGTCAGACTGTGACATTGGATAACCAATGCAACTTTATAAAAAGTGTAATTTTGATACCTACAGCACTTGACATACGGAAACGACATTTGTGTGTAGTGCAACATATTTGCGGCATATTTTTTGGCACTACGTGGGTACTGACATAACCTTCCATTTTCATATCAAACACTTGCACCTAGTAAAAGAGCTGAAGTCTTTCAAAATCGAAAAAAAATAAAGGTGCTATAAAGAGACATGCTACTCTGACTATGGCTGGGCGAAGGGCAGAATGATAGTGATTAATTTTGGTTTACCTAAAGTCCCTTTGTTAGATTATTAAACGCAAATATATCCATGTAAAGATATGTAAAATAAACTTATTCATATTTACTAAAATTAAGTCATGTCAAACGCCCGAAAAGAGGAATTAAAAAGCTATTAACATCAAGAAATAAATCATTTGCTCTCCGTTGCATTGCAACATTCGCTCAGATGGTTTAATTTACATCAGGGTTGAGTTCAGATTAATTCCGAATTGCTGCCAAATTCAACGAATTGTTAAATACATGCTGAGTCACGTTGGCGCTCCCCGAGGTTGCCTTTTTGTGAAAATCCAATGGACTATGTTGGTTGGTACGGCTTAAGTAGCAAGTGAAGTGAGATACTCCGTAATGTATTTTTATGTCGAAGCTTAACGTATTTATTAGATATATTCCAGTCAAAGCTGACGACACTTTTACGCTTTTTGTCTACCCACTTATTTGACTGGGCCACCTGATCTGACGTATTGGATTCTTCCTGAATTACTTACGTTTGTTTTCTGGATTTTTATTATTTTCTGTAATAATATAATTCCTGTGCCGCAGAATCGAAGAGATTAAATGATTTATTTTCAGAAATGTTATAAATAACTAAAGAGACGTGTTCTGTGGCTTGTAAAAATAACTAGCGCAAAACTCTATTTTTATAAGATCACAATCACGTCTGACTGCCAACTGACAATAGGACTAATACTAGACGTTCCACAGGGAAACGGATGATATTTCATTATCAACAATTCTAGAAATTTACTTATTAAAATACTTTTGCCTAAAGTTAGTTTCTAAAATAATAGGTAATTATTTCAGAAACTAACTTTTAGTTTTTATAATATAATATAATTATATAAACTAAAATAAATTTTTGCTAAATTCGATATCTTTATTTTGGTATCATGTTATATTTAAATTATTTGTATTTTTTGTGACGAGGCAATTATTAACGTCGTTGACCAAGTCGCTAATTTCGAGATAATATTGAAAAAGAACTTCAAATCAATCCAACTAATTATTTGCATGATATGGGTACATTAAAGTTTTAAGATGTTATGAAAATACATTTTTTTCGCTATTTTTTACCTTCTTAGGTATGCAAAATCAATACTAATTAGTTAAAACAATTAATAAGAATAATACAATTCCATTTTTGTCAGATTAAAGAAAAAGACAACTTTCATATTGTTTTCAAATAAAGATATACATAATTATCAATTTATTTTATCATTAAGAAATTCATTCACAGATTAATAGGCTTTATTTAAATAAAATAGCTTAAGTTTGTGTTCAAAGCTTCGAAAAGAGACTACTATCTTAAAATTCTGAGGCAATTTATTACAAACTTATATTACCAAGATAAAAACACTTTTCTTTAGTTTCGTTGTTTTACAAAACGACATTTCGCAACCTTTCACAACATGTAATAATATAGAGCTAGGATAAAAACTACGACTTGTAAGTATGACATGTGTTTTCCACGTTAAATTGTTATCTATGTGTGTGTACCTAAACATTTTGTACATTGGTTGGTTTTGGTTTGGTTCGCCTAGATAATTAATATGAAATAGTCAAATTTATATAGATAATTTGACTAATTATAAATTTATAAAACTATATATAAATTTATACATAGTTTTATTTATAAATGTAATACTCGTATTTCTTTTGAAAAGGTTTATTTTTAAATTATTTTTATTCATCCATTGTATTATACATGTTAAAGAATTGTTTATTATATTTTCAATATTATTGCTATTAGATCTGTGATCAGTAAAAACAGTACTGTCAGAAAATAAAATCATGGGGAAATTAATGGCTTTAGTAAAATCATTTATGTTTACTGGAAACAATAAAGGTCCTAATATACTTCCTTGTTCACAGTCTTAGATAGCGAATTATGTTGTTTCTCTATTTTTGAATTATTGGCTATTTTTGTTATTCCTGCGATCTGTTTTTTTTCGGATAAGTAGGATTTAATCAATTGCAAAGCAGTGCCGTGAACACCATATACCTCCAGTTTTTTAAGTAGTAAATTATGGTTTACGATGTCAAATGCCTTTAACATATCCTTAAAAGGAGCCACTACCTATTTTTTAGCATCAAGGGATAAATCAATATTTCGAAGGAAGGTTAGTATAGCCATTTCTACAGACCTGTCTTTCCTAAGCCCCATTTGCTCTTTGGCAAATATATTATTTCTTTCAAAGTTGTTATAAAGGTTATTATAAACACCTAACTTTTTCTACTATTTTTGAAAATACTGATAGCAAAGCTAAATGTCTATGACAATACATATTTTCTTTGTTTTGTTTATTAAACAGTGGAATTACTTCGGATGTTTCTAATTTGTCTGGGAATTCGCCTGTCTCAATGCACTAATTTATCACACTTCTTAGGAGAGCAGTTATATATTTTGATAAATGTTTTATAACATCTGTGTTAGTTTCACCTTATCGGGTAGAATTTGAGTATTTTTTGGAATTTATTATCTTAATTATTTTATACTGATCATAGGTGCAATGAAACATGAATGGGGATGGAGATGTTGAATTTGTTTCTTAACATTATTTTTATTTGTCTGATTATTCTCAACTCTATTTATGAAAAGAATCTTTGAAACTGAGCAATTTAATTTGGCTTACCTATAATTTTATCGCTTATTTAAATTTGTAGTATATCGTCTGTTATATTGGGTTGTCTATATTTGTTTATTATTTCCATAAGGCTTTAGATTTGTTAGTTGTTTGTAAAATGTAATAATAGTTTTGGGCTTTTTGAGTTTGTGTTATAACCAGTTTAAGCCTTTTAGAGTATAAGAGCAGTTTCAGTATTTCCAAAGTAAACATCATTTTCGTTTTGCGTATAGTTGTTTTTTAAATAGCCCTTATCGATAGCTCTTACTTAGCCATTTCGTTTTAAAATCATAGGGATTCAATCAATCGATTTGGGGTTTCCTAGTTATAAACGTCATAAGAATATTCATAAGAAACAGTTACAATTCGACCATTAAAAAATTCTTTTTGGATGATTTCAGTATTTGCATTTTATTCCATAGTTCATTTTATCCCAATGTTATTTATACACACATAACATTAATACAAACACGTCGAAAAGTTTTTCGCAACTATCTATTAATTTCTGTATCTTTAACTTGCAACTTATTTTATTCATATCCAAAGTAAAAATAACACTCGTTTATCACGCTAAGATAGGGAACTGGATAAAAACTTCCGTCGGCCACTCCACAGGGAAGGGGTTGCAAACAAACTGAACGCGTGTTTGCCCCTGATGATTTTACCATATGATCTTACGCCATAAAATGCATGTGAATTGCGTATCGTATTCTTTGCATCTCTGGGTGTGTATTTTTGCAGAACTGTTCTCGAAACGTGACTTGTGTTAAGCATAGGTTATTTAACGTGAGAAAATGAGCGCATAATGCATCATCTAAGGACTACAAAATGTGAAATTGAAATATACCAGCAATGAAACTATTATAAAGTGTATATATTAAGCTAATATTTTAAACTATTATAAAATAAAGAACAACACACAAATTACGTGTCAAGATTGATAGCGTCTTATGATTTCATAAATGCCATGTTTTAAGATAATGGAAAATGTTTGCCATCTCTGCCTTAGGATAATCTTCGGAATAAACTGGCGTTGCTTACAGAAAATTTTAATACCAAAACTTTGTTTCAAGCTTATTAAAACTCGATTTTTTATTGTAAAGTTTCTCGCGATAAAGTAAGCAAAGATCCCCAAGTACTCTAAATAAATATTACTTACTTAAAAACATTGTTAATAAGTACTGTCTGCATAGACATAAGATGCTAATACGTAAGTTCGTGAGGATATTTGATTTTTTTATGTAAATTATGCTTGATGAACGCTCTATGAGTAAGTGCATACTGAAGTCAATACACTTATGTTAAAAAATAAATCTTTAGTGCAACAAATAAATGTCGGAGTCAGATATATTATGGTTATGCAATTTTTCAGGGGTCAGAAGAGATCACTTTCTTCCATTGACATCATAATATCATATATTGTAATATGATATTACGCGATTCTTATTACTACATACCATTTGGAAAGGACAACCACCAACTTGCAAAAGCAATTTAAATGGGATCTATATAATTGTAACAGAATTTACTTTTAGCCTCTAGATATCTTCAGATAAAACGTGTCAAATGGTGACAGTTGGCAGCTCCTACGCCTAGATTGTCACTAGACGTGATGCTCTCCTTGCTTCTGATAAAAACGATAATAATAGGATCACTTGATTTGTCCGACCGCACCTGCGGCTACCACTGACAAAAAAAGCCACTGGCTAAGGCAAGAACTATAGAAAATTCGCATCAGAAGACGTTTAGGGAAAGGGCAGTCGGAAGAAATCACGACTGGGAAGGTGGGAATAATCATTACATCACCCTTAGTGTTGGTTTGCAGCTCAGTTAACATCAGCATAAGGATACTTGTGTTAACTTACTTAATAGGAAAGAAGTGAATGTGGTGTGTGATGGTACTGAAATTGCAAAAGAAGGATCTTTCACATTTTCCACTGATACATTATTTCCGAGTTGAAGCATAATAAGAAAATTATCCATACCTCACGTGTGATCATGTGTGTAATCGTGTGTGATTGCGTTTACGCAATTTAAATAGTTAATTCATAACTTAAGAACGGCCTAGCCGATTTGGCTGAAAGTGGGTGGGGTTGCTAAGCTACCCTAGAACCAGGAGACGAACATAGGATTCAATATTTTATTCCGTTCCCGTGTCTCGTGACATAAAACGTGGTATAACTGAACTCGACTGACATGGAGTAAGAAACCGCAACTGATAGTAGGTGTATATAAAATTTTAGATTTAAAAAAAAATATTTATTTATGGCGGCCTATGGCTTGTCTTGACTAGGCAATGGTTATTGATTGAGTACCTAAAACTATTTATTATTTTCCCGCGGGAACGAGTCCTGATTCCCGGGAAGGTCTTCTCGGGGACAAATAGCTGACTTGAGTGATTTAAGAAAGTGGGTACCTGTAGGTCACGCGGACAAAACCGCGGGCGGCCGCTAGTAATGCATAAATAAAAAAAACTTTAACTAAAAAATATGTCTTAAGAGAAAAAATTTGTAAGCCCATTTCAGAGCGCCTGGCGTAAAGAGTATTTTGCATTTTTGAGATATTGGAAAAAATATAAAGTTAATAAAAAGAGGGATTTTCATTTGTCATTTTCCGGCGATTGACGTCGAAACGGTTCCTTAGCTATCCCCTGAGGCGACCTGACAAACAAATTTATTTGCATTTTTCTGAAAAGAGGCCAGACATTTTTTTAAGCTTAATGAGACATTCTCAAGTAACGAAATATTAGAGGAGGATCTCATCAAAAAGGCTTTTAATAAAATAGGGACCCGCAAAATACTTTCTTGTGTCTTTATACTGACAAAGTAGCATTGTTACCATATTTGATGGTTTTTGAGGTTTCCTGGTCTGCATGCGCTTGTTGTTTACCTAGAAGGCCAATCTCAGACCTAAGACGAGCGAACGACGAAGCTAAGAGAGCTACGAGACATTTTCGGTACTCAACTGGCTACTAAATAGCTTGTGCTGTTTAGTGTTTTGACAAACAAAATAAATAGCCGATACTTTCAATCGGCACTTCAACATCAGAGGAACCCAATGTATGGCCGCACCATGAGAGTGTTTTAATAAAGAAGTACTCTTATCAAATAGTTTAGTACTTACGGATTACAATAAAATTACAAGAAAGTGCGCGTCGAGGGACTGATTACTTTTAAAATAACTTGTTCTTAGATGCCATCAAAATTTATAAATTTTATAACCTAACCAATTGCGCGTCAGACATTTTTTGATTAAGATAATGCGTTTACGCACAAAAATGGGCACCAAGAGCGAAATGTGGGGCTCACTGGGACAGATGCGCCTGCCAGCAGTCCTACCCACAAAAAAAATCCGACCAAGCTCATCTCTGTTGAAATGGGGGCGAGGGGCCAATTCCTGGGTTGTAGCGTCTGCCACCCCGCCCGCGGCCGGCGAAGAAGTGGTATCCTCCCCACCTCCTTGAGCGACCATGGCTTGCTTCGCGGAGGGTCTATGGTTAGACAGCAGAGGCCCCCTGCCTCTGGCGCTGCCTGACGGGCCCTACTGGCCTGCCCGCTGCGACAATGGCGTAGATTTCCAACTCCCGCTCCGCGGCCTTCTTCTGCGACATCACCATTTCACAGAAACATGCTAGCAAATTATTTATAAATCTGCATTGTTGAAATTACAACTTGCTGCTGAAAGATTAAGGAACACTTACGTAACAGATTTAGAACTAAAGAACTATTTAACATAAAACCCTATAAAAAAACAGTAAATCATATAATAATTTATCAAAACAAACACACTTGCACACACACCACAGATACACTCACAGTCACTCACCAACACACACACAAGCTGAGAGAGATATTAACATTTTTTATATTTACATGTTTTATACTGGTCCTTTTTAAGATAATGTATTTGATAAGTAGAATTGTGAACTAAGCGTAGCCCTCTAGCACATATTTCCCATAAATACATCTCAGAGAACAGGGGTGGCTGAAAACCAGCGCCGCCTAGTGTGTATACGCTGGACAGCACAAGCTGAGCCATCACCTTTTGCTTTCTGGACCTTCGTAATTATAATTAAATTAAATTCTGGTTGCAATTTTAATATGTACAAACTTTTTTTAACCGCATTATGTAAAGGGAAGCAATAAATGATTTTTTATTTTATTTTATTTAGCATCAGAAATACTATCTCATATTGGATGCTCAATCAGTTGTTGATGTGAAAATAAGAAATTTTTTAAGAGTCAGTTTATATATTCCGTTTAAATCTATCTCAAATTCTACGAATGGGTGAAAACAAAATTTAAGCTATGAAATAGTGAAAAAAACAAGATTCTATAGCATAAAAATAAAAAATATATTTACACCTGACATGGTGCACATATTTTATAAGGAGAGAGCGCGCGTAGCACAATTGCATGCTGATTGTAAAGAATGTATCGATATTGCGGACTTACAGAAATATTTTCAAACATCCCTTAGGATATTTACAATGAGATCTCACTTACACTCACAGTTTCATCAATTCAGCGGCCGAGTTGTCAGACAGAATATTTTCTATGTGTAAGGACTGTTTTTATTCTTATTAATTTGCTTCAAGCGGTTTTAAGTCACATTATTTAAAACATATACAATGTGTCAAGAAGTAAAACAATGAAGGAATGTTAACATTATATAAAAAATAAATTTATCAAATTTATAATCAAGTCATTGTCAAGATAGAAATTAAATAAATAAAAGAAATATATTTTAATAACAACAATTCAAAATAATCATTCATTAGCCTTCTTATATCCCGAAAAGAATATAAATATCTTAAGATAGCTCAAGAGACAGTAGGCCGGTCATATTAATCGTAGGACCGATAACCGTTGGAGTAGACGTGTCCTATAGTGGAGACTACGGCTCGGTAAGCGCAGTGTGGCTCCAGCTAGGTGGAGCGACGACATACGCAAAATGGCTGGCAGCGGTTGGAGAAGAAGAGCTGAATATAAAGCTCAGTGCCAAGCCATTGGAGAGGCCTATGTTCAGCAGTAGACGAATGTAGACTGATGTTGAAGTTAAGATAAGCCCTAAAGCCGTTAGTCTCAGTTTTCACTGAAAGTAGTATCGATAATTTAAGTCAGAGGCTTCGTTGGGTATTTCAATAGTCATAGGATCTATTCGTATATATTATTCGGCACTCACTTGACTTATTTTTAAAATAACAATTTTAAACAAAAAAATCATTAACAGAAGCTTTCCTACCAGTTTATCTAACAGAAAACACAAAGTATATATTTCGAAAGGTCAAAAAGTTGGTCAAGTGACCTACAACAAAACTCAGTAACATTTTCCATTATCAAAGCAGCTTCAACAAAGTTCCTTAAATGGAGAATATCTCATTCGTTCCGTCTACTTAGGCACCTACTAAAAAGTATCAGAAAATAATTTGGTTGCAAATTTGCCTCATTAAAATGTAAATTTGTGAATGTAGAGAAAAGGTAAAGCCCTACCGTGCCATATGTGCGTCACGACTCACAATTACCATATTCCTTCGCACTCGAAATCTGCAAGCGTGGCCGTAAAAAAAATAGGCCATTATCCACGTCAGCACGGAACTTAATTTGTATGAAATGCGAATTCTCGTGTTAGCGTAGACATTTATCTACAAACACTATAAACTTGGCGTTACTTGGGGTGTATAGAGATCCTACCAGGACCTAAGGAGCCCAAGTCAACCTCACCTGCAAGTGGTGGCGTATAATATGCCTCTGCCTACCCCTTGGGGGAAACAGGCGTGAATAAACTTTATTCATAGTTCGATGATATTTTAACGAACCAACGATAAACACAGTAACGCGATAATATTATATTTTTTATATTTACCAGATTTTTCAAGCGCTTCGCAAAAACGATCACTAAAGTTCAGCACAGATATATAATATATATTCCTTAAATTTGTGTGTGTCATTTCACATTTAGCATTTCCGTATTTTCGTTACTGTCTTTAATTACCGCGACATAGTCTTGTTTAAATCGAATTTCTTTGAAAGCAGGATATGTCGCAGTGCGTTGGTCGTCCTCCGACACTTTTTTTTTTTTTTTTTTTTTATCGTCTGTAAAATAATGCTGCTTACGCACTGTCTCCCGGCCAAAAGGGGGTGACCGGGAGGGGGTGTGGGGCTCACTGCGGCCGACGCGACCACCGCAGTCCTACCCACTAAAAAACTTCAGACGACGCCCACCGCTGTTGAAAAGGGGCGAGTCACCAGTGCCCGGGTTTGTAGCTTCTGGTACCCCGCCCGCGGCCAACGTCCCCCGGATCAGAACCGGGGAGACCTCCTCAGGAAGGCGCAATTTGCAGCGCCCCCCCTACCTCTATGTGCGGCCATGGCGTAACTGGCCGACTTCGGGGGGGGTCTATGGCGAGACGAAGGGGCCCTCTGCCCCCGCCGCCTAAGACCCCCCGGGCGCTGCCTGACGGGCCCTTCTGGCCCGCCCGCTGCGCCAACGGCGTAGCCGGAGAGAGAGCGGATCCCGCTTCCTCTCCCGCTCCGCGGCCTCCTTCTGCGACATCACCACTTCGCAGAAGGAGGCCATCGCCTCCCACGCCGTCTCGCTGTCGACCATCTTTTGCATGATGGTCGGCAGCGAGAGAGCCACTCCACCCAGGGCCGCGGCTAACGTCGACCGCGGCCCCGCCCACGCAGAGCACACCACCAGAGTGTAAAGTAAAGTAAAAAAAGGAAAGTAAAGTAAAAAGTTCTTTATTTCATAAACTATTACATAGCACTTGAAAACGTCGAAACAAAATATACATGAAAAAAAAATTTATATCTACCCTGAAATCACGAAGCTTAGATTCACTTACATGCAAATAAATACAAAATTAGGTGTAAGTGAATCTAAGTGCCAGTTCCGAGCCTCCGCTCTGTGAGAAGAACTGACAAGAAACTCATAGGCTATGCTCTTTTAAATTATTTTTATTACATGACACACACAGTGTAAATTTGATGATACTGAAAGGGTCCCCCGAAGCTGTAACCAATAAAGTAGCACTAAGGGAACCTTCCATCACAGTCAAGTATGTATTGTGAAACTAAGCTGAGCCTGTACAATAAGGGATGGTCACGACAATGATCTGGTTGACTTTTTAATCTTATATACACATACAAGTTGAAAATGTTAAGCCCAAGCTTGTTTATCCGATAAATAATCATTAACAGCATAATACCCCTTTTGAAGAAACTGCTTTTTAACTACAGTTTTAAAAGTTGCCAATGGTAGATCAATTATTTCCTGCGGAATTTTATTAAAAAATCTGATACTATTACCCAAAAATGAATTTTTTGTTTTGTGAAGTCGACAATTGGGCAGAGAGAGCTTATTTCTATTCCTAGTATTAAAATTATGTACTTTTGAATTTTTATCAAATGTATTAATGTTTTTGCGAACATACATTATATTATCAAATATATACTGAGATGCAACCGTTAATATGTTAATTCTTTTAAACATCTCTCTAAGAGAATCTCTGGACTTAAGATTATAGATAGCTCTTATGGCGCGCTTTTGTAGTACAAATAATAATAATAATAATAATAATAAGCCCGCAGGGCAGCTTGTGGCGAGCTGTTGGTGAGTGGCGACACCACGGGCGTAAATCCGAGTGCTCCAGAGGGTCGGACTGCGGTCTCGCCTCCGGTTCGCCGGAGTGGGCCCCAAGAGGCTAGCAGGACCCTCGCCCCTGGCTTGCCTTCATTGGCTGTCCAGGGTGGAGTCGCAAGAGCTACATGCTCGCAGGGTGGAAGTGAAAGATGCATAAGTCGTGAGTTGGCGCACTGTCCTCTTGGGCAGTGAGTAGAAAACGGTGTACACCTCTCGACACCCTGAAGCCGAGGATATCTATGTTGCGCTCCTGCCGTTGCACTACGGCTATTTTGGAGTGCCCATTTAATCCTCTGGCTAGTCACCGCCTGCCATTTACAATCATTTGAGACTGATGATGACGGCAGGTGTCCGGTAGTCTCCTCTATCCATAGTCCAATTTACCCAGTCCTTCAGCTTTCAACCCAATATCCCGGCCATAGTAGATTCCATCTTATCCTAATAGTACTGCACCAACCGGGGATTGTCCTTAGGTGTATTTCTATAATTCACATAGGGATAATCGCCGGTTGGTGTCACATAACCATTAGATTAAAATTGTCTAAGGGGCCTCTACGTGTTGGCTTCGGCCCCACGCATGCCTTCCAAATGTCCGGGTCACCATTGGCCCGAGATCGGAAAAAGACAAACATAATAATAATAATAATCATTTAATTTCCTCCACATACACTAATACACAATGGACACAATTTAGGTACAAACAATATTTAGTGAAATGCGGGAGGCTGGAGTCTAAATTAGGCAATAGTCTGCCTGTGTCTTAGATCACCAGGCCTCTCACCCGCGGCTAAATTACAATAGTACATTACCAATTGTCAGTGAAGTACGAACATTTATACAAAAATATTAATTATAAAATCAAGGTGTGTGTGTGTGTGTGTGTGTGTGTGTGTGTATATGTGAGTGTGTGTGCGTGTGTGTGTGTGGCGTCATTGAAATATAAGTATATTCCTACACCAAAATATTCTCGGTTTGGTCATAACTAAGACTCTGAAGCCACCCTAATAATTTTTGTTTGCATTGAATTTTAGTGTTTGGGTATATATTTAAAAGTTTGTCAGCATAATTATAAAGTCTAGAGCCTCGATAGCAAATGAACTTCTTGGGAAAGGCTGTGCGAAAGCTCTCAGGGATGCAGACCTTTTGGTGACGTCTTGATAAAACAGTGTTTGGCAAATATTCCAAATTTGAGTGTTGTTGAAGAATGCAAACGAGAACAAACAGCTGTCGCACTGTTAATACTTCGGCTTCTTCATATAGTGACACTGTGGGAAAGAGTCTTGGTTTAAATAGACTCACCTTCAAGATCAATCTCTGAGCTCTTTCTAGCTCAATAAGTTTTGTCTTTGCTGCACCACCCCAAGTAGAAATACAATATGAGATGACTGACTGAACTAGCGTTATGTATACAATTTTGAGCGTCTTACAATCTGCAACATGTCTAAGCTGTTTAAACACATATGTCAGTTTTCGTACCCTCTGTGATACATTGTGAATATGTGGGCCAAATGTTAAATTTTTATCTATATTAATTCCGAGATATTTGATTTCATTAGTAGCGTGGATTTGGGGGCAATCGCATTTAGGTGTGGGTGTATTACATTTACCTTTATGTACATATAAATTATGGTTTTTGAGATCAGACGATGCAACGTTTCTAATTGAGAACGAAATGTATTTGGTTTTGTACGAATTGAGCGTCAAGGAGTTACAATCCAACCAATGTAAAACGGTGTCTAATCCCTTTTGAGCCAAATAGAAAGTTTCATCCCATGTATCGCCAAAGAATGTCAAAGTAGTATCATCAGCGTATGAGACAATATTACAATTTTTTAACTTTAACTGGCAAAGGTCATTAATAAAGCATAAAAATAGAGTCGGTCCGGTTATGCTACCCTGCGGTATTCCGTATTTAATTGGTAACTCATCACTTTCCCAATCTCCTATTTTCACGCGTTGTGTACGGTTTGAAAGGTAGTCCCTAAAAATTTCCAACTGGTTACCTCGCACACCCAAACGCTCTAGCTTATTTATTAATAAAGGTATAGAGACAACATCAAACGCTTTTTTTAGGTCCAAAAATATGGTTAAACATTTTTTGTTTTCATCCAGCTTTCTTACCAGGAAATCCACAAACACATGAATAGCGTCAGCCGTAGACTTTCCCGCTCGAAAACCAAATTGAGCGTTAGACAAGAGGTTGCAAGATTCTAAATAACTTGTTAATCTGCTATTTATAATTCGTTCAAATACCTTAGATAGAGCGGTCAAAATGGATATTGGTCTATAGTTGTTAACAGAGCTTCGGTCTCCTGCTTTGTGAATAGGGTGTAATATGGACTTTTTCAAAGCGTTTGGAAAAATGCCGTTTTTTATGCATCTATCGAATAAGTCTGTAAGTACAGGGGAGAAAGTATTTACACTATCTTTAAGTGTCACTGAAGGAATCAAGTCATATCCTGGTCCGCAATTAGATTTTAAATTTATTATTGCAAGTTCAACTTCCTTTTGTGTAATGCCAACAAATACAAAAGAATTTGACTGAGTCGGTATTGCGTCATTTAAATGATCTGTAGTCATTAAAGAATTCGCACGAATTTGCTCTGCAAGGGTTTCCCCTACACTAGCGAAAAAGTTGTTTACACGCTCAATCGACTGCCCTGTGTTACTGTCCGCGTCTAGAAGTTCGTATGGAATTGATTTTTGGGTATTTAAATTAGCAATACTTCTGATTGACGACCACATTCTTTTCGTATTGTTTTTAGATTTGGAAAGCTCTTCCATGTCATAACTTCTTTTTGTTTTTCTGATGAGATTATCTACATAATTCCTGTACCTCTTATATGTAAGCTTTAGCGTATTATTTTCTGGATCTTTTTTTAAACGCATAGACATCTTATCTCTATTTCTGAGACATCGCAATAAGCCAGATGTCATCCACTGCTTTATTTTAATTCTGTTTCTAGAGGTCTTTGTAATTTTTGTATTTTTATCAATTACATTCTTAATGGAGTCAATAAATAAACTAGTTGCCACGTTCAAGTCGCTCTCATTATAAACATGTTTAAAGTCAATATTTGAACAATCATTCCTTATTGAGGTATGGTCTAATGTGCGAGTTATTTTTGAACCACGTGTTTGCTTTTGGTTTGTGGTCTTCAGGCAAAACAAAACAGCTTCATGGTCAGTAACTGAACTTTCCAGATTTAGAGTTTTTGACGACAGTTTGGTTTTTACAATGACATGGTCCAAGCAGCTGTTTCCTCTAGTTGGGCTATATGAAGCTGGCATAAGACCATGATAAGCGATCAAGTCGAGATACGCCGAGGTATCAGTACAGGGACTGAGTATATTTATATTTATGTCCCCAACGAGTATTACGTTTTTAAAATGTGTTAAGGTTTGCAATAAAGAGTTCAAGGACTGAAGGAAGGGGTCTATATTTCTGAAACTAGGCGGTCTATAAATAGCTATGATAGCCGTTTCGTTTTTAAAAGTAGTCAAAAGACAGTTAGCCTCTGAAAGTTGTGGTTCTGAGGTTCGATAGTTTTGAGCGTTTTTGACGTAAATAACTACTCCATCATTCTTATTATGACCACGGCTTGTAGAGAAATTGTTGTAATTTGCTAGATTGGGAATCCGCATACCCTCGCTCAACCAACACTCAGACAACACTATCAAGTCACAGATTGTATCTAACCTCTGTAGAAGCAGTTGCAAGCCATCAAAATTGCGATTTAAACTACGGATATTTTGCTGTAGTATTTTCATATACAGATTCGGTTGAGAGATGAATGACCTTACTTGTTCCGGTTTGCTAGTATATGATTCAGACACATGAAAGTTATCTATTTCTTCTATCAAGTTACTAACCTGCCCCATAATAAAATGATTGTTTACCAAGACCGTATCTATAGGGCTCAATTGTCATTATTCTGATAAAGTGAAGAGGGCAGATCAATGTCTGGGAGCCTAAAAAATCAAAGCGGCAATTTTTTAATGCAGCGACTTTGCCGACTTGTGGTATAAGATGAACAGTTATTAATTTGTACATTAATTCTTCATGTGGGTGTTTTTGTATTATTTCGAAAAGCCCAGAAAGAACAAAAGTGGTTTTTTTTCTAAAATAAGTAGTATAAACGTACATATTATATATATTTGTCAATAAATTAAATAAACTAAAAAATATATATTGAAAGAAATTGTAGTGGTTATTTGTAGTGTGAGGGTAAGTATATACTTTAAGTTTTCTCAATGTAAAATAGACAGCTTTGTGCGCATATAAAATTAATATAACTGTTTTAAATCTCAAGGCACTCAACAATAGCATAAAGAAACATATAAACGTAAAACAAACAGCAGAGCATGCATAACATTTTAAAAGTATTAAAAATATATATTGAAAGTATTGTAGTCATTTTAGCTGTAAATTATGTAGCTCCTCTTCAGAGTCGACACGGATTGCCGGTTCTTTTTCGTGTTTGCGCAGGTAGATTCTTCCGTAGGATGACCAACAGAATTTATAATTGTTTGAGCTGGCAAATTTTCTGGCTGCGGCAAATATTTTTTTCGCCTGTTGTGTCAGTCTTTCTGAGATGTACACAGCTGTGGGTGGCCCGTCTAATTTCAAATTGATCGTGCTAAATCTATCTTTGCTTTTACGATTAAAAGATTTTACTGCTGAAATCACATCCTCCTTCAGGATCGTACTGTTAAATTCTACAATAATAGATTTATTTTTTTCTGAGTTTACTCGGTAAATATCATGAATATCTGGCATATTTATAGGTAAGTTTAAAGTACAACCTACATTTTGTACTAATGTCGCAAGGTCTTTTTTTGTCTCCGATAGCTTTTTGGGAACGTTGCGAATTTCTATACAACTAGCAAACTTATTCCGCTCAATGATTTCTATCTTATTTTCTAAAGACTTTAGACATTTAATATTGATTAATTTTTCGGATTCTAGTTTCTCTAGAGTTTTTAACATTTCGTCATATCGTTTCGTAATAAAATCAACGGAAGTTACAATTTCATTATTTTGCTCCTTTATTTCCTTTACAGTATCCAAAATTAGGTTAAACCTCGCATCTTGCTCCGCTTTCCAAGTAGAGAATAAAGCCGTAATTTCAGATTTTATCTCTCTAATATTATCTTCACTGCGCTTGCGTTTGCGCATCGATGATGACTTTGCATCCACGTTAGACGATGAATCATAGTCACTCACTGTTTTGACAGCGGCTCGGGTCGCTTTCGGCTCTGTGTCGCTCTCGGCCGAAGGAGAAGCGGTTGACGTGGGAGGCGGAGAGCGGCGCACAGACATTTTGAATATGAGTTAAAATTTCAATGAGTTGCCTTACCGCTTTGGTAGCCGATTGGTACAGCAGCCGTGTGCAAGTCGAGCGAGCAGAGTTCGATCCTTGGCAGCAATTTTTTCGACAGCAATAATTCACTTTCTATTTTTAAGATTTATTTAAAATTTCGCTATTCAATTTGGAGACGTCTACTCAGTGTCGTGTCCGCGGGGGAAAGGGGAATATATTATGTATGTCCGCAGCAGATCCCCACAATAACATACCATATGACATAATGCTATGAAAATAGCTAAAATAAACTAATCTAGCTGTTTCTTCGTCTGTTATAAGTCTTATCTTTTTGATGGCATAGCATGCTGAGCTAAGCCTTCCGGACAAATCCATTACATGGGGGTTCCACTGCAATTTAAAATCAATATTGATGCCTAAGAACTTTGTGTCATTTAATAACTCGATATTCTTGCCATTCATTTTCAAGTTAGTTGAGACTTTTGTAACATTAGGCAATGAGAACTTTATACATTTAGTTTTACTTGCGTTAAGAGATAGATTGTTAACCGTAAACCAATGTAAAACCTTCGCAAGAGCATTATTTATCACGTCAGAATGATCCTTGCCTCTGTTCACTTTAAATATCAGAGATGTATCGTCAGCAAACAAAACTGTTTCGCACAGATCTCTAGTATAGAAAGGTAGATCGTTAATATAAATTAGAAACAATAAAGGGCCTAAAATCGAACCTTGTGGAACTCCCATAAGCAATGGCGCGCCAGAAGACTCGACTCTATTAATAACTACTTTTTGAGTTCTGTCACTCAAGTAAGATTTAATTAATTTTAAAGAATTACTATTAACACCATAATATGTCAATTTAGCTAACAAAGTAGGATGGTCAACGCAATCGAATGCCTTCGATAGATCACAAAATACTCCAATCGCATCCTGCCTGTCCTCCCAGGCGTCAAATATATGCTTCATTAGGGCTACACCAGCATCTGTAGTGGATTTACTCTTAGTGAAACCATACTGCTGAGAATGAAATAAGGAATTCAGAGAGAAATGACAAAGTAATTGATTAAAAATAACTTTTTCAAATATTTTACTAAGAGCTGGGAGTACTGATATTGGTCTATAGTTAGTAGGATCAGACTTCTCACCAGCTTTAAAAAGAGGTATTACTTTACTGTATTTCATTAAACTTGGAAATGAACCATCATCAATACATTGATTAAAAATGACTGCCAACTGAGGAGCAATAATATTAATGATAGATTTAATAATGTTGGTTGAGATTCCCCATAAATCCTCAGTTAATTTTAAATTTATTGTATTAAAAGTATTAACTATTGTAGAGCCATCAATATGTCTAAAACTAAATAATTCACTACAAAGAGGTACATTGTCTTCAAGAAGAAAGACTGCACGCTGAGTAGAGGAGTCAAGTGCTTGAGTTGTCTCTAATGGTATATTCACAAAGAATTTCCGAAATGCGTTGGCCACCTCTTCTTCTTCTACAATATCTTTATCATCGACTTTAAGAGTTATCATGCTATGATTATTCTTGTATTTTCCAGATTCTTGGTTTATGACATTCCATGTAGCTTTAATTTTATTTTTGGAATTCATAATTTTATTTTTAAGATGCATTGACTTAGCAGTGGTGCAAACAAGTTTGAACAATTTTGAATAATTTCTAACATATTGAATAAAATTTGAATCTGTTGAAGTACTTTTTTCTCTATATAAATCAAAAAGTTTCTTCCTACTTTTATAAATTCCGGGAGTAGCCCAATCACAAAACTTCCTTTTGTTTGAAATTTCCACACTTTTCAGCTTAAAGTTATTCTTAAATTCTTGTTGTACAATTCGGAACAATTTATCATAATTTATAGCGGAATTGTTTTCTAACGTGGTAAGCTTTTCGTTGACATTGCTTTGAAATTTCAAAACCAGATTCTTTGTTATTGGTCTAATTAATATTTTTTTAGTTACATTTTGAAAATTATATTCAAAACTAATAATCTGTCCACTGTGGTCGGAAGTTACGCCATACTCAATTGATTTATGTATAATAGTAAAATTACAAAAAATATTGTCTAAGCATGTTGAAGACGTATTATTAAAAATTAAAATTAAAAATTCATTTATTCAAGTTTGGCTCAATAGAGCTCTTATGAATGTCATACTTATAAACTAACGCGCCCATTCACTGCGGGCGGGAGCTTGATCGTAAAAGAACGGGCAAGAAAATCGTCAAGGTTGGTTTTTTCTCCCGCCAGTAGGTAGGTGTCTGGTAGCTGTTACGCCTACGTCTTCAACATGCGTAGGTGTAAAGCATGTTGAAGACGTAGGCGTAACAGTAGTGTGCTGCGCATCGTCCACCGCGCAGTCACAATGGTGGCAACACCGGGTCGACTCCCCCCGGCGACGTCACACAGATACTTCCCAAAGCACCCGTGCCCGGAAAGTATCTGTGTGAGCCGGAAAGTCATCGACCCCCACCGACGGCCGACCCATCGCTCTAAGATGGGCCCGACCGCCTCGAGGATACGGCGCCTCGAACCTTCGGCACGTATTTCGGCGCTCCTGTGTAGCTGCCGCCGCCATGCGCCCAGAGCCTGTGTCTGAGCGTCTCTACGCCACCGCACCACAGTGTCCGGTGTGGGGCGGAGACCCTGGCTCCGGGATTGCGCGCCACGCCAGTAGACCGCCGAGAGAACCTCGGCGTCGAGGTCCCATGGCAGGGACCCGGCGAGCGCGCATGCCACCTCATGGGAGATGGTGCGATACCCCGCCCTCCGACACCTACAGCTACAACACTACTACACTCACAACCTACTCTTAATATGTATTCTTACACTAGCATTCGCCTAAATCTTCGCTCAGCTGATAACATTTAGAAAATGCCTCGAACACAACGCACTCGTCTGGATGAGAAATCTTAGGCCTTTTTTAGGTTTCAATCTATATTACCAAATTTCATCAAAACTATGTCTGTGGGTTCGGCGTGAAAGCGTAAAATACAAAGACGCTTTCCGCATTTGTAACATTTCAATATGACTACATTCTTCGTCTTCTTCTACCACGGTTTTAGTTTCCTTTTTAAATTCAATGCACTGAAGCTACGTCCATTTATTAATTCATAGATTTGCAAAGCCTGACAGGATACTCTCTATAGGGAATTTTGTTCTCTCCTATTTCTTTATAAAAGCTACACAGAACATTCGTATTCTTTACTCCGTGTTCTTAAAATATACGGTATCAGAAATACTTATTGCCTGCGTTATTTACGTCCTTATGTATCAGAAATACTTTAACGTTTATAAACCTACGTACAACATTTTGACGAACGGATTTCAGTAAAGGAGTTATAGTAGTTATAGTTGAAAAATTTTCAGGATTTAGATCATTGATTGATAAAGAAAATAAAAAAAAACGTTCACCGACGTATTCATTATCGACGAGTGTAAAATTTAAAACTAAACCTATGCAATTTATTCTTTATAATTTATTAATGTAATATATATCTGTATCTGAATATGATCTAAATCTGAAAACATAAGCCATACGATAGGAGCATATGGGACGGAAATGCATATAAAATCCTACTATTTATGAAACAGAAATCGTATTAAAGTACACGAGAATTACGTTTCATTCCTTTTTCATTTGAAAATAATAAATGAAGAATTGTTCTTTTCTTGTCCACGAATAAGTATATATGTGTGGTAAATACCTACAAAAAATATACTTTATGTGGGTTTAAACAGTCTTGTATTCGAGTATTATATAATGTTATATAAGATATATAAATACTGTATGCACTGAACACAAACAGTGTTAATATTTCACTTTCAATTTCTTTCTTCTTTAGTAAAACTATTCACAATTTTAGAGATAGACATTCCTGTGCTCAATCGATTGACATGAAACCCGCTGAATTTACCACATCGTAATTTTTTTTTAATTTTTGTTTTGCATAATAAAAAATTACAAACATATAATGGGTATAATATTAAAAATCCTTAACGGAAACCGCGCAGCGTTTTATATGTTAAGGTTGAGTCTCCATTTAACTATCCGCTGTCAACCAAATATGCAGCTTTATATTATATAGTGTATATCTATAGCGCAGGTATGCAGTGTATGTATACATATAGTGTTGGTGTGTATTGTAGATATATAGGGTATGTATGTAATGTAGGTATATAGTGTAAGTATATATTGAGTTATATATTTATAAACTGAGATATTGATTATAAACTGAGACTGATTCAGTCCCAAGATAAGTATTATTAAGAACTTGTGTTACGGATACTAAATAACGGATAAACATACTATTTTTTTATGTAAATACATACTTAATATACATAGAAAACATCCAGGACCAGAATAAATATTTATGTTCATGCACTAAAAAATTTGTCCTTTGTGGGAATCGAACTCAGGAGCGGAGGGCTGGTATACTGACCTCCACGCCATATCGGTCGTCTTTCGCTTTAAAGACCCGGGCTTATAGGAACCATCTGCACTTTCTCCAGAAATTGTTGGATTTGGCCATGGAATACGTTACGCGGTTTTTCTCTCCCAATATTTCCATTCACTTGTCCATCATAAATAGCTTTACTTCCATTTATTCTCTCAACCTCGGTAAACCATCAAGCCAAAATATATTCGGAACCAATCGGTGACTGCAACGCACTTTATGTTCCATTCTTTGAAAACTCTTAACTAAGTACAAAATATTAAAAGCTAATCACGAGCAGCCCAGGACTCTTCCGATTTTCCCAATTTACAGTACGAGCTACGTTAACATAGTAATTTGTTGCTAAAGCATGATACTTAAAGGTCAACGATTAAATTAATCGCCAAAAAACGTAAAAATAAAGTCCCTTACATATTTTCATCGTCATTTTACAGGGCTGCCAGATGCCGAAATATATTTTTATTTTATTGCTTTTGATACCGTGATTACTAAGCACGGAGCTTACATTTTTTAAATAATTTATTAATTCAGGCGTTACTTTGCGGAAATGCGTTGTAAGCAAGTGATGGATTAAAAATATCTTTGTAACAATTCCCGCGCAACTATAATTTCCCGAGAAATCGAGAAAAAATTTAACACGACACGTCTTTCGCTCTTACACGGGGCATCTTCAGGTAAGATAGGAGCCTCAGAACAACGATGTTTTCACGACCAACGCTGAAACGAGAATCAATTTTATTTTAAATATCAACGGCTTGCCCAACTACAGATTCATCACATCGGCCTTATAAAGTCCACTGCTGAACATTAGCCTCCTCAATAGATTATCCCCAGTATATATCTGCCCATAATCACCACGCTGGGCAGGCGGTTTGGTGATAGCAGTTGAAGCCAGTACGCAAGTGGACGTTGCCCATCATTCGGTAGGATTTCTCTTCGTCGACTCTTACGACTCCCCGTGAGATGAGAGGATCACTATTCTAGGCCGGTACCACCTGAAGTTCTGGTTGGATAACGAAAAATTTTTAAATACGTAATAAAAACCATAAAATAATAGATTAATGATTGTAATTAAAAAAAATCTACTGCAAAAAAAAGATGATTCACCCGATCAATCAATTGGCTTGATCGATCTATGCGTTAACCTTCATCTAAACATCGCTCTATCAATTGGTGTATATCTAATGATACAGCTTAAGTCAGTTAAATGACCTACGTGTATTCAAACTCAAACTCAAACTCAAAAATACTTTATTTCATAAACTATTACATAGTACTTGAAAACGTCAAAATTATAAAAAAATAACAAAAACAAATAAAATATAACTATACTAAAATCACGAAGCTTAGATTCACTTGCAACCAAATAATTTAAAAAAAACAAAAAACATTTAAGTGCAAGCGAATCTAAGTGCCAGTTCCGAGCCACCGCTCTGTAAGAAGAACTGGCAAGAAACTCACAGGCTATGCTCTTTTAAATTATCGATTGGTTAGTAACAATCTTCATTTGTCTGTGACGCTATACAATGCAACATAATATAACAATATTCATGCTTTAAGTCATTCATATTAGAACAGCCTGTATGAAACGGCGGTTTAATCCCAAGCATTTTTATCAGCCATATAGTCTTTAATAGAATAATATCCCTTTGAAGACAGCTTGCGTTTTATTGTTAATTTAAATTTATTTAGGCTTAATTGCTGTATATTGCTTGGGATTTTATTATAGAATCGCACACATTGACCTTTAAAAGATTTGTTAATTTTTTGGAGCCTAGTGGCAGGTACAACTAGTTTATGCTTATTTCTTGTGTTTAGGTTATGTATATCACTTTTCTTACTCAATTTATCAAAATTTTTGTGTACATATACTAGGTTTTCATAAACAAACTGACCCGCCACTATTACAATTCTATTCATATCACAGGCAGATTGTAAAATGCCTCGTTTTATAAAATTACCAGGCAGATTGTAAAAGTATTGTAAACATCTTTAATTTGACTGAAAGCAAGGGAATCCTTTTTTTTATATGAGACGTCATAATGACTACACCCCGCCTAATGGTAAGCAGTCGATGCAGTCCAAAAAATGAATGCTCTTGATATTGAGGAGTATGGACGGTAAAAAGCGCACTCGTGACGGCCTGCTAAAAGCCGCTTCAGGCCCCGGGATTGTAGAAGCTATAGCAGGGTACCTACTCACCTGCCTTGTAGCACGTAATGTAACGTTTAAAACCTTCAAGTGAGTACGGCTCGTTCACGGTATTGCGTATCTAGCTGCGAGCTCCCACGCGCATACTGCGAACAGCCTTTGTGCTGCGATCTCTCCGGAGCGGCTCGCAGCGCGCTCGTGCCTATGTACTCACTTAATACAAGTACCTACTTGAAAGAATTATTATTTATAAGCCCCAACCAATCTTGTGTACGTTCAGCTCCAACTATATAAATCCTGTTTAATGTTATAGCTAGGTTTCTGCCAACCCCCCTCGGCGTGGGGCTCCCGGACGACTGGCGGGAGGGGGACAGCCCTGGAGGAATGGGTGACAGAGTGTGGGCTGTCTATCCTCAATCGCGGTTTGGTGAACACGTGCGTGCGTCGCAACGGGGGGTCTGTTATCGACGTCTCGTTTGCGACGCCCTCTCTCGCGTAGCGTGTTCACGATTGGAGGGTGCTGGAGGATGTGGAGACATTGTCTGATCACCGTTACATCAGATTCAGTGTCTTCGCATCGGTGCCAGCGCCCTACGGAGATGGGGGGGAGCCGCGATTGGACGGCCCACGATGGGCGATCAAGCGCCTCGACAGGTCTTTGCTGCGGGAGGCAGCCCTGGTCGAGGCGTGGCCACGGGAGCCACCGCTGGTGGACGTGGAGGGGGAGGCTGTGAGGGTGTGCGAGGCCATGACGCGAATTTGCAACGTGGCCATGCCTCGTGTTCGCGCCCCCCCTCGCAGAACTCAGGTCTACTGGTGGTCGCCGGAGATCGCCCAGCTCCGCCGAACCTGTGCGGTGGAGCGGCGTCGCTACCAGAGGTGTCGCGGAAGGAGAATCCGCGACGAAGCCGAGGTGGACCGGCTCTACGCCGCCTATAGAGAGGCGGTCAGCCGGTCCAAAGCCGCAGCGTGGGACGAGCTGCTGGAGGCCGTTGAGGCGGATCCATGGGGCAGGCCGTACAAGATAGTACGGCAAAAGCTCCGAGCGTGGACCCCTCCCGTCTCCAGCAGCCTCGAACCGGCGGTACTCGGTAGGGTGGTTGAGGCACTGTTCCCAGACAGGGGAACCGACTTTGTGCCTCCCGCCATGGCGGCGCCACACGTCACTCATGGTGACTCGGGCACTGAGGATGTGCCCGAGCTCACCCAGGAGGAGGTAGAAAGGGCCGTGCTACGCCTGAGGGGCAAGAGCACGGCCCCAGGTCCCGACGGCATTCCGACGAGGGCGTGGGACCTGATGTTGAGCGGGGAGGAAGCGCCTTTTCTGCCCCGCGTGACCTCCCTCTTTGCTAGGTGTCTGCGGGATGGGGTTTTTCCGCGGCGCTGGAAGGAGGGCCGCTTGGTACTCCTTCCCAAAGAGGGACGTCCGGCCGATGACCCTTCTGGTTATCGGCCCATCGTGCTGCTCGACGAGGCGGGTAAGCTCCTGGAGCGTGTCATCGCCAAACGCCTCGTCGAGCACCTAGAGGAGGTCGGACCGGATTTGTCCGACCTCCAGTTCGGGTTCCGCCGCGGCCAATCGACGATTGACGCGATCAGCCGCTTGCGGGACCTGTCTGAGAGGGCGGTTTCCCGGGGTGGGGTGTTGATTGCGGTGTCGCTCGATATCGCAAACGCCTTCAACACCCTGCCCTGGCCAACGATAATGGAGGCGCTCCGATTCCACGGGGTGCCTCCATATCTGCGGAGATTGTTGGGGAGCTACCTGTCGGAGAGGGCGGTAGTCTTCCCAACGATGGGCGGAGGAGGCTGTCGTCGGCGTATGGTGTGCGGTGTTCCACAGGGGTCTGTCCTGGGACCACTCCTGTGGAACATCGGATATGATTACGTTCTGCGCTGTGTGAACCTGCACGGCGTGGACGTGGTCTGTTACGCCGACGACACTCTCGTAACATCCCGGGGTTCTGACCTCCGAGATGCGAGAGTTTTGGCCACCGCCGGCGTCGCGACGGTGGTCCAGAGGATACGGCGGCTGGGGCTCGAGGTGGCACTGCACAAATCCGGGGCTATCGTTTTTCATGGTCCCCGGAGGCGGCCGCCTTCAGGCTCCAGCATTGTGATTGGAGGAACTCCTATCCCTGTCGGGAACACGCTGAAGTATCTCGGCGTCCTTCTCGACAGCAGATGGGACTTCGAAGCTCACCTTCGGCACCTAGGACCAAGGTTGGTAAGCACGGCGGGAGCTCTATCTCGCCTGCTCCCCAATCTCGGGGGGGTGGCGGCACTTGCCGTCGCCTTTACATGGGAGTGGTGCGGTCCAAAGCCTTGTACGGGGCCCCAATTTGGGCGAGCTCCGTATCGGGTCGCCATCGACGGATCCTGCGGCGGCCGCAGAGGGTCATGGCGACCCGTGTCGCTAGGGGGTATCGCACCATCTCCCATGAGGTGGCATGCGCGCTCGCCGGTTCTCTTCCCTGGGACCTCGACGCTGAGGTTCTCTCGGCGGTGTTCTGGCGTGGCGCGCAATCCCGGAGCCAGGGTCTCCGCCCTGCACCGGACACTGTGGTGCGGTGGCGTAGAGACGCTCAGACGCAGGCTCTGGGCACATGGCGGCGGCAGCTCTTGAGGAGTGCCGAGGGTGCTGAAGGTTCGAGGCGCCGTATCCTCGAGGCGGTTGGGCCCATCTTGGAGGGATGGGTCGACCGTCGGTTGGGGTCGATGTCCTTCCGGCTCACGCAGGTACTTTCCGGGCACGGGTGCTTTGGGAAGTATCTGTGTGACGTCGCCGGGGGGGAGTCGACCCGGTGTTGCCACCACTGTGACTGCGCGGAAGACACCGCGCAGCACACTTTGGTGGCGTACCCTGCGTGGGCGGGGCCGCGGTCGACGTTAGCCGCGGCCCTGGGTGGAGTGGCTCTCTCGCTGCCGACCATCATGCAAAAGATGGTCGACAGCGAGACGGCGTGGGAGGCGATGGCCTCCTTCTGCGAAGTGGTGATGTCGCAGAAGGAGGCCGCGGAGCGGGAGAGGGAGCGGGATCCGCTCTCTCTCCGGCTACGCCGTTGGCGCAGCGGGCGGGCCAGGAGGGCCAGTCAGGCAGCGCCCGGGGGGTCTTAGGCGGCGGGGGCAGGGGGCCCCTTCCGTCTCGCCATAGACCCCCCCCGAAGTCGGCCAGTTACGCCATGGCCGCACATAGAGGTAGGGGGGGCGCTGCAAATTGCGCCTTCCTGAGGAGGTCTCCCCGGTTCTGATCCGGGGGACGTTGGCCGCGGGTGGGGTACCAGAAGCTACAAACCCGGCACTGGTGCCTCGCCCCTTTTCAACAGCGGTGGGCGTCGTCTGAAGTTTTTTAGTGGGTAGGACTGCGGTGGTCGCGTCGGCCGCAGTGAGCCCCACACCCCCTCCCGGTCTCCCCCTTTTGGCCGGGAGACAGTGCGTAAGCAGCATTTTTTTACAGACGATAATAAAAAAAAAAAAAAAAAGTTTTCTGCCAACCCCAAATGGGATACATGGTCGTGTGATTGAGAAAGAGGCTTCAACTAAACTGAACAAGTTAACTGGATAGAACACAATAAACCATTATGGAATCACTTACGTATGAGTGAATTCCGATACAGATAAGTCGTGTCAAAAACTAAACCCAACACGGAATTTGAACACACAGTTCAGTTTATAGCAACTGTCCGGGAAGAAATTTCACAAGCTGAGCCCTTTAACCTACTGCAGAGCACGAGTCTCTTTTCACAAACCAAGAAATTAAAGTCATACTCCAACATGATGATTCACTGCGGATTCTCTAAAAAAAATGTGTGACATCCTAATGTTGGAATTTGTTAAACCGCCTATTAAGACCTATAAATGACCTTCGTGCCATACGAAGCACTGACTCGTTCGATTTTAATTCCCACACTGAAGGTCACTCATATAACGACTGACCTTAATCAAAAAAATCAAAATCTAAAATTATTTATTTAATAAACTATTTCATAGTGCTTAAAAACGTCAAAATCAAATATAAATATAAAAAAGCAATCGAAATATTATTGCACTGAAATCACGAAGCTAAGATTCACTTAAATGCAAGAAATCAATTTAAAAACAAAAAATAATTAAGTAAGTGTCTAAGTGAATCTAAGTGCCAGTTCCGAGACACCGCTCTGTAAGAAGAACTGGTCAAGAAATTTGCTTATGCTATGCTTTTTTAAATTTATTCATTGGTTTGGTACTTGAATTACAATGATTTGAATTATATAGATCGTATGCGATTTGCTGACGTGATGCTTTCGTCACTCTTAGAAGCTTCCAGGAAGGGGTTAATTCAAATGACTACATACATAGACTAGTGTACTCCCATAGAAACACATTATCTAAGGTAGTTGCCTTAGGCGTACTGTATGATAGGGAGCTACTGAATACATAAACTGTACAACCGTAAATAAGCGTAAAGAATACTGGTTCCGGACTGTCAATTTCCTATGCATATTACGGTTAAAGACATTTTATTTTCTCAAAAGAGCAATATTAAGCACGTATTTATTTATTTATTTTTTATTTTTGTACGTTTATGTTTACTTAGTATTTATTAATGATTCTTATCTTGGAACTAAAATAATTAGTGTGATTATATATAGTCAATTATAATAAAAAATAAACTAAACTGTTTCACTAAATAAAACTTGATTGCGCACCAACAATATCGATTGAGCATCTATTCGGGAATTTTAAACTGAGTGAGTATTTGTCATGTGGCAGTATGGTGAGTTAGTTACAAGTTTTACAATTTAATTTGAGAAAACGTTACATACAACCTTGTCGTACATATAAAATAATCTAGTTATTAATAATATTCTTTTATTTCCAGCAAAGTCAATAATACCAAAGAAAAAAGCTACTTTAATGACGTTCAATTCGAAATGTCTTATAATAATCTAAAAAAATAAGTTCTGTTTCATAACTTCAAGACTTAAGGTTTTCACTTTTAAATTCATAATTTCTTTTTCGTCCTCGTGTATGAAAATGCAGAGCAAAGCAAAAAAGGTCGGAGCCTAGCGTAGCAGCACATAATGTACCGTTTTTGTGGAACTAATTTATGACGCGGGGTCGCGGTGTATGAAACGGGACGTATACGAATATGCACGTTTAATTTTACGGTCTTTTGTTAGCGGGAATAAGAGGCCAGTCTTTAATTATTAAAAAAATAATCTCTACCGTTCCACTTATAAATTATGTTATGAAAAACTCTGTAAACATTCACAAATGCTCATATTTCGATTGTTATCATGTGGAATCTCATTAAAACTCAGTGTTTTTTCTGTGTAGTTACCGCTACTGTTTTGGTAGGATAGAGTTAATTTTAGATTAGTATTAAGATTAAGAGTAGCTTACTTCAGTCATACTCGCTTCATACATTGTATGGAAAAGATTTAAGGTATCAAAAGTTAGTAGCATCTGGTAGTATTTTTAATTCTTTTTCCTTTGTTAAAGAGTAGTTCCTTTGAGATGATTAAAGATTAAAATTAATCTAACAGGTATAAACAGAATCTTAATACCGAACTAGATATTTTTTGCAAGGATTATTTTTAAGTATCTGAAAAACTTTTTAAAAATGTTGGGGGTTTTTGGAACTGGACGTCCTAAATGTCTATCAGTCTGTTCGTTTAGTTTTATCAGAACCAATTGAGAGTCACACATTTTTAAACTATTTTATCCAAAATTTTATTGTCTACTATGGGTAGACAAATTCGTTTCAATAAGTCCATAATTATTAAAAAAACAAATTACTACTAGAATATGAGTTGCATTATTTTAACTTTGCTAGGTATATATTTAAAATTAGAGAATTATATTTAAAGTATGAATTAATTTTATACTAATAATATTTAACGTCGGCTTCGTCTGGTATCAGCGCGGATCCGGAAAGCATTAGAAACCGCTTTGAACGCGTTCTCTTGAAGGTGAGCTATAAATAAAAATAGCGTAGAGCTTTGGCGGGCGGGGCGGCTCAAAGTGCAAGGAATTCCTTTTCACAAATCCCGTGCAGCCTCGATTCCCATCGAAGGTATATTTTCCCGCAGGTACCCAGTGTTTGGTAGACGGTTTAATCGAGTAAACTCTATTGTGGATTGTGGACAACAATGGATTACCGACCGCGATTTTGCGCTGTGTTTTTCAATAGATTTTCGAATCGAACAGCTGTCGTATTTAAATTCTATCAAAGCGAAAAAAATATACATTGAATTTTTTCAAAGTAAAACTGAAAGCGCAAACCTTGCACATCGGACCCGGAAAAAATCTATCCGGCTGAAATAAATTTTGCCAAACATATGTCTTATGTGGTTCGTTGATGAAACAGCCGAGTGAAAAGCACGCAGGAAATAACCATTTCTATTTAAAGTCCGTGTGTGATATACTCTGATTAACATCGAAACATGGAAATGTAAAAAATATATGCGTTTTTAAACAGAGTAACATTTCCGTATTCGCTTCACACAAATACGTCGATACGTGCGTTCGGATAACCAAGTTAGCTGTGAACGTTTGAATGCAAATACTAACTGGTATTGTGAATACGATTTATAAACTGAAATAACATTCCAATTTGTAGTACAATTGACCTATGATGCCGCAAATGTAGGTGGGACTAAAATGTAGTGCGTGGCATTAAATCACAATTTGAAAAAAGCGATAAGGCTCATATTTTTTGTTTTTGCTCGAGTAATTTAGAGAACGGCTTTTCTCTGAAAACTCTATCAATGACTAAAAACGTATCATGTAAATGTCATTCACACATTTAGCCATGGTTTATTTGGACTTTGTTTGACACTAATGGCTTCGCAATATCAGGTTGTCAATAACAAAAACTGAAGTTAGGGAGCAATCAGTCTTGGTCACCCATTCAAGGTCTGACAAAACGTGGCATTAAATATCAAACACTGCTTGCTTGCTTAGCACTGCTTAAACGTTTATTCGTGTTACAAGTAACATTTAGACTATTGATTTTTGTGTAAAACAGTAATTTGACGTTCTGAAGCTAAGAAACTAAAAAACATAACATTGATTAGGAATTTGACAATAATAAATAAATGAGGATGTTGGGAACCATTGTTCCACTTGGAAAATAATTTGAAGTGAAAAGCGTAGTAAAAGTTTTTATAATTAGTACATAGTGCTTTTACCTTAAGCAAACGTATCACTTTCCATCTGGTGAATGTCTCGTTACTAGACAACGATATCCTAGGTTAATAAAAAAGGCAGTAATCCACTGCCGCAATACATTTGTGTTTGCTTTTTGCACCTTAATGCCACGTAAAATGTTTAGTTTTCACTATTATTATAATTATTATCTATTAATTCCAGTCCACACACCACACATTACAAGACGCCTTTTATTAACACTTCATCTGCCTCGGCATCAGCTGTCATGAAGCCGTACTTTAACTACTTACCAGTACATACTTCCTACCTAAGCAATTCCTTCTCAGACATTATCAATACTTACCTAATTTATAACTCACCACAAACAATTTGTCTCAAAATACAGGACTTTAAATCTCGATCACTGGAATTAAAACCCTGTGCCGGTATTCCTAACAACTATAATGTACCTTCGTCTAGTTGTTCTCGATTCATTGATATTTACTCGAGAGCACTTAGTGTTAAGTCGTTTACATTCGCCAAATTGATCGGCAGTTTCCGCTTGCCACGCTGTCGTTTCTGGGGTTTGAAATACTTTGTCTTCATCTAATATGTGTCTGTTAGAATCATACCTTGATGTTTTTATAATTAGTCTTAGTATGTTTTCTTTTCATTGGCATTCTGTAATGGGAATGAATTGTCATGTCGTGTTGAACATCTATGGCAGTCGTCATAAGGTATTCATTGCCTTCCAACATCCTGACAACTGTTTTTACCATAGAATAATGTTTCCCTCAGGGTTGCGGAGGTCAAACGGCAGTCGCTCTATGTAATAACGGAAATTTTGCCGAATCTGGTTAAACGTTTAAGCAGACCCTGGGTCCTAAGCTTAAGTCAAGGGCAACCGATATAATACTAGGATATGATGAGGAATATGAATGAATTGTCGCCGTGCTTTCGTTTCTGGGGTTTGGAATGCATTGTCTTCTTTTGATATATTTCTGTTAGTATCATACTTTGATGTTTTATTGCTTATCGTTCCTATTCGTCTCGACATTCTTTATATTGTCATTATGTTATATGATTTTATATGAATGAATTGAAATAAAACGCTTTCGATTCTGAGGCTTAAAATGTTTTATCTTCTTCTAATATGAGTCTGTTTGAAGCATACTCTTGAAGTTTTTATTGCGTTATGTTTTAAATGTCGCATTAACATGTCAAATGACCGACAAATAATGTGTTTCGGACCGATGACGTTCAATGTGTCTTTATGTTCATATATTTGATAATGTAGAATAGCTTTTAATAATCTTATTATTATAATAACATATCTCATTAAATCAACAGTATACATGTCGTCGGTTCATTGGAAAATCTGAGCATTCCGCTTCTTTTTAAAAATATATTTTTATTTTATTTTATTGCTTTTGATACCGTGATTACTAAGCACGGAGCTTACATTTTTTAAGTAATTTATTGATTCAGGCGTTACTTTGCGGAAATGCGTTGTAAGCATGTGATGGATTAAAAATATCTTTGTAACAATTCCCGCGCAACTATAATTTCCCGAGAAATCGAGAAAAAATTTAACACGACACGTCTTTCGCTCTTACACGGGGCATCTTCAGGTAAGATAGGAGCCTCAGAACAACGATGTTTTCACGACCAACGCTGAAACAAGAGTCAATTTTATTTTAAATATCAACGACTTGCCCAACTAGAGATTTATCACATCAGCCTTATAAAGTCCACTGCTGAACATTAGCCTCCTCAATAGATTATTCCCAGTATATATCTGCCCATAATCACCACGCTGGTGGTAGCAGGCGGGTTGGTGATAGCAGTTGAAGCCAGTACGCAAGTGGACGTTGCCCATCATTCGGTAGGATTTCGATTTCGATTTCGATTTTCGACTCTTACGACTCCCGTGAGATGAGAGGGATGGCACTATTCTAGGCCGGTACCACCTGAACTTCTAATTGAATAACGACAAATGATTAAATACGTAATAAAAAGCATAAAATAATAGATTAATGATTGTAATAACAAAAAATCTACAGCAAAAAAAAGAGGATTCACCCGATCAATCAATTGGCTTGATCGATCTATGCATTGACCTTCATCTAAACATCGCTCTATCAATTGTTGTATATCTAATGATACAGCTTAAGTCAGTTAAATGACCTACGTGTATTACAATTCTATTCATATCACAGGCAGATTGTAAAATGCCTCGTTTTATAAAATTACCAGGCAGATTCTAAAAGTATTGTAAACATCTTTAATTTGACTGAAAGCAAGGGAATCCTTTTTTTTATATGAGACGTCATAATGACTACACCCCGCCTAATGGTAAGCAGTCGATGCAGTCCAAAAAATGAATGCTCTTGATATCGAGGAGTACGGACGGTAAAAAGCGCACTCGTGACGGCCTGCTAAAAAGCCGCTTCAGGCCCCGGGATTATAGAAGCTATAGCAGGGTACCTACTCACCTGCCTTGTAGCACGTAACATAGCTTGTTACGTTTACAACCTTCAAGTGAGTACGGCTCGTCCACGGTATTGCGTATCTAGCTGCGAGCTCCCACGCGCATACTGCGAACAGCCTTTGTGCTGCGATCTCCCTCGGAGCGGCTCGCAGCGCGCTCGTGCCTATGTACTCACTTAATACAAGTACCTACTTGAAAGAATTATTATTTATAAGCCCCAACCAATCTTGTGTACGTTCAGCTCCAACTATATAAGTCCTGTTTAATGTTATAGCAAGGTTTCTGCGAACCCCAAATGGGATACATGGTCGTGTGATCGAGAAAGTGGCTTCAACTAAACTGAACAAGTTAACTGGCTCTCATACTCTTTATTGCCAGAACACAATAAACCGTTATGGAATCACTTACGTATGAGTGAATTCCGATATAGATAAGTCGTGTCGAAAAACTAAACCCAACACGGGATTTGAACACACAGTTTATAGCAACTGTCCGGGAAGAAATTTCACAAGCTCAGCCCTTTAACCTACTGCAGAGCACGAGTCTCCTTTCACAAACCAAGAAATTAAAGCATACTCCACCATGCTGATCCACTGCGGATTCTCTAAGAAAAATGTGTGACATCCTAATGTTGGACTTTGTTAAGACCTATAAATGACCTTCGTGCCATACGAAGCACCGACTCGTTCGATTTTAATTCCCACACTGAAGGTCACTCATATAACGACTGGCCTTAATCAAAAATATCAAAATCAAAAATTATTTATTTAATAAACTATTTCATAGTACTTAAAAACGTCAAAATCAAATATAAATATAAAAAAACAATCGAAATATTATTGCACTGAAATCACGAAGCTAAGATTCACTTAAATGCAACAAATCAATTTAAAAACAAAAAATAATTAAGTATAAGTGTCTAAGTGAATCTAATTGCCAGTTCCGAGCCACCGCTCTGTGAGAAGAACTGGCAAGAAACTTGCTTATGCTATGCTTTTTTAAATTTATTCATTGGTTTGGTACTTGAATTACAATGATTTGAATTATATAGATCGTATGCGATTTGCTGACGTGATGCTTTCGTCACTCTTAGAAGCTTCCAGGAAAGGGTCAATTCAAATGACTACATACATAGACTAGTGTACTCCCATAGAAACACATTATCTAAGGTAGTTGCCTCAGGCGTACTGTATGATAGGGAGCTACATAATACATAAACCGTACAACCGTAAATAAGCGTAAAGAATACTGGTTCCGGTCTGTCAATTTCCTATGCATATTACGGTTAAAGACATTTTATTTTCTCAAAAGAGCAATATTAAGCACGTATGTTTATGTACGTTTATGTTTACTTAGTATTTATTAATGATTCTTATCTTGGAACTAAAATAATTAGTGTGATTATATATAGTGAATTATTATAAAAAATAACCTAAACTGTTTCACTAAATAAAACTTGATTGCGCACCAACAATATCGATTGAGCATCTATTCGGGAATTTTAAACTGAGTGAGTATTTGTCATGTGGCAGTATGGTTAGTTAGTTACTGCCGGCTTGACAATTTAATTTGAGAAAACGTTACATACAACCTTGTCGTACATATAAAATAATCTAGTTATTAATAATATTCTTTTATTTCCAGCAAAGTCAATAATACCAAAGAAAAAACCTACTTTCATGACGTTCAATTCGAAATGTCTTATAATAATCTAAAAAAATAAGTTCTGTTTCATAACTTCAAGACTTAAGGTTTTCACTTTTAAATTCATAATTTCTTTTTCGTCCTCGTGTATGAAAATGCAGAGCAAAGCAAAAAAGGTCGGAGCCTAGCGTAGCAGCACATAATGTACCGTTTTTGTGGAACTAATTTATGACGCGGGGTCGCGGTGTATGAAACGGGACGTATACGAATATGCACGTTTAATTTTACGGTCTTTTGTTAGCGGGAATAAGAGGCCAGTCTTTAATTATTAAAAAAATAATCTCTACCGTTCCACTTATAAATTATGTTATGAAAAACTCTGTAAACATTCACAAATGCTCATATTTCGATTGTTATCATGTGGAATCTCATTAAAACTCAGTGTTTTTTCTGTGTAGTTACCGCTACTGTTTTGGTAGATTAGAGTTAATTTTAGATTAGTATTAAGATTAAGAGCTTACTTCAGTCATACTCGCTTCATACATTGTATGGAAAAGATTTAAGGTAATAAATGTTAGTAGCATCTGGTAGTATTTTTAATTCTTTTTCCTTTGTTAAAGAGTAGTTCCTTTGAGATGATTAAATATAAAAATTAATCTAACAGGTATAAACAGAATCTTAATACTGAACTAGATATTTTTTGCAAGGATTATTTTTAAGTATATGAAAAACTTTTTAAAAATGATGGGGGTTTTTGGAACTGGACGTCCTAAATGTCTATCTGTGTGTTCGTTTAGTTTTATCAGAACCAATTGAGAGTCACACATTTTTAAACTATTTTATCCAAAATTTTATTGTCTACCTATACAAATTCGTTTTAATAAGTCCATAATTATTAAAAAAACAAATTACTACTAGAATATGAGTTGGTTTATTTTAACTTTAGTAGGTATATATTTAAAATTAGAGAATTATATTTAAAGTATGAATTAATTTTATACTAATAATATTTAACGTCGGCTTCGTCTGGTATCAGCGCGGATCCGGAAAGCATTAGAAACCGCTTTGAACGCGTTCTCTTGAAGGTGAGCTATAAATAAAAATAGCGTAGAGCTTTGGCGGGCGGGGCGGCTCAAAGTGCAAGGAATTCCTTTTCACAAATCCCGTGCAGCCTCGATTCCCATCGAAGGTATATTTTCCCGCAGGTACCCAGTGTTTGGTAGACGGTTTAATCGAGTAAACTCTATTGTGGATTGTGGACAACAATGGATTACCGACCGCGATTTTGCGCTGTGTTTTTCAATAGATTTTCGAATCGAACAGCTGTCGTATTTAAATTCTATCAAAGCGAAAAAATTATACATTGAATTTTTTCAAAGTAAAACTGAAAGTAGGCATATGAATTCGCAGTCATTTTCGAGCGCAAACCTTGCACATCGGACTCGGAAAAATCTATCCGGCTCAAATAAATTGAGCCAAACATCTGTCTTATGTGGTTCGTTGATGAACCAGCCGAGTGAAAAGCACGCAGGAAATAACCATTTCTATTTAAAGTCCGTGTGTGATATACTCTGATTAACATCGAAACATGGAAATGTAAAAAAATATATGCGCTTTCAAACAGAGTAACATTTCCGTATTCGCTTCACACAAATACGTCGATACGTGCGTTCGGATAACCAAGTTAGCTGTGAACGTTTGAATGCAAATACTAACTGGTATTGTGAATACGATTTATAAACTGAAATAACATTCCAATTTGTAGTACAATTGACCTATGATGCCGCAAATGTAGGTGGGACTAAAATGTAGTGCGTGGCATTAAATCACAATTTGAAAAAAGCGATAAGGCTCATATTTTTTGTTTTTGCTCGAGTAATTTAGAGAACGGCTTTTCTCTGAAAACTCTATCAATGACTAAAAACGTATCATGTAAATGTCATTCACACATTTAGCCATGGTTTATTTGGACTTTGTTTGACACTAATGGCATCGCAATATCAGGTTGTGAATAACAAAAACTGAAGTTAGGCAGCAATCAGTCTTGGTCACCCATTCAAGGTCTGACAAAACGTGGCATTAAATATCAAACACTGCTTGCTTGCTTAGCACTGCTTAAACGTTTATTCGTGTTACACGTAACATTTAGACTATTAATTTTTGTGTAAAACAGTAAGTTGACGTTCTGAAGCTAAGAAATTAAAAGACATAACATTGATTAGGAATTTGACAATAATAAAGAAATGAGGATGTTAGGAACCATTGTTCCACTTGGAACATAATTTGAAGTGAAAAGCGTAGTAAATGTTTTTATAATTAGTACATAGTGCTTTTACCTTAAGCAAACGTATCACTTTCCATCTGGTGAATGTCTCGTTACTAGGCAACGATATCCTAGGTTAATAAAAAAGGCAGTAATCCACTGCCGCAATACATTTGTGTTTGCTTTTTGTACCTTAATGCCACGTAAAATGTTTAGTTTTCACTATTATTATAATTATTATCTATTAATTCCAGTCCACACACCACACATTACAAGACGCCTTTTATCAACACTTCATCTGCCTCGGCATCAGCTGTCATGAAGCCGTACTTTAACTACTTACCAGTACATACTTCCTACCTAAGCAATTCCTTCTCAGACATTATCAATACTTACCTAATTTATAACTCACCACAAACAATTTGTCTCAAAATACAGGACTTTAAATCTCGATCACTGGAATTAAAACCCTGTGCCGGTATTCCTAACAACTATAATGTACCTTCGTCTAGTTGTTCTCGATTCATTGATATTTACTCGAGAGCACTTAGTGTTAAGTCGTTTACATTCGCCAAATTGATCGGCAGTTTCCGCTTGCCACGCTGTCGTTTCTGGGGTTTAAAATACTTTGTCTTCATCTGATATGTGTATGTTAGAATTATATCTTGATGTTTTTATAATAAGTATTCTCTTCATTTGCATTAATATGAATGAATTGTCATGTCGTGTTGACCATCTATGGCAGTCGTCATGAGGTATTCATAGCCTTCTAACATCCTGACAACTGTTTTAACCATAGAATAATGTTTCCCTCTGGGTTGCGGAGGTCAAACGGCAGTCGCTCTATGTAATAACGGAAATTTAGCCTAATCTGGTTAAACAAGTAAGCAGACCCTGGGTCCTAAGCTTAAGTCTAGGGCAACCGGGATAATGCTAGGATATGATGAGGAATATGAATGAATTGTCGCCACGCTGTCGTTTCTGGGGTTTGGAATGCATTGTCTTCTTTTGATATATTTCTGTTAGTATCATACTTTGATGTTTTATTGCTTATCGTTCCTATTCGTCTTGACATTCTTTATATTGTCATTATGTTATATGATTTTATATGAAACGCTGTCGATTCTGCGGCTTAAAATGTTTTATCTTCTTCTAATATAAGTCTGTTTGAAGCATACTCTTGATGTTATTCCTGCGTTATGTTTTAAATGTTGCATCAACATGTCAAATGACCGACAAATAATGTGTTTCGGACCGATGACATTCAATGTGTCTTTATGTTCATTTATTTGATAATGTAGAATAGCTTTTAATAATCTTATTATTATAATAACATATCTCATTAAATCAACAGTATACATGTCGTCGGTTCATTGGAAAATCTGAGCATCGCGAAAATATTTGCACTATTGCTAAAACTAGGAAGTTCCTAAGATTGATTTTCTAATTATACATGACATGTTAATGATCTTTACGAAAATCCCACTTCTTTTTGAATTAGCACGAATAACGGTGTAGCCTCGTAAGTTATGAATTACAGTCGGGGCTGCAATATGAATCCATTTTAAACGTAGATACTTTATAAAGAGTCATCCCTTATGGACTTTTCCCTTTCGTGTACCATTAAAAATCATAAAACGGGGAAAGTACACTACCGTTAAAAAGATTCAGGTAACATTTTTTTAAACAAATTATTGACAGTAACAGATACAACAATAAAAAATGTAGTAAGATACAGCTTCTTAAGTGAGAACTTGTAGTTGTTTAGTTCGTTAAATATGTCCGTTTTCCACGCGTGTAATAAATATACATACATATCCATTCCCCAAAAAGGGTATATTATATTACATTTCGCCAGTTGTATTTTTGGTTCCACGCTTGTTGGGAACTTTTACGTTTACCAGAGCCTCATCCAATAATCGGCAGGTGCATCACTTGCAAGTGAGGTTGGCTTGGGCTCCTAAGATGTTGGAAATATCCCTGTACACCCAATACAATACAATTTTTTTATTAAATTTATAATATTATTAGAATATATATTATAGAATTATTATCATCATCAACTAAAATAATTGTTTCATTCTAATGACTACTAATATGAGGGAATTTTTAACTATGATATAAACCTCTAATAGTATGTAATGTTTCAAGATATTAAAAAAACATTTGTAGTCGGTATTTTTCTTGTTGAAAAAGTAAGATTTTCCCCGTAAGAACTATTCATAACTCTGCTTAGCTTGAGAATAGAAAGCGTTTTATGTATGAATTCAAAAACACTAAAAATAATTCAAAGAACGTATACTGTTTATTTAATTTTTTCACATTTCCAGTAAGCAGCATCTTCTATATCTGCGTGATGAATTAGCATTCTTAAGACGCCGTAGCGCCCGGGGCTGCAAAAAGAAATTAATCTTACAGCAATATGGCCGTACTGAGACAACAAAGTAGCTAGAACCCACATAGTGACATTCACCAATATTTATTATCGCCAGTCGACCGGCGGCGTGGGATGCAATTATCCATGATATGATGGATAGATCGCGGTTGCTTCACTGGCGTATATTTTATGCTTGTATCAGAAACGTTGCTTTGTCGGGTGATCGTAAATAAGTAACATAAAAAATATTTAAGAAAAAATCGTTTCATATTCTTTCAAACAGCACAAAGAACATGTACTATTAAACTAATGTTCATTTTGCACGGGCCTCTCCAACCCAAGTCTTTTTCAAAATAAATTATGATTTTGTGTGGTTAGCACATTTAGCCAGTGTCAAGTAAAAGATATATGAATAATATATAATTCATAGTATATAGTAAATGAGAATGAGTGGTGACAAAAATGATAAACGAGATGCCCTCCCCCTAAACCCCTCGAGTCCTCAGTAAACATGTGGGACTATACTGAGATCTCACATGGACTTTTTAAGAGATTTTGAAAAGGATGTTGCTCTGTTTTGTTTTATTTACTAACTATTATGTACGTTACACACTTAATGGCAAATAATCCACCGTTATTACGAATTAATGTTCGAAATAGAAAAAGGAGTTAAACAACAAACACAGGATGCGGGAATGTCTACGACGACATATTGGAAGCCAATTAAGCGTCTTGCGAAAGGTAGACACGTGATCGTACTTTCTTAAGCCAAATACGAAACGAATACACGCATTTTGCAAACGCTCAAGTCTACTAAGAAGCTCCTTGGTAACATCCAGAAAGCACGCATCAGCATAATCTAAGATAGGAAAAACAAGTGTGTGTACAAGAAAAATTTTAGTAGCCTGGGGTAAGTATCCTTGCAAAAATTTAAGAAAATGTAAAGTGAAATACACTTTACGACTCATTTCATTAACTTGCGTACTCCAGGATAGGGTGGTATCTAAGTACATGCCCAAGTTTTTGACCACACTAGAGTACGGTATTAAAGTGCCGTTCAAAGACACAGAGGGCAGTTGCTGCAAGGATGTAGAGGATGTGAAGTGCCTGCTACCAATAATGATAGCCTTTTTTTTTTTTTTTTTTTTTTTTTTTTTTTTTTTTTTTTTTTTTTTTTTTTTTTGATGGAAAATCATCAAATGACCTTCTCCCGCTGTGGGTAGAGCGGGAGGGTGTGTCAGACTTCTACTGACTAAAAACCATCCGTGTTCCTTCTTGAGCCTGTAACACCAGGGCCGCGGTAACCCTTTCGAACAATCCCGCAACCCCGGCAGGCTTGGCTCCTATGGGGCCCCTCGGTGTGCTGACATCTCTTTGAGGCGCGCGTGGAACACGAACGCGCCATCGACGCGGCTTGTCGTCTATGGAAGACGGACGGGCGGCGAGTTACCCATTATTCGCCGCCCACAAGCCAGCGCCTACGGTGGCCGAGAGTCGTCTCGCGGCTCCCGACGTCTCGGGCGTCCACCGCGGCGGCTGGGACCGAGACGAGTGATGTTCTCCGTCTCTCGCTCTGCCGCCTCCTTTGCTAGCATGACTGCTTCGCAAAAGGAGGCGACGGCCCCCCATTCTCTCTCGCTCCGGACCATGGCCTCCACCAAGGCCGAACGCGAGAGATCGCCGCCGCCAATCGCCGCTACAAGGACACATCGGAGCTCTGCCCAAGCAGGGCAGACCGCGATGGTGTGCTCCACTGTATCCTCCGGCCGATCCTCACAATGGTGACACCCGGACGTTTCCTCCCGCCTGATTCTGTGCAGGAACCTACCGAAGCAGCCATGCCCGGTAAGGACCTGCGTCAGGCGGTAGGTGAGCGCGCCGTGGCGCCTCTCTAGCCACTCCTCAAAGAGGGGACTTACCGCCACTATCGTGGCGAGCCCTGCACGGGGTTGCAACAGTCGTTCTCTCCATGACGCCATGAGATCGCGCCGAAAGTCCATCCGCTGCGCATCGAGCTGCCGTGGCAGCGGAGTTTCTCCCCGACGTAGTATCTCCACACGCCACTCATAAAGGCGCGTGAGAACTATCGCCTCGAGATCCCATGGCGGCAATCCGGCAAGGAGACTCGCAGCCTCGCCGGAGATCGTGCGGTAGCCCCGGATCAGCCTTATGGCCACCACCCTTTGGGGCGCGTTCAGATACTGAGCTGAATAATGATAGCCTGAGATTTGTCAGCGTTCAAAGCAAGGCCATGCGCTACAGCCCACCCACTTATACGACAGTGGTACGTTCATTTAGTGCAGCTAAAGCTGAGGCAGCATTATCCACAGAAAAATTACTGTAAATTTGAAGGTCGCCTGCATAAAGATGAAAGCGGGAAGAGGAAATAACATTAGTGACAAAAAAAAACAGAAAAAAGAAGTGGAGATAGCACTCTACCCTGCGGCACGCCCGATGACACCTGACACCAATCCGAAAAAGAATCATCTTGACGAACACATTGCATGCGGCCTCGCAAATAGGAATCGAACCACGAAGCAGACTGATCGGAAATATTGATCGATTTTAAAAACAGCTAAGAGAATATCAATATCCACAGAATTAAAAGCACTGCTGAAATCTAACAGCACTAAGACAGTAAGTAACTTATTGTCCATACCCCAACGTATATTATCAGTGACATTGACTAGGGCAGTGACCGTACTGTGACCCGCACGAAATCCTGACTGAAAAGGGCTAATAAAACCATGCCTCAAAACATAAGATGACTACTGATACTTAGCTACCTGATAGGTAACGGAAACTGCGGCACATCCTTACCTTTGGATGTTTTGCATAAGAACGTTTCATGTAGAACATAATTGCTGAGAATCTCGATGTTAAGGAAATAGTACCTACTAAACATACGTAATCTTTTTATTTGATTTAATCGATACTGATGTGTAGAAAGCACAGTAGTTACGAATATAACCATTTTAATTAATGAACGTGAACCCTATCAAAGCTCAAGGCTTATATTTCACTTACCATGAAAAGTTTACGGTAATTATAGAAAAAAAAACAAATAGTTATTCAAAAAATATATAATAATTGCATGTTATCCTCGTTATTTTCGAAACACTCGTTACCAATGTTTTTGTATTTTTTTTCCTAGTAACTAGACAATTACACAACGTTGGTAGATATGCTCATAATGGGAAATATTTCTAGCCAATATTACAAGTTTAATATTATTAGAACGTAGTAATTTCCGGAATTATTCAGGTGTGAAGTGCACTTGTGTGGAACAGTCAAGTTGTCGTCTTGGGAATCTTGCTTCACTGACATTGGGGAGTATTAGATATTAAGAGCTTTTCGTAAGTACTTCCAATTACGCTGGGAATAAATAAATATATATTTCTGACAATTACACCAATTATTTAGTTCTAAGATAAGTATCATTAAGAACTTGTATTATGGATGCTAAACAACGGATAAACATACTTAAATACTTTTTTTTTGTAAATACATACTAAATATACATAGGAAAACACCCAGCCCAGAACAAATATTCATGTTCATGCACACAAAGATTTGTCCTGTGTGGGAATGAAAAATAATTTTCATTATGAATAGGTTACTCCGCCAATTCGCACAGGGTCCACGTGGTAGTATATGACCTGAATCTTCGTGACCTTGGTTCGTGGGAGGAGGTTCGCGCCCAGTAGTGGGACGTACAGAGCTGGCTCATGATGATTAGGTTCCGCAACATGTTTTATTTTTTTATTTGACTATTCAAAACAACATAACATTTTAATTAAACTTATTCTATCGCCAAACTTCATAATATTTTAATGGCGAATACAACACCTTTTTAAATACATAGTATGTTACTGATAAAATCACAAGCATAGTAATTAATCCTTCACAAGAGGTTGGGAATAGCCAGAATCAAAAACATCAATAAGGTATTAATGTGTTCTTTATAATGTTATTAAGACCGCCTTCTTGTACTAGAGTTTTCTGAACGGGAAGATCCAGATACAAATCTAACATTCGGCTGATGTATGGTAGAAATATTTAAGTGATATGCTATATAGCAACCCTCATTCTCAAGTCTGTCACAAAAAGGCGAGCTTTATGAGTGGCGACATTATTAGAAATTTCACGCAAAGTTCACTGACTCAGTTAATTGATGATTTCAAAATTAGGTAGTGTTAGAGTGCGCTTTAGTCGTATTCTCACAGGGTTTCGGATTAACATTCTACCAACAACAAGGTCATCTCCCACTGTCCCTTGTCGTAAGTAGAGAGTCCCTTGCCGTATAAAGAGAGCGGCATCAGTGTTCGAAGTTTTCAGGGCAAGCTCTAACGGAATTCTAGAAGTATTGTCGGACAGTTATCCTAAGTGTCCGTTTATGAGACATTTGACAAAAACTCATGTAATGTTATGTTACTTTTAAATTTGTAATTACAAAGACTTGTGCCTGTACAGTCTTTGTAATTTCGTTTACAATTGTACGGATTCATATCTGAAATAATATTATTAGCTTAAACAAAAATGAAGACTGAATGTTTAAAATGAGCTTTCCTGACTCGCTTATGATAATTGCTTTTACCTATGTATCTTTATTTAAACCTGTTTTACTTTTTAATGGACTGGTATCCAGACACAATGGAAATATTATTGTTTCATATTTCCTGACAGCATTCCGTTACCTCGCAGTTGAATGTAATTTTGAGAAAATTGTCTAAATGTTTGTTATGTTATTATAATGGCTTCAGTCTATCTATTGTTCTATATTTCGTTGTTATTAAAACAACAATGTGTGCATTCTAATTAAAACCAGTGTGTAAATGAGAACAACCACGCCGATTTATAGAGCCTAAAGGCATTTTGAGCCGACATATCCAGGAAAATATTATAATAATAAATTAATTTGCTACACATTTATAACTATTTGAGAGCACAGATAGTTCTGTGCATCTGTGCATCTGTGTGTTCTGTGTTACATTTCACAAAATAATTAAACAACAAAAACATGTCATAGCACAAATAATCTTAAAAACACACCCACTCGGAAATACTAATAATTAATTTGCACTCACTACATGAAGCTTTGTGTTAAGTTAAATATGTGTGCTAAAACTCTTAGGAAAACTCTAATCTCTCAATTGGTAGAGAGTTAATTGTCTATAATTAAAAAAACAGACGTTACATATTTTTAAAAAAATAAAGTGTTCTTACGTCCAAAATCTTGATATGTCGTAGTAAAATATTTGCACATTTTATTCCGACTCACACATTACTGAATTATTACCGATTTTCGTTTTTCAGAGATACATAAATTTAGGAGAGGTAATTTTATTCAACAGGGTCATCCTAGGCTGAATAATGATGGTCATGATAGTGTCGAAGGGGTTTGAACCCGGACATCTGGGATTTCAGTCGAACGCTCTTTCAGATAAGACGATCAAACATATAATTGAATGAATTTCGGCTTTGAAAATATAAAAGACGCAGTGCAAACAGTATAACCGTTCGTCTCACTGAAATCGTTCTATATATTTTTTGTACACATATTATATCGGCCTAAAGACAACATTATAGAAGTTAGGGATTTAAAAAAAAACGTTTTATAAGATATAGTGTATAGAGATCCTACCAAGACCTTCGGAGCTCAAGCCAACCTCACGTGCAAGTGGTGCACCCGCCGATGAACGAATGAGGCTCTGGCGTTCGCCAGTAAGTGCCCGGTAAGCGGCAATAGGCTCGCCACCTATAACATGGGACCAACTTTATAATTGGCGAAGTGTGGGTGTATAACATGCCTCTGCCGACTCCTTCGGGGAAATAGACGTGAATGTATGTATATTAATAGTGTGTATTAAACTAAACTCTATAAAGTACTATACTAAATAATATACTATAAAGTAATTACAAATTTTAAAGTGTAATACTCAATTTTGCAGTATATTGTATTTAAATTTTTACGACTTTGGTACCATCGCATTGTTAAATATTCTGACGCCGAACAGTAGAGGCTTACGCAGTGTACTGCTTTGTGGTTTAAGGATAGCGAAATTGCTGGGCGTATGGGCAGTACTAACTAATGTCTTAAAGTGACGAGGGTAGAGCATTGCGGGATTTAAATGACGCTCTACTAAATATTGGTAGGTGTGTTCCTTACCATCAATAACTAAGCAATGTGTCGTACGTGTCATCACTTATTATGTATTGTAGGGTAATAAAAAGAGGTTTGTCTCCAACGTATTATTATTGTATAAGCGAACAAAGAATTTTAACAATAATGAATCTTAATTACCTACTTACTTACAAATAAAAGATTGTTTTCAACTGTGGGCTCATTCTCCAGCCTCTAACTTTACTTGGTATATCAAAAAATAAGTGATACTATACTACTATAAAGCATACCGGTTTCGATTATCGCTCTGGCTAAAACGGACAAGTTGTTTTTTTTTTTTTTAGTAAATTTTATTAGTATGAAGCAGTAAATGAAAATCCAATAACGTAGGAATTCTAGTAGTTTTAAAAATATTATGATTAGTCTAGACGGATAGAATTTCACAGGCCTACAAAAATAAGGACTAGGCTGTCAAGAGTTAAATTATTTCTAAACTATAGAAGAAAGAGATTTAAAATAATAATGTGTCATGGCAAATATTATATCATTTGTTTGTAAGAAAATTATTATTGCGGGACTTTGTTTTGCAAAATGCATTTACGCACTGCCTTCTGGCCGAAAGGGGACTGAAAGGGGGAGTGGGACTCACCACCAGATGACGCGACCGCCAGCAGTAATATCAACTAAAAATCTTCCGACGACGCCCGCCGTTTATTGACAGCATTGGACCCCTGCCCCCGCCGCCTAAGACCCTCCCCGGTAGTCAATACTAAGGGCACCCAGAGTCACTGACCTCTGAGTGATACTTATGCCCCATAGTGAAGTACTCAGTCCCCCCCACTACGTTAAAGTGAAGACCAGTCCGGGGGGGAGGTCAGTCAGACTATCTTGTGCTTTTCAAATTATTGTAATAAATTTTATATGTACTAGACTTGTCTCTAAATATAATTGTACTACGGTATCATTGTTACTCCTCATGGGAAGGGTCACCAGCGTCTCCAATAACCTGATCAGAGATGTATTTTGCTGATTCAGTCGTTTACGACATGCTCTGTCAGGTTTTAAATAATCTTGTTGGATGAATTATTATTGATAATAGCTTCCCCCGTGGCTCGAATGGAGTTCGGTATTGAATCACAATAAATCTTTTTTCCCGAGGGAATTAAGTATTTTTCCGCTACAAATAGAATCCTATGTGTCCAAGTAAGTAAACGCTATTACTAATGACGTTTTAATTTCGTGTCGCTTTAAGGACGCCGTAGACTAGGAATTGAGCGTTTGGCTTAAAGAGTGCGTCACGCCAGTTGGCATTGAGATCAAACCTCGATTACGCTTAAGCTTATAACGAGGGAAGTTAAAATATGATTATCACCTGGTAAATAACCTTGTTCATAACAATCATCTTTTTTAAACAGTTACAACTTTAGTATTGCGTTTTTACATAGAAATTTTGCACTACAATATTTAAATCAAAACTAGTTTTAGGCATGTATTTTTATCATCTCAGCTATCAGGAAGATGTTAAGTGCTCGGGTCTCCCCTTACATTTTATGGTAAGAGATTCCATCTCTACGCAGGTTCTTGTAATTTGCTTTATATGAACGACTACCTAAAAGATTTTAAAAGAATAAAAAACAATCATATATTCAGTGAATCCACAATTTATTTATCTACTAACAAATACTTCAGCGTGTCAAGTATGATACAAAATAAAATGAAATTATTCAATCGTCGTTGTTTTTTAATAATCGCGGGTAGAATGAAACACCCCAATCTTCTACCAATAGAAAGTAGATTATGGCATTGTACACTCTAAATGTATTTATTATCGACAAAACGCGCTCCCGAGCTGAAGAAATTAAAAGCATTACGCCCTAACAGTGGGAACCGTGTGATTATTTATTTATGTATGACTTGCAAGTCTATTGGAACCTCTTTGCAAATTTATTTTTAAACTGAAATAAATAATAATATTTAGTTGTTTATATTAAGATTTTTTTGACAACATATTTTTGCTTCTATTTATAACTAACAATTATCAATCGCATCAATCAATCAGGCAATCGCCGTCTACATTGGTGTATGTGCAAAATTGTAATTATTTTATTTATATAATTAGTTGTAATTAGTATAAAAGAGACTGTGACCCACAGACAAACCAGTCAAACGGTTTTGTGGGATATGTTTTTATGTAAATTGCATTATTTAAAGGAAATAAACGTTTTATCTATCTACTGCTGAACGTAGGTCTCCCCGAAGAGCGCCAAACATCTTGGTTCTCTGTCTCCATTCCAACGGCCATCAGATATGACCTCCACTTCCATAATTGCTTATTGTCATGAATAATTAAATAACAGTGCTAAATACTTTACCCACCCTCTCATCTCACGGTGAGTTGTAAGAGTCGACGAAGAGAAATCCTACCGGATGATGGGCAGCAGCGTCATTCTGCTTGAACTGCGATCACTAACTCGACTGCCCAGCGTGGTAATTAAGGGCAAATACCCCCAATATAATATAATCTATTGTTCAGCAGTGGACTTCATAAGGCTGATATGATGAAGTACTCTATCTTTAAAGGCTATTGTCATCATCATCTCAGCCCATTCTCATTGTAATTTATTAATTCAGTAAATTGTAATGTTTTCTTGATTTATGGCTGCTAGAAACATAAAATAGTAGTTCATTAAGTTTAGATTATTCAAAATGTTACTGATATATATTATAAAATGTATCAAATTATATCATATCTAACCAAACAGCTTTATCTAAGCTATACTGTATCCTGAAAAAAGACTGTTAGGGCAGTTTTTCATATAATGAACGAGTTTTTAATGAATAAATGCTGTTTTGTATGATCAATTAACCACAACAAAACGAGAAAGATAACTGCATCGTTGATTCTGTGATGGCGTAACGCTTTTAAAGAGCTTTGCCTTCTTACGAGTGTAAATACTTCAGTTAATTCAACTCGTTGATTTGCTACTGTTGATTTTGATATTGAAAGCAGTATTTTTGTATTTTCAAATAAGATTCAGATTGGATTTCAACGAGTGTTGGTAAAGAAAAGCTATTTAAGCGGATGATAGACATATGTAAGCTATCTATTTTAAAAATATCGTTTAGGTGTAGTTCTGTGCTTTGATCGATTTGTTTGGTAGAAGATGCCCAGATATCATACGCTAACGAAAAATGATATGAAATTTTACTATTGCGGTATCCAACCCTAAACTAAATTGAGCTTGTGCTATATGTCAAACTGCCAGACCTAAACAAATAAATAAACGTATTGCACCAATATTTTTTCTACATGGAAATCGAACCTCTGATGAAAATAATTGATATACTCGTACAGACCTCCGTGCCATGCCCATCATCAAATTATCAATTAATAAAAATAAAATATTCCTAAAAATAATTATAGAAAAGGGTAATGAAGTTTAAACGTATAGGCATCCTACCAAGACCTAAGGAGCCCAAGCCAACCTCACCTGCAAGTGGTGCACCTACCGATCAACGGACAAGGCTCTGGCGAACAGAGAAGTGCCCGGTAAGCGGCAATAGGCTCGCCACCTATTTCGTGGGACCAACTATATAATTGGCGAAGTGTGGGCGTATAATATGCCTCTACCTACCCCTTCGGGGAAACAGGCGTGAATGTATGTATGTACGTATGTAAGTTTAAACGTTTAAATTCACCTGAAAGTGAATGAAGATCGTTAGTTTTATATCTAGTGGTGACGACTCTTTTATACTTGACAAGGATTCCTTGGTTTTTCGAAAACCGCTGCGGCAGCCGGATATCAAAATTTGTAATGTGTAATTTAGGTTGATTATTTATTTAGTACAAATACAGAAATTAAAAAAGAAAATGCACTGGCAATATAGGAATATTGCGAAAACAGCATACGGTGTAGTAGGTTCAGAATAAATATTTTTCTTTCTAATAGCATCTCGCTGCTTTTTCTCTTTCAACATTATGTTTAGCTTCCGGCTGTAGTTCGTTTACCCTCAGTTGTAATAAGTTTATCGCAAAAATGGAATCGCCCAGTCTATTTATTCTTTGTCAATGAACCATTTTCCCCTTTGCCCGAATTCTTATTAGATTCATATAAAGCTACTTGTAGATGTGGTGGGCTTTTCTCGTTGTTGTTATTCAGTTACGGAAGGGACGCACGAAACAAAACTTGACTTAATTGTTACTCGTTGCTTTATTATGTTATTGTTGTTTCTAAATGTGTTACGGGGCAACTTAAATGAATGCTAGGAAGTGGTCACTAACTTTTCTTTGCGAATGTACTCTTTTGTTTCGTTGTTTATAAGTGTTTTCGTCCCTAAAGACTTACAACTTGGTAGATTGAATATCCTAGTTGTGAGTTGTATCAAAATTTATAATATAGATATAATTATTTAAATTGTAATTCCATTTAGAGCACATTTTAATTTTTTAATACGTGTTAGTGGTTTTTAACTCCCTTTGTAGTTGTGTTTATTAACATTTTTATTTTGACGACTGATATGGCGTGGAGGTCTATATACCAGCACTTCGCTCCTGAGGTGGTGGGTTCGATTCCAGGTCTGGGTGTTTATTATGTATGTATATATGTAAAAAAAAGTATCAAATTATGTTTATCGTTATTAATTATCCATAACACAAGTTCCTAATGATACTTATCTTGGTGAATAGAAATAGTTGGTATAATTTTTTATTTTGTATTTTTATCATAATTTATCGTGAGCTATTATTGCTATATTTCATGGCTTACAGTTATCTGCTTTTGTCTTCGGAAATATCAGCACATAATATTTAAACACTGCGAAAGTACTACTAAATAAGTATAAGAAATACAAATAATTTGACATTGTACTTAAGCTTTGTACGTTACTAATATGAATCACAAGTTAGTAAGAACACAAGCGATGCTATAACACCTGGTCGGTAGGTTGTATGTTATGTGTAATTTTATGTAGACAATTCTTTTCGATAGGGATTGTACCTATATTATTTAGACACACTAAATACATCGAGAGAGAAAGACACTCATAATCTGTTAACAGCGGCACACTTTTTCACAAAAGTTGTCTCCGTCTCTAATCCAATACGCTCAGTGTAATTGAACAGATCCGACTGGATCTAGTGACTGGTCTGGGCCGATACACTACGTGTCGAATCATCTGTAGTCTGAAAAAGTCCTAATGTAGTCGATTCCCTCCACCCGGCTAGTTATCCTTTTACAAAGAATCGAAAAAGAAAATATCTAACGTCTCTAAACGAATGCCAGTAACAAAAAGCGTCCAGGCGTACTTGAACGTGCCAAAGGTTTCAATTGTATTACGAGTTGTGTCTCTATTACTGTATTTACAGGGAAATAATACAAATTCCGATCAGACTCGCGCATGGCGTACAAAAGATAATATTTTAATGACTTCTTCCTAGCCAGATTTAATGATTACAGTTACTTTGTCCCTTTTAAATAGTTGTAGCAGATATAGGATGGTGTTCAAAACTGTATTGTAAACATTCTAAGTAAACAACTGACATATTAGTTCATAAGTTTGACAATAGATGATAGAGAACGTTGTTAGATCGCGCAAGCGGTTATTGGTTTCGGACTGATATAGGTCCGGCAGTTATATCTCTTCCTGGCCTTTTTAATGAATACCAAGGTTTTTTCAGATGGGATGTTACAAGACTGTTCGAAAGGGTTATCGCGTCCCGGGAACATAACGGGCTCAAGAAGGAACATGGATGGTTTTAGCCACCCACAGCTAGAGAGACATTTCATGATTTTCCATCTGAAAATAAGGGTATTATATTTATGGGCTTCATATTATGTATGTCTAAACATAGGTAAATTTTCCCCATAAATGTATTATAATATAATCAACAACATGCGAAGTTTCATTTTCCCCGACAATTTACTGGGGTTTAATTGCTTGTTGAACGCAATATCTACTTAAATGTAATATGTGTGATGAGGGCCATTATTCTATGCAGATATTGGATTTTGATAAATTAATTGAGGCATCGTTAATTGCTTTTGAGAATTATATTGCAGTAGGATTGTTTTAGAGCTTACAAGCTTTAAAAAAATATTAATTAATATATATTTTGCGTGAAGCATATTAATGTTAAGCTTTTAATATAAACTTATTTTAATAAATATAAATAAATAAAAGCTATGTATTTTTAGACATGACATATTCTCATATATGATGTCCTTTCGAATTTCACTTTTTTTAAAGTCTTTATTGCGGGACTGATTGAAAGGGTTACCTCAGCCCCAGGACATAGCAGGCTAATGAAGGCACATGGATGGTTTTTAGTCAATAAAAGTCTGACACACCCTCCTGCTCCACTTTACAGCGGGAGACGGTCATGCGACGAGTTTTTAACCGCAAAGAAGAACCCTTATACTTTCGGAAAAGCTCGTAGCTCCGCGATGCTCGATGGTCGGTAATGATCACCGAAGTACAGCAGAGTTTACAGAGGTCAGTCCTTGGATGGGTGACCGTTTGTGTGGCATTTGATACCGAGCGCTTCCGTGCTTCGAAAGGCACGTTAAGTCGTTGGTCCTTGTTATCACTAAATGTGGTAGTCGTTAAGCCATGTTAGAGGCCTAATTGGGCAGCTTGACGCCATACACCTGCCTTCGCCAATCCGCACTGGGTCAGAATGGTGGAGTATGACCCAATACCCTCGCACCTTGGTATGTGAGAAGAGGCTCGTGCTCAGTAGTGGGACGTTAATGGGCTGAGATGATGATGATTCTTTCTGATGGTGACGACTAGTCGAGTAGTGATAGTGATGATATCATAGCAAAGAGTAAGTATATCGTCTTCTCTTCTACTAAACGTGCCCGACAGGGTCTACAAACATCTGTAATATTGATATTCAACGTAACAAAACATTTGTTTGTGGAAATTACAAAAGTATTAAGTATTTACTGGTGACGTGGAGGGCAGTATACCAGAAGTAGTTAGCTGGTTTTCCCTACAGAAAAAATATTTGTGAGCATAAATTTGGGTTTTCTCTACTTATTGTAAGTGTCTGTTTATAAAAAAAATTATGATAAAATTATTTTGCATTATCTATGTAAAACCGCAACGCCCGTTTAAGAAAAGAAATTTAACTTCAGTCTTTGCTTGACCATAGACTATGCAAATTGCAAACTACTTTTAAACGTGTACTAACTTAAGTTTAGTTATATAATAGCCTTTTAACCCATCCTCGGTTAATGGGGCTCAGACCGTTTCCTTGCAGCCTGTACAACTTTCATTCTGCATTCCGCATTTATTTTACATACTTATATTATTAATCCCTATCAAAATTATTTCATCACTAAGTGCAGTTTGTGTACAACTTTCATTCGAGTACTCTTCAAGCGATCGTAGGTCCGCAGTAATAGGTGGTTCATTATGTCAGTTTTATAAATGCCACTGTTAATCATTGGCCTCCTCAATAGATTAAAATTCTATTGGCGGTATTTGCCCATAATCACCACGCTGGGCAGGCGGGTTGGTGATCGCAGGTTTAGCCAGAACGCATAATAACGCTGCTGTGCTGCCCATGCCATCATTCGGTAGGATTTCTCTTATCAGCAGTTTGGAAAATTCTAACAGCAATTCGGAACACACCTGCTTTCGCGAATCCGCACCAGATCAATAGGAGATAATGATGACTCTTTTATGGACTAGCTTCCACTCGCTTTGTCTTTTTGATCTTTAGGTTATTGGTCACCTTATTGGTGGCATGCCTGCGGCTTTTTGGGATTTAAGATATTTTTGTACAAAATTTAATACGCCTTAGCGAAATATGCGGAAAACTTATTTTAATATTAAGTAAGATGTAAGTAATTGTGACTTACAATGTATTGAAAATAAATACGTAGGCACTGAGCACCAATGTGTATTTATTTAAATTTTCACAAAGTGCCCGGAATATAGCAAGCGTAAAAATTGTGTTTACATTAAAGTCGTACTACTGTTATTGGCACAATTTAGCGAGATATAAATCGGGATTATTAATCCTGGTTATCGTCAATAAATTTGACTAATTTCAGCTAATTCCTTTGAGCCGTTGATGCGTTATAGTGAAACTAATAACTAAAATAAGCATACATATAGTTATTAAATTTATAATAGGTACTAGTGGGACCACTGTAGGTATGATAATATTAAGAGTGCAGTAATTTCGTATCTATACTAATATTATAAAGAGGAAAGATTTGTTTGTTTGTTTGTTTGTAATGAATAGGCTCCGAAACTACTGGAGCGATTTCAAAAATTCTTTCACCTTTTTAAAGCTACATTATCCCCGAGTAACATAGGCTATATTATATTTTTTTAAAAAATTGGGATCCTTACTAAAAATCCAATAATGTAACCCAAGGTGTAAAAAAATGACCTGAAAAATTCCTTACATAGCGTGCGCAGCGAAAACTATTGTCAATGTAATCTATACTAATATTATAAAGAGGAAAGATTTGTATTTTTGTATGTAACGAATAAACTCAAAAATTACTGATATTATATACCGATATTAATAACTCTTTTTTCATTAGAAAGCTACATTATCACTGAGTAACATAGGCTATATTTTAATTTTAAAAAAAAATAGGGTTCCGTAAAATATTTGGGTTTTTCGGACACAAAGTGTAAAAAATCAACCAGAACAGTTGCGTACGCTGCCTAAACTATAAAATATAGAACCACAAAATGTATGAATGAATTAAAGATCTTATACCACCTACTAAAAAGTCCGCGACACACTATACCTATATATGTCGAGTGAGGCACAACAACCCTTTTTTTATTTAAAAATCTTGATTTTTTTTGTACTATATTTATACGCATTTATTTTACTTACTTATATTATTAATCCCTATCAAACTTATTTCATCACTAAGTGCAGTTTGTGTAGATAATATTTGGTCTTGGAATGATCAAAATTAGACGTTTTGTTTTGAAGTTATGGCGAACTTAAATTATTCCGATTTCTGCTGCACGGCGCCCTATCACGGGTCGGGGCTCCCGACCATCAGTTTATTTTGTCACCTAAAAATAATTTTATGTCAAATGTTGTTTATGGGGAAGATTTACAGTAATCGCTTTAGTTATATATTCCAAAACAACAGGTTTCTCTCCGGGACTGCCGGTAAGAGTAAAAACTAAGTTTTAATTAGATTTAAATATTTTCATCATTAACAACATCAACATCCACATAAAGACAATCTATGCAGCCTGCGGATAATGACTGCGTCGTCGATGTTAGTGTAGTAGGCATTTTACAGCGGTAGCCGACATCCACGCGGGCGGAGCCGCGGGCGACTGCTAGTCTTTTATAAATCTGGCTTTAAACAGATAGTGGGTTCCTCGCGCCACAATTAAGTGGTGCTTCTATATTTGAGTGTATTCAACTTGAAGGCTTCTACTTTGATGTCTTGAATTGATATCTTTCGGAGAAAATTCACTTAAAAAAATCACGTTTTAATTACCACATCCTATCTTATGGTAAGTAGTCAATGCAGCCTACTCAAATTGAGATCGCTTTCCGCCTTGGAACAATCACGGTAGCAAGCATCCTACCCACTCACGATGGCCTGCATGCACAGCCGCTTAAAACCCGAGACTAGAAAAAAAAGTTTTAGGTTAAATAAACAACCTGCCAGTAAAAATATTTTCTTAATATTTTAATTTCAGAATTATATAATTATTTAGCTTATTACTTGCACTTAAAAATGTAAGTGAAAATGTTTCGTAGAATCTGTTAAAAGCGATTTCTTTCCTCGTCCATTAGTATATCAAAGGTACACTTTTGGGACGTAATGTTACTGAAATTAGCAGCTCCGGTACTTGGCTGCAAATTCCCCTTAGCTACTCCGAACACGTATACGCCTCAAACGAATTGTAATAGAGAATCCCCCAATTTGAGGTAACTCGTAATCGTTGGCTGACCCATTAAAACTTTAGCAACTCACTAAAAACGTTAAGCTCTTTAAGGGCATATTCAGATGTATTTATTTTAAGTAGTTAAAACTGCAGTATACTTTACGATGGACTTGTTTGAGAGCATGGTTTGGTGTTTAAAAAGACTTGTCTGAACTAGGTCTTGACTTTTAAAATACACGGCTTCTTAATCCACTATTTTAACACCTAGCTTAACTGTAAGTTTTGAAAAACTATCTGTCAGATAATTTGCTTTCGAACAAAACTTCGGTAAAGAAAGGAATTCGAGACCTTGCGAAGTCTACAAATAAAATAGATTTTCGATGTATTTTAGTATGGGCTCTTGTGTCCTGTCGTCCTGCTTGTGTGAATTTCACGGCTTTCATGGGTTCTTGTCAAATTATTTTTTATGTTTCCCAAAGGCTTGAGTATATAGCGTGCCTTTCAACAGCGTAAAACGCAGCGATGGTCACGTGCCATCCTGTCTGACGGCTTACCACGACTGTCTTGACGGGGAAGCCAACAGCAGAAAATAGTTATTAATGTAGAAGGACCGAGTACCTTCTCTAAAGTTCGGCCGGTTTTTTGCTGCCGACTATTTGCAAAATACAGCAATGAAGTCTGGGAAGCTACGGCCTCTGCTAGTGAGGACGAAGATTAAAAGGGACTGCGAATGCATACAGATTGAACACAATTATTTACAACTTTGGAAAAATACCCCAAGAAAAAGGTTACAAGTATACATGATAAACTATATGTTAACTAAATATTATTTTGATTGAGCTTTAATACAATAATGCTATATCTAATACAATTCTATTGCTTAAGCTTAAGTGTATCTAATCACCATTATTGATGAGATTATTTGAAGTGCTCTGAATTGATATTTGATTCCAACGCGTTAGCAATTTTCATTGAAACATGTCAATAATTTTCTATCAAATACGAACTTACGTTTGAAATAGCCAGCGTGAGACTGTCATTTCATTAATCATCTAATGAAATTTGTACCACAATAAGGCCGGCTAATTTTGGGTTATATGTCATTAAGCGAATGAGCGTCAGAGCAGATCAAGAAGAGGGCAGTGAAGAAGACTTTTCATTGATAGATTGAAAATTATTGAAGAATGAACTTATATCATTCGGAATAAAGGGACTCACACTGGTTCCAGACTGACTTGTCAATAATAAAGTCCAATCTGCATGTATTCGCAGTCCTTTTTAATCTTCGTCCTCACTAGCAGAGGCTGTAGCCTCCCAGACTTCCTTGCTGTCTTTTGCAAATAGTCGGCAGCAAAAAGCCACACGAACATCAGAGAAGGAACTGTTTTCTGCTGTTGGCTTCTTCAAAATGTCTGACAATTTATTGCATGGAAAAAGTCTTACCCATGTAGATCCGGCACCTCATCCTCAAAGAGGCGCACAAGTATGACAAACAACCTCACTGTCACATTGCTGTAGAAAGAAGCCTTACATCAGTAAATGTAACAAATAGTGTTACTATCAGTCAACAAGACCGTAGTCATTTAAAAAAAATAACTTCATTTAATTAAACAGGATATGTAAAATTGTATAAGTGGTTTCATATCTGTGGTTCAAGAGGGAATAAATCATTTTTTTTCTTGTTTTACGTCGGTAACAAAATGCATTGACGCACTGCCTTCCGGCCAAAGGGGGACCGAAAGGGGGTGTGAGACTCAGTACCGGCAGACGCGACTGCCAGCAGTAATATCCACTAAAAATCATCCGACGACGCCCGCCGCTTGTCGCCGCCCTCCTACCTCCTTGTGCGACCATAGCGTGTGTGGCCGTCTTCTCGGAGGGTCCATGGTCCCTTCCAAGACCTTTCTGGCGCTGCTTGACGGGCCCTCCTGGCCCGCCCGCTGCGCCCTCCACAGGTCCCTCTTAGTTTCCCCCTCAGTAATCAGTACTAAGGGCACCAAGAGTCGCCAATCTCTAGGTGTTACCTTTTCCCGGCCTCCAGGAGGTACTCAGCCCCCCCACCACGCAAAGGTAGCTATCTGTCCGGGGGGAGGAGGGAATAAATAAAACGTCTATAGAACACTTAACCGATGCGTTATGAACGTTTGATAAAAAAAATCGTGTAATAAACTTTTTTTATATGTTTTACTAAGCTACGACTAAAATTACGACACGACTGGTATACATTTCAGCATACATCCTTATCATATCACCCTAACTGCGTGCAATTTTAACGTATAAATTATTGTAATAGGCGCATCAAACGGCTATTAGAGTGATGTGTTACCTAACTCGGTGCAAATTATGGAATAAATGAGGAAAGCGCAGATGTGACAGCTGTAACACACGGAAATTACACAGAACTCGACCGAATGACATCGTATTAGCAATGATTATTTGTCGTACGCGTGTTGATGCAACTTCACCAAGTAATTAATGCCTACCGTTTCTTTCTGGGCACATTTAATTAACGGTTTTAATTTGATTTGATATATAATCATCGTTAATCGGCAACTGGTCAACGTTTTTTTTTTACTATGGTTGGTCGTAGTGACCAAAACCTGATGGTAAGCAGTCAATTCAGTCCAAAAATGAGAGCGCTCCTTAACGAGGAGTAAGCACTGTTACTAACGAATCCTCTCATGACGGCCAATGCTCTTAATCCACATTATAATACTAAAATATTATACATAACATATAATTATTACACAGAGAAAACTTTCCAAATCTTTTTACAGCCATTTTTATAAACTGTGATCATTTTTATTAACAATGCATTTTCAGAATTTTGATTGTTGAATTACGGACTAAACATGTAATTTTTCAAATGTAAAAAATATATATATATGTTTGGCCTAATTGTATAAATAAAACCGAACTGTATAGCAAATCTAAGTAATACATTGCTTAATATTAGTACCGTATGAACAAAACAATCTGAGCATTGAATTTTCAATGTATGCAAAGTTCCCAGTGCATATTATGTTACAAGAGTAACAAGGGCTCTGGTCTGTGCGATTGGGTTGCTCCATTAGTGCCACTTATCGGATACATCCGCTTAATAAACATTGGTCAGTGAGATTTAGTAATAGGTTAGAGGAAGATCCCATTAAACATACAATTTCGTAATTTTCGTCGAACAGTGTGCTTGCAGACATTATTGTTACATCAAAACTTTGTGTTGTTTTTTTAAAAACACATTTTAAAAATTTTCTTTATGCTTATCAAACTTTCATGATTCGTAACTTTACATAAATTTAGACGATTAACTGTTGACAAAAAAATACCAGAATATGAACGAAAAAAAAACGCTGTTGATTTAAAAATAAATTAAAATGAATCAATTGTTTTTTTTTAATCGATAGACAATTGTTTTTTAACTTCTGGGTATTATAAAATTACAAAAACTAATGCCACTAATCGGATACATTCAGATTATAAATATTGGTCAAAGAGGTTTGGTAAAGTATAAGAAGAAGATTAATATCCCATTAGATAGATCCCATAAAACATATCGATTTCGTCATTAATGAATCTTTGCGTTGCGATATGATATTTACATGTCTACATCTACAGTACAGCGTTAATTATATTCATGATGCTGCTGAAATATACGACTTTTATATAAAGTGTGATTTAGAAAAAGGTTAGAGTTTTTTTTTTTATTTTTTAAATATTCTCTTACAATCACACCAATCCTTTAGTGCCAAGATAAGTATCACTAAGAACTTGTGTTATGGGTACTAAAGAACGGATAAACATACTTAAATACTTTTTTTTTTGTAAATACATACTTAAACACCCAGACCAGAACAAATATTCATGTTCATGCACACAAAGATTTGTCCTGTGTGGGAATCGAACCCACGACCTCTGGAGTGAAGTGCAGGTATACTTACCTCCACGCCAAATCGGTCGTCAAGATTACATTTAAATAAAAATATTTTTCTAGCAATTACACCAAATGTTTAGTTCCAAGATAAGATAATCATTAAGAATAAACATACCGATGTTCTCATACATGAATATTTGTGTTGTAACCACGTTTTGATACTACAGCGTTTTACAGATTTATGATACTGCGACATATATGACATTCTAATACTTCAATTTCTTTTTGTGAACCTTATTGTTTAATATAATATTTAAAAACTGTAATATATAACATTGCATTATTTAATACGCTAACCAAACATTTATAATACCTAACGAAAAAGTAACTTTAGATTATTTATTATTGACGGTACTGTTGACTATAAAATAACAAAACATGATAAAAAAAAGATATTATTGCAAAAAAAACTTTCTTACTTTTTTAATTCGGTGGAATAACTTATAAACTCCTTAAATACTTAAAACTAAATAATTGTCTATTCAACTAAATACAGATACAAAATTACTTATACGATAAGGTAAGCTACCAATTCTTTTAAAACATGCCAACAGTATAATATAGTAAATACAAAGTTGAGTTAAAGTTTATAGTATGCAAATATATTCATGGAATAATAATATTACGAGAATACTCCGTCCCGTTTGAATTCAAAGGGATTATTCAAAAAAATACACTCTTTTCGTTATATTTTATTTTAATTTATGGATTGCAAAAATGTACATTTGAGAAGTCGAAGAGTCAATTATCTTAGTCGGCGGTAGTAGGGATTCTTTGGGATTTCGAGTAGCATACAAGAAAATAATGATGGAAAGAAAGGTACAGACAACAAAAGGTTGCAAGGTTCGTTATATCTCAATTCCTCTCTCAACTTTCATTGAGTTGAAGTCGGTCAACATCAAAATATATATTTCTTTGACATATTGTTATTATTTTCTATTAAAGTTTTATACATTTTGAGCTTTAGGTTACTCTCTTGTACTTGTACTTCCTATTGAATATTAAAACTTTTTATCAAAAATGTGAAGTTGTTTCATTTATCAAGGTCTAAAACAAATTGTCTATTGCCGTGCCGTGTGGTGCCCGCCAAGAATAGTAACACTCCCTTTCATCTCATGGGGAGTCGTAACAGTCGACGAAGAGAAATCCAACCGGATGAAGGGCAGCAGCGTCATCCTGCATACTCGATAAAACTGCGATCCCCAACCCGCCTGCCCAGCGTGGTAATTATGAGCAAATACCCCCAATATAATATAATCTATTGGCTAATGATCAGCAGTGGACTTTATAACGCTAATATGAAAAGAATAAAACCTCTGAAGGATCTCCAATTATTTAACGACGTCTAATAATACCTGCTGCGGTTTTTATTGACTTATTTAAACTTTAAATCAATATAACAAAAAAATATTATTATATGAGATATTCCCTAACCTACCTTCGAATTAGCAATAAGTATGACACAGTGGTAGGTATATTATAAGCAGGCGATATGAAATAAAATTTATTCAGGCCTTCAAACAAAACAAAAACACATTTTTGTTTTATTGTGGGCCCATCTCAGAAGTGGATTGCATTGACCGAGTGTAGTCGAGAACTAAATAAAATAAACTTCTTTTGAATTTGACACCAACAACTACGCGTGAAATTATAGTTAGTGGCAAAAGAGTGTAGTTATAAAAATAACTGATTCCACATTCATGAGTATATGATAAGCTACGGGCTTAAATCGTGTCTTAGAATTGCTTCTTGGTAAGACTATTTCTGTCAGACTGGCTGACTGTCGTAATCCTCATGCATAAATCTGTGACCATGTTGGGTTCCATAGTTTTGGCAGACTAAAGTATATTAGCTAGTACAAATACAGGCATGGGACACTTGATTAAAAATATTCACTTTGCATTATTATGTTCCTACCTACTGCTTGTTTTGGTGTTATATAACAATATGTTAAATTGAATGTCATGTGTACTATATTTTATATTTTAGAAGTTTACGTATTGTATTTTCCTTATTCTAGGATGAGGCTGTACAAATAAAAGAGACAATATATTAGGCACGTTAAACCCTATTAATACGCGTTGACCGCACCGTTCATGCCGTTTAACTGCCTTCTAATTTCTCAATGTTTTTAAACTCCCAATATAAGACTTGACACAACTTTTAGTCTTTCATAATAATTAAAACTATTAAAAAGGAAATGCTCCTCTTCATTACTAAAAAATTATGAAGTCTAATATTCTGTTCCGATTTGGTTATTTTAACGTTACAGTAAAATAAAATATCTATGTGCCTCTGAAAAATGAAAGCCAACCCTTCTTGCCCCAGAGGATTATTGAGAAATATTAATATAACATTATTCGTTTCATTCTGTTCATTACTTACAATCTATTTTCTATTTAAATTATTTAGCTAAAAGCAAAGGTAAGATTATATGTTACATAATATGATAATTTATTGTAAATTCCAAATCTTTTATTTAATTTGGTTCCTCACGTCTCACGTGTCAGTGTACGGCAAGAAAACGTTACTAAGGCATAAAGCTGCTAACTGCGGATAAGAGTGTGAATGGAGAAGAATTGATCAAGAGACCGACCAATTTAATTTGAACACGAGTGCCTTTAGTTCTGCAGACTATAGCGGCGTCCATATTTTAAATATTAAGATACGGACTTATAAAATAGTATTATAATCTATATACCGCAGACCTCTTTGCCTCTGAAGTCATAGTACAACCACCTACACTTACTGTAGATTCCTTGAAACAGATGTGTGGACGGAGGTTTTTAATATTTTCCCTGCACTCTAAATCCTGTATGTGCGGCAAAAACTGAGACTAACGAATTCACGTGTTCGCATGTTTATATGTGAAACGGTACATATAAATAGCCTCATAATCACCTCTATTGAAGCTGCTTCTCGTTTTCAATTGTTTCTGATCATCTTGCTACTATATCATAAAACAGTGATTGTCACTTATATAACCAAGCATATTAGTCTATAGATAAAGGAAGAGAAATATGATATCATCGGTGCTTTACCAATAATGGCGTCTCCATTTTATGCAAAACTGGATCTGATAATTCTTATCTACTAATTATTCATAACCGATTAACCTGACTAGTTCCTTTCTCAAAGTTTTGGCAAATAACATTCTAGATATTGAGATCTCACCTGCTTAAGTCCACTCGGGTTCATATCTTTTCTTCTTGATGTTTATTTTGGTTAAGGTGATCTCAGCTCTCGGCTAGTCCAAATATTTAATTAGGCATTTTTTTATTAAATGTAAAACATAATACAATTATTTTTTTGTAAGTTTAATCAATGACAGTAGAAATGCCACTCAATGATAAAAAGTAGATGTAGAGCTATTTGAAGGAAACCTTCATTGGCACAGTAAGCAGAGAACTCGTCACTATAAATCATATCTTGTTTCAGAGTCCTTGTGCCCAGAGATGTTGCTAACTAAACTCTTCAAATCAAAAGTAAACAATTGACCGTAAGAGTAGAATATCAATCAGGGAGCATCCTGAGCCATTAAGGGGACGGTAAACATAATGAGAGATTATATTACGTGTCTTTCTAAAATGTCTTAAATATCTTTATCGACTTTACAATCAATAAATTATGATATAGGTGAGATAAGTAATGAAAATGGCATAAAGCCAAACAAGCAATCTGATAGGTGACAAGAAGGCACCAATTTATGTCGTTTCCTTTTTCTTGTTAAACAAGAAGTTTGTTATTGTGTAACTAATCCATACTACTGATATAAGCATAAAGAAAAGCATTAGAAAATATAAAAATTGTCTGTTACCTTGTCATAATTCAACCGTTAAACCGATTTATGTGATTTTTTTGGAAAGTAGATTTTTTACTAGGAAATCATCTTAAGAGTTAAGAAGAGAGATAATGTATTCAGAAATAATATTTTATCATCGAAAGATTAAGATTTATTAAATTAATATTTTGCAACAACGAGACAAGTTTCTTTTTGCGTAAAAATAAAATATAAATAAACATAATAAAACATTTGGATGAGTTTCGATAAAACATAATTTAAGGAACCGCAACTTCCTATCAAAAGCTAGTGTTCCTTAAGTCGACGAAACTAATGAGTTTTTATATGTACCAACCATTTCCAGTCGAGTGTCTCTCAATTAAGTATCAAAACCGCCATAACCAAGACCAATTGGATTCGTAACCTCTTCCGGCCCACGTGTTTTATTGCTCTATTAGTAAAAAGCTCTAATTCTGGTCTATTTAATTATCTCAACATATTTCACAGTAACCAATATGCTTTTACAGAAATTTTATTTCTCATAAAAACTCAAAAATAGTTCATTTGTTATATTATTCATACTGAATTTAAATAGATACCAAAATATTTACATTACATTATTCATTAAATATTAAATTAATTACATTAAATTAACCTAAATGTTTAGAACATGATATATCGATGCTCCAAAGGGCGTATGTATTGGAGTTGTAAGAACATTACTCATCCAGTAGGATCTAGCAGACATTTATGTCCTCTTGTACACTCCTTTTGGATTAATTAAATGAATAATGCAGAAACAGATATCGTGTCAATGTTTAGGGTAACTTTATGTATTCGACATAAGCTAAATGAATGGTGATGTGTTGCCGATAAATGTGTGATGCTTAATGGAATTAAACGAACGGATGTTTATAGAGAACATCATCTTTCATTCACGAAACATGAATTCAATTATACGATCTGGGAGTTAAAAAATATTGATGAAAATTGAAACATAAAACTCATAACAATAGACGCAGTTTACATCCACAGTTGCCCACAACTGGCACAAGGCGGGCATGCCCACAACACAAATAGAACTTTTCAAGTTTTTTTAATGGTATTATATCCTAATAATAATGCTATTTAAAGTTAGGGTTGCCGACTCTAAAATATGACAACGAGGACAAAAACCGGTGAATTGCATATTTTTTAATAAATTAAATGAAAATGTAAAATCCTTTATTCAATTTTGGTCCTTATGAAGCACTTATTAATGACGTGATTACTTGATATTTACACGCCCGCAATAAGTGATTGCTTACTCTTTATTTCCATTATTATAGACAATTTCTTTCATATGGAAATCTGTTTTTTGTCTTTAACTTACTGATTCTGGTACTTATTCATATTGCGCCCTGTAGTGTCCTGTTGACTACTTTCCAATTCGAAAATTTTAATGGTGCTTACAAGTTGGCCCACTGCTCTTTTCTATATGAGGAAGTGTGTTGGTAAGCACTGAAGTAATATTATGAGACCCCTCCAATGCGTGTCAACAACGGAGGCGCCGGAGTGAAATCTCGTGAAAACCTTCTAAGCCCTGATCTGCGGTATGGCGCAAAAAGGTGTAGTCGGTGCAAGCAAATAGGACAATAGCTACTGTCGGGGTTCGCTGTGAAATGCGAAATCGCTTCGCAGTAATACGTGAAAGCCTCTCTCTTCCTCTTTCTCTTGTAGAAAAAGTTTTAATATTCCCGACGAAGAGTGATATAGCGTGGAGGTTAGTGTATCTTGCATTTCTCCCCAAACTTGTGTTTGATTTTTTGTGTTTATGAATACCAATATTTGTTATTGTTTGGTTGTTTGATGTTATAAGTATGGTGTTAGAGTATTTGAGTATGTTAATCTCTATTTTAGTAACCAAACAATAAGTTCTGCGGTACCTTATTTAGTCGGAGGTAAATTTTACAGTGTGAGAATATTATTATACCAGATATTATAGTACCATATTTACTTTATGCGCATACAGTAAGATTATACTAAATGCTTTGCGCTTGCGAGTTCGCAACAAAATAAACTAATTGAAACTTAATTTTATGTCATTTCTTAATTAATTAATACAAAATATAATACGAAATTTTATATTTTCTCATACCAAGACATAAAAAGGACTGTTTAATAAAAGATATTGTTATGTTTCCATTATTTTAATATGAATACTACAGCCTTTAGTCTAGTTTTAACAGATTGTAGTGAAATTAAATCAGATCTCGAAAAAAATTGGTACATCGCTTATTCTATCCGAATTTGATATTTTCGTTCACAATAATTATTTTATATTTTAACCTACATTAGTTACATGTTGTTTCTTTCAGAGTATAAACATTTGTTTGGCATATTAGTTATTTAAAAGTTTTGATTACCTATTTTTACAATAACATCTACTAAAGTCAATAATATATTTTAAATTAATAATATACAACGTTACTTACATAATTTCTATCCTAATTTTTACAAATATTATTAATAAAAATCACAATACTTCTTTAGTTTTGTCCTTAAATAAAAAATTATAACGTTTAACGCTATTCAGATTAATAACAGCATGAATAAATAAAATGTACACATTTCTTAATGTTTTGAGATTTTTTTACAAGCATATAAAACATAATAAAAAGCAATTTAACTGAATACAAAATGTCACTTTGCTAGGTTTTAAACCAATTTTCTGTTAAAACATCATCTTTGAAATATATTCAGAGTAATAAACAAATGACACTAACTCGCAAAAACATGAAACACGCATTTAAGTGTAGGTATAGTAGGCAGCATAATAACTGAGATGGCGCAAAACTTTCTCGATTATATCACACACATTTCGTTATTGATAGGTCGTACTTATAATTCATTCCTGTCTGTCAAACTCTGAAAAAGTTTCAACGACGATAAGGGCAGAAAAGGTTTCATCCCAAAGTGAGTGGCATCCTATTCATAAGGGAATCAAATTGGAAAAATTCGATCATGTAGCGGTCTAACTTGATACAAGTTTCAAAATGAAAATTCGTTCGAATGTTCACTCTCGCTTGGGTTGGGATTTTGATTTCTCTGTCAACGTATTAATATCAACATCTGTAGTCTGTACCTCAATGTTTACAGGATTGAAATTGTCGTAAGATATATATTGTGGGGCTTGTTGCACATCTGTCTTCGCTATGACAGGACGCTTCTTGGTTTTGATATACCCCAGAGCCGAAACTAATCCAACGAAAACTACAAATGCAATACAGCAGCCCACTACCAAACTTAGTCTTCTAGTTAGCATATCGGCTATTCCTTTATATGTATTTGAAAACGGGCTATCCATTGCAGCGCTGAATATTTCTATAGTGCTGACTGTTGTACATTTAGTAGACATTGAATCGTTCATATAAGACCTTAGATGATTGAAAACCTGTTCGTCGCCATATATGCTGTTTATTTCTGGATACGGAGCGACCCTTGCGTCTGATGTGGAGGAGCCTGTCGATATTGCAAATCCTGAACTTCCGATGGCCATAACACATATAGTGTAACGCGATCCTGGGCTTAGGTGAAATAGCCTGGTCGATCTCACCGTAGCGTTTATAATCTTTCCCCGAATCTGTGGAGATAATTTATTTCATTTAATGCTGTAGTTATGCGTGTATCTGTTAATTCATGTTAAAATTTACTAACTATAATTGTAAAAATAAGTGAAAACTTGTAAATTGAGTCACGTTCATAAACAAATGTATACGCACATAATAGCATAGAATACACTTTGACGATTGAATATTTGTTCTGGTCTGGGTGTTTTCCTATGTATATTAAGTATGTATTTAGAAAAAAAACAAGTATTTAAGTATGTTTTTCCGTTGTTTAGTATCCATAACACAAGTAAGAACTTGAACTCCAAGATAAGTATCATTAAGAATGATACTTATCTTGGAACTAAATAATTGGTGTAATTGTCAGAAAATATGTATGTATTATTATGTATTTATTATAAAATGTTTGATAAATAATCTGCCGATTAAGGTTTCTTTCACGCGTATATTACTATATCGTGATGATAATCTCCTAATGAAGTATGTTCAAAATGAAATAAAATTAACGTTATTGCACTGCACTGAAAAAAACAAGTATTTAAGTATGTTTTTCCGTTGTTTAGTATCCATAACACAAGTAAGAACTTGAACTCCAAGATAAGTATCATTAAGAATGATACTTATCTTGGAACTAAATAATTGGTGTAATTGTCAGAAAATATGTATGTATTATTATGTATTTATTATAAAATGTTTGATAAATAATCTGCCGATTAAGGTTTCTTTCACGCGTATATTACTATATCGTAATGATAATCTCCTAATGAAGTATGTTCAAAATGAAATAAAATTAACGTTATTGCACTGCAAATTAATCTTATATCGATAGTGAGTAATGTGATATTGTGTGAGCTATTGTTAAGAGGAAAGATTTAAGAGGATTCACGGCCCAGGCGAATATCCACGAGAGAGATACATAAATATTTTTTATGGTCCATTGAAGTGATGCACAGCCTTTGTATTCAAATGTTTGTTTGTGTTGTAGCAGGCGTATTTTATTTTATAAGTTTACCTTAATAGTAAATAGGTGTAATTTATGTCCTCGTTTAAAGTACAATTCAAAATGAAACGATATCTATGCGTCAAAGATTTTAGAATTCAAGTAAATAAATGCTGCTTGTAACGTGGCACTTACGATGCTAGGATTTTGTTCACTGAAGTAAGCCACTTGATACCCGGTTAAGCCACTTTGGTTGCGACCCTGCCATGATACGACTACTGAATATGGCTGAATATCTTGTATAGCTACACGATTTACGAGAGGCATATCACATAGTTTTTGTGATGACAATTGTATAAAACTATGCCCATGAAGTTCTTCGGGGTGTTCGCAACGTAATTTACTGCTACGCTTCAAAACAATTTTATAATGATCTTGCATCCACTTCCAAACATTTTGGGATTCACAATTGCAAGTGATTGGGTTCTCTGAAAGAAAATATAGAGATTAACTAAAGTATGTGTGGCATTTTTTTATAAGATAATAGGTACATAATATAGTAAAAAATACCTACCATCAAACGACAAAGTTTTTATTTGTGTTTCCAAAAGTGATAGTAGTTTTATTTGAACAACTTCAAAATAGTTATGACTCAAATCTATGTATGATATTTTTGTTAAACTTATGAATGAGTCTGAGGATACTACAGATAGCCAGTTTCCACGGAGATACAACTCGGTAAGACTTTGTAGGCCTCGAAATATGTCTCTGGTTATTCTTGTTATATGATTGAAAGAGAGATCTAACTTTTGTAAACTTTGTAAATCGGATGTAAATTCTTCAAGCTCTCGAATTATATTCTGAGATATATTCAATAGACGTGTGGAATATAATCCTTGGAGTCTCTCTCTGGGTATGTTTTCCATTTGGTTTTGGCTTAAATCCAGTATATGCAAATTGTGTAGCTTTGAAAATGCACCAGGCGACAGTCGGACTATAGAGTTTCTAGTTAATATTAACCTCTTTAGAATTGGAAAGTTTTCGAAATCCCTGCTGGTAATAATTGTTAGATTTGTGCCGGTCACAACTAATTCTTCCAATTGTGGGAATTGTTTACTTGGATAACTTTGTAACAGTTGTGTCAGTGAGTTAGACGACATATTTAAAGTTGACAAAGTAGTTAACACAGCTTCTGAGAAACCATTACTAGGAATGTATTTAAAGACATTATGTGACAAGTCGATTTCTCTCAAACCTATAGAGGTTTGAAAAAAGTTGGGAGGAAGTACAGTAAGCATGTTGTTGCTCAAATTTAAATTGATTAAATTCTTTAAAACTGGAGAATTAAATCCGTTAAGAAATGAAATTTTATTGTCACATAAGTTTACAGTTCTTAAATTTTGTAACCCAATGAACTTAAAGAAGTCTACATTACGCAGTTGGTTCTGACATAAATCCAATATTTCTAGAGATGTTATATTAAACAAAGCGACATGAGGAAATTCAGTAAAATTATTTCCTTTCAAGTTTAAATCTTGTAAGATGGTCGTGTAAGCAAACACATCTTTGTGTAAGTCTTTTAACATATTAAATGCTAAATTAATTCTTAAAAGATTTTGGTTTTTGATAAAGGTTGCCGGCGGCAATTGGGATATGTTGCAGGACTCTAATGAAACAGCTTGTAAGGAAGGTAAATGAGAAAATGTTTTATTTTCCAATAGGGTAAAATTATTATTTGCCAAGGTTAAGGATTTTAGTCCAGGAATTTGAATCTGAACGACGTCTTCCCAAGTTAAAAAGTTATTATTTATGTCTAAGTCACTTAGATTTGGCAAACTTTTTAGAGAGTCGGTCTCGATGATCGACACTGAATTTTTGTTAAGTCGAAGCTGTTTTATTGGAAGTGAGGAAATATCAAAGTCAAAAACGATTATCTCATTTTGTGACAAGTCTAATACTTTTAGTTTGATTAAAGATGAAAACGTATCTTTGACGATTTGATTTATATTATTACTTTGTAAATAAAGTTCTTCCAAAGTGTCAAGCCTATAAAACGTCTCATTAGTTAGCTTCATAAGTTTATTATTACTTATATCTAAAAATTTTAACCTTTTAAGGTGCATAAATGATCTATTTTCTATGTGTACAATACTGTTATTCTTAAGATACAGCCTTTGAATATTTAATAAATCAATAAATAAATTTTGAGTTAACACCTTGATGTTGTTTTGACTCAGCCACATAATTTGCACGTTAATCTGGCCTCTCAGGGAACTATTTTTAAGCAGCGATAAAAAGTTTGCACTAAGTTGTATTGATACAAGTGACGAATTTCTGTTAGGGAATACGTCTCCAATGGCTGTCAAACGATTACCTTGCAAGTTAATATGTTGTAAATTTTTGAGGGTTATAAAGCCATGTGATTCTATGTTCTGAATATTATTGTTCTGTAAATGCAATTCTAATAGACCTGGTAGTGGACTGAATACACTTCGTTTAATGTGGTTCAGTTTATTATTTTGTAACCGCAACTCTTTAAGTTCATTGAGCTTATTAAATATCGTTTCATCTAATTCGTTAATTTCGTTATTATCTAGACTTAAAGTTATTAACTTATAATTTGAATGAAAAACATTAGGAGGAAGCTTTCTCAAAAAGTTTGTTCCCATGTGTAGCTGAGTTAAGTTTTGTAAAGATGTAAAGCAATTCTGATGTAATCTTTGTATTGCATTATGCTCTAAATTTAAAACGGTTAGTCCAAGTGCATTATAGAAAGCATCTTCAGAAACTTCTAATATATTGTTGTCCGACAAAAATATTTCAGAAAGGTAAACTAAATTAGAAAAAACTCCTTGTATGTGATGAAGATGATTGTGACTCAAATCAATAGTGCGTATCTTTTTATTTTTTTGAAATACATTTTTGTTTATATGCACTATTTTATTACGACTCAAATCTATTGACTCTAAATACTCTAACGAGTAGAAAGCTTCCTCGTCTATTTCTTTTATTTGGTTACTAAAAAATGTAAGAGTTTTAATCATAGGTATACATCGAAACCAATTTTTCTTAATTTCAACATATGCATTAGAACTTAAATCTAAAGTAATTAAACTATCTATTGTAATATTTGCACTAGCTGGTATTGAATTAATTTTATTCCACGCCAGTCGCAAATTACTTATTTTTTTTAGTTTTCCTAGTGCCTGCAATGGAAATACATTCAGAAAGTTTTCAGTGACATCTAATTCAGTTAATGTTTCATCCAAACCATGAAACGCTGCTTCAGAAATATTTACAATTTTATTACCCTTTAGATTTAACTTCTTAAGCTTAAGATTAACAAAAGTGTTTGCTTGTACATCTTTAATGTCATTTTGTTGTAAATCAAGTGCTTCAATATTATGCAAAGTCAAAAAGGACTCGTATGGTATCCTGGTTAATTTACTGGAAATTATACTTAATGATCCTAGAGATTCACGTAATGTAGTAAAAGCGTTGGTATTAACTTTATTTATGTTTGACTGTGATATTTGAAGGCTGTTGATTCGAATATTTGTTGGAAAGAGGTCTGAGTTTATTTCTGTAGCTGAACTCTCAAAGTCGTAAATTGATAATGACTGTACGGTGCCTCTTATCTTGGATAAAACATTCTTCACTACACCTGGAGTCGCGCTTGGACATTCCAAAAAAAGTCCTGAAACAAAAATTATATGTAACTTTCTTTACAATTTCAGCTGTATTATTCTGCAACCTCTTATTAAATTAGTAAGTCATAATCTAAGAAAATATTAAATGATTCTAAAGGTAAATATAATCTGATAATGAATCTAATATTACCTTCTTTGAAGTTATAACAAGGACAAATTGGATTCTCTGCTAACGTTGGGCAAACAGACTGTTCTTCTCCTTGCAGTATCGGAATATGGATGGCAATCAAAAATGCGTAGATTCCGCATCTTCCAATGTAGAGACGAGTAAAAATGTCCATATTGCGTTGACATCATTTCAATGACATCCTGCATTCGCTGACTGGAAACGTTCTCACATTAACCATATCTGCAACAAGATATTTTATAGATATCATTTTCTTTTATTACGTTCTTACAGAAAATGTTGTTTCTTGTCAACAATGATATTCAAGCAAACGACATTTAGAGATCTTATATTTTTCCACCTCCATTTTCAATGAAACGTAATTTGTCAGGGCTGCCTCGTCGTAAACATCTATCTTTCTTTGAACAATCTCTATGATAATAAAACGAGAAACCGTCGTTAATATTTAATCCCGACAATTACACAAAGGAAATATGGCGTTGGCTCCCGATTCATAAGGAAGAGGATTAATTAATTGCCATTTATACTCAGGATCTAACTTTTATGATTACCTACTTATTTTGTGTTATAATAATGTAATTTCTTACTGATTTTCTTTTTATTATCTAGCAGTAAGTATTTGTTCTACAAAGATTTTACATGAAAATGCCTTGTGTAAATAATAAATTTGTATTTATACACACATTTGTTTGTATGGACATGTAGTTTATAGATACATACAATCACGCTTTTTCTCCCCGAAGGGGTAGTCAGAGGCATATTAAACGCCCTCATTTCGCCAGTTATAATGTTAGTTCTACTAGGCGAGCCTTTTGCTGTTTACCGGGAACAATTGTGATTGCCAGAGCCTCGTCCGTTGATCGGCAGGTCTTGAAAGGATTCCGATACACCCATCCGTTTATAATGTATACGTTTATAATATTTCAAATATTGTGCAGGACATGGATTGCCTGGAATTGTTTTGCTAGAAGGAGTAGCTCTTTTTATTATGACATAATTTAACAACACAAACCGTCGACCACGCCGCGGCTTGACTAACTCTTCATCATGTCAGCCTTAAAAAGTCCACTGCTGAACGTTGGCCTCCCAAATAGTTTACATTCTATTGGGGGTATTTGCCCATAATCACCACGCTAGACAGGCGGGTTCAGTTCGCAGAAGGACGCTGCTGCCCATTATTTCATCGGTTTTATTTTCGTCGACCTTTACGACTCCCCCTGAGATGAGAGGGTGTGGCATTATTCTACGTCGGCACCACACAGCAACTACTACCTCTTTACTAGTAAAGACTTTTTAAAGGCCTTTTATTGTGAAGCTTTTCAGGATTTTTAATATTAAGATAAAAACTCGATTTTTGTAGATTTAAAAAAAAAGAGTCATAACCATACATCAATAATAATAATAGTATATTATATACACAGTATTAAATATCTCATAGATTGGTGTGTTAACATATCTACATATATAATATATTTTTAAAATTTTACACTTTGACACTTTTTTAGAAAATCTACAAATATTAAGTTTTTCTCTTATTAAATCTTATTAAAAATCCTGGAAAGGATTACAATAAAAGATCACCTACAACTTCTTTCTTGCCTATCCAATTTTAATCAAGTTTTCGAACAGGTGAATGCAGCGTTGACGTATAAAGGCAACTTGATGAAAAGTTAAAATTTACACTATTTTTGATACAAAAATCACAAGTTGAGAAAGGTTTTCACCTTGTGCCAAAACTGGAGAGCAATGACATTGTTGGCAAATCACAAAATGATATGTGAGCTTTTAAAACATTTAGTAATTGACAAACAATTACTCGATTCAAATGTATATGTCATTGGTAATGAAATCATTGGAGCATTCATACAATGTAATCTGTTGGAGTGGCCAATGTTCAGCTTTGCACAAGGCTGATGTGATGATGATGATGAACTTTCTAAAATAGCAATAAAAAGTCAACATCATCGCAGCCCATAAACGTCCCACTATACAGCACGGTGAACCGTCCTCTAATAAACCATGGTGATAAGGATTAGGTCATACCACCACGCGGCCTCGTTCCAGCTTCTCATCCTCCAGTTAGATTTTTTAATGTGTCCGGGTTAATTACTTTCACATATAATGTTAATCAGAACCAACGGTTTTGAGCGGCGATAGCACAGTGGCGAGACCCATAGACTCCAAATTCAGATTCGGGTTCAAACCCTGGTCACGTACCTATGACTTTCGAAGTTATGTGCATAATTAACGTTTACTCTATGCCTCGGAAAGCACGATAAGCCGTTGGACCTGGTTGTCAATATCAATGGCAGTCCTCATTAAGAAGTGCCTTAGTGCCTTCTAAAATTCTGAGCGCTGGTTTTACTATAGAATGATGTTTCCTTCTGAGTTGCGGAGACCAGCACACACGGCAGTCACTCCATATAATAACTGAAATGCAGCTAAATCTGGAAAGACTAGTAAGAAAATCCTGGGCTCTAAGCTTTAAAAAAATTGATTTCGATCGCAATCAAAGACATACTCATTAACGTAGATACGGCCACAGCACGGCACAGAGAGTCTTGTTAAAACGTATCTGCTAGCGGTGAGAAATTGGATCAGATCCAGACGTTTTAAATATATATTTTGTATTTTACTTAAAATATCATATATTGATACCTTAATATATCAGTTTCACCATGGTTCTTGGGACTATTGGGAGCAGTGGGGTATTAATGAGCAGAGATTATGATTCTTGCTCTATTAATAAAAAATAGGCTTTGATTGACAATTGACCATATGGACTTCTTGGCGGGAAAGTAAAGCGTCATGGCTGTAGTTTGGTTTTATTTTCGAAAATTTGTGATATTTCAAACATTAATGTTTAATAACGGTGGGTTATTAACCGTTCAGTGTTTGTGAACGGACATTAGTGTTGGTAAATCAAACAAAACAGTGCAACATAACTTTACAAATTCTCTAAAGAAGTCCATGCGAGATCTCAGTATATTCCCACATCTTTACTGAGGACTCAAGGGGTTTAGAGGGAGGGCATCTCATTTACCATTTATCATCTTTATCACCACTCATTCTCATTTACTATAATTTATATATTATTAATATATCTCTTACTTGACACTGGCTAAATGTGTAAGCCGCACGATACCATTAATTAAAAGAAAAAAAAAGTTGACCATACTTGGAGGATCGAATGCACTTTTAATCGGAAGCAGTTATAGTGTCTGTCATCCTTGCTTGTCATCAATAGGGGACTGAACTGAACAAATACGACTCAATTGTTGACGACCGATATGGCGTGGAGGTGAGTATGCACGCACTCCGCTCCGAAGGTCGTGGGTTCGATTCCCACACAGGACAAATCGTTGTGTGCATAAACATGAATACTTGTTCTTATATATATTAAGTATATATTTATAAATACACACATATATATAGGTATATATATGTTATCCGTTATTTAATATCCATAACATAAGTTCTTAATGATACTTATCTTGGAACTAAATAATTGGTGTAATTTTTAGAATTTATTTTAACTAGTAATACATATAAGGGTATGAATATAATAATAATTTAAGCTGCTTTTATTTGTGGTAACATTGGAAAACAAGCGCAATTGATGTAAAACTCGCCATTGAAAATCAATCTAAGGAATGACGTCATCATCATCATCATCATATCAGCCATTTAAAGTCCACTGCTGAACATAGGCCTCCCCAATTGCTTTTCATGTAGATCGACCCTTTGCCGCCTGCATCTACTGGCTCCCCGCCGCCCTGACCAGGTCATCGGTCCATCGCGTGGGGGGCCGCCCTCTACTACGCTTGCCGATTCGTGGTCGCCATTCAAGAACCTTAAAGCCCCATCGGTCGTCGGTACTTCGAGCTATGTGCCCCGCCCACTGCCACTTCATTTGCGTAGTTTCCCGAAAGCAGCCCAACCGAGCTGGATTCGACGATCGACCTCTTTCTCGAAGTTGGACTTACCTGATTGGACTTTTTGTACCAGGTATACATACTCGTCGACAACTTCGAGGGCCGAGCTTCCAACTATTACTGGGGTAGGCACAATATGGATATTAGACATGATTTTCGTCTTATCCATGTTCATTTTAAGACCTATCCTTCGGGAAGCTCTGTCGAGGTCTCCGAGCATTGTGCCCAGATCCACAAGCGACTCCGCTATGACCACTATGTCGTCGGCAAGCAAATCGAAGGTGAGTCATATACTCGCCATTTATGTTGATGCCGTAATTTTCCCAGTCCAGTAGCTTGAAAACATCCTCCAGAGCAGCAGTGAACAGTTTCGGTGAAATGACATCACCCTGTCTCACGCCTTTCTGCAAGAGGGTAGGATTCGTGCACTGGTCCAGTACTCGTACGGACATGGTGGCGTTTCTGTATAAACTCCTCAGCACTTCGATATACCGATGATCAATGCGGCATCGCTGCAGGGACTGAAACACTGCCCAGCTCTCGATCGAATCAAAGGCAATGACGTATAAGGTACTTAATCATTCCATATTAAAGCTTAATAGTTGTAAAATCATAACAAATTTTAAAAATATATTTAAAATGAACTCAACTTAAACTTAGAAAGCGTTCTTTCTGAATCAAAACCAGCAATTCGGTCAGGAAACATCTATTTTAGACGAAGTATCCTCGGGGGATTGAAAAATAATAAAGTACAAAATTACCTTGGCGAGCCACTTTTGCCTAAGGCATACCAAGCGACCTCAACTTTTCGACTCGTCCAAGAGAAAATATCTTTGGGAACCTTCTCGGTTTTTTTACTATACTCGTTTGTTACGGGCCTTTACAACTTAATAATCGATTTTTAACGATGGGTACGTACAGAAGTCAGAAAAAAATGAACGCTAGGGAGGAATTCAAACGGAATATATCTTGGGGTGAAACTTTTTTGTTTGCATAAATGAATGGGTTCCGATGCTTCGAAAACTCGAGTTTGATGATTTAGAATGTTTTCCTTAATGTGGTGCTTTTCCTCATAATTCTAATATTGCTCGTCGATTTTGTTTACTGAATCAATGTTTCGATGATGAGAAAAATAAGAGTTTGTTTCGTAAAAATGTTATGAAGTAATTTATTTTTTATAATATTTTTGCGGAAAGTTCGTCTGGTAAATTGTTATGAAATACTGAAAGATATACGTTGCTTAGGCTCACATACTCATTGATTGAGAGTCTTAAATTACGGAGTAGGATCTTAGTAGTTGTATAACATACATACCTTCACGCCTGTTTCCCCTAAGGGGTAGGCAAAGACATATTATAAGTTCACGTTTCGCTAATTGCATTGTTGCACACGTAATAGGTGGCGAGCCTATTGCCGATTACCGGGAACTTTAATGTTAAAATATATCATACTAGCAGCGCCCTACGGTTTTACCCGCGTGGTTCCCGTTCCCGTGGAAATATCGGGACAAAGAGTGTCCTATATGTTAGTCCAGGACTGCAGCTATATACGTACAAAGTTTCATCACAATCGCTCTAGTAGTTTTTGCGTGAAAGAGTAACAAACATCCATCCACACATACAAACTTTCACGTTTATAATATTAGTAGGATATTTTTTGATTACTTATTAGTTTATTAATAATCAATAAATATTGCGCCGGAGCGGGCATGTTGGTACTTTATTTTTTTGTGGGTTATAAAAGTAGCGAAATTCGTTTATGTGCCGGTAAGTAAAGTCGCATCAAAATCGATTTAGACGTTTCAAAGATAAGCCGGAGCGCACAGACAGACACAGAAAACATTATAAACAAAATTATATTGGTATATATGTTTCGTGTACAAATTCTAATGCATTCATAATGGTTGCTTTGGTATAATACACAGACACCTCAACTTTATTTGTCTGTTTATAAAAAATTACGAGAAATCCACATATTATTTTTTATTTGTATGACGTATGACCAAAATGCTTATGCACACGTATTAATGAGAAATTTTGGATTAACGACATGCACTTCAATCCTATGGTATTCAATACTTTCTCAGTAAATTATTGCAATCTGATAAAGACTTCGAGATAATGTTGCACACAGAGGTTAACTGTATAATTCTAATGACGCCGCTATAAATCCAGTCTCGCTCGGGATGAAAATTACAGCAATTCAACAGAAGTAGAAGTCATAAGCCCATTCATCAAGCGATTATTCTGAAATCACAATATAATTACACTAATGCCCGGAGCAGCGGGCGATTCATCATTGTTAATGTCTCTAATTAAATTTTATCGGCCATATATTTCCTGCTTAATGCTAATATCGTAGATTTTTAAAGCGCCTCCTGCTGTAGTACTTTAAGCGCTTATACCAGGAGACAGCGGTGAAGCAAATCTGGTGAGACTTTTACAGTATTAGTTAGTTGTATTTGTATCGAACTTTTCTCGTAGAATTAAAAACGGGGTAAAATATGAAAGAACTAAATAACATATCTTTATAAAATAAGGGCGTGCATAATTTTATTCATAAATAATTGTGATCAATATTCACACACACAGATCAACATACACACACGCACACTTACACACACACACATTTTGTCTATTATCTTGTACTAGAATATTATTTCGCATGGGTTTTAAGATTCTTTTTTGTTTGTTAATTATTTTGATTTAATTTTTCATAGCATTTAAATTATATCCTTAAGTATATTATAAATAGTTGTGGGAATTGATGTTCTGAAAAAGTATCTTTTTTTTGTATATGATAAACAATTATATGAAGAGCGGGGATTTTATACTACAATTATTTATTTACTTAAAAGAAATCCCCAATCACAATCTAAAAAAGTAATAAAGGATACTGAGTAAAAAATTATTAGAATTTTTAATTATTATTATCTATTGTATGAGTTCTGATCAACCTCATATTTAGGTATTTCGTCGTGTCCTAAGTAACGTCAAAGTCAAAATCATTTATCAAAGCTGGTTTCAAGCTCTTATGAACGTCAACTTAATTTACTGCGGGCTGAGGCTTGATCGTTGTATGTTTTGTCGTTACACGGACTGAGCTGGAAAAAATCAATTTTGTAATGAGCACTAAGCCCACTACGTCATATTGTGTGTGTGAAAATATTATAATAAAAATAAAAAACTCGTTTCTTTTTTTCTGTATGCCGACAATGCAAATATTGAGAGTAATTATACGTTAACTTTGGGCTTTAAATACGGAAGTACATTAAGAGTACTATGTAGGAAGAATCTCGTAATGGAATAGATGCTTTCCAATCTCGAATTATACATACTGGTCTAACAAAATCTCCCTCATATTGAGCAGGCTTTCGGCATAAAAATCAAAAAAAATATAAGTGATTCCTTTGTAAGACGGTACTTGAATTTATTCCTTCTTCTTCGAAACTACAGCTACTGCGTGTTCTTCTCCTTTAGTCCCAGGTATTTTAAGCTGGATCTGGAGCGGCATTTGTGCCGGTTTATAGTGTTTATAACACGGTAACTAACGCTCTCTCTTTTTTTAACTTCATCGTCTGCTTATCGTCAAGCAGGATATAGTGATGATAACGAGTTACATTAATGAAAATATCTTATTTTCTAAATTCTATCAATTAGGATATAAACATCTCCCAACTTCAAAAACATATGGAAAGTGTGTATAACGATGTCATTGGCATGACAATATGTTTAATAAATACTTGTAGTATTTCCAAGAGCTTGCTTATAATATTTTATGCTTAAAATTGGTCTGAGTAGGTAGTTGTAAGCAAACTTAAAGCCAAACTCCTTTCTTGGCAAGTTTCAAAGAGTTGCAACTATTGAGAAACCTTTGCCAACAAAACGTGCGTTTAGCAAATAGAACAGACTGAGATCAACTATAAAAGTAATCTATCTCACTGAGCTGAATTCTTACAGAAGTATATAATAATTCGGTGTTATGATTGCAGACATGCAATGTATTCACATGTTATATGAAAGGTAGTAATGTGATAAACTCTCTTGTACTCATGTATTAAAGTAATCTTATGTAATATCATAGTATTACTATAGTAAGTAGCTGTGGTTAAATTGTATAGAACGGTTTTTCTTTGTTATTTTGTAAGTTAAAGCCTTTAGTTCGGGTGATGTTTTGGGTGGGCTTTAGTTGCTGAGCACATATAATTATTATTTTTACTATACCTTATCATTGTCAAAGGAAAAATGTTATATAAATCACGGGAAAAAGCTTGGATTTCACACAACCACTTAGCCCCAAATTAATCAGAGCACGTATTTTTTTAAGTACATAACAAAACAACACTTAATTCCAGAAGTGCTATATTTATTATATATAGAAAACTCCAGACAAATAAATAAATAAAGTCATGCTATGCTCTATCAAAACGACGACGACCCCTAGATATAACATCAAATATCTTAAACCCGCGCCATTTTAACCATAATTAAAAAAAAGGAAAATAATAGCATTTACAATGAATGAACTAATGAAAATTAAACATAATGTAACAATATTCTCATTCTTATCTACGCACAATCTAGAACTTACTAAGTTTTGAATCTGTTTGGCCCTAATTATAAACACTACACCATATTACGCCAAATAATAAAAATTTTCCATACTTTACACTTGCCACTAATATTTATTGTAGAGATGTAAGTAAAGTAAAATAAACGATTTTCCAAAGCGTCAAATTATTTTAAAATCTATACATCGAAAGAAAGAATAAAAAGGTAAAAGCAATGAAATGTATTAATCCATTGCTTCTTCAAGTACTAAGAAACTTATCAGACGTAATATTACAAATGCAATGTGACGATAGAAGATGTTCAAGGAGCTCTCTTAGAGCAGAGCAGATGCTATATAGCAGGAGCTTTATTAGATATCACGTATCTCATATAAGATACAGATATTATGTAATGACTATAGCCTATAGTGTACGTGTCCGTTCCGAAGTCCTTTGCGGAAAGTAAGGGAAAGGAATTCCTTAGATTATTGTAGATATCTATATTTGACGACCGATATAGCGTGGTGGCGAAAATACCCGTGAAGAAGGTCGTGGGTTCGATTCCCACAAAGGTCAAATCTTTGTGTGCATGAACATGATTTTTTGTTCTGGCCTGAATGTTTTCCTATGTATAATGTATGTTTATCCGTTATATAGTATCCATAACACAAGTCCTTAATGATACTTATCTTGTAACTAAATAATTGGTGTAATTGTGAGATATATTAATGTAATATATATTATTATTTATTTATATACATGTTATAAATAAATAATAATATATATTATATTATAACTTATAGAGGAGTGAAATAAGTAGAAAGTTTTCAAGGAAAGATCCACTGGGCTCACAAATTGAACATTTTTATACCACAAGGAGACACTCAAGCCGGCGGCCGTACGGATGGCAAGTGTTCCCCGCTGCCTATGGATAATATTATAACCGTAAAAAGATTGTTAAGAAGATTTTATAACCGACATAACACCAAGAACCTAAACGACTGTCTGTTATATTTACCACGAGAAAATCCCTAATTCCCAAAGAAAAACATGGTATATATAAGACCGAGTTTCACACATTCACAATAAAAAAATAAAGATATTTTTAGATATCCTACACTTATATTGCCAAGAGGCCAATAGACAACGGATAAACTTATCAAAATATATTTTATTTTAAATACTGTTAGATTATTTAGTGAAATATGTTTAAACTGTTTATATGTCACTGTTAAGTATAACAAAGTAATTGCAACACTGGCAATCTTTTTCAAATCATGATTTAATTTAGATTCACTTCTTAGTTACAATAACAGAAATTCCCTTCTATTATTAATATTGTTGGTGTATAGGGATCCTAACAAAACCTAAGGAGCCCAAGCCAACCTCACCTGCAAGTGGTGCACCTGCTAATCATAACAGTGCCCGGTAAGCGGCAATAAGCTTGCCATCTAATACGTGGGACCAACTATAAAATTGGCGAAATGTGGGCGTATAATATGCTTCTGCCTACCCCTTCGGGGAAACAGGTGTGAATGTATGTGTGTATATAGACATAAATAAATATAAATCCACCTGATTATATCAACTTTATAGAACTTAATTTATTTATTGTACTTTAATGGTAAAATGTAGTAACTAAAACTAATAGTTATAATTTATTTACATTAATTGTTAAAAGTTACTCGTTTGGATTTATATCAGTCGATTTAACATCATTCAATCATTCGTGCCTTCGGGCAAAACTAAAAAGATAATGAGGGGAGGCTCGTTTGAACAATGTTGAATTGAATCGAGAACAAATAACTATTAACTTCAGCATTAATGAATTTTACATGTATAGATTAATTAATAAATAACAATTGTAACTGGAGCAAGTGCTCGACGCTTTATTTTATATAATTATGATCTTGTAATATACACAAACACAAAACTAAGAACCCATAGAAAACGAAGACAGATGATAGGTCGGCAAGAAAAGATTGATACTCAATCAAGGAAGTGACTTGAACATAATCTCGGGAAGCTTTGCGCTTAGTTGATAATAGGACTTATAGTAGTCCTTACCAGTCTTTTGTCGAGTATAAACAAACTCTCCACCGCGCCCTATAGGATTGTACTTATACTAAATACTTCTTTGCGGCGCCCTTACAGGGTATCACAATATACATTTAATACCATCTTAATAACCATGTTATATGCATATAAATGAATACACAAAACTTGCAAATTCTATGTTCACATGTTTAAAATTATAAATAAAGCTAACAACTATTACAAAGATTTTTGATTACCTCAAAAGTATAACTTACAATTTTGAGAATAATTTATCAATTTTTGATTTGAATATAATTTATCATTTTGAGAAAAAAAATTGAATAATTCATAATTCAAGTATTATTCATAAAAGATACTCATACATTCCAATGTATGAGTATAAAAGAATAATCATTGATTATTTTATTCAAGAACTTCCTCCTTTTAAGCCCTAGATAGCCTAGATACTTGGCAAGGTTTTATCTACCGCCATTCTAAAAGAGATGGCGCATGTTATTTCAGACACTGTAAGTAACCAGTGAAGTAGCACTAATCCTCTCTCACACATAAGTCGGTTAGATCAATACGTATTTATAAAACAAATGTGGCATGCAGAAACTAAAGAAATGTGTGTTCTGATCAACTAAACACTTCAACAGATAATAACATTAGTTTGGTTTGGAAACAATTTCTGTGGTATTTCCGTTCACGTTTCTCTGTGTAGCATGCAAAATAACATCTGCAAGCACTTTAATTGATATACTGCTGAATCTATATAAGACGAATTTTATGTCTCTATTTTACTCAAAGCGGTAGGTATGTATTTTACACATTGAGCAATAATTATTAAATAATACCTTGTCTACCACGACGTAGCCATTTTATATAACTGGAACTAATGGCTTAACGTGCCAAAAGGTATTCACAAAATCGGTCAAGCATCTGACTCTGACATGATGCTGACTTCATTTGTCTCTATTGTACTTCAGCGATTGTTATCGCCTACATGTACGTACAGAGCTACTGAATTTTCATTCATTACAGAATGTTGGCAAATAAATAAACTATTTTAGATTGGTAAATAGGTTATACTGAATTGGTCAATGATATGAAATGAACGTATAATAATTGGTAGCACCCAAAGCGCCTTACATTTCAGAAAACGCCTTAATGCTTTTGTAAATAGAGACGTAAATCGAACTCTAGGACGCTTCGGATGTCAACATCTTTATGAAGCCGACTGCACATGGGATATGGTAATTTGAACTGGTTGAAAAAACTATGTTGCAAATTAAAATGAAAATTTAATTTGACGAGTAAATATCTGAAGCCGACCCAACGCGCCGCAGTTACTGATTGCTCAATGTACGGAAGCCGTACATGCTCCCGGTCGAGAGAAAATGAGTTAAATATAAAGATGATAGTGCGTCAGATACGAAATTAGTTACAAGGTGATTGAAAATAATTGTAGTGATTAATGATTTGCAGTATTTGATTTATTTTCAAATTTCCTTAAACGGTTCATGAATTGTTAAATCAAGAACGATATTTTGCGACGACGCCTTATCTACTTACGAACATTATTTTTTTTAAACAAGTCACTTTACTCTTATTAACGTGTCATTTCACACAAAAGTATTACGATGCCACTGGCATTGGATATTTGCTCTATCAGACCTATCAAATGAAAATTACGTGGCTTTAATTCCCCCTATACTGATCCCAAGGCAGATATTTCAATTCAGTTGTACCATATCAAGGCTTATGTAGTGTCTGATAGGTACTTTTCCCTCTCTATGTATATGGATGATATTTCTTAGTTGCTTTCAATAGTAAGAGACCTACCCCATACGATACTATTCTAGTGTAATAAAGCCGGGCTTCACAAGTCGCGGAAACTGCTAATAACACGAACACATGAAACACTTTATTTGTTTTTTGTAAATGAGTCCAGGATAAGCTATTTGTTTTTACTTTGACAACTGGTTATTCTGTTAATGGAAAATCTAAGGACAGACCAGGTCCCCTAAATGTCGACCCTTGAAAATCTTTATCAGACAAAATCAAATACCTACAGATCTCTTTGTAGGTTCATTTGCTATGTGACTAGCGATCGATATTAGGGTGACCATGTTTTTATCAAAATGCTACAAAGCTCCATGAGGATATTCTTACATATTAATTTAAAAACTAACGCACCTACTTATTGCGGAAAGAAGCTTGAATAGAGAATAATTAGGCAAGAAACTCGTCAAGCTTTGTCTTTCAGCTGAGTTTAGAGCTAATAAAATTCTATAATACTAGTTTTTACAATAAGTTTACAATTAATCGAAACCGTTTTAGTCACTATCTCTTACTTTCTTAACAATATTGGTTTAGAATACTGGTTTTTACTATAAGCTTACAATTAATTAAAACAGTTTGAGTCACTATCTCTTACTTTCTTAACAATATTGGTTTAGAATACTGGTTTTTACTATAAGCTTACAATTAATCGAAACAGTTTTAGTCACTATCTCTTACTTTCTTAACAATATTGGTTTAGAATACTGGTTTTTACTATAAGCTTACAATTAATCGAAACAGTTTTAGTCACTATCACTTACTTTCTAAAACAAGTCGAAGCACCATGTAATCGTACGATATTTATATACAAGTTATATTTATTTATATGAGCAAAGATGTATACTGTATTATATAGATAACTGCTTCTAAATTAATATAGTGAATGTATGAACATTGTTTTATAATTGGTGATCGGTGCCTTTCGGTTCGCCTAAAAATCCTAGTCATAATATAACATGGCCTAACCGTATTGGCTTAAACTTGAAACGAACAATTATTGTTTCGCCTAACAATTGTTTTACCACCATTATAATTTGGTCTCAGAATTAAAACACTTAAATTTACCTATAACGATAAAAACTCAAAAATATAACGTTATTTTGGCAGTATGACGATTTTAACATATGAAAGCTCTAATTTTAGCATATTAATCTTATATTAAATGTGCCAAAAATGTATCAGGCAAAGAAATGATTTGCCGAATGTAAGCATGAAATTTCAATTCTTCTAGGACAAAAATAATGCACAACACATGCATGCAGCATGCCTACTTGCATGCTGCAAGTCTGGTTTCATGCTGCATGTATTTGGCTTCCAATTAGGAGTACAAAATGTTAGGCGACCCGATAATTAGGTGATCAAAATTAAATAAAGATATTGTTCGTGGTGGCGTCCCTAATTGCTTTATTTACATACAAACATACATAAATACAATCACGCCTTTTTTCCCGAAGGAATAGGCAGAGGCATATTCAACGCCTACACTTCGCCAGTTATAATGTTGGTATTGGCTAACGCCAATTGCTTAATTTACGAAAACCGTATAACAGTTTTCAAAATGGTGGATTGTTTTTTGTGAAAATTGATGGCAGAAACAAAAGAAAGAATGCCCGTTTCGGTATTATTGTTAACGAAAAAATGATTACCAGACTAGAAAAAAATAACATTGCTCGTTTTGCCCTTTATTAGGGAGCGTACCGTCTACTCAAGGGTTAGATTGCGTCCTGAAAAAATCGAAAAAGATAAGGGGATAGTAGGGGTACTATTATTCTTATCTGGTGTAATTTAAACAGGATGATTAGTATTCTCTTGTGGCCCACGATATTGATAAAATCGGCCCTAGCGTTCCATTCTAATGGAGTTCTGAGGATCTGCTGATATCTGTTAGAATTGTAGAACTAACAATTGGCAAAATGTGGGTTCATAATATGCCTCTGCCTAGCCCTTCGGAGAAACAGACGTGATTGTATATGTATTACTTATATATATATGTCTACAATAATAGATATAGCTTAGTAGGTAATATAATACCTAAATAAGTAATAATATATTAATATAGTAGGTATAAAGTAGATTATACCTAAATATTACATATAGATAATATTAATACATACATAATATCACGCCTGTTTCCCTAAATGCCCACACATCGCCATTTATATTGTTGGGCCCACGTAAGAGGTGGCGAGCCCATTGCCGCTTACTGGGCACTGTTATGTTCGCCAAAGCCTCTTCCGTTGATCGGCAGGCGCACCACTTGCAGGTGAGGTTGGCTTGGGCTCCTTAGATCTTGGTAGGAGCCCTATACACCGATAATATTAATAATAGAAGGGATTTTTGTTTCTTTAATTAAGAAGTAAATCTAATTTTAATCATGATTTGAAAAATATTACGATTGTTGCAATTACTTTGTTATACTTAACAGTGTCCCGAAAATAACCCGTAAATAGTAATATTTTGTACCGGAATTAGCGCGTACTCTGCATTAAGAGCACAATAAAATCTGCAAAAAGTATAGTAATCATTTTCGACAGCAGCTTGTGGAGATATTATTATGTTTTAAATCTGTTGTAAGTCAGAATAACAGCGGACGAAGAAACAATTGTATAGAAAGTACAGAAAATTGTACTGTCAAAATGGAAAACAACAATACAGATATGGAATGAATATCATATTATGCGGTATATTTAGGTATCGGTATTGTCTATCGATCACTAATTACTGGAACGGGGATAAACTAAAAATACATAAATAATATTGTAGGGGCAGGCAGAGATCCATCGACATACTTTGATCCAGGCACACACTTTTAGATTCATTCAAGCTCACCATCACGCATTCATCTTCTCATAAAATAATTTATTACAAAGATTATAGTAATTATTATTGAAAGTGTGAACGAACGATTTTAAACTCCTTGCTAATTTTCATCTTGTTCTAAAAGAAAGTTAAAATTGAAGAGAAACATTGAGTGGCAATTAGATATAAATTTCATGCGTAGCCAATAACTCTGAACCTGACTTCTTGGCGGGAAAGTCAGGGCATCATGTCTGCAGTTTTGTTTTATTTTCTATAATTTATGATATTTTGAACATTAATGTGTAATAACGGTGGATTATTAAACGTTAATGTTTGTGAATATACATAAGAGTTGGTAAACCAAACAAAACAGTGCAACATCACTTTTCAAATTCTCTCAAGAAGTCCATGCGATTGGTTTCCTTTTAAATAATGACTTCGGGCGTTTAGCACATTTAGCCAGTGTCTAGTAAGTGATATATTAATAATATATAAATCACAGTAAATGAGAATGAGTGGTGATAAAGATGAAGATGAAAAATGAGATTCCCTCCCCTAAACTCCTTGAGTCCTCAGTAAAGATTTGGGACTATACTGAAATCTCGCATGGACTTCTTGAGAGAATTTGAAAAGTGATTTTGCACTGTTTTGTAATAAAAATGATAAATGAGATAGTCTCCTACCCTCCCCTAAGCCCCTTGAGTCCTCAGTAAAGATGTGGGACTGTACTGAGATCTGGACATCACATGGACTTCTTGAGAGAAATTAAAAAGTGATGTTGCACTGCTTTGTTTGATTTACCAAAACTAATATATGTTCACAAACACTTAACGGTAAATAATCCACCGTTATTACACATTCATGTTAGAAATATCACAAATTTTAGAAAAAAAAACAAAACTACAGACATGACGCTGCACTTTCCCGCCAAGAAGTCCTATTATAATTGTTATTATCATCAGCATTAAAGTTCTTTTAAAATACTTGGCACTTACGAACCAATGTAAAAAGGATATTATACCCTGGGGCGGTTTGTAAAAATTAGTGTTGCTGGAATATTACAAGATGTTTTATATGAAATTTATCTTAACAATTTACTACTATAAGTCTGCTCGATACTATTACTATTGCAGCAGAACTGACAAAACCATCACTCATGTAATTTTCAGGTTGTCAGAGAGCAGAGATCTTTCCACTTACTAGGATTCTCATACAAAGACCGTCACTAATACACTATAATTTCTAGATTTGGCATGTATAGCAATTCAGCCCAAATTAAATTCGTGGTCATTCCCTCAGACCACAAGGTCCCCATACTAAGCTCAGGCTTCCTCCGATAAACTAAAGTAAGAGCAATTTTATGTACCTCCACCACGCGGACCCAGTTTGGATTGGTAGAGGCAGGTCATATGCAAATAATATTAATATAGAAAAACACACACAATACTTGGTTTAACAGCTACTGCATACGGCTTACCAATAGCTTTATGTACCTTCTAAAACAAGGAAGCGCTTGATATCAAATTCGACACCAACGGTCACCCATCATCTGATCTACTCGAACTTCTAGCGCTTTTCGCTATAAAAAACATTTCCGATTGCTATTTATTGTAAAGATACTGTACTGATAGATTAACTGTAGTGATTATCGATTGAGACTGCTTTGAATAGGAAGCGTTTACGAGCACTCTTTGACACAGTAATGCTTTCTCGGCGAAATTATTTACTGAAAGGAGTTCAACACTGAAGAGTTACTGATATATTAGCTCAGTTGATAATGTTGCAAAATTTTTACAAATTGTTAGCCAGCATCAGGGGAAATAAAGCTTAAAGGAATTAGGCATTTTTATTAGAAAATAAAAAAACAATCGCAACTCCGCAAGACTTGGTGGATACCAGGAAAAAGGAAATACAGGCAAGGTCCCGGTTACCATTGTATGTGCTAGTCGTTAAAACAAGTCAGAGGCCAAGGGCTGTTTGATAAATGCTAACAAAAGGAATGGATTTTGAGAGGAGGCCCGGAGTAAGTGACGGGACCTAATGGCATGAGATAATGATGCTTATGATATATTTTACAGAGACAACTGTACTATACTGTATGTTGTTTTTTTTTTGTACATCGTAATTATTGTATTTGAGTAATGTATGTGTATGCAAATATAAATTAAAAAAAACTGTAATGAGTAAATAAAATACCTAGTTCCGTTTGTTTATGAAAGAAATATTTTTTAATTTTGTTAATAATTAAACTAATGAAATAAAATTTGTAAATATAATAAAAGTGTAAAAGCTGTAATTTAGTGTAAATAAAAAGTTTAATTTCGCTGCTCATCATAGTGTGCCTGTTCTTTAGTTGTGTAAATGTTACCGATAGATGGCGTAACCTGTATACAAAATGGTTTAACGTACAACCAGTTACGTTGACCAACTGCTTTCGTTCAGAGATTACAGTTTGTTTCAGTTCTTTGACTCGTGAATTTTGTATCGATTTTAACAAATGTATATTATGGTGTATAGGGATCCTACCAAGACCTAAGGAGCCCAATCCACCTTATCTACAAGTGGTTCACCTGGCGATCACCGGACGAGGCTCTGGGGAACATAACAGTGCCCGGTAAGCGGCAATAGGCTCGCCACCTATTACGTGAGACCAACTATATAACTGGCGAAGTGTGGGCGTATAATATGCCTCTGCCTACCCCTTCGGGGACACAGGCGTGAATGTATGTATGTTAAAGAAATATATCAACTAAGCGAAAGAACAAAAGTGATGAGTTGTCTCCCAGCTATTCTCTACGACAGCTTCTGCCCGTAGTTTCAAGTTATCGCTACATCCATCAGTGCTCTATCGATTATACAACATTTTTAAATTTCTATTATCGACAGAAAGAGGTAATCAAATATTTGATATTATCGCTTCTAATTAATTTTGTTGAAGGGGAGAAATACCTTCGTCAACATAATTACAAGTCGTTTGATGTTAATACAGAGAATCATGTAATGTTATCCTTTACTGCGAAGGATACAGAGGAACAGAATTTATACTCATTTGCTGAATATATCTAGAGATCCTTACCATAAAATTTACTAATATCAATATTGGCAAAAGTGACAGTTATAAATCTGCATGACAAAATGTACTGAAAGTAAATAAATATCTCACTGTTCTAATAAATTGTTATATATATCATCAAAATAAAGCCCACCTGGCGAACATAAAAGTTTCCGATGAGCAGCAATAGGCTCGCCACCTATTACGTGGGACCACAATATAATTGCCGTAATGTGGGCGTTTATTCGTCTGTCTACCCTTTTGGGGAAACAGGCGTGATTGCATGTATGTGTTTTTAGAAAAATACAAAAACACTCGTAATACCACATAGTTTATTCAAAAGGGCTTTTCGACTTTTTCATTGTGCCGTGAACCAGTTATTTTTATTACTTCGATATTAAAGACGAGCCAAGCCTAATTTCGAGACAAGCGGCAGCGTGTCAAAACAAGTTCAATATTTAAATAAACTTGATAGCCGCAAAAATCTGACAAATTATAATTGAAGACATGTGTAGATAATTACTATTTCGCCTGTTTTTACCCCGAAGGGGTAGGCAGAGAATATATAACCGCCATGTGACTTGTCCTATTATACGTAAGGACCGTCAATTATTTAATTTTATTATATGGAATTTTTTGCACTCGAGTTCAGCTCACACTTGACCGGTTATCCATTTGTTTTGGCGTCGATACCATTTAATGAAAATATGCACTCAAATTTGAAAACTACTAATGAGGAAAATGGAAACGAAGCTTTAAAGGGAATTTAATATTAAAATATACCGATTCAGATAGAGAATGTTCTATCTAAATGATTTTAATTTATAGTACGTTATTAAAAACTTTTCAGTTATACTACATTTATAAAATTATTCATTATTAAAGCAAAGAGTTATGTATGTTAAGAATAAATAAATAAAAACACTTATTATCAAATTGTAGTACAACAATGATTCACTGGTAGTCCCCAAACTAGTTAATGTTGTCTCATAGGAATTAAAATTTGAGATTTGCATTAATTAGTATTGCATTTACATTAGCCGCGTTGTAACTATTGAAAAATATAGTAATTTTATATTCTCTTTAATATTCAATCTTTCTTAGAATACTTTAAAAGTATCCTCTAACTCCCTATTCTATACATATTAACTAGTAACCACATAACAAGCTATGTTTAATAATCAGAGAAAAGGTATAAATTTCATATTACCTATTATAATACGGTTTTTTAAACAAAGCACCTCTTTAGGTTTTCCATTGCCATTATTTGTATGTCATTTGTAGTTAATTATGTCTTATATCTTTACCTATCTACATGGATATAAGATATTTAGAACTATCTTGAACGTCTTGCATGACTACTACGTGACGTACCGAAATGGTTTTATAAAGTAAGGCAGTATTTGTCGGAGTAGTAATGTCATTCGAGACTATTTATGTCCATGTCTGCAGTGAGCTAGCTGGATACAAGAGAGTCTACGCAAGACTAACTTCGTTATTATTAAAACTTACTCGGAGTAATTAAATAGCTGCGATGCAGTATATAAAATGCAATGCAGTTCTGAAGCGCATCCAAATACAAGTCCAAGCATGGAGCACTGCATTTTAAATAAACAAGACGTTGAGTCAAGCGAGGACAGCCTGGATACAATTATCATAACAATTAATAGCAAATGCCGTCTCTTGTGGAAACCCTGTCTAAATATTTCGAGTGTTTGCCATTGTTCCTTCATTCTGCAAGTTATATGAGAATATGAGTCCTGTTTCGTTTGTGTAAAACTCATTCTAGCCCACAACAATTCGAGAGATTATTAAAGTGGGGTTAACTCATAATAGCGCAAAGCGGCTACGATTAAGGATTGAACACACATTCGTTTAATGCAACAAAATTAATGAGAGCTTGTAGCATAGGTCGTGCTTTGTCGTGAGGCTATTACTTTTATTGTTACGGTTCTGTTAGTATTTAAATGGCGGATTTATTAACTTTTTATTTGAGACCTTACGAACAAAACCTTTATGTTTTGGAAGTAACTAAGATTCAAATTGTATGCGGATCTGCTGTAGCGGTCCCATGCGTAAAATTAACAGACAGATAGTTATTTTTGTTTTATAAATTTGTCTTAATTACAGTACAAAAACCAATTTTAAAGTGAACTAACTATTCACTTCTTAATTGACGATGAATATAATTTTGTAATATATATTACAAAATGAAATTTTTAATAGAAAAAATTAACCTCTCCGCGGTGGCTCAAGCGAGAAGAAGCTACTTAACTGAGTATAGCATTGTGAATGCAAAAAATTACAGATAATTATCATGATGAATATATTGTTTTATTACATTCATTGAGTTTGGTTATCATCATGAACTGAGGCAACCAATCCTCCTTCTGATCCTCTGATGGTTAGTTATACAGCAGTAATCAGCATACTATCAATTAGCATTGTACTGCGGTCTACATGAAAAACAATTTTCAGCTACAGTACTAATCACCAAACTTAAGTCTTTCGTAAAGCGATAGGTTCTTTGTTATAAAATACTCTAGCGCTGCTGTACTGCCAACATAAGCGTCCACGGTTACTCAGACGACTACCTACCTAATGAAGATTTTTTAAAAACTGTAACTAAGTAAAGGAACTAAACGCCAATTTTTTTAAACATACTTATTTACCTGTATACAGAGGAATACTAAATGCATAAATTTCATGTAACTATGCAACTACCAAGCGCGCAGAAATTAGTATATACTTCTTTCACATGGTTTATAATTGTGCAACATTGCATATTGCTCCGCTAATTAATGCTTCATACTTCAAACGCCGTCGTAACAGGTCCCATTGCCGCGAACTAAGCCAGTCTTTGATAATTAATCGCATTTTACGACACCTATAAGTCTGTATGGATGTCATATGCTCTTACCCAAAGTTATCAAATTACCCAAATTTTAGGAAAACCTCCCTTTGCGAGTTTTATAAGTTTTTTCAAATTTTCCAAGTATTTAAGTGGCTTCTTGCGTTAATTTTTTCATAGTTCTCTGGAATCAGCAAGTTATGTTTCAAAGTATCTATAATGTTACTAATATAAATTATACTCCAATAAACCGAAATATATTTTCAGTGTATAATTTGAAATCGAAACTTATTTGCCAGATTTCTTTTGCGAGTTCAATGGCCCTGTACGAGTCATTAGGCATGGAGTTCAAACCTTTCGCCCAGGTTTGAACTCCATGCCTTTACATTATATGCAGAGTTCACATAAGCCTATTTAAAACTTTAAATCATTAAAAATTACTTAAATATGAAGTGAATAATGAACAAGCAGCACAATACGCAAATTGCATATCTTAAAACAAACCGCGACAATCAAAATTAATTCTCAACACTAAAATAAAAAAAAATACAAAAGCAATGCAACTTACTCGACGTGCTAATTATGACTTATAACAGTAAAATATACTCAAAGAGAGAGTGCTAAAATCGGTTTTCGAGTGCACGCTTAAAAGCGGTGCGCCAGACGACAAATGGCTCTTATCCGTCTCAGGAGATACGGGCGTTGAGTGTCAAAAGCTTGTCATTTTGACAACCCTCATTCACAGTCAACTCGGAGCTCTATTTAAGTGAGATAAGTTTCAAAGTTCAAAAATGTTTTCTTATCTAAAGGGTTACAAGAGAGCAGAAAATAGAATTTGTTGAACGTGTGAATGTCGGATATAAAATCTAATTTCCTTACCACGTGAAACATATTTTATTTTTCTATAATAGCCAGTTAACAGCAACACATTACTTTTTATTACTCAGCCAGTGAACTTTACCACAAAAAACTATGTTAGGCACCTACAGCAATTTAACGTTTATTTTCTGAAAAAGAAAAGTGATTCAAAACTACTTTTTCACCGTTCCAGAAATAAAACTCAAACGGATATTGGCCGCAAAGTTTGCCCACGAAAAGTTTTGCGGAGTGAGGCAGGTTGAAGAAGGATTCATTCCAGGTTCAGGTAACAATTTAAGAAGTACCTTGTTGGAAACTTTTTCGTTTATTTTTTCTCCTTCATTCCGACCTACTTTGATTCTAACACACAATTTATACTTTAAATTAGAAAAGGGAAATAAGCATTATTTAAAGTTAGAACTTACCATTTGAAAGATTTCGATGATCAAATATCAGTCTCCATAGTTCCAATGACACAAAAAATCCTTTGCGTTATCGTACTGTAACTTGTGAACTTTGAAACACACAGTTGTCGCGAGCGAGAGACATTCGGGAGCTACCGGGAACGACCATGCGCGTCCCTCTCCCGATTCTGACTGGAGCTGGGATCTTCGAGTCTGCGTAATAGACGGGATCCCCACAGATTGCTATATGAGAATAAACGATAATAAATTACATACAACATACTACACGCGTAACGCTACTCTTGATTAGTTTGAATTGAAGTAGCCCGCTAATGCGTTAGACATGCATACGGAACACTCAACACGATGTTTAGTTTGCTCACCTATCAAAGTTATTTTAAGCTTGGTACTGTTATAGCTTGGTGCTCAACTAAATATTGTTGGCATGGAATTTTATTGCAACTTATTTTAGAAGCGTACATGATTTTTTTATTTCTTGCGGATATTTAGTGTAAAATTTTTATTTGCGCCCTAAAGAATATTATTGGAAAATGTAACTAAAACGATACAATTTTTTTAAAAAATGTTTGCTAATATTAGTTGAAATTTTAAACCCGACTGGATGAACTTAAGCTTTTGTACTATGTTAATTGTTGAACCCACCTGCTAACATTAGTAATTTAAGTAATTATTGTGGTGATACTAACAAATATAAGCCATGAAGCCTGAAATATGTGATGATTATTATTATTAATAAGCTTTTAATTAGGAAACCTAATTTCTTTTAGAAGGACCACACTAAATTGATTATGTTGGCACTTATAAAAATTGAAAGAGGTTTTTTGTGTAACTTGTTTGTATTATATATAACAAGATATCTTGCAAAATAAGTAAGTGAAGCGCTCGTAGCTCTGCGGTGTTCGGTGGTCGGAAACGATCAACAAAGTACAGCAGAGCTTACAGAGGTCAGTCCTTGAATGGGTGACTGTTTGTGTGGCATTTGATATCGTGCGCTTCCGTGCTTCGGAAGGCACGTTAAGCCGTTGGTCCCGGTTATCACTTAATGTGGTAGTCGTTAATCCGTGTTAGGGGCCTCATGGGCGGCTTGAAATCCGCACTGGGTCAGCGTGGTGGAGTATGACCCAATACCCTCACACCTTGGTATGTGTGAGCTGGGCTGTGATGATGTTTGTATTATAACAAGATGTCTTGTAAAAAAAGTATGTAAAGATTGTATAATGTTTCAATTTAGGTGCTCAATTGTCTCTGCCGAACCCCTGTGCGAACATTTCGTGAGTTTTAGTTTTGTTTATTATTGTATGTAAAATCTGGTATGCTACAATGCTTGTCACTTAAGTACGTATTTATAGATCGTATTCTAGAGAGAAGGCGCTATTAAGTTGTTCCCCATGATAGTACTATTTTATTTTAGTTTATCCTTTTCTATTTATTGTATTTGAAACAAAATAATCTTTATTTTAGATATCATCAGATTTTTATCATTGTAATTCCTCCTTTACATCTGCCAGTACCCGGGATTCCTAGGCTTCTTGATTGCCAATTAGTAACTAGAGTTATTAAGTGATGTGCAGCTAACTGGAGATGTTTAATTATATTAACACTACTATCATTTTATGAATTTAAAAACGATACCAACTAGTGCAAGATCAATCTCTAGATCTTGCATTTGTTGGTTTCGTTTATAAATTAACATGAAAATATGTAAAGGTCGCTTTGTATGAATTAGAAAGTATGTGAAGAATCCGGAGTATGAGTTTAAATAGTACAGTTATTAGCAAAAGAATAATGTAGTTATAAAACTTAAATCCACAACTGACAAGTCAAACAAAAAGCTGTCACATGTCCTAGAAATACATAGAGCCCTACCACATAGGTCTTATACCATGTGTCATGTTCTCCTATACTACAGTATGCAATATAAGCATTGATGTTTTAAAACTATAAAACACACAGTTAAAATAGACGCTTGTGATTTTATCTATGGAAAAAAATGTAATCTCAGTCTCCCCGTGATCACGGATTACTGTAAAATATCAGAAATTTAGTTATAAAATAGTACAATAAGGGCGTATGAATACGTACAATGTTTTAAGTGGTATGCTAACTAACTACAGTTCATATCCAATAGAACAGAATATAAATGTTATTCGATGAAGTTTACAGTAAAGCAGCGTACAACAACTCAAGTGCACTTTCACAGTTAAAGTTAGGTTTATTAACGCATGAAAGTTAAATGTGCGATTTATTGATGCAGGCGTCAATAACGACTTTAAGACTGATCAATATTGACTAAAATAATACATATCATCATTATACCTTATATGTGTCTCGAAATCTATAAAAAAAACATTAAATTGATCTTCTTATTAAATAAGTACAGAAGATATTTGTTTAGTTTTTATTAACATAAAAATGTTTGTCTAGCTGTTTAATGTGCGACACAATTAATTTGACAGAATTTTCACTGAGAAATTTTATTTTATTTCATAAGATTTTAATTTTACTTTTATTTTTTTGTTATTATCTATAGCTTAAATAATTTATTCCTACATGGCTTTTTTTGAAGTCTACGCACGCGAAATCACATACGGTAGCTTCTTATTATAGCATGGAATGTGAGTCATAATGAGCAGCAAAATAATTACATGATCATCAACAATCGATTAGCGTCAAAGTCACAATGTCTGCAAATAGTCCTAAATTACTATCGGCGTAATAATCATTTGGTCAGCAGCTATCAGTCACAGGAACAGTAATAACCTATGTCGGCATTTTTATTTTATCAGTTTTGACGGGTCGGCTGCGTTTTCCTCTATTTATTACCCAAGAACTATAATATGTAGGTATAATCATCAATAAACTAGCATCAATCAGTCTTTCAAGATACTGATCTATTAAATCATACCATGTCAGTCATGCCTGTTTCCCCGATGAAGTATAAGAGGCATAAAATATGCCCACATTTCACCATGATTATTGTTGGCCCCACGTAATAGGCGGCGAGCCTATTGCCGCTTACAGGAAACTTTAATGTTTGCCAGTGCCTCGTCTGCTAAACGGCCGGTGCACCATTTTCAGGTAGGATTTATTCGGCTCTTATTTTCCGCTGCTCAAAAATGAGTTTCAACCTTCTTGGACTCTCTTTTGTACCCAAAGTACGTGTAATGGGTCTCCCACCTTAAAAACTATCAACAAAGTTACGCATGTTCAAAGATGTCAGTGACTTGGATGGGTGACCGTTTGTTTGCAATTGATATTGAGCACTGTTTTGGGTTCAAAAACGCTAAGCTATGGTTTCGGTTATATTTCATTGGAGAAATAGAATCTAACAGCTAGACGCCACACACGGAACTTTGCCAAAAAGCAAAGGTAACTCGTGTTTGAGTATAACCTGAATACCTCCGGTTTGTAAAAGAAGTTCCGGGGCTAGTAAAGCGTTAATCGGTTGAGATGAGGTTTACCGACAAATAAATAGATTTTTAATTGTGTCTTGGACCGATGGCTTTCAACGTGTTAACAATCGCTTTTATATATAATTTCATTCAATTATAAAATATTATTGTCATTTGAAGAACAAAACATTTCAGAACAATAACTCACGTCAAAAAATTTACAGTTTTCTCATGCTTCCTAACTTCTTCCCAAACATTCATCCAGTAAAAATCTGTTGGTAGCGTAGGTTGTGGTAAGCCTCAAAAAATAAAATCCGACATCATGTATCCCCTAGGATTTAGTCATCGTTAGTAAGACCACACGTCGTACACTCCTCGAGGCGTCCTGACGATTAGTATTCTTCCCCCGTCCGCTACACACATCAAAGGCGAAATTCCACGCCACAATATCTCATAAAAAAATAACTAGAACACCTATATAAAGCGGTTTGGGATACCGCGATACCTTCACATCCTTATTTATTATTTACATGAAGTTGTATTAATTGAAACCTCTGTTAAAGAGAGGATGTCACTTTAACTTTATTTTACGCTTTGAAATAAACTTCTATGAAAAGAAATAAAACGTTATCGGCTAAGGCGCATAATCTTTTTTGTTTTTTTGTTATTTACGTAACGCTTTTAATTGGAACTTTGTTTATGAGGAGGTTGTATATTTTAGTTTTACAAAGTATTCAATTCATTAAAAGGATACCGCTAGAAGTCCCATTCTTAATTATTTCTAGCATTTCATACATACATTCACATTTGTTTCCCCGAAAAGGTAGGCAGAGGCATATTATACGCTCACACTTCGCCTCGTTGCTCCCACGTAATAGGTGGCGAGCCTTTTGCCGCTTACCGGGCACTGCTGTGTTCATCAGAGCCTTTTTCGTTGATCGGCAGGTGCACCACTTGCAGGTGAGGTTGGCTCCTTAGGTCTTGATAGGATCCCTATACACCACTACATTAGCATTGAAGGTTTAAAATAACTTTCTATCAACTCCCGCGCTACCTTAATCTCCCAAAAACCAAGAAACAACTCTAAACCAGACGATCAATATATGTCGTCGCATAGGACATTTTCAGGTAAGAATATTTGACAACCTCATAACAACGACCTCGACATGACAAACGCTGAGAGTGAAAGTGCAGTGTCCTGTCGAATTTGTTGTTGACAAAGTTATTATTTATAATTATTATATATATTAGGTCGGGGAAAAAGTCTTTTCGCATAAGGTAGGTATAAACTTATTATAATTTTTTTTTGACTGTACTATTTGTGTCTGGCTGGTTTTGGTAACATTAAAAAGGTTCCATTATAAAGAAAAGAAAAAAATAAAAAAAAGTTGTTTCCCGCTATTTTTCATTTGTTTTTCTCTCCGTTAAAATGAGTGAATCTAATGAAGAAATTCGATACATTTTAAAATTTTATTATAAAAAAGGCAAAAATGCAACTCAAGCAGTGAAAAAAATTTGTGATGTTTATGGACCTGATGCAGTGTCAGTAAGAGTAGCACAAATTTGGTTCAAACGTTTTCAGTCCGGAAATTTTGATGTTAAAGATGCACCTCGCTCTGGTCGCCTTGTTACGAATAAAATGGACGCCATTTTTGAAAGAGTGGAGCAAGATCGGCATATTAGTAGTTACGATGTAGCTGAAGAACTGGGAATTGACCACAAAACAGTTTTGACCCATTTGAAGAAAGCTGGTTATACAAAAAAGCTCGATATTTGGGTGCCACACGAGCTCACTCAAAGAAACTTAATGAACCGTGTACTCATTTGCGATTCATTATTGAGACGTAATGAAACCGAGCCGTTTTTGAAGAGATTGATAACTGGCGATGAAAAGTGGATCACGTACGACAAGAACGTGCGAAAAAGGTCGTGGTCGAAAGTTGGCCAGGCTTCACAGACTGTGGCCAAACCTGGCCTAACACGAAATAAGGTGATGCTGTGTGTATGGTGGGATTGGAAGGGCATTGTTTATTATGAGCTTTTACCGCCCGGCAAAACCATCGATTCTGATCTTTACTGCCAGCAACTGATGAGATTAAAGGAAGCAGTCGAGAGAAAACGGCCGGAATTGATCAACAGGAAGGGTGTGGTCTTTCATCACGATAACGCTAGACCACACACATCTTTAGCCACTCAGCAAAAATTAAGAGAGTTCGACTGGGAGGTCCTAGTGCATCCACCATATAGCCCTGACCTTGCGCCTTCAGATTTTCACCTGTTTCGGTCTCTGCAGAATTCTTTAGGTTCTGTAAGGTTGACCTCAAGAGAGGACTGCCAAAACTATTTGTCCCGTTTTTTTGATCAGAAGTCCCAAAGTTTCTACAGTAACGGGATAATGTCTCTGCCCACAAAATGGCAGAAAGTTATTCAACAAAACGGTACATATATATTGTAAATAAATGTAAATAAACTTTGAAAAAAATGTCTTGACTTTTCATACAAAAATACGAAAAGACTTTTTCCCCAACCTATTATATTATTAAATTACTAATGTTCCTAAGCCACTTTCTGGCAAAATACTATGAACTTATGTTAACGATATATGACATCCTATTAATGTACCGTACTCGAGATATAAATGGAATTTATATCTAAAGTCTTCGATTGCATACAGTGAACTTCCGTAAAGTAACGCCTGTATTAATAAATTAAAACGAGCAGATCTGAAAGATGTTGTCCCAATCTAAAACATGTTTGAATTTGTTCAACGTCATGTCACAGAAGCGCCCGATAGAATTAGTTTTGCATAATATTCCCATTCTCTCCTGATAGCTTTTCCATACCTCATACAAAACAAAGAATATATTCCGCACATCCAATGTTTACAAACGGAACATTCATAGTCACGTCTATTTCATTTGTATTAACAAAGGTGATTTTATCTGGGATATTTATTTTTAATTTTGAATTCGAAACCTCTCATCGAGGACTAATAAAATAATAATAAAAATTTATTAACATGAAAAACCATTCGTCGGCTTATGATGAGCTCATCAACAAAAACTGAAGACTTTAGATGTATATTATAGTTGCTATAAAATTATTCATAACGAGATTTGAGTAGTTAGGTTTTTTAATCTCACCACCTGATATGGTTTTAGCAAAATATATGCTATACATATATGTATGTTTGAAAAAAGTTTTACATTACAACTAATGTAATTGAATTTGATCTGATGTAAATGTTAAAAGGCTGAGATTAATTAAAATTTACAACATGAATGTTGCTAAGCCCTCTGTGTTTTTGCCCTGCTTGTCAACTTCAAAGGCAAAACATGGCAAAGATTCATTGAATAAATCTGCAAAGCTTTAAATAAGAAAGCCATACCATTTCTATAACCTGACCTTAATGGTCACATGAAATGAAATGACCCTTTAGAGTTGCCTACTTGTTTTTGTTCCATCTATTCTATTTTCATAATGCAAAACGGGTTATTTGTGGAGCTCTTTCAGAAACCAAACAAGAACTTTCTTTCAGAGCGTCATTTGCGGGTTAACCCACCCCTGGCCGACGCGCTGTGTAAATACTTTGTCGTCAACTTGGATATTTTAACCGGTACAGCGCTTTTACTTCCAGTTTATGAGCTGTCAAGCGTTTCGTATTAAATCGTCTGAATTAACAATTTTGATTGTTTTATTCTATAATTATTCTGATGTTATAAATGTAGAATGTTTAAGCTTCTCTTAAATTCTTTTTATATAAAACTAGTCAGAACTTTATTCAGACTTTTCTTAATTGTAATGCCTGTTCTTTAAAGCTCTTTATATATCTTATGTAAAAAACAGTACACATGTATAACATTATTCTATGCATAAATAATAAACCACTTACTATAATGCAATTCATGTGACTATTTTCGCGCACCGTATTTTTTTTGGTTAGGGACACTCAATTTGAATGACATAGTAAACCAAACCACGTATAATATATTCAAAACTAGTTTTATAAACTCTATCTAGACAAAGGCAATTTGCAATCATAATCGGAATCCTACATTGTACCTACTTGTATAGATATCATGAGTCGCAACTCATAGTCATGATATCTTAGCATTACCCCGGCTGCCATAGACTTTAGGTCCGGCCTCTTGGTCTGCTTACTAGTCTAACCAGATTTGGCTGAATTTCAGTTATTATGTGGAGCAACTGCCATCTGACCTCCGTAACCTGTTATATGGTTAAAACAGCTGTCAGAACATTAGGAGGTACCGACTTCCTTATAACGACTGCCATAAAAGTTCAAGACAACCGAGACCAACGGACAACGTGCTTTCCGAGACATGAAGCAAGCGATATTTACGGAAATAATTTCGAAAGTTAAAGGTTTTGAACACCAGGGTTTAAACCAGAGACCCTTTGAATTTTAAGTCTAAGTTTCCCGTCACTAGGCTATTGCAATTATTTACTTACATAATATACTCGAAACAATTTAATAAACACTGTCGACACAAAAGCCTTAAAATCTTCAAATCGAAATCGGAATCCCACACACCCTATATTATTTGAAACGACTACGTTACGTTAAACCTTACCATTTCCTAGTGCGAGCCAGAATAAAGAAATACCTAGTTTCCTTACGTCTCGATATCGGTACAACTTATGTCCTCTATAAGTTGAGTTATCCCCCGGGAAATAAAGGAAAGCAAGAAATACGCTTGAGAACTCACACAAATATATCTTTAGCTTTTATTATTCATAGGCTTTTGTTTTATGCTAATTTAATTTGGAACACGAAACCTTTCGTATAAGAACTAACTATTTGAATTATGTTCGCTACGAAACTAAGCGTTACAAAAATAATCAAATTCGTCGACATGTTGAGAAACATTTAAGAAATGCGTAGTTTAGAAGTCTGTCAGTCATATGATTTTGTATAATATTCTTTATAAACAAATTTAAAGAGTACCTAAATAGTATGAAATTCCTCTAAATTATAAGTTAGCGTTGGAAAACTTAAGATTAAGTGCTACTTAATCTTTTAAAGCTATCAAACAAAAATCTTTTTTTATTTCAATGATTGATAAAGAAGGCGTAGATAAAAATTAGAAAACAAATAAGTCATTTAAAAAAATTATGTTTTCTATAGTTAGAACATACAAAATCTTGGGGGCCCTGCTGTCTAACCATGGACTCTCCGGGAAGTCGGCCATACACGCCATGGTCGCACGGGGAGGTAGGAGGGGCGCGTCCACCGGGAGGTTTTGTTTCGGGGGACGTTGGCCGCACCACCTGCAGGTGAGGTTGGCTTGGGATCCTAATGTGTCGGTAGGATCCCTATGGACCCATATATTTTTAATCTACTTAGTATAAAAGCTGTAAGTCAATTAACACTAAGCTACCGCTTAGAACAAAAAACAATATACTAGGATATAAATGACGAAGTCCGGCCTATTGCCACCCCTCTCATCTCACAAGAAGTCGTAAGAGCCAACGAAGACTAACCCAACCGGATGATGGGCAGCAGCGTGTAATACTGGCTGTAATGGTGGTTATAGGCCAATAGCCCCAATAGAATGTAATCTATTGGGGATGTTAATGTTCAGCAATGGTCTTAATAAAGCTGACATGAAGAAGATATCTCTAATAAATAATTTTAAGACGTCTCTAAAGTTTTTATTATTTTGTTTCATAAAAACATACTAGCCTTTTTGACTTCGTTACTACACGTTGGGTGGACTACTGTGGACCTGTCTGTCCATGAACCTTTCTCACGAACTCAGAGTCACGCGACCTGAGTAGGCAGCTTGCGTGCACGTCCTTGACCAAATTAGCTAAACAACAGTCTCCTTTTGTTTAAATAAGTTTGCTTTCATAAGTCATACACTGCTAAGATCCTAAGTCAACCGAAGTAGGTCATCAAGAACAATTTGGGTAAGAGGTGGTGGCAATTATGAACTGCAAGTGGTTTCGCGGTGGAGGGAAAACAGTGGACATGTCTGCTCATCCAATCCTTTCTAACAAACTCATACGGTCTTCACGTCTTTACACCAAAATACCTCGATAATACAACGATCTCCTTTTGTTTCAATAAGTTTGCTTCTAAAAGTCAACTGAAAAGTGTCATCCATAAATAATTTGGGTTTAAGTGTTAGCAATCATAAAGTGACGCGGTCCTGTAAGTAACGCGGTAAGTCTTGGTATTTCAATGTAGAATATGATAGCGAGCGCTGCCGTGCTTTGGAAGGAGCGGTAAATATTGACCGTAATATAATGAAAACTACATAATTATAGTAGTAGTCGTTCAGCCACCTTATCATCCTGAGTTTAGAATTTTGAAAATTCTGGACTCAAAGTGCCGTCTACGACGGAGTGTGACCTTCAGATCTCAGGTCAAAGATAAACCCCTTTCATCTTGGTTTCTGAGAAGTGACTCGTGCGCAGTAGTGGTACAGCAATAAACTGAGATTATGTTGAATGTGGTAAACTACGAGTCATGAAACCATTTTTCATTTAAGGTAAACAGTAAAAAAAAGTAACAGTAAATTAAGTATCAGTTAAATTTGTGCTTTAGAATTCAGCTTCTTACAACTTTAGAATATACGCGGGTACATGTGTTAGCAGGGCGTGAAATGGCATATATTCAAGCCTTCATGAGTGAACTTAATTAAATCTTTATTAACTAAAAAAGTAACTTGCTATGACATCTGCACTAGGCTCGCAGATCGATGTTGTAGCAGGTTTGTTAACGTGTTTATCCACGGTACCACCCACCGTTTTTTTCTAGATTGCTTACCATCTGTAGGATGTCGTCATGATGACGCGTCACATAAAACAAAATAATGTTTTACTTTCGTTCAATTATACATACATACAATCACGCCTGTTTCCCCGAAGGGGTAGACAAAGGCATAGCATACGCCCACACTTCGCCAATTCGTGTTGTTGGTCCCACGTAATAGTTGGCGAGCCTGTTGCCGCTTACCGGGCACTTCTATGTTCGCCAGGGCCTCGTCCGTTGATCGGCAGGTGCACCACTTGCAGGTGAGGTTGGCTTGGGCTCCAGAGATGATGGTAGGATCCCCGTACACCGTCCAATTATTTATTTTTTATTATTAGGAAAATATACAGCGACAATTTAACTTAACAATAAATTATAAATAAATACTATGCACTAGTTACATGTTTTCGCATATGAATAACTAATATTACGCATGTATTAACAAAAACAAATACAGAGAAATAAAAAATATATATATAAAAATATAAGTAAAGAATGGATTAACTAAACAGTATGAGAACCATTAAACCAGGATTTAGCCGATGTATCCTTGAATAAGTGATATTTAGAATTAAACAAGTCAAGTCAAGTTATATAGCGAGTTAAACTAAGTCTTAATTGAACAAGCGCGTGGAAAAACAGGGCCTATATAAGCAAATATAAAAAATGGCCTGGTATTTGAAATACTAGTTCTCATCTAATGATAGTACTTTGTATAGTTAAAATTGGTACTGCTCGGCAAGAAGACTTCTTGCGCTCCGTGGATGCAAACTTCATTAACGCTACAGAATTTAACGGTGAGTAAAGTAATGATATGTTCTTGTCTCATAAAATACAGGAACACATAGTTGTTGTATAAGTATACATCGGCATATTGCTTGATAATATGTAGTTTATAAGTATTATATTACTTATTTAGAATTAATAATAAACTCATTTCCCATTTATCATGTTGAAAACCTAGTTCTATCCTCGTTACCGATTAATTAGTGTTTGTGCAAGTTTTTTTTATAAATTGTATTATATAATAAACACTGAAAATTACAAAAATAAGACTAATTATTATTATTATTATCTCAGCCCATTAACGTCCCACAACTGAGCACGAGCCTCCTCTCACATACCAAGGTGCGAGGGTATTAGGTCATACTCCACCACGCTGACCCAGTGCGGATTGGCGACAGGTGTATGGCGTCCTGCTGTTCGAATTCTTCAAGCCGCCCAATTAGGCCTCTAACATGGCTAATAATTATAATATAAGATTCACTTGGAGTAGTAAGCACATATAGTTTCATAATGTTTCCATGAAATTCATGCTACCATACCTCAAGCATCAAAACATTTGGCAAAATAATGTATAAACTTTGATTACTACGCGGTTTTCCCTCGAAAACATTAGTTATCTGAAATAGGGTTAATAAGCTGTTACTAAGGGGATGTGGTATAAGAAAAAATCGAATGTAAAAAGTTTTCCTGCAACAAAGTTTCGTAATTGAGTGCGCCCGGATGTTTGTTGGACTCAGAAGTTTTTATCTGCGATTGGCGCCCTCTAGTGTCCTCCTGCTGCACCTTGCAAGTATAAAAATTGCACAGTCGCTTAGCGCAGTAATGGCGGGGAGCAACTTTAATGCTATGTTAGTATTGCAAACGAGGGCAACGCTTTAATTTTGCTATTCCGTTTTCAATGTATGTTTGTTCTGAAGTTGCCTAGTCTTCAATTAATTTAGGATTGCTTAAATAAAAAAGGAGCTCGTTTCGTAATTTCCAATTTAAAAGCGTCGTTTATACATTTTTCAGCTTTTTTCGTAGATCCAATTTTTTTAAGCAATATTCTTTTTCGCCTAATTATTTATGTAATAAAAGACACTGTATACAAATCGTTATTGAATAGTACAGTTATTCGATAAATTATATCATATAATTCACTTACTTTCGTTTATTAAAATTTGTTTAACACTGTTTGAGTTTATGGTATGGAGTTTTTCAATAATATATAGTTGTAGTAGCGATATAATCATATAGTATTTATATAGTTTGTTTTATATTATTGTTTCATCATTATGTCATAATGTAAATTGTGAATTAATGATGAAACAACGGTAGATATTAGCGCCTCTGCAAGTTTATTAAGCAGTGGACCTACCTTTGGTTAGAACAAAAACCTGCATCGATTAACAGTACAAAAATTGTTATGTGAAATCGATATACAAAATGACAAATTCTGATTCTGACAAAGACTGATCACAGATCGCTCTCTGTATAATCAATATCGAGTTACAGAACAAATTTATTCGTAGCTCAATGAAATATGAAATGAAGTTCATCAATAATCAAATTGGCTCAAAATGAAAGGAGACAATACGACAAGCAAACGGCAACCCTTAAATTAAAACAGTTCTAAAGTTTAAATCAGCCGCGCAACTCAAAGTAACACGGTCCGAACATAATGCTGAGTAACAGGAACTAAATGAATTAATCAACTCCGTCAACTGGCTGTTAACGTTTTATCCCTGTCTAAATTAATTGGAGTCTGTTTCTCCTTGTTTAATCAATTCTGTAATAAATAAGCAAACACGGCGCGCTTGCAACCCTTAAGAACTTGTCTAATATAATCACTCTGGACTCAAAAACCCTAAAAAATATTAACCTAACAATATCACCATTCAGGGTGGGAAAACCTTGCTATCCCTATTTAAAAGAGATCTACACACATATATAATAAATATATACAATCAAGCCTGTTTCCCCGAAGGGGTAGGCTCAGGCATAGTAAATTGTACGCTTACATTCCGCCGATTATATTGTTGGTCCCACGTAGACGAGCGCATTGCTGCTTGCCTCTCCCGATCTTTTATTTTACCTAGGGCCTTTTCCGTTTATCGGCAGGTCCACCACTTACAGGAGAGGTTGGTTTGAGCTCCAACGATGATGTAGGATCCTCTGTACAATTTTCTATGTTAGTGGTGGTGGTCCGCACTTAGACCATTGTGCGTGAGCCTTTGCGGCCACATTTGCTCACTCCAGACAGCCCACCTCTCTCCAGAAGCAGATCAGGTTTCCTAATCCGTGCAAAACTTCCCCAATGGAACTCGGCGATCTTAGAGTTACCTTCCGTATGTATGCCACGCCTGTGCATTCCAGAAGCACGTGGGCGACCGTCTGTACACTCTTAAATTATCACTAAGATATAATTGTCACTAAGTAAACTTTAAGCTTAGAGATCTCTTTCTTAAACTTGAAAAATGATAATATGTGGCTATCCCTGAAGGGATCTGTTACCTTTTACCCTGTCCCACATGGACACTAGAAGGGACCTATAGTCGTCTTCTGCGACATCAGGCAATACATGGATAATAGTAGCATAGTAGGATGGTAGAATTCTTCAGAGATGCCACAAGCCACGGCAAAAATATTTATTTACCTATAATATTCTACAATAAACAAATAGGTTTATTGGATTAAGTCCAGAAAGCTTTGCTTCTAATTGAGGCTTTCCGACAAATAACTTTTCTGTTTTCTCAAACTCGGACAGCTCTTAAATAATACTGTTAATTAAGTTTTGAACAAGAAACAAAATAGATTTCTGGCAATTGCTTTCTGACAGATATGATAAAGTTTGCTCCCGCGCACAACCACTTTCATTTTCCTAATAAGCTGTAATGGGTTCTGTATGTTTTGATTTGCTCCAAAGTAAACGAACGCGAAGATTTGCCTCAAGTTTTAATATAATTAGGTAGCTCTTTTATTCATAATCATTTCCATATTTGATTGGTTTATTTATCATTTACAATTTATAATTAAAATGTACAACCAGTTTTCGTATTATATTGGATTTTAAAACTTGGTCCTAATAACATTTTGAGCCAACTCAGGCGAACTTACAAATGGTTGGATAAAATCTTATCGTGCTTTTTTGTTTTTTACAAATCCTATGTTTTTCGTTGTTATAATAATTTAATTATTCTGTGTGGCCTATTTGCCTATCTTTGTTTATAAAGCAATTTTTTTTTATTCAAACCTTTCGTACAACCCATTTGGCTATGAGCAGATGTAATGGCGGTTGTATTTGAGTTTGAGTGTTTCTATGAGTGAAGTACCATCATCCCACTTACACAAGGCAGCGTCTCTTTTTTAACCGTCAATAATTTCGAGGATTTTTTGTCGCTCTGAAATTTTATTATTCACCTATAAAAGTAACGTACCGATTTTGCACGAAAGTCTAAAAAAGTGGTTCGTAAACGATGTTAGATTTTGAAAAATTGGAAACGAAAATTGAACAGGTAAAGGTGATTGAAAAGCACACAAACTAACCCCCTCACTCTGAAAGACTAGCCTTTTTTGCTTCATATCAGAACATATAGAAAGTCAGCTTCACACAACTCACAAACAGCATAATAGGAGCAGTCGATTGAGTTCAACGTTATGATATCCTCTTCTGGTCTTGCAATTTTCTTCCTTTTCAGGTATATTGAAAGAAAGTAAGATCATGTATTTGAGATAGATACCCAAAAGGTATCTATGACTAGACGTATTTACGTTTCATCTATGCAAAATGCTGGTTACCACTGCTGATCTTCGGCCGGAACTGATTTACATCTGTGATCATGTTACGCTCACACGCTACGACAACGCAGATAAATACCGATATTACGCTGTTTAAGAATTGTGACAGTGTTTGGAAGTTTTTGGTTGAGGTCAGCCTTGTTCCATTATCTGACCTGAAAGTAAGATTCTTTATGTAAATAATGTTCTGTAAAATAAGTTATCCTTCTTTGCCGGGCATGCGAAACATGCGCACATTTAGAGAGCTAGACATCGCAGTTTCTCCAGAAAACTCATCAGCGAATAGGCATTGCCGAAGGTCTCCCGTAGGCTATATGGGATTTTTATGTAATTCGCCTGGCTTCCACCACAGCCACACCACTGCATTTCAGCGGAATTGGGGCAGTGGTTAATTTTGCTATAATTTGTTCTATAGAATACTCGTATCAAAACCTTAAATAGTACAAAACTTTTAATTTTTGTTTTCCCTATTATGTAAGTACTAAATACAGGAGCAGAATTTTGAAATAAACTTCAAAGTAACCGACTTTCTGTGCATATCTATTTTAGAGTAACATGGTCACCAAATCCGATCGTCGAACCACTCCACGACACTATTATTCGGATATTTGTCTTTTCTCCGCGTGTCCCCACAATAATACAACGTATTTGGGCCAAATGATTAAATTGCTCGTGAAGCTTTTAGGGGCTAACTCAATAAAATTCATTTCGTACGAAACGGAAGGTAAGTAAGTAGTTTTGTACGCAGTAAAAGCTTTTCGTGTATGCTTCGTGACTGCCGAACACTTAGTTCATTCAATTAAGCGTTTCATAATATTAAATTATTTACCTACTACGTTTGAACAAAACGGTACGAAAATAGAATCATAAAAATTGTTCCATTAGGTTCTATATAATATGCAACATCAGTTCATTAGTGTATAATATTCATTGATTGGGTTCTTTTTTTCACATATAATTAATGTTTTTAACATTTATGTTCATTTATGTTCACCAGAGCCTCGTCCGTTGATCGGCAGGTGCACCACTTGCATGTGAGGTTGGCTTGGGCTCCTTGGATGTTGTTAAAATCCCTATTCACCCGGCCTAATGTATATAGTTCATAATAACTACTTTGTGCATACACAACTGCAACTATAGTTTAACAACTGCATAATTTAACAGTGGCAAGTTAGTAACAAGGATGCCGATCTACCATGATGATCATGATGACGGTTGATGATCTGGTAGGATTGCTCTTAGTCCCCTCTTCCGACATCCACGAGATGATAGATGATGATATTCTAGATCGGAATCACAAGGTGGAGTAACCCTTTTAGATTCATCCAAAAGAATAATATTTTCTGGTACACACATGAAGTTAAAAATTCTAGTGACTCTAGCTATTCTTTCAGTTCTATTACATTTAAATTAAAAAAGTTTTGAAAACTCAGTCAGCAAAAATTTACTGCAAATTTGTTAGGCATGTAATCGTGACAAATAAAAGATATGTTTCAGTTCTAACAAGAAAATATCGTTTAAACTGTTTGGTCCTAGAATGCATAAAAAGCCCACAATCCTGCGTTTGTGCAATTCATTTTAGGCAAGTAAGACAAAATGAGTAAAACGAAACTAAATAACAATATTGTTATTATTGTTGGTCATCTTAATGTTTATGTGTTTTGGACATTTATATTACCTATGTTGTACTAAAATCGGAACATTTTTTCTCGACAAAAACCGGACAATATGTATATTCGACTCTGCGTTCCTCCGACTCTTCGTTCTTATCGGCGTTCATATACTCTGTACAATATCTAGAACGAAAACTAGCTATAACCTGCAACATTTCAATATAAATAAATAAAAAATAAAAAATTTTCGATCGATGAAATTCGACATACAGAAAATAAATTAAGAAAAGCACGTTGTGGTCATTTTTCCCACCGGTGTGAATATAAATGGTGAGTTTTTTTCTTAAAATTTCACTTTTGGCTTGCGCCGGGCGGGATGATGTTGCATTATGCATTTTACTAACGAACGCGTGCCGTGGACCACGTATGGAAAATTTGAATAGAAAATTTTAAGCATTGCAGAATCTCCACCAGCTTTACTTGGGGGATGGCGAAATGAAATACTTTTGGATGCCCCAAAATATTATATATAGAGGCAGCCCGCTGAGAAGTAACCTTTCCTCTAACTCAAACCCGAGTTAGATATGTTATTTAGATATATACCTTGAATAGAATTAAATTTAGTATTGCTTTCTGGCTTGCTTTACATATTTATGTCGCAATATTATCCCACTGAACTATCAGATTTAAATTATATATTACAAAAATATTGCATGGAAAATTTCTGCGAATTTTATAATCAGTCTTTGTTATCAGGAACATTTTTCTTATATGTGTGTGATAATGTATTTTAGTTAAATCAAAAATTTTGTTGCATTATTTGATAAGAACATCTCCTCTTTCTCATTCATAAATCATAGCCTTATTATTTGGTCTTAGTCCTGGGATCAGGTCTTTAATTTAAGAAAGGTCATAATATACCATGGTAACTTAACGTCTCCATTTCTTTTAATAAAATTGTTAATTTTTAGAACTACTGACAAAATAATTATAATTTTTCCACTGTAGCAAATGAGATAATCTGCATTGCTAGTGCCTGCATGGTAAATACCTCGGCAACCGATTTTTTACCTTTCCATGCCCATTTTTCCATAATTATTTAGTTATTTTATTATATTACAAATATTGTAACATTCCTTATGCAAAGCCCATTGTCACAAAATCCAACATTTGTTTTACTGGACACTGCCAGTCGCCACTATTACAGTAATTCACAATACATACATATAAAATAATAATTTTTCACGGACGCCAATTCAACAAAATAATCGAACCAACCAACCGGCTTTAACCCGATCATCACGTCACTCATTGAGGATAGATATGGCGTAGACGTCAGTATACAAATAAAATGAAGGAAATGAAAGTAAAATGAAACCTGTCTTGCAGATTTCATTATGAAAATTGTGGCAACTGAATACAGAATATTTTGCTATGTCTTATATATAGGTATGTATTTGTATTTTCTTAGTCCATCCTATAAATTACAGAACTAGCGTCCATAGGGAACATTCTAGACGGCTTCAAGCTTAGTAAAAGCACACGTATTCTTAAAACGAACAAAAAATCTAAACTTACAAAAACACGATTGAACCTCTTTCAAAAGAACAAGAAGTGTGTGTTTCATCAAGCAGAACATTAAAATAAATGTACTGGTGCGTAGTATTCAATTCGCACTTCTGAATAATTCATGTATACAATCTATAAAGCAGACAACGGAGAGCATTTTACAAAACAAACAAATTTTATTGATCTCTGAGGCGTTGTTTGTACCTCCCCAATAAAATATTTACATTTACTTTGCAACACCTGGCCTACCTAGATATTCGCCCACCGCAGGAATTAGAATAATGGAACTTTCCGCTCTCCGAATACTATTGAATAAAACATTATTTAAAAAAATGCTACAAGCTATTCGTATCGCTTTCCGGCTCTCAAAGGGTTCAAGAGGCCTTATCACTCCTTTTGATGAAGGACGAATAGGCCGACTCCATTTTCAATTAAGGATATTAGCTTATCCGATGCCAATCTGAAACAGTCGACAATCGTCGTAAATGGCAAAAAACAATTATGTGTTTAGCTGTCATGATGCCAATTGCTCGGAGTGGACGTATCTGACCCGCATATCTGTCTCTCAATTGGTTTGATGAAACAAATACCGTGTATAGAAGTATAAAACAGGATCTGTTTGTTGTCAGTTCCATAAAGCGTCCTTTATGATTAAACATTTATTCAATGTTATCTTTGCAAACCTAAGAATGACAGAAAGCCTTGGGCCGGATTGACTGATTTTTATGGTTCATTTATTAAATAAAACTAATTCGAACGTACTCCAACGCCTTAACTATCTATACCCTATTTTTATGGCTTCGCGTGACCCGTGACTGAGCCTAGATATTGAGTGTGAATGACTTTTGCAGCACGCATCAGTTAGATCGCGACCGAGATGGTTTGCGCAAACATAGTATTAATAAATTACTCGTATTTACGAAGAAGAGCTGTTTAAAATTATGTTGTAGTAAATAATAGTTTTAATTTCATTCCGTATAGCTCTTGCATGAACATTAACGAAACAAAACAGTATGAAGCATTTTTAATGTAATATCAACTGCGATTGCTACTCATATATTCGCACCCCTTGACAACTATAAAAAAAATAATCATATGCTCAGTAATATGGTGATCTACAGCACCGTTTAAAAAGCAACAGAGTTTTATCTAACGCTCTATTATTTAAGGGCATAAACATCTAGCTCTGTAGTGTTACCAACTGAGCTGATCTTGTAACATGAAGTAGTTTTCCAAATATTAACAAACAAAAAAATAGTAGAAAAAATTGTCACTATACTCCAAACCAAAATACTTTTCACCATCGTATTTCACATCAGTCCAATGTTAAAACAAAGAAAACGCAACAAAACAAAAAACACAAAGCAAACCTTTCGATGTTGGACAAATATTTTACGGCCTATGAACGAAGTCGAAAAGGCGTAACTTTTGGTCGGACAGCCGAACGATGCTGTCGTAGTTTTCATTCGCAACTAACTGGATAACGAATGCGTGGAAAAGTCCGTTCAGCTTTACGTGCGAGTTTTAACAACAGTCGCATTTTTTTGTCGGCGACTTTTTTCTGAGTGGCCCAACAAAACCTCGGTTCGCGCACTCTCAGTTGTTTCCCGGTTTCGGTCGACGCTTTGGTGCTGTCCGTGAATCATGTTTGATGGCATCTCACACTCGCAATGTGGGGGAGGTGCGAATATCAAAGCAACTAAAGGTTTCATATTTCTAAAATGTTTGCATAGGAATTCTGATACAAACATTGTGGTTTACTTTTTAAAGTATCGGTAGTTGTTGTAAGTAAGGAATATATTCATATTTTTAATGTAATTTTGTGTTAAATCATTAATGGGGGGCTTGAAAAATTCTAACAACAGGACGCCAAACATCTGCCTCCGCCAATCGGCACTGGGTCTGCGTGGGGGAGTATGACCCAAAATTCTCTCACTTGAGCGAAGACTCGTGATCAGTAGTGGGACGTTATTGAGCTGAAATTATGATCCAATAAAAATAACGAAGCTGTTGTTAAGTAAGTCTTCTCTTTGACTATTGTGTTCCTATTAAGTGATATTTGTGAGGATTTATAATCAGCCATAAGGCGTTTTTTGTTGCTTTTGCGCTTAATGTACCTTTTGTAGTTATAGATTCTCAAGCAATAAATAAATAAACTTTACTTAGAGTTTCTAGTGGATGTCTCGATGTATCTAACTCGATAATGGCACACGGATACATGTAATGGGGCTAAACCAATCAGCCCCATTAGACAGTACGCCATCAATTATTGGGTCCATTAGTTTGAGGCTGTCGTAGCCTATCGGATGAGCATTGGGTTAAAAGTATATACCACAACTCAGTGAGCTGATTTCAAACCTCGTCGAACTAAACACGTGACGTAGAAAATTTAAGCTCATCAGGGAGAGTTATTGGGGATATATTTAATAGAATTATTACATGTCTTAAAAAATTAACTATATTACTCGTATTTTGCTTCCGTAGTCTACGCTCAAAATTCACCTCATAGGCATCACTGTTTTCCTCTTAGTTCAGTTTCAAAATCAGCCAAGTTAGACTTGATCGCTGATCTTAACAAATCAACTCATATACTATTGAGAGATGATCTAGAAATGTTTATGTTTTTGTTTGTTGCTCAATGAAGGTAAATCTTAGCCCTTTGACTTCCCAATACTGGGCACGACCTTACTCACAAAGTAATATTATACGGGTTTGGGTGGAGTTAGCTCCACATCGCAGACCCGATGAGAATTAGTGTAGGCTGGTATCAGAATGAGTCCGTCTTGCTATTTTAATTGGATATTGGGTGGATCCCAAAATCGTCTCTTATTTGTATAAAGCAGTCTTGATTACCTACCCCTCCGACTGGTCTGCACCTTGTCGTGGTGGGGGGGCTGAGTACCTCCCGGTGGGCCGCGGAGGGCGCCAGGGAAAAGGTAACACCCAGAGACCGACGACTCTGGGTGCCCTTTGTACTGACTACCGGGGGAGAAACTAAGAGGGACCTGTGGAGGGCGCAGCGGGCGGGCCAGGAGGGCCCGTCAAGCAGCGCCAGGAGGGTCTTAGGCAGTGGGGGCAGGGGGCCCCTGCTGTCTAACCATAGACCCTCCGAGAAGTCGGCCACACACGCTCTGGTCGCACAAGGAGGTAGGAGGGGCGCGTCCACTGCGCCTCTCTTAGGAGGTCCTCCCGGTTTTGGTCCGGGGGACGTTGGCTGCAGGCGGGGTGTCAGACGCTGTAACCCAGGTACTGGCCCCCGTCTTTTTCTCAACAAGCGGCGGGCTAAGACAGAAGATTTTTAGTGGGTATTACTGCTGGCAGTCGCGTCTGCCGTTGGTGAGTCCCACACCCCCTTTCGGTCCCCCTTTGGCCGGAAGGTTGTGCGTAAACGCATTTTGTTACCGACGTAAAACAAAAAAAAGTCTTGATCACCTTAACGACTTCTGACCTCAATAAACATTGAGAAAAAGTACTTTTATTATGTTCTAGTAAAGACCATTTTAACACTTTGCTATGGAATGTTACGAAGTTTCGCAAACGCAGATAAAGCCGTAATTTCGTTTCGGAACACGGCTTTGAAACAGGAACCCAATTCTACTAGATTCCACTATTTCAACGGTTTTTAATTTTTACCTTATGTCGTAATTTCTGAGGACGGATTTAGAATTATTTCGTAGTTGGTATTTATCGTGCGTTGAAACGGTGTTAGCTCCGTAAGAGTAGGTCACTAGGATAGGAGACCGTTTGTGGATCGGATATTGCTATCGGGTGCTTTTCGTGCTTCGGAAAGAATGTTCATTTGTCGGATTTTTGTTAAGCTAAGTTAGAGGTCCTATTGGGCGGGTAAAAATGTCGAACTGCAGCAAGCCCAGCAAAAGCTATTAATAAATATTTTCTGACAATTACACCAATTATTTAGTTTCAAGTTAAGTATTATTAAGAACGTATGTTATAGATACTAAATAACGGATAAACGTACATACATACATTTTTTTGTAAATACATACTTAATATATTAGGTCGGGGAAAAAGTCTTTTCGCATAACGTAGGTATAAACTTATTATAAATTATTTTTGACTGTACTATTTGTGTCTGGCTGGTTTTGGTAACATTAAAAAGGTTCCATTATAAAGAAAAGAAAAAAATAAAAAAAAGTTGTTTCCCGCTATTTTTCATTTGTTTTTCTCTCCGTAAAAATGAGTGAATCTAATGAAGAAATTCGATACATTTTAAAATTTTATTATAAAAAAGGCAAAAATGCAACTCAAGCAGTGAAAAAAATTTGTGATGTTTATGGACCTGATGCAGTGTCAGTAAGAGTAGCACAAATTTGGTTCAAACGTTTTCAGTCCGGAAATTTTGATGTTAAAGATGCACCTCGCTCTGGTCGCCCTGTTACGAATAAAATGGACGCCATTTTTGAAAGAGTGGAGCAAGATCGGCATATTAGTAGTTACGATGTAGCTGAAGAACTGGGAATTGACCACAAAACAGTTTTGACCCATTTGAAGAAAGCTGGTTATACAAAAAAGCTCGATATTTGGGTGCCACACGAGCTCACTCAAAGAAACTTAATGAACCGTGTACTCATTTGCGATTCATTATTGAGACGTAATGAAACCGAGCCGATTTTGAAGAGATTGATAACTGGCGATGAAAAGTGGATCACGTACGACAAGAACGTGCGAAAAAGGTCGTGGTTGAAAGTTGGCCAGGCTTCACAGACTGTGGCCAAACCTGGCCTAACACGAAATAAGGTGATGCTGTGTGTATGGTGGGATTGGAAGGGCATTGTTTATTATGAGCTTTTACCGCCCGGCAAAACTATCGATTCTGATCTTTACTGCCAGCAACTGATGAGATTAAAGGAAGCAGTCGAGAGAAAACGGCCGGAATTGATCAACAGGAAGGGTGTGGTCTTTCATCACGATAACGCTAGACCACACACATCTTTAGCCACTCAGCAAAAACTAAGAGAGTTCGACTGGGAGGTCCTAGTGCATCCACCATATAGCCCTGACCTTGCGCCTTCAGATTTTCACCTGTTTCGGTCTCTGCAGAATTCTTTAGGTTCTGTAAGGTTGACCTCAAGAGAGGACTGCCAAAACTATTTGTCCCGTTTTTTTGATCAGAAGTCCCAAAGTTTCTACAGTAACGGGATAATGTCTCTGCCCACAAAATGGCAGAAAGTTATTCAACAAAACGGTACATATATATTGTAAATAAATGTAAATAAACTTTGAAAAAAATGTCTTGACTTTTCATACAAAAATACGAAAAGACTTTTTCCCCAACCTATTATATAGAAAAAACACCCACACACTACACGAGATATCTCGCGTGCGAGAGTGATATGATAAGGTGTCGACACCGAGTAACCTTTTATTTTCTCTTACATGCATGCCACAACAGATAAATTTATTTAAGCAGACACGAGTAAACAGACTACAATAGTTTAGTCACTTGAAAATTTTAATAACTATATTTTCTAGAGTATCCTCACCAATATAATAATTTTAAAATCAAACAAAATAACGTCACAGACAAGCTACGCAGATGCAGATTGACGAATCTAAATTATCTTTTTAAGACAATAAAGTGCATTTCATTTTTTTAATCAGAGATCTTTACAGAGACGATTATAAAGTTATAGTTCAGTTGCAATTACGCCTACTACATCAAAACTATAGCTTAACTTACATCTTTCATTTCTAACCCTAGTACCGTACTTGCAACTACGACATGAAAATTGCATAAATTAGTAGAATTAGAACCCAGATTGAATCGACTTGAAAATCTGATTGAAAATGCAATCGCTTCCGGACGTAGCTGTGAAAAATAATGGAAGACATTATATACCTACCAATCCGTGAACAACATTGGAATCACTTGACAAAGTGGGATGTCTTACATACATTTTCATAAATATAAAAAAAAGTTAAGTGTTCACGAGTATTATTTGTGTGTATTTAGGAAAGTATATTATGTTCTAGCAAAGAAAACCAGTATAATTCATTTAATAGGGATTATTTTAAAACATAGCAAAATAACCACAAAGACGTGCTATCGCCAATCTGCACTGGGTGCTCATGGTGTGCACCTGAGTCTCACTGACCTTAATATGTGAGAGAAGGCACGAGAGTGGTAGGTGGAAGTGAAAGGGCAGATAATTGTGATTATAATTTATCGTTGAATTGCAATTAAGCGTGCAACATCAAATTTATGGGTGTATAGGGATCCTATCAAGATCTAAGGAGCCCAACCCGACTCGCCACCTATTACGAGAAGTATGGGCGTATAAAACGCCTCTGCTTACCCCTTTGGGGAAACAGGCGTGAATGTATGTATGTACATCAAATATACAGCAATAAATTCCCCAACTTTACTCCTGCATTGTGTATAAGGATCCTTCCAACATATTATAAGTACAAGCCAACCTCATCTGCAAGTGCTGAACTATTCGATCAACGGCTTTGACAAACTTTCCCAGTAAGCGGCAATAGGCTCGACACCTATTACGTGAAACCATCAGTATAGTTTGCGAAATGTGGGCGTAGAATTTTCCTCGGCCTATAATAAAAAATCTATAGAATCCAGATTGAATCGACTTCAAACCCTGATTGAAGATGTAATCGCTTCTAGACGTAGCTGTGAAAAATAATGGAAGAGGTATAATTATACCAATCCAAGAACAACATTGGAATCACTTTACAAAATGAAATGTAAATCATTGCAAAGGATCGCGGATTAACAGGTGTATATGAGAAATTTTTACCTTATTACACCCTCCACAAAAATAAATGATATGCAAAGCAGCTTTGTGATCATAAATATTTACGAGGATTGGGCGTATCTTTCATATAACGAAGGCGAGCGTGGTGCCGTTTTAAAAAACAACTAGGCAAAAGTATAAAGTATGGGTTCCGAGTGTTTCTGACTGAGAAAAATACTAGTTTCATTTTATATTTTCTTAGTATAGTATCTGGTATACTATTTCATAATACTTTACAGAAGTTTAATCATCTTACCAATTGTTTGCTGAACAAATATAAACTCACGGGGGTAAATAAACGATGATGTACTATGAATACAGTTAAAACTAAAAATAAACATTATGAACCAATATTTCTTTAAATAATTAAAAAAAATTACAATAAGCTAGTGAATAGAAATATTTCATCCGATGAAAAATGAACTGGCTAAAGTTAAATTAAATAATAGTAGTTTACAGTTGAAATAGTCATACTAAATTGTTAAAAGGTGTATTTATTAATTCCGCAAAAATATAATAGGCAGGCTAATATAGCAACATGAAAAATGATTAAATGCTTTCAAAGACATGCATACTTGAATATTTAAAAGTTAAACCGCAAAAACGGACGATCGGATGTAGAATTCACGAGGGCTTGCGTACATAATCTCCATGAAAACCTCATAAATATGCATTGATTTCATGGCTTTATAAAGCGTTGATTGTTGTTTAGCCTTAAATAATATATTAACAGAAAATTGGTATCAAAAAATGCAATATTATTGAGAAGTCTTTGAGAACGACTTCTCAATAGTATTATATTTTTTTCGTTGAGAAAACCACATCTGTAACATTATATATATATACCTTATTGCACATTCAACAAAACAAAGAAACACATTTACAAATCAATCAAGTACAAAGGTGGGCTTATTTCTGAGAGAGATCTCTTCCAGCCAACCCTAACAAGAGTGAGAATTTTATATGTGGGATAAAAATTATAACAATAGGACTAAAACATAACAGTAAAGCTAAATACAAACAAATAATAAAAAATACCAATAAACTATAATATTATACACATCTATATATAAATAAATAAATAAAGTACATATATACAACTCTTAACTCTGTGACAAACTCATGAGGAAGTTCTCCTTTATCTCAAATCAAATCAATTAAAATAATATATTTAAAAATGAATCTGCTGTAAAAAGTCGGAATTCATTTTAATCTCTTAAATGATTTAAATAATTTTAGAGCCCGCACTTAAACTTTTATTGCGATGAAATCTGACATCTTGCTTATTATTTAATACATCAAAGTTATGATGCTCTTATCAGGTTTGTGAGATTTGCGTGAGTATTAAAATAACAGTAGCAAATTTCAGCACAGAAGATGGTTGGACTGAACTGATGCTTGGGATCTTATTTAGCAGCTAGAGACTTTCAAAGCTAAATGAATCACTACAGGACCTCGTAAGACGCATATCTCTATGTTTCACAATCGCTTTTCTGCGTGAATCAGAACGCAATGATTTTTTTGCTTTAATCATCATCATATCCTATCCAAGCATTATCGCGGTTGCCCTAGACTTAAGCTTAGGGCCCAGAGTCTGCTCACTAGTTCAACCAGATTTTGACTGAATTTCAGTTATTACGTGGAACGACTGCCGTCCGTCAACCCAAAAGGAAACATCATACTATGTTAGGACCAGCAGTCAGTCTGTTAGAAGGCACTGACTTTCTAATAACGGCTGCCATAGATGTTAATGACAGACGGGATCAATAATTACGCACATAACTTCGAAAAGTTATAGGTGCGCCAACAGGGTTTGAACCCGAGACCTTCTGAATTTAATGGCAAGGGGTCTGGCCACTGGGATATCGCCGCTTTTATTTTTAATTATTTTTGCTTTAATGACGCTAGTTTAACCTAGTTTAGCCTTAAAGTTATTACTTAAAATTATAAGAAGATAATTACATTAAACTGCGGTTTATATATTTCCCTTATGATATGGGCTCACTCGTTTATATTATCAGTGTCAAGTAATATAACAAAACAAGTTATTTGTAATAATGCAGCATTTTCGTCATTTAGTACAGTTAAAGTCAAGTAAAGTCCGTCATAGTCGATTTAAGTCAGAGTCAAGTCAACCGCCCCGACAGGTCTCCGTCTTGGCGTGGTGGGGAGGCTGCGTACCTCCCGGAGGCCGGGACAAGGTAACACCCAGAGGTTGGTGACTCTGGGTGCCCTTATTACTGGCTACCGGGAGGGAAACTAAGAGGGACCTATGGAGGGCGCTGCGGGCGGGCCAGGAGGGCCCGTCAAGCAGCGCCAGGAGGGTTTGAACCTGAGAATAGGAGGGGCGCGTCCACTGCGCCTCTCTAAAGAGGTCCTCCCGGTTTAAGTCCGGGGGACGATGGCCGCAGGCGCTGTGTCAGACGTTGCCACCGAGGTACTGGCCCCCGCCTTTTTCTCAACGCTCGCCGCTTGCGAGCGTCGTCGGAAGATTTTTAGTGGGTATTACTGCTTGCAGTCGCGTCTACGGGTGGCGAGCCCTACACTCCCTTTCGGATTTTGTTACCGACGTAAAAAAAAATAAGAGTCAAGTCATACCCCAGTAAAATAGTGAAGACTTCACTAGTAGAGGCTTCTAGGGAGTTTTGGAATCAACACGGAACAATCACAATGCACTATAATGTTCCACTTTCCTACACTTGTATACGAAGCCGAAAAATTTCTATCTAAAAATTCACCATATTTACACATAAAAATACAAATACATTACACTTGTTTTGGAAACTACTTACTAAGGTTTTTTTCCGCGTTCGCGCAAAAAATCCATATATGTTCTACTTATTAGTAATATAAGAGAAGAAATAAGTTATTACTAATTCAATGTATCTAGTAGTAGATGTACTTTGTATAATGTAAGGTTTTTTTCAATAGCCTCTGATTCTAAATTCAGGAGAGGCCATAGAGGATAGACGAACAAATGTATAATTTAATAGTCTTACATACATATATCTATATTATATTCCGTGCGTTATAAAGGTGTCAATAAAGTTCTCCTACGAGTATCGAGAACCGATAAATTCGTTTTCAGCTACGGAGAACTAAGAGCCCGGATTATTTCACACCATTTACTCTATTCAGGACACTGTCTTCATAATGCTGCTGCATGAAAGGGATTTTTGTCGGCAAGATTGGAGTTTTTTGACTATACCCTTTGGCGCTTGTGGAATTTCAGCGATTTCTTACAAGGAGGTTCTTTTCACGAATGATTTAAATTCTTTAGAAATCCATTTCTATTTTGAATTTAAGAAAATAAATTAAGATATAGTATTTTTGTTTAATTAAAGATTATAGTTTTTTCTTTAACTGATTGTTTTCAGTGAAAGCAGTATGGAAGTATGTAACAGAACAAGCTTTGCCTATTTTGGACTGACGATACAGTTGTGTGAGTTATGTTAAATAATTATCATTCTTCACAACGATCCTAAACTGTATCGCCATAATGTAGTTTTCTTTATATAAAATTATCAAAAGATAGGGTAAATAAAACAGACAATAGATTAAGTTCAATAGTTAATTATTTGGGCCAATAGTTAGCTGAGAATAATTTTAAAACATTAGCCCCATCTGTTTCGGTTCTTCAAACTCGTATTAGCGTCAAATTATTATAACTTATTCATAATACTTTTTGACGCGTCTGAGTTCTTAGTAATTAAGTTACAACACTTACGTATAATAATATATTATGTTCCTCAACAATTCAAATTCCGTTCAGACAAATACAAATAGCAGTTAGACTTGTCTTTAATTAGCGCTAAGCATACAGCCAGCAGTACGCGTCTGACGGCGTCTCTCCAGAATGAGTCTAGTCTAGACTGAGACCGAGGAATTAGCGCACGCCGCGCTTTGTAAACACGCGAAAGTGCATAGATCTAGAAGTCTTCAGGCAACGTGCACTTAATGGGACGGCCGCATTAACTCGCGAATTTATCGGAATTTATTATGTCAATCTTCACTCGGAACGCACGTCAGTTTGTTGAATAAAAATTGCTGATTTATCAATTTTAATACAAGTATTTTTCCATTTCACATAGCGCTACTAGCAGGCAACATAAACTTTACTTGTTTTTTTTTAAATGTATTCATTCTATTCATTCTTGTAACATATAGCAAACAGGAAAACTCAGACAAATATTTGTATTAATGCACATACATATTTGTCCTGTGTGGGAATCGAATCCAAAGAGCGGGCTGCAGGTTTACTGACCTCCACGCTATATCGATCGTGAATGTTGATAGATTAATACTATTGTTGTGTCTAAAATTAAGCTATGTAATGAAAATATATGATCGCTTGCAAATGCTTTTACATTTATCTGTATTTAGAGCCAGACGGACGGCAGGCGGTAACGCGTCGCACGGCGCCTCTGTAGAATGAGTCTAGTCTAGACTGGAATCGAGGAATTAGCGCACGCCGCGCTGTGTAAACATACGAGAGTGCATGGACGGATTGGATTGTGTACAGATCTCCAGGCAATGAACGCCGAGATGAATGTATTGACTAACCAATTTGTCGTATTGAATCAGCTAATCTCCTCCTAGATTAATAGGGTAATAGAATGCTTTTTAGTATTAGCTGTCTTAATGAATAAATATACGTCTACAAGTGTATTACTAATTTGGTTTTTCAATTAATATGAGAAGGCGTATCACATGTCATCGTGAACGTCTCGTCACTCGGAGGCCGTGCATGGTAGGTTTGCGGTATGATGGTGGTATGTGTATCAGCGGAGACACGAACACTTACAAGATCCATAGACCAACTCAACTCGACCAACAAGGCCCTCAGAATTAGCTAAAAAGCTACATCAAATATGTATTACCAGTACGAACAGCTTATTGTGTCACTTTGTGTACAAACGGTCACCAAACTTAGGACCTATCTCTGGTAAACTCTGATTAAATTTATTTATCATTTCTAGTGCATTTGTATCACGTAGTAACGAACGTTTCAATCTTCATGATTTCATGTGTCGATATAAAAGTCTGTGTATGATTTATGCATGACAAAATAAAATATGAAGTGTGAAAAATCCCAGCTCTAACAAGTTGTCAGTTATGGAAATGTTTTTTTCCACTACAGTTACATAAATTCGTTACTTACAACAATATTATACAAATATAATAAATTTTACATATAAATATGTTTCATAATATATTTTATATAAACAATCTGGTACTTAAATAATTATAAGACTAACTATCGCTCCCGGTTTCGTTCATGAAAGCAATAGCTATTTAGTTACTTTTCAGAAAGTGAAGTAGCCTGATGTCATTTCGGTCATTAGCAACATCTGGCACAAACAATAGTTTTAAAAATAAATTAAGATTCATTTGTTCGCAGTTAGAAAAAATTTCTAACTGATTTTTTTTTATCAAACGAAAAAAAAAATAGTTAATAACTTACAGAATGTATCTCAATTTAATTCAAACGTAGGTCTACGGCACTAGGTCATACACGATCACCGAAGATAATTCGAGATAACTAGACTTTGAAAGAGGGACCGTTTGTGTACAATTCCATATGAAAAAAAAACTGAAAATATCATACGGAAATTAGACAAATCTGATTTTTCTTAAAATTACGCAAAGGTACATAGCACCTGCGAAAATAACGGTTATCATAACTCAATCCTGTATGAATTTATTTGCTTTTTAATTTGATAGAAGTAATGATAAGGAATATTTACAACCACAAGGTGCGCGATTACCCAGTATCACAGTTTATTATTTTGGTGGCTTGCTATAAACAATGTCCGTAAAAATAAGGGATTCTCTTGTTTATGTACGGGAGGCCGGGCTTACAGTTATTTATAGTTTGTTTTCATTCATATGGAGTTCTCGTTACTTAGATTGAATGTAAATGTTACTTAAACACGTGTTTTGTAAGATTCAATATATTTTTTAGTCAAAGTGTGGAATATTTGTTCTTTGCGATTTGCGAAGTTATTGATCTAAGTATTTTAAATGGCTCTCAATTGCACATTTTGTGTGTTTTAATTTGATGTATATACATCTTCTTTTCTGGTAGGATCGTTGTTAACTTCGCAATAAATGAGGTTATCAACTATTAAGCCGTTTTTTGCTTGATATGTATGCCGGCTTATGTGTTTCCTAGTTCCTATAATTTTAAGCGGGGCGTGAAACGGCAATTTTGCAGGACGTCATGACTGGGTGAGCTTTGTACCGTGCATATTTCACGGTATGAAGAGCCTTAATTTTTTGGACTGCATCGACTTAGTTATACATTTGATAAGAGTAAAAGTTGTAAATATTTATAAAGAAAGTAAAAGTCATAAAATTTACTACTCCAATGAGTGCGTTGTTGATATCTATTTAAAGTCAGACAAAATTTGATAACATAATAAATATAAATATTTTCTGACAATTACACCAATTATTTAGTTCCAAGATAAATACCGGATAAACATATATAAATATATACATAGGAAAACACTCAGACCAGAACAAATATTCACGTTTATGCTCACAAAGAATTTTACTGTGTGGGAATCGAACCCATGGCCTCAGGAGTGGAGTGCGGGTACGCCAGATCAGTTGTCAAATACGGATTGACGACAAATCATTGCTAATATTAGAACAAATAGACGGACTATTCTGATCATGATCATGCTCATGTTGATCTTAAAGAGAATAAAGTATATTTTATTTTATTTTTTATTTCAAGTATTTTGTTTTTGCATTGTGAGTTTATTTACAAGGGTACTCACAAAACCGATGGTCTTGGTGTGTTTTTACCTTAATAAGACCCTGCTTAAGTATGACTTGGTCTTGTATTTCCGGCAACCCAAAAACAATGAGTAAGTCAAAGAAAATCCATTAGAGTCGCCAAGAAAACAATTATTATCCTATTACAAAAGGAAATGGAGAAATTTGAGGATTCGTTGTTAGTAATTTGTTTCTGCTGTTCCAATTACAAGAAAAACGAAAGTATCAAAGCACAAAGTGCGAGTTGACGTATTTTTGGTAGCTCATTACTTTTTTCGTTCGATTTTATATTGAAAGTTTAATTTGAAGTAAGCGTATCATATTTAATTGCAAATAAGTATCTCTGAAAAATCTCATCTCAGTTTATTAACGTTTCACAGAACACGAGCCTCCTTTCACAAAATAAGTTGAGAGATCTTTTTTTTTCTTATGCTACTAGTTGGCAAACCATGCGGCCGTTCTGATGAAAGCTGGTCGCCGCTGCCATGGACGCTTTCAAAACCAATCGCATCACTATTGCGTTGCAGAAACTATTTATAACCGTTTCACGCCCTTCTTAAAGAGCCCCATGCTATAATCTGTTCGTAAAATTTCGCCAGAGAGCTCTTTCCACGACGTAAGGGTACGCGGCAGAAAATTTCTTTTAAAACGTGCCACACGGGCACCCGTCATTACTACTGTGTGAGGATGAACTCCCAATCAGGTCAGAGGATTCAAATCATATTCCACAACGCGGACTGGCAGAAGCAAGTCTTTTAAGTCGTTCTGTAGGGCACCTTTGCTTATCGACTAACAAACATAGTAATAACCAACGGTTTAGAGTACTTCCGAAACATGGATGTGCAAGATATTAAATGCCATACAAACGGCATATTTGCTTGCCCGTTCTTTTACGATCAAGGGCGCGTTTCTTTATAAGTGCTCTATTGAGCCAAACTTGAATGAATGATTTTGATTTTGATTTCTTTGATAAAACTCTTTACCAGAACACGGTAAACCAATTTAGCGATGAGCTGTTTACAAGCGAGTGGTCAAAAGGTGAGGTCAAGTATGGTCACCCATCCAAAAACAGACCTCTATGAGCTCTGCTTTACTTCAGTGATCGTCCCCTAGCACCTACGAACGCTTTACTGCTGCGCTTCTTTATTACTGACATTATTAATAATTCCATTGATCCCTCGCAGTAACCATGTTTTACGTATAGGCTCAAGTGTATATTAGCGAGGTTTGAACTCTGTCTCAAGTAGCTCTTCACTGGATCGTTGAACGAACAACCTTATTACAGCCTTATTAGTTATAACGATACCACAAATATGTATAAACATAAATCAAAGACATAAATATGACTGGTATTAATATTTAAGTCGTTGCCCTCATATTAAATGGCTAGCTCAGGATAATAATAATAATAATACATAAATATTTTCTAACAATTACACCAATTATTTAGTTCCAAGCTTCCAAGTTATAGATACTAAATAACGGATAAACATACATAAATATATATATTTTTGTAAATACATACTTACCATATATAGAAAAACATCCAAACCAGAACAAATATTCATGTTTGTGCACACAAAGATTTGTCCTGTGTGGGAATCGAACCCACGACCTCATTCATGATCGGAGTGCGTGTATATTCGCTGCCACGCCATATCGTTCGTCGTAGGACTGGGCGTTTTATAAAATGTCGCTTGATATAGTTCTATTCTTGACCGATTCAATTCATGTAAGACAAAACAGGACCAGATATTATTTAGATAGCATTTAGTGGGTTTAAAAATATCTTGAAAATAAAATACTATTGATTTGTCGCGACTTAATTAGTCATACACACAAATTAGTAACCCCTGAAAATCCTTTTCATTGGATGTATCACATCTAGCCTGGTATTAAGCAGACAACGCTGTTAAGTAAATAAACATTTTTTAAGTGAACAGGGATCCTACTAACATGGTGCCCAAGCCAACCTCACCTGCAAGTGGTGCACTTGCCGAACAACGGACGAGGCTCTGGGGAACACAAAAGTTCCCGAAAAGCGGCAATAGGCTCGCCACCTTTATATACCTACTATTATGTGGGACCAATAATATGATTGGCGAAGTGTGGGCGTATTATAAATATACCTCTGCCTACCCCTTCGGCGAAACAGCCTCAACCTCAATTCCTTCTTTGCTATAAAATTATTTTAATTTGCATTACCTTTACTTACCTTTTTACTATTTGCTGACTTCTCTTGAAAAAAATAAATGTCAGGAGATGTTTTAATTTATTATCAAAGTAAAGTTTAAAATACCTATAATAGGCATTTATGTTAGGACTATAATTACTGACTACTATTTTGAGTGTAAAACATAGATGCTGTTGGTGCACTTAATAAAAATACAATAACAAGATCACGACAAAAATCCTTAACAAACGTGAAACAACTTCAGAATAGACCAGAGTTCTGCCCAAACTGTCCGTACAGCCCATTAGGCGACCACTACGCCACGGCAAACAGAAATCGTACCCGATAGACGTATTTGAACGCTAAACGAGACTCATGTATACGGCCAAGTGAACGATTGTTTTTTTGCTATCTAAAAGTATTTATAGATACTGATTTTTTAATGTGCATTGTGTATTATGCAGAAATACGTTAAACGTTTATTACCACCTCACCAAAATCAATCACATATTTGTTCTACGGTATCAGCAGCAGCGAGAGCCCAGTGGCGAGAACAACGGACTGCAATGCAGAGGGTCTTGGGTCCAAATCTACCTAACTTTTCGAAGCTATATTCGTAATTATCGTTAACTTTGTGTCATTCAAGACAGTCATTATTAGGAAGTTAGTGCCTTCTATCCTAACAGTATAACCAAAAATTCTCGCTGGGTTTTTGAGCCCGGTTCGCAGTCGCTTCATGTATGTAATAATATTTTTATTGACATGAAATTCAGCCAAATCTGGTTAGAACAGTTTGCAGACTCAGGGTCCTTAGCGTAAGTCTAGGGGAAAACGGGGATAAAACTCATATTTTCACGATACGAAGAGCAACCCAATTTTTAAACTGCATTGACTGACAACATGTGGTCGTTGTATGACGCGACACATTTAAAGATTTTATTTACAAATACAACATGAGTGTATTTTCCTTACGTACTTGTGGCAATGTTCTTTCAACCCGAACTGCTATGTTTCGCAAGTCTATGAAGCCAATGTAAGCCTCATTGTAAACTCACGTTACTTACATTGGAAGTAAGTTCTATATGCGGTATCTTTATGGGAACGTCACTGCAGACAAGCCTGCAATCCGCGCATATAGGCAAGCATCCAATTTGAGGTTTTAATTAGCATATCAGAAGGCCAATTCCACTAATGTTTTCATTGACATCAATTTTTGATGACATCATTGAAGGATTTATTTTGGACTTGGCGCATAATCATGTCTAATTTACATTCTCAATTTATTGTCTTCATCTTTATTTATTGTATGAGTATTTTACCATGATGAGACGAAAAATGCTGATTACATGATGGCAATCGATGTAGCTGAATTAAACAGCGCAATAATATTTTAAGAAAAATCTTGCTTGGTCCTGTATTAGGCTCATATTCCTGCACATTACTTGTTACAACTCTAATGGCCAGTAACCGGCTGCTAGTTTTAGCCCTTTAAACCTGAATACAGAATTGCGTAAAGCGATATTTACATTAAAATTGTTTAGTCGAAGGTAAAATAATTTATTAAGCTTGGCTCAATAAAACTTCACCGAACATCACCTTTAAAGTAATTGACGGCGGGCTCTTGCTCGCAGTGTTAACTAAATTCGTTGCTTAGCAGAAAAGAATCTTGTCAAATATTTTAGTTTAGATGCAATTACTAAACCATTCTTGTTTATGATTGTGTGTTAGGAAGAAGGTAACGAAGCTTAAATTATTTAGTAACATATATTACGCCATTCAACTTTATATGCTTAATTGTTAAAAACAAATTTTTTACATTTTTATTTAATATTTTACGCTACTAAAGTGTGAGCGCGATAAGTTACTTTAATTTTACTACTATACTTTATGGAATAGATATAACACGAAGAATTGGAACCGGCGCTGAACGCACTTGGAGCGGGTCTGCGGACTGGTATTAGGGCTCATAAAGTGTACTTTTGAACGCGGCACTGCCTACCGAACCCAAACGACCGCGGGTGCTTCTATATGGGATTGTAAACATTGTCTGCCGTATTAATTGCCTATTTCATAAGTATAGTGGTCCCATAGTTGTAGTGGGTGAATATTGAGAACGGCAACTTTGTCGGAATAACAACACTTTCATGTTTATAATTATATTTCGTTTCAAACTTTAAATGCGTCCATTAGATAGAATCTTTTAAAAGTCTTTAAATGTAAATATCAGCAAATTTTTCTTAAAATTGATTTTTGTTACATAATTAGTTTTTATAAACTTCTTCCTAAAAACAAATTTATTAGATATATTACTAACAAAAATTTACTTAGGTTCTGATATAAAGAATTATTTTTATTTTTATAACAATATATTCCCAGTTATTGGCTCTGAAAAAAATTATATAATAATACAGTTACGGAGGCAACTTTATGCATTTAGTAGAATTTTGTTGTTTGAAATCTAATGAACCCATATAGAAAACGGTTGATTTTTGAGGTATTAACGTCATAGCTTTTTACAATCACATTTATTGAAATTACCGAAATTAGTGCATAGGTAGTTGGTAGACCGAAGTTTGAATAACAACGATTTAATACTTACATTATAACCAGTTTTAAGCACCTTTTAATTTTATTTTGAATACCTCTTGATTGGATAACCACAAAACTATAGTGGATTTTTTTCTTATTTAATGTATTTATCATACCAAATTACAATTTTGTAGTAATACTCGCTGACTTATCATTCGACTCGACTGGACGGCCGACCGGCCGGACATGGAAAACTATATAAATCGGAACATTTATATAGTTACGCCATGTCCGGCTGTCTAGCCGTCCGATTCGGTTAGGCAATGCTAAAATCCCGCCGGACGATTTAGGTTTATCACTTAACTTGATCTAATATAAAATGTGTGCTTTATAATTAAAATATAAAGAAAAATAAAATTGTTAAACTAAAACTAAATAAAAATATGTTAAATCAAATCATGATTGTGCATTTCAAAACTCAAGACTCTTGGAATTTCTTATAATTCTTTATCGCATTTCTGTTAAGATTAACAGAATAATGCGCATCCTTATCCTTTGCACACATATACAACACAAATGTTAAGTCTTGATAGTCATATATGTAAATACTGTATATCATTTGGAACATTTATAATCTCAACTCATCATCAGCCCGATGACACCCTCGAAGCATTGCTGTATGACCTATGTTAAAAGTATATATTAATTTGCTGTCCAGTATCATTAGTAGGGTACAACTCTCCATGGCTTAGGATAAAATTACGAGAATATATTTTTTTAGTACAGGGTCTTTCTAGTGTAAAATTGGCCTAACTGTCTGTACTCTAACTAAAATTGTATCAGTGATTGAATGAATAAACCACAATGACAATGTTAATTAAACAGAACCTTTCAAACACCAAAATTCACATAATTGAATGGATTGTTCAGTTTGCTAATCAAAAAGCTTTGTGTTTATCGACCGCTGAATTCCATTTTGTTGCTAAACAATTGCTCAGTTTGTGTAGTTGTTACTATTTGATTCGACGAACGCGTATAAAATCATATAAATTACTTTTGTATCCTGTCTCCTAGATATTGTCTGCCACTTAACAGACTATGACATACCGTTCCCCCTATAACACTTTATTATTGTTTCCATTTTAAGCAATTATTTAATTACAAAGGCCTAAACATTCACTTGAGTCTGCTAATAACAAAATATAATTACTTCGCATAAATTCTCAGTGGTTAGTTAGAAACTCTTTGTGACAGATAAACACTACAGTAGCCTGTAATAATAACATAAAGTAATAAAAGTTTGAGCTGGATCTTTAACACATTTTATTTCTTTACTAAATGTTATTTACATATCTAGTATGTTGTTTTATTAAGCCAATAAATATTCGTCTATTCTATTCTAATTGTAAATGGTACAAGAAAAGTGCAAAGGTGCAAAGCCCATTTCCATTACATATCACTTTCAACCCACCTCAACTAACATAAATCACCACTAAATATTTCTGTTAAAAATATCTTCAAGAGAATAACTTCACCTGTAAGTTTCCAAGGTTAAGGAACCATCCTTTCCTTTAGTCAGCGCCTCGTCAAACGGACATCTAAGTATTCATGAAGTGACTTTAAAATTTCAACAAGCCGAATGGAAAGACGGCAATCCGTTATAAGTGGCGCTGTGTAAAGTTGCGGAGTTTATGTGAAAAGTTGGCGAGACGACGGGGGTTCTCTACAAACTTGAGGACAAGTGTTGGCGACGTGACATCCCGCTAGCTGCACAGACTCCTTCTCGGTACATAGTAACCGCTTATAAAGCTAGGACTACTAATGCTTTAAGGGCAAAACTTCAATTCTTTAAGGGTAATATTTCCAACAACATGACCTATGTTACCTTTTAGGTACGGTTACTTAGGACGACAAATTCTTTAAGAGCAATACTTCCTACAAACCAAGCTAGCAATATTATCGTTAGTTTATTTTACAAAGAACATAGAATTTCAAACAAAGATTTCTTCTCATTTCTTCGCTATTAAAGAGAAATGTCAAATAATCTTTCTCAAGGCTGCTTACATTGTAAGATAAAACATTTCATTCAAATATTATTACGTCATTTAAAAGTTATAATTTTTTCGATTTGGTATGTAACATTATATTGAAACCCTTTATAACATCTATTTATATATTCCCAATCAAATTCCAAAACATTAGTGTAAGCCTCTTGCTTGAAAAATTACAAAGTCCTAATAATTTTTTTTACCATGTACATGGTTTCAACATAAAGAACTTCATAAAAAGGCTTTTTTCAAATAAACATGGGAACAAAATCCAATGAAACGCCTGAATATCAAACTCTTGTTTCTTCAAAAATAACCGATTTCCAATACATAATTATATCTCCTATTTCAACCCTTAAAGGGTATTAATTTCACGTTCCAACGTTTATTTATTTCCAATCAAATGTCTGAACGGTAATAAAAGGAACCAACAGTACAAATTTGATCATGGTTCAGCGGTTTCGTCACTACGTTGAAGAGTCAGTCAGTCAGATTTTTTTTAACGTAAAATTATGAATATAAAATTTATATTTACCGGTGAAAACTTCTTAAGACAGTTAGTGACTTAAAAAATAAATATACATTGCTGCAGGTTTTCCTTTCTAAAGGTAGAACTGCGAGATAGGATTTTCCTTAACAAGATTAAGCTATTCGAACAGAAAATTTTATGAAAACTTTCTAGAAATTTGGTCTTAATTTTTATGTAGACTATTATTTTTATTGCGTTATTGTATATTATACAATTATAAGTATATATATTATTGTGTAGACTTATTATTTTTATTGCGTACTTTAAATTTTATATAAATATGAAGGAACTTATTAGTGGGTCCTACCAATATTTAAGGAGTTCATGCCAACCTCACCTACATGTAGTGCACCTACCAATCGACCTACGAGGCTCTAGCTAACATAAAAGTTCCGGTAAGCGGAAATAGGCTCGCCACCTATTACGTGAGACTAACTATATAAGTGGCGAAGTGTGGGCGTATATTATGGATCTGGTACCTTTTCGGGGAAACAGGCTTGAGTTTATGTATGTATGAATAAATTAACAGTACATTAATTTTACTCGATTGAGTACAACGAGTTAGGGAAGAGATTTTTTTAATGTAAAGCAAAACGATTACGCTTACATTTAATCTTAGATGAGGTTAGACAACATTTGTATGAAAATATATTTTTCGTAAAATTGTGCTCGAGATTCGAGGAAAGGTATTTCACGTGTCAACGCCTACTAGCTTATGCAGGCGTACCAGTCCAACTGGAAATATTGAAGTTCACGTCGGGTTCTATCTATTTGAGGCTTAAGTTTTGAGCAACTATGATCGAAGTTTCCTTAAAAAAACAGATTCATGTAACATAGCTTGTAGGTTTCTATAAAATAGTATGGAAACAATTTACGCAAAATTATTCAAGCCTGTTGGCGCTTACCGGGAACTTTTATGTTTGCTATAGCCTCGTTTGTTGATCGGCAGGAGCACCAATTGCAAATGAGGTCGGCTTGGGCACCTAAGATCTGGTTAGGATCCCTATGGATCTAACTACGTTCAGTGTTCATATGGAAAGTTTTTTGTCATGCTGTTAATAATTCTCAGTTTGACCAAATAAAATTGAAAGTATATCAATAATAGTATGTTCAACTAAGATTAGGTTTTATTATTTGATCTTCAACTCGAGACAGTTTTCTTCCACATTTATTGTGCGCGCTTAGTATAAATTTTTTGCTATGTATGTAAAGAAATAATATTTCTTTAATTTTGAATTTTGCCGCGCTTACTACATTACCAACGACATTGACAACTGACAGGTGCTAGAGTCTGTGGCATCCTTGGTCTGAAGTCAATAGTCAGTTGAGAGGTTATGAAAAAATAGCATTGTAAAAGAAACTTATTGTGATAGATTTGTTAATTAAAATAGATAAATAAGAATAATTGGTTGAAGAATAGACTTTAATTGTCGTTTCTTCGTTTTCAGGTAAAGTTGTAATAATAGTGTAGTCTTAGAATAATAACACCTAGAACGATAGTTCCCTCCAAAGCGGTCTTTCAAAAGCGAGGCAAGAAAAAAATCTATGTGTGCGTAAGATACTTGTATTTACGCTCGACGAAACGCACACAGTGAAAAAAATCATGTTGTCATTTCATTCAATTTTCCCTAAAAGTAGGGAAGTTGAAACTTTTACACTTTAGCTTAGCTATTTATTGCATTTAGTTTATGCGAAAAACCACTTACTTTATAATTTCATTAACAATGTATATTTATTTATCCTGCCTGGGGTGAATAATTTTTCACTAATTATTTATTTAATATATTAAGAGCTATGAAACTCTTAAATTATTATAGTTAGTCAACTGTTTTATGTAGATAGACCAGAATCGAATAAAACTATTACACCTTTTTAAGATGTGATTTATGCCATATCAATTGAAATCAATCAATCAATGAAAAAATAAAGACTTTTGTGTTATCGTATATTAAAGAAATTATTCCACGCAAACAAAGTCGCAGGCGGAAGGTAGTAGCAGATAATTGTCAAATAACATTTTGTGCCATTTAATTATTGTCTAATTGAGACGTGTTTCACTTACAACAAAATGTAGGAGATTTTTTCCCCTTAATGGCAACATTTTCATCAACTGTCACGTAACAAATATTGAAATTATTTTTTTCATTTTAATGAATATTTTACTTAATAATTTAAGTTCAAACGCATAATTTACCCGTGTAATGTTATGTTAATATGTTTCTTGTGCTTTTCCGACGTATTGAGATATCCGTTCATAGCGCAAACCGTCATTTTTAATAAAAATATCAGGAGTAGTTTTTAGTACGACACGACCTTGAGCACTGACGGGCCGCGTAACAAACTTAGCCAATATGGCTAGGTTTGAGTTGCCTCACTTTGACGACGCGTACTAGGCTTCTAGGTGTAATTATTCTAAGAGTGTAGTTAAATAAGTTACCTATCGTATTTGTAAGAAACTAACGAAATAAATCTTCGTTTTCAGAAGCAACGCATGAGTTTATTTTTAACCTAAATTTGAGGGATAGCTGTTATATGTATATCTTGAAATATAAAGCAATAGAAAGCGCCAATTCAAAACATCAAATTCGACTTGACTAAAATGTGTGCCGAAAACATTTACAGAAAGTGCTTTGTAGAGATCTATTTTAGTTAATCTACATTTATTACCATGGACCCTACGATCTTGAAGACCCACACCACTAATAACTAAATTAGGCATCACTAATGTTGTAGCCCAAGTTGTAGAAAAGTTTAAAGGAATAGGTATCTTGACTGTTGCCTCTCAAAACATTTATAACAGTATAATATTTATAATACTAAACATAGGAACCTATAACATGCGCTGTAATGATCACAGCTTTAAAACCAGGAATAGAAATAAATTACTAGATCCTGTTTTACACAGGTTTGCTATTCTAGGTTTGCCTTTAGAAAAGTTTGAGCAAACTGTTAAGACATCACTTACCAAGAAAGGGTTAATGGTTACGTTAATGACAAAAACGCTTTGATAAAAGTTGTGTTTTGCGGCCCCCTTTACAATATAACGATTACTTACATTCATTGTCTAAGTTATTTTCTAATTTTAATTGTAGACGATTTATTGGAATTTGTTTTAATGGCTGCGTAACTAAGACCATATGGTATACTACTTTACAATTTAAAAAATGGTGGTTTGCTGGACGTTCCATTCATTCTTGTAATAGTAAAGTTATTTTTATTAAAATCCTTTTATTCTGTAACGAGTATGTCATGCTCACTTAAATATTTCTGTGGTGGTGGCGTCAAATTGTTTGAGCGAAACGATGGCTGATTCATGCGTCATACTCGTGAACGGGTGTCACCAGTGGGGACTAGTCTGCTTATGTTTACTATTTTTATCCGTAGGTATGTTAATATTGCTAAAAAGAGCTTTGTCTTCTTTTCTTTTAAATCTTGTGACTGCAAAACACAAGTTTTTGTTGTTTTAATATTAAGTATTAATATTGAAACACTGCGGTGCTCGGTGGTCGGAAACGATCACCGAAGTACAGCAGAGTTTACAGATGCCAGTCCTTGGATGGGTGACCGTTTGTGTGGCATTTAAAATCGAGCGCTTCTGTGCTTCGGAAGGGACGTTAAGCCTTTGGTCCCGGTTATCACTAAATGTGGTAGTCGTTAAGCCATGTTAGAGGCCTAATGGGCGGTTTGATAAATTCTAACAGCAGGACGCAATACACCTTTTTTTTTCTTTTCTTTTTATCGTCGGTAAAAAAATGCTGTTTACGCACTGTCTCCCGGCCAATGGGGGGACCGGGAGGGGAGTGTGGGGCTCACTGCGGCAGACGCGACCACCGCAGTCCTACCCACTAAAAACTTCCGACGACGCCCACCGCTGTTGAAAAAGGGGCAGGGGGCCAGTGCCTGGGTTTGTAGCTTCTGGCACCCCGCCTGCGGCCAACGTCCCCCGGATCAGAACCAGGAGGACCTCCTCAGAGAAGCGCAGTGTGTCGCGCGCCTCATATCTCCTTGTGCGGCCATGGCGTAACTGGCCGACTTCTGGGAGGGTCTATAGCTAGACGGAAGGGGCCCCCTGCCCCAGCCACCTAAGACCCTCGGGACGCAATACACCTGCCTCCGCCAATACGCACTGGGTCCGCGTGGTGGAGTATGACCCAATACCCTCGCACCTTGGTATGTGAGAGGAGGCTTGTGCTCAGTAGTGGGACGTTTATGGGCTGAGATGATGATGATAATTGAAACTTGGAGAAAAATTAACCATGACGATTTTCTTGCCCGTCCTTTTACGATCAAGCTCCCGCCCGCAGTGAATGGGCGCGTTAGTTTATAAGTATAAAATTCATGGCTCTATGGAGCCAAACATGAATTAATAATTTCTGATTTTGATTTCTTTGACAATATCTACTCTTTACCAGAACACGGTAAACCAATTTAGCGATAAGCTGTTTAAGTAAGTGGTCAAAAGGTCAGGTCAAGTAAAAGGGGCAGTAGCCCAATTATACCTTTAGTTGGACAATGACCCCTTACCGAGTGACGTGGTCCAACTAGCTTATTGTAAAATAAATACTACACAAGGCTGATTTGGTAAGATACTAGACTAACAACAGATTATCTTTATTTGTTTGACATTCCTCAATTAACTGGTTCGAAGAAACCATCAATTTCATATCACGAATTGCGTGCTAGAGCATATTTAATTAAAAACAATCATTATTTTTAAATTGCGGCTGTCCAGTGATCTTGGGCAAAATGTATTTATAGATATACACACTGTAGTTATTTAATGTCAGTTTCAGCTTCTTTCTGTGAAGCACGAAATAGGAATTTCATCATCATCATCATCATTTCAGCCATCTGAAGTCCACTGCTGAACCTATCCCAATTGCTTTCCACGTAGATCGATTCTTTGCCGCCTGCATCCACCGGCTCCCCGCCGCCCTGACCAGATCATCGGTCCATCGCGTTGGGGGCCGCCCTCTACTACGTTTGCTGATTCGTGGTCGCCATTCAAGAACCTTAACGCCCCATCGGTCGTCGGTTCTTCGAGCTATGTGCCCCGCCCACTGCTACTTCAGCTTGCAAACGCTTCGCTATGTCGGTCACTCTGGTTCTCCTACGGATTTCCTCATTTCTGATTCTATCACGTAGGGACACTCCGAGCATAGCTCTCTCCATTGCACGCTGAGCGACTTTGAGCTTCCTTATGAGGCCCATAGTCAGGCACCACGTCTCAGTCCCACACGTCATCGCTGGCAACACACACTGGTCGAAGACTTTCGTCTTAAGACACTGAGGTACTTTGGACGAGAAGATTTTGCGTAGTTTCCCGAACGCAGCCCAACCGAGCTGGATTCGACGATTGACCTCTTATAGGAATTTAGCTAATATAAAATTATTATATGTTATAAATGGAGTATTCAGTTTTAAGTAGGTTGAAAGTTCATTCGTAGTGTATAATGAGATATGATATAAAACAAATTTTAGCATTCTCAAGCAACTATCGTTCCCTCTTCTCCCTCCGTGCCCGACATAATCCATATAGATCTGTACATTACGTAACTTTTGTGGAGAGCAATTAAGATATTGATTATTGAGTACCCCAACAGTGGAAACTGAGTTCAACTCTACTTTTTATACTACCACATATACACCCTATATAATACCCTATATACTACCCTATTTAAAACTCTATATACTACCTTATATACTACTCTATGTACTACAATATATACTACACACTTGAACCCACTTAAAGCTTACCACGAAGGATAGTTGAAGTCTGCTCCAAGACCGTTGATAAGTGAGGCTTAATTTCAAAAAACCTTTAGTTATCGGAAAACCCATCCTACAGTCATTTTTCCATATTCATTTACTTTTATTCTATCTCGCCGTTATAGCAGCCTAGTTTTTATTTTATTCCAACATTTCCATGATGTACAACATTTATACAGTATTTCGGCCCACGAACGAGCCTGTCACGACCAGGCGCGCCAACGGAAATGATTGCCAGCAAAAATTAACTATAACACGGAAATCTTTTTTACGAATGAATAAATTGTGCTTTTCAATCTCTTAAGCTCGAATGAATAAGTGAATGATTTAAATAGTCATTTTGACTTAAGCAATGTTGATTATAAATTTATTTAAGTAATCACGATTAAAGACAAGCAAAAAATAACTGTGTAATATTCAAAACATTCTCTGTCTGGCGATCGGACCCTTAAATTATATAATGGCTCATATAAAAGGTAGCTTCTATTGTCTTGGGTCTATTCTCTCAGGACGTGCATGATGCGGCATATTTGCAAGTCTTTATGGGTTTGAGTGATTTACCTACTCTTTGAAGCTTATATGAACAGCACTTTATAGATTGCGATGTCTTCGTTGATGCACGAGTAATATGCTGTTTATTTGATGGCAGTGTGTCCTCATTTTCACGATTTAATTTTTAAAAAATGCACCATTTGATATTTACCGTTTTTTTTATTATTACGTACGACTTCTCGAATGACTTGATTGTTTACAAGGCAATATGGTACAGTCAGTATCAAAAATAATTATAAGTACTCTTTAAAAAGTTTCACTTAAAACTAGCTATAAATATCGGAATAGATAAGTCACTCAGGGTGCGATGGAACGCGTGAGGCTCGGAGCTTCTCTAGCGGATATAGTTTATAACAAAGTCATTCGCCAGAGAACTAAAGTTACCGAAGCGCATAGGATCAGTACGCTTAAGTGGAAGTTGACCGTTCATGTCTCCAGACGAACTGATGGACGATGAAGCCGATACGAGTTGAAGTTCAAGCAAACGTAGCTTAGGACGACCTACGGCTAGGAGGACTGACGACTTGAGGCAGTTGTCTGGTACCGGATGGATGCGTTCTGCAGACCGAATTGTAGGCACTCATTGAATGATGCCTATGTTCTGCAGTGAATGGCTATTGGCTGATGTGATATTTAACAAAATTTTACGGTAAATAATAAAATTTAAATATAATATAAATATACATACAATCTTATTTTCTATATGTAAAAATATAACTTAAACTTATGTTTAATACTAATTAAATACATTTTTTCACCCCACTCAGCACTTGTAGTCCCAACGTGAGCAGACCTTGCACTATGGGTATTAGATAACAAATAAGCATTGCTATAAAATTAATACTTTAATTCGTAATAAGGGTTCGGAAACATATTAAATTAAGATTGATTGTTTAAGATTGAGTCTAGACAGCGCTGTGTGATATGTTTTAGAATATTTATTAAGTTTATTATAGGACATCATCAGTGATTTACCTAGTACAGCGGATGTAAGATAAACTATTATTGTAAGTAGATCATTATGATGTGCGAGTTTATTGAACTCACAATTTTACTACGTGTTCACGATCGTATTTTACATTTGTTCTCATATAAAAGCTAGTAATATTAATACTTAATAAATTATTTCTACGTAATGTTAATTACACAATGTCGATGAGTAAAATAAATACAAAACCGTTGGAAATTCTTAGAGTTTAAAAAATCTCATTAAAGTAGTTCTGTTCGACAAGTTGGAGTAAGGGCATTAAGTAGTTAGTTTTCGGTCCTTCAAACAATTTAAAAAAAAAATTGCTTCATTATTTTAATGACCATCTGCCATATGTCTGGTTATGGTCCCTAGGTGCACAATTTTCACCATACATCAAACCATAGATGTCATACGGTAGGTAGGTGACGTTTAATATTTATGGTTAGCAATATCGACAGCGACCTGTACACTTTAGTAATATTATGTATTTACGTTCGCGTATATATACCTCGGCAATGCATGTCTCACCAGGTACTAGCAACAACTGCTTCTCACCTTAAGAAATGGCTCCGTGTAAATTGGCCTTTTATTCATGGCTCTTCTGAGTTATACACTAGGTGTGAAATACAAAATAAAAGAACACTGAGATCATTATCGAAAAAAGCTTTTTCCATTTATTTAAGCGTCTCGAACCTTGATTATGTCTAAAAAAAGCATTTTCTAATAAATGACGAACTGAAACTCAACCTTATGAACTATGCTAGCCAGAATTTAATACTTTTATTTTTGCCATGCAAATAAGCTTTCTTTATTTTTTATTATTTTACCTTTGATGAACTAGACTTTTTAAATAACTCTTCGTGTATTTTATTAAAAGCTCGTATTTTTATGAAAGATAGAAATTATTATGTGTCTGTATTTTTATGTAGATCATCTTAATTAAGCGTACTATTTTATGTAAGTATATCATAACTATAACTATTTTCTTTTGCTCGCACAGCCTTTAATGTCTTTGCTACACCCAAGGTTATTTGGTAGAAAATGGCTAATGGCATTAAGTTCGCCTTTTGTACATTGTATTTTCATGTGAAGCGCTCGTAGCTCTGCGGTGCTAGGTGGTCGGAAACGATCACCGATGTACAGCAGAGTTTACAGAGGTCAGTCCTTGGATGGGTGACCGTTTGTGTGGCATTTGATATCGAGCGCTTCCGTGCTTCGGAAGGCACGTTAAGCCGTTGGTCCCGGTTATCACTAAATGTGGTAATCGTTAAGCCATGTTAGAGGCCTAATGGGCGGCTTGATAAATTCTAACAGCAGGACGCCATACACCTGCCTCCACCAATCCGCACTGGGTCAGCGTGGTGGAGTATGACCTAATACCCTCACACCTTGATATGTGAGAGGAGGCTCGTGCTCAGTAGTGGGACGTATATGGGCTGAGATGATGATTTTCATGTGTGTGCACGACATTTAAAAATACAATGTAGGAAAAACAAAGATTAAATAAATAAATAAAATAAAAATGTTTTGCAAAGGAAAAAAATTGTAACGTTTATTAGATCAAGTAAACTCTTATTAATTTCTTCATACATTCATTTCTTTATTATAACCTGCCGACTCTGCGACATATGGTAGCCCTTTTAAATTATTAATAGAACTGACCGCGTTGCGTTCCAACACAGGAAAGCGTTTATGAGAACAGATTACGCGTGGAAGATGGAGCGCACTACCTTTAACGGCCGAGTGTTATTTGTAACTGCTTGTTTCCAAGACCTTTCAAGCGATGAAAGTACTGAGAGGAAATATGAAGAACAAGTCTAAGGAGAGTTTAAAGAAAAATGCCCGGTTACTATCTATCCTAGATGGTTATTTGAGATAACAATAAGGTACATTTTCCTTCGGCATAAAAGAGTTTTCATACATACATACATAATATCACGCCTGTTTCGCCGAAAGTTTCGCAAAGGTATATTATACGCCCACATTTCGCCAGTTATATTCTTGGTCTCATGTAATAGGTGGCGAGCTTATTGCCGCTTATGGGAAACTTTTATGATCGCCAGAGCCTCGTCCGTTGATCGGTGAGGTTGGCTTGGGCTCCTTAGATCTTGGTAGGAATTCTGTTTATTTTCTTTGACATTTTGCCTGTATGTATAAACCAACAAACCTAATGTATGACCAAAATATGGCAGTGTCAACATGCCTGTTTAATAGCAGTATTTATTTTGTATCCACAATTTACCAACCGTGATTCCAATATTAAAAACGCTAGTCATACTTTGGCATCTAGAATTTCGGATCCCAAGAAGTGCACTTAATCTATTCGCGAATATACCCCAGTAACGAAGAAAAGATATTTAATTCGTTTAAGTCTAAACACCATATTTCGAGATTTATAAAACAAAATTATTTTACACTTTTTTATTTTATACATACACTCATATTTATGAAAAAGCCTGTTTCCCCGAGTGGATAGGCAGATGCAAATTATACGCCCACTAGGGTGGTCCTTATTTGTTCAAAAAAATTTTTTTTTAAAAATGTTTATGGGGCACCCTTGCAAATTGATATATAGGCTTAAAAAGAAACATGATATTTTTTTTAGAATTTATTATTCATGTTTGGGGGTCGCGACGGGACTTTTAAAACGGTAAATTAATAAATAAAGACATTTTCATATAAATGACCACATTTATTCATAGCAGTGGAAATTTAAAGTAATTACATGTCAAATTATTTAAATAGTCAAATCTGAAAATAATATACACAAGCCAATTAAAAAAAAACTTAACAAGGGTTGACTTTTTAGAGTCGGGATATTTTATTCGAAATTCTTTGACTAACAAAAAAAGATATTGCTTTTGCTCGTCATTAATGGTTATCAACTTATTAAATTCTTCCATTAATGCAACACAACGTTCTGCAACATCATTGACTACTCTGATTAACCACACGATGTCTGGGAGCTGGGAGAGCTTTATACTCCCCATCAGATGGCCAGTCAGCAACATCTTTTTTTTAAAAATAGGTTGATTTTCCAAGTGTCTCTAAGAAACGGAATGAATCACTAGGCACGAAGTCATCGATATTTTTTCTTGCAATGTCTTTGGTACCCAGACTCATCTCTCATGCCTGTACCATTTTTTGTTTGGTATCTAAAGCAATTTCGTCAGCAAAAAATGCAAATGATACGAGTTCCTCTGACAAGTACCACAAATGTCCCATAATTTTATTTAAAGCAACTTTGGATAGTGCTGGATTTATATTTTCGAATATAATCAGGTCTTTTAATAGCTGCATCTCATTTCTGGATGCTGACGAAGCAACAGCAGCAACAGTAACTTAAATTATGACTGAAATAATGCAAACATCTTTGATTCCCTTTTCTTCTTTTTTGGTCATTTTGAACTGGTGTCTACATAAGAATATTTTCAAGCAATACATAGCTTTTGCCATCCAGCGAGCTCTGTGCAGTCCTGCTGGCATTCTAAATAATGTTCGTTTCTCAGGAACTCCTCCTAGGTAAACAATGGTGAGGTTGAGTAGCTCTTTATAATCATCTTGAGGCTGATACTGCTTAAGTTGGTTTAGAGCGAAGGAAATCATATCCTGAGCAACGTTTTGAACTAATTCTAGCGAGTGAGGATCAGATTTGACTGTTTTGTAATCGGTCTGGTCAATTTCGCTTCAGTAGTTCTTAAACCTTTTAAAAATTAAAATATCAGGACCACTTGAAGTACCTAGTGCCGTCCTCACGACAGCTTCTAACATTATCTCTAGTATATGATGGCGACATGCAAGCCAAAGCATATCTTTCTCCATTTTCGGTGGAAAGAGATCCACTGTGTCCATTTTTTGACGACATAATAACACAATAAGCAAAGAAAACAAAACGAAAGACGCGCACGTGCAGTCTCGCTTACGGCCGAAACGGAACTAACTTGAGCAAGTTGTGGGGCGTGCCCTTGAGAATGTCAGGTAGGTAGGGGGGATGAGGGTAGTCAAATTGAGATCAAGTACTCGTTGACGTCTCATAAAACCAACAAAACTCAAACCCTGTTGTAAATTCCTTAATAAAAATGTTTCTTGATCGTTTATCTTATTTTAAGTTTTATTCTCATTTTAAAATGTCGGTCGCAACCCCTAAGCATCATATAAAAAATCAAATAAAAACAGTATTTATATTAAAGCACAGAGAACATAATTAGAGGGTGCCCCGTTGATATTTTTCACTTTGAAAAATAAGGACCACCCTAACGCCCACACTTTGCCAATTATATAGTAGGTCCTACGTAATTGGTGGCGAGCCTACTGCCGCTTATCGGGATGTTTTATAAATAAACATACGTTAAATGCAATTACATAAAAGGGGAGGATTCTATATAGTTTGTTGAAATTTGCGTTGAATTTAAATGCTAGAATGAACCTCCAGTAGATTAAATTATAATACTTTATGCAGACAGCCCTGAAACGTGTTGACATGGCGCTCAACTGTAGGTAATTATTTCAGGGACACGGTCGAGTCATTACCCAATTACCGTGCTATTACTAAGCAACCCCTGTCCCTTTGTCCTTTCATTCGTCTTGATTCTTTTCAATTAGATATATTGATAAATAGAACATGTATTGGAACGAAAGAAACACATTCATATAAAATACCAATAACAAAATTACAATAATAAGAAAATTATAATAACAATAAAAAACTAAAAGTAAAACATTCGCATAGTATACATACGGCACACAGCGCTGCAGAATGGCTACGGGTCAGTCATGTAAACTAATTAAATACAATTTTATAAGTTAAGCTATAAGTATAGAGTGATATAATATAATACAATAAAGTAATTAAAATTAAAAACTATTATGCCAAGTAATTAAACCATTGATCACTAATATAAAATATGACATCACAGCGGTCCGTCAAAAGAGCGGTCCGAAATTTTAGTAATTTTTATCCTAAAGCTGTCCCAGGGTCTGGTCACTGATCTTACCAGATTTGAAATAAACCAGTTCAAACTCACAAAAGTGAAATAACACACCTATTTATCAAAACGTGTGCGATGTTAGGTCAAATCTGCAACAATTTTCTTTCATTTATTTGTATAACACTACTACCATACCCGCTCCGAATTTTACCCTCTATTTTATGTATGGATACCAGTATATGTGAATAATTAACATCGCTCAACAATAACTATTTTGGTATACCCTTGTAAATATTAACCGTGCGGCCATGAATTAAACATTAGCGATGAGTAATGACCATCGTCGTTATGCTTTAATTCATGAAACTATACTTAATTATTTATGCAGTCACCACGTGTTTCCGAAATTCTACCGACATAAAATTTTAATTAAATTTCATATGTATTTACTTATCCTTTTAATTGTCAAATTAATTCAGCATTTCGAGTTGAAGGTATGCTTTGTGTTATTCCAAGACTAGTCTATTTAATTTAGTTCTACCTTGTGCCCGCGATGTTGCACACTTTAAAAATGAAAAATAATATAGTCAAGCTATACTGCGACTGGAGTACCAGTAGCCGTATAGCTTGACTGTAATATTTTCATAACTGGGGTAAAAAGATACTTTAACAACATATAAAATAGGTTCATCTGTTCTTTAGAGTTACCACAAACCATAGATTAGTCTCATATAGTCCGACGACAATTGAATTGCCTTATTTACTATCAATTAACAGGGGAATCAAGAACCCGGGGTACTTCACAGAGACCTAGAATCATGAAATTTATTATTTATTTAATCTTTATTGCACACTTAAAAGTATTACAAAAGGCGAACTTAATGCCATAAGGCATTCTCTGCCAGTTAACCTTAGGGTTAGCAGAAAACTTTAAAGGCGGTGCGGTAGTTAATAAACATACTTAGACTAATATAAAAAAGATAAACTACACTTATCATAGACTACATAAAAATATAAATATAGGAATAATACCAAAATATGACAGCAAGGAGAATCAAACCAACGATAGATTAAAATCAATTGCTTAAACAAATTTGGCAAGAGGAAAGGTCGGAAATCGCAAATAAAAGTTAAGATCTGTACATAGTTAAGTACATCAGAATATGAATCAGCAATAAATTGCGGCATGGGACAAGACCATCCTGTGGCTACGAAATTTGTGCGCGCAAATGGTTTAGCAAATCAAGCACAGTGGAGGTCTGCGAGGAACTTTATAGCACTTAAAAGATGCGGGCAAAAAGAGATTGTCTCTTTTATTTTTTTTTTTATCTATTGGTTTCTTCGGTTTTATTTTGTCGCGCTTGTTACACTGGTTATTGTTATTGTAGTCAAGTATGTTAACTTACTAACCTGAACGCATTAACAATTGTGTTCCTAAATTTTTATTTACGATTAAGCAAGTTGTGTTTGTCTGTAAATCTGTTGTACAATTATATTATAACCATAACAATTTTAAATTTAAGCAATTATTATTGTAACATCAGTTGACAAACCTAATAAATAAATAAATAAAATAAATAAATAAATACAAGAAGTCCAAAATGTTTTAACTCTCAGTATATTCCAAAGTAATAATATTCTGTATTGAAACCCAACTCCGTGCCTCAAGGCACTCTTTCCTACATACATCACAGATGCACTAAATTACACGTAACACGAACAATATAAAAAAGTATATTAAAATGCTAACACGAAACAAAATTAAAACAGTAAACTCATAACTAGTTGCATCCATTGGACGACAAAGTTCTGTTAAAACTAACCCGATGACTTTAAACTTAGGTACCTTCTGTAAATAAGTTAGCTCAGTTTGTTTATTATACCCCCCCCGACTGGTCTCCACCTTGGCGTGATGGGGGGTTGAGTACCTCCCGGAAGCCGGGAAAAGGTAACACCTAGAGACCGACGACTCTGGGTGCCCTTAGTACTGACTACCGGGGGGGAAACTAAGAGGGACCTATGGAGGGCGATGCGGGTGGGCCAGGAGGGCCCGTCAAGCAGCGCCAGGAGGGTCTTAAGCAGCGGGGGCAGGGGGTCCCTGCTGTCTATCCATGGACCCTCCGAAAAGTCGGCCTCACACGCTATGGTCGCACAAGGAGGTAGGAGGGGCGCGTCCACTGCGCCTCTCTGAGGTGTTCCTCCCGGTTTAGGTCCGGGGGACGTTGGCAGCAGGTACTGGCCCCCGTCTTTTTCTCAACAGGCGGCGGGCGTCGTCGGAAGATTTTTAGTGGGTATTACTGCTGGCAGTCGCGTCTGCCGGTGGTGAGCCCCACACCCCCTTTCGGTCCCCCTTTGGCCGGAAGGCAGTGCGTAAATGCATTTTGTTACCGACGTAAAAAAAAAAAAATTTTTTTTTATTATACACACAGTAAATAATAGATCGGTTTTTAAATATAAATAGTGGCATATTACTAATATATAGTACATAGGAAATGAGAATGAGTAGTGATAAAAATGATAAATCGCAAATGACCTCCCCCTTAACACCCTTGAGTCCTCAGTAAAGATGTGGGACTATACTGAGACCTCACATGGACTTCTTGAGAGAATTTAAAAAGTGATGTTGCACTTGTTTTATTTCATTTACAAACACTTATCGGTTAATAATCCACCGTTATTACACATTATTTACTTCTTCAAAATCACTCTTATGAAAGCACTCGATATGAAAACACCACACAAATGACCACCCATACAAAGACTCACTTTTTTTCAAGTCAACTTTGCTTAACTTCGCTAATCTTTTCCATCTTACGTCACGCGGAACTACAAGCGCTCAATTTACATAAGATAAAAGGTAAAAAGGTAAGTTTATGCGTTCACTCTTTGAAATAAATAAAGAATCTGATATAAGTATTTGGTAAAGGAGAGAACATTTTCCCCTCACTGTATTAAAAGATTCGAGAACAACTCCTGTTTGAACGTAAAGTATGTTCTAACAACTATTGTATCGAACAACATAAAAGTTTTGTTGTTCGAGGCTTCGGAAAGTTAACACTGAAAATATTATTCCAGCAAAATTGAATTCTTTGTGTTTTATTTGTTGAACTTTCTTATATTGTAGTTGGTGTTATTTTTTAAGTAAGTTTATTAAAGTTAGGAATTCTTATTAATTCTTTCTTTTTGATTACGAGACTTGCTTCTTCGTGTTTGTGACCTGCAGGTAAGTAGTTGTTTAATATTTTATAAAATGAAGCTGAAGATAATAAATCAAAGCATGGGCTATAATGTTATAAAGATTCGGTGAAATCCATATTTAAAGGCATGATTATAGAAATTATTCACACATTTTTCACTACCAGTGGGAAAGGTTAATTGAAAATTTCAGTGCACGTTGGAGTCGGCACTGATTACATCATGTAAGACTTTTTCCGTAATCACTATTTTTGTATTCGGCAAGCTGTCCCTTAACACTAAATCGTAATAGCCCTTCAGTAGTGAATCAAGAACGTAACTACTTTCATCCGCAATTCAAAACATTACTAGACAAATAATTGGAAATAAGATTTATAGTTCCGAATTGAGCAACGTTTATCCAACTGTGTAAGTAATTTAGTCTTAAGCTTGTTAGTGTCTATGTAAAATTAGTTCTGCACTGCACCGCCTGCTCTCGCATATTATTTGTCTGAGAGAGACTCGAGTGTTTGGGATTATATAATCTATTCGCTTTAGATTACTTACTATGGAGATTTGTGGTATCAAACTTTATAGTTTCATTTTATTTCATATAGATTTATAGTTCATAGGGTGTATAAGGATCCTACCAAGACCTAAGGAGCCCAAGCCAACCTCACCTGCAAGTGATGCACCTGCCGACCAACGGACGAGGCTCTGGGAACATAACAGTGCCCGGTAAGCGGCAATAGGCTTGTTGCGAGCCTATTACGTGGGACCAACTATATAATTGGCGAAATGTGGGCGTGTAATAAGCTTCGGGAAAACAGGCGTGTATGTATGTAGATTCATAGTTAGTTTAAAATAAGCGAAAAACAATAACAAAAAAACATTATTTAATTAAAAAAAAATAGAAGTAGGCCTTAGGCAGAGCTTATGCTACTAGAGGTCGACAACAACGAATAAACATGCACGTATACTGATATAGAAAAAAACCAGTCAAATCCATTGCCCATGGCCATGCTTAAATGCCAAAGTGTATAAGGGAATTGAGTCTTAAGTTGAAAAAATAATAATATTATCAAAACATTTTTATATTTTTTAAACTGAGTAGTTATATCGTAAAGTAGTTTATTCTGGAATTAGAACAGATGCATCTTAGGGCCTTCGTACCACATAAGGTTCTTTACTCATGTAGATTAATTTCATTGTTTGTCTGTCAGAAGCGCGTAAAGGTAGCAGAAATTAATATAGAACGCTCGGATCTGCAATCTCTCTCCCAATTGGCTCAATAAAACTTGTATGAAAGATAACAAAAATGTAATGAAGCAGAAACGAATACGCAACTTGTCCGTATCATTAAATGCACAATTCTGCTAAACAAATCAATGAAACAAGATATTACATAAAGAAAAACAAAGAACATAAAAACAGACATTTACAAAAGAAAAGCAACAAAGAAAAGTTATTAGAACCAACTAAGATCATAGCATATTGATGCAGACTTAAGTACTTATAGAAGTGGAGATTTCTCAGCAGCAATGAGCGAGAAACCTCAATCGATGCGGGTTACAAAGCAAGCTGCATTGGCGCGAGATCTAGTTGAGCGGCTGTCTTCGACTAAGTCGGATTATCTTCAAGATGTATACAACGTGGTAGACAAATACGCGCGAGACGCTAGGCGGTGCAGCTGTGCAACTAATTTTACACGAACAGAGCTTGTAAGCGTTGGGGTTTAATATGCATAAATTATGTTATCCAAAGCAAAATACCGCTTTATTTCATTCGGCGGTTCAGCGTTTGAGAGCTTGATTTCGTTATAAAGTCTTTGTTGTGAGAAAATATAGTTAACAAAACTTTACTTTAAATATTAGTTTAAAAAAATCTAACACATTTTTATTGGTCTCGCTTGTTTTCCATTAGTAAGTAAATATCGGCCTAGAATAGTGCCACCCACTCTCATCTCACGAAGACGTAAGAGTCGACGAAGAGAATTCCTACCGGATGATGGGCAGCAGCGTCATCCAGCGTACTGGCTTGAACTGCGATCACCAACCTACCTCCCCAGTGTGGTGATTATGGGAAAATTATACTTGCGGAAAATCAACTAGTATTATAGGATTCAGGTTTTTTTTTCCCAAACCCATAACATACCCATAACCCGTAATACCGTACGAGCAACACTTTTAAAAGTTACCCTGTTTAAAGTACTTATTTAGATAATTAGTTTAATAAATAAAATTTGTTACTCAATAAGTTAATACCTATTGTAATTCTTATGAGAAATAATAAAACTTTTTAACGATAATCACTTTCTAAGCAATATAATTATGGACCCGTTTCTTTAATGATAAATGGACTAAATCTGAAAAGCGATATTTCATTATTATTATTATTATCTAGTAACGTAGTAGTAGGTAGTAGTAGAAAGAGCGTTGCTAAATGTGGAAAATATTGAAAGTATATATATTATTATTGTATGTATATAATTCAATTTAATTTAATTACACACAAGCCCGGCAGACGCATATGGATTCAACTTCAATAATGGCCTCAATACTCCAAACAAATACTCTACATCAGTTCCACTAAATTCTTGAACAGAGATTGTTGGGAAGTCCTTTGTCAATATATTCCTTTAATAATAGTTTGGGAGGATGCCATACATATGCGGTTTCTATTATTTTCCGTTTGTGATAGAAATAGACACAGGCGTAGCTCAACTACAAGTAAGGTAACCTGTAAATTGTGTATGAATTAAACTATAATAGTTATGTGAAACTTTGTATAAATACCTTATTTATTATACTATAGAAATAATAAAAATATATTTCATCCCACAAAAACTTATGAGAAATACATGTACATCTTAAATCTAAGGTACCATTAAAATACAGGACATCTGTTCCAGAAAGCAGCGTTCTTCCATAAAATAGTGACTACACTTAAAAGCTAATTGAAATTCGAAATAGTAGGATACCTACTTGAATTTATCAACAACCGACGTATAGACAAATTATAAAGCTAACATGGTGTGTGTATATGCCTCTGCCTACCTATTCGGGGAAACAGGTGTGATTTTATAAACATATGTATAAATATTATATTACTATTGGTAATAGTCCATCACTTACAGTTTAGATAAACCTAATTACTTTTTTTTAATAATTGCTTCGTGCGGTTAGCATATTTAGCCAGTGTCAAGTTAAAGATATTTTATTAATATATAACTTGTAGTAAATGAGAATGAGTGGTGATAAAGATGATAAATGGTAAATGAGATGCCCTCCCCTAAGCCCATTGAGTCCTCAGTGAAGATGTGGGACCATACTGAGATCTCACATGGACTTTTTGAGAGAATTTGAAAAGTTATGTTGCACTGTTTTGTTTCATTTACCAACACTCATGTACGTTCACAAACACTTAACGGTTAATGATCCAGTTATTATACATTAACTTTCGATATATCAAAATTTTAGAAAAAATAACAAAACTGCAGACGTGACGTTTTACTTTCCCGCCAAGGACACCTTATCCTTAGTTAAAATTATATTGATTTTGTTTTTTTTATTTTTGTGTCTATAACTTCAAACAATATTTGACTATTACATTACAATTCTTACTGTCTCTTACTACAGTTAAGGTTGCATTTTGCATTGCATGAAAGCTTGCATTCAGTTTATTCGGACCAGTGTGACTATATTCAGCGTATAATTATTATGATCGATGCTCGCCTTCAATTATCCTCGTAAGCCTGCTCCTGTATAGTGTATGTCCAGCAGTGAAAGAAAAAAGGCTGATAGAGGTAGTGATGTGTCTTTATAACATCAAGCTATGGGTTACTGACAATATATAAAAGCACAGAGCGCTAATATTAGATCGATTTCATTTCATGTACTTGTATTAGATTTCAAGTTCTTAAACCATAAACGGCAAGATTATAAATATTATTAACCCCCCTATGGGAAGGGTAAGTTGATAATTTGAGTGCACGTTGGAATAGGCACTGATTACTTCTTCCCATGTCATGGGGGGCGCCTTGTGTCAACCACCGAGGGTAGGCAGACTGGCGGCAGCCAGAGGGGCTGCTCCTCCCCCGATGGAGCAGTGATACTGCTTCATCCTGAGGTCAGGAAGAGACGGGGTGGCCAGAGCGGCTGCCCACTTTTCGGATGGAGCGAAGAGACCGCGACCATCCCGAGGTTTTCCGGCGGAGTGAAGGACTTGTCCTTTATTCTAGGTGGTGCCGCGGAGCAGGTCGGGGGGCCTTCTCCGCATTGCACGGCATCGTCTGAGGGGGGGGGGGGGGCGTTTCGCTCCTCTCTGAGGCGCAAGAGCCCGGCAATATGGTGTCCTTTGCCGGGCGGGCGATCCTGGTCATGGTGAAGTAATGCTGATGCGAGTCCCGCCATGATCCGGCGCAAATGTGGGAAAGTACTACTCCCTTTTTAGTAGGTATTCCGCCCCTTCTGCCATCTTTGGGGCGGTGAGTCCCACATATCCCCTCTGCTCCCCCGAGCGGAGGGGAATACGTAAAGGTATTTTTGGGGAGTTTAAAAAAAAAAGAAAAAAGGCACTGATTACTTTATAAGTAATAAATAAATTTTCTCTTACAATTACACCGATTATTTAGCTCCAAGATAAGTATCATTAAGAACTTGTGTAATAAATACTAAAAAATGAATAAACATACTTAAAATATATATGTCATATACGTAGGATACACCCAGACCAGTAAAAATATTCATGTTCATGCACACAAAGATTTGTCCAGCGTGGGAATCGAACCAAGGACCTCAAGAGCGGAGCGCAGGTATACTGACCTCCACGCCATATCGGTTGTCAGATTCATGTTACATTGTGCTGGAATTTGGAATTAATCACTATTTTCATATTCGGCAAGCTGTCCCTTATACGCTCTATGGTAATAACCCTTCAGTAGTGAATAGTAGTACTGGCTTATATATGAGTGTTGCCCTCTCTGCTGCTCGTGATCGGATGCGGAGTGATGATATTCAGGGGAGACCTACGGCTAAGACTACTCTTTTTACATAACTCGCCAGTTGGAACAGTTAAAGTATTAATACGGCGAGGCACAAAGAGAGGAGAACCATTAGACCGAAAAGTTCGGACGAAAAAGGGAAAGAGTGAAATAATAGGATGACATAAGTAGTTCATTATGGAGAAATTCGACAGCAGCCTTTTCAGAAGTGGACGTTGTTCATTTCAGATAATGATGATTTCCAAATAATACCTTAAAATGTTATATAATAAAGTCAACAAATAAATTAAAACCATAAATAAAAAAGGCGTTCAAATTGATATTTTATACATAAATCAAATCGTAAAGATAAATAAAAATAAGTCAATGTTATTAAGGAACATTTGTTGCCAAATTGTACGGCGTTTACTGGCTTTCTAAAATGAATAACTGTAATGTGTTCATTGGGAACTTTTATGGCGTTAACAGCAGAAAACGATGTCATTGAAATGTATTATGACTTTAGATTTTTTTAGTCTTTTTAGGGACCATTTTCTCTGAAATAATTATTAGAAATATATATACAAATATTTCATAATGGTTTCATACATATTATTTCCTTTTCGGGCCGAAGGAAGCAAAGCGCTCAATTTAGTTTTTCTATATTTTAATTTGCATTCTAGTAATTACAATATCAGTTTTCAGTTAAACAAATAATTTCCACTAAAAAGTTGAAATATAACATTAAGAACACCAAAAAGATATAGTACCTAAACAACTTAAATAAACTACCGTAACTTAAAACTATAAATAGAAGATGTCTTCCAACTGTGGGCCCATGGGTACGGTGCCAAGAACGCTGGCAACATTTCCTCTTTGGATTGCCAGGCTAATACGCTGGCAGAAGTAGCTGCCAGCCTTCTTGTCACCGGAGGCATCAATAAGGCGAGTACTTAAATGCCTGACAAGCTGCTTTGCCTCGGGCCCCCATGGACCCATTGTCTCCACCGCAAACGGAACAAATAAATAATTAGTTCCCAGATTAACTTGTTCCGTTTGCGACTTTCAGCACTTACCGCAGCAGCCCCGACACGAAGGAATGTCGCGCGAACATGCGAGGGAGCCACGGTATCTGAACAGGTCGCATCCCACACCACCGGCCTGCCAAGCTTCCACGGTCCGATAGTCATACCGTCAGGTCTTTTGCCATCGCTGCGAAAGATACCAGCTGGCTCTAAGATAGCAGGTAAGCCAACGGCGGCAAAAGCACTGCGGATGATGCTGTTGAGTGAGAAGTGCCGTAAAATTCGACCAGCACTACGGGCACACGAGAGGCCGTGGTGGCCAAGCTCGTCAACGGCCTCCCCACAAACACAACGGTGAAGGTGGACTACCCTGGCGCCAAGGCGGAGGCAAATTTCCAATTTCCACTAAAATATATTGCTACAATTTAAACAACTAAAGTATTCATAATGGAAGGAAAATCTACAAGGAAGTGGAGATGGCATTCGGTATCAATGGCTTCTACAGTAAAACAAAATTAGTTAGTGAAAATATTAAAATAGTTGATTTAGAATTAATAGATTTATTACAAGATTTTTTAAAACTCACAATAATTTATTAACATCACGTTGAAAGCCAATGCTGTATTATCCTTATTTTTAAAATTTCTCAAATACTTTTATATCTAACTTCATACAAAAATGTTTAAAATAACGTCAACTGATCTAAAAGAGGTTTTAAATAAAAATTAATACATCCATCAAGCACACTATCATTTTTTAAATGACTATTTACAGTTGCATCTTTAACTTTAGAATCCAGCATTCGAAGTAAACGTTAACCTCAAAACCTGCCACTAAATCGAAAATGCAACAGTAAGTCCTTGCAAGGGTTTGCATTTGACATTGTACATAATAATATTTCCATTTGGCAAAGTTGTGTGTCACTGAACGATTCGGACCGTACCGTAGATTCACTTTTGTATGCAAAAGCTTGGCGTAATGTACCCAATAGGTCCGAATCGGACACGGATCGATGTGTAAGCACTTAACCGAAACACGGCTGGTCGTGGCAGTTTCGGACAGCCTTTTGAAAAGATGAGAAATAGTTATTTTCTGCCTGCGGACTCCCTACTACGATTAATCATCTTTACGCAGCGGGCGGCACGGATTGACCTATACGAAATACGAGCACGTCACTCCAGAACTTTCTTTTGTTTTTGCATTGGTAATAAAAAAATTAAGGTAACATTTAAAGAAAAAAGTTTCTTTTTTTTTCATTTACATTGAACACAAGTAATTAAAACAGAATTCAGGAAAAAATTTAAAGATCACTGAGCATAAGGTGATTTAGCTTGTTAGCGAGATAACTTACAGTATATGGTGGTGTTGGGCCAAGCTCATTTAAATCAGCTACAATGTAATAAAGTTACGTAGCAATTTTCTTTTCTATATAATACTAAAGCAAAGAAGTACAGGAAGCTTTCTTACTTTCTATGAAGGCATCGCACGAAGTTAGTACAAATAATAGGAACGCTTTAATCGCCTTCTTGGAAAATAAGTCATAATCAGAAACCATTTCACTTTGTCAGTCTGCATCACTGAAACTGAATAAAAGACACTAAACTCGTATAGAGCATAATTATTCATCAGCACTTCATAGCATAAAACAAAGTCGTTTCCCGCTGCATTCGTATCGGATTTTGATGCGGTTTATTTCAAGAGAAAGGTTTATATGTGGGTTAAGCGTATGAATTTGCGGTCGCCCGTTAGTAAAAACTAATCATCTTAATCTGAATAAATATTAATACGCATCGAGATGCGTATTAGAGAGATAAAACGACCGGACAGATTTCATAAAAATATTATAGATGCAAATGTTCATAAAAAATTATAAACATTCTGTATAATCAAAGAGCTGCAAGAATTTAATAAAAAACCCCTAGTGTCGTCGGATATACAAACAGGATATTTTAATCCCTATGATGTATCAATGGGCCTCTAAATCAAAACTCCTGTAGTAGGTCGAATGGCGAAATACTGTAGGGAGACAGAAAACAATTGTGGCACGATACCCATGGCTTTAAGAGTTAATGCAAGTGAAACGTAACTTATGGAATAGTATCTGCATTATCTGCTAAACAATTTAGCTCCCAAGCCATAGTTATCCCACTAAAATTTTTATCAATAAAAGTCAAAGTAAAAAAAGTCAATTTATTGCAAATTATAACACGTTGCGACACATCGGATCTCTCGCTTTAATCTATGAGTATATGTCTGAATAAAAAGAATTTCTAACTGTATAAGAATTTAATATTGTCTTATACCTTCATGGAATTGTTTATTTGTCTGGTCCCTCTCTGGTATTGCAATCCTAGCAATAATTTTCACTTTGCGCAATGCAGAAACATTTAACTTGTGTCCGTTAGCAAGAGAAACTCTTTACTTTAGTAGGTAGGTAACTAGTTGATAGTGAAGCAGTCAAAATATACGGGTTCTTACCGGAGAGTTGTTTTGTTTTTCTGTGCATTTAATGTAAAGAAGCCTTAAGTTCAGCAGCATTCTTTGCTTATTTTACGTGGATAGACTCTTATTGACAAATAGAAAAATATTTGCTACATTTTTATTTTCTTTAATAAGAGTCACTTCACTTAGACCTGTAAAAAAATATCGATAATATTTTGTGCGTTAATGTTATAAGGGAGCTATATAGAATTATTTGAAGCCATTAGCACAAACGTGGTTCTAACTCGAACACTCAAATCTTTTAACTAAAACCTTATAAAATGATGACAGCATTTCAAATGTATCATTGTTAGCATAAACAGAGCTAATTTACGAAATACTGTTTTCGCTTAAGTACATAAGTACAAGCAACCCGTGATTGCCATGTTCGATGTTATCCTATTTTTTCAATAGGCGTGTGAAATTAGGCGATGGCCTAACAGTATAGGGATCAAAATGGCCATAACCAATTGGCAATCGATCAATGTTATAAAATATATTTTTGGAAATGTATTTTATTATGTTAGTTAATATTGAGAGTCCTATTTTTCATGTCAGCCTTGTCATTCTTTTTAGGTATGAAAACATGAAATTCATGAAATCCATTGAGAATTTACATAATATGATTGTATCCAGTAATATAACATTATTACAATTTACATTTTCTCATAAAGCACGTGTTAAACGATTATTCGGAAATAAAATTATTTTTATAATATTAATCACAATAGGAGTCTTTAAGAATGGAATCATAAAATACGAGAAATCAGTCTCGGATCAATCACAGATTTCCTCTCTAATAGTTAAGTGTCCAGTTCAGTGTCCAGTGATATAATCTGCGAATGACGAGTGTCGTGGCCGGCGCCTGTGGTCCTGTAATAGGAATAAATTGGCAGCGATCACTCGATGACACTGAGCGACACTCCCGGGGGAGCGCAATCCATCACCGAACCTTCCCTACGCCCATTTGTTACATTTTCTTTGCCGCCGTCCAGTTATTCTGATTGAAATTGACCGATGTTCTATTATAATTTATAGATTATTTTTTTCTTAAGACATGTATTCCATTACGGCGTAATTTCTTCAAAAAATAGGTAAAACTTGTTTACATATTGTTTTAAGGTATTATGTATGTGCATATTCATACGTATTTATGCCGCAATACAATAATTGAGATTTAATCATAAGAGTTAATATTTAAATAATATATGAAACCATGTTTCAGGAAGTAAGCAGCATAATTATATAGTACAAAATATTCTAAAAGAGGCTAGCCTTTGAAAATTGTGACCATTTATGGCATTTTACTTCTCTCACGTTAAGTCATTGCCCGTTATATATTTATAGTAGGAAGCCTCACACTTTTCATATCTGAATAGCCGGGCCCCGTGAATCACTCCTAAGAACATCATGACAAATCGATAAATTTGACACTAATACATCAAATAATAGTAAAAGATGTTATTCGTCTGAAAAATTGATTAAAAACAATTGTCCTGCTGTTGCACACATTGTCTACTTTATTGATAATTAATTGTTTTTACATATTTTTTTTACAAAGGACGGCATTTATTACCTCTTTTTAAGATTTATTTATGTTTAGGACCAACATAATTTCCCAACTTTAATCTGGAACTCATTACGTTTGCTTTTCATTTATTTACCATTTACAAATTTTATCAGGAATTTAGCGAAGAATAATTACACACACGTCTTAGTTTAGATATGAAATGAGATAAAAATCTCTCGTTAACTTGAGGAGGGCTTAATTTATATCCAGTAATATATGCGAATGATAAGTTTCCTGGCCGTTGTCTGTGGTGCTAGTAATAGGAACAAATGGGCGACTCGATGACACTGAGCGACACTCCCGGCGGAGCGCTATCTATCACCGAACCTACCCCCATTAGTTATATTTTCTATGCTTCCATCCAGATGTATTGATTAAAATTGACAAATTTCGAAATCATATTATCGCTCACTTTTTATTAAGTTATGATGGCCATCTTCTTAATATTTGTTGGTACACACGCGGACTTCTTTTGGTCGGCCCTTTTTTAGTTCTAAATTGCTTACTGCCAACAAGGGGCAATTTACGAAAGGCATTGAGATTTTGACAAATATATCACATGAGGCTGGAATCTCTAGTTTATAGCACGCTTAATTAAAAGGTATCTGCTAAAAGAGTATCCATGTTGTACTATATAGCAGGCCGCGCGTGTTCTCAATATGCCCTGCTTCTGCCTGATATGGTGGTGTTAACCGTCATTCAAGGATATTTGTATTATTTACAAACGGCATGTCTGCTTTTTCCCTACTTGCCGCCATGAACGTGATAGTTTATGCCTATGTATAAGATATAAAATATATAATATTAGTAAATTAAGTAATAATATAATTATAAATAATCACAGTAAGTATGTAACAATATTAAAATAAACGGAAAGCCAACGTTCGAGCGGTGACAAACAAGTATGACTCATGGTTGTTTGTTACCGCCTATAAAAGCCCCTGCGCCGACCGATCTGGGCCATTCTCGGTTGAGACGTCGGACGGTGCGGAGCTCCGAGGCTTGTTTGTTTCTTATATTCTTTATATAGATATAAGTGTGGACATTCTGAGTTGAAAGATAAGTATAATGTTATTTTGTTTTAAGGTGTGATGATTGTTGATAATAAATTAAATTATTATCTTTAACAATTATTTCACGGTTGTACCCTTATTGTTTCTACGATTAATGTTTAGTTGGTGATATGGACAGATATATGAAATGCTTTGTAATTTACAAATGGTTGTACTGATAGTTACACTAGCAAGTGTAGTTCTGTCATATAATGTTTGTACACATGGTTATTAATGTTTGTTTGATTTTATGTGGGTCCATGTGTACTAATATGTTGGGCTTTATAACTGATGCAATATGATTGATATAAGTTATATATTTTGTTTATCTGCTTTAAGACATAACGTAGGATATATGGCATAACTGTAATTCTGTGTTTACTATTTGATGAAACTAAATAAACGGCTATAATAATAAATATATATTACACTAAATAATAGTTCTCAAAAATAAACGGAGTGTAGTTTAAAAATAAAGTGTTCGAAACACTATTAAAGAACTTAATAAATAAAATAGTTCAAACCGTTTTATTGTTTTACTTGTGAATTCCTTTACCTGCTTACAGCACTTTTATAGTGGTTATTGATTCTATTATTTGATATATAGATAACTAGAACCTTAAACCTAACAAACGCACACGCAATGATTTTGGTGAATCGCTATTAACAGCTATGTGATGAACTATTTAAACACTTCACTTCACTGCACTTCAGAATTGATTCGTGTTTCGAGGAATATTATATTCAGGTTGTCATGAAATGTGAAACGTTTTTCCATTTAAATTTAATTGGATAGTATGCAACGGTATTATAACATTTCATCAATAAATATTTATACTGAGAACGATAGATAGTTTTCAGTGAAAACATATCCAATAACCAAAAAAAAATTGTTCTTAAACAGATACCTAATGAATGTAACTAAACAGTTCTCTTGACTACAGAATGATATGAACAATGCTTACTAAAAAACTACAAAGTGAAAAGCATATGAAGATTTTATACTACAATTCCCAAATTGATGAGCAGCCTATTGCCATTGCTTTGCACAAGATTTATTAAAAGGGGTCAGATCTGTGAAATATTGGACACGTCAGGTAAATTTATTGAGATAATATATAAATGTTATTAGGATCTCTATTGCGAGGAATGTTATCTTGAGTATTTTTGTCGCAAATCGAGTAGGATTTATTCAAGTTTGGCTTAATAGAGCTCTTGTGAAAATCAACATAAAAAATAACTTCACTGTGGGTGGTAGCTTGATCGTAAAAGAACGAGTAAGAAAATCGTCAAGGTTAATTTTTTCTCCCGCCAATTACAAGAAAAAAGTAATTAATATTATAGCAATTTGAGAAGTGTACAAAAACTTGTGGGTAGTACAAGATTTAAAAGAATAGGAGAAGAAACTCTTATTAGCTAGATAAAAATGCTTGGGATTAAACTGCTGTTTCATACAAGCTATTCTAAAATGAATTATTTAAAACATGAATATTGTTAATGTTATATTATATTGTATTGTATAGCTGCACAGACAAATAAAGATTGTAATTAAAGCACCAAACCGGCTGGTAAATTTTAAAGAGCATATAGCCTGTGAGTTTCTTGCCAGTTCTACTTACAGAGCGGTGGCTCGGAACTGGCACTTATATTCACTTACACTTAAATATTTTTTGTGTTTTAATTGTTTTGTTGCACGTAAGTGAATCTAAGTGATTTCAGTGTAATATTTAAGTTTGACGGCTTCAAGTACTATGTAATAGTTTATGAAATAAATGTTTTTTGATTGAATGATTGATTGATACCACTGCATAAGATTTCACCCGGTTTTGATTATATATTAGTTTGCTTTTCTGAATAAGTTTTAAGTAGAACATTAGAAGATCTTTATTTATTTTTAATCAGGAACTTTTATTAAATGTTCAATTACTGACTAACCGTTCGGACTAAATGAAACAAGTAAAGTAAATTAAACCTACTTAGAACCAATTTATAATAACCTTTATCAATATTTCGACGTCCGTTTAAAACCATTGCTTCGAAAATAGCTCAATTTCGAGCTGCACGTGTTGTAAACGACATTTTTCATACTATGGTGAGCGTAAAAGTTTATGTAGTAGCCAATTCTATGAAGCCTCGTAAACGGGACAGCGTAAAAACGCTATGCACTGTCGATATGGGAACGGCAGCTGATGAAGGCGATTATTTTCATGGTCCTCGCATTCCACATAGGCCTGGAGATATGCAGCATTATTTGTGTGTTAAAAGATTTAGGGTATATTTAGTATATAGAAGTGTTATTTAAACATATTGCGATTCAGATGCATTAGTTTATGAAACTTCTAAAACAAATTGTATATCTTGGTAATATAGTTTAATTTGATGTGAAATTCACTCTTCTTTAATGTCTTAATTAGTGAACTAACAATATTAACGTAGTACGCTGTGCAATTGTTGTACTAACATTTGTTAATAACGTATACGCCAAGATCGCTCCTACCAAGATCTGAAGAGCCCAAGCCAACCTCACCATACAACGGACAAGGCTCTGGCGAACGTATAAGTTCCTGGTAAGCGGAAATAATATGCCTCGGCCTACCCTTTTGGGTAAACAGATGCGATCATAATAAAATGTATGTATGTTTGTTAACCTTTAGATGTTGAATTGTAAATAACGATACGTCTCATACGAAATGAAGTTGTTATAAAACATTAATGAGAAAAATATTTAGGCTAGATATTTTGATGAACTACCGACAGACCAGACATGATTCAAAATATATTTGTTATTTCATGTACCTGCGTTCGTCATTATTATTGAGACAACAAAACCTTGATCTTATATGTTTTTTATTTACAATTAACTATATGTGCCCGTGGATTCATGCCTGATTTGATTGATAAGTAAGTGGCACGTTAGTTTATAAATATGACATTCATATAAGCTCTATGGAGCCAAACTTCAAGTTTGATTTAAGATATTAAAAAATAATTTAAATATTGTTGTACCAGATGTTAAAACATACAAAATTTTATCATTGATTTCAACATGTTTTGTATGAGTAATTCAAACAACCAGGATTGGAACGAAACTTCATATATCTATCCAACACATTATAAAAAAGGTGATAAGTGAAACTTATGACGTTTGTTAACTATGATAATACGATACAAAAACCATTCCACGTCATTGTATTATACCTATTTTTCGTAAAAAAATATCAAAAGTGGTCGGACTATGAAGTCTGTCTCCTTGCCTAGAACAAATACCCCTCACGCCTCTAAACCTCTAGGCGTTCCGGGCCCAAAGTACGTCGATGTATCATTTTTATGGCCCTGGCCAAAGTGAATTTGCAGGCAGAGATAACACGGACGTGTTAGTCATTTACATCTAATGCCACCGCTAGTAATTTCTAAGGGCTGTTAACATCACCTTGATAAAATAATGAAAGTAATATCCTCGAATATTGCACACAGCGCAGTCTAGCCTCAAATTAAGCAGATTTTTTCAAATAGGTAACTGAATTTTTTTTGAGGATAATCAATCCACTATCAGCGTCATTATTATATTTACTGCTGACATAGGCTTTCCCAGCTGATTTACAAGTCGATTAACATTGTTCTCGTACCCGTTTTTTACTGTGACACGTTATAATGTTCCTGCTTGACGGCAAGCAGTCGATGCAGACCAAAAAATGAAGGCGAGTTATACCGTGAAATAAGCACGGTACAAGCGCACCCACTCATGACAGCCTGCTAAAATGCCATTTCACGCCCCGTTTAAAAGACCCGGGATTATAGGAACTAGGAAACACATGAGCCGGCAACGAATCCGAGACCTTAATGGCCATAATTAGAAACGACTTACCAAATTTCTTGGTTCATGTTCTTATAGTCTGCACAGTATGTGTGTAACTGTTTGTGGAGAGCAATAAAGATATTAGTATTGGATGGTTTCTAAGATAATCACATGTTGTTCAGAAGAGGAAAGAAGAGGGCGCAATAAGATCACAAAGTCCTTAAGACCACTCGCCATAGTCGTTCCGGTAGAAGACATAATATTTTCTCGCCGCTTGCCTTGACCAGATCCGAATGAACCTTTAGTCCATATTATGACTTTGATTGACAATATACGCTCTTCCTCCGTTTTGGGCCGGTACCACAGTACCTAGAATTAGTGCCACCCCCTTTCATCTCATGGGGAACCGTAGAAGTCGATAAAGATAAATCTTACCATATCATAGGCAGCAGCGTCATCTTGCGTACTGGCATGAACTGCGATCACCAAACCGCCTGCCCAGCGTGGTGGCTATTGGCACATACGCGCAGTATATAGTATTGGAGAGGCCAATATCCAGCAGTGGGCTTTATGTGGCTGTAATGATGATGAATTTTATCGCTCTACTTGTTATGTTTTCTTGAAGCATAGCGTACTGTTACTTTAACATGCAAATCCATCTTGCTATATCACTCCAGTTCTGTTATTGTTGTAGATTTATGATTTCTAATTTCTGATTCAATCACACTATTGGTCGACGAAATAACTCCAGTTCTTCTATATATATATTTATATCTTTACAATTATGTCACACAAATACAATCGGAACAAAGTTCTCTCTATTACACTCTTGGCTTTGGTATCAGGTTAGTCGGATACAATGTACTGGTGTCCCTAAAACCTTTCGACTTACAGGTTACGACGAAACTTGATCTTCTTTGATATTTAGCCGCATCAACTGACTCTGGCTATAAGACAGATCTCCTGTGAAATAATTGCACTGGTTGGATATTGAACCAACGGGCTTCAGGACATGAATCTCCTCACCATTATCTTTTAAAATTAGATTTTAACTATGTGTGGAAACCGGATGCATGACGATTGAATGAGATAATTATTGGCTTAATTATCATATTCATTTCATTATTTCAGATGATTGCGCGTATTGTTAAGAGCCAGAGGGTAGAGTTCGAATTCTGTCAAATGTAAGCCCACTCGTACCCTTTCTTTTTTCTTTGTTCCTTAACAATTCCTCAAGCCTAATTAAACTAGACCCCGACCCATCGTTGGGTCTGCAAAAGTAATTATAATTAACACATCCTTTTGTCTTTAATCATATTATAAATGCGAAAATGAGTTTGTTTTTACATTTCACACTGTGTTCGTTAACATTAGATAAGGTACTTAAAAACTAAAGTTATAATACTGAGCGCCTTAATTTTTTAATAAATGGCCACTTTTACAACAACAACTGTCTGAGTGCTCCGCAGTTGTTAAAGGTACAAAGTGAATCAGTCCCCTTTGAGTCTCAAACTTCTTATACAACTTGCTCTCCATCTTCATCATTTAAGAAATTGTGTGACAGTGTAGATAACCACAGCCACTCTAAGCTTATAGTTTTCAGTCATGATATTGATATCGATCTCAGTTCATTTTTGGCACAACAATTTAGTCCAAATTGCTATACAGTTATCAACAATTGCCAATTATAGCTTCGGGCGCTTCTTTAAATAAAATTATACAAAAAATATTTGAATACAAATTGGACTCAAACAGTACTATTTTTTTTTTTGCAAACAGGGATAATATTACCAAACATAAATTATCCCTTTATTGTGAAAATCTGATAAACTTAGAAATGAAACAAGTTTTAATATTTTCATTACCACATTTAAAATATGCACCAGACGTAGAAAAAATCACACCGCCCGCCCGTCTCATACACAACAAAATTCTTTTAAAAAATAACTCTAGTAACAAGAACTTCAGAATAAAAGGAAAAAACTTAATTGAAAGTTATTTATCGAAGGCTTTCATTAAATACTTCGTTTTTCCTTCACACCGTTTTCTTAATTAATTCCAGAATACCTTCCCATCTCAGAGTAAAATAATTTGCGGGAAATGTCACTGAAACGTTTTTAACTAATGACTACTAAGGATAATTACAATAAACATATTGTGATGTTTTTAATGTGTTTCTACAAAATATATTAAGCTTAAGCCAAAAATCTTCGTCTTTGTAATTCAGTTAAACGAACACAGAGCTTAATTTCCTGTGCAAAGTGGGGCTCTATTTTCTCAAGTTAATAGGAAAAAGCTAGAACTCATTTCAACATAGTAAGCTGTGTTGCCGTCTTTTTAAAATTGCAGTTGAAAATTATACGATTTTCTTATTACTTCACCAAGATTGGAGATGAGGAGATAGTTCTGTAACTATGAGCAGCCGTGCTTTATCTGGACACTTAAGACAATTGAAAGATAATCGTGATCAGCAGCATTGTATTTATCAAGTCAAGTTGCATCTTACTTGCATACAATTCCCCATATCATCGTTCTATTAAGCTGGTACATATTGGGCTCGTCTTGTAAAGAATTAATTACCTTATAGATACTATATAATTCTCTTATAGATTCTTTCATCCTCATTATATCTAATTTAAACAAAACTGACATAATTTATCTACTTATCTTGGAACTAAGTAATTTATGTGAAAGATAATTATTTACCTATTTTTATCATTACAGCGGAGGTACGCTCCCCTTGTCCATCTCTCATCTGGTTACGCTATCTATGTTAACAACTTTAAAATTGTCAACTTGCGTTTCAGCTGCGCTCGCGCTGCCGAATCGTGTGGAGTCTTGTTATAGTAATACTGACCACCCACTGATACAGATATTATTGAATTCGCGTTAAAAGATTTTAATTGTACCAACTAAATTACTGTGCTAGTACATACGCTCGTAATATTAATGTTTATGCTAGACGTAATCAACTAAGTTCTCATTGTAAGTGAATTTGTATTCCTATAAGAATAAAATTTCTATATCCGTATAGTCCAAGTAAACACCGATCTGTAAACGCTCAAAACAATGATTGTCGCATTTCACGATTGAAAAATTGTTCCGTAATATTATTCCTTGTTGAAAAGGAAACAATACCAAAGCATATTATAAAAAAAGATCTTTAATTTGAGAAATCTCGATTTGAAGGAAGTTTTTAATAATTTCCCACATTTATAAATGCTTACCATTCTCATCGGTCATGGTAACAGGGCTACGGAATAACACTTTATTTACCTGTGTTGACAAGTCGTATCTTATTATTTATTTCAGTTTTTCGTTTAATAAGCACACAAACATATTGTACTTTAGCCCAAGCCCAGAATAAATAAATGAGGGTCGTACCGCACCGTTCCTTCAGAGCCTTTGTGCTTTATACCCAGAATACCCACCGAAATTGTGTACGGCATCCTTTGTACTTTAATAAAAATCATTGCGATGCAAAAAAGACCAACTGAGAAGGGATTCTTTCCTTTTTTATTCACCCTATCTGAAAACATACAAATTAAGCGAAATATTTGTTATAATATACGATAACATATCGGTTTCTTTCATTGGAACGCTGAGGGAGAGTGATCCCGGTTCATTTAATAAAAATTTTAATAATACATTTGATTTATTTTTTAATTTATTAAGTCAACACGCCGAACGAACGAAGTATAGTGACAGATGCAGCAGAGAGGTAATTTTTGTGAAACAAGAAAATTTCATTTCTTACTTGTGCTGTTACTTGCTGGAACAAATGGACTGAGCACGAATACTAATAGTAAGTTTAATTTACTAATTTTGCATATACTGAAATAATTGTAACTTGCGACATACTGAATAACATCAATATATTTACATCTAGGACAATTTTTGAAAAGGCATTTTCACCTGTATTCCCCAGCAAAAAAAGTCAAACTTAAAAAGCCATTCTCAAAATAAAGATTATTTCATTTGGTCCTCATTCCATGGCAATACAGATTAACAATAATATACCCAAACACATAAAAAAACTAAAAAACCACCTCTCTTCTTAAACTTCTGCGAAACTTTCTCCTTATAAAAAATATTTAAAAACAAAGAATGAAAAAGCTTATTAAATATTGAACAAAATAGAAAGCTTAATTACCCATAAAGAGTAATTAGTCGCTCTTTAATGTGTATATTACAACTAAATAAGAAGTCTAAAAAACAGTGCTTATGCAAATTTTGCGAAAATTACCCGTTGTTAGGTGAAATTTTATTAGCTTGGTCTTGTATGTTTTGCCCACAAATCAGGTTATTACTCATCGTGACACGGAAGTGCAGACAGGGACATCCGCGATCGCAGCGCAGTAGTGTTTGTCAATGTCCGTGATTTATGGCTGGCGGCCGATGCCAAAACTGAATGTGTGCACACCTTTAAATGCTGCATCCCGCTTTTTGTGAGCTGAGAAATGGACAGCCAGCTCACATTTGTTGTTGCTTCGACACTAGACTTGAGTTCGATCTGTGAAATTTCATCAACTGCACGTAATAAAGTGATTCAAATTGTTGCGGTCTTTTTGTAAGCTGAGATACGGATATATAGCTCAGATTTGTTTGTTGTTTCCATAGTGACTTCCACAGTTGTTTTCAGTTAGTGACTTTTCGTAAGCTCCGCGTGATAACTAAAGATTCTGCTGCGTATCTTTAATTTGCAAAATATGCTCTATACCGAAGTCTTCACCGATCTGAACCACTGATACATATTCGGAAGGAAAAATAGAAGATATTTTAGATGATTTCTGTTTTGAAAATGAATTTTCATAAGTTGCTTTTTAATAATCTAAATTTTCAGCATCGTAAAAAATGTCTTAAACATTAGGAAGGTTCCCTTAGTGCTACTTTATTGCTTACGGCTTCTGGGGAACCTTTAAATATCTTCAAATATTCATGGTATGTGTTCTATATCTATACTGTTTTGAAGTGCTACGTAATAGTCTATGAAAAAAAAAATTTTTACTTTACTTTATTAGTGTAATGTGAATAATTTACGTTCGCCGAATAATAAATAAATTTTCAACTATGTAAGCAAGTGATTTTATGGTTCCCAAGTAAATCATAAAAACTTCTCCAGGCTCACAAATTTTGTAATAATTTCAAAAAAAACATTCATTCAATCAAAATCAAAAACTTTTTATTTCATAAACTATTAAATATTACTTGAAAACGTAAAAATTATAAAAAAACAATCATGTCTATTTCCCTTGCCAGAGCCTCGTCCGTTGATCAACAGGTGCACCACTTGCAGGTGAGGTTGGCTTGGACTTCTTAGGTCTTGGTAGAATACTCATACATAGCATGGGTATGATATAAACTGTCACTCAACAGTTACTAAAAGGGGCTACTTAGGCAAAAATCGCCTTACAAAGACAGCAAAGTGGAAAATTCGATTCTTCATCATCATCATATCATATCCTTATTTTAATTAGTATAATTATTGTGTTTAATGTGATTTGATTTTAATTGTAACTATATTTTGATTGTAATTTTTGTTTTTCATATTGTGTGTATAGTTTAATTTGTAATGTAGGATTTAATGGTAATAATTTCAACTATTTTATAATGTTTTTTGCAATATCCTTGCAGGGTTCATGTTTTAGAACCATTATTTATATAAATAAATAAATAATAATAAATAAATATTCTCTTACAGTCACACCAATTATTTAGTTCCAAGATAAGTATCATTAAGAACTTGTGTTATGGATACTAAAGAACGGATAAACATACTTAAATACTTATTTTTTGTAAATACATACTTAATATACATAGGAAAACACCCAGCCCAGAACAAATATTCATGTTCATGCACACAAATATTTGTCCTGTGTGGGAATCGAACCCACAACCTCTGGAGTGAAGTGCAGATATACTGACCTCCACGCCATATCGGTCGTATGTAACATTAAGATCTTTATGTACAACATGATGCAAATAAAGAACTATGAACTAATTTATTCCGGTTACCCTAGACTTAAGTTTATAAAGTTAGGGCCTAGGGTCTGCTCACTGGTCTAACCACATTTGGCTAAATTTCTGTTATGACAATGGAGCGACTGCCGTCTGACCTCCGCAACCCAGAGGGAAACATCATTCTATGGTTAACCCAGCCTTTTTAAAGAATTCAAATATTGAAAATGCTGTATGCTTTTGGTGAACTGAGTTACGAACAGCGAGCTTATATTTGTTGTTGTTTCAATATTGGCTTTTGACACTTTTTTTCATAACCCCACATAGCTGCTGCTCACACATGCTGCGTTATTTTTGTGAACTGAAACCATTTCAGAGTGGTTGTATATTTTAAATAAATAAATTAAAATAATTATTATATGTTGAAAAAAATAAAGAGTATACAAAAACTTTGACAGTAACTCGAGTCATTCGCCAATCAGTGCTGCCACAAACAGTGTATTTAAGGACCAACGGCTTATTGCCTACGGCATAGAAGCAATTTGTAAATAAATAATCCTCTGCTGCCTTATTTAATGCTGCTTAACTTCAATTATTAAAAAACGTTACTATAATTTTACGAATTTATAAATCTGATATTTATTCATAAATATAGATTTTTGTTAGGGGCGATCAGTTTGTGATTACCTCAGCAAACTGCTGTCTGCTTGAGACACAGATTAGTGAGCTCAGCTCATTTACTCTGGACTAACGTGTGCTTAACACTTCTTTGACCGGTTGAACTTGATCCCAGTACACCCAAACAAATATCATTTCTATAAATATGAGGATTCGCAGGTGTTAATATTTTCAAACATTGTTTATTAACGGAATTTCTAATGCGATTCCAAAAACTTTTTTATTTTATAAGCTAGGTAATTGAGCTATATAATGGTTGATGAAGATAGATTAATAATCATATCAATCAATGAATTGCCGTCCACTGATAAACAGAGGTAAAGAGCACTATCAACTATATAATGTAATGAGAAGATAATGATTTTCGTGCACTCGAGCGAAATGGTATTTATAAGATTCTACAACATTATAAGGCAAATATTGCATTATTAAACAAATATAATATTTGTCATTTCCGTTGATGTTTTGATTATTTTGTAAGCTATTGCAAAACATAGACGAGTGTAAAGCTATGAAAAATCTCCTAGCGGTAATTAAAATAATACAATAGAGGTCGATCAATCGGTAAGGAAATCATAGGCAGATAGTAATTAATTAGTTGCTTTGCAGAGCAACTTGCAATTGAATAATTCTTTGTACCCTTACCCAATCATATATACAACATAAGAACTATAAAGGCCAACTTTGAAAGACCGCAAGTAGCTTAGAATAAAATAGTCTAGCCCCTTTAGCGTTATAATTAAGCATACATTACATACATACATAAAATCACGTCTGTTTCCACGAAGAGATAAGCAAAGGCATCTCATACGCCCACATAAATACGCCAATAATATTTATGGTCCACGTAATAGGTAGTGAGCAAAATGCCGGTTACTGCGAACTATTAATTTCGCCAGAGCCTCGTCCGTTGGTTAGCAGGTCTACCACTAGCAGATAAGGTTGACTTGGGTTCGTAAGGTCTCCCCCCCGACTGGTCTCCACCTTGTCGTGGTGGGGGGGCTGAGTACCTCCCGGTAGGGCGCAGGAGGCGCCAGGGAAAAGGTAACACCTAGAGACCGACTACTCTGGGTGCCCTTAGTACTGACTACCGGGGGAGAAACTAAGAGGGATCTGTGGAGGGCGTAGCGGGCGGGCCAGGAGGGCCCGTCAAGCAGCGCCAGGAGGGTCTTAGGCAGTGGGGGCAGGGGGCCCCTGCTGTCTAACTATAGACCCTCCGAGAAGTCGGCCACACACGCTGTGGTCGCACAAGGAGGTAGGAGGGGCGCGTCCACTGCGCCTCTCTGAGGAGGTCCTCCCGGTTTTGGTCCGGGGGACGTTGGCCGCAGGCGGGGTGTCAGACGCTGCAACCCAGGTGACTAGCCCCCGCCTTTTTCTCAACAAGCGGCGGGCGTCGTCGGAAGATTTTTAGTGGGTATTACTGCTGGCAGTCGCGTCTGCCGGTGGTGAGTCCCACACCCCCTTTTGGTCCCCCTTTGGCCGGAAGGCAGTGCGTAAATGCATTTTGTTACCGACGTAAAAAAAAAAAATAAGGGTTTGTAAGGTCTCGGTAGAATCTCCATACACATCTTTATAAGCATGGTTATAACATTACCAAATATTTACATATTTTTTTACAGTAGGTTTGTTTGGGAACACATGAAATAAAGTGCAAACAAATATGAAATAATTTTAGTACGCATTTTTCAAAGTATTCACTTTTTTAAAACCATTATGATTACTTTACTGTGCTCATAGTTCCCAACTATCAGCCTTTTGCGCCACAAACTCTTTCTGACTTCACGAATGATCTAACATAAGTCTTATATTTTAATCTTGAAAGTGTCACACTTGAGTAGTGAGTGCTGCTTTTAGTCTGAAAGCGTTCAGGCTTCCCGCTCAATGATCGAACTTCGCTCATATTTCTTCCTTTACGAAATAAAAGTTTGTTAATGAAAGACCATTGTAACTTAAATCCTTATAAGTTAGAAAATTCATTTTGACCAGCGCGAAGGCTCGTTATAATTCAACTTAGTTTTTTTTCCAGAAGTGGGTTTCAAAGTCTGCGACAACTTATAAAAGAAGCATTGAATTTGTCTTTAACAATAAAATTGACTTTGAATGCTTATAACCAACTTTAATGAAAGTATTTTTTATTCGGGGAATACCCAAAGAAGTGTGAATGCTTAAGAATATAATAAAAAAGTTGATGTAATAATGTGATTGAATGTGTAAAAGAAAATGTGAATATGATATTTATCAATCTTTTCTCATACAGCCCACCGCTACTATACCACGGTATCGTCTCCTAATGTATCCCTAAAATGCTTTTTATACAGTTGTTGGGTGTGGACTTAAAATCTGTCCTCAAATCAGATTAGCTCACGATAGTAAAGCTTTTTATAAATGGCATGTGACCTCGTTATGCTTCACTATAGTAGCTTGGTGCAATAAAAAGCATAAAAACCAACCCCAAAGTATAGCAGCACATTGAGACGTACGTTTGTTATAAATGTCTATCACGTGACAACACAATCCTTATTTTATTACAGACCAACTTGAAACTATTAGCACTTAAGTACAACACTTTTTAACTACAACTATAGTCTCCCTCCAATAAAAGCCCGCCAAAATGTTGGCCCTAAAATTTACTGACAAAAACTGACAAGCGAGACCAAAATAAATCCTTATAAAATGTGATAACATTTTCAACATTTTCGACAGAGTCAAGTAGATAAATAAATCAAGTTAATTGCATAAATTCAGTGTTTTCATCATGGGCAGCCTACCAAGACCTAAGGAGCCCAAGCTAACCTCACCTGCAAGTGGTGCACCTGCTGATCAACTGTCGAGGCTCTAGCGAACATAACAGTGCCCGGTAAGGGGCAATGGACTCGCCACCCATTACGTGGGACCAACTATATAATTGGCGAAGTGTAGGCGTATAATATGACTCTGCCTACCCCTTCGGGGAAACAGGCGTGAATGCATGTATGCATTTTCATCATTTAGTTACACTCATAGTCATGTAAAGTCTGTCATAGTCGAGTTAAGACAAAGTCGTATCCTAATAAAGAAGTGGAGACTTTACTAGAGACGCCCATAAGGTTTTAGAGTCATTACAGAAAAATCATAATTCACTGTAATATGGCACTTCATTCCTTACGTTGCTTCCTTCTTTACGCCTTCTACACGTTGCCGAAAAAGTTATGTCTAAAATTCCACCAAATTTACACCTAAAAACTCCAATGTACACTAGTTTTAGAAACTGAATACTAACACGTCTTCTTCGCGTTGGCGCCAAAACTCGAGTAGTTAAATACTTTACTATACAAATGTCAGTGTTCTAAACGTCACTGTGTTTGTTTCAACCATTCTGCAGTTGTTTATGAACCGTTTGTTACAAACGCGTTCTATCGCGAAAATCAAGTTATGATTTATGTAACTCTGCTTATTTTGATATGTGTTGTGTTACATTTCTGTTTAATTGTGTGGCAAGTATGGACTCAGGTGAACTAAAGTACATTTTATGTGGTTATAGTTAAAGAAACTAACTCCACATCAAATCTCTGCTTTTGTTGAATATTTAATACTAGAACAACATTCCAGTACTTTTGGTTTCTTCTCTGTTTGATGAACCTAATATTCCATACAATAACTTTTCTATTAGCATTAGATAAGAATAATTATTCTTACTTGCTATTGTTAAAATTATTCTAAAAAATATTCTGCAGACAATTATATGCATCAATCAAAATTTCTCTTTACTTATAATCAGGTAAGTTTAAGACCACCTTAATAACCACGGAATGTATTCCTAGCTATCGCTTCACTAACAGCCGGTCGGACAGCACTTTCCGGATAGTGTTCACACTGGCGCGATAATAACTAATGTCGCTGGGAAATAAGTGCAGTTCAGTCGGAATAACTCCTAGATGGGACTGTAATTAATGTGAACGAGTATAGGAAAAAACTGCGTAAGGCTTTCATTTACCAAATTCGTAAGGTTTTCGAGAAAGTTAGAAAGTAAGAAATGTGGCTGAAGATAAAGTTTGTATCAGGATCGTAGCCAGTGAAAGGATGTGATGCCTGCCTACCCATACTAGATAAAAAGTGTGATATTATGTAACATATCTATTTTGTAACATAATTTATATTTATATACAGTAAATGTGGATAGATATAGCATCTTTAGTCCGTGACTTTTTCAGCGCTCATTAAATGTAATAAAGTATAACAGTACTGACATTTTGTTTGTTCATCTCTGTGACCAAGCAAATGATAACTAAAAAAAATTAATGAAAAAATAAAGTAAAACACGAATAAAATACTTACGTGGAATCAAAATGTAAGCTGCGTATCAAACAGGAACCCTTTTTATTTTTTATATTCAAACGGACGATGTTTAGAACATCCGCAATACTCATTACACACTGGCTACACATTCTTCTATTACAGGAACCCGGAATAAAGCCTCTTTATGAATAGACCGAAGTCTGAGTATGTCCAAATTGTCTAATACGGCCGCCCTGGCCGGCCCATTACGCTTCACAAATAGACCATTAGGTCCCAATCCCTTTGCTATTTCAAAAGGATGGAGGGTTAATTTATGACTTCAAAATTTAAATCTACGACCAACTTGTTTAACAGCCGTAGGGTTAACTGTGATATTAAGCTGAATTATTATAAAGTAACCTCAGACAATTTACTAATTATCTCGCGTAATTAATTTCAGTTTTGTTTTTCTTGTACTGAGCTTTTGTAAATTAAAGTTGAAGTGGGTCAGTAATAGAAATGTCTATTATAGAACTCCGACGTTTTCTAAATATTGTGAGGCTGTTTTGATATAAAATACCGTTGCTCAGCGTGCAATGGAGCGAGCTATACTTGGGGTCACTCCAAATGTGATATAATCAGATATGAGATTTTTTTTGGAAGAACTGAGACGGAATTGCAAGCTGTTGTGGTGGAGAGCAGGGTACGTAGCTCGAAGAAATAATTACTGATGGGGTGTTTAGGTTCTCCTATGGCGACCTAGTAGAAGCAGTGACGTGCACACCATACATGCAAAGAAGCACTGCATACCCTAAACCTACCTACGTTATAATATTTCATTTAATAATGTATCTACTTTAGCTATATCACCTGCATATTCCAAACAAACACGCTGTTCGTGCCTCTGAGTAACGGACGGCCTCCCACCCAAAGAACCGCTAATCTGGAAAAGGCCGCTAGAGGCCAGCCGGCTGGTGCAGGAGGCTTGAGATTGATCGATATGGATTTGCTGCACTTTCGCCTTCCAAATAAATGGGGTGATTATGGGACTAAAAATAAAATTACGATTTGTTCATTATAAATAGAATGTGAAGATTTTTGATAATTTAGGATTCACAGGCCATGTCATCGAAGGAACATTAAAAAGTACTTGCATTTATCCATAAATGGCCAACTTTCGTAAAACAAACGCGAAATCACTGTGACGTAAATAGTTTCTACGTTTAAGTAGTTACCTCCAAATCCAAAATCTCTTTTCGGACACAGCCATGGGAATTCATTTAGGCGAACTACGAGTACGTCATTAAAACTTTCATTATAACGAAAGCGTCGTGGCCAGTGCAAATAGGTGTTGGAACTGCTCCCTAGCGCCAGTTGTCCATAATTAATAATAGAGGGCAGCACGTGAATGGCACATGTAGCAACTCTTGCGCGCTGAATACAGACGAGCTTATTTATGTAAATTTAGGCAAATGGTGCGACATGACAGTCTGGTTGACTAATCATTGGACGTCGTTTGATATTGGTGTGCTACCTTTCTTTAACCTCGGATTTAATGCAGTGTGTCTGTCTATTTAGTAACTAAATTATAATATTTATATTTTTTTTATTTATGAGTAATTGATCTCTTTTTTGAATTGCTATTCCTTTGCAGTGCGTATCACGTTGTTATTTTTACCTATCATCGCATGTATCTTGTATTGCGGTTTTCAATATATTATTTAATTTGAACTCATTACTTCTACTTAAGGTTGCCTGGAAGAAATTGCTGTTAGCAATAAGGCCGCCCATTGTACCATATATTTGTTTATGTGATTTTATTACTTTTTTATTTTTAGTGTACAATAAAGTGTTCATTCATTCATTCATTTATTCATACTTCACATTAGTGGGCAAATAAAAACATAGCATCTATAGAATTTTAGTACACAATCATAAATATTCTGCTTGGTCTAGATACTTTCTTTGTGACTTAAAGAAGTACAATACAAAAAGTGTTTAATTTAGTTGCTAGTGTACTATGGTTATTAGATTAAAAACATTTTTATTTATATGGTTATTTTGTAATAAGTACCCATGAAACATTTAGATTAAAGCTAGATACCGCTATATGAGAAGATATCAGAATATCTTCATGCTATTATGAAGATCGCTTAAAGTAGACAAAAGGAAATCTTATCGCACCTTCCATCATCATAGACTCAAAATTACAGATAAATACACAAAATATTTAAATTGAGTTCTCCATTACTTTTTACCTTCGAACTTTCGCAATACTTATGTAAAACTGATTAGAATTTGTTTTCTGTCAAAGTAACCTTAAGTGTATATTTTTATTGAGCTTTTTCATAAACATATGAAATATTTTTTGGTCTAGAGAGGTACATATACTTCCGACAAGAACTCAGGGTACAGGTTAGACATTTTTGCACACATCCTTTTGCTTATGTAGCAGTAGTCTTTCAATTTTTCTAGATTTTAAATGAACAAATTAAATGTTACATTGGATTGACAGCAGTATGACATCAATGTATTCATTTCATATGCATCAATTTTGTCTCATACCCAATGGACCCTCAAAATTTTACCTTACTTACACCTATTCACCCTCTTTCTAAATAACTGCTACCCATTGGACCTTTAAAGTGACACCTTACCTACACCATTGAATCCATTAAATCTGGTAGTCCACTTAGTTACTTATTTCACCCTTTTCTGGGTAGATAAAATACACTTCAAACTGTAACAGAAATAAATACACTTTATTGTAAAAAAAAATTTTTTACGGGGTTCGAGTGAGAAACAAAATTGGACCGGTCCACTTTTTTTTTAACCCAGTAACAAAATGCGTTTAAGTACTATCTCACGGCAAACAGGACCTTTAGCAGACCCACTAAAATCCCGCCTTTGTTGAAAGAAAGGGGAGGGGGAGCAGTACCTGGGTTGCAGCGTCTGACACCCCGCCCGCGGCCAACGTCTACCGGTTCAAAACCGGGAGGACCTCCTCAGAGAGGCGCAGTCGACGCGCCCCTAATACCCCCCTTGTGCGACCTTAGCGTGTGTGGCCGACTTCTCGGAGGGTCTATGGTTAGACAGCAGGGGCCCCCTGCCCCCTGGCGCTGGTTAACGTACTACTCGGTAGTCCATATTAAGTGCACCCAGAGTATATACCTATATATATACAGGTCTCAAAAGAAGACCAGTCGTAAAGGTGATAACACTGAGCTACCGATAGACTTGCCGAATTTTCCATGTACTTTATGATTCGCGTTCCAAGCCCGCGTGAAAGTAAAAAAATATCTTATAACTTAATATAGCATTGTAAGTGCATTAGTTTCAAATCATAAAACACATTATTTCTTAATAAAAACACATGAGAAGAATTCTTAATCTATCAAACATATATCCTATGTATATGAAGTATGTATTTATAAAAACAAAAAAGTGTTTATACGAGTATATGTTTATCCGTTATTTAGTATCGATAAAACAAGTTCTTAATGATACTTATCTTGGAACTAAATAATTGGTGTAATTATCAGAAAATATTTATTTATATATTTGGGGTGTGGGGTTAAAGTATACGTATATTTTAACATTATTCTTGTATTACTTTGTTTACTTGTAGAAAGAGGCACCCTAAAGCAATAGTCAATTATGCGTGTGTTTATGAACGCGAACAATAAATTATTGTATCTATGATATAATTTTGTGGCTTTGTGCTTGGGAAATGTAATGGTTGTCATATTCAAATGTATGATACGAATTATTTATAAGATAGTTCTTAAGCAAGTGATGGACTAAAAATATCTTTGTAACCGAAAGATCGAGTTTCTTGATTTTTCGTGAATTTATAGTAGCGAGGGAATTGTTACAAAGATATTTTAATCCACCACTTGCTTATAATGGATTTCCGCAAAGTAACGCCTGAATCAATAATTTATTTAAGTTAGCTCTTTTAAATTTAAACTCACAAAATTTCATTAATTGTAGATATTCTCTTGTCTGTAAATGTTAAGTGCGAAGTGTCTGAGATGATATTCAAACAAAAGCCAGTCTTATAGTAGGTAAGTAGTTACGGACACTAATTGCAATAATCAGCAGACTGATAACCGAACTTGAACCCATTTAGAGATCGATAATTATCACGAAATCTTCGCATTCAAGCTCAAACTCTAGCGATTATGATAGCAATCAATGTCAAGCAATTTCTCTGATACTATCATTTTGTTTGATAAGCTGGTTATCAGAAGCAAACTTTATGTACGAAATTTGTGTGTTACCTTTGTACTGCAAACTAACAATATTAAAATTTAATATAACAATCTCGCCTCAAACGTTTTTGTTTATTTTGTACTTTAATCTGCAGTTCATTTGAACCCATTAGCGTCCCAATGAGGAATAGAAGCACATACTTCGCTTTTACTGTATATTGGCAGATTTTTCGAATGCCTCTTATAGGGACTCTAAATAGGAATCATCATCATCATCATATCAGCCATTTGAAGTCCACTGCTGAACATAGGCCTCCTCAATTGCTTTCCGCGTAGATCGATCCTTTGCCGCCTGCATCCACCGGCTCCCCTCCGCCCTGACCAGGTCATCGGTCCATCGCGTGGGGAACTGCCCTCTACTACGCTTGCTGACTCGTGGTCGCCATTCAAGAACCTTAACGCCCCATCGGTTATTGGTTCTTCGCGCTATGTGCCCCGCCCTTTCTTTTTTTTTCAAGAAAGGTGATAAATAGGGATAATTACATATATTCAAATATAACCAATACTATCAGTTTTACATGAGTTCATAGGCAAGGAAGCCTGTAATATAAAATTAACTAAGGGTCACACACCCAAAGAAGAACTATTGAGAACGCTACTTAACTTCGGTGATCCTATCTGCATACTATTATCTAGATTCGCGCCGTTACGTAAGCAATCATTTGTACTCGTGTCTATCAAAAAAATACCAAAAATCCAACCTACATAAGAAGAAATATTCAGTTTTTTTAAACACTGCAAACTTTTAATGCACAACACTGAAAAGCTGATTATAGAAAAATACAGAACATAATTCATTCACTAACAGCCCTGTGTTCGTGGAACAAAGACTTAGAGGGTTAATTTTAATCCAAGAAGTAAAACGAGTAGCTCGCACGAATGGTGTCACGTAACAATCCTTCAGTAAATAATAAAGTTTTAAGCTTCTATCAGGGCAAGTATGAAACGAGCATTCCAATTAGCGAAGGATTCTCATTAGGCCCAGATTCTTGGCGCTGCCTGATATTAAAGCTACGTGATCAAGATTTAGTTCATTTCGTTTTAACTTCGATTATTCCCGGTTTCCATTGCGGATGTCGCGTTCCGACTCAATTCTTCGGATTGGGGCTCGTTTCGGCAGCGATTTTCCTTATGTTACACATTTGATTTTAGGTGCTATATGAATACATGAATAACATTTCCTTGAACTTTGTGGATGTTATTTATTTGTAGAGATTTTCCGGTAAATCAAATAAGGATTACCATATTAATTAGACTTTTTCACAAATTTATTGTTTAAGCTAATGTTCGGTCTTCATTATTAGCCCATTTACATCCCACACGTATTCACGTGCTTCCTCTAACACACAATTAACTACGTGAAAGAAACATTCTTAACAACTAAAGTCTCAGAATGACCGCAGTGCAGTGAGAATGAGAGTTATCAAGAACATGAACAGGGCAACATAGAAACAAGAACTCTGCCTTATAATTAATATGGGCAGTGGGGTTATTGAACGTCTTGTTATCTTGACAGTGAGTATAACAAAAATAAGAAGCAATTTCTAATGTAAGTAGTCAACTGCTTGCTATGAAGAGGTTATAAGCCGCCGCTATTTTTTTAGATAAGTTACATGTACAAATATAAATATCTATTTGTGTTTTCGTGCGCAGTATGAACTAATAACCCCTGTGTTATATTTAACTACTTATAATTGGATTGTTTCACTGGAAAACGAGCCTTTAAAACTCTAATGTAAGTTTTAAACTTCCGACTCTTAAGACTCAGTAAATACAGTCGTGGCTTGTTTAAAAGATTTTACTGAGGTAAATAAATAATTAAGCTAATATAAGAGTGATTATAGGTTATGTCGCGCTTGTTATTAAGTCAAACCATGTAAAAAAACTTAACATAACTTAATAAAACAATACCTAGGTTTTTACATACATGCAGATTTCTATGGTGACAAAGATTTTAACGAACGTTATTGCTAACCCTATGTTTAGTTATGTTGCTAAGCTAAAACGTATCTTGTAATAAAGTTGATCAACATTCACTTATTAAGTGAGTGAGTGATGATTTAAGTTAATGATGTTGTTGAAGTAAGATTTATTGTAAAATACGTTATTTTACTACACACATAAAGAATTCCAAAACATTAATCTAAATTATTGTACTGTAGTGCAATGTATTTTAATTGTCGTTCAGTACATAATTGGGGTATTGTAATATTACCGTATATAATCACACAATAACGATCTTACCCTAATATTTTATATCGCAAGTGTTATGTAAATAACCTGATCTACTCCTAAAGGTCTGATTCTTAATCAGTCAAGCGATTCGTAAATAAGCGTATTATTATTATTATGGCATTTGTACTTGATCTGAATCGTAAAATGACGTATTAGAGCGCTCTTTCTTATTTGTTATATATTCAATAGTTGATTAACCATAGAATGATGTTTTCCTCTGGGTTGGGAAGGTCAGAAGGCCGTCGCTCTGCGTCATAAGTGAAATTCAGCCAAATCTGGTTGAACCAATGAGCAGACCCCGGGTCCTAAGCATAAGTCTAGGGCACCGGAATAATGCTAGGATTATGATGATGAATTTCATATTGGAGCGCTCTTATTTCTTTAGACATAACAGTCACATAAAACAATGACCAAAGAAAATATTTTGATTTTCAATTAATTTATTTTGCTTCTAAATTTCTGACATTAGGTAATATACGTAAGAAATCTAGAAGCACCACTTCAAAGAAGCAGAGCCTGATACGCGAAGAAGCTGTCAAGAAACTCGAAAAGTTTCTGTCTACGAATAAGATATGAAGATAAATCGGTTGCAAAGATCCTTTAGAAACCATAACCAGTGAAATAACACCAAGGGAACAAGAGAAGGGTTATATCGCAGTCAAAAAAGTAAAATGGAACTGAACTATAGGCCCATCAAATGGATGTCTTCTTTCGAATTTCCCAAATAAATATTGTGAAGAATATTAAGTCTAAGCATGCTACAAAGTACGCATAATAATTTAATATAACCTACACAAAACACTATAAAAATGTAACAACTGAACATCAAATAATTTTACAACGAGCTTTTATTTGCACATTCAACACCGCCGAACCACAGATTCAATAGCGAATTCGTGGCGAGTATTCAAAAACGCCCGCCGTCGGACACCAAAGCAGTGGAAGGTGTGGCCTCATGAATAACACAGACCGTCGCCGCCTTTGCCGTGTCCGCTCTGTAATAGCGCGGGATTCTTTTTGCACATCCCTTGATTTGTGGTAGAGTATTTGTGTAGACTATGACTATACGAGGTGTACGTGCGCAAGAAAACCTATTTCTTCATATCGTATTTTCGTCAATTTTCATTTGGTACAATTTATGTGGTCTTTAAGAATGAAAATATAGATATAAGCTTTATATCCATTTAGTACTACTATTGCTACTATTTATATTATGATATCTAAGTAATAAAACTATTAAAAGAAACTAGTTTTTATTGTGCTATCCAATACTACAATTATATAAATTAGAAAATCAGCAGATAAATAAAGTTTTTCACGAAAATTTCTACGGAGAATTTTTTAGAGAGAATAGCTGCAATATCTCTGAAAAAACTATGAATATGCTTTTTATCGAATATCAAGCTTTTTTTCCCGCATTGCCGCCATAATTCTTTGTCTAGTTAAACTATCATATTTTGAATAACATTACAATTGCTATAAAATCTGTTTTTTAAATAAGTTTTGAGTACTCGTATCATATTTGGAATAGCGTTTAAATAAAAAGCTGCATAAAAAGTATCGCAGTCGCTTCGTATAAAACCTTTTTTCCTCAAAAGAAGTTTTGATTCGACAAAACGACAAATTTCGAATGCACTAGGCGGCAGGTGCGCGAGTAAGAGCGTCGCCTTTGCTTGAAATATTTTTATAAGCGGAGTGTATCGTCTCTCGGAATCACGGGTAACGCTCTGAAGTGAGGAATATTTAATATCACGCTTCGCCTTTCTGCAGTGACGTACCGTATAAATGAGCTTAGCTAGCATAACGGAAAAACGGGTAGGATGAAATTTGCATTCATCAATTATGCCTAATTGAAACTAGGTGGATTTAAAAAAATTGACAATTTTAAAAAAATATTTTAGTTATTTGTAAACTTTGAGTGTGCAATTGATTATAGCTGATAATGGCGGTCGTAGTGAAAGATTGAACTTTCAGTTTAGATTTATGTAATACCGAACTTAAACCTTACTTTACCTATTGAGAATGTGAATCTACTTATGGCAGAAGCGCATTATGCTTACCATAAAAAGTTACTGCTAACTGTCTATAAATTAAGTGATTTATATTCTGATTAACTCAATAAAAAAAACTTGATTGACCAAAACAGCAGGCGCCATCAACCACGCCTATTAATTAGAACGAACACTTCGTTAATTTAAACGCACGCCCAAGAAGCTACTCATATAATTCTGAAGGTCGAAAAAGGCCTACCACCCAGCACATTTCTTTTTATTTACATACATTTACGACATGTATAAATGAAGGACAAAACTTATGTCACAACAAGGTATAAAGCTCTCGGCATTCAGGAGTAGATATAAAATATAAGAGCATAGTGCGGTGAAGACAAATTTCTTAGGAGATACACGACGGTGCCGCCGCCGACGACACGGAACGCAACGGAGACAAAATACCTCGTGTACCGCTCGCGAAGTGGCGTTTGTTAACAAGAGGCGTTTCAAACATGATAAGTAAAATATAAGCTGTGATAAACACTCTTATGACTATAAGAACTCTTTTAAACTATTTCCAGTAGATAAAATTGTGGCGATGTGTGGCGTCCTACTGAATATTTCAAGCTGCCCAATAGAACCTTGATCATATCTCAACGATTACCTGCTGTGCTGTTTACTTGGGCAAATGAACAATGTTTTCATTGCCACATTTAAATAAAATAAATACACGCTTTGCGTATTGTATATTAAATTATTTTTCAAATTGAACAATTAAATTTGTTCGCAGTCAAATTTGAGTTAAAACTTGCCTAGATATCTAAATAATAATATTATAAAGATTGCTATGGTACGTCGGCTAATTCTGAAGTAATTGCTAGTTCCAAGTGGTATCCAATTTAAATTTATTAATGGCAGCACGCATCTCTTCTAACCCGAGCTTAGCGATATATTTATCTCTTATTTGACATCAGTGTCGCCTGCTTTATCTCTAACAATGATGACACCGCAATCTAAATTGAGTTTAGCTTTGAGAGTCCATATATCCCTTCACCCTTTCACTCCAGTTTAGTTAGATTTTAAGGATGTATTCAGGGCAACCTAAATTCGTATTTAAGTAGATTGAAAACATATAAAAAAAAATGATTTCTCTATTTGTATAAATTATAAAGTTGTCGTTAACTTCTTTGAAAAATTGTTCATGTTGATTTTTTTCAAATGTTGTTATTCCTCCAAAAAAAACGGGAGCAACGATTTAGAAAAACATTTGACAGATCAACTTTTTTTATTCTGATCGTTTATGATCTGCTTTAATTCATAAGATTTTTTCAAAGCAGCTAAATTCCCATTTCCTTTCGGAATACGCTGCAACAACGGTATGTGTTAGAATTATATCATATCGGTTCTGTTAGAATTATACCTTACTTTTAAAGAATTCACTTATTTAAATTCAAAGCATAAACTAGCTTTAATATAGTTTTCCTCAGATTTTTGGTAAACCGTGATGGTTTTAAGTATTTTGTTTTATATTGTATTAAAAGGTATGTACACTGTCTTATATGGTCGTAGAAGCGCTCGTAGCTCCGTGGTGCTCTGTGGTCGGAAGCGATCACCGAAGTAAAGCAGAGTTTACAGAGGTCAGTCCTTGGATGGGCGACCGTTTGTGTAGCATTTGATATCGAGTGCTTCGGAAGGCACGCTAAGCCGTTGGTCTCGGTTATCACTAAATGTGGTAGTCGTTAAGCCATGTACGGCATGAAAATTTTAACAGCAGGACGCCACACATCTTCGTCCGCCAATCCGCACTGGGTCTGCGTGGTGGAGTATGAATCGGCAATGACGAATGAGAACGTGTGTGTCATATTTTATAACATGCTATGGGTACAATTTCTCCAGTTTTTAACTTTCTGCGTTGATATGTCAGATGGGTACAATTTTAAACTATTTGAAACGGCTTTATTTAACACCAATGAATACTCGTTCAAGTTTGCTAGATAGTAATTTATAGTCAGTATTAGAGACTACAGCGTGGGGTATTTGAAGAGAGGCGTTAAAGGTTTCAAATGGGTCGGTAACACGCGAGTTATGCTTGTGATATTGCAATTGTTATAAGGCTATGGTAAATATTTAACATTAGGTATGTTTCCAACAGTAGAACTAGATAATTATATAGTTAACAAGCAACGGAATACAAATTAAACATTTTATAGAAAAACTTGTTTTTTTATAATTACATTTTACAAATATACAGTGCTTACTGTGTGTCCATGTCACAAAATGTGATATTTTGACGACTATATTAAAAATAAAACACTAGATGTGGCTCTCAAGGTATCTGATAGAGACTTGAAAATAGATGGTTATTTCAGTCTACGGACGCTTGCTATTTTGACCCTTGTGCTTCAATTTTTCGAAAAACCTCATATTATAAGTTCTTATATATTTCGAATAATAATGAATATTTTTGTAACAATCTATTACAATTTATCCTAATAATATAATAACAGACTCAGTAGCGTATGATGCAAAGCGAAGTGTCAGCCTATTCATATTACGAGATAAAATAGACTAAGTAAGCCGTACGGTGTAGGAAGATGAAGCGGCTCTCAATAAATCAATGCATTTTGCTGCGTGTGTGCACCATTATAGGGAGAGCTGACGAAGTATGCGGGTGGATGGGGGCTGATAAACTGATCTACCCTTTGTCTTTTAAGGCGCGTGTCAATACCTCTTTTTGTGTTATGCATTGTTTGAAAAGAGAACGCTTGTGACATATCTTTAGTATTAATCTTATACGTTTATAACCATTTTACATACGAAAGTGAGTTTATTGTTGACCTTTATTCTAATAATGTGAGAATTATTAGATTTTCTTAAAGAAACCGCTTAACACGTTAAACGCCATGGCAGACACCGTTTATCTGCCAGTTTGTTTTATCAATGGGCTTATTGAAAAATAACAAAAGGGTTGTCGGACATATGGTGGCTGCCATGGCCCATAGAGCAAACTAGTATTTTCGGCTGGGCGTTTAAGCTGTTAATAACTTTTGATAATATAATACATAAAGAAACCTTTGAGTAGACTCAAAAATCTATATAAAATAATCTACCTAGGCTAGATCTAAAGTAGGGTATTTCATATAGTTTTTTGTCGTGTCACGGACTACCTAGTTTGATTGTTTCTGCACTCTGTGACAAACTAGAGAATAATATATTTTAAAACATGATTTTTCTAAGTAAAAACCTAAGATACTTAAGAAAGCCATACTATGTATGAAGATAAAGCGGCTCTCAATAAATCAATGCATTTTGCTGCGTGTGTGCACCATTATAGGGATAGCTGACGAAGTATGGGGGTGGATTGGAGCCGATAAACTGATCTAGCCTTTGTCTTTTGAGCCGCGTGTCAAGTTTGAACCTCTTTTCGTGTTATGTGATTTTAAAAACGAGGAAGCTTGTTGCGCTTACTTAGTATCAACCACTGTAATTGTAATTTTTTTTAAATGGTATAGTTAAGTTTAATTTTTACACTATAATGATTGTTTTGTTTTGTTATATACCTGCTTTGGTATAGACATGTACCTATGATACCTTGAAGAAGTAGATACACAGGGTATTGTATATACTTTATAGTTTTGATTGTGTCTTTGGTCTGACGACCGATATGATGCGGAAGTCAGTATACCTGCAATCCGCTCCGAGGTTTTGGGTTCGATTCCCACACAGGACAATTCTTTATGTGCATGTACATGAATAATTATTGGGGTCCAGGTGTTTTACATGTATGTTAAGTACGTATGTACAAAAAAAGGATTGAAGTATGTTTATCTCTTATGTAGTATCCATGACACAATTTCTAAATGACTCTTAGAATTTATTTATTTATTTGGTCCACAGGAACTGGCGCTAGTTTCATAATAAGTTCCAGTCTATCACTAACTTTTTAGACAACAATTAGCATGCAAGTGATGGATTAAAAATATCTTTGTAAAAATTCCCGCGCAACCATAATTTCCCGAAAAATCGAGAAACAATTCAACACGATACCTGTTTCGCTCTTACATAGGGCATCGTCGGGTAAGATCCTCAGAACAATATATATAAATTGTTACAAAGATATTTTTAATCCATCACTTGCTTACAATAAATTTCCGCAAAGTTCCGCCGGAATTATAAAAAATATTTAACAATTAGCATATATTTTTTATTATACTACAAACATAACAGACAGACAGAGGCTTATATTATACGCCCACACTTCGTCGAATATATAATTGGTCCCACGTAAAAGGTGGCGAGCCTATTGCCGCTTACCGGGCACTGTTATGTTCGCCAGAGTCTCGTCCGTTAGTCGGCAGGTGCACCACTTGCAGGTGAGGTCGGCTTGGGATCCTCAGGTCTTGGTAGGATCTCTATGTATTTTTTATACTAACACCAAAGATGTTGAGAAAGTAAATACTAACACCCGTTTATCCTGTGTGGGAATCGAACCCGAACGTTTAAAGAAGAACAAGTAAACTAATATCAGCTTCACATCAGTTTTCAAATTTGTCATAACATAACATACCTAAAACTGCAGACATATTTTTAATAATATGAAACTTACTTGAACATTAATTATGTTAATATTACAACACAAACCTCAAATAGCAATCGTATCCCTATCTAAATGAAATAGGACACAAGGACATGATAACAAAATGAGAGCATACATTTAGTTTACGCAATAACTGTTGGGAATTCGCCGCAACAACTTTGGCTGAGAGCAGATTGTGGCACTCAGGACAAGTGGAACAATTAAATTAAAACCGCAGGACCTACTACCAAAATAAACGGTTTTTAGAGGTTTGTATTACAGGAAAGTGCGTAAACTGACTGAGTCATGTTTAGAGGATTCTCTATGGAAATTGTTTTGCCGATAGTAATTTTTCTAGAAGGACTTTAGATGAATTTTTATTTAAGTTATAAGTTTTCAATTAACAATCAGCTTTGTGCCGTGTATTTCCGCACATATTTTTAAGAGCCAACTATGGCTGTGAGCAGATTGTGGCACTCAGGCCAAGCGGAGCAATCAAATTAAAACTGGACCTACTACTAAAATAAACGGTTTTTAGAGTTTCTGATTACAGGAAAGTGCGTATGTACTGACGGAGTAATGGTTAAAGGTTTTATTATGTAAACTATTTTGCACAGCGTATTATAAGAACTTGATAGAATTTCAAAGTCTCCATTTCCGTATCCCAAAATTTAAACTCAGACCACTTTCCGTTACTTTCTCTAAAGGTATGGCCGGCCCTTCTTATGTTGAAGATGGGTAACTTGACTTGTTCATTTCTTTATTATTTAAGCATTATATACCTGTACCGTACTTTAAACATATGTATTGTTTCAGCTTTTTTAGCTTTTTAATTAATATAAGTAGATACTGAGAGGAATTAAATAAATATCGACGTAACAAAGAAGAAGCGGGCGACAAGGACGTATTTTATAAAACTATAGGGATAGGGACCTTATCATATTTTATCTTATTTTGTTTTACGTCGGTAACAAAATGCATTTACGCACTGCCCTCTGCTTACGCCCGCCGCTTGTTGAGAAAGAGGCGGGGGCCAGTACCTGGGTTGCAGCGTCTGACACCCCGCCTGCGGCCAACGTCCCCCGGACCAAAACCGGGAGGACCCCTTCAGAGAGGCGCAGTGGACGCGCCCCTCCTACCTCCTTGTGCGACCATAGCGTGTGTGGTCGACTTCCCGGAGAGTTCATGGTTAGACAGCAGGGGCCCCTGCCCCCGCTGCCTAAGACCCTTCTGGCTAGCCCGCTTCCCCCAGTAGTCAATACTAAGGGCACCCAGAGTCGCCAACCTCTGAGTGTTATCTTTTTCCAGCATCCGGGAGGTACGCAGCCCCCCCACCACACCTATCCCCCTCAGACAGGTAGGAGACCTGTCCGGAGACCTTACTAAGTCCAAAGGAGCCCAAGCCAATCTCATCTACAAGTGGACCTGCCGACCAACGGCCTAGGCTCTGGCGAACATAATAGTTCCCGGGAAGCGGCAATAGGTTCGCCATCCATTACGCGGGACCAATTATAAAATGGTGAAATATGGGCGTATATTGTGCCCCTGCTGGGTCAGAGCCCATTCGTCCCCTAAAATTCGTCCCCCAGCATTAAAGTTGTAGATTCGGCCCCTATATAGGTGCCCATTGGTCTCCTGGTAGGGGACCAATTAATATTTTAATAAAAAATATTATTTTTAAGGTACCCATTCGTCCCCTCTAATATATATACATTATAAGTTAAAGATTCGGCACCTATTCAGGTGCCTATTGGTCCCCTGAGATAAAATTAGCTATATTTTACATAAGAAACGGTTAACATAGTACACTTGTGAACAGTTTATTAACGGCATTAATTTAATAACTCATAACAGATCATTGAAAAAAGAGCTATGATGAATGATAATCCGTCATGATAATAATATAACCTGTCGATAGGCTTACGATGTAAAATTGTCTCACTACGAATGGCTTGTTAAAAAACGGGTTACAAATAATAGATAAGGTGTTTAAAATTGGTAAGTACTCTCCAGATGTGCGTGGGGTGTGGAATGCCGAAGCGGGAGGGGTAATTTTAGCCAGAGTATATGCGCGCGAGCAAATAACAAAGGCGTAGCCCAAAACAATAGACGCTCGATGAAAGGACTTGCACCTGATTGGCTAACACCAGTACTAGACAACTTCGGCGTATTTATTCCAGGAATGTGTTACTACATTTAGTTTACTTATAGTTGCAAATCCAAGCGTACTGATTTTTATACTGTCTCGAGTGAAAGTTTACTCATTAGTGTATCCTGTAGGATTACTTATTAAATTTAATTAGTGAGTGAAGTGATCAGTGCATGTACGTGAAGGAAAAACTATACTTATACTTAAATTTCTTTCTACGGAATTACTATATTTTTTATTTTAGCCTTTTCTGCGCGACTGTACCAGGACTACTAAGCTGCAGTATACACATATACATGTACTTATATTAGAAGAATGAATAAAAATAAATATTCATCAGAGGACGAATGGGCCCCTTAAAAGTTCCAGGGGTCGAGTGGGCACAGGGTGCGAATCTTAGGGGACGAATGGGCTCTGACCCCCCCTGCTTACACCTTCGGGGGAACAGGCGTGAATGTACATTCATTCTAGCAAAGTGAAAGATACTTTCCTCCGCGTATCTTTGCGTTTTGGAATGAGTTATTGGTGTGGCAAGAGATTTCAGCATAGGACTATTTAAAGAGAGCCGTTTTTAAAAGGGTCAGCAACGCGCATGTGCTGCCCCTAGTGGTGCAAGCGTCCAATGACTGTGGTGACCACTTTCCATCAGTGCAGCATGCTGAAGTGCCACCTAGTGGTATAATAAAAAGCTAAGAGTTTGCGTATAGTAGCATCAGTTTTTATTAAGTACCCTAATAAATTAGAACAGAGCTGAAGGCTGGACTAAAAAATAATAAAAACATTTATTGCCAAAAAGTAATACAACATTGATTCACTGGTAGTCTCCAAAATAGGTAAACCTGTCTTTTGAGGACTAGAATTTGACATTTGCATTAATTTGAAACTATTAGCGTTGCAAATATTTAACAATAATTATATTACATTATATTCTATTTTAGACATTTATGGTCATTATATTTGTGTACTTAAATGTCTTTTTGCGTTAGCCTGTTTTGTGCGTGTGTGTGGAATAAGTGTATTAGAGCGTGAGTGGGTGTATGGTAACGTGTGTGAGTGTGTGTTAGAATGTAAGTGTGTGTGTGTGTGAGTGTGAGTGCATGGGAGTGAGTGTCTAAGAAAGTCCACTGACCAGTTGAAGCTCTGAATTGTCGTAGTTAAGTGAAAGAAGCCACGCCAAAGAATGTGAACTACGAATAAATACTTGATATTTACAAGCTTATTATAATGCTGAATACAGTTATCTAATGGTTAGTTTATTAGGGCGTGTGCACACCGTTTATAATACATGTTTAGGTACAAAAAATATACAGCCCAAATTTGATAAAAGTATATTCCGCAAACACGCTACAGCTGTATTCATAAAATCAGGAAAGCAATAGGTTACAAAAAAAACATTACATACATTCATCATTATCATCTTAGACCAATAACGTTCTCCAGTTAGAATTCTTCAAGCCGCACAAGAGACCTTCTCTTGTATGAACATCGACTATCACATATTATGTTAACACTGTAACAACAGCAAGTATCCGATGTAGTGTACAGGATAAAATTTGTTAACTTAATGAAATTCAGCCAACTTTGGTTCGACCAGTAGACCCTGGGCAGTAAGCTTAAATCTAAGGCCACCGGGATAATGCTAAGATATAATGGTGACATATTGTAATCACCGGGACCAACGGCCTAACTAAACTTCCGAAGCACTCAATACAAAATGTCACAAAACGGTCACCCATCAAAGGGTTAACCTCATTGAACTCTTCCTGACTTCAGTTATCGTTTCCAATCACCTAGTACCGCGGATTTACTACCGCTTGTGAACATTGACCCTTTAAATATGGGGAGCAACCTGTACATCCCTTATTACCAGTGCTATAACTTCGCTAATTCGTATAGGCACGTGAAAGGGAAATTAACCCACTGTTCTTAATTACATTTTCGCATGCTTTACTTTCGCTTAAAAGGGTAGCTTTGTACACACTCAACCCGACCTACTTCATTCGAATAACTGAAAGTTTCCACTTCCAACTTTTTATTATGATTAAATTTTAATACGCGTTCAGTGTGAAGTCGTGTTTGTTTAGGATATTCTTCAATTTAAAAGTTCTTGTGTTGATTTCCTTTTAATCTGGTGTTAATGAAACGGTTTACGGTAGGTATATTGCAAGCGGAGGGTTAAACACGTGTAGCTTCTATTTTAGGGATAGTGTCGTTAAATACTTTTGCGAGGTAAGAGGATTTACTAAGAAGTGACGTTACAGGGTCGTCGTGTGATCGGACCAAACATGCGAAAAATTTCGCTTTCCGAAATGTGCATTTTTGTAGTAAATCATATCACTGATATTACATACAACATATATGCTATTAATTTTTACTTTAATCTTGTTTCACACTAACTATTTCTATTAGCAATATATGCTATATATACGGATCGTTTTACATCCCTAAAGACCTAATGCCGAAAGGTTGTTGCGTAAAATTGCTAAAAATGGTTTATTGATTTCTTTTGAACCTAGTGTTAGTTAAAACGGTTTACTGTAGGTTGTAAACGGTCCCCCCCGACTGGTCTCCACCTTGTCGTGGTGGGGGGGCTGAGTACCTCCCGGTAGGGCGCAGGAGGCGCTAGGGAAAAGGTAACACCCAGAGATTGGCGACTCTGGGTGCCCTTAGTACTGACTACCGGGGGGGAAACTAAGAGGGACCTGTGGAGGGCGCGGCGGGCGGGCCAGGAGGGCCCGTCAAGCAGCGCCGGGAGGGTCTCAGGCAGCGGGGACAGGGGGCTCCTGCTGTCTAACCATGGACCCTCCGAGAAGTCGGCCACACACGCTATGGTCGCACAGGGAGGTAGGAGGGGCGCGTCCACTGCGTCTCTCTGAGGAGGTCCTCCCGGTATTGGTCCGGGGGACGTTGGCCGCGGGCGGGGTGTCAGAGCTGCAACCCAGGTACTGGCGCCCCGCCTCTTTCTCAACAAGCGGCGGGCGTCGTCGGAAGATTTTTAGTGGGTATTACTGCTGGCGGTCGTGTCTGCCGGTGGTGAGTCCCACACACCTCTCTCGGTCCCCCTTTGGCCGAGAGACAGTGCGTAAATGCATTTTGTTACCGACGTAAATAAAAAAAAAAAAAAGGTTGTAAACGGTAACCCCCCCGACTGGTCTCCACCTTGTCGTGGTGGGGGAGCTGAGTACCTCCCGGTAGGGCGCAGGAGGCGCCAGGGAAAAGGTAACACCCAGAGATTGGCGACTCTGGGTGCCCTTAGTACTGACTACCGGGGGGGAAACTAAGAGGGACCTGTGGAGGGCGCAGCGGGCGGGCCAGGAGTGCCCGTCAAGCAGCGCCAGGAGGGTCTTAGGCAGCGGGGGCAGGGGGGCCCTGCTGACTAACCATGGACCCTTCGAGAAGTCGGCCACACACGCTATGGTCGCACAAGGAGGTAGGAGGGGCGCGTCCACTGCGTCTCTCTGAGGAGGTCCTCCCGGTTTTGGTCCGGGGGACGTTGGCCGCGGGCGGGGTGTCAGAGCTGCAACCCAGGTACTGGCGCCCCGCCTCTTTCTCAACAAGCGGCGGGCGTCGTCGGAAGATTTTTAGTGGGTATTACTGCTGGCGGTCGTGTCTGCCGGTGGTGAGTCCCACACACCTCTCTCGGTCCCCCTTTGGCCGGGTGACAGTGCGTAAATGCATTTTGTTACCGACGTAAATCAAAAAAAAAAGGTTGTAAACGGTAAAACATGATACTATTGTAAAGCCTTAATTTCAGGGATAGTGTCGCTAAATACTGTTGCAAGTAAGATAAGGGAATTTACTTAGTAGTGACGTCATAATGTTATACCCAGTCGGATTGTTCCAGTTCATTAAAAACTTTCTGCAATTTATACTTTTATTGTACTAAAATACCTATCACTGAAATTTTAAGAAGAAAGAGGAAGGAAAGAAAATATTTTCAATAAATCCTAGGTTAATTTGGTATACCAGCCTTTGCTTATGTAATGTAATACATGCCGCTTAGTAGGTCATTGTACCTCCCCAATGCCCTCAATGCGGATCGGTTGTTGCGTTCAATTTTGGCAGCATAATTAAAACGGCCTACACGATTTGACATCAGAATTTATTGGAACATCTCTCATTTGACGATCGGCCGCGCGGGTATAGCGTTATTTCTTTGTCACAAAATATTCCAATTTTCTCTGAGCTATATAAAAAAGGCTTAGTGAAAGCTCTTTATTTGACAAAAAAATGTATGTATTTTCTTGATATTGAATAAACGGAACAGCAAATTCTCTTAGAAATTTTTTTTTTTTGAAAGTAGGCCATTTACACTAAATCTCAATCTGTCCTGTTTTATTAGGGCTGCTGGAAGAGCTTTAACTTGAACCTTCAAGAGTCGAGTGAAGACCTATGATATTTTCCTACCTGCTCGGCCTTATAAAGGGTAAACATAATACCAGAAACTGTAAGTTAGATTTGTCAGTTCTTGGATGTGTGTTGCATTCGACATCTAGCGCTACCGTGCTTTGGACACGTTAGGTCGTTGGTCCCGGTTATAACTAATTGTAATTAGGTGGCTTAAAATTTCTAACAACAGTACACCACACACCGGCCTCTGCTAATTCGCACTGGCTCAGCGTGGTGGAGTATAACCCAATACTCTGGCACCTTGATATGGGAGAGGAGGCTCATGCTCAGTAATGGGACGTTAATGGGCTGAGATGATGAAAAGTCTAAAAATAAATTATATCAGAAATCAGCTCCCAAATTTATTGATTGTTTAATCATTCACCACCTTGTAAATTAAAAAAAAATAAGGGAGAGTATAGAACTTTATTCTACAATAAATGTGATTATTAATTGCTGGAATTTATGCTGCTGGTGTTATTATATTTCATTTATAACAAAACCAGTACTTAGTTCTACTAAAAAAAGTGACGAGACACAATGTCACGCTGATAACTGATTTTAGCTTCAACGCTTTTAGACCAAAAGTTCATAAAGCGATACTTACTTTATACATTTGTATAAATTAAGACAACGTTAGTAAGTAGTTTTTATAGGTGTGATAAAGTCGTTTCTTTTATAATTATGAAAGTTCCGAAAACATTAATTAATACATGTGCCTAAAAAAATGTAAGTCAAAATTCTCAAACCGAACGAGTGTCATTGCCTGCCGGAAATTTTGCCGTAATCACCCTAGCTTAGTCATGATTACCTATAGCTAAGCCATGGAGAATTCATAAAGCTTGGGATTATGAATAATAGCACCATCATAAATATTTGTTTTGGCCTAATTCGGAAATAAAACGGGCCTCTTCAGAGTTCAGCATGATGAACTGCCTCATAAATAATAATGCAAAATGCACTTTAGAATTAAATTTAGTTTAGAAATATAAGTGATTTCAAGCTTTGATATCTCTTTCTTCTGATATGATATTTTTTTACAGTTTATAAGTAATCGATTTGGATTCCTTGGCGGAAAAGTGAAGCGTCATGTCTGCAAGTTGTTTTATTTTCTAAAATTTGTGATATTTTAAACATTAATGTGTAATAACGGTGGATCGTTGACCATTAAGTGTTTGTGAACGTATATGAGTGTTGGTAAATGAAACAAAATAATGCAACATCACTTTTTAAATTCTCTCAAGAAGTCCATGTGAGATCTCAGCATAGTCCCACATCTTTATTGCGGTCTCAAGGGGTTTTGTGGGAGGGCATCTCATTTACCATTTCTCATCTTTATCACCACTTATTCGCATTGACATAATTTGTATAATATTATTACATTTATCTTACTTGATACTGACTAAATGTGCTAAACGTACAAATCCATATGCCCATTTATTATAATAGTAAACAAAACTTATAAAACGAGCATTAATTAATTTATAGCACTGCCGTGGTACTCGGCTGCAATATATTAGAAGAGAATTACAAATGCCGCAACTATGTGTATGCCTATGCGAAGGTGTTGAGTCTCCTATGATACTGCTATCAGGTGATAATATCGTTCGTTTTTGCTTTACTGGTTCAACCGCGACTACGCCCGCGTGAAATTTGATTTTATCGCGAATTTTGTTAAAGTTATTTTCATTAAATACATACATTAAATTTTTCAAAATTTTCAATTTTCAAAATTTCCTTCTAGCTTAAAAAATTAATACTTTTCATACTTACTTTGAGTCCCTATTTTATACCTCTACAACTATTTCTGCATTAAAAAGTAAATTATGTCGTTTCTTAGTATATCTGTGTATCAAATTTTATTGAAATTGGTTTAGTAGTTTTGCCGTGAAAGCTATACAGACAGACAGAGGTAGTTTTGCATTTATAATATTAGTATGGATATCAAATCATATCATTATTCTAAATCATAATACCTTGAAAAGTTTATTAGTTTCAATAAAGAAAAGTGCACACGAAATGGGCAGGGAACACTGCATGATATGGATATTTCCATCTCCATTCTGCTTATTTGAGTTTTCTATACCCAGTCGATTGTTTGTTCGGTCATCCAGAAAATAGGAAAACCGATCGACCATTGTATCACCGAACTTGTCATATTTATTTTTAGTGATACATTTGCATTTTCAAAATCGCATTACAAATTTATTCGAAATGTGTTATAGTTGGTTATTTCTATTCACAAAATGATACTATCTAAAAATGCAATTGCTTGGTATTATGATGCAAATGACAGAAGTTGAGAAAAAAACAACAAATTTTAAAGAAAATATTTTTTGCCGAATCTGAAAGTATCAAAAATGATATTTGTTCATAAAACGAGAAGGTCTCAACCGTTAAAACTATGCAATCGAAAATCCTTCTCTCATTTAAAACCCATGAAGCAAATAATTACTCATTAGGAAGTTTCAAAGATACGTTTCAAATATCACTTTATACAACATGATTGCAGTCAACTGCGATTTAATAGTAAATATTATTAACGTTTATACAGCTGGTTACTCTGGTTATATGTTTACAAAGTCAAAACTCCGCAGCTCGGGTAACATCGATGCAAGAACGAACAAACTGGGACTGCCATCATGAAAAATAGGGCCTGTCTCGTGTTTATTTAAACAAGGTTGTACGCACTGCGTAATTTATTAGGGCAGATAAATTTTATTCCTAAACGCTGGTAAAAGCGCTCGTCCCAACAAAACGTAGATGAAGGGTTTAAACGTATCACGCGTTTTCAACAAAGTTTCATTATATTCTTGTTACAGTCGACCACTCCTATAATTAAAAATGGGTCTAAAATCTATAGTATAATTATTAAAAAGCTAGCTGCTAAAATACAAGCTGATATTGTTATTAGTTTACTTCAGGGAAAAGTGATTTTGCTGAGGTAGAACATAGGTCCTACAATAGTGGGCGTAGTATAATATGACTCTGTCTACCCCTTCGGGGAAAGAGGTGTGATATTATATATATAGTTAATAATATTAAAATATTATTTTATCGAAGATATGCTTTATTCCTAAGCACTTTTGACCGTAATGTAGATAGAAAGATAGTAAGCTTTCTGGTGGCACAACATAACCCCGAAACAATTGACCAATAATTTGACTAGTCTATTATTTATTATTATTACAAAAATATATTTAAAAAAAATTTCATAACCTCCCCATACTGAGTTGCAGTATGCAGCAAAAGACTGACAAAGAGAAGTATAAAAAATGTTGCGTAGTTTTATATCACAAATCCAACGAATGTTTTAAATATATATACTAACTTCCTAGTGCGGCCACTAAGAGCTATGACATGTTCTTTCCAGTTTAGGCGGATATCAAGTATGATTCCCAGATAACGTATTGAATTTGTAAAGAATAGGCAAGAACAGCCACATTCCAGTAGATCTCCATAGGAACAGCCAGTATATGCTTTGCTCGCTTGAGAAATAACGATGAAATGCCATCCCACCCTGACGTACTATTTGATTTTAGGTCACTGATGATATTTCGCACTTCAGTCTCGTCTGTGGGTACAAGAGCAAAGGAGGCAAGGACTGCCGATTAAGATGCTTTTTCTGATAAAAGTTTTATTTTCGTAGTATCTAGTCTCTTTAATATATTGATTGCTAGGCTTTTGCAAATATTTGCAAAATATTGATTGACATGATTTAAATATAGCTGTGGATCTGATATGAGGTTAAGTAGATTTACAGTATTATTGCTTTTTATTTAGATAGCAGACGTTTTTAATTATCGACCATTTCTGCTTAAGGGATTTATCATTTAATTTATTTTTATAATATGTGGTTTTTAGTTTTCTAAGAATTCTATTATATGTTATATGTTACGGTACCTAGTGTAAGTAGTTCTAATAATTATTTGCACTTACATTATCCGGGTTCCCTTTCAGCTTTCGCTTAAGACAATCTCTATGTCGTATACAGCGGACCAGTCCAGTTACCCACGGTTTAATAAATCTCTTCCTGGCGGTTTTTTTTAATGTAGTGTAGTATGCTTAGTTATGATAGTTATGATAGTTAACAGAAAGGCATCAGTCCTCTGATTTGCTGTTTGCCAACCTAGTATTCGTTCCCAATCTATGCATTATGATTCCCTCAAAATATCATTGTTACAAATTTTTGGTTAAACCTGGTAGCGTATCATGTTTATCCGTGCGTTTCGCTAGGCTCAACAAAATACTACTGTGATCTGAGATTGAACAATTTAACACAATGCTATTAGCGCTGTGTGTAGTTTTAAGAAAACAGTGATCCAAACAATTCTCGTCTCTTATAGGTAGGCTATGAGATGGCAAAAGGCCATGGTAAGCCAGCAAATCTAAGTAGTCAGACGACCTCCTATCTATGAAAGACCCTACAAACATATGTTAAAGGAACAACGGTATATTGGCACAAGAAATAATTTACAAAGTATCTTACTCAATGTCAATAGATCAAAGGAGTAAGCTCTTGAAAAGGGTAGTCATTTCTACGCAGAAATGCTACGCAGGTACGCACCTGATACATTGCGTTTCAACGTATCGCACTGTTCCTCTGTTTTTATTTATATTGCCGGAGAACCGTCAGACTCTCGCATAAAAAAATTACCCCGCTTTACCCAGCAAAACTTGAATCCATGCGTCTTTTTTAGATTCCTAGCATGGAAGTGGAGCTTTGGAGATATTGATATTGATATTGATATTGGATTTTTCTCACCTTCTCCCCATTGAAACACTCTTCAATTTATTATTGTTCTTATTGTATTCCTTAAGTGCCAAAAAAACTTCTTTGCATGTGTTCAACTTCATTCTCAATGCATTGAGAACCATATCAACCACTGCATAGACTTTATCTTGTTTGAATCCATCAATATATTTTATTTCAAGAGAAAAATGCAAGCTGATGACATTGTAAGTCTTCGTAAGATTCTTCTAGTTGTTGATATTCCTGCAATAACATCTCTTGTTCATTGCTTATCCCATGCACTGTGGTTTTCATTTCTTCGTACATATTGGTTAACACATAAGTGTTCCAGTTTATCTTCTATATTTTTTTGTGTCTTCACTGGCCCTTTACTTTGCTCCTTGATTTCATTCATTGTTTTTTTTATTTTACTGGTCCTATTTAAATTTAGTAAGCATTACCAAGATTTCATCTCGGAGATCCTCCTATCAAATATCAGGGCGTTCTTTTCGCTTTCTTTGGTTTGTAGAAACTAGATAATTGTCAATTAGAATATTGCGTCGCAGTAGGTGAACGTTGCACAGAAGTCATGTTTTATCTGTAGTTTCTCCTTATACAGTGTTGTCTATGAACAAGTGTCTTTTATTTCTTTATTCTGACAAGTTGAGATTAAACTTTTAAGTATGGAGATAAAGTTGAGTTCAGATTGACGAATATAATAGATTTCGAGAAGTACAATTGCACACTACTACTTGTCAGCAAGTTTGGACGAGGAATGACGAGTAGTAGTGATTTAGTATCTATGTTATAAATTAGTGTCATCGAAAGAAAATCAATTTCAATTTAGTTTTTAAACTGACTGACGACTGATATGGCGTCAGTATACTTGTAGTCCGCACGTGAGGTCGGGGGTTCGATTCCCACACAGGATTTTGTGAATGAATGTTCTGGTCTGAGTGTTTTCTGTATATATTAATTATGTTTCTAATCTATTGTCATGTGTTTTATCCGCGATTTAAAAGCCAAACCACAAGTTCTTAACGTTCTGATTTACTTGAAACTTTATTATTGGTATATTGGAAGACAATTATTTATTTTAGAAATAAAATTTTAAAGTCTTTACTTCCTCGTCGTCGTCTTAAGCTTGACATCCTATAATTGTGTAGCGACACCGTACAAGCCATGAACAAAAGATGAATAAAATCATGAATCGCGCAAACAGAATTTCTCATGCTCGTAAGTATATATAGAACACACAACCATCTTCGGTTGGGCCGTGGCCCCCAGGCACATCCATCCACCCGGTAGAAGATCTTCCCTTTGGTGAAGAGTACCATCCACTCCCTACAATAGTCATTAATACTGATTAGTGCCTATTTTTCCGTAATGATTTCATACTTATTTAGGTTACCTAAAACTAGCACCGAAAACCTACACATTCCACTATATTAGGTCAAGATTTCTACGCCTATTGACGTTAGCGTTAATTAATATTTTGTACAGACTTTTCCAATAGCCCTTCACATCACCTATGCTTTCTTGTAACGATTTCATTAGAAATTAATTGGAAACCTTTGACAGAAATAATTATACTTGCTACTTTATTTGTTTACTTGATTACCAAATAAATGGTATTTAATAAATATAATAATAAATAAATATTTCTGACACTTACACCAATTATTTAGTTCCAAGATAAGTATCATTAAGAACTTGTGTTATGGATACTAAATAACGGATAAACATACTTAAATACTTTTTTTTTGTAAATATATACTTAGCATACATAGGAAAACACCCAGACCAGAACAAATATTCATATTTATACACATAAATATTTGTCCTGTGTGGGAATCGAACCCAGGACCTCAGGAGTGGAGAGCGGGTATACTCGCCACCACGCCATATCGGTCGTCAAAATTAGTAATCGGTATTGACATATTAACACTTTTTCTTTAATTGTGTGTTTGTCACCAACGTTGAGACGGATCGAGTTTGATTTAATTTCTGAGCGCGGTGAAGGGGTTATCATAATTATAGCATCAACCATAGAAATCTTAAAATACGACACAAGAAATGATATGTGCCGCGTAAAACTGTTGTGTAGTAAAACGGGGGTGTAGTTGGATTCGCACAAAACAAATATTTTATATATTTACAAAACTATAAATGTATGACTATATAGTCTAGTCTATTCTAGCATATTTTGTAAGAAGCGCCGAACACATGTCCAAGAATAACAAACTACTTATTTGACAATTGTTTTCTTAAAATATTTATACGATTTAATTTTACCTTTGGCGTTGTCGTTGAATATTAGATACTCCATTTATCAAGAATCTAGACCTCAAAACAAAAACCAACTTCGAGAAGTGATTTGCTAGTTGTCAGTTCCTACTTCGACAGTGCATTTGGTTATGCACTTAAACCGAATATTAATTCAACCATTTGTCAAAATAAAGATACCTAATCTTTTCAGTGACTGTAATTTTTTTATAAATTATACTAAACGAAACGTTAAGAGATCACATGTTTTATTCCTCACATAGAACCCTTCCAGTATATACTGTTTTTTTAGATTTACATACGTATGGTTTTAGGTATGAATAAATAAACACTTTATTGTGCACTAAATATAAAAACGAATAAAATCACATAAACAAATGTATGATACAATTGGCGGCTTTATTGCTAACAGCAATTTCTTCAGTTCATGTTTGTAGTTAGAAGAAGAGCACAACACATTTTAAAAATGAGATAAGTGTATTCGAACTAATTATTTACCTTGTAAATGAATTAAACCAACGAGTAATGATACAATATACTGTATGCTGATCTTCACAACATGACATTTGGGACATTGTAAAGAAGTGAAAATAATTGAAACGGGTTTCATTGTACAAGAAAACTCAATTGATTTGCTTAAATAATAACCTACATGCTGACGGTGCAAGACGCACATAATACCTTTTTGTAAATATGTATGTTTTTGAGTAGTATTGTTTTTAGATGAGATTTTGGAGTTGTCATATTATTTTAATCACGGTGAATATACTGTTTGCGTCGGACTTCTTGGCGGGAAAGTGAAGCGTTATATCTGCAGTCTTGTTTTATTTTCTAAAATTTGTGATATTTCTAACATTAATGTGTAATAACGGTGAATTATTAACCGTTTAGTGTTTTTGAACATACATGAGTGTTTTACGTCAAACGAAGCAGTGCAACATAACTTTTCAAATTCTCTCAAGTCCATGTGAGATCTCAATAATGTCCCACATCTTTACTGGGCATCTCAATATAGTATTTACTGAGAACTCAAGGGGTTTATAAAGATTATAATGATGATTAATCGTAAATGAGATGCCCTTCCCATCTTATTTACGATTTATCATCTTTATCAACACTCATTCTCATGATTTTTATATTATTAATATATCACAAAAGTTAGTGATATACTAATAATATAAAAATTATGTCTAGTAAAACTGGCTAAATGTGCTTAACGGACGAAGCCATTATTTAAAACAAGAAAAAAAACTGTTTGCGTCGATCCAGATGCTTAATGAAATTTTCAAGCCACTGAGTATCGTCATATCCTCGCATTATCCCAATAGCCTTTAGACTTAAGCTAAGGACCAAGAATCACTGGTCTAACCAAATTTGGCTGAATTTTCAATTCAGAACCATCTATTTAATATTCAGACTCAATTGTTATTGAAATTTAATTGCTGTATTTTTTCGGTTAATTGTTTCGTTTTTTTTCTTTTAAAAAATGATTTCGTGCGCTTATCATATTTAGCCAGTGTCAAGTAAGAAATATATTAATAATACTTATATAAATCATAGTACATGAGCATAAGTGGCGATGAAGATGGTAAATGTGCTGCCCTTCACAGGATTATTTAGATTCAAATTTTTGCTTAGTATCGACATTTAGCAAATAAGTCTTGTCAACTGATAGCATTATTTTGCAAGGAAGTGCCTGTAGGCATATTTTTTAAATAACCCTGTGCTGCAAATGATAAAAGGCATCCTTAATTTTCCGTTTGGTATTGGGAATATATTTCTTGAACATTTGAGTCTTACGTTTTGTTCCCTCATGATTATGACTGGCCTACGAACGGCACATACGAACAAGTGAAAGTCACGTTCGTCTCATCACTTGATGAAGGAAAAAAAATTACTTATACCTTATTTCTCACAACGAGAAGAATAAAATAATAAAGTAGCAAGAAAATGAAGAGCAAGTTCCGGCGAGAGGCTTTCAAGCTACAGCGCCTTCACGTCTTAGTGTAACAACCTTATTTAGGGGCCAAACAGTGCCTCGGGCCCGAAAGCCATTGCGAGATGAATTTCATGTTTCTGTAATGTGTTTATGCTATATTCTACGGCTCACGACTCAACTCATGCCGAAAATAAAATCTTTCACTCTTTTGACGATGCGTAAAATGTAAACAGCTGTTTTTTATCATTTTCATTTTAATTTTTTTTATAGTTTTATCATTCATACCACTGCACTTTCACGTGATATATCACCATTCGAGGTGACCTTGCCACTTGATTTATATAGTTAGGTGTATAGGGATCCTACAAAGACCTAAGGAGCCCAAGCCAACCTCACCTGTAAGTGGTGCACCTGCCGATCAACGGACGAGGCTCTGGCGAACAAAATAGTGCCCGGTAAGCGGAAATAGGCTCTCCACCTATTACGTAGGACCAACAATATAACTGGCGAAGTGTAGGCGTATAATATGCCTCTGCCTACCCCTTCGGGAAAACAGGCGTGAAAGTATGTATGTATCTACATAGTTGTAGCGGAGTTCACTTTTAGCACTCGCTAGTCTTTATATAATCTAATCTAAAAATATAATCTTTAGATTATACGTGTCAAATGGTGCAACGTACACACCCATAACATGGGATGGTAGAATTCTTTGCCATTAAACATTTTTAATAGTTCCGTAGGTAAAATGAAGAAACCGAATCTATTACCAAAGATCGGCTGGCAAATGATATATTGATTAATTCTTAGCGGTCCATAAATCAGCTTTTAACTACTCCGAAACCTCCGTTGCATGGATAATGAACAGTCCTAGTAGCGTGAACTGATTCATAAATTTCGCAAGTCCAGTTCAAACACCCCATATATCTAGGTTGTAAGCTCAGCTCAGCATTGCAATACAATTGAGCCTACTAAACCTCTACACCGCTTTGTTAGAACTTGATTATTTGCTTTACAATGAGTCTGATTAATTCGTGTGAATTCAATAATTAATATAACTATATAAAATTTCCGATATAATAAAGCTGATTTATAGTCCAAACTTATCTCATATTTCAAAAACTCTTGATTCTGCTGATTTGTCAAATTCCCTTAGGTACAACGTTGTTTAGTTTTCAACACAGATAATTATGCTTATTGGAGAAAACCATAAAAATATGATAGCACAGACCACACTTTTACTTACAAACACGCACACAAGCACACGCGCACACACGCACCACGCACGCACGCACACAAGTTATATTACAAAGTGTCTATCGCTGTGATAAATTTTAAGTTACAAATAAGGACTAAGTAGATTTTTTCTGTAGTTTTAGGGTTTTACATCGCTCCGTACATTTCCCACTGGATACACCCCGATAAAGATCAAAAGGTAAAGTTAATGAATGGAATAATAAATACTAACTTATTATGAACACGCAGTAATCACTTTGTGCAATAATTTTCATCTTCATAATTCAGATTAAGGTATTTCCAATCACGTTAGCATGGAGTGGAAATGCATAATGGCTCTCATTAGTTCAATTGATTTCAGCCACATTAAGCAGTGATTATAACAATATTATCTACTGTTAATGGTGGTACTGCACTGTTATTAATTATACTGTCAATAAATTATTGAATTCCTAAAAATACTTTGATCATTGTTTCTTTTTTATTTATTGGACAGATAAAAATATAAATTAAAATAATTAATTTTTGAATGCTACCTTAGCCATTAAGAATTAAAATATAAATACGCAATCAATTGCATACAACATCTGTCTACGAAATTTACTGGATGCTTGGATTTGTCATAAACTAAATTTAATAATAGTAGAATAACCTATTGATTTAATAATAGTTGGTCCGATTTTGTAATTTTACAAGTTATTTAGATTGGCTAGTTGATGGTATGACCATGGTATATTCAATAGATCTTACTTCAACATACATACACATACATACATATTCATCAGCATCAGCATTCCTAAAATGTTTGTTCTTGCCAAGACACCTATCGATTAGTTACATTACCATTGCCATATCATGTTTGTATTTTTGCTTAGTAAAATGGTTTCTGGTCTTAGTAGTAGGTCTGTCAGTTTACGAGTGAATTTGTAAGTAATACATCATCTACGCCCATTTACGTCTCTATACTAAGCTATATTATGGCCTCTACTTATAAACAAAGGTGAATACAGAAACGTCTTTACTACGCGGATCCGTTGGGGATTGTAAGAGGCAGTGTATAGCAGCTAATAGCTATTAGAAGTAAAGATTCCTTACAGCCTAATGAACCCTCGTACTTGGCTTATTGACGACCATATAGTATATAATAAAATAACCTAAACTTACAGCTTAACGTGACTTCCTAGGCAATGAAGCTCTTTATATTAAATGTCTACCAAACAGACACCCATCCAGATTGCAAACACTGTAAACTCTGCCTCACTTCGTTGATCGTTTGTTACCACCTAGTAAGTACTAGAGACACACGAAAGCTTTTACGAAGCTTACTTATTACTACGAGGCCTTCTTATTTTTTAGAAAACATGAATCATGTAATACTTTATCAGAAAATGGTGATTACGTACCACCTGGCCAAATTGTTGCGTGTAGATCACCCATTAATCAAATCCTGTCGAAACTTCCATACGTGGGCCTTTCGCTAATAACACCAAGTAATGAGGGATGATATATCAAAAACATAGCGGCGTGCTGGCAGATAGGTACTGAAAGTTATTGCTATTAATGTGTTAAACAATTTTATGTATTCGACATTATATGACAAACATATTTATATTCCATCACGCTATAAAAGTAGAACATAGTATTGGATTTGTTTAATCTAAGCTTATTGTTGGAACTCACTTGTTGACACTATTGTTTTATGGAACACGTTTGACGATGCGCATCCGATTGACAGATATTGATGTGGGCATACTGGAAGGTAATATATTGGGTAAGTAATTTGATATAAGGCGTAATTCAAAAGGATATATATTCAAAGCGTAATACTTAATGAGGTGCTATAAAGCAAAGGAGTTTAGCAGCATTGTTGGTGGTTTCATTCTTACAATAGGAATCATTAAACACTAAAGGTACGTTATTTACATTAAGTAACCCATTCCTTCAGAGAACCGTACCGAGTTACCGTTGTACTGCATTGTCGAAAATGATCACAGATGCTTAGCAGTTTACGCAGAAGTCAGTCCTTGGATGGCTGCTCGATTGTATTGGAGCGGTGCCGTTCATCGATCGGTCGATCGATCGATCAAGGGGCGTTAAGGCGCTGGTCATGGAAATTACTATGTTTGTAGTCGGTTAGTCAAGTTAAAGGTCTCTTTAGGTGGCTACAAAAGTTCTAACTGCAAGACGCATGTAACCTGCCTTTACCAATATTCACTGGTTCAGAATTATGGAATATGGATAACGATCGTTCCGTTCGATTCGTATACGATTCTAAAAAGTTATTAACTGTAACCTAATTTGCTGTATATCTTCGCTTCCTACGTTCAGCGAAATCAAAAATATCTGATATTCTGTAATAACTGTAATGTACAATAACAAGTATAGTCGCATTAAATCTCTTAATACATCACTAATTAGAAAAAAACTTTAAAAAATAATATACGAATGTTTCGCTTTTGTTTTTATTTAATTCATTAAGGTTTTTCATTTTTCTTTTACAATTTATTGATATTTATGGTCCACGTGATTTGAAAATATGTTAAATAACGATAAGACATCAAATTTCCGTACCTATACGAATTTATGATAAATAAAGATATAAAGCTTAGAACCCTCTTGAAGTTTTACCGAAAGGATGTGGTGATATGCAAAATTCTTAACTTCCTACAGCCCGCCATGTTGTGTTGGTTCAACTACAAAACCGCGCTTCTTGCGAATTTTAATATCTACGGCTAAAACTCCACGGTTGCCAAAAAGACACTTATGTAGTCAGGACGTGATTTAAAAGTCAGTTGTCAGGAGTCATATTTTATACTAAAAATAAAAATGTGAAAGACAAAAAATAAAAGTTACACAATAAAAATTATTAAATATTTTATTCTCATTGTTGTAGTTAGTCTTAAATACGGCTCTATATAACTATTTTGGTGGGCTTGATACTGAGTATTTGAGGTTAATTTTATATTTAAAAAAAAAAAAAAAAAGTCATTTTTTTTATTTTTACCATGGTTACACGGAGAAAGTAGTGCGCTAGCGCTAGATTATAATAACAGCAAGAATGCAATACAACATAGTTATAATATTAATAACACGGGAATTCATCAATCACTTGTTTGTAATACTGTCGTAAATAATTTCATAAGTAAATTCCCTAATTATTAAAGCTATGGAGCATTGATCCAAAGCCTTGTTTGAATTTGCTTCGTACACAGGAAGGATCTTCCTGTATACTGAGTGTCACTCGGGCAATTTCAGATGTAGCTTGTACATACGTCTGTCTTTCACCTCTCAGGTAACCTACATAAGTTATATAATGCATGTCGGGGCGGGACAGCCCAAGCCTTTTGAATTATTCATGAGACATATGGACCTAAAGCAGACTGGATTTCAGATGGGAATTTTAAAATATCTATACGGGTGCTTTAAAATTGAAAATTATTTTATAAAGACCTGTGTAACGTGGGCTCTTTTATAGAAAACGCGAGACGGTATGCGAAAGCTATGCATTATTTACACTTGATTTTCTAAGAAGGAAGTGTCTACATTACCAATTTACGAGCGTTGGCTACTTTACTTGCGTCTTACTCTCTTTGCAGGGTTTTTTCTAGAACTTTTTTGTTTCTATTTAGATTTTATTTTTCTGCTTTATTTACACAGATACTGTTCTTTATAACTGATCTTTATCCTTACTGATATATAAATATATATATATATAAAGTCAACTTTGCCAAATGGAAATTTGGACCATGACGAAAGCAACGTATTATCCAGAATGAAAATCGCGATTCTTGTTAAGCAATGAACTCGAAGGTCAGGTAGACAAAGCCGCAGGCGGAAGATGATCACAACCAAATATAGTTTATAATTAGAATTATAAACTTACTCAATAAACAATAACTGGCATTGTTGTAAGCCACCATTGCTTCATATATAAATCGCTTGAAACATAAATCTCATTTTATTCTATAATATCTCAGTGATTTTTTCATGATAAGATATAATATATAATAAAAGGGCAAAAATACAACCATTTAATTGTAGAGTATTGTACAGCAGCATATAGTTTGGTTCGGTCGACTAGAAAAATTAAAACTGCCAAACGCCACACATTTGCCTCCGCCAATTGGCAATGGGTCTAAATTGAGTGTAGACCACTTATTCCAATAGACATGACTCTCCACAAAAGAGATTGTCGTACAACTAATACGTCGGACTGGGACGACGTCATACTTAATTAGATATTTTGTAACACGGTTTTAATTATCTGATGAATTATTAGTGAAAGTGAATTTCCATCATCACATCATTTAAAAGGTCAGGAATGACGTCGTACTTACTTACTTCGTGGCAGGGTACGCGCAGAATTATATAAAAGTGGGAAATATTTATTGATTTTGTAGATATCTAAATCTGTCAAGTAGGGCCTAAGTAGTCCATTAATAACAACACAATTGTACACAGCTGCACGATTATGGAACGCCTGACTATTGATTTTAGACTAGCACTGTGTAAAAATATCTTTAAAACTATGTTGCATGATTGCTATTTAAGTGAGTCCTCGTCAGTTTAAGTCTCCCTACTATCATTTTGCCTGTATTATTTATATTTATGTATATGTAGTGTACTTTTTTAGTATTGTCTTAAGTGTGTTGATTTATGTAAGTTTATTAATATTTCCTTTTTTAGGGTTCCGTAGTAAACAAGGAACCCTTATAGTTTCGCCATGTCCGTCCGTCCGTCCGTCCGTCCGCGGGTTAGCGCAGAGACTATTAACATTAGACAGCTGAAAATTGGTGTGGGTATACATATTAATCACGTCGACAAACCTGTAGAATAAAATTTTTAAAAATATTGTTTTTTAACGTACCTCCCCTACGCGTAAAGTAGGAATGTTTTTTTTTTCTCGAGTCTATCTTATCACGTTGGGTATCGTTAGAAAGGTCTTTCAAAAGTAATAAGAGTTTCTTAAAACCATTTTTCGATTTAGGGATCCGTTTTCGAAATATAAAGCTTTAAAGTGGAAAAAATTGATAGAGTTAAGTATCCGCCCCCCCTACCAGGTAAACGGTACTTTCAGAGTGGCTGGTAAAATTCACAATAGTAGTATATATAATAAAGTTAAAAGGAAAACTATCACGGCTAAGTAGGCTTTACTGGTTTTCGAGTAATGGACGACAATCAAATAAATTTTTGTATTAAATGTATTAAAATTTCATTCATACCGTAGTAGTGATATCTATCGGGGAATAGCTGAACCTGTTCATATAGCGACATTATGGCAAAGGGTGACTACGGAACCCTATATTGCGCGTGGCCCGACACGCACTTGGCCGGTTTTATTTACTTTATAGCACCGCCTATAAACCTCTCTGCTAACCCTATGGTTAACTGGTAGAGAATGCCTTCGGCATTAAGTTCGCCTTTGTATTACTTTTTTGTGTGCAATAAAGATTAAATAAATAAATAAGTTAAGGTTTTATTATGTAACAAGAAAGACCACTGCATATGAAAGGTATCGTACATATAAAATATTTTGTGAATTGGAGTGCTTATTGGTATTTCTCGAACGTTCTGATATCAGTAAGTACGATCTTAAAATGGGCTTAGATTTGGCCAGGTTTTCTCCATGAGTTATAACTTGGCCGCGTTCCAATGTTAGAGAACTACAAATACAGGCAAAAATAGTAAATCTCAAAGTTACACTAGCTAGTTTTTCGTTTTATAATGAAAGAAACATTCAATAAAAAATATTAAGATTATTTTCATAATTATGTCCCTGTCTGTTGTTTGTTAGTTACACAAAAATAATTATATGCCAATAAAGTAGAGGTGTTATTTTTTTTGCAGGATTTTGGATTTTGTAAAACGGTATTATTTTTCATATATATTACTTTATGAATGCTCATAGTTCATTGGTTATGTATGATTGGTTAATTTAGCTTGAAACCAGTGGGAACAAAATTTAGTTGTTTGCGTTTGCCCAATCTCTTTAAACAATGTTTACACTACATGCTATTTAAATGAGATTATCTCATATTTAATATTAACAATTTATGATACTAGAAAAAATGCTCAGGACGAGTGCACTATACAAATCCTCGCCATAAAAGCTATCATTCTTAACAATTAAACATATAGTATTGTTAAAAAGGCTTTCGCAAAGATATGAAACACTCTTAATCTTTGCTCGAAAAGAAGGGAAATTAACATAACCATTAGTATAACCCGACACAAGGACAGCCTTCGTGGCCAACCTTTGTATTCACGGCTAATTGAATGAAAGATGGTGTGTGTATTGCTGGGTTTTATTAAGGTCCTAGGTATACATTGTAAACGTTTCTAATTACGTAAACTAAAGCAGAGCGGTTGGTGGCCAGCCCACTAATGGTTTATGGCCTAAAAGGTAATGATAAACCTCTCTAGTAAGTTTAGTTTGACTCTTTATTGCACATAAAAAAGGTTTTAAGGAAACATCACAAAAAAGGGACATGTACAGCAGATAACTTATCACTATAAGAAATCTCTTCCAGCCAACCACATAGGAAGTTACGTAATTTGAAAACAAGGATTGGTTTATGATACTTAATGAATTTTAAGTATACTTCCTACTAGGTCGTTTGAGTGCTGGGTTTTGATTTTTAAATATATTTCATAATTTGGTACAATAATATGCGTTTGCTAGTATTGATATCTGGTCATAGTCTGCAAATTAACTTTTACTAATACAATAGCAATATAAATCCACACATTATTATTCTATTTCTAACAAATGGGGCTTTAATAACATGGTGCGGTGAAAAGGAAAATGAAATATGAAATTATCTCTTAGCAAATTTACCTTATACCACCTTTTACCTTATAATATTTCATGTAACTTGCAAAAGAAAAATAAAGCCTGCAGATATAAATAGACACGACAAACGCCTCTGAGTACAACCATACCTGGCGCCAATCTAATTTGTCCCGGGAATTTCACTAGCTATCGGCACATTATGACTACACGGCCTCACGTTAGAACGATATTGGATATCAGTATAGTAACAGAAGTTTTCTATATTGTATATTCGAATCACTAGGAATATCCTTTGATTACTTTAGTAGGAATCGTGTAATGAGAACGTTTATTAATAGTTTTCGTTTGCGTGATATTCTTACTATCATGTACTCACAGGAACGAAAAGAAGAAAAGAGACAATAGATATAAAATCACATGAAGTTAATTAAGGACTTCTTGGCGGGAAAGTGAAACGTCAGGTCTGCAGTTTTGTTTTATTTTCTAAAATTTGTGACATTTCTAACATTAATGTGTAATAACGGTGGATTATTAACCGTTAAGTGTTTGTGAACATACATGAGTGTTGGTAAATCAAACAAAACAGTGCAACATCACTTTTCAAATTTTCTCTCAAGGAGTCCATGTGAGATCTCAGTATAGTCCCACATCTTTACTGAGGACTCAAGGGGCTTAGGGGAGGGTATCTCATTTACCATTTATCATCTTTATCACCACTCATTCTCATTTACTATGAATTATATATAATTAATATATCACTTACTTGACACTGGCTAAATTTGCTAGACGCACGAAGCCATTTTTTAAAATAAAGAAAATAAAGAGAAGAAGTTAATTAAGACATAAAGAAGCGTAATGCATAATTATGAATTATAGGGGATGCTGAGGTATCAGCCTCACTCGAGGATCTACAGCTACGTAGAGACATTGCATCTCTCAGCGTCTTCTACCGGAACTACGATCTCATCCCGCCTTGTCTTAGGAACCATCCACATACTGTGCAGACTATCATCACTCGAACCAAGAAATCTAAACCAATTTGCAAATTCTGTGAGTCATGTCAAATGTGTCCTAGCTAGGCCATCACGCTTCAATAATACAGACCTCGGAGAAATAGTTTTGAAACCATTCGCGTGAGTAAGTCGTTCCTATATAAGACCTCTGGAAATGACGGCTCATGTGTTTTCCAGTTCCTATAATCCCAAGTCTTAATTTTTTAGACTATATCGGCTTGCCATCGTGCAGAATGTAGTTATTATGACCTGTCACATTAAAATAAAACTTAAGTAACCTTCATAAGTGATATAGAAGGAAACCTAGATGAAAAAATTACTTATAATACTCATATTGTTATAAATTATATCGTGAGCTAATGTCAAAACATCACGTTCCACTCAAATAAACCTTGAACGCAATAGTTTCCCTAAAACGCGTAACAAGCGTTTACATAATTATTGCCTAAAATTAACCACTTCAAATTGAGATTGACTTCTGAAATCATATCACAAACTCCTCATCTACAACCGGGGGCATAATTTAAACAAGTTCCCAAGACGAGATTAGTCTTGACGGCACAACTCGTTAATGGGAATACCTGTAATTAGCGTACTCAAAAGTGGTTACATGTTCGAGGAACGGCGGAGTTAATGGGAATAATGTGAGTATAAATGGGGAAAGTTAGTTCATTATAAAGGTGGTTCACGTCCAAGAAGGGGTCTGATGGTCAACAGGCGCATTTAGTATAATTACACTTTACAATCACCCCTTTACGGAAAATCAAATCTTTGCCGTGATTTAAAAAACAACTTCAAAGTTTACTCTGTCTGTTCTTTATATTTATTAAAAGAGGACGAGGCTTTATGCCTTTCCATTGTACGCCTCTTTATTTTAATTCGAAAAATTATCTCTGAACACTTAAAACCAGTGTCGTTGTAAGTAGTATACAAGTATACTTAAAATATTTAAATCAGTAGACTAAATATATAAGACAATATTTTTTAATGCGTTGAATGAAAATCGTTTTCAAATTACAGTTTATTTTCAATCAATCAAATCATCATCTCAGTCAAATTAAGTCCACAGCTGACCTTAGTTGTTCGACCGATGTTTTACACATTCATCAATATTAAGTGCATGAATCCACAAATAATATTTACTTGGGTTTAAACCAAATTTCCTCGTATTTTAAACAAACCATATATTCAACACTCATGAAGTGAACCATGTAGCAATCGGCAGCGGATATATAGCTTTCGCATGAAACAGCAGTAATAAAGTCTAGCCTGAAATAGAATAAAAATACATTGACTGCGAAAAATGTTTCAATAACACTTTGTCAAAAAGTTCTGTTATTTTTTGTAACATCTGTTTGGTAAATAAAATATTCGAAAATGTTTAACTTTTGAATAAATCTAAACATATTCTTCCTATGATGTTATTAGTGCTTTTTTAAAATTTTATATATATGCAAAGATATTTCTCTATCAACATAAAAGATCTTGTATAATATGTATTATAAAATAATTACATGTTATATATTCCTCTCATCTATTAATGGTACCAATAAGTATCAAGACACACTAATAAATATTCAAGGACATACCCAGTGCTTTTAGACTCAAACCAAGCAGAGCTCGTGCTATCGGTACTAAACATAGTCAGATATATATTTTTTCTACATACACACTCAAAATAAATGGAAATCAGAAATAATTAAGGCCTTGACGCCATATCGGTTGTGAATTATTTCAATGATTGATGGAATATAATATTTGGACTTAATAAACAGATACTTAAATTGAATTTATCTGTATCGATATTGTAAAATAAACAAAAGAGTACTTACAACCTTATAATATATTATTTTAGGGGAGTATTTTACGTTATATTAATTCTTAGTAAAAAACTTGCCAGTCCGGTCAAATTTGTCACGAAGTAGAATAACTGATATTTATCTTAAAATATAGTTGGGTACAAATGTACATATTCAAGAACAGCATTAATTATCAATTCAACGTTCTATTTAGAGATCGTTGGCACCAGAATCATAGCCAGTGTTAGTATTACAATTTTATACAAGAGCAGCGTAGAAAGGCATGCTTTTGGAAGATCCAACGGCCGATAGAAAAGGTCGCAGGCAGCTGTGGTAAATAATAATATTGGCTGGAAATCTATAAGCTTGTTCTTTGTTTAGTACCTGACCTAAAATAGCAGGCAGGCTATTTTCAGTAGAATATTGATTTCTATCAAATAAATACGATCTCCCGCCTACCCAGCGTTGATTATGAGCAGACTTCTCCGATAGATTGTAGTCTATTGGCAAGGCTAATGTTCAGTAGTGGACTTTAAGGCTGATATGATGAAATACTCAGATTGATAAAAATTAGCGCCAAAGTTAGGAGTTAAGTTCGGCCTATTCAATTGAAAATAACTAAATGCTATTGAGTAGATACTATTATCATACTTCCATTTATGAGACTTTGCTAATGTAATTTTTATTTTGTTAATGTATAATATAAAAAAATACAAAACAATAGGGTACATTCACATAACCTCAACGGAAACCGCACAGAGGTTTATTTGTTAGGGTTGAGTCGCCACTTAAACTAAGTTAAATATGTAGCCAGTATATGTACTAGCTTTGTATGTACTGTAAATATAATATAGGTATGTAGTATATAAGAAAGGTGTAGAGTGTAGGTATATACTGCGGTTTATAGTGTAGATATTAATTATTTGAGCTCTGATAATATTCTTTAAGTATTCTTTTAAAAGCTTGAAATTGCTTTTATTTAGCTTTTCCATTAGATCGGTAGGTAGCTTGTTCAATATTAAGGGTATCAAGGGTCAAATTAATCTCTGTGGTATAAGATTTTTACTGCTGTATGATATCGTGGCATTACAGATAGATTAACTTTTTCAAAATCGGCAAGTCTTTTCATATTTCTTTATAATTGTTCCATTCGCGATTGAGTAGAGGAAGTGGTTTAGTTCGATGCGTAATTATTAGTAGTTATTAATATGGCTTGTTAACTTATGTATTGTTATGTTCGTGAAACATTATGTGAAAAGGCATTTGAATAAGTAATTTTTTTTAGCTTATAATATTCGAAAAAGAAATATAAAAGTTTATCAATTAGCAGTCTAACAAAAAGATTACCTATGGTTAAATTTAACAATAATTTTGTGACACAAAGGAGATTTTCTCAAAAACCTCTCCAAAAAATGTCAAATTAGTTGACGAAGTTAAATATATTTAAAGGATAACTATTCCTGCAGTTATAGTTTCCTAATAGTCCCATTAAATGGGAATGTTTGCTACACAAGGTGGCAATTAAAACTGAAACATCCAACTAATCTTCTTCAAGTTTTTCAACACAGCAAACGTAAAAATAAATCAAGTAAAACTTTCCACACTATCAACTAGGTAGTAAAATAGAATTCTTTAACAGAGTTTAAATTTCCTTTTGTCAAGAATATAGCGATAAAACGATATGCAAAATCACTTATTTAGTTTAATAATTGCTCATTGAATAATAAAAAAAACTGTAATACATTTCTACCTACTTTTTATATACAATTACAGAGAGTTTTCCCAATTCGCGAATTCCTATGTCCTAGCTAGGCCATCACGTTTCAGAAATACAGACCTCGGGGAAATAGTTTTAAAACCATTCGCGTTAAAAATTGTGACTCGTCCAAAAGTTTCGTCACATATTCTGCAAGCGTGTTTCCCTGAGCTTACATTTTAGAGCAGATATGTTGTATAGCGAATGCTTTGAAAGAAATGTATCTTCTGTAAAAAAAAAACGTGTTTTTTTGCTAAAGTCACGTGTATGAGAAGTTACCTTGATAGAAAGTGATATCTATTCGTAATCAGTGTAAATAAAAAAAGCCTTAACAGCCCTACGCATCAATTTTCACCGTCGTCATTTATAAGTAAGATTTTGTAACCTAAAGCCCTTTCTTCTCCACCATTTACGCAGGGCTTTGTGTAGTATGTGTGTGCTACCATACTATACCTTGGTATGTGAGAGGAGGCTCGTGCTCAGCGGTGGGGCGTTAATGGGCTGACATGATGATGATGATGATGCTAATATACTATACAAAACTACAAGGAGCAATGCATGAGATGTGACAAATCTTGAGAAAAACCACAACAGACAGATAAACTGATAAACCTTGACAAATTCTGACAAAGAATCCATTTGCTTTTATTTCTTGATTATGGTACCGCTTATATCTCTTTCATTGTTGTTAAGATAAAAATTATCGAATTTCCGTTAAATGTGTAAAAATTTGACGAATCTTAAAGACAATAAAGTATAATTTAATTTTTTCCTTATTTTATACTTTTCATCAGGTGGACCACCTGATGAAAAGTATAAAATAAAGCCTCGGGACGATTGCATCGCCCTGGCATCACTAGCAGGGTATGCGGCAGTAACCTCACCTGCCTACCTTTTTAGATAAAATACATGTGCTTTTAATCGCAATAAAGGCGCAATATTTAAGTCAGTAATCATTATTATATACCCCAAAACATCCGCAAGGTAAACAATTAAGTGCTATATCTACAATGCGTAGCGTTCTGTCAAACTATGAAAATTTAACGAAAGGCCGCCACAAAAGGAAATTGCACTCGTGTATGGGTCCCGAGCCCTTTGCGGGAACGTGAAATTTAAACCGCGGGAAAACAGCTTTAACCCGAAAACACTGCCGTAAAAATGTAGCAACATTTCGGTGCGCGCAGAAGATAGAATATGTTATCTACAGCGCTTCCTATTGATTTATGAACTGTAATTGGTAGGTATTGAAAATACAGTAGTCCCACAAAGCTTATTGCATAGTTTGTCTCTGAAATCACGAGTCTAACTTAAAAAATAAAAACTTTAATGTTAGTTAGGTGTGATAAAAAACACTTCTTAAGTGTTCTTTTAAAAACATTATTTTTTTGTTCCTTGCCTATATCCTGGGACAAACGTTTTAATATGTATGGTAACCATTTCTTTAAAGTTCTATCACCTAAGTAGTTTATTATTATTTTTATTTATTTACAAAGTATATTGTATTGCATATAAGTTCAAAAAGATGTCCAACAAAACTGTTTAAACAGTTTGACTGAAAGATCAATTACTATAAACTATGATTTTTACAAGTAGAATATAACTACTTCCACCCTTTTACACTTTTAAACAACATATGCTACTCCTAAATGAAAGCTAAGAATTATCAACATACTGGGCCGGCTATTAACGTTAAATTCAAACATATTGATAAATCGTTTCCTTGCAAAACCATTTGCTTCGGTTTTATATTACATCGATATCGTTTGGCTTTAAACCAGACCTAACTTACACTCACTTTGGCTTGAGATAGACTAAATTGGGGTACTAGATTTTAAATCTATTTACGACAATAAAGTCAAAATAAATGCTTAATAAGGCTCTTATAAATACTCTTGATAAATAAATTAATATTCTCTTACAAGCAACCAATTATTTAGTTCCAAGATAAGTATCATTAAGAACTTGTGTTATGTATCCATCCTAAATAACGGATAAACATATATAAATACTTTTTTTGTAAATACATACTCAAGATACATAGGAGAACACCCAGACCAGAACAAATATTCATGTTCATGCACACAAATATTTGTCCTGTGTGGGAATCGAACCCACGACCTCTCGAGTCGCCCGGGGGGTCTTAGGCGGCGGGGGCAGGGGGCCCCTTCCGTCTCGCCATAGACCCCCCCCGAAGTCGGCCAGTTACGCCATGGCCGCACATAGAGGTAGGGGGGGCGCTGCAAATTGCGCCTTCCTGAGGAGGTCTCCCCGGTTCTGATCCGGGGGACGTTGGCCGCGGGCGGGGTATCAGAAGCTACAAACCCGGGAACTGGTGCCTCGCCCCTTTTCAACAGCGGTGGGCGTCGTCTGAAGTTTTTTAGTGGGTAGGACTGCGGTGGTCGCGTCGGCCGCAGTGAGCCCCACACCCCCTCCCGGTCTCCCCCTTTTGGCCGGGAGACAGTGCGTAAGCAGCATTTTTTTACAGACGATAATAAAAAAATAAAAAAAAAAGTATACTGACCTCCACGCCATATCGGTCGTCTTATGAAGGTCAACTTAAAAACAATTCAGCGAGCGAGATCACACAACTTTCGTTAACTCGTGTTTATCATTCATCTGTTAAACAGGACGGCTTTAAAACAAAACACAGCCGAAACAATAAACAACTATTCACAAAGGCAAAGTTTGTTATGAACTAAAGGTAGGATCTAACAGACCTCGACAGGGCGTGACGTAACAAATAAAAGCCTACTTAATTCAGAGATCCTGTTAACAAATTTATGCCGCGCCGTATCTATTTAATGCCGCGCCCGTGCCGGTGCGTACGTATCGAAACCTCACTCAAAACGGTACAAGTCGCGAGAACAAACAATGCAAATCAAAGCGACGTGATCCTTGTAAAGTACTCTAGATTGATACTTCTGGCCCGAAAATTCTATGTACATCAATGCTTATCAAAGATTCTCTATTGAAATTGTAAAGTATTATTATAATTTTATAAGCAAATACCAAAAGATTTACTCGTTTTTTTTACATTATTTTGTATAGTAACTTCTTTATGGCATTGGCTGTTATATCTAGCATCAATATTTTACGGTAGGCGAATCTCTCAGTCAGGTTATAACATGTTAGTTTATAAGAATTGATAACGGTTTGACCTTTAACCAATCACTTGGACTTTTTAACCGATCATTGTTATGTGTTGTTTATCAAGAACGTAAGCTTTTATAACAAATTGAATTGTTCTCAATTTACTGATTGAAATTTTAAGCAGATTGTACTGACGTATAACATATTGGCGTGTCATTTTAAAAAGATATAATGTGGTTATTGATTAATTCACTTTTTAGGGGAAAGTGAAGCGTCAAGTCTGCAGTTTTGTTTCATTTTTAAAAAAATGTGATATTTTTAACCGTTAAGTGTTTGTGAACATACATGAGTGTTGGTAAATCAAACAAAGCAGTGCAACATCACTTTTCATATTCTCTTAAGGAGTCCATGTGAGATCCCAGTATAGTCCCACATCTTTACTGAGGACTCAAGGGGTTTAGGAGAGGGTATCTCTTTTCCCATTTATCATCTTTATCATTACTCATTCTCATTTATTATGATTTATATATTATTATTATATCACTAACTTGACACTGGCTAAATATGCAAACCGCACGAAGCCATTATTTAAAAAGAAAAAAATTTTTTTTTTATTTGACGACCGATATGGCAAGGAGCCGAATATACCCGCATTTTGCTCCTCAGTTCCCAGATTCCAGATTCCCACACATCACAAATCTTTCTGTGCACAAATATGAAAATGTGTTATGATCTGGGTATTTCCCTATGTATATTTAGTACGTATTAACAAATAAAATAAGTATTCATGTACTTCTTATATCGTACATAGTTCTTAAATCTTACATCTATACTTAGCATCCATAACACAAGTTCTTATAAATACTTATCTTGGAACTAATTAATTTGTGTAATTGTGAGAAAATATTTACTTTATAATGACCTGATTGGTCAATGGGTGATACAACTCCTTCAAATCGATTCCTACTACTCCTATTGTTGTAATCAATATTAAAATATCTTCCATAAAATGTCATTTCCGTTCCCAATAGAGACCTGTCAAGAACGTAGGCACCTAATCAATCAGTACCACGTAAATAACAATGGTACACCTACTTGATGAAAAAGAAGCCGAAGAGTCGAAGCTCGCCGGAAAATAAATAACACGCCCGAAATAAAACCTCATTGATATTCTGAAACATTAATAGAACAATTCCCAAAGAGGTCGTATTTTAAGGTGAACATTGTGAAGGTAGGAATAAAGTTTCTAACACTGACGCTAGCGAATTGACTGTCCTACTTTCTGGGATATTAGACTAAGCAAACGGCAAAGGGGATAAAACAGCTAGCGATGGACTATTTTAGAACTATCTAACGTTGGAGTTAATCAACTTTACTCCATTTGAGTTAAGAAATTGATTAAATTTGCATAAATTACCAGTTTGTCTTCATAACTACGTTTGTGACATGAACAAATCAAATCTCGTACCGCTAAATTAAATCAAGATTAATTTAGGGGAACCTTTGCTTCACCCTTACACCCTTTGACTAATATGCCATGGAATATAGCCGCCCTACATAGGTTCGATTCCCAGACCGAACGATAGCCTTCACAGAAATAGTATTCAGTTGAGCTTTAATTAAGCTTCATTTATGCTTATGCTGCTTCATATCTTGACTGTTACCATGAAATGACTTTCAACATATCCTAGTATTATCCCGGTTGTCCTAGACTTAAGCTTAGGGCCCAGGGTCTGTTCAGTGGTTCAACCAGATTTGACTGAATTTCAGTTATTACGTGGAGCGACTGCCGTCGGACCTCCGCAACCCAGAGAGAAACATCAGTCTATGGTTAAACGAGCTGTCAGTCTGTTAGAAGGAACTGACTTCCTAATAACGACTGCCATAGATGATCATGACAGCTGGGACCAACGGCTTAAAGTGCTATCCAAGGCACGGAGCAAGCGATAATTTCGCACATAACTTTGATAATTCATTGGTGGGCCACCAGGGTTAGAACCCGAGACCCTCTGATTTAAAAGGCAAGGTGTCTCGCCACTGTGCTAATAAAATGTTATGATAATCTATTTATGAAATTATCTTCCTGATGCAGTTTTCTTCGGGACAATGAATAATTGACGCGCTTTGTTATCGAAAAAGTAAATTAATTAAAAAGTTATAATGTCATGTCGGTGTCCTCGTGTACCTCGTGTTTCATGGTGAAATATTCGAAATAAAAGTTATAATTATGGTTTTCAGACCGCGCTTTTAATAATAAAATGTGTTTTGTTTAGGATGATAACACATTCTTAAAAACATCGTTCTGTCCTCAACTTTTTAAACAAATGACTGAAATGCAATGACATTTTACGACAAGTTAGCTTATATCAAATAGCTATTACCCGCGACTTCGTCCGCGTGTAATAGTATCTTTGGGTAGCATTTTTAATTATTAATGAGAATCATTAGTAGGTATATTTAAAAAAATAATAATATTTGTTTACAGTAGGTATAAAGTACCTATGTATTCCATTGAGTGGCAGAAAGTACCTAGAATCGAATTTTTTAAAAGTAACGTAAACTATCTTACCTACCATTAACTATGAACTAAAAGATTTCGAAATAACTAACTAACTAATAAAAAATACTTACTTAAAAAATTATAATGTAATTCTCTGTAGCAGAAATTTCTCTAATCGCATGCGTCCGACAACGACGTTGCGTTTTGTCTGTAATTTTCATTTGTCTGTGAAGCTATACAATGCAATATAATATATCATTAACAATATTAATTACCATCTTATGTATATATCGCTCTCCGTCAAATAAAAATGCAGGGAATTTTATTACTTCATTAGATACTCATTTAGATAAATTGCAGACAGCAAATAATATAATAATTGCAGGAGATATTAACATTAACTTAATCCCTAGGGCTATCGATCAATGCTATGAATATAATAATAGAACAGCTTACCTTGACATGTTATCACTTCATGGAATACTAACTGGGCATCGATTAGCAACTAGGAAAGAAAATTGTCTTGACCATTTTATGTTGAAAATAAATAAAAAAAAGATTTCAGCCTTTATTGCTGTTTTGTCAACTACAATTACAGATCACTACACAACACTTTTATCTCTTTTGAAAATAAAAGATCAAATAGTTATTAAAAAAACTAAAACTTATATTGACTATGATAATGCGCGTAAGTACTTGCAGCAGCAAAACCTTTCAGAGTTACTCTTTTGTGAAGATCCAAACGTGATAGTTGAAAGCCTTATAAATAATATAACAAAATCGTTAGAATTTAACACTAATACTGTAAATATTCCGAATTCCAAACGAATTATTAAGCCATGGATTACTAAGGGGTTGCTAAAATGCATCAAAAATCGCAATAAACTTCAAAAACAAGTCAGAGCTGATCCATATAATAACATTTTAAGAATAACTTACAAACGTTACAGAAATTATTGTAACAATTTATTGAAAAAAATTAAAAGAAAATATGAAAGCGAACTCCTTAAAAACTCAATAAAAAATAATAAATTGCTCTGGAAAAATGTAAAAAGTATTACATACACAAACAAAACTAATAAACCTAACCTCGAATTAATTAACATCAAAAAGACACCTAAAGATTCTGTAAATTTTATTAATGAATACTTCGCTACTATAGGAACACAACTTGCTGATAATATTAAATCAATCATAACTCCAGAAAGTCAAAAAACATATCTCAACAACATACCTACCCAATCTCAATCAATGGTGCTTTTAGATACTGATGCGGAAGAAATTAACAAAATTATAATAAACCTAAAAACAGATAGTGCCCCCGGATGGGATCAAATCACGTCAAGATATCTAAAACTTATAAAAGATGAAATTATTTTAATTATGGTCCACCTAACAAATGTTTGCTTTAAGACTGGCATCTTTCCCGCCTTACTGAAACAATCTTTAATAACTCCCGTGCACAAGAGTAAAGTAAAGTAAAAAAGTAAAAAGTTCTTTATTTCATAAACTATTACATAGCACTTGAAAACGTCAAACAAAATATACATGAAAAAAAATTTAACAATTTAAAAAATATTAACCCTGAAATCACGAAGCTTAGATTCACTTACATGCAAATAAATAAAAATTAGGTGTAAGTGAATCTAAGTGCCAGTTCCGAGCCTCCGCTCTGTGAGAAGAACTGACAAGAAACTCACAGGCTATGCTCTTTTAAATTATTTATATTACATGACACACACAGTTTAAATTTGATGATACTGAAAGGGTCCCCCGAAGCTGTAACCAATAAAGTAGCACTAAGGGAACCTTCCATCACAGTCAAGTAAGTATGTATTGTGAAACTGAGCTGAGCCTGTACAATAAGTAAGTGAGTGGGGAAAGAAACGATGTTAGCAACTACAGGCCTATATCTGTTCTGCCTGCCATATCCAAAATAATAGAAAAAATATTAAATACAAGATTGTTAAATTACCTTACTACTTATAACATAGTTTCACCATCACAGTTCGGCTTTAGGAAAGGGATTTCAACTGAAAGCGCTGTAACGTCCCTTAGCTCGCTTATAACTGAACAGGTAGATAAGGGTAATAAGTGTTTGGCCATTTTTATAGATATTAAAAAAGCGTTTGATGCAGTATCTGTACCTATCCTAGTGCACAAACTTGAAAAGATAGGCATAAGAGGCAATCAATTGGCTATTTTCAAAGATTACCTCAACAATAGAAAGCAAAGGGTTGGGATAGATTGTGTTACCAGTGAATATACGACTGTATCAAACGGGGTGCCGCAGGGCAGTGTACTTGGTCCTACATTGTTTACTATATACGTCAATGACCTATGTAATATGAATATCACTAATGCTAAATTTTTCTCATATGCTGATGATACAGCTGTTGTGTTCACTGGCCGAACTTGGGACAACACAAAAGCTATTGCTCAGTGTGGAATGGCTAAGGTGGCCAATTGGGTAAAATACAACCTTCTTACAATAAATACAGACAAAACAAATTACATATGCTTTAGCATTTGCAATAATCATCAACCGTGTGAGGGTTTTAATTTAAAAATACATAGTTGTGATGATCTATCATCAGAAATATGTGATTGTCCATCTATTTTAAAAGTAGATCAGACTAAATATCTTGGTGTAATAATAGACCAAAGATTATCCTGGTACCCTCAAATAGAAAAAAATTCCTCAAGGATCCGTAAATTCATCTGGATGTTTGAAAATCTAAGGGTTCATACAGACGAACTGCAAGTCGGAACGGCAGAGGCGACGGCAGCCGTCGCCACCTGTCGACGGCTGCCGTCGACGGCAGCAGTCAATGCGTCGACGACTGCCGCCGACAGGTGGCGACGTTTGCAGTTGTGGCGTTTTTCGTACCGACCACGACTGCTAGTACGCGGCACTCCAACTGCAAACGTTTTCGCCTGCCAACGGCAGCCGTCGACGCATTGACTGCTGCCGTCGACGCATTGACGGCTGCCGCCGACGCGTTGACGGCTGCCGCCGACGCGTCGACGGCAGCCGTCGACAGGTGGCGACGGCAGCCGTCGACAGGTGGCGACGGCTGCCGTCGACTCTGCCGTTCCGACTTGCAGTTCGTCTGTATGAACCCTAAGGTATGTGGTACCAAATAATACTGAATGTGAAAATAAACACTCAAGAAACATTTTAAATGAAATATATATATCATTAGTACAATCAGTGATCACTTACTGTATAGTCGTATGGGGTGGAGCTTGTAAGACTCGTTTTCTAGAAGCTGAAAGAGCTCAAAGAGCGTTACTTAAAGTCATGTACTTTAAGAAGCAACGATTCTCCACATACTACTTGTACCAAATTAGTAACCTCCTTTCAGTTAGGAAACTTTATATTATAAGCTTGATTCTTAAAAAACACAAAACGCTTAAATATGATGCCAGATTAGAAAATAAAAGAAAGAAACATAATGTTATAAATTGCCCAAAAACAAGAACAGTGTTTGCAAAAATACAGCACGAAAAGCAATCGGCTTGTGTTTACAACAATATAAATAAACTATTTGGAATTTTCTCTAAATCATATCATGAGTGCAAAAAACTATTAAACCATTGGATTTGTAAATTGGATTATAATCAAACAGAATCATTATTAGTACAGCGTGGATAAATTCACAATATATACAATAACACAAAAGTGCATGTACACACATCTACTCATACTTACATTCACACACACACACACACACACATTCACTCACTATTACACACCACACTTTGCATGCGTTTAAATTATGTATATTTTAGGACTAATATTATTCTAGCTTATAAAACTTACCTTTAATTTTAAGCTGAATTACTTTGTGAACTAAGATACTCTGTAACTTATAATTAATTTTTTTATGTAATGGAAGAGCGGTGCCTCCTAATACAGACGTTTTTGTCTAAAAGGAGACTCCATCTACTAGCTGAGTTGTACTTACCTGAAAAAGTAAATAAAGATTTTTTATTTTTTTATTATTATTTTATTATTATATTCATGTTTTAAGTCATTCATATTATAATAGCCAGTATGAAACGGCAGTTTAATCCCAAGCATATTTTATCTTTTTAGTAATGTTACTTAGAAGGAAAGGAAATATAAAAGTACATGCAGCGATCAAAAAGCATTGCAATTTTTGCATTGACGTCGCGTAGCATAACGGTATAATATTTCTATATACATACATTCACGCCTGTTATCCTGAAGGGGTAAGCAGAGGCATATTATACGCCCACATTTTGCCAGTTATATACTCCCACGTAATAGGTGGCGAGCCTATTGCCGCTTACCGGGCACTGTTACGTTTGCCAAAGCCTCGTCCGTTGATCGGCAGGTGCACCACTTGCAGGTAAGATTGACATGTGCTCCTCAGGTCTTGGTAGGATTCCTATATATTAATATAGAATATTATTAAGCTATATTATATGTATCACTAAGCTCTAGCGTGAATCACTAAGCTTTAGACGTAGTAAAGTTACCTATTTTAAGTGATTTTTCTATTTAAAATGTGTTTTAAAATGTTTTCACACTGACCGAAAATCTTTTGTTATATAATTCTTATTAACCCGAAAGTAAGTAAGTTGATTTTTGTAATGTTTTACACCTACACCCAGTTGTGTAGGCGTAAAATAGGTGGATAATGCTGAAGTATAGAACTTTTGAAGATGGTTTATTCTAAAAAGAGAGTTTTATGTGGAACGTTATAAACTGTAGGTTAAGCAAGACGAAAAATCCTACTAATATTATAAACGTGAAAGTTTGTATGTGTGGTTGGATGTTTGTTATTGTTACTCTTTCACGCAAAAACTACTGAAGCGATTGTGATGAAACTTTGTACGAGTATAGCTGCAGTCTTGGACTAACATATAGGACACTCTTTATCCCGATATTTCCACGGGAACGGGGACCACGCGGGTAAAACCTCAGGGCGCTGCTAGTAGTGTATAATGTTAAAATAAGTGTAATCTGTATGTGTATTCTTGATCATGTTTAAAGGGCTGAACGGAAACATTTTAAAATTTTACTGTAAAGAACATTACATAATTTTGTGCATTCTATTTGTATTCTACTGCGATGTTTATTTGTTCCTTTTTTGCATACTTTTATATTACTAGAAACTCAAATTAAAGGCGCTCGTAGCAAAGGCCCTCGTAGCAGAAGCCTTCGTAGTCGAATCCATCGTAGCAGAAACGCTCGTAGCTCTCGGTATATGGTGATTGAAAACTATCACCGAAGAAAAGCGCGTTCACAAAAGTCAGTACTTAGATAGTTCACTTTTAAACTGGCATAATTTTTTATACATATATAAAATTAAATAAATAAAAATTCTCTTATAACCACACCAATTATTTAGTTCCAAGATAAGTATCATTAATAACTTGTGTTATATATACAACAGAACGGATAATGATACTCACATACTTTTCTTTTTGTAAATACAAACTTAATATACATAAGAGACACCCAGCACCCAGTACAAACATTTATGTTCATGCACACAAATATTAGTCCTGTGTGGGAATCGTACCCACGACCTCAGGAGCAAAATGCAGATATACTGAGCTCCACGCCATAGCGGTCGTCATGTCGAAGATTTACATTGCTTTTCTACATTATATCAACTCCATTTATGGTGGGATATGTTCACCACTGCCTTACGAAAAGTTAACCATTTCAAAAACTATTATTATCAAAAACTTACGTTCTTCGAAAAGCACGTCAATATTTGTAGTAGTTGTTAAGGCAAGTTACAGGCCCTTTGTTTGATTTTCGTGGATATTACTGCTGGTGGTGAGTCCCACACCCCCTTTCGGTCCCCCTTTGGTCAAAAGGCAGTGCGCAAATGCATTTTGTTACCGACGTAAAGCAGAGAAAAGGCTTTGTTAATTCACACTGTGCCTGCCTGGAAGTAAAACCAGAAACCCTCTTACCTTTAATAATAATAATTTATTTATTTCATAAACACAGAAGTATTTTAACAAACAACAAGTTGATGAAGTCACCTTTTAAGCAAATATATGCCTGTGCTTAATGAGCCTTTGTTTGTGGAACAAGAACTAAGTCCAGAAGCGGGAAGTTATACTGAGATAATGATATGATAAACTTTACTATCTATAATTACTAATAAGGGACAAGCTAAAAATATTGTTCCAAAGACGTACATTTTTTTTCGATCAACTAAGCGATAATTGTTCTGAACAGTTGATTAAGTACTATGTACTTTAATGAATATTTACTCCTATGATATATAAATAGCCCAAGTTGTTTAGAGTCTGATTTCTATCTAGAACGGGTTGTATACATCGCAAACACCCCGAAGGCAATAACAGTGGCCACCGACAAAGTTATACGAACTATTCATAGTTCTATAAGCCAGAGTCAATATTCAGGCAGCTCTCCTTGCGTTTTGTAAGCTGTAATATATCTTATTCACTAACGCATCAATAGTTAATTTTGTCAGATTTTGATAGGCCTGGGCGTTTAAGAAAATAGCGCTTTTCATAGTAACATTCTAGTCTAATTTAGTGCTTGTTAATCCTTAGGAAATAAAACCAGATTAAGTACCAGTAATAAGGTAGTATTTTGTAGTTTAAAAAATATTAGACCCAAAATACTGGTTGCTTTGCCCCGACTTCTGTTAGGCATAATAATATAGGATATAAATGCAGTCATAACATGAGTTCTTTCAATAGTTTATAATAGGGTAATTATGTAATATTTGTAGGAATATTGGCTTTAGAAATGTTTTTTAATATTCATGTAGATAAATATTTACTAGAGCACCGAAGTGTATGAACCTCATGGATACCGTTACATAAATGTGAAAATAAACTATCTTGATAGGTTTCTCTTCGAAGAAACAGGAGAAACCTATCATTTTATCATAGAGTGTCTCATTGAGATATAAAGCAATAATTGTATGAATTATAAAACATAAATAAACACAGCAAAATAAGGTAAAAGCATAAACGTGTAAATTTTGATTCCGTAGAGATTTATAATGGACTACTCAGCATCTAGTATCATCTTTTATTTATCGCATTATGGGCACTGAACTGAACTACTTTTAGGTTCGGTGCCCACTGATATTTTTTTTATATATTAATAAAAATATTATTATGAATTGGTTTCAGTTTAAAATTTTAACAAGAAGTAATTTTATTAAAGTTTATAATGCTCAAATAATATTACCAAAAGTGAACACTTCTTAACTAATATCATCATCATCATCATCATATCAGCCATCTGAAGTCCACTGCTGAACATAGGCCTCCCCAATTGCTTTCCACGTAGATCGATCCTTTGCCGCCTGCATCCACCAGCTCCCCGCCGCCCTGACCAGGTCATCGGTCCATCGCGTGGGGGGCCGCGCTCTACTACGCTTGCTGATTCGTACTAATGATTACTACTAATGATTCGAACTAATATACTAAAGCGTAAAAGTTTGTTTATTTCCAAGTACCTACTTTACCTTTCGATATATTATATTGTCACTTATCTGGGGGCACGGCAGTGCCCCCACCAAGTCGAGCAAAAAAGCTGCATTTGACAGCCGATAACTTGAGCAGGGTTATTATACTCTCGCAGGTTTTTCACTTCGAAGAAACAAATAGTCGCTGGTGTTGCTTTGGCGCTGTTTAGTAAGGTGTTAACTATTAAATCTTTTTTTATTTTACATAAGGAACAAAACATCAAGGCACTACACACTTTATTAGCGTGCGTGTCCATTGAAGGACGACATTTGAATTTTGAGCTTTTCGATGCAATGTCAACCTTATGTAATAGTACTCAAACAATTGTAAATTCAGTGATTCGTTTGTAAAAGTAGCCAATCGGTCACAGGTGGTCCCTCGATCGCCACAAGCATCAACATCTCATAACCTATATAAAATACAACTGCTATAAATGAATAGTACTCTTAGTAGAAGATTTGTAAAAGCATTTAATTTAAATGATAGTCTTTTCCATTCACTCCATAAAAAGAGTATGCAGAAGTTGGGCTCTCAATCTTGAATGGAGACCACAATGGAATTGGGAACTTTTGTATGATTTTGGCTTCAGTATAATTATTGTAAATTAAATCTTTATAATAAGTAATAAATTGATTGTATCTGAAAATTAAAATAACTATTATAAATCAGATATTTGGTGTCGAAATGATTCTGAGACAACAATGATTCTGATTCTAAGATGAAAAATGTTTGGTTTCATGAAATGTGAATATGGTTATAATAGATACTGTGTAAGTAATTACGAATAAATCGTGTTAAAATTAGTTTGTGTATCAGATCGCGAAATTAAAATAAAAAATACTACGTCGTAAAATGTGCATACTTTTGTAAAGTGATCCAAAAAGATGACGTTATGTCATTGGATCTCAATAATCTAGAATACGATCAGCTGTCAAAAATATAACAGCACATTGCGAGAAGGTAAATAACATAGAGATTTTTTTCATTTCAATCTGCTGCCTTAAAAAAACCGTTTCCTTACGGCTTATAACAAAAGGCTACAAAAACTATTTAAGTTTATTTTTATGTTTATTTGTTTATTAATTCAATTAGCTTTATTTAACGTCTATTACTTGTAATATAATTATATCCGAGACACGTAGACACTCGATGTCAAATACACAAACGGTCACCTATCCAAGGCGATCACTGCTTAACATCAGCGATCTCGTGGAGCTTCCTTTTTATAATAATATTTTACTTTTCTTTTATATCGTAAAATTAAATTCCAAATATCCTCATGTTGAAGTCAAATGAACACTGACTATTTCTGTGACCTAGATATCTGGCAGATTTTCCGCAGATACTCAACCAAACTCTCAGCCCCGGAGTTGTCTCAAAACTGTACATTAAAGCGGTATAAAGTGCTCACGCCTAGTCTGTTCCATTTTACGTTTCGACCAACCACATGTGGGAATATTTTCGGCGTTTCATAAAGCTATATTTTCCGTGGTACCTATATACTTTTTGCCTTATGTGTATAGAACAATATATTAAAATATTAAATTGAAGATTGCCTATACAATACCTTTTGTTATTACTGTTTACTTAATACTGGTTTCCCTTTATATTACTTTTATATGTAAATAAGGAGTACTTATAAAGAAGCACTTTAACAAAAAAGACAATGTTTACTTTACAACAAAAAAAAAACGCATTGAACATAAGAAAACATAGCGATATATCGAACAATGCCGTGACCCAAATACACGAAACGTGAAAACGTGACTACGCAAAGCAATGAACACGTAAAACGGACTCTAACGCCGTAAGATAAGCCCTTACACGTTTACATGACTACAAAGCCGTTCGTATAGCAAAATCCGATTCGTCATAAAAGTATAATAATAGTGGGTCGCGACGCGGCAACAACATCGGTGACCTACCCGCGCGCGCCGCCACGGCAGTCTTCGGGCGAGCTTTCTAATGACCTCAGGCGCTTTCTGTTGCGCTCACACTAAAACCCACTCAAGTTAAAAACTATATTCAATTCCCACTCGACATAATCGTGTAGTGACACCCCGCAAGGACAACCCCGCCGTGAACGACACGCGATGCGAAAATGGACCCTAACTCCCTCGGGATAGCGTTTTATAATTAGTTGGTTGCGTATGTTGGCGCAAGGAAAAGCTAGGTGAGTGCATAAATATTTTATTACCGCTACTTTTGTCGGATTACGGTTGGTTTTCTGTGTGACGTTCTTATAAATACACATTACATTTCCACATCGATTAACTGTATGTACTTTTATTGGAGATTAATATATATTATATGACCTAAATAATCATATTCTGGGAAATCAATGTCTTAATATTCATTTTGATATTACTATTTATGGATATGTGCGTGTATTTAGGGTAATACTTAGATATCCTTCTGTAGTTAGTTTCACTTTCATTGCGGTATTTATGGCTTTTGTCGTAGTGCGCAACGTAGAACTCGAAACTTTTCTTTTTTGCTTGAATCAATATTCAAAATTATTAATGTAAAGAGGTCATATGTGAAATATGTTGTTCCTAAAGTGAGTATAAACATTTAAGTGTCGATTTATAATTGACATTCATACCTACATATACATAAAAGCAGGCCTGTTTCCCAAAGGCCTACCAGAGGCATATTCTTCGCCCACAATTAGCCACTTATATTGTTGGTCCAGTTACTTATATTGTTGGTCCCCGTAATAGGTAGCGAGCCTATTGCCTATTCAATTTTATTATCCCACATTTAAATAGGGAACATAAAATACCTAAATTTACAAAACTACAGATAACATACACAAAATTGCGACTAATTGTAAGTAATTTCATATATGTACGTCATTCTGGGTGCTGTATATACAAGTATTTATGTCTATATGTTCGGCTTGAAACCGTGTGACGGAGATAACTTTGATGTCGCAATATCGACTCTAAGGGAAACGAGATAAGAGTCTGGATATTCTCTAAAGAGCCGAGGCGTCTAAAGGCCTTGAACTTTCTTAATAATCTGTGATATTTTCGTAGTTATGTAGATGTTTGAAATTAATCTGAAGGAGATTTTTAGTAAGAAATAAATTGTTTGTATTGTAGGTATGTTGTTTTATGAAGTTATCTTATTTTAGATTAATTTAACAAGTACTTAATATAATATCTTTGAATTCTTCAGTTGCTTCTATGGATCAATATTTACCTTTTAAGCTATAAATGTAAGTACCCAGACACAATTCTATTGTTTCCTGATTCCAGGCTGTCGCCTTCAAGCGAAATCTGGATTATCTGTTGCGTTGAAGGAGACTTTTTGTTTCCTGTTCATATTCCTCAAACAATTTAACAGTTGCTCTTTAGATAATTTCTACATAATTTTGAGTACGACATTTTGACAGGCCTGATGTGATTTTTATTATTATTTACATATTATTTAAATATTATTATTCATATTAGGGCAAATTATAACAATATGTAATGGCATGATTCATGAGTAATTGTGGGTGCTTCATAAATATTATAGGCACACACACACTTGAATATATACACGTATTAAACTGCATAGTTATATATATATATTATCTTTTATTTTATACTAAACTGTAACCATTAAAGAGTGAGTGCATGGATTTGTGAATGGGGGGGGGGGAAGCACTTATGATTGGATGATAGAAAATTATTGTTGAGGTCAGTATTTTTATAAACATATATTTTGTAAAGATGATAAAAATTTCGCCAGTTCCAACAATCTATTTCTATTAACATAGAATATGCAGTAATGACCACCAACCGCCGGAAGTAAGCACGATGAGTCCCACAATTATCCCAGTTGCCCCAAATTCAAACCCAAGGTCTGCTTACTGGTTTAACCAGGTATGTCTGAATTTCAGTTATTACATGAAGCGACTGCCGTTTGACCTCCTCGACCAAAAGGGGAACATCATTCTATGGTTAAACCAGCTTTCAAGATGTTAGGAGACACTGACTTTCTAATAACGACTACTATAGATGTTAATGACAGCCGGTACCAACGGCTTAACGTGTTGTCCGAGGCTGGAAGTAAGCACTAATATTTCTAAATAAAATGATTGAATAAACATTATGAGACGCTGTTTGGCTATTAAATGATTGCTAAACCCGTTTCTGAACAGTATAAACAAAACAGTATAAAATTAATAATATGTGAATAGGCTTGAAATTGAAGCGTCATGTCTGCAGTTTTGTTTTATCTTCTAAAATTTGTGATATTTCTAACATTAATGTGTAATAACGGTGGATTATTAACCGTTAAGTGTTTGTGAACATACATGAGTGTTAGTAAATCAAACAAAACAGTGCAACATCACCTTTCAAATTATCTCTTAAGGAGTCCATGTGAGATCTCAGTATAGTCCCACATCTTTACTGAGGACTCAAAGGGTTTAGGGGAGGGTATTTCATCTTCTATTTATTATCTTGATCACCACTCATTCTCATTTACTATAAATTATATATAATTAATATATCACTTACTTGACACTGGCTAAATGTGCTAGACGCACGAAGCCATTATTTAAATGGAAGAAAAATCTGTGAATAAATATCGACAGATAAAATGATTTAGCACTAAAATTTTCTACAACATTTCTCTCTGTAATATATTCCAAGTAATATTTCGATACCACATAGGTGGTAGTACATGTACATTTCTTTTTTTTTAATATTTGCAATCTGCGCAGGCGCCAGTTTTACAGCGTTTTTTGTATGATATACAAGCTTAAAGTTTTTCTAAGTTGTTAGGTTATAAGATAGGAAATATCTTTTTTAACTCGTGTAAAGTGGCTTAATGAAAATAGAATATCTTAATTTATCAAAATACAGAACAGATACGCCAAATTTCGAATACTTGTAAGTAATTTCGACGACCGCTATGGCGTGGTGGCGAGTATACCCGTATTCCACTCCTGTTCACACAGGACAAATATTTGTGTGTATAAATATGAATATTTGTTCTGGTCTGGGTGTTTTTTTATGTATATTAAGTATGTATTTACAAAAAAAAAGTATTTATGTATGTTTATCCGTTATTTAGTATCCATAACACAAGTTCTTAATGATACTTATCTTGGAACTAAATAATTGGTGTAAGTGTCTGAAATATTTATTTATTATAATTTCATACATCTACATGTATATACATACGTTAAATAATTTATTGATTCAGGCGTTACTTTGCGGAAATCCATTGTAAGCAAATGAGAGACACTCTCGTTTCAGCGTTGGTCGTGAAGACATCGTTGTTCTGAGGCTCCTATTATACCTGAAGATGCCCTGTGTAAGGGCGAAACACGTGTCGTGTTGAATAGTTTCTCGATTTTTCGGGAAATTATAGTAGCGCGGGAATTGTTTCAAAGATATTTTTAATTCATCACTTGCATACATACGTTATCCTAGGTGCTGTATATTCAATTATATTTCATTTCATTTCATTTATTTATTGCATATCACATTACAAAAACGAGGTGGTACAGAAATTACGGTATACATGTGACGCCCTGGGAGGGCACAGCAATTCAAGAGGGCTTACTACTAGTTATTATGTTATTTTATTATTAGAAGTTATTATTATTATTATACTTACTTAACGTTACACCACAAATTATTGGTAATTATTTTTATTATATATCCATATTATTATTTATAATATACATTATTAGGAAATTGCATTTCAACCATTTTTATCGTCAAAAAATAAAATATATACTAGGAAACTATAGTTTGTTTGTTCCGTTCCCATTCTTGCAGAGTTTTTGGCCATCAGGGAAAGCTTTATATTTCTGTTTTGTTTGTTGTGTGCTGCAATCTACCTATTTCAGACTTGTTAACATGTGTTTGAACTTGATGTCACTAAAGATATATTTTGGTTAATTTTAATTCAATTACCTACACCTAATGTTACTTGAGAGGCACCAACTCTAAAATAACTTATGGTCATTTGTAATTTTATTCATTAGAACCTGATGAATCAAATGACCTATGTTTATACAACATGGAGGTTAGTAGTTAGTTTGGCAGCAGATAAGGCAATTCGACAAAAAATTGAGCATTTACATTTTGTACTTGCCTCTGTAGGTACCAGACGTCCGTTCTAATGCTTTTTGGTGGTCTAGAAATTTGCTAACCGGGCTCAAAAGAAATCAGCAACGTCTGTAAATATAGCAAGAGGTATGAACTCAAACAACCTGGTTTGCGTTGGCTCATATCTAGCTGTAAATATTTGGTAGACTGTAACCGTAAAAGTAACATAAGTAAATGAGTATTTTTTCACTTTATGTATTTTAGCGAAAATATACCCCATAAACTTATGTTAATAATGTACACTACTCAATTTGACGTGGTGCAGATTATAATTTTATTAAAATTGAATAATAGTATGTCTACAGCTTTATTTGAATTTTTGGATTATACATAAATTGCATGCTTGTCTTGTATTGAAAAATATCACTTTCAAAAAACAAACTGCTGGTACAATAGTTTGAATGCACGTGATGTGAAATCACGCTATAAGTTGAAGCATATCTTGAATTTCCGTTCACTACAAAACTTGCAGTTATGCTCCATTTCCTTGAAAATCCACATCTTGCTGCAAAACACTGCCTTATTATTCATTTACACATTTAAATTTATTTTCTTTTGTTTCAGACGCAAGGATTACTACAATGTAACAATATACAGTCAAGAAAACATAATGTAACTATGAAAAATATTTTATATTTCCAAACAGCGAAAAATGATTACGATGCCTTGCAAATTATTTCATTATTACTGGTTTTACCCTCCGTTCTGCGAGCTCAAAATTCCCTGGGGTGCCCTGACTTAATAAGAAGTAATAAATGCTCCTGTTATACATTCGAGGACGGTAAGCTGTCTTTTTATTAAAGTAAAATGAATCAAACATATTTGAATGACATATAATTTTTTTTTCAGGGCTTTTTGTTGATTGCCAAGATGCCGTATTGAAAGACGTAAAAAATGCTATTAGGAGTTCGTCAAACATAAATTCATTGTCTGTTTACGATTTGGACGCCAATGAAGAATCTCTGGGACCCCATTTTATACCTCAAGGCGTTTGCATAAAGCATATTCATATGTCAAGAACGAACATTAAAGATATTGCAGATGACACTTTCATGCCGCTTAGGAAGTGCCTTGAAACTTTAAGTATTGTGTCGAGCAAAATTAAATATATGCCACATAAATCTTTTTCAGGAATGCTAAAACTAATGTCGATCGACTTAACTTCTAACTTCATAGAAGATATACCCAGTTACAGTTTTTACGGTCTTCCGCTAATCAAACTTAATCTGAAAGGAAATTTAGTTAGAGATGTTTCCGAGTCCGCTTTTTCGAGTCTTGAACTCTCGTTGTCCGAAATTGATCTCAGTGAGAACAATCTCACAATGTTTCCCATAGAACCCCTTGCGAAATTAAGACATCTCCGTTCATTAAGGTTAGCTTGGAATGAAATGTCCTCTTTCCCTAGTACTGAAAATTCAGACTTAATATCTTTAGAATATTTAGACTTGAACTCCAATAATTTTGAATTTATTTCAGAAGACTGCCTTAAATTTTGTCCGTCCCTGATGATGTTATCGTTTCATTTCAACTACATTAACAACATACATTATCGGGCATTTTACTCCTTGAAAAATTTAAAGTCAATAGATTTAAGCCACAATAGAATTAAAACTTTAAACCCCAACCTGTTCCAAAATAATAATAATTTGGCCTTCATCGATTTGAGTCATAACCACCTGCATCATATACACGGGTTATTTTGTAACTTGCCATCTCTTATCGAAATTGTTCTTAGTCATAATAATATTTTGGATGTGCCAATCGACTCTTTTCTCAACTCGACTAAAATAAACATTATACATTTAAGTAAAAATTGCATAAACAATATAAATAGTGAGAGCTTTAGTAATTTAGAAAACCTAGCTAAGCTGCAATTAGATTTTAATTATTTAAATCAAGTGCCATATGATATTTTTATAAAAAGTAAGAACGTAGTCATACTAAGATTAGACAATAATAAACTTTACGAGCTGAATAATCACACTTTAGGATCACTAGTAAATATGAACGAAGTTAGACTCAATAATAACAGGCTTACATTTATATCAAGACATCTTTTTAAAAACAGTTTGAATCTAGAAGAGATTCATTTGAACCACAATTTAATTAGTTTTATTGAACCGGGAGCATTTACTAAAATGAATAAGTTAACATATGTTAATCTAAATCACAATACTCTTATCGATATAAACGATGTGTTGCCAAAGTTAGGCTCAAATTTGCTTACTTTGCACTTAGACTTTAATTCCATCACGTTACTAAGCAATTTCATATTTCAATCACAAAATAAACTAAATCACTTAACATTGAGAAGTAACCGTTTGAAGTTCTTAACAAGGAATACCTTCAGTAACATGAGTCGCATTACTCGCCTTGAATTGACTAATAACGATTTTTCTATTATTGAAGATTTCGCTTTCCAACATCTGAACTCCGTAAGGTATTTAAATTTACAATACAACCTACTACGCAATATAACAAATTATACTTTTTTTGGGCTTAGTGAGTTAGAAGACTTAGACGTCTCACACAATAAAATTTATTTCATTTTCGATATGGCTTTTGATACTCTTAAGAAAATACGTAGTTTAAACTTGTCTTTTAATCCCTTAAAGATTCTCCAAAAAAATATTTTTCAGCAGGGTCTCCCATTAAGTTCATTATACCTAGATAATTGTGAGATCAGTAATATATCCAATGATACTTTTTTAGGACTAAACAATCTTAAAATTCTTTCTATACGCAACAACTCTCTTAAGTCAGCAGATCTTTTGTCCATTAATATCCTAGGATTAAAATACTTGTATTTGTCATACAATGTACTAGACTTATTGCCTTTAGAGTCATTTTATTCGTTGCCACTTTTAGAAGTTTTATTTTTAGAACACTGCAACATCGAGACAATTTATGAAGGGACATTCAAATATAATAGAAACCTTCTGAGACTGAATATGGCACAAAATATAATCAGTTCTATACCACAAGTACTATTTGACTCGTTAAACGGTATAACCGATTTTAATGTGAGCAATAACTTTTTAGATTTTGTGCCATACAACACTTTACACAACTTAACTAAAATTGAAGTTTTAGACTTTGCGGACAATCTTTTGCCAAGAGTTGAACTAAGTGGTTTTGAAAGAATTACTAAACTCAAAACACTCATATTAAAAAAAAATGAAATTAAGTCTATTACGGCTTCAAAGAAAGTTGTTTTTAGTGAACTTGTTTCATTTGATGTTAGTTTTAATAGATTAGACACTTTGCCGTACATCGTGTTGGAGACATTTCCAAATATTCAAAACATCAATATTTCAAACAATGATATAGTTTATTTTGATTTTTTAATAACATTCAAAATATACGGAAATTCTTTAATAAATTTAGATTTAGGAAAAAATCCTGCTGTCTCATGGTCTTCATTAAGAAGACCAGATAACAGAACTTTAGTTTCTAACATATACGAATTACACATCAGTGCCACGAACATGACAAACATAGATGATATAACGTTTGAATTTTTCACTAGCTTGCAGCACTTATATCTCACATTCAATAGAATTCGACGCCTATCCATTAGTCCGTTTTCAAAGTTATCCTATCTTGAAAATTTAGATTTGAGTCATAATAAAATTTCACAACTTAAAACAAGCAATTTTCGTGGAATGTCTAAATTACGAACATTATGTTTATCACACAATAACATAGAATCAATGGAATCATTTGCTGAAGATTTGAGCAACCTTAAACTTCTGGACTTGGCATTCAATAAATTACAAAATATACTTAATGAAGACTTAATAAACCTAAAGGAACTTTCTGTCTTATATCTGAACAATAATAATATTAAATATATATCAGTAACAGCTTTTAGAAATTTAAATAAAATATTGGACATAAACCTGGAAAATAATAAACTGCAGGCAATTCCATTAGAACTCCTAACATCAATAGAAAATCATATTAAAGATATAGCAATAAAAGGTATGTATAATGTGGAACTCTGATTTTTGTGTATCAAGAAAAATATAACTAACTATTTGTCATTTCAAAGCGCTCGACGGTGCCCGGTGGTCGGAAACGATCACCAAAGTACAGCATAGTTTAGTCCTTGGATGGTTAACCGTTTGTGTGGCATTTGATATCGAGCGCTTCCGTGCTTCGGAAGGCACGTTAAGCCGTTGGTCCCGGTTATCATTAAAATGTGATAATCGTTAAGCCATGTTAGAGAACTATTGGGCGGCTTAAAATATTTTAACAGCAGGACGCCATACACCTGCCTCCGCTAATCCGCACTGGGTCAGCGTGGTGGAGTATGACCCAATACCCTTACACTTTGATATGTGAGAGGAGGCTCGTGCTCAGTAGTGGGACTTTAATGGGCTGATATGATGATTTGTAATTTATTTCAGGTAATACAATAATTTGCAACTGTCAAAAAGATAATACATGGGTATGGATACAAGATCATCCAAAAACAATTAAATCAACTGCAGTGTCTTGCTTAAACGATGATTATCCAAAAACTAAATGTGATATACCCACAGTTTCTCAGCTATCTGTGGATAAACATAAGGACTACTCTATATCAGTTTCATGGTTTATTAGAAATCGAACTGCAATAAAAGCTTTGCAGATTATTTATTATAATGAAAACCATAAATCTGACGTAAGTACCTTTAATATATGATTGATGTATGTCATTCTCGGATTACAATTATTATGTATTAGTTAAGTATTAACAGTGTAACACGTAGCAGAACTGGAGTGACAGAAGCAGCGAGTTTGCAAGCTGAAGTAGCAGTGGGCGGGGCACATAGCTCGAAGAACCGACAACCTATGGGGCGTTAAGGTTCTTCAATGGCGACCGCAAATTAGCAAACGTAGTAGAGGGCGGCCTCCTGTCCGATGGACCGATAATATGGTCAAGAAAAGCAATCGGGGAGGCCTATGTTCAGCGGTGGACTTCAAATGGCTGAAATGTTGAAATTAACAAATAAAATACATATGTATTATTTTTATAAGAAAAAACCTTAATGAGTAAATCCTAAAAGTTCTGTGTCAATTGTTTCTTTTGTTTTCAGATCAAGTCCAAATATTTAGAAAAAAATGAAGTTTCAACGAGATTAACTGGATTAAGTCTTAATACTAATTATGTCGTATGTGTTATAACGTTATCTAAGGAACCGCTTATGAATATAGCAATTGAACAAGAACAAACTCTGAATGCAACTTTTATGTTAGAATCGGGACAAAACTCTACAGACAAAATCACCCAAGATATTGCAGAGGCCATACTCATGCAATCTCCATCCAGTGACTGCATATCATTCAACACATTTAAAAAACAATATTCAACTAAACTCAAAACGACCAAACCATTTGACATAACGTCTTTACTTGACCGTCGCATGGGTCTAATCGTAGGCTGTTCTTTAGGGTTTGTAGTATTTTTCATAATGATAACAATCTTATTATATACTAAAATTAAGGAAAGAAAAAGGATTGCCAAGTCAGATCCCGCTTGGGCAGAAATGAATGATTACCACTCGATGCACAGTAAAGAGGATGTTATACAAAGTTCTACAACTGCTTCCACTGATAATATATTATTAGGAATGACCAAAAATCGAAAACTCTCTTTAGATCATTTAAAATAGGTAGTTGTAGATATTGAAATACATAGAAAATTTAATTATCTATTTGTAGAGTTTAAAGACACGACCACATTTATTTGTAAAATACGTCTCAGATATTCTAAATAGTTATTAAAAATAACTCGTTATTAGATGCTTTGGTAAGCCTATTTGCTTATGAGTAGTTAATTAGTTTATACAGTAGACGAGATAAAGCGAATTGTAATTAGATAGGCCTATTGTTAATTTAGTTGTTACATTATATTCTTTATTAAATAAATTGTTACTCTAACAGAAGTATCTTATTTTAATGTATGTTACATGACATGAGCAACGATATTTTTGCCGCGGTTTGGTCTTAAATACCCAAACCAAACCCAACTAGAAAGTTTTCAATGATCCTATTATCGGCAAAAATCAGAAATGTGAACAATTTTTTTTTAAATTCTAAAATTTTACAATCTACTTATAGAGCATGTACCAAATTCTTTCAGCTTTCTATAAGTCAACACTAATTCATGATGCTTTATTAAAAGGTCAGATATTTGTTATTTTATTTAAATTTTTGGTAGTGGTGCGTAATTTTGGTTTATTTTTACCTATGATCTTTTGTGTATTCCTTATTGAGGCAGATCATAATAATAAGGTGCATACTTTATTTAACTTTTATGGACTGTTCTGAATAATACTTATAAACTGTTCACTATTGTTACCAAAGGAATCTTTCATCTGCTAGTGACGTTACGAGAGTCGAGACTAGGATGACTAGAAATGAACGACCACTAAAGTTAAGCGTTCATGGAGGTCTTGTATCACATACTTGTATAGAGTATTTGTATGTAATTTAATATCAAGAGCTTTCTAGCTTTAGTGAGTAATCGTTAAGACACGTTCCAATCGCAGTGGTTAAGTGTGATGCAGTATACCTGGATCATAGAAACTTGATTTTTGAATTGGTTTTGGTCTGTAATGTTATGGACCACGTTAAGCGCAGCCCAGAAGAAATTAAAGCGTATTTAAATGCCGTGCGGGGCTGAGCGCTTCAAGGATTCGGAACTATAGCTGGAAAACACATGCGCCGACAGAGAATTCCATAGCCCAATGGTCTTATAAATGAACGATCTAGAATAAAAGTCCTAGCGACCTCCAGTGCTGAGCTGAAAACTGTGGTCACTTGTCGTCACAATAATATTTGAAGGAAGCCGACTAATAATAACTTAAATATAGGTTTACTTCTGTGATCACAGCCAACAACAGCTAACTTAGCAAACAAAACGGCAATGCTACTAACGACTGCGCGTTACATAAAATCGCAACTGTAACCTTAATAACCTGGATACATTGTCAAGAAATCATTTTGAAAATCAGAAGCGACCTGTCACTGGCAGCTATCGCGTCGTGTCTCGTAGACTTCCGTCGCTCACCTGGGGCACTGATTTACCGATATCTTCCATTTGATTGTTGTTTATATTTGTTTATTGCATGTAATTGACATTTGACACGCTTTGTCTAGCACCATAATAATATTAACAATTAATTACTTGTCTCGGTGTAAAACAAAGAATTTATTGCATTTACAATGGTAGAAATGATAAGTATCGATTGTAGTACGCTGTCCTGGCTTCAAAATGTAATACAATGTGAAGCATAGCGAGTCATTGACTGCAGTTCACGAAGCCAGTGTAGCGAGTAATTGGCATAAAGACAAACCAATCGAGATACACCAGCTGAGATGGCTGTCTCAATTGTCAAAGCTCAATTGTTGCCAGCCCCTGAGAAATGACCTAATGTCTCATTTAGTATTGACAGCTGCATTGACATAGCCACGTCCCTAGATAGGACATCATAAGTAAATTACTACGCAAAACTCGCCCATGCGTCTGAGTATGTTTGTTTAATTGGCCTTTACAAAATGAGCATTAATGTGTTATGGATTCTTCATTTAAATTTTCCTAATTGGACACACCAAAAATGTACTGTATTATTAGACTGTTAGCTGAATAATCTAAATAATTACACGACAATTGCAATTGAGCAACGATTTCCAGTCAATCTCATTACAGTTGAAATTCACAGTTTCGAGGCATTCAACTCATTGGTCTGTGTAATGTCTGTTGCCTAGACCAGGGTTGCCTGCCTGGTTGCTTCATGATAATTATTCAAAATCATACATACTGACATATGTCTATATAAGTAACATCACAGGGCTAAATATCTGCTGTTAAATAGTATTGCTGTACTCAAATCTGTACGTTAAATCAAACAATCAGTTTTAATTTGTTATATTCCACATCATCACTTGGAAGATCAGCGCATACCGATAGAAGTCCATGAACACGTTTCGATATACCAACATCGACTCAATCAATGTCGGGCATGCATAAATCATAGTTAGATAAGGTGTAAGATCTATGATAATACGTCAAATCGTAGATCTGCGGTGCTAGGTGATCGGAAACGATTTCCGAAGTAAAGCAGCAGTTTGTAGTAATTCTATATAATCCCATCATTCAATCACAATGTAATAAAAAAACAACCAAAGCTGCATTACGTAGAACTCCTCGAAATGGCCTCCTTCTTTACAACACCAGTAATATCCACTATGACAAATGAGCGCTCGATGCGATTTGGATGGTAGGGTTGAGTCCCTCTCATTACTGTCATTCTGTTATTTACGACTATTACGCGTCCTCTGCAGTAAAACCTTACTAAAAAGGATGAGTTACAGTATTACTGAGGATGACCGTCAGAATTTGGAATTGAAACTATTTTAAATGTGTTTGTTTTCTATTATCTCTATAGAACATCAAGGGGCTTAGTGCAAAAGGAGATCTAAAGTTAGACCAAGTTTAAAACTAGTCACTTCAGTTGATAAAATGAAAACAGTGGCAGTACTAGTTTTAAACGTAGCAAAACTTGAGATCTTAATGAATAAGCCCCCAACTGTCTCAAAGAATTAATAAAGTCAATACCCGCAAATTATAAAGTTAAAAACATTTTTTGGATCTTTACAATTAATCATTAAATGTATGTAGGTGTATAGGGCTCCTACCAAGATTTGAGGAGCCCAAGCCAACCACACCTGCAAGTGATGCACCTGCCGATAAACGGACGAGGCTCTGGCCTACATAAAAGTCCCCGGAATGCAGAAATAGGCTCGCCACCTTTTATGTGAAACCAACAATATAAATGGCGAAGTGTGGGCGTATAGTGCACCTCTGCCTACCCCTTCGGGGAAACAGGCGTGATTTTATATATTTATGTTTGTAATTATTAAATAATGCTGGAATTAACTCTACCACTAATAATAACAAAACCTAAATACGTGTACTTGACAACAAATATAAAAAAGTCAAAGTTAAACTAAATTATTATCATAATTTTCCAAACCATAATAAATCAATCAAATTTAATCCTCCCAATATAAATTATGAAGATTCAATTAAGGAGATTATAATAACTGAATTGGCTTTAACTTTATAATTACCTGAAAGTAATTAGTGTAATGTATGCCAAGAAACATGCATTTCCATCATAAATTAATAATTAATCGTTGACAAATTAATTCAGCACTCATGTGTCTATAATTAATTATTCATGTATTATATGGAATCACGTTACACGCCAGTATCTTTGTGGTGTTATGAAGTTAAATATATCATACTAAAGCGGTGATCATGAATTAGGTATTAGATCCAGGTTAAACGAACTATAGAGAGCCATATTGTAACTAATTGCTGCCTAAATCCTTATTAGTTGGGTCGTGATTAAATTGACTTTATTTAACAAGTTCGACAACGGACTGCATAATCGGACCGCGTTTGGGTGTTATTTATTTTGAAGCCGGGATTTATTTGCGGAAAACGGTCTGACCCACATTACTCAAGGGAGATTTCGCTGAATAGGATTGTAAAGTATGCCTTTTGGATGCAGATAACTTGTTATGTTTGGAAAATTTTTGTTATTTTTTTCTTGCTTGGGTGTCTTTGATCGTTATAGAAGGATTATCTGATGAATATGATCAGCTATGAAATTCAGTCCATTATCGTTCCGCTATTTTGCAATTGTCTGAGGAAGATGAATAGCGTCCTGCTAATATAATCTTTTAAGTCGCCTAATAAGGTTAACTGGGCTTAGCGGTTATGACACTCAGAGTGGATCTATGATAAACGGGACCAAATTTTATAAGTTCTATATAAAACAAGGAAGCACTTGGTTTATTTCATCAGAATAAGTAGTAGACCAAAAAACTTAAAAAATACAGATTACAATATAAAAAAAAGAGCCATTTTTCTTTCCAAAAGCCAAGCCAAGGTCTTATCGCTAAAAGCGATTTAGTCAACCCGACGCAAAGGAGTAGAACAGTAAAGCAGAAGGAGTAATTCAATTAATTAAATCATCTATGATTAACTATACAGTCAAGTATTTTTGATGTAACTTGTACATCCTTAAGATAATTTATTGATGTAGGCGTTACTTTGCGGAAATCCATTGTAAGCAAGTGATGTATTAAAAATATCTATATATAAATACAAGAGACTCTCGTTTCAGCGTTGGTCGTAAGGAAACGATTCTGAGACTCCTATCTTACCTGAAGATGCCCTGTGTAAGGGCGAAACACGTGTCGTGTTGAATTGTTTCTCGATTTTTCGGGAAATTTAAGTTGCGCGGGAATTGTTACTAAGATATTTGAAAACACCCAACCCTAAACCAATATCCAATTTGATGCAGAAAAATTCTGGCTTATACACCTTAAGCATTTTCCTCTTCATTAGTCTCGTTGAGATTAAGCTTTCTGGTTTAAACCCACTATGTGTCCAGAAATTTAATCAGCCCAACTGAATTATATCGACCTATGAAGATATCATTTTTGTCTTTACTTTGTACCCCAGTACCTAGGTATTACTGTTTATATTTTCTGCTATAAAGCAGCATAGGCCGTTATACGTAAATGTAGATCCTTCATAACATACTGAAACAATACTACGTTCAAAAACTCTGTATTTTGTAAAGGACAGAGTGCCATCATATAGAAAAGGTCATAACAAAATTTGATTAATATGTTACGATACTGACACAAACCCTGAGCCTTGTTGGACCTCACAAAATTGGTACTAACATAAAGCGACGCCCATAAAAGTATTCGCTTACAAGTCTTGGTACTAGAACCCGTGTTATACGTTTGAGCTTTATGAATTTGCTTTTGTTTATCAAGATACAAACGAGTTCATCATCTGATAAAAAGTGATCTCAGTACATTCACACCAGGTTCAAAAATAAAACACCACGCGAACCTAGTGTGTCGTCCTGTTGTTATATTTTTTCTAAACGCCCAACTTAACTTGGCTTAACTATACTACCATATGGATTTGATAATCATAGAATTATGATAATCGAGACCAATACGCGCCCGTCCTGACAATCTTATAGATGCCAGCTGTTTTCAACACTCCGCACTCGATCAGCGTGAAGCAGCATAACCTTAATCCTTATCACCTGTGAGATAAGTTCAGATTACAGTACTAGGAAGTCTGAGAAAAATATGTCTATACTATCTATACTAATATTATAAAGAGGAAAGATTTGTTTGTTTGTTTGTTTGTTTGTTTGTAATGAATAGGCTCCGAAACTACTAGACCGATTTCAAAAATTCTTTCACCTTTGGAAAGCTACATTATCCCCGAGTAACATAGGCTATATTATATTTTAAAAAAAATTAGGGATCCTTACTAAAAATCCAATAATGTGACCCAAGGTGTAAAAAAATGACCTGAAAAATTCCTTACATAGCGTGCGCAGCGAAAACTATTGATGATAGAACAAAATTATGTACTACGACTTTGCAGTACTCATCATTATCTACAAAAAGTGTCGCGACAGCATATGTCTAAATATTATAATTACGTCACAGTAAGCGGTTTTTTATTCTAAAAATTTCATTTACATGCCGCCGCTTGAAAAGGCTCTATATTTGTACCTTGGTATTAATCCTTATCAAAAAAAAATACTTTGTATTCAAGACGGCTTCAATACCTTTTTATAACTTTTTGAATTATTCAATTCGGACATTTTATTCGGAAGATATCACGAGTTTAAAAATGCAAGTATTAGAAAAAAGTCGCGTGGTTGCCGCTCACCGCGCTCAGCTAGCCAGCATGCGATGTAGGCTCCATGTAAGCGTCAGTGGGGTACGGGGGGGGGGGGGAGTCAATGTAATCTATATTATAAAGAGGAAGGATTTGTATTTTTGTATGTAACGAATAAACTCAAAAATTACTGGACCGATATTAATAATTCTTTTTTCATTAGAAAGCTACATTATTACGATTTCCGGGCTCCCGACCATCAGTTTATTTTGTCACCTAAAAATAATTTAATGTCAAATGTTGTTTATGGGGAAGATTTACAATAATCGCTTTAGTTATCTATCCCAAAACAACAGGTTGCTCTTCGGGACTGCCGGTAAGAGTAAAAACTAAGTATTAATTAGATTTAAATATTTTCATCATTAACAACTTCAACATCCACGTAAAGACAATCTATGCAGCCTGCGGATAATTACTGCGTCGTCGATGTTAGTGTCCGTGTCTGTGATTTGATCTGGAAATCATTTTGCTGACCGTGTCTTTTCTGGGTAGGCATTTTACAGCGGTAGCCGACATCCACGCGGGCGGAGCCGCGGGCGACTGCTATATTTTATAAAAGCTTTTGCAGCTAAACTTCAAAATAGCACGAGAGCAGCTACGAGCAAAAACCAGTATTAAATAAATAAGAACGAGAAAGTCTTCATAAAAATCCAGTTATGTATATGTATTAAGGGTAGACTTGTTGGACCTCACAAGATTGGTAGTAACATAAACCGGGCGGGTATTAAAGTATTCGCTTACAATACTTGGGTCGCGCATGCACGAATGTACGTGATACCGCGACCGATCTGGTATCTCAGCACTTTCGGATAATGGATTCATTTGTATTCAGGTTGCAAGTGGGCACTGTAACGAACATCGGGGGCTGACGTTCGGTACAATTACCAGTGTTAATATTTACCAACTGACGCCGAGGACTAATTGCTACAGCTGCGCTTAGACGCGTGTTTCACAGTTATATTACGCAGACTACAACTGACTTGCTTACGCTCGAGTAGTTAATGTTTGGTTCTTCACTTTGCCAGTCTAATGATGTCAAAGTGCTGTGGGATGTACCAAGTTTGTTTAGCTAAAATGTCTCTATTGTTTTATACTATTTATGGATGGCTCTATGATGACAGTTGATCATACTGAGCCTAAAGTATTTTAATTTATTAAATTTAATCCGTACATAATTAAATTTTAGCTTTGTTTAAAATTTGGGAATAAATTCAACGAACTGGTTCAAAGTATATTACTAAAAGTATGTACCGGTTCATATGTAGCACTGTAGCTTCAAGAAACTAGGTGGTTGCAAAAGATTATTTAAAATAACCAGAAATTTACAGTGATCATTTCCAGACACCTATACAGTGGAGTTACGAGCAATTCATGTCATATATTTTATTATACAAAAGGTTACTCATTGGCGAACTTCGTATAAATACTAGATAAATCCAAACTATTATGAAACAAAGTCTTGCGCGGTTTTAAAAAATTTACGACTCTTGGAATCGTTTGGATTTTAGTAGTTTACTTGGATAATTAATGTACATAAACATTTCGCGCATCTATGCATGGAAATCGTTGCGTGTAAAGAAGCTACTGCGATTCTTAATCATTCTTTGTTAGACCCCTAACCATCTTACATTTCGTTCGTGTATTTCGTTCCAAGATTTTTAGATTAACCAAAAAAAAAAGGTAAAAAGAAGTTGCTTCTCTTAGCATAATTATCCCCCATTTGTGCAACTAGCTTATTTGGGGACTACTGCATGTCTTCTTCTCCCATTCAGCTAGGTCATTTGTCATCGACTCAGCCACAATCTTCTCGATCATAGCATTCTTCAAATGCTCGATAATTCTACCTTTGGGTTGTCCCCAAAACATCTAACTTTTATAATGTAAAATTGAGCTCGTCACATGCCTTTCCTCCCGCGCTTACATTCATATTCTCTCTTGTTATGGTTATTACATGGTCATAAAAAGTCAAACGACTTTCTTATTATATGTATATTTTAACATATCTATCTCAGTTCCTTCACACATTCATTTCTGTTAATTGAACCTTATTTAGAAAAATAATCTTTTTTCTTCTTCAGCCTTTTTTAAGAACTCACAACTCTTAAAATTTTTATATACCCTAAATTTATCTACATACTATCAGAAACCAAGACCTTAAGACTCCTCTACTCAACATGTTTGCAAATGCCACCAAAATAAATTGTTTTACATCAAAGATGTGTTATTATTATCGCTATGCCGTCTCCCCACTTTCCTGGCGTTCCATAAACAACCTGTGCATTGAGGTTTCATGCAAAACAAATTACAATGCCATCGAATATGTAAATGTCGCCCAGCAAAACGACCAACAATGTATTACATGTATGAGTAAATACAGAAAAATTGGAGTACAGCCAAAATCTACGACAGTTCGCCAGCGGGCTGGCCGCGAAGCATCATGCCCTCAATAATTTGTACTGGTTATCAATGCGAATGGCCAACTGGGACTGTAATTTATCCACGAATTTGTACTATAACTTCGTGGCACATTGCAAATTACGATGATAATAAATGCTTCCAGGAGACGTAATGGGCTTCGTTAAATGTTAGTTGAGAATTCCCATGCTGAATATATTTATAAAATCACGTAAATATGTCTCATCTGGGGCTGTTATCGGCAGGCCGGCAGGTATATTGTTTATATTGTCTCTGGGCGTAACAAACAAGACGTTCTCCCGGTGTTAAGAAGTACGTAAAAAGTGTAGGATTACGATTTATCAAATACCGAACCATCGTATTTAAATTCAATTTATTTATTAGCGTTTCTTGTTGTCCATATAGTTATTAACAACAAAGTACACAGTCAAAAATATCTCTGCCCATAGCACAACTAAGCACAGCATTAATCATACAATCCAAGGTAAGAAAGTCTCAGATCCATACCCAACCGCTACCCGAATGCGATTTGGTATATGTGTGGCTCTCTGCTGTTATTCACGTCGCCTAAAAGCATCTATTTTGGCTTTACGACTACCAAGTTTAGTTATACCGCCTAAAAACATTTTATGTGGCTAAACGACTAATATAGTAATAACAGGGATGAATGTCTTAACTTGGCTTACAAAGCCCGGAAGCGATTAATATCATATGGCTCACTAACGGTCACCCATCCAAGGACTGACCTATGTAAACTCAGCTAAACTAATTATTTTATTAAAATAAATTTTCTACATGTCATAAATTGAAAAGTATACAATGCGGTAATTTTCCAACACAGGAAAGCGTTTATGAGAACAGATTACGCGTGAAGGATAGACCGTACCTTTAACGGCCGAGTGTTATTTATAACTGCTTGTTTCAAAGACCTCTCAAGCGATGAAAGTACTGAGAGGAAATATGAAAAGCAAGTCTAAGCAGAGTTTAAAGAAAAATACCCGGTTACTATCTATCCTAGATGGTTATCTAATATAACAATAACGTACATTTTTCTTCGGCATAAAAGAGTTTTATTACATACATAATATCACGCCTGTGTCGCCGAAGGGGTAGGCAGAGGCATATTATACGCCCACACTTCGCCAGTTGTATTGTTGGTCCCACGTAATAGGTGACGAGCCTATTGCTGCAAAGCAGGAACTTCCATGTTTGCCAGAGTCTCGTCCGTTGATTGGCAGGTGTACCACTTGCAGATGAGCTTGGGCTCCAAAGATGGAAGGAGACACTCTTTTTGAACAAGCGATTTTTTATCGTTTCATAGCTTAATTATAATAATATAAATATAATAATTATTTTATAATATAATATAATATAATAGTTATTTTATAGTCAAAATCGATTGACTCGTTAAATGCTGTCACTTTAATTTTAATTGGGACTATTTTTGTTTCAATATATTCATAGATTAAGAAATCTATATGGACGTTATGTCATAACATGTATCAACTGTTCACACGTAAAGCAAACTTTTTGAAGCTATTTTTTCTGTGGTACTATCGTTTAAATCTATGGGAATGTCTTAGTTGTTTATCTAAGACAAAATTCAACGCGACCTGTGATTTGTATGACAATTGCCATTGACGTTGCCCAATAGGAAAATAATAAATAACTATAACAGAGTTAGATTAGTAGATTAATAGGGTTAGATATAACAATATCTAAAACCTACTCTAATTTAATATAAACAGAAATGCAATATATTATTAAATTAAATGACTCCCACTAACAACACATACTTCACCCGTCTAAGACACGTTTAAGAAGTAGTTTCTTGCTACAACAATTTTACGCGAAATGTTGAAGTATCGAGTCCCGAACGTGTTCCATCAGCTTTAGAACTATAACAAAGTTATGGAACACTAAGCAAACAAAACAAAGTCAGGGTAAACTAATCCGAGACGTGATATTTTGCCTGATGTAGTAGTTACTCATCACAATGCGTAATAGTGCCTTGAGTACCGTACAGCTATAATCTAGTGCGGTACCGGCCTCAGATGTCACGAGGAGACGTAACAGTCGACGAAGATAAATCCTACCGGATAACGAAAGCAGCGTCATCCTGCGTACTGGCTTGAACTGCGATCACCAACCCGCCTGCCCAGCGTGGTGATTATAGACAGATACCCCTAATAAATAAATAAATAATCATAAATAGTTTTTTACAATTACACCAATTATTTAGTTCCAAGATAAGTATCATTAAGAACGTGTGTTATGGATACTAACTAAATAACGGATAAACATAATACTATAAATATAATACTACTTTTTTTTTCGTAAAAACATACTTAATATACATAGGAAAACACCCAGACCAGAACAATATTCATGTTCATGCACACAAAGTTTTGTCCTGCGTGGAAATCGAACCCACGACCTTAGGAGCGAAAAGCGTTTATTCTCGCCACCACGCCATATCGGTCGTCACAATGGAATGTAATCTATCGGGAAGGCCAGTTCAGCAGTGGATTTTTTAAGGCTGATATAATGCAATAGAGCAGAGTTCAAAGGAGTCAGTCCATTGATGGTTTACCATTTGTGTAGTATATTATGATATTGAACGCTTTGGATCTTTGGAAGGCATGTAAAACCGTTTCAGTTATACTATACGTGATAGGGGTTTAGCCCGGTAAGAGATCTTAATTGGTGGCGTCGCAGGTGTGTGGCTAACGTCAGTTCGCCACACACCTGCCACTTTAATAGGTTTATGTCTTGGAGTATGACCTGATTCATTCTCACCTTGGTTTCTGAGAGGGGGCCCATACTCAGTAGTTAATATGGTAAAGACTAGAGATAATTATATGTTTTTTTTTTAATAAGGACGTAATGTGTAACTTAGTTCTAAAGTTCGGGATACGGTATAGCATATGGTTAGCTACAGTCATTTTTACACCGCATATCTGATAAGCAATTTAATAACAAACATCCAAGCCTTAACTAATAAAATACAATAAATAGTAGATTAATATTAGCTAAATAATTTAAAGTTTTCTTAAATTTGAAGTAAAGTTAAAAATATATACACAGGGGATCCCTGTATATACTTTAGGATACCCTGTATATACGGTAGGATTACCATCATCATTGGAGCCCAAGCCAACCTCACCCCCAAGTGGTGCACCTGCCGATCAACGGACGGGGCTCTGGCAATATTATAGTTCCCGGTAAGCGGCTCCCATTCTAAATCTCTAAAGCTCCCACCTTTTACATGGGACCAACGATACAATTGGCGTAATATGGGCGTATGATGTGCTTCTGCCTACCCCTTCAGGGAAACAGGCGTGATTGTGCGTATGTAAAAAGAATATTACACAAAAAAAATAAAAGATTGTTACGCTTTAATATAAATTAAATCCTATTACAACAGATCTAAGGTTATCCTAATTTCATGCTTCTAAATCGAGACTGTGTAGACAATACCAAGATGGCGACAAAGAGAATTACTTGTTAATTTATTGAGGAGCGTTGTCTAAAACAAAAGATGATACACTTTAGACGGTACTTCGCAGGGAGCCATTAAATGGGGAGATAAATTTAAAGAAATGAGAAGCTTTCTGTGTTGTACGAAATGTGTAAGTAAATTTAATTTTCATTGTCGTATTATATTTTACTGGGTTGTACTTAATTATGTATTTTAATTGGTACAATTATTTTGCATACTATCGACGGTTGTAAAAACTCCTGTCCATTCCAGGGATGTGTAAGGGTTCATTCTTTTTTGGCACTGCATCATCATCATCATCATCATCAGCCTATACTAGTCCACTGCTGGACATAGGCCTCCCCCAAATCGCGCCATTTTCCCCTGTCTTCGGCTTGCCGCATCCAGCATCTGCCAGCGACCGCTCGCAAATCGTCACCCCACCTGGCACTGCACTGCTACTTTATTTATATCATTTATATTTAAATTACTTTGTTACATACATAAATAAATAAATATTTTCTAACAATTACACCAATTATTTAGTTCCAAGATAAGTATCATAAAGAACTTGTGTTATGGATACCAAATAACGGATAAACATTCATAAATACTTTTTTTTTGTAAATACATACTTAATATACATAGGGAAACACCTAGACCAGAACAACTATTCATGTTCATGCACACAAATATTTGTCCTGCGTGGGAATCGAACCCACGACCTTGGAGCGGAGAGCGGATATACTCGCCATCACGCCATATCGGTCGTCTATTATATATACATAGTGAATCACCCATCATATACATTATTATCTTAATAGCGCAGAGGTGGGATATAAGAATTAAATGGTTGTACTGTCAGTGTCAATCGAGACGTGTGTCGATGTTCAAGGCGCCTTGTAAGTTAATAATTAACGCTAACTGTACTAAATATGTTGATTAGAGACACACAAATAAATTTGATAGTACTGGCTCAGAAATAACTCTGAATGTATGCTGTAATTCATCAAAGCGCAACTCAATACAGCTGTAACTACAAATATAATTACTGTTATATTTCAAAGTATATTCTTTTACGAAACTAAGATTTCCGGCGTATGTTATTTCTTACGCAACAAAATGTTTAAAACGAGTGTTGGAGTATAAATAAACATAAAAGAGCATCAAAATTAATTCGAATAGAAACAGTGTCATGGCATTTTTATAAAGCAACCTCACTTAAAAATTACATTAATTAAGTACTTTCTAATGTAAATCAATAATGAAAGTTACTGAAATATCTAGAGCAGTAGTATTTTGTAAATAGATCTTGTAATTTCGATACTTTTTTTCGGCGATTTTGATACTCTTGTACATAAATTATTTTGTCATTATTTAATGTCTTCTTTATTAATTCCGCGTGTTACATACGTTACGTCTAACGAACGTTAAAAAAGTATTATGAAAAAATTATGTATAATAATTATAATATACTTAAGTAAATTTGCCCGTTTTCTATAGAAGCGCTATGTTCTATTTATAGAAAGTATGAATAGGTTTTTTAAGTTAAATGTAAGTACTAAATAATGTGTTTTAGATTTATCTGCTGACGTTACTTACGATAATAAGTACGAATGGGCATATCCATGCCTATCACTATTGCTGCCACAGCCGAACGAACTTCGTAGAATGCAATGGCAGCTCCCGTCCTAGTGAAATGGCGACAAGGTTTTAGTAATTTAATATGAAGTAATTGAATCTAGCTTGAATGAATTATTCAGAAAGAAAGTAAGCTGAATTAAATGAGTTTGAAGCCAACTCAATCGTGAGCTATTTACACATATAGAAATATTTAAAAATCTAGCTTGAATAAATTACTTTTATTTACAAAATTTCGAAGCATTAAAATTTTGTGATGTGATAATATGAGCAATTATCCTATATGTCGTCATAACAAGTATTTGGCATATTATTTTTAGCCCAATACTTGATCTACTACTTGTTTTAATAAAGATTATTTTGTACATAACAAGTAATAACGATTTTAATTTGAAGCAAAAAAAATATATAAATTTTGATCAAATTTATTATCCTTTCTGGAATACACTTTACTCAGGAATGTGTCCCTATATATTGGATAATATTAACGAAGTTATGTCTCAATCTACATAATAATAAATTAAAAAACTAACAATTACACCCATTATTTAGTTCCACGATAAATATCACTAAGAACTTGAATACTAAAGAACGGATAAACATACTAAAATACTTGTTTTTGTAAAACTATACTTATATTCACAAACGAATAGCCATGTCGACTGAGCTCGATAAGTATCAAAATAAAATACCAAGCAAACCTTTATAACCGTACCTGTAAAATTGTTATAACGTCATTTGGTTCTTCCCAAAGTAAAAGCTTACATACTATATTATCCAAGCTAAAGTTAATACGTCTAGATAATATGAGTTACCTGCACACCTGTTCTTTGAGGTAACACAATTTTCATCGGAGCTATAAAGCGACTTTGATTATCCTCCGCTACACATGACTATGGTGCTCAATAGTTCAGCTGGATTTAAACACTAAGGCATCTCTAGACAGAGTTGAATTTAGCGAAGACTGCGTCAATAACCTTTGTGAGGGGTGGTTCATGTAACCAGTAATGGTTTTATAATCGGTCGAATTCCTTTCAATCAATGAGTTTGTGTTGTATTAATGTAATTAGACGATCAGTTATGTTTTAATGTTCGAATTTTATGTAAAATAAGGATGTCTTTTGTTTTGATGATGATATTTATTAAAAACTTTAATTTGAGCGTGGTATACTAGTCTTTCGCATAAACCTATAACTAAACTAAGACACAAGGCGAGATTTAAACCTGCAAACTATTGTTGTTGACTTGACAACCGCTTATTCAGAGCAAGTCCGGTCACCAATCACCAATAATATACATAGTACTATTAACTATCACGTGTTTTGGAAACTAACCCCAAGTCTTGAGGTAGACGAAGGTATAAACTCTTCGTTGAACTAAAGTCTTATTGGATGTTACGTGCTATAGACGCGCTATTTAGCTCGGTAATGCACTAATGCATCGCTGTAGAACATCGTACGTTAGCCGATAATGTGGACTGAATCAACACGCCAGGTGTGGGAGGTGATAGGTAGAGGATGAATATTAATTTGTGTACCTAACCGGTGGCTATACCGACAGTATTATGCCTGGCATTAGTTGAACTACCCTGCGAGTGCAGCGTTATAATCATTTTCATAGAACTATATTTTATAATTGCAGGCGAGACTGCTACTTTGTCTGCGTGATCACAGGTATTTTACTTTAATTTACTTTTGGTACTTTACTTTTGGATATATCGACATTTTGAATTAGCTTTTGAATGCAGAGTTACAATCATTTTTTATGGAATATAATAGCAGACTAGTCTGCGACTTTTTATGTGTGATTACCTATGTACTTAAATATATTTGTGTAACTATATCGAAAGTGTTATGACGGGCATCGGTTAAATTAGCCTTCGAAAGTAGCGTTTAAATCATTTTCGTAGAACTATAGGCTGTCTCAGTAAGAGTGTTAAAATAAAAACAAGTATTTTATGACAGAGTTGTGATATTTTTATTGTATTGTAAAGAAGACATTTTCCAATTAAGTATGGACTAAAATATCCGTCAAATGACCCTCACGGATCCGATGACAGGCCATTTCTCTTTTTGTTAAATTTTCCATGACTATTGCACAGATACAGATTGTATCTCACCGATGACGCGTTGGATTTTCGATTTGAACTAAGGATGGACCGTGATTTTACAAAATCCCAAAAGAAAGTATTTTCTCTCCATGAATATTAATGTTTATAAGTGACTTACTTTTACAGTTTAATTAATTGTGTTTGTGTAGGGGACGACATGTAATTTGATACATTTACAACGATGTCGCTGTGTCGAATTTCCTTTGTGGTGACGCCTAATTTATTGGCGTAACAAATAAGATACGCCTTTTCAATTATGTTTATTTGTATTAAAGAGAAAAGCCATTGAATTATTTTGAAAATATCTTTTAAGGTACTTTGTTTTTGTATCTATCGATATTTTTTTTGGTACACCTTTGAGCTTTTCATTTGATGGAATATAATATATAGAGGAACCGTGTGGTCCCCCCTCTTATCTCACAGGGAGTCGTAAGAGTCGACTAAGAAAAATCCCACCAGATGTTGAGCAGCAGCACATCCTACATACTGGCTTGAACTGCGATCACCAACCTGCCTGTCTAGCGTGGTGATTATGAGTAACTATAATGTAACCTATTGGGGAGGCTAATAAAGAAGCTGTTTCTTCTTTCTATGATGTATTGAACTAAATGGTTATATGGCAGAGTGGCGCCAATTTGTAACTCTTACAAAAAATAGCACTTTAACGTTCAATAATACAAAATCGATTTCGAATTGCCATTTGCACATTTGCTATTATGTTTAAACAATATATTGTAAAAGATTGAAAATGCCTTGCCCATATTAAGTACTTGAATAAAACACATAAATATGTCGAAATTACTTCATGCTCCATGCAATGTCAACAGAGTCTCTCTAATATTTTACAATAATCGTTCTTTAAAATATGCTTAGGGTGAGGTGTCTTGCACAACAGTAACTAATCCTGTTTAGTGCTAAGGCTATTTAAAACATCGTTCTGTCTCTTAACTTAGTACAAATGACTGAAATGCAATTAAGTTATTATGGAACCTATGAAGCTAATACAATGTAGCTTACTGTTGTATTTAAATTGACTTTAAATTCCAACGTTATGAATTAATAATTTTAGTTATGAACTGATAAGTAAAAGAAATAATAATATAATATTCTTCAAAGAATAGAAGTAAATATTCTTGACATCTTACACATTGCTTTTAGCCATAAACTAAGCAGAATAAACTATGGCACACATAATATACACATAATTTGTTCTAAATATGTACTTGTAACACATAAGAAGCCACTTGATTAGAACAAGTCTTCATGAACACCAATATTTGTCTCGACTGGGAATCAAACCAACGATCTAAGGAGCGTAATATAGGTATGCAGATATAGTATGTATTATGTGTAACTTACATTAATAACTTGGTGCGTAAATTTATAATAATAAAGGTGTTCTGATTTTCTATTTAAAAAAAATAGGGAGTGGTGACAACTTTACACTGTACGAACTTTCGAGACTGGAGTCTACGTTTTCTTTACGTTCTAATGGGTATGATATTACAATCACAAAAAAAGATTAAAAGAACTGCAGTAGATATCTTAAAAAAATATTGAACGTAATTGAAACAGTTAATGTGATGACTGGTCTTGTGTTGTGTAGTTGAGCCTTGTCTGTACTTTTTGAGTTAGTATTGAGATTATTACTTGTTGGAAGAATTCCGCGATTAAGTTTAATTTGTGGTATTGATTTTAGTTATACTTTTAGAATAGAGTACTTTTGCATAAATTTAATGTAATACACAAAGTATAACTGTTTTTTATCCCAATAAAGTAATACAAAAAACCTTTCGTAATTATGAGCTGTCCATTGAAAACTAGCATCTTGTCTAATAAATCGGACATGCTGGAAAGAAGTATTTTTCGGTCATAACAATATTATGTAGGCTATTATTACACCTATATATTGTAATGTTGTTTACCTAATGTATTTTTTCTCTAAAGCCTGTGTCAAAATAAATCCATAATCTATAATTTTACGTGTGTTATCATTATATATATATTTGTATATATGTAGTTTATTATTATATGTATATGATAAACTACATTGACGACATTAATAATGATAAACTACATTGAGCCCAAATATACAAAAAGCTTTTACTAGTCACATAAAGCAGCACCATAAAAACTGCACCTCTTTCATCACTCTAGCAGTTTAAAGTTATTAATCCATAAAACAAAACGGGTTACTGAACGGACAAATATGTTTTTGCACCTATAGCGTGTTTACTAAACGTGTAAGCAAAAGCTTACGTGATATGTCTTGTTTATTGAAGTGGAGCGTGCAATCCCACAAGCTCGATAAGATAAAACACCGAGTTTGGTGACATTAATTACATTTACAACAAAATTATTAAAGAACAACACTATATATTTCACTATATTCACTATATAGTATTCGAAACGTAAAGATAAGATAGTAAATATACTGCTTTTTCAAAGCAAAAAAATATTCGCACCAGAAGGCCAGGAAAAGTACGAAAAATATATTTCCAGCTCTAGGTACTGCAAAGAATAAGAAATCCTAACGCCACTATAATTCTCTGCTAAACCAACCCCTTGAAAAGACTAAGCTCCCACAACACAATTATCTTCCTTAATCCTCATTACTGTATTTACAAACCAAGACAACATCATGGAATGATCCACAATTTATCAAAGCTTAACAGTAAACTCCAAGTAGATTAGTGTATTAAAGTATAAAACTTAGTCAGAGTTAGTTGTGAGCGACGATAGCCCAGTAGCGAGGCACATAGACTTCAAATTCAGAGGGTCTCAAGTTCAAACAACGCACCTATGACTATTCGAAGTTATGTGCGTAATTATCGCTTGCTTCGTGCCTCATAAAAAGCGTTAAGCCGTTGGTTCCGGATGTTTTAAACATCTATGGCAGTCGTTTTGAGGAAGTCAGTGCCTGCTAATATCCTGACAGCTGATTTAACCATAGAATGATGTTTGCCTCTGTGTTGCGGAGGTCAGACGGCAGTAGCTCTATGAAATAACTGCAATTCAGACCAGTCTAATTAGCCCAGAGAGCAGACCCTGGGCTTAGTCTTAAGTCAGGGGCAACTGGGATAATGCTAGGATATGATGAACTGCGCAGCACACGTTGGTGAGTGGGGCCGCGGTCGACGCCAACCGCGACCCTGGATAAAGTCGCTCTCTCGCCTCCGACCATCATGCGAATGATGGTTGACAGCGAGATGGCGTGGGAGGCGATGGCCTCCTTCTGCGAAGTGGTGATGTTGCAGAAGGAGGTCGCGGAGCGGGAGAGGAAGCGGGATCCGCTCTCTCTCCGGCTACGCCTTTGACGCAGCGGGCGGGCCAGGAGGGCCCGTCCAGCAGCGCCAGGGGGATCTTAGGCGGCGGGGGCAGCGGGCCCCTACCGTCAAATTATAGATCCCCGCGAGGTCGGCCACATACGCCGGTGGTTGCATAAGGAGGTAGGGGGGCTACACGCTGCGCCTCTCAGAAGAGGTCCTCCCGGTTCTGATCTGGGGGACGTTGGCCGCGGGCGGGGTGTCAGAAGCTTTATACTTTAGCACTGGCCCCCCGCCCCTTTTTCAACAGCGATGGGTGTCGACGAAAGATTTTTAGTGGGTAGGACTGCTGGCGGTCGCGTCTTCCGCAGTGAGCCCCACACTCCCTCCTCAGTGCGTAAAGGCATATTGTTACGGACGTATATAAAAAAAAAAGTCGATATAATCCTTTCCCCCGACTGGTCTCCACTTTGTCGTAGCGGGGGGCAGAGTACCTCCCGGTAGGGTGGAGAAGCCGCCAGGGAAAAGGTAACACCCAGAGATTGGCGACTCTGGGTGCCCTTTGTACTGCCTACCTGGGGGAAACTAAGAGGAACCTGTGGAGAGCGCAGCGAGCGTTCCAAGGGGGCCCGTCAAGCAGCGCCAGGAGGGTCTTAGGCAGCGGGGGCAGGGGGCCCTTGGCTGCTTCCACTTCCACTGCGCGTCTCTGAGGAGGACGTCCCGGTTTTGATCCTGGGGACGTTGGCCGCAGGTGGGATGTCAGACGCTGCAACCCAGGTACTGGCCCCCGCCTCTTTTTCAACAAGCGGCGGGCGTCGTCGGAAGATTTTTAGTGGATATTACTGCTGGTGGTAGCGTCTGCCGGTGGTGAGTCCCCTACCTCCTTTTGGTCTCCCTTTGGCCGGGAGGCAGTGCGTAAATGCATATTGTTACCGACATAAAACAAAAAAAAAAGATGACATAATCCGCACAGTGCTAAATAATCGCGATTTATACTTTAACCTATCAAACGCGGGTTTCTAGCCAAATTTAATATCCTATTGTGTTATTTCTCTCAGCGTTTGCCAACTGCGTTGTAAAGCGTTATTTCGTTAAATATTTCTTTCTTTGAATATTTCTTAACTTAAAATATTTCCATCGACGCTTTTTATCAAATGGAGATATATATATGATAGTCGGTAAATACAATTAAAGCAAAAATGTGACACAATGGTACCCTAGATAAGGTCAAGTCAACAGACGACATCAGACACGTAGCAGCACTGATGTGGAACAGGGTGGCTGAAGATAAACATGAACGGAAATGGAGGTTTTTGCTGATTGGCAGCATATAAATAAATACTTACATACGTTAACACACTTATAGTGCACTAGCAAAAGCCCGCGACTTCGTGTACAGGATCTAAAGCTATTTAGTTATATTTGGACATATTAAGTATGCTGTGTACAATTCTAAAAGCGAAGAAAGTGTATACAAACCTTCATACAAACTGTTTGTATATGGAAATTGATTAAAAAACGATGAAATCTCAGATGATCAGCATTTCTTTAACCATTTGCACTTGATTAATAAAGAAATTAGGGGCAAATGAGAAATGACGGTTTTCGGCTTTCCTGTGAGTCAAGCCCGAGTTGACACGGACCGTCGCGCCGCAATTGTTAAAGATCTACAGAAAATATTCTAAACTAATATAAGAATGACTTTTTAGTAAATAATAATTTGTCCGATTTGAATAAAGTCAATTACACATAAACAAGATGCCAAGTTGTGTTATGGAAATCTACAACAGCCTTAAAAGTTAACATTATTATTAACGACGATTTTATTCTTCAATAAAACCCATGTCTTTATGTTATTTTGAGGTAACATGTACTCAAATGTACAGTACAATCATACTTCTTCGTAACACCAATATCTCCCAGTAACTAATATGCATCCTTTTGACTGCGGAACCCTAATTATCCTTAAACACAGAGATACAAGGCGCCCCACTGTTCCAGCAATAAATAACACAGCACTCTATTGTCCCACAGATAAAGTACAGCGACAGATTTTCATAAAATTGAAATGGTTCGAAATCGAAAAAGTTTCCAGTTGCCGAAGAAACTAAGAGCTATTTCATCTTGGTATGGAAAAGTCAAATTTTCATTTCGAGTCGCCAGTCGACTTTCAGAACAAATAATCGTTGGAGACAATTTAATAATATTAGTTCTCGATTCGTTCTCATCACGAGCATTTCAGTGGGTTTTTCAGAGTGTTCTTGGTTTTGATCAAATTTAAAGCTTTTTATTAATTACTTACTTAATTTTATAAAACTAGTTTTATCTGTTTATAGTTATATTCATTGAAAAGGGCATTTATAGGTATCGGGCTTATTGAACACCCTCGGATGTTTTAAAGTTGAGTAAACACTCTATAATGAATAATAAAATACTGTTTAATTAGGGACATAAAAAGGAAATTACTATTTTAAAAATATACAGAACTTTTGAAATATCTTACACAACGCTTACAGCCTCAAACTAAGCAGCTTATACTAGATATGCGTATGTTTTTTTGTATTTAAAAAGGTGGGTTTTTTTATAAAGAACCGTAGGTATACAACAAGCTAAACAACTAAACAACAACATTGTTCACAATATCGATACAAAAATTTGGTGTACATTAAAAATACGAAATAAATAAAATTGACAGAACTAGTTTTGCTAGGCGTAGAAATATACATAGAAATATGCAATAAAGATGTTGTTATGGTTTTTTTATTTCACTAATTTACATTACACTTATACTAGTTTGCAGCAGGGTTTGAAGTTCAATGTGGATGTGACAATATCTTTAGACTTTCATTGCGTAAAGCTGATATTGAGAGTCAGATTATGTCAATACCATTAAGATGCTTATTAACTGTTGACACAATTCTATTCAAAAGAGTGCGATGCCCAGCGTGAGTATTGACAGCCCAAAATTGCAAATAGAAAGGATACGCTGCGATGTACTAGGAAGCCGAAATTTATGGTACAAACTTTAAAAAATAACACAAGGAAATACCCCGATAATCGTATTCATGTACATACATATTTGTCGATTGAGGGAATCAAACCCACAACAACCATCACACACCAGAGTTTTAAAAAAAAAATTATAAATTGCTTTATAAATTAGTAGAAGTCAAAAATTAAATGTCTTCTAGTTCTCTTTTATTCATGTATTTCAGAAAACTTAGCAAGGGTAAGATTCTGCCAACATCTAAGCAGGCAAAGAACTATGTTTGATATGTAAAGCCCGCAGCGACACGGCAATTAAACTTAGAATAACTCTCAAGTAAGCATCAAAGCGAAAATAAAGTAGGAGTATACCGCCCTATGGAGAACCATGGCGCCAGCCTCACACACTCGAATGAAAATTTCGAAGCACTTTTTCGTTTGAAGTGAAAAATAAACCAAATGTAGGTTTTCTCTTGTTAAAAATAAACGAGGCCCATAACTCGACCGCAATTGCCGGCATTTCTCAACAGCTGCGATGCGACGTTTTTACCACTAATTAACCAGCTTTGCGTAAATTTGGGTAAAAATCCACTCCCCAAATAGCGGTAACACGACGCTGTAGCTTAAATTATCTGAATTTAGTTAAAACTGTTATGAGTTCATATTTTACTCTAATTGTTGTTCTAGCGATAGATCGTATGTGTCTTTTCCATAATTAGTGTAACAATTGGTATACTTAAATGTAGAAATATAGTATTACATATTATGGAGTTCATTATTAATTGACATTTATATTTATTTATGTATATTTTTATATACGGCGTGGAGGTCAGTATATACACACTTCACTCCAGAGGTCGTGGGTTCGATTTCCACACAGGACAAATCTTTGTGTGCATGAACATGAATATTTGTTCTGGTCTGGGTGTTTTCCTATGTATATTAGGTATGTATTTACAAAAAAAAGTATGTAAGTATGTTTATCCGTTGTTTAGTATCCATAACACAAGTTCTTAATGATACTTATCTTGGAACTAAATAATTGATGTAATTGTCAGAAAATATTTATTTATTCTAGCATCTAAATAGTAAATCGAATCATTAATTGTAAAATTATTAAAACTTGACATTAAATACTATGGTAAGAATATTGGCAGCTGTATAATAACTGTTTTTGCTTAGATTATAGTAATATATTTATTGTATATAGAGGATTTCTGAATTACTGTAACTTTTAAATAATAGTCAAAAAAATAAATATTTCTGACACTTACACCAATTATTTAGTTTCAAGATAAGTATCAATTAGTACTAATTTAATACAATAATAGGCCACAATTTATTACGATAAGGTGAGCTGGAAAACGTTTACGCTAGTTTAATGAGAAAACAAAGGAAAAAGAAAATTAATAAATGTACTAAATGTACAGTTTTTTAGCCTTCTTTTCGGAAAGACATACCAACCTTATTCATCATCATTAAAATCTCGGCTCATTAGCGTGCCACTGCCGGGTTCAAGCCTCCTCTCACGACCAAGGTGAACGGTATCAGGTCAAACTGCGACATGCGGGCTTATTTAGGCAAATGATTGCTGTCAGGACTTTTTTTTTATTTTTTAAATTTTTGTACATACATATTTTTAATTAATAATAAGAGCGGCGATAGCATGCCTTTAAATTCAGAGGGTCTCGGGTTCAATCCCTAGTGGGGCACCTATGACTTTTCGAAGTTATGTGCGAAATTATCGCTTTCTCCGTGCCTCGGAAGCACGTTAAGCCGTTGGTCCCGGCTGTCATGAACATCTATTGCAGTCGTTATTATGAAGACAGTGCCTTCTATCAGGTTGACAGCTGGCTTAACCATAGAACGATGGTTTCCCCTGGGTTGCGGAGGTCAGACGGCCGTCGCTCCATCAAATAACTGAAATTCATTCAAATCTGGTTGAACCAGTAAGCAGACCCTGGGCCCTAAGCTTAAGTCTAGGGCAACCGGGATAATGCTAGGATATGATGACATATTTTTAATGCATATAAAAAAAGCCTAAACAAAGACTAATTTTAGTCATTATTTCACGTACATCGTCAAAAAGCATTAAAATTTTCGAATTCATCCCATATTCATATAGGATGATTGCGCAAATGAAATAATGTAAAGCCTTCCTTTACCTTAACTTTACTGAATTTGGTTTCCGCATTTTTTGCATTTCAGAAGTATAACATAACCACTGATTTCTACCACTATTACGTTACGTAAATTTAAAGCTTACAGATATTTTTGTAGCAACTTTTACTTCAGCCAAGTTATTGTACATCCAAAAATTCTAGCTTGCATGCTGACACGCAAGCATGGCGTTGGTTGTAGATCGATAGGGTAATAAGTCTCTGTTTTGATCGAGAGACGAGTTGAATGAGAAGTTTACTCGATGATATGTGACTCGAAACCTCCAATTTGAACTGTGCTTGCTCGTTACAGTGTTTGTGAATTACTCTTATGTACGTATCAATAGCAACTTTCAATAACTTAATTTAACAATTTGTCTTAGCTCTGTTTTACTTTTGTCTTATAAAATATTCATACTACGTATTGATTATGATGAGACTTCTGTGCGATAATTTTGAACTGGCTGGGGAGCAGAACAATTTTTTTTCTTGCCTGTTAGCCATTAGCAGCAAGAAACTCTTTATAAGTTCCTGTCATACTAAACTGGCGCTCTTAGATGTAAGTGTTCACAATTGCTTCTTGACGAAGCTTTGTTGAATAACTTGTTGTTGACTTTTACAGTGTTGCATAAAACACCCTAGTTCTACGCTTACTACTTGAGCATTATCTTATACTGATCTGGGTCCACGATAAATACGACGTTCTTAACTATATATAAATATGAGTTTTTGGGAAATATTTATATTTATTCCCTTTTGTTACAAAGGGTTTTCTTCTTCTTTATCGTAAATATTCTCCGCAACTGACGCCAGCTGCCCCTATTTCAAATACATCTATCATATAGGTAACTACAATCTAGTGACTCATGTTTATTTATACCGAGATTTTTTCTATAATAAATCTGATGCGGTGTCATCAACGAAAACAACTCCGAGAACACACATTTCAACGAAAAACACGTATGAAATACCCATTTCAATCGTGTTCAAAGCTATGTAGCCCACCTTTACATAAAGAAGCCAATAACATGTTGAAACGAGTGTTTTTCACGTCAAAAACACGGCAATGGCAGGTACCTATGGTGTTACTACCAGAAATAGGTTGAGATAGAAGTGGAGCGCTGCCTCCTCGTTAAATTTTCACATGCACTTGACGGGCCGACCTGGCTTACGTTAATTATGAAATCTCATTTGAGTGAGACCTCTACCGCGTTTGAGTAATGGCCCCTGAAATAAGAGCTGCGATACATGAATGTTTCGATGGAATTACTTCATATGTTTAATTGCTATACGCCATAAATGGTAACAGATAAAGATTCCATACATGAAAGCAATAATTGCAGTCTGTTAGTTTTTAATTTTACCCAACTTTGTACTTTTTCAATTAAATTTCATAGCTTTGAACGCAGTTACCAAAAAACAACTTTATCTTTTTTAAATTTATTTATATTATATGTACATAGAGTATATATTGTAAACATTATTATGATGGATAATATCCAGAGGCTTTAGGAGTCTGCTATTTAGTCTACAGGATGGGTTGGCAATGTGTTCTAACTGATATGCTACAGACGTGAAACCACTCGTAACATACAACACTATACAACGTAAAACAAATTGAGTTGTATAAAACAAATTGATTTAAACTCTTACAAAATGCAAATTCGTCAGAAATTTTATACTGATACCTAACTTAAAAATTACTCTTTTATAATGGGGTTGTGGACACTATATAATGGATGAACATATTTAAAAACTTTTTAATTTAAAAAAAATATACATTGGAAACACCTAGACTAGAATAAATATCATGCACACAAAGATTTGTTCCGTGTGGGAATCGAAACCACGAACTTAGGAGCCGAGATAGGTATACTGACCTATATGCCATATCGGTCGTCGTTATCTAGTCAATTTATCCAGCCAAATACTAAAGATACATTGCCGCTCGTTCAAAGTATCGACACAGAGAATAATCATAACACCCAAAAACACACACAGATCAAAAGCACTAAACGTGTTCATTCATACAAATATATGCCTATTATTAAAAAAATAACCAAAAGCATAGAAAAAAAGTCCGTTGAACAATTGGATTTTCCCGCGAATATTAAATGATATTTTACGCAGCGGCAGGCGGATTTATTTTGTACCCCAGACGTATAACTTCCGTCGAGGATCGCCCATCGCCCAACAATATGATAGATTGCTCCTACTGGGTGATTCCCTTTTCTTCGCTATGAAATTTTTCAACGCGATAAGGGTTCTTGAACGCTCCTGGGCCGCTTATAGCTGATTTATGACGCGGCTTTGGGGTAAACAATTCGTAATTATTTATTGAGTTAAAAATATTTTATTACGGTAAATATTTACCTAAAGGATATGAAAATAAAATAAGTTTGCTTATAATCAGATACCTACAAAGTTTTATAATAGAATAACTAATGTTGTAGAGCGGCATATGTGGATTAACAGGCAACTAACCATATTTTAGAACATGGCACAGATAGTCATTAGTTAGAATATATAAGATAATAATAAAACTTTACTAGTTATTATAAATGTAACTTAATTATCTGTTAAGAGACATCTGAGCAATGTAATGAAGGCATCTTAAAACAGACTACTGGAATAATTATCTGTTTTTAACCACAAAGGTCAGGGTTCGGTACCCACTCAGGACAATTATGGCTAGTAGTACCATGGCGATCTTAGGTCTATGTATTTCTTACACTAACATTATTCAAGCATGTTTATGCGAAGTTTACCCATAGTACGAGCTCATGTTGGGGGCCACATTGTGATAAGTGAAATGAATTTTATTATAATCTAGAGTATAAGATATAACCACTCATAAATACCAACAATGAGTAATGTAGCAACAATGTATTAGGTCGGGGAAAAAGTCTTTTCGCATAACGTAGGTATAAACTTATTATAAAAATTTTTTGACTGTACTATTTGTGTCTGGCTGGTTTTGGTAACATTAAAAAGGTTCCTTTATAAAGAAAAGAAAAAAATAAAAAAAAGTTGTTTCCCGCTATTTTTCATTTGTTTTTCTCTCCGTAAAAATGAGTGAATCTAATGAAGAAATTCGATACATTTTAAAATTTTATTATAAAAAAGGCAAAAATGCAACTCAAGCAGTGAAAAAAATTTGTGATGTTTATGGACCTGATGCAGTGCCAGTAAGAGTAGCACAAATTTAGTTCAAACGTTTTCAGTCCGGAAATTTCGATGTTAAAGATGCACCTCGCTCTGGTCGCCCTGTTACGAATAAAATGGACGCCATTTTTGAAAGAGTGGAGCAAGATCGGCATATTAGTAGTTACGATGTAGCTGAAGAACTGGGAATTGACCACAAAACAGTTTTGACCCATTTGAAGAAAGCTGGTTATACAAAAAAGCTCGATATTTGGGTGCCACACGAGCTCACTCAAAGAAACTTAATGAACCGTGTACTCATTTGCGATTCATTATTGAGACGTAATGAAACCGAGCCGTTTTTGAAGAGATTGATAACTGGCGATGAAAAGTGGATCACGTACTACAAGAACGTGCGAAAAAGGTCGTGGTCGAAAGTTGGCCAGGCTTCACAGACTGTGGCCAAACCTGGCCTAACACGAAATAAGGTGATGCTGTGTGTATGGTGGGATTGGAAGGGCATTGTTTATTATGAGCTTTTACCGCCCGGCAAAACCATCGATTCTGATCTTTACTGCCAGCAACTGATGAGATTAAAGGAAGCAGTCGAGAGAAAACGGCCGGAATTGATCAACAGGAAGGGTGTGGTCTTTCATCACGATAACGCTAGACCACACACATCTTTAGCCACTCAGCAAAAATTAAGAGAGTTTGACTGGGAGGTCCTAGTGCATCCACCATATAGCCCTGACCTTGCGCCTTCAGATTTTCACCTGTTTCGGTCTCTGCAGAATTCTTTAGGTTCTGTAAGGTTGACCTCAAGAGAGGACTGCCAAAACTATTTGTCTCGTTTTTTTGATCAGAAGTCCCAAAGTTTCTACAGTAACGGGATAATGTCTCTGCCCACAAAATGGCAGAAAGTTATTCAACAAAACCGTACATATATATTGTAAATAAATGTAAATAAACTTTGAAAAAAATGTCTTGACTTTTCATACAAAAATACGAAAAGACTTTTTCCCCAACCTATTATAAAACATGAATATTTCCATTTGTGTATTAAAATTTAAAAAATAGTATAAAAAGATCTTAAAGAAGTATTTACTTCGTGACAATGCATTACGAAACAAAAAAAATATCCCTTATAAAATTCGTCAACGGCTTCAGTCAAAACTTTGATATGTTATAAATCGTGCTCCTGTACCAAACTTTTGAAAGTACCAAGCACTCACAACTTTGCCAAGTTTCAAAATGAAGGCGTCAATGTAACAAAAGCCACCTCGAGAATAATAATTAATAATCGAACAAAGGCAAAGGCTTTGAATAATGAAAACTCAGCTACTGATTTATTGTGGTGATATAGGCAATAAAATTGCGTGAATTATAGAAAAGCTACTGGGGCGAGATCGTGGTGTAACATCAAGAAGGCAATTTAATTATCTCGGTAGAAATCGTACTTTCTCGCAGATAGAAAATAAATTTAATTGTTTATTCAAATAACACGCATCTGTTGTATCTAAAGTAGGTTTTTAAAATTATTTTAACTTCAAATGAATCATCTGTTCTTTAAAGGACCTTTACTTATAATACAGCATCGTATTCTGTTTTAATAGTTTCATTAAATTTATTTATTTAATAAAATTAATAAGTGTTGCACGTGGAGCTGACTGATTGAAACAATACTACAATAATATGATAATTTGTCTGATGAGAAGCAGCGTCATCCTGCGTACTGGCCTCATCTGCGAACCCACAACTATCGTGGTGACATTGGATATTTTACCCTGTAACTTTTTTAATACAAAACAGTGATTAGTAATAGGTCCTTATGATAATGTCAGTAGTATGTCCTTACGGAAATGTTAGCTTTTCATTAATCTGAACGAAATTTCACATCAAATTTTAAAATTAATGGTTTTTCTTTTATTTCTGACATTCTGTTATGTAGCATAAATTTTTTTAATGATAAAGCCTTTCGATCGGTATGATAATGTTGCAGGGTATTTTTCGTGTAGCGGGTTCGATTCCCGTTTTAACCCTGTAATTATTTAAAAATCTATAAATGCAGTTTAAATTGTTTTCGAAATTAAAACAATGACTTCTTTCAGTTAAATGTTCCATCTATAATATTCAAGATACTTTCCTCCATGTGGCATAGCCGTGGGACGTCCTGTATAGTAATATACTGTATACAGTAGTGTCCACTACTATAATTAATTGCTAAGAGGGTAACGGAAACAATAAAAGAAAACACGATAAGGTCTGAGTATTGCTAGTCATTTACCAATTACAGTTTACTATTGATAATTTTTACCAATAATATGCATTTGTGCAATAAGACTTTCATACCTTAATCAGCTGTTAATATTTACTTGACAAGTAAAACCGATCTTTTAATTACATTATTTTCTATAGAATTTTATATATATTTAGAAGCGCTCGTAGCTCTGCGGTGCTAGGTGGTCGGAATCGATCACCGAAGTACAGCAGAGTTTAGTCCTTGGATGAGTGACTGTTTGTTTGGCATTTGATATTGAGCGCTTTCGTGCTTCGGAAGGCACGTAAGCGCCGTTGGTCCCGGTTATCACTAAATGTGGTAGTCGTTAAGCCATGTTAGAGGTCTAATGGGCGGCTTGATAAATTCTAGCAGCCGGACGCCATTGACCTGCCTCCGACAATCCGCACTGGGTCAGCGTGGTGGAGTATGACCCAATACACACCTTGATATGTGAGAGGAGGCTCGTGCTCAGTAGTGGGACGTTAATGGGCTGAGATGATGATGATAATGATATATTTTTAATAAATCGATTTTCAATAATGTAGCACATAGTCTTACATTACAATATATTTTTAAATTGATCTACTACACTGATTTTGTATAAAATAGCTCTTAGTCACATTTTCCAACATATTCAGACCATACTACAGAATACATTCTCAGTATTCATGGTAAGCTATCAAAGCCGTCTTTTGATAGCTGTGAGACGATACAGAGAGACGATACACATACCAAAATATCTTTCAACAAACCATATTAAAGTGATTCTGCCCTGTTAGTTCTCAATTTGTTACGATTTCGAGGAACGTCATAAATGTGGTCAGAGCTTTGCGATTGTGATTATGCACGAATAGAGGTAAAGGATCCGGTACGTCACTAGCAAAAAGTATAGTTGGATATTGCGAGCATTTCTGAGACATCATTAGTAACTATTACATATGAGCAATTAGTAGTAGTGCTCCGAGAATACTGCTTTGGGTTACGTTAATTTACACCTTAGTTATTAGTTCTACTATCCGATAGTGTTTCAAATCATGGAATGTAACATCCACTGTTGGTATTTCCACAAATTACTTCTATTAGTTGAGCGAGGGATCTCATATGCCATAAAACTAGACATTAATCAATAGAGTTTCATAATTGACGAGATGAAAGGCCCTACTCATGAGGAACAAAATAAAAAATATATTGTGCATAAAGATTTTGAAGTTAGACTTTTGAACGTATATTTTAAGTTAATTAAAAATCAACCATGAGAAAAACAATCTTTCATTACAACAAAAAAAAACTTATCGAAATTGCATACAGATTTATGAGATTGGTGAGCTTTGCGCGGATTTTTCTTCATCAAAAGTATTTAATAGATTAATGAATTTATTTAGTCAGTTAATCTTCGAGAAGTACCAATCATTAATTAAATTAACGTCACGTGCGCGTATGTAAGTACATACGAGTATATACTTTTTCTCATCTCTAAACGAAACAAATCAGCTTTCTTTAATATTAAAAACAGTATCGTTAATCAAAAATGATTCCATTTTAATTAAAATTGAACTGTTGTAAATTTAAATAAAATAAAAATGTTGTTTCTAAATTGAACGCTTCCGCTAGAAAAAAAACCACTGTAAAAAAGCGTCACGTTTGCAGAATACGAACAATTGTATAAATGAATGAAAGATTAATGTGAGCGACCCCTATATATTTGTGTACGGACATTTTAGCAAGATTCGCACGTTGAAATTTATTTATAGGTTCATATAAAGGACATGCGCTTACATGTTTCATTGCCTATACGATTTATGGGACCGTGTCGTGACACATTGTGGGTAAATATTGAATTTTTTACCATCGCCGGAAGGTAAGACTTTAATTACAATGTAATTTACTAGGCGATAGATTGGATTTTTGCAGATAATGCAGAACTACCACTTCATCCGTACATATTAATTTAGGTATTACATTGCTTTATTTGAAGTTTCGAAGATTGTTTCTGTTTGAAGGAGACAGCAACTAGGGAAATAGAGTTTTAATGATTGATTTCTCGAATGTTGCGGATAGAGAGCATTATCAGTCAGCATTATTTGAAATGACCCTGCCTCTTCAGTCAAGTTGCATTTGACAAATTTAATTTCAATAGAATAGTATTGAATTTTAATTTGATAATCTCACACATTTTTAATATATTCTATACGAATTAAAGTGGTTGCAACTAACGGTCGTAAAGACGTATCTCGTTTTGTTAATGTTAAGACCAAGATAACCCTTAGTACAGATGAAGTGATAAAATAGACAGTTACGTTCATAATACTATGTACTGAAACAAAGTCAACTAATCTCAAACTAAACAAAGTTTTATCACATATAGAATTATGGATAAAACAATAAAAAGTAAATGAAGTATCACAGAATACAAAAGACTGACCTTTTTTTTGTGACAGTTTAGTGATATTGGTGTAATATGTATCGTCCTTTTGTTTTAATATGCAGCTAATTACTTTGCTATTTTAATCGTGATTTCACTTATAATGCACATAAATTGTACAAAACAAAAAAAATGCAATTTAATAAACAACTCCATGCCCAGCAAGTTTGTAAATAAAAATCGAAAAGAAAATTGCAAATGTTTTTGTTCTCGTTCGCGTAGAAAATGCCAGAATCTGTAATCTCCAGGCCCTATCTAGGGAACAAAGTGTCGACTGCGCAGCTGTTCAGCGTACAAATGTTTAGAATTAACTCAAACATTAACGTGGACGCCCTTCTTAATTGAAATCATAATTGCGTCGCGCAAACAATGCGCTGAGTGGGAGGTACCTGCGCGGTTTGTGGGTCGCCTGTAATAATATTGAATTTATAAATATCAAATGTGGTAGTAATTTTGTCTGTCACCTTTTTCACGCTTAAATCGCTGTGCCAGATCGAATGTTATGTGTTGTAGAGAGTTTGAGACTCAGTGATATCTTGAATCAATGCCTTAACGTACTGACCGGAACCGTTCGTTGTTAAATGCCATACAAACCGTTTAAGTACTAAAGTCTGATTAAAAAAGTGTTAAACTGAACCTAATAACATAATCGTTTAACTTACTAATAAAGGTAGCAGTTGAAATGACAGCTAACCTTCTAATTTGTATACTAATGGAAAAATGATGTCCCTGGTTCAACAAGTTTTCGAGTATTCAACTAAAATGCTAGGAAAAATATAGCGGCACTAACGAGAAGAGCATTTACAGTTCCTTCGTGTGAACGTTCGGCATATTTTTTTCATATGCAGCAAAACCGTCACCGTGCGGAAATTGTGTAGCCGTGAAATATAGCGCACAGCTGCACTAGCTAATGAATTCGTTTCATGTTACTAATATTGCGCATATTACTGTTCCGCAAATTGAATGTATGATTTTTATATCAAGTTCACTAAGGCATTGGACGCATCCACATAAAGCATCGAATGTCTATATTTAAAAAGTCTACGGCTGAACATTGGCCTTTTCAATACGTTACATTCTATTAGGGGTATTTGCCTATTAATCACCACGCTGGGCAGGGCGGGTTTGTGATCGCAGTTCAAGCCAGTACGCAGGATGACCCTGCTGCCCATTATCCGGTAAGTTTTCTCTTCGTTGACTCTTACGACTCCCTTTTGCTCATTGCTTTAAAGTTGAATCACCTTCTGTTTAAAATTGAAATCAGAATCTACTTAGTTCCAAGAAAGCTGCAATCTGAACGACCAATAGACGTTGTAGACAGCAGAGTGCCATATTATTTCTTTTACGACTATGAATATCTGTTTTGCTGCTTTGGCTTTGATCTACCAAAGATCTTTTGGTTGAATCGGTGCACTAACAGATGTGACTGCCATCTCCAATTTTAGACATCGACCAGTTCGACTACGGGTGAGGGATTTAATAATTTATTTATTAATTAATATTTAGGTACACGGACAGATTATCATCATTAAAAATTAACTACGACTAATAAAGAAAATAAAAAAATAAGGCTAGCAATTATCCACAATTAGTGTACACAGCATGACTTATAACTTAACAATAATAAAAGTAATGGTAACTAAATCTAAGCTAACAATTAAATACTATCGGGAAAATACTGAAAATATAACAAATATACGGAAAAAAACAATGTCAGGAAAAAACTATATTAAAATTCATTAGAGAGGATTCTTGATCTACCCTCCAATACTCTCTTCTCTCTCTTCGTCGAATTCGCTCATCTGCGACAACTTGTCTTTGGGCAAAATGGTGATTTTGATTGTAGCTTTGACCTAATTCATTCGGTACTTTGCTATAGCAAACTATAATTATACTATATAGGGTAACAAATATGTGTTGTTACCCAAAATCCCTAGATGATTTTACAATAAGGTACTTTATGTGCGACAAACATAGACTTTCACTTTCAAGAATAAAAAACTATGAACCAACAGAATATTATAAGCACAAAAGTTTTACATAACTTTTTACTGCACACTCCCTCTAACATAAAAATAACGTTATATCGTACGTCTTAAAATCAAGGCACAACCTCTTGATCTCCGTAACTTGGACACAAAAGTTCCACCGAGGAGATCAACAATACATCCCTAGAAAGATTAATCGTTCGAGAGCCCCCCATAAGATGGAGAAAACAATTTTTCATCTTTATCAAAATGGCGAGGCGAAGCTTTCATTTATATGTACATTTTTGTTGGTGTCAATTCTTTGTTATTGTTCTTTCCATAAGAATTTTGTATAATAATGTTCTAAATAGAAATCAAAATACACTTAGAGCTTTAATGAAAGAAAACAAATGAAATGAAAAAAAAACGACTTTAAAAACACACAACACAAACACAAAATAGGAAAAACATATAATGAGAAAAATAGGTAGCATGCGTACAAGTTTTGTAATGTTAAAAAAGCTTCAGCATAGAATTCGCAGTGAGTCAGCAAACAAATCCACTACCCCGGTTTTTTACTAGAAACCAAACATTCGCATTTGACATTATTTATTTTATGTAGAATGCGTTTAAAAATTAGAAACTTAAGTTACCGAAGATACAGCACCTAATTATGGCGACAAACATGTGTATGGTCGCTGGCAAAACGGACCTCGTTAAGTCCAATAGCCAACCAAATGCAAGACAGGATTTAGAAAATTTTGAAGCTGCATTCTATTTTTTAGACCAAGCAGGATAAACGAACCAGGAGGCAGTCAAGTACAAAATATCTTGATGTCCGCAAACCCTTTAGGCGAAATCAACCTTGTGCCTTTCTTAATCCTGACAAGTCCGATCAAAGTAAACTTAATTAAACTTCTCAAAGGAAAATTAAGAGTTCAATTTTTTTTTCTTGAAGTGAAGTTACTTCTTTGCACTCTTTTAGATCTTTTCTTTTTAATAAACAAATATATAATTTCTATCATGCAACACAGACAAATTTTGTTCCGGATTCCACATTCGATAGAGAGATCTACGTAAATAGTGTTCCAATTACCTGCCCCAACTATAGACCTTGTAGCCTGTAAAGGCAAAGCAATTATTCAACTGCACCGAACAACAATTCCATTCATGAACGCTTCATTTTGACCTAGTCCCGAGCTTAGTATAAAGGACGCAAACGAAACTCTTCGCTATCCACTAAGATTGAAAACGTTGATGCTTTTGACATCATAGCTGGTTTCAAAACTAGAGTACAGAATTAATCCAGCAATTTTAGTCCAATCACATTTAAAACTTATTAGGATATTTGTACTACAGTACGGCTCTGTTAATCCCGCTCTATTCAAAATCTCCATTTCGAGAGAAATCTCATTACATTTTGTGTTCACCTCCAGATAAAGTGCTTCTAAGTGTATGTAGCTGCCATCAACTTCCAAATACCATGCATGAATACGTGCATCACCAAATAACAGGCTATTAAGTCACTATGCCCAGTAATTCCAGTCAGGACAGTGTCCTTTAGTCCTATACATCAATTTACTATGCTTTTGCTGCATATATTTGGACGATCATCGGACTCTCTAACGAGTCATAGTAATATTAAACAACTAATGCTTTGAAACTAATTTCTGTCACATTATTTTAAATGACTGTACCATTGCTTTTTGTACGTATAAGAGTAACCGGGATTATAATTTTTCCAAAGTACGGCCTAACCAACAGCAAACTATATATGATGTTCATTTTATATTATTTTTTTCATTATTGTTTTCTTAGATATGGACTCATTTTCTTAGAGTATTTGCCAGGGTCAAGTTATTACAGAAATCAGGATTATTGCATAAATGCAGCGTTTTCGTCTTTCAGTATAAGTCGAGTAAAGTGCGTCAGAGGCTAGTCAAAGTACTAGTACTACATAGTACTATATAGACTACCAGTTATTATACTAAAATACCACTATCAGCTCAATCATATTTAAAGTGGATTTAAATTTTTAGAGTCGCCACCTATTACGTGGGACTATCAATATAGTTGACGGAATGTGGGCGTTTAATATGCCTCTGCCTACCTCTTCGGGGAAACAGGCGTAATGTAATGTAAGTATGAAATTAACACTAAGATTAGGTGCCAGTTAAATAATTCATAAAACGTACGAAGGCAATACGAATTATACCTATACGTTTTGACATACAAAAGTTCTCTTACTCGTATTACGATGATCTTGCTCTGCTTCTGTAAGTGGAGTTCGAAATTCAGAATTCTGTTTATTTCCTCGTCCTTTGCTAGTGTTATTTGCGATATCTGAGATATATATCGCATATGTATTTATTTATTTACATATGTTGACTTTTTTGTATTTGGGTAATGGAGTCACCATATAAATTGATATATACATTTATGGCAACGTCTGGTCTTAATTACCTATTAAAATTCGGTTCACGAATATCAGCCTACAGTATTTATATTCCATAAGAAATAAATAAATGATTGATCTAGAATATTTAAAACAGTTATTAATATAAATAATGAGTCTTCATGTCTACGGAATTAGCATGTACAATAATATTTGAATGTACAATTCATTGTAAGATTGAAATAAGAAAAAAGGCTATGAAATGGTTGCTACATTAATTAGTTAAAATAAAAAAGTATGCAAATAATAATCGTCGCAGTTAAACTGAAGGCTTTATCAGTCCTTTGAAAGCGTCAGTTTATAGTCGTGGTGTTTACCCAAACATCATATCAAATATAAATGTTGGTAAATACATCTCGACAGTAATACTTATATTTTCAATTCTGATTCGCGAAACTGTATCATTACTGAAACATAATGAGAATCTCCGATTACTCAGTGAAGTTAATTAGTTTAGTTTAGATATAAAGAATTAGTTAATCTTAATAAAAGTTTGTTAAGAACAATGAGAGCTCCACAGTCACGTACAAATTTGTTTTACTTAACATCTCATGACTTAGCCTAACTTTTGTTTAAGCAAAGTGGTAGTGTTACTTAATCAGAAATATAATAAGATAAATAGACCTTTTACAAGAAATAAAATAGCGAATGTTTTGTATTCTGTTCATTTTAATCATGACTTTGTTCTACAAAATTACCATCATCTCCGTATATTAACGTCCCACTGGGTTAAATTCTATTCTCACCAGAAGACTCAAAAAGTTTTTCTATATTTCAGATTCTGAGATTTCTAGTAATCAAACCTCAGTTGGGCCTATCGAGTTTCGTATGATGTTCCCTGTTTAAAACGATCACAGTCAAGTAGTGTTTATAGAGATCACTTTTGTTCTTCATCGAGATTCCCGGTTATCACTGTCAATGGAGGCTGCCCTTTATCTGCTTGGTGGAATAAATGTAACCTAAATCATTGTGAGAGGAGGCTCGTGTCCAGTAGTGTAGTAGGATAAAAAAAATATATATTTACTTCATTGTATAAAACAACTTAAGCTTGGTGTATAGGGTTCCTATTAAAACACAAGGATCAACGGACGAGGCTCTGGCGATCATAACAGTGCCCGGTAAGCGGCAATAGGCTCGCCACCTATTACGTGGGATCAACTATATAATTGGCGAAGTGTGGGCGTATAAGATGCCTCTGCCTACCCCTTCGGGGAAATAGGCTTGAATGTATATATGTATTGTACTTAAGATCAACAGAATCAATTAGAATCGTCAAAATTTTGATCGTTTTTTCGTCAAGAGATATGAGCGCTACGATAATCAAGAAATAAAAGCAAATAGATTCTTTGTCAGACTGTGATGATGATAGACAGTGTCAATTTGTTTTACAACAGTTTTCACTATTCCATATGTCCTTTCTTTACTGCTGTATGGTCTATTATATATTTTTATATCCAAAAAGTGTTTATTTACACCAATTTTCAAAACGACAAAAATCATGGTAAAACAAAGTGGCAGGGATAAACGAGGCGTACCCCCGGCACTTTGACTGTTGACATTGCAAAAAAGATTCCAAATGGTCGGCTCACAATACAATTTGACGCACGAGGGGCATGTCAAAGGCTTTTTTGAATTCAAAGTCGGTTTCACGCCTCCCTGCTCTGTCGCTTTCACTTTTGTCTTGTTTTTCTGTTTATTTATTATGTCGTTTTTGTTTATAAACAAATTTGCAGTACCGTAATGTGTAATCACTTTAATGACAACATTATGGAGTATCGTTGGCTGAATTCTTCAATGGTCGTGGGAGCGATCGTCCACAAGAGTGATATTTGTGTGTATAAATGTAAAAGTAGATACATACATTCACGTCTGCTACCCGGAAGGGCCAACCCCAATTTGTTTCTTAATAAGTTACTAACTATTGCAATTCTAATGAGAAATAATAAAGTTTGACTATAACAATGAGAGTGCGTGCTGTGAAAAATATTTAAAGTACATACATATATACATTCTCGCCTGCTCCCCGAAGGGGTAGGCAGATGCATATTATACGCCCACACTTTGCCAATTATATAGTCCAAGTAATAGGTGGCGAGCCTAGTCAAGTGCCGCTTACCGGGCACTGTTATATTCGCCAGAGCCTCGTCCGTTGATCGTCAGGTGCACCACTTGCACTCTATACACCCCAAATGTAGGTGTTTCCGATATATTATAACAATAATACACATAACTACATACTTATTTGTTTTGTAAGTCATCATAATCTCAGCTAACTAACGTTTCACTGCTGAGAAAAAGCCTCCTTTCACCAACCAAGGTGAGGTTCTACTTAGTCACGCAGACCCAGTACGGATTAGCGAAGGCAGATGTGTAAAATGGTATAAAATGCTCCACATACGGTCACCCATCCAAGAACATATCAATGTGGGCTTTATAAAAATGCAATCATCGATTATTCGTATAGTATTCTTCCTTTGTTATCAAAAATATTAGAGGCAGCTGTTTGTGGTCAATTAAGTAAATATTTGGAAACAAACAACATGCTTCCTGGGAAGCAATCTGGATTTAGGAAGTCTCGCAGCACCGCAACAGCTTTGTCGGATGTAGTGGACGACATTCTATCAGCGCAGGATGTTGGGCAAGCCTCAATTTTGGTATTGTTGGACTTTTCTCGTGCTTTCGATACGATCAACACCGATATCTTGCTGCATAAGTTGGCTTACTATGGCTGTGATGAGATTGCATTGAAATGGTTTTCTAGCTACCTGATGGGGCGCTCGCAATATGTCGAAACTCAATGCTCCAATGGGTCTATCTCCACATCGGATTTCCTTTCAGTTAAAAGAGGAGTCCCACAAGGTTCTAAGCTGGGGCCCATATTATTCATCTTATACACTGCAGACATTATTAATTCAATCCAGCATTGTAAATATCATTTGTACGCGGATGACCTCCAACTGTATATCTCGTTTCGGCCAGTAGAACTTGATGAAGTAACTAATAAGCTTAATGCTGATTTGGATCGAGTATCTACATAGTCTGATCGTAACGAACTTACATTAAATGCAAATAAGACCAAGTTCTTAATTCTGGGTGCCAAAAAAATTATCAATGATGTTGCAGTACTTGATCCCCGAGTCACTATAGGTGAAGTCCCTTTGGAGCGTGTGCGAGAGGCCCGTAACTTGGGTCTTCTCATGGATGAAAGGCTTCAGTTTGGAAAACACATCTCTGGGATCATGAACAATTGTTTTTACAGGCTCAGAGTGTTGTATCGCTTAAGAGATAGCTTGAGTGTTGAAATGCGAATCAAGTTGTGTGAAACTCTAGTACTTTCGAAGCTGAACTATGCCGATACAGTATATGGGGGTTGCCTGTTGTGTCGTACAAGGAAGGTTATACAACGGATCCAGAATGCCTGTGCGCGATTTTGCTATGCTATTCCTAGATATTCCCATGTTTCGAATGTCTTGGATAGTAACAGGGTTCTCAACATGGTTTCCCGTCGCACTCTTCATCTAGCCACACTCCTCTTTGGAGTTATAAATAAAAAAACGCCGCTATATTTATTCAATAAATTGCAATTCTCTATGCGTAAGGTAAGAATCGCGCCTCGCCTTTTATATCCACGCCATAAATCTGCTGCCTTCCGGGGAAGCTTTCGGTATGCTGCCTCAAAGTGCTGTAACGATTTGCCACCGCCTATCAGGATCTGTAATAGTATCCTAACTTTTAAGTCAAATCTAAAACAGTACCTTATGGAAGAACAATTATATAACGCACAGCACCTTTGAGGTGGCGTATTGTGTATTTTGTGTATGTTCTGTTTTTATTTTATTTTTATTTTTTTTGTTTTATAATAGTTTTTCTGTTCAGTGTTATGTGCTTTTCTGTTCAATGATTTTTATTTAATTTTTTTTTGTTTTTTTGTGTTGTCATTTGGTTTTACTGTCGAATTTAATTTACCTGTTGTTTGCCTAATAATTTTGTTTTTGTGGTCTGATTGGAGCCACTGAAAATCAGCGTCTTGACATTTCTTTGTCAGGGCATGAGCTGAGTGGCATCCATTTCGGTAGCAATGTGCTCTTTTAGTTTTAGTTTCTTTTTTTTTGTAATATTCATGGTGTAAAATTGCTCCGAATAAACATTTACTTTACTTTACTTTACTTTATTATTATCTTCTATTTCCGCTTATTTGAGGAACGCTCAAGATTAGGAATAACGCAATACAGTGTGATTTAATAACACAAAACAACAATAAATTACGTTTTAATTTTTCCAGAAAGGTCATTCGTCGTATAATTAATTATTCGTGAATGTTCGCAACGTTTCCACTCCGAATGGTCTTTAAATTATTCAACTACGGGGTCCGTATACTACACAAAGTACAGTGACGGGTCGAAAAGGTTTGCTTAGAACATCTTTGTCTTCACGTATTCAAGTTAAATACACGTATCATATAAATAACTAAGTTCTTTTCTTTTATGTACAGTTGTATAGGAATCCTTTTTTTAAAAGTTTTACGTCGGTGACAAAATGCATTTACGCACTGCCTTCCAGCCAAAGGGGGACCGAAAGGGGGTGTGGGACTTACCACCGGCAAACACGACTGCCAGCAGTAATACCCACTAAAAATCTTCCAACGACGCCCGCCGCTGTTGTTGAAGGGGCGGGGGGCCAGCATCAGGGGATTTGTAGTTTCTGGCACCCCGCCCGCGGCCAACGTCCCCTGAATCAGAACCGGGAGGACCTCCTCAGAGAGGCGCAGTGTGTCGCGCCCCTCCTACCTCCTTGTGCGGCCATGACGTGACTGGCCGACTTCTGGGGGCGTCCCAATAGATTACATTATATTGTGGGTATGTGCATATAATCACCACGCTAGGCAGGCAGGTTGGTGATCACAGTTGAAGCCAGTGAAATGATGCCGCCAGTATTACTCTTCGTCGATTCTTACGACTGCCCGTGAGATGAGAGTGGGTGGCAATATTCTAAGCCGGTCCCACTCGGTACCACGACCACTTTACTAGGCCTTTATACCACTAGTTGGCACTCCAGCATGCGGCTCATCCAATGAAAAGTGGTCACCGCAGTCTACAGACGCTTGCTAAACAAAGGCCATCACTAGTGCGTTGCTGAGCCTTAAACCATTATATGCCTTTCTTGAAGTTACATGTTGTAATCTCTTGGGGAAACCTGTCTTTTTTCTTTCCAAACATACCGTACGCGCTCCCGTCATTTCTAATGTGTAAGGATGGACTCCAATGGACGCCAATGGCGAGCGGTGCGATAATAAAAGGAGGCCGTTGGCATCATTTCAAATAGTTCTTCATAACACACACTATGAAATAAGCGGTAGAACACACACAAGAAGACATAATCTCTCCTCAAACTTTATGATTCAATACCGCTTATAAGCCTGGGATCTTGGACTATCATCGTAGCTAGTCTTTGGCCGCGTCAAAAGGTCCAAGCTGATATCCAGGCACTCCTGCTCAAAAATGGCAGCAGTACTCCATGTGGGCCCTTATTTGCGACTTATAGAGCAAAAGTCGTTGCCCCAAACTTGTAAACTGACAAACAATTTCACCCCAACAGTGTGCAACAAACAGATTTATTTGCCACTACATAGAGCTATTCAGTGATTTATGAAGAAACACCTACCTTACACTGAATATTCATACCTTTTATTCAGTTATTGACGACACTGTCACTCTGCCTGACGATCCTAAAAAAACCTCGCGCTACAATCACGTTGTGATCAGACAAACAATTTCACCCCAACAGTGTACAACAATCGGATTTAAATGCCACTACACAGAGCTATTGAGTGATCTACGTAGCAAAATTAAGCTTTCGTCTAAGTACTTGTCGACGATTCTGTCAGTTTGCTTAACGGTCCTATAAAAACCTCGCACTACAATTATTTTGCGAACAGACAAACAATTTCACCCCAACACTGTGTAACGAACAGATTTATATGCCACTATGTAGAGCTATTCAGTGATTTACGTAGCAAAATCTAGCTTTCGCCCAAGTATCGAAATGTTAAGACATTTGTTACCGCTCCCAATGTACAACCGCTTTGTTTGAGAATATCACCGCTCGATGAGATTTCTTACATTCTTCGTGTGAAATGTAGGAACACGAGGAAGTTATTTGCTTTTAGTGTTTCCGCTTTGCGATATTTCTTTTATTCATTTGAGGTTTTATTTTACTTTAGTTTGTTATTTATATTCGAAAGTGTTGTATTAATTTTGAAGTTTCCATGACTTTACTTTTTTCTTTTTTACACTTGACTTGACTTGACCATTATAATTAATAATGAATTAAAATTGAGTAGTAAAAATGGCGACGTCAATTTAAACATTTATAGGAGCGAATTATAATATATGGATCCACATTTAAACTTTTTGAAATAAGTTTATGCTTCCAAAGCCAGTTTAAATTTTTGGTCAATATGTCAAAATTTTATATTGGACTTCTTGGAAATTAACAAAATGTATTTAAATTAACTTTATGTAATTTTATGTTTTTCTATTCTGTGCATGGGTACAATTTACCTTAGTAAAAAATATTATTTATTTATAGAATAGTTCCAACGTCTACCTCTAAAAGTACCTACTCATCATAATATCTTCTCAGATATACAGAATAAATCTAATTGACGAAAATATCGGTGAACATACAAAGAATAAAAGGCGAATATAAGAATCCTATTTCTGAAGTCGAATAAATCCCAAATTCCCCATAGTTGAAAGATTCTTTTGAAGTCAAATCAGAAACCAAATACTTTTATTAATATAATTCATTATGAAAGCGTATTTTTACAAGCACACTCAAGCTCACAATGTCACCTGAAAGTGAGGTTCATAACAAACTATAGTAACACAGCCAAGCTAAAGCCATGCACTAAAATTCTACCATTTCTTTTTGTACTTCAGGCTAAGTTCAATGTTCACTGGGCTTTAAAAAAATAATTGTATTGTACCGTGGCGCTTTGTAGTCGGAATGCAAACACATACCACGTACCAGCTCGCTTTGATCTACGTGTGCTTTAAATACAAAAGATATCAAGTGAAACCCATTTGTCCTTTACAGGTATAGTCAACTGTTTGACACATACATATATATAATCACGCCGGTTTTCCCGAAGGCGTAAATATAAAGTTGGTCCTACGTCATAGAGGGCGAGCCTATTGCCGTTTACAAGGAACTTTATATTCGCCATGTTCAGCAGGTACACTTCTTTCTGTTTAAATCAAATCTCTAGGTAAGTATTTACATTATTTGATTTTAGCAAGTCGCAGGGGTCAGTAATTCAGTAATAGAATGATATGATAATGAATTTGTTATAAATATTTTTGCTTCGAGAATTCCTCTCTTTTTTATTTGTCACTAGACAAATAAAAAATAAAGGGACTGTATTCAGAACTGGAACGTCTATAAAAATAGCTGATAATAAAAATTATAAGAAATATGTTTTGAGACTAGAAATCAAAATAATAAGACACTAGAAATATGTGTTGCGGTAAGCTATCGGAACATATGTCGCCAATTTGAAAATTTATGTTCGAGATTGATGTTGCTGTCATTCACTACGGACCATAAGTTATTCTTGAACACAGTACATAGATTGTTTTGATGAGGTACGATTCTGATATAACGAACGCGATTGGCAATGTATTTTATAGTTCTGGAAGCGCTGGTACCATACGATACCCCAATACTTCAGCAATTTTACGCGCGCATGCCTCTTTTATTGTTTATTATTAAGAATTTATGGTTTTAAGTATTTGTTTTACTCGAGGATTTTTTCATTTTGATTTGTCAAAGGATGGAATTTTAATGAAATGAGATGTTTATGAATGTGTAATAGGGTTTTGAATGAATACAACCAATTCTCTCAGTAACTAATCATATTTACAATCTAATCTAATGATTTAAAGAGTTATCTTTCTTATAAACAGCACAAACAATTGAATTTCAATTCGTAATAAACCAAAAATAAAATGAATAAAAAATTTAAGTTTTATAATTCAGTGGTCAGTTGATAGTTGGAATTAAACAAGACATAAATCTTCTATGTTAACGGTTTTAATTGTACAGGACCTTTGCTTTTATGCGAGTTGTCTATTTTATTATTTGAAGGACATTTTGGCAGCAAATTCGAAATCTGGCCACCGGCCAAATTGAATTAAACGACGCCTGGTCTGCTCCCAACCGAACTTTGATGGCGCTGCTATGTGCCGTATGTCCTGTATGTCCCATATATGCCTTTCGTTCATTTGTCGTTTAAAATTGACTTTGGTTCTATTAAGAAAATGGAACATATACTTTTATGAGTTCTTATCTCTTGCGGAGAATGTGCCTTTTAACATGCCCGTCTTGCATTTAACGTTCTCATTTTCATTTTGTCTTTACGGATAGTTTGAAGCTGCTTTTTGCCTCCGTATTTAGAAGCTTCTATGTTTTTTGTCCTTTCTAACTTAAACCTTTTATGAACTACGAAATATTTGACTGTAGAAATCAATAATTCAATTAATTATTAAATATTTTAGCTTACTTTATTATTTATAATCTTATCGTTACAAAAATACGATTACGACATTAAATGTAATCATAAATAATAGCTCCATGAAGTAAAAGGCAGATCTCTTTATAACACGAACGTCTAACACTACGACTATGTAACGCCAATAATTGCTGTCAAATAGTGAGGTTACTACTGCAGTGATCCTAAACCAAACTAAGACGTGTCTTGGGGCTAAGCGACAATCCCGATATGCACTGCACTGCGTACGTCACAACGTTACACAAGTTGTCAAGTCTCACATCCCCAGAGAATATACTGTGTGTGTTAACGTTAAACCAAGCTAGAGGCACTATGAGGCCACTGGAAAAATTATAAAAAACAGGTCGCATCTTGGTATATATTACAAGGCAAAATCAGAACTTGACCGTTTAAGAGCTGAGATGTTATAATCAATCAGCCAATTGCACTGTCCGGATAAATCATAGGATTTTCCTCAAAAGAACGCCAACCAACCCGGTCTTTCCCCGGCCTAGCATTTGTTCTTAAGTTCAACTTGAAGGTGTCCTTGCCCTGCCTTGGAAACGTCAAAAGTCAAAGCGACACACCTGTGAATGTGCCTAGGTGGATAATAAATTACCGAGTAAAACTTCAGAGAGACCGTATCGTCTTGAAATGGGCAAAGCGCGATTTTACACCGCACATAAACATCCCAGAAACTTTCATCTTATACTGCGGTTTTCCGGAATATCGTATTTTTGCTGCGGATAAAGGAAACGATTTTATCTCTTACATTACCTAACTGTATCGGGCATAAGTACGTATTTATAAATTTATCTTTAATATTCTTCATCTGAATATCAGAATAAGAGCCACGATAGCCCAGTGGCGAGACCCATAGACTTCCTTTCTTTGGTTTAAATTAAAATTATAATTTTGGTCTAGAGTCAATGTTGGCGAAATACCAGCGACCTCTCATTACTGGACAAGTTGCATTTGGAGGTATTTGGGCTAAAAGTGATTTCTCTAAAACTGAATAGACCAATTTGAAATATTGTAGCGAGGATTAACAATAATGGGATATAATAAGCCCACCCCTACTGTGATATATGATCGTAATTTTATATAATAAAAGTAATAATAAAAAAAATATATTCTCTTACAATCACATCAATTATTTAGTTCCAAGATAAGTATCACTAGAACTTGTGTTATGGATACTAAAGAACGGATAAACATACTTAAATACCTTTTTTTCGTAAATACATACTTAGTATACATAGGAAAACACCCAGACCAGAACAAATATGCATGTTCATGCACACAAAGATTTGTCCTGTGTAGGAATCTAACCACGACCTACTACTACAGGTTAAGCCATGATCCATTGAAAGTTATTTTGTACCTTCACATATAAAGTTATCCTTAAACTAGCAAGATTAGCAACTGTCGATGGCGGCTCGACTTAAAGGGGCTACGTCTTCTCACACAAAGCTCCGACCCTAGTAAACGGGCTCTCCTAGAGTCAAGAGACTTTAACAATACAAGTGTTGTCTGAAGAAAGCAATAATATTTTACTTAAAAAACACGAAAACAGCTCTTCACAAGATAAATTTCGACAGTTTCGTTTTTGACTATATCTGTTTATAATAAAAATTTTGAGCAATATATTACTTAACCTTAATTTCACAAGAAAAAAAGCTTGTTTATTAAAAAGGGTAGTGGCTTGAAATAAATTTCAAACCAATCTCTTATACCTTCGAGACAGTACGTGACTTAATAGCTAGACGATACTGTATTTTTCTCTGCGCTTTTCAGCCTTACTTTATAAATTATAAGGCAAAGCAAGCTCAGCTGCTCGAATTTGGACCCGAGGAAGAAGAAGAAGGTATTATCTTACGAAAACAACATCTAAATTACACAAAATTTAAGGCCCCAGTGGTATCAAGTTTACAATGGAATCGTCTTTTATATTAAATTTTGTCACAGATATACGATATCTATGAGCTTATCTGCAATAAAAACCCGTAGGGTCGTTAATTTCAAATTTTTGCGCGATAATTTGCAAAAAGACGGGCTCACTTCTAAGCAGAATGAGATCTAGTCCCAATAGAATCCTGAACATGTTAGTGAATAAGTTTGATGCACTCATTATTAGGCACTTTGTGTCTGTATTGGTGCATCAAAAGCCGCCACGTTATAATTTTATAAAAATTTATTTTTTATTATTATGAATGTACTAACTAACATTATTTAATACTAACACCAGTCTTTAAGTTGTTTAAATTACTAACAATTGGATCATTGTTGTCAAATAAATGAATTTAATAATTATTGTTATTATATCGAAATTGCAAAATACTCCTTATCTAAACTGAATAAAAATATAAAATTTTAATTAACTAAAGTGCCCGAGCAAAATATACCTAATAAATATAAAATAAAATATATATAATACATTTTATGCGACTTCCGAGGAAAAACATAAAATACTTCTGATTAAGTCAATTTTACGCATCAAAGCTAATGGTACTCGTTCAAAGTAAAAACCAAAAAAAAATATATATTATACTATTACTGTGATACACTTTTAAGCACAAGAGGCTCTTATTATGAAGTTGGTATTAGTATAGGGTGATTAAGGTCAGGAGATGGCGTATAAAAATAATCAAACGTGTCTACGTTCAGAATTTAAAGTTATCTTTAGGCGTAGCGGTTTTTCTTATTTCTGTAAAATGTTTCTGTAATGCCTTCATACTGTTTGTTGCCAGTTAAGGTCTTTAAACATTTTAAAAATAGCTTTTTAGTTTTATCGTGCTACTGCGTTATAATATATTGCTTTATACAAGGTTCATATGGTTTGGAAAATAGTGACTCATCAATGAAACTGAAGGGTAAAATTTGGTCCACAGAGAAGTTAAACTTCGAAGTTAAAATATTTTTATTTCATAAACAATTTCATAGTACTTGAAAAAGTCAAAAATAAATATAACAAACAATCGACATATGATAACACTGAAGTTATGAAGCTTAGATTAACTTACATGCAATTTAAAATAAAATAAATATTAAAGTGTAAGTAAATCTAAGTGCCAGTTCCGAGCCACCGCTCTATAAAAAGAACTGGCAAGAAACTCACAGGCTATGCTCTTTTTAATTATCAATTGCTTAGGTACTTTAAATACAATTCTAACTTCTAAATAATAATAAAAATTCTAAAAACTTATATCATCGCAGACCGATATGGGAAGGACTTGGACTTACCAATATGGAAGGGTTGGTGCACTAACACTCCCGCTCAAAAGATTGTGGGTTTGTGTCCCATATAGAATAAATTTGGGGCATGAACATAAATAGTTTTTCTTTTCATTAAAGCATAGTATAAGTTTATTAATTTAGATAAGACCTGCTGAATTTTTTTTTTGCTTTTTGCTTTTTCTTTTACGCACTGCCTCCCTGCCAAAGGGCGGCCGAGAGGGGAGTGTGGGGCTCACTGCGGCAGAAGCGACCGCCAGCCCTACCCACTGAAAATCTTCCAATCAGATCCAGCTCCCTATCCCGCTCCGCGGCCTCCTTCTGCGACATCACCACTTCGCAGAAGGAGGCCATCGCCTCCCATGCCGTCCCGCTGTCGAAATTCGCTGTCGCATGATGGTCGGCAGCGAGAGAGCGACCCAAGGCCGCGGCCCACGGCGGGCACTCCATCAACGTGTGCAGCACAGTGTCAAAAGTTACAGTGGTGGCAGCACCGGGTCAAGACCTGAGGAACCCTAGACAACCTCACCTGGAAGTGGTACACCTGCCAATCAACGGACGAAACTCTGGCGAACATAAAAGTTCCCGGTAAGCGGTAATAGGCTCGCCACCTATTACGTGGGACCAACAACATAACTGCCGAAATGTGGGCGTTTAAGATGCGTCTGTCTAACCGTCCGGGGAAACAGGCGTGACATTATGTATATATAAAGTAAATAGTTATATATAACTATCTACTGAATAGGACACAATGTAGTATGTACTGAGCTAAATCGCGGTGCATTTATTATAACATTAACCACTTGATTGACTGCAATGATTCTGGTCACAGAAAGACTGACATGTCATATGTCTTTATGGCATAAAAAAACATAACATCCTTCAAAACTGCCTCTTTAACCAATAAGAATTTAAGGGGTCGGTGGATGTCGCTAATTTTCAAAAGCCTAGCAAGGCGTCTCCCCGCCTGCGGCAGAGGGGATTCCAGATAGATTACGTGCATCGATTGCATATAAAAATTCATCAAAAATAATAAAAAGAGAAATTAATATAAACAAACAAACGGCCTCTTCGGTATTTCATCGACTAATAACCTGGAGTCATTAAAAATAATGCAATCGATAGCTTATAAGAAAAATGACCGAAAAAAAAAGACGAGACGCATCTTTTAATATTGAGAAACTAAACGGGTTATTTCACTTTTAACCACACGTTCTCATGTGTCATCATGATGTAGGTTTGTCTATTTTTTAGTACTTTTTCCGTACAAGATCACAAAGAACAATCGAATTGATAAAGCCCAATTATAGCGATCTCAAATCAATCCTCACCTTAAACCAGTGTCGGACTAAAGATCAATTCTCCAATACTATAGAATATCAAGCTCTAGCGAACAGTATCGTACAACAGGAATAGCTAACTAACACTCTCAACTAACGAACAGTCTGCTATACAAGTTCGAGCATTTTCTCAGCAAATTCTACCTTTCGAGTGATTCTTATCGGTACTGTAACTTCACGACATTTGTAAGAACTCAGTTAGAAATTGACTCTTGTAACAAGGCGATTTGGAGTGCGTACAGACGTCAAAGTGTCACTTTTGACCTGTTGCTGAATGTAAGATAAACTCAATACGTGTCCACCTCTAGATACGTTTTGGGCCAAGAGAGCATTGACGTGGCGTTATACGTGTCAAAACAATGTTTGAATACGGCTGTAGCGCGCGTCTTTATTCGTGCGTTCCACTGTTCGTTAAAACGTGACGTGAACCTGAAAGGAGAGAACTCGCTCAGGGTCTGGTCTTAGATTTTTTTTTATTTTTAAATTTGTCAAGCAACTTTCTACGCAACTAAGCAACGGAGCAACGCGGCATTTCGGCCATTATAACCCTTCAGGTTGGTATGTGCCATGGGTTGGAGGTGGGTTCACATGTTCGTGAAAAGAAAACATATAAAAAAAACATGTTTTTTAAAATTTTATTTAGTTTTAATTTTTTCTGGGTAGTTACATAATTCTATAATTGCTATGAACTGACTAAAGAAGAATGATAACAGATATTAAAAAAAGAGGCATTTTCTATTCATCTGTATGTATTTTGTTATTATTATTTGTTTTCGTTTATTGTTATCCTCGTAAATTTGTATTTTCAAGCGATTAATTATTGACTAAAAGTGGGCGCTATTATAATTTGGTGATAATCTTGTGTATTACCTCGCAGGAAAACGATGGAACATTAAAGCAGTATCTTTAAAGATAATAACTATTGTTACTGGCTATCTTTATAGCGACAAATGAGAACGGACTTTCTTATTTCATTGCGCTTAGATATTCCAGTATCGTATACAAGTCTAGCGTATGGTATATAAATAGCAAACAAGTAAGCTGAAAAGCAGAAATGTAAACGGTATTTTACTGTGCAAGACATAGTTGCCCCCGACCGCTCGGATGCGGAACTAAATTGGCTAGATAAGAAAATGGAGATTCGTACATTGTGATCCTCCAAGTTCTTACTTAAGGATGTTACAATTCGAAATAAGAATCTTGTTTTAGTTTTGCCACCTACTTCTATTTAGATAAATGGAAACAAAGGGAAGTCTGTGTTCTTGGAGTTGAAATTCCACGCGAAATGCATGAAATTAACATTACTGTCTTGTATAGGAAGAAATATGCAATATAATGTGTTTTATAATTGGCTTACACTATTTTTATTATCATACGCAAAAAAATTTATCGATATATTTCTACTAAGAAATTGAGTGCAAAAGGCAAACAGTTAAAAGAATGACAGACATATGTCATACAATGACAATTCTGTGCATTCTGTGAAAAGTCATACATCTCAGATATATCACTTTGCACAGGACGCACAAATGTTTCTTATAATATACAAAAAAAAACGTCATTAAACGTATCAAATTGCAGCGCACCGATACAGTTGAAGTACATTTTTAATAAAATACTTTCACGGTTTTTAAACTGCTGTTTATTATATGTTTTATCCCGATGATTCGTGATCGTTGCAGTAATTCGTGGTAACGGGATCAGACTATTTGTAAATATCCTGTAAAATAGTGCAATAATCTGCGATTTAAATACCAAATATGTATGTTATTTAATGTGAATAATAATCACGTAAATACTGTCCATGTTAACAAAAGATTTTTCTACATATAAAGCAATGATTTGTGTAATACCAAAATAGCAGTATTTATTATATTTAATGAAACTCTCTTCAATTTATCATCAGGATACTAAAAGTTCGGATGATATATTACTGATTAAAAGTGATAAAGTTCCATTAAAAGCGTTTACTGGGAACTGTAATGCATTTCATTTGTCTTTAAACACCGTCAGGTAGAACGAGTTAATATGATAAGTCGTATGCAATGAATAAACATTAATTATACTCTTAGGACCCCTATTTCTTTTGAGTATATCTATGTATAATTACTACTTACGAGATTTTTTCTAATAATTCTAGATGTTAATGACATTGTATGATACGATAAGCAGATATATACGACACGGTCTTTGGTTATGAGAGTTTTACGTAAAGGGCATGATACTTCATACCAAGTTTGGTGACTTTCTCTTGATCGAAGTCTTCCAGAAGCCATAAAAACTTGCATTAAAGTTTTGAGACATATAGGAAAGTGCACTTTTTACAAAGAAACAGTATATTTCATGGCTACTGTCGTCACTTCGCATACACAATTCTAATTTATTTATATCTCCACAATTGATACAATGTGATAAGTAGCATCTCTAAGACTATAAAAGGAGTTTTTTTATAATAAGGTATGAAACATCAGCCACATGCTTGGGTACCAGGACAATAGTATCTACAAAAAAATATATGGTTTGTTCATCGAATAGATATACTCAACATCATACGGGTGTAATCACTTTGACATGTAATATTAAGCAAAAGTAAGTGTTTAACTATAAAGAACCACTTCCAGTGGGAATAATACGACTGCTGAATAGTATGGAGCCGCAACGGAGCATCTGCTGGCGGTCCGGCGTGGCTAGTTCGTGTGTTTGCTACCAAGCGTGCTGGAACTAACTGCCGGATATATGTAGTCGGCTAACAACAGGCACCTCACTTTGGGCTAACAACAGCGGGCACCTCACTTAAAAAAAATCTAGAGTAAATTTATAACTAAGCTACAAAAAGTGAAAAGTTTGATTACGGGCGTAAATAAGAAAATTAAACAATTTTTACTTATTTCTTTGGGCTAACAACAGTAGGCACTTTACTTCCAAAAAAAACTAGAATAAATTTATAACTAAGCTACAAAAAGTGAAAAGTTTGATTACGGGCGTAAATAAGAAAATTAAATAATGTTTACTTATTTCTTTGGGCTAACAACAGCTGGCACCTCAGTTCAAAAAAAGATAGAATAAATTTATAATTAAGTTTCAAAAAGTTTTAATACGGGCGTAATGAAGAAAATTAAATAATTTGTACTTATTTCTTTTACTATCCTACTATTAGCAAGGGGTTATATGTTTATTATTATAGTCAGACATATCGTTAGGTTATTTATTAGCTCTAATGGATTTTTTTAATAGTATGGCGCCGAAACGGAGCATCTGCTGGCGGTCCGGCTCAGCGCGGCTAGTTCGTGTGGTTGCTACAATGCTTAACTGCCGGAGATACTACGTAAGTAACGACAACCAATATGGCGTGGAGGTTAGTATACCTGCACTTCACTCGAGAGGTCGTGGGTTCGATTCCCACACAGGACAAATCTTTGTGTGCATGAACATGAATATTTGTTCTGGTCTGGGTGTTCTCCTATATATCTTAAGTATGTATTTACAAAAAAAAAAATACTTATATTTGTTTATCCGTTATTTAGTATCCATAACACAAGTTCTTAATGATACTTATCTTGGAACTAAATGATTGGTGTGATTGTAAGAGAATATTTATTATTATTATTATTATATAAGTAAGAAACAGGGAACTCACTTTATAATGATAATGAATATTCGTGATAATTTGACGAAGCGCCACCTGGTCCCAAACTAAGCAGATCCTTAACTATGAGTGTATAAATAGCACCTAAATAGATGCTTATAATGCATAATAAATGACAAGACACACAGTGGAATGCATACGATACATGCATAAAAGCACTGCATACCGTAAGCTGCCTTAAAAAAACTGAGAACTACTTGACCTCGACTACCCAATCTCAAGGAGGTACTACAGTTACACTCTGCATACGATACCTAGAACACCCGTGCAGGAACATTTGTGTTTCGTTTGTAGCTGGAACATGGCTTTGGCTTGGAAGTCTAAGTACCTATTTATTTATCGAAGCTTTTGTTCATATGAAGAGAGTAAACTAGCTGAAGTTTTACCCCTAAGTACCTATACATGCGCTTTACAACCCGCCGCCACGCTCAATGGCCAACACTATATCCGTTTCCTAACTCTTAGATGTTTGGAAGTATCTAGAATTTTACAAAGCGTTTGAGTAATTTTCACAACATATACTGAGATTTTGTTTTTAAACGAATGTTTACAACTAAATAGTCGTAATATTTTTTTGTTGTTTTAAGGTGCTTAGGGAGGAGGGAATGACTTCTAACAAATAATAGTACCTACACAAATATTTAAATTTTGCTAGTTTTTAAAGGGAGATAACATCTGTAATCCTTAAGCCTTTAATTATTATGGATTATGAAAATTCTTTCAGCTGTATTAATTGAATTTGTTTTGGACTTCTTGGCGGGAAAGTGAAGCGTCATGTCTGCAGTTTTGTTTTATTTTCTAAAATTTGTGATATTTCTAACATTATTGTGTAATAACGGTGGATTATTAACCGTTAAGTGTTTGTGAACATACACGAGTGTTGATAAATCAAACAAAATAGTGCAACATCACTTTTCAAATTTTCTCTCAAGGAGTCCATTTGAGATCTCAGTATCCCACATCTTTACTGAGGACTCAAGGGGCTTAGGGGAGGGTATCTCATTTACCATTTATCACCACTCATTCTCATTTACTATGAATTATATTATTACTTATATATCACTACTTGACACTGGCTAAATGTGCTAGACGCACGAAGCCATTATTTAAAAGAAAGAAGACTTTGTTTTGCAAAAATATATTGTCATGAGCAATGTCATAAATGACATCTTGCAATAAATTAGTAAGCAGATGTATTTATCTTCGATAAGGTTATATTATCAGCTGCTCAATGTGATAAGAGATCTAAAGACATTACATATAGACTGTTGTCTATTCGATAAAAATAACTTATATCTCTGACAATCTTATCCATAGAGCTAGAAAGGTACTTCTGCCTTATACCCATTACACAGCTGTTAGCAATATTTTAGGAGCAGACAAAACTAAGTTCATAATTTAACTCCTTCTAAAATAACTAAACAAGTATGTGATAACGTCGTCGCTGCATTTGCACTTCTGCTTTTCATATGTATCTTAAATATAACTTTTATATGAGATTCAGTAATACTAATATTAGAAGGCACACCTCGGTACATGTCATATATTCAACCAGACCCAAAACTCAAGATATTCGGTAAACGTTTCTATTCTCTCTTGATAAAGAAAACCACCAACTTTATTTTTTTGTTCCGATTAAATAGCTAATATTATCGAAGTTTAGTTGATATTATGAATGTAATTTATTTTTCTAGGATAAATAAAAGAAAATTTTCCAGAGTTATTTTCCAACTGGTTTTTAAATTACTTAAGAAAGGTTTTTCCCTTGTCACATCATTATTTTACATATACCTTAAAGGTGAACCTTTTGTATGTTTTCCAAGTATAGTTTCGGTTCGATTGAACAATATCTCCCAACCAACATATTACAAAACCTTCTAAAATTTCCGACACTACAACCGCTAATGGATAATAATATGAGAGTTTACAGCCCGAATGACGGTGGAAAATCGTTCAGTGGCCTCCGTTTCTTTGTTGGTGTACGTTCAGAAATTTCTTTAGAGAGATATTTTCACGTAATAATAGGGGCTTCGATCGTCTTTGCGGGTCATTTTCGTCGGATATGATGGCCGAACGATTTCAATATGCGGCGTGTTTCAAATATCTCGAGCGCGAGCGTTCCTTGAGAGGCGCTCCACCGGCAATCAATGAATTATTGGAAATAAAATACTAGATTAAATTCTCTTCGTCTTATACACATTTAATATCCCCTTACTTTTATTATGAACGCGCAAGCTTATTTGTTTTGATTTTTCGATCTAATATAATGATCTCTGTTGATACAATTGGGTAAAAAGGCAGTTTAAGCTCTAAAAAGAAATTGAAAAAAAATCATCTGCGACTTTGCTTGGGTGTTCACTTGTGTGTAAGAAATTATGTGATGACATATAAGTCGTTGCATAAGTGATTGTAATATTAGGATTTTGTGATCCGCTAAGGTTGAGTTTTCCACCTTTCTTACCCTGTCTTTCTTGAACCTGGACGGTATGGTTCTTTAATAGCTGTTTAATAAATATGGGTGTTGTCCTATGTATGTTATGTATGTATTTACAAAAAAAAGTATAGAAGTATGTTTATCCGTCCTTTAGTAATCATAACACAAGTTTTTAGTGATACTTATCTTGGAACTAAATAATTGGTGTGAATATTAAAGAATATTTATTTATTTAATAGCGACAGCGTACCAGTGTAATACACTTCAACTAGATGGACTGGTTGTGATGGAGTTGCTGTCTTCTGTAAACCGGCAAATCAAGATCAGTAGTGAAATTCCGAGACAAAGATCGTACTAATTAAGTGATACAATTTTATTGTATTTTTTTACAATTTATATAATTTTAGTATGAGTGGTAAAAATTTACAATACTATGTCTATGCAATGTATTGAGATTGATGTAAATAATAGCAAAATTACTTCAGCTTAAGTGGTTTTATCGATAATGGCAACACACTTCCTTTTAAGAGGCTCGCAACGATTAGCTAGCTAATGCGACCAAAGGATTTTCTCTTTGGATACCAGGTGTTTAATTAAAACGTAGCCGAGCGGAAACAGGTGCTTCTTCAACGTGCATGCTTATCAATTAAAAAGAGATTACTTACAGTGCTCTTATTTAAACTCCGTTTTAGTTTTAGAGAAATACATGCAGGTTTTATTCAAATACAAATAAATGACATACATACATACAATCACGCCTGTTTCCCCAAAAGGGGTAGGTAGGGGCATATTGTATGCCCACATTTCACTCATTGTACTATTAGTCCCACGTAATAGGTGACGAGCCTATTGCCGCTTACCGGTATCGTTAATGTTTTGATAACAATAAAATAAATATTTTCTGACAATTACACGAATTATTTAGTTCAATTATAAACTTATGTTATGTAAACTAAATAACGTATAAATTAATAATGAATATTCTCTTACAAGCACACCAATTATTTTGTTGAACTTGTGTTATGGATACTAATGAACGGATAAACATACTTAAACACCTTTTTTTTTAAATACACACTTAATACACATAGGAAGACACCCAGATCCAACATCCAGATTTGATGTTCATGCACACAAAGATTTGTGCTGTGTGGGAATCGAACCCACAACCTTAGGAGCGGAATGCGGGCATACTCGCCACCACGCCATTATGGTCGTCCAAATTCGTTAGCCAGAATCTCGGCAGGTGACGTTGGCTTGGGCTCTGAAGATCTTGGTAGGATCCCTGTGCACCCGTGTAATAAGGGCCATGTTTGATAATAGCCACTTCTATATAAAAAAGTCAAAATGTTAAAAATTTACGACAAAATGGAGTGAAGGTTGCTATAAATATTCTTTAATCATAATCATATTTCTATATTGTTTCATTTGGTGTACAATTAGGCCTTAAAAATAACATTTTGTCCTCAAATGAACCAAAGATGTGTGATTGTGATTTGATTTTCACACAGACTTAATATTTCTGAGCATGATCTTATGATCATCATGAATTTATGGGGGTTTTCTAGGTATTATAATTACGTATTTACCAATTACTCATATACTTTATACAAAAATTTAACTAATCATTATCATCCTAGCATTATCTTGAGTGTGCCCTTGACTTAAGTTTAGGATCCAGGGTATGCTTACTGGTCTAACTAGATTTGGCTGAATATAGTGCCATCTCTCTCATCTCCTACCTCCTACCGTAAATACTACCGTATAATCGGCAGTAGCGTCATACTGCGTACTGGCTAGAACTACGAGTACGATCACCAACCCGCCTTCTCAGCGTGATGATTATCGGCAAAGGGGAGGCCTTTTTTTTTTGTTTTACGTCGGTAACAAAATGCGTTTACGCACTACCTTCCGGCCAAAGGGGGACCGAAAGGGTGTGTGGGACTCACCACCGGCAGACGCGACTGCCAGCAGTAATACCCACTAAAAATCTTCCGACGACGCCCGCCGCTTGTTGAGAAAAAGGCGGGGGCCAGTACCTGGGTTGCAGCGCCTGAAACCCCGCCTGCGGGCAAAGTCCCCCGGACCAAAACCGGAAGGACCTCCTCAGAGAGGCGCAGTGGACGTGCCCCTCCTACCTCCCTGTGCGACGATAGCGTGTGTGGCCGACTTCTCGGAGGGTCTATGGTTAGACAGCAGGGGCCCCCTGCCCCCACTGTCTAAGACCCTCCTGGCGCTGCTTGACGGGCCCTCCTGGCCCGCTCGCTGCGCCCTCCACAGGTACCTCTTAGTTTCTCCCCCGGAAGTCAGTACTAAGGGCACCCAGAGTCGTCGGTCTCTGGGTGTTACCTTTTCCCGGCTTCTGGGAGGTACTCAGCCCCCCCACCACGCCAAGTTGGAGACCTTTTCGGGGGGAAAGGGAAGGCTTATGTTCAGCAGTGGACTGAACAAGGCTGACATAATGATGATCAAGATACGATGTGACCTCCGCAACCCAGAAGAAAATATCATTCTATGATTAAACCAGTAACACAAAAGCAATGCAAAAAACTTGCCAAATATTTATAGTTAATTAACTAAGTGTATATACAGTGTGGTAAGTTTGATTAAAACCGTTAACCGATGGAACTAGTAGCTGAACCAACTAAATAAGCCACGCTTAACCGGACAAAAATTGAAGGGTTAATTAACCACATTGTAATTAACGCGTAATTGACACGAACTACGACTAACACCTTTGATTTACGCCGGGGGTGCCTCAATGCACTTCAGTTAGTAGCTAAACCTTTTTTCTTTTAAATGTGACACGTCATACCTGTAAGTAGTTGTGCCGTGTGGTATCATCCTGCATGATGGTAAGCAGTCGATGCCGTCCGAAAAAATTAAGACGCTTCATACCGTGAAACAAGCTCGGCACAAAGCGCACCAACTCATGACGGCCTGATATAATGCCGTTTCACGCCCCGCTTAAAAGAATAAGGAAACACATGAGCGGGCAGTCTTACACAGGAACCAATTCCCAAATTTCTTGGTTCATGTCTGATAGTCTGCACAGTAGTTCCTACGACCAGCACGTGTTGTTCAGGAGAGGAAAGAAGAGGCATCTTAGTTACATACATTCACGCCTGTTTCCTCGAAGAGTTAATCAGAGGCATAATATACGCCCACATTTCGCCAATTATATTGTTGGTCCCACGTAATAGGTGGCGAGCCTATTGCCGCCGTCTTAGTCAGCTATTGCTAATGAAGATATATCAGCATCATCGCCCTATGATTGCCCACTTCTTTACTCATACCTTCCACACTCATTCTAACACTATCATATTCACACAAGAAGGACAATACACAGACCCATTTAGCTTTGCAATTCGTTTATGCGTCGGTTCTTCATAATGTTAAGTACCCTACTATTTTGAACTAGCTTATAACTGTAGTCACTATTTTATGGAAGAGTGCTGCTTACTAGAATACAAATATTTATTTATCTAATCTAGAAACTGATGTCCTGTATGTTAAGCTGGACGTGTTCATTTATTAGTCAAAGGTTTTTGTAGGAATAAATATAATTATTATGTTATATTAATAAATCTCCCCAATAGTACAAGCTGGGCTGTCAGCTCTTCGCCTTCAACCGCTGTCAGCCGTTTTGCTTATGTCGTCACTCCACTTAGCTGGTCGGCTTTACACTAGGCGTTCCGAGCTTCCCCCTCGACTGGTCTCCACTTTGTCGTGGTGGGGGCTGAGTCCCAAATATGACCAGCCACTATAGCTTGCTAATCATTTGGGCTTTTGTACTTTACTGGAACACCTCATTCCTGAGCCAAAGGTTCAAAAATAATTTTATCCTCCGACATTGCATATATGACTATTTAGTTCGAAACTATTCAGAATGTGGCTAAGCTGTAAATAAAAAAAGAAAAATCAGTTATGTGTTATTATATTGTTAGCATTTTTCCAAGAAAAGAGATATGAGTTTTCTTTGTTCGGTATAAGAGATTTGTAATTTCGCTCATTATATTTATTTGCGACTCACTTTGAAGGTATCTCAATATATTACTGTTTTATTATTTATTTCATTCGTTATCATGGAATACAATCATCATTATGCTTTTTCATAGAAATTTCCATATATTTTTGTCATGGTTGGTATTTGAAATAAGCAGAAATTAAATGAATGAATAAAATTATTGTAATAATAACTTTCTGAATCATCATCTCAGTTTATTAAAAGCCTTTTAATGGCCTTATATCATGAACTAGAATATTGTCCTAAAATCTTGGTACTAGTGACTTAATAAACAGGCAACCACGTAGTGGACTCAGTGCAGAATAATAAAAATAATATATAATTTCTTAACTGCATTGACATATAAATGCATGATATGTTTAGATGTAGTAACGTTTTACGCAAAACTGTGTTCCTGCGTAAAGGGTCCATAAATTAATACGAGTATGCATACTTTAATAAGTATATAAGTAAGTATTCTCTTACAATCACACCAATTATTTAGTTCTAAGATAAGTATCACTAAGAAGTAAGAACTTGTGTTATGGATACTAAAGAACGGATAAACATACTTAAATACTTATTTTTTGTAAATACATACTTAATATACATAGGAAAACACATAGAGCAGAACAAATATTCATGTTTATGCACGCAAAGATTTGTCCTGTCTGGGAATCGAACCCACGACATCTGGAGTGAAGTGCAGGTATACTGACCTCCACGCCAAATCGGTCGTCAAATGTGCCAGAAACCTTAGGGTGACGAAGACAGTATAGTACAAATTATGTATTTTTTAATGACTCTGTTCAAAGTCAAAGTATTTACTTCTTTATGGTCATCATCGTCCTATTATTATCCCGGTGGTACCCTAAATTTAATCTTAGGGCCCAGAGTCTGCTTACTGGTCCAACCAGATTTAAACTTTATTTCTTTTTTCATTCTTTATTACGTCATATAACTTACGTATCGCTTTTACAAATATTCAGTACGAACACGTGTAAGCTCAGGCTGAGTATGTTGGTTAGAAAACTTGAAACCATGCACTAACGAGATCTTTAGCAGGGAGCAACCATACAGTTAAAGGTGTAAATGAGCGCTTCTTTCTTTTGAAGTTTTATAAAACTTTAGCTTTAGAAGATGTAAAACAGAATTTTATTTAGACATAATGTTACAACCGCTTTACATTATCAAGCTAATTCGTGATGGAGTGTAAACGTGAATTTGAAGTCTGTGTCTGGGTGTTTTTATTACTGGAAAGCTATTTATATTTCGGGCACAAACTTTATGTGGGTATTATTATTATACTTAATGTGGTTTGTTAAAATTTACAGTTATTTCTTAGGATATTTCAACTTGAGGAGTTTCGTTGGCTTTGAATATTTTAGATATTCAATAAATATTTCAATATTCTGAAGCCGGTGGAAACAGCTCGAATCTAGCGGCGTGGAGGGGAGAAGGGGAGGATTATGTTCAGCAATGGACTTCTTGCGATGAAGAAATAAACCAATTGTTTGCATCGAAAAGCTCAATTTTTAAATAAAGTTTTAATTAAATTCTGGCATCGATTTCACAAGGAACAATTGCTTTTTAACAAAAATCGCAATTTTACGATTACGATTTTAGTGGTTTAAGAAGAGATCGCAGTAAATAAGCCTTTCTTTTTTTCTTCTCATATTAACAAAAAACGCCACATAGGTATCAAAGAAACACTTCCCGATGAAATTTGTAGATACACTTTACTTGTCTTTGAAGATTTGTACTCACACGAGTCCCTTAGGATCTTAATGTCCCAAGGGCAACCCTGGCACAGATAAGATTAACAAGATCTTTGAGAGGGTGTAATAGCGAAGGATACCCATATGTCAGTATAGCGGTCTCCTTTCATTGATTGGATACGGACACAAGGTTACATTGGAAGTCTCCGCATTTAATTTACACTATAGGGGGACTTGTGAATTGCCGCATTGTTCTTAATGAAGTTTATGATTATATTGTTGCAATAAAATGTCAATTGTAATAGGTTGGGGAAAAAGTCTTTTCGTATTTTTGTATGAAAAGTCAAGACATTTTTTTCAAAGTTTATTTACATTTATTTACAATATATATGTACCGTTTTGTTGAATAACTTTCTGCCATTTTGTGGGCAGAGACATTATCCCGTTACTGTAGAAACTTTGGGACTTCTGATCAAAAAAACGGGACAAATAGTTTTGGCAGTCCTCTCTTGAGGTCAACCTTACAGAACCTAAAGAATTCTGCAGAGACCGAAACAGGTGAAAATCTGAAGGCGCAAGGTCAGGGCTATATGGTGGATGCACTAGGACCTCCCAGTCGAACTCTCTTAATTTTTGCTGAGTGGCTAAAGATGTGTGTGGTCTAGCGTTATCGTGATAAAAGACCACACCCTTCCTGTTGATCAATTCCGGCCGTTTTCTCTCGACTGCTTCCTTTAATCTCATCAGTTGCTGGCAGTAAAGATCAGAATCGATGGTTTTGCCGGGCGGTAAAAGCTCATAATAAACAATGCCCTTCCAATCCCACCATACACACAGCATCACCTTATTTCGTGTTAGGCCAGGTTTGGCCACAGTCTGTGAAGCCTGGCCAACTTTCGACCACGACCTTTTTCGCACGTTCTTGTCGTACGTGACCCACTTTTCATCGCCAGTTATCAATCTCTTCAAAAACGGCTCGGTTTCATTACGTCTCAATAATGAATCGCAAATGAGTACACGGTTCATTAAGTTTCTTTGAGTGAGCTCGTGTGGCACCCAAATATCGAGCTTTTTTGTATAACCAGCTTTCTTCAAATGGGTCAAAACTGTTCTGTGGTCAATTCCCAGTTCTTCAGCTACATCGTAACTACTAATATGCCGATCTTGCTCCACTCTTTCAAAAATGGCGTCCATTTTATTCGTAACAGGGCGACCAGAGCGAGGTGCATCTTTAACATCAAAATTTCCGGACTGAAAACGTTTGAACCAAATTTGTGCTACTCTTACTGACACTGCATCAGGTCCATAAACATCACAAATTTTTTTCACTGCTTGAGTTGCATTTTTGCCTTTTTTATAATAAAATTTTAAAATGTATCGAATTTCTTCATTAGATTCACTCATTTTTACGGAGAGAAAAACAAATGAAAAATAGCGGGAAACAACTTTTTTTTATTTTTTCTTTTCTTTATAATGGAATCTTTTTAATGTTACCAAAACCAGCCAGACACAAATAGTACAGTCAAAAAAATTTTATAATAAGTTTATACCTACGTTATGCGAAAAGACTTTTTCCCCGACCTAATATGTTTAAACTTCGCGGTTTCGATATTCCTTTATAGATATAAATGCGCTATAACACGCTTCTATTTTTTGTCGTCATCTATCACTCTTTAGGAGACACAATTTCCATTATTTACGTTGTACCTGAATGCAAAAATTGAAATCATTTATTTAAGATTACATTGTTAAATGGGTAGATACCATTATTTTAAGCAGTTCTGATATCCATTGTAATCTAAAGTAATGATTTATGACGTAACATAGTGTTTTTGTCCTCACAAGCAAACAAATATATCAGGAAGTAAAAATGAAAAAGACTTTAGTTTCCTTGCACAATTTTTTATCTCTATTTGCTAGGGTTGGCTGGAAGAGATTTTTTGTAAATGTATAATCACGTTTTTACAAAAAAAAACTGTATTTCTTTAGGATAAACTGGATACTGATATGTTGGTAAACTCATAATACAACAATAATAAGGTTTAGATGTTGATAATTTAGGCACGCACAACTTAATAACACTGTGTTTTATAAGTATCTGATAATAACTACAGTCAATCTTATTAGTTTCAATAAAAACGAAAAGCGAAAAAAAGCTCATTCATATCATTGGGCTTAACGGCAACCTATAAATCAATTTTATAAACGAGTAGTAAATTATTAACAACAACAGATCAATCGTGTGATACCCTAATGATAGCCTTATTGACAATTTTCGTAGCATAATTCCAACTGTGACACAGTATAACAAATTAGACTCGAACTGTGGACTAAACGTTCAACTGATCGTAAGTGACACTACTAACTTGATTCTATATAAATTATTATCCTCTTGGCAAGCTGTGACAGCCCTGAACAAATAACAACAAAAACATTTTTATATTTGCATTTTGTGAAAATTTCTATATAGTTTCCTACATGTAGGTTGGTAAACATGTCATGTATTTTTTACCTACTACCTACATCTTCAAACTTTTGAAGTTGAGACTTAACTACTAAGAACTGACATCTAATAGAGTCAAAGCACAGACTAGGTAAAGAAAAATATATCTAAAATAATCCTAGCTGGCTGATGAGCAAGATTAATGAAGCAGAACGACTTTGATCGATCGTGGTTTTACCTAATAAATGTCTTTGTAGTCCCGTGGGTACGGGGAATCCAAACGTTAAATCAAACGCCTTCGTAATGTGTTTGTCAGCTGTTGACGCACAGAACGTTTGAATAATATGTATTATATTGGTTACAACTAACGTACATTAATTTAAATATGTAAAATGAAAACGTGACTTAGATTAGTCAACACAGATCAAATCACTATCGGTAAAATTATGTAGTCATAATAATTTTTTTACTAAATTTGTAACAAAAGTTCATAGTATAAGTACATTTTACAGCAGTTTGTGGCGCTATATTACAAATTAACCTTTTCAACGTGTTAATGACGTAAACAGGTATAATATAATTATACCATTAAATTACATTCCATTTACATTCATTGAATTACATTTAATTTCCTTATATAAGCTTAATTTTAAGCAATCTAAAATATTACGCGAAATATAACATCTTAAATCAATACTGTTATGCATGTAGTCATGCAATTACTAATTCTACATAGAAACTTAATGAATACAAGAAACAAATCGTTTTTATTTTTTCACTCGACCGTTCGAATTTATAAACAGGCCACACAAAATTCTAATTCAAGTAAAATGTTTTTACCAGGCTTACTATAGGTGTATATATATGCTTTAAAAATATAATTAAACTGTGATACCATTTACATTCACCATCAGGTGGATTAGTTGTAAAACCTAATAATGATAAAAATACTTGAACACAGCGCCATGTTGCCCAAAACTTTAGGCGGTAGATTGACAACGGACAAATGTATGTTTGCAATTTTCCTAATGCATAATGCAGCAGCGTGCAGTTTGTGGGCTAAGTACACGCAAAGAGCATGTGACGCCCTGCGTGTGCAATATAATAACGCTTTTAGGGTGTTGATGGGGTTGCCGCGGTACTGTAGCGCAAGTGGTATGTTCGCGAAATCACGCGTGGACGGTTTCCACGCGATCATGCGTAAGCGCTGTGCTTCGATGCAGACGCGCGTACGCGGCAGCGCCAGCGCCATCCTGACTGCCTGTATCACCCGGTGGGACTCTAAATTAGTAGCACACTGGATAGGTCTACATGCGAGACCTGTAACTTAATTTTATTTTCTTTTCTTTTTTTACTAACACTAGGCTAAGAACATTGTTACTAACAAAATATGGAATTTCTGAAATAATTTTTTTAAATTATTATTATAATACCCGGACCAAGACAAATATCGTTACCTATGTATTTACTTCGATATTATTTATTTATACCTCTGCATCACCTTAGCAAAAAAGTATTCCGATATAAAAACATTACTTATACAAATAGATGTACAGGAATCCTATAACCATCTTTGGAGCCCAAGACAACCAACCACCTGCAAATGCGGCACCTGCCGATCAACGGACGAGGCTTCGGCTAAATAAAAATTCCCGATAAGTGGCAATAGGCTTGCCACCAATTATGAGGGACCAACAATACAATTAGAAAAATGTGGTGCTTATTCTTCTGTCTACCCCTTTGAGGAAACAGGCCAGTTTGTATGTATGAATACGAAAAGATGAATGATAAATAAATAAATATCATTAAGAACTTGTGTTATGGAGTTATGGATAATAAAGAACGGATAAACATACTTAAATACTTTTTTTTGTAAATACATACTAAATATACATAGGAAAACACCCAGAACAGGACAAATATTCATGTTCATGCACACAAGGATTTGTCCTGTGTGGATGTCAATTGTCAATGTCAATTCAGTATTTGATGCGAGGAAGACGAAGATCTCTATTGAACAAGCTAATTTATAGACAGAGAAACTCTCTCAGGCAAAGCTTATGAGTTGAACGCAATATACGCACTTCTAAATTATGCATAGTATTATGATTGCCTTCCTGAATCCGGCGTTGTTCCATAATTCTTCGCCTTATGCCGCGTTTTCACGAAAACAAGATTTAGGACTAGAAATAACTTCACATTAGTGGAAATACCATCGGTAAAACGGTTCATAATTCTTGATTACATTTTGGAAAAGTACAGTTTATAGTACGTCACTGTAGAAAAATAATTGCAAATATTTTGTTACTAAAATACTTTGACACATTTCTTTAGAAAGTTTGAAGGAGAGCTCAGTTCTAATAGACATTATTATTAACAAACCCCTTAAATCCGTATCCTTTCAAAAAAATGCACTGATGTATATATATTCTATAGATATATAGACCTTGTATATATATTCAGAACAATAGAACATCTGTAAAATTAAAGCGATAGCAAATTAATTACTTTGCCTTAATTTGTTTATATTTATGTATTATCCGTCGTGTGGTGCCTAGAATAGTGCCACCTACTCTCATCCCATGGGAAGTCGTAAGAGTCGACGAAGATAAATCCTACGGGATGATGGGCAGCAGCGTCCTCCTGCGTACTGGCTTCAACTGCGATCACCAACCCGCCTGCCCAGCGTTTTGATTATGAGCAAATACCTCCAATAGAATGTGATTTATTGGGGAGGCCAATATTCAGCAGTGGACTTTATAAGGCTGATATGATGTTTTTTTGTAGTTAACTAATTTATTTATATAAAAGGAACCATAATTTTGAAAGAATTTGACGACCAATAAGGCGTGGAGGTCAGTATACCTGCATTTCTCTCCAGAGGTCGTAAGTTCGATTCTCACACAGGACAAATCTTTGTGTGCATGAACATGAATATTTGTTCTGGTTTGGTTTGGTTCCTATATATTTTAAGTATATATTTACAAAAAAGAAAGTATTTAAGTATGTTTATCCGTTCTTTAGTATCTATTACACAAGTTCTTGGTGAAACTTATCTTGGAACTAAATCATTGGTGTGATTGTAAGAGAATATTTATTCATTTGTAATATCAAGTGACAAGTAAATCGATTGAGTATTAATCACTAGTACACTGTTACCCCTTGAGCTATGTCATCGCCGTCGTATGTTCTAGAAATCACTGAAACTTTAACATGCTAATCAAGAGGTTATGAAATTCTCTTGGCTCCAGAGCCAGTGAGGATTTTAAATGAACTCTCAGAGACATGGCTTAATCAAATACATTGCCCTGGAGACATTGAGTATGAGTTGAAACTTTGTCATGCTTTGACTCCTGTGGATTGCTAATAGTAAAACTTGACTTGCTTTATACATAAGACTAATAATTATAGTCGTGTTCGGCTCTTTGAGAAGGTTCTGGAGACATTTGATTTGAGTATAAGAAATTCTGCTATGGAAATGAATTTGAATGTTTGTTTATTAATACCATGTGAATCACGTGCTAACTGTTAATAGAAATTAACAAAAAGTGTCTATGAAACTGGTAGTATTCAAAATATTAAATTGTAAACATATGGTAGTTCTGCAGGACACAGTTAGCGTGCTTTAACATAAAAATATTAATCAAAAATAAACATAATGACAGGTAATATATTACTATACATATTAAGTTAGTAATAACTCATACTTTTCAGCTAACTCAAAGATTAAAAGTTAGAAAATACCTTGCAGTAATAAGTTCGCCTTCTGTAATGTTTTTTATATTTGTGCATTTTCATCATCATCATCATTTCAGCCATTCGAAGTCCACTGCTGAACATAGGCCTCCCCAATTGCTTTCCACGTAGATCGATTCTTTGCCGCCTGCATCCACCGGCTCCCCGCCGCCCTGACCAGATCATCGGTCCATCGCGTTGGGGGCCGCCCTCTACTACGTTTGCTGATTCGTGGTCGCCATTCAAGAACCTTAACGCCCCATCGGTCGTCGGTTCTTCGAGCTATGTGCCCCGCCCATTGCCACTTCAGCCTGCAAACGCGCTTCGCTATGTCGGTCACTCTGGTTCTCCTACGGATTTCCTCATTTCTGATTCTATCACGTAGGGACACTCCGAGCATAGCTCTCTCCATTGCACGCTGAGCGACTTTGAGCTTCCTTATGAGGCCCATAGTCAGCGCTGGCAACACACACTGGTCGAAGACTTTCGTCTTGAGACACTGAGGTACTTTGGACGAGAAGATTTTGCGTAGTTTCCCGAACGCAGCCCAACCGAGCTGGATTCGACGATTGACCTCTTTCTCGAAGTTGGACTTACCTAATTGGACTTTTTGTCCTAGGTATACGTACTCGTCGACAACTTCGAGGGCCGAGCTTCCCACTATTACTGGGGTAGGCACAACATGGATATTTGACATGATTTTGGTCTTATCCATGTTCATTTTAAGACCTACCCTTCGGGAAGCTCTGTCGAGGTCTTCGAGCATTGTGCCCAGATCCACAAGCGACTCCGCTATGACCACTATGTCGTCGGCAAATCGAAGGTGAGACATATACTCGCCATTTATGTTGATGCCGTAGTTTTCCCAGTCCAGTAGCTTGAAAACATCCTCCAGAGCAGCAGTGAACAGTTTCGGTGAAATGACATCACCCTGTCTCACGCCTTTCTGCAAGAGGATAGGATTCGTGCACTGGTCCAGTACTCGTACGGACATGGTGGCGTTTCTGTATAAACTCCTCAAAACTTCGATATACCGATGATCAATGCGGCATCGCTGCAGGGACTGAAACACTGCCCAGCTCTCGATCGAATCAAAGGCTTTCTCATAGTCCACAAACGCTAAGCAAAGTGGCTGGTTATACTCCTCGGTCTTTTGTATAACCTGCCGCAGCGTGTGAATGTGGTCTATGGTTGAAAAGCCCTTTCGGAAACCGGCTTGTTCGGGAGGCTGGAAGTCGTCAAACCTTTGACCGAGACGGTTCGTGATGACCCGTAAAAACAACTTATAGACGTGGCTCAGTAGCGTGATTGGCCTATAATTCTTCAAAAGGGATTTGTCACCTTTCTTAAAGAAAAAGACAACCACACCACTGGACTACGCCTGTGGCGTACGTCCCTCGAGAATGACGGTATTAAAGAGCTTCTGGAGTACCTTAAGTACTGGTGTACCACCCGCTCTCAGAATCTCTGCTGTCATCCCGTCTTCCCCCGGTGCCTTGTTGTTTTTTAGTTGTTTCAGGGCCATCCTAATCTCGTACAGGCTGACGTCCGGGATGTCTTCGGTTGTATGTCGAGTTAGTTTGGCTCTAGGGTCTTTAGCCAAACAAGTAGCGGGGTCTTGCGTACTGGTATACAACTGTCCATAAAACCTTTCGATCTCCCTCATAATCTCAGGTCTCGACGTGACTAGACTGCCTTCGTTGGTCTTCAGCTGTGTCAACTGACTCTGACCAATAGACAGATCCCGTGCGAACACTTTTGAACCCCTGTTCCTCTCTATTGCATCTTCAATACCATTTGTATTGAATTTGCGAATATCGAGTCGCAAGGATTTCGAGGTCTGTCTATTGATGAGCCGGTAAGAAGACGCTTCCGCTGAAGACTGCAATCGCATGTCTCGTCGCGCTTCCATGAGATTAAGAGTTTGAGTCGACAGTCTATTGGTTTTAGTTTGTCGGGTCTTATAATGGTTTGGACCCGACAACGTGGAAAGTCTCAACCAGCCCGCCGCTTATATCGTCAACGGTTACGCAGTTCTCCAGACCTGCGAAACGATTTTGAAGCTCGAGCTGAAAGTTCTCGGGGTTTTGAATATGGGCAGCTGAGGGTCGGAGCGTAGACCTCATCAAACGGGACCTTTCAAGCTTTATATTAATATTCAATGTGCCTCTTACCATTCGGTGATCGCTACCGGTTTTCACCCTGGCGATCACAGAGACATCATTGAATATTTGTCGCTTAGTGGTCATGATGAAGTCTATCTCATTCCTCTTGAAACCATCGGGGCTCAGCCAGGTCCATTTCCTGTGTGGTGGCTTCTTGAAGAAGGAGTTCATCATAAAGAGGCCCTCCTTCTCCATGAAGTCAGCCAACCGCTGTCCCCTATGGTTCCTTCGCCCTATTCCAAATTGCCCCACTTTCGGCTCGTCACCGCTTCGTTGGCCTAGCCTTGCGTTAAAGTCTCCCATAACAACCGTGTAGTGAGTCGGTGAAGTATGAATGGCGGCAGAAATGTCATCATACAATATCTCCACGTCCTCGTCAGGGTGTGCCGAGGTCGGTGCGTAAACCTGAATTACCTTCAACGAATACCGTTTGGTGATTCTGAGTATTAGGTACGCTACCCTGGTCGACACACTCCGAATAGACACGACGTTGTTACGGATAGACTTCCGGACGATAAAACCGACACCACCTTGGGACAGGCGATCGCCCTCCCGGTGGTAGAGCAAGTTGCCGGACTTAAGGATTACCGTATCCTCTCCCTGTCTACGGACTTCGGATAACCCGATAATGTCCCAGTGCAACCGCTCTATTTCCTCCTCCAGCTCGTCAATCTTCTCGTCGGTCCTCAGTGTGCGCGTGTTATAAGTTGCCAGGTGCAGAAGTCGTCGTTTTGGGTGGTAGCCGGATCTCTGCCGGTGATTCTTAGCACCCCCTGCCCCGCCGTTACCAAGACCGCTACCGTAATCTGGAATAGTGGGGCCGCCGGGGACTGGGGGCCGTTTACGCGTGTGTGCCATTTTTCATTTGGGGGTATTTGCCCATAATCACCACGCTGGGCAGACGGGTTGGTGATCGCAGTTCCAGCCTGTACGCAGGATGACGCTGCTGCCCATCATCCGGTAGCATTTCTCTTCGTCGATTTTTACGACTCCCCATGAGATGAGAAGGGGTGACGCTATTCTAGGCCGGCGCCACACGGCACTCTAGGCCGGCGCCACACGGCACAATAGTTTAAAAAAATAAATAATAGTGAAACTTAATTTAAGAATTAATAAGAAACCTAAACGTCTCTCATACTTTTAAAAAGTAGAATAGGTTACCGCTTTACGCCACGGAATATATTTCTTACATTTTTTTTCCTTCTTATTTCTTACAAAAAAGTTTAACAGCCTTCCCAGAAATACTATTAAACAAAACATCCGTTCTAGGCAATATATAAAGCCGTTAAAATTTTCCGGCCAAAAGTCATGTTTTCATAATGCGTTTTTAATGTTCTCATATTGCTATAAATCACCATGGCCTACCCCTGGTCCAGATAGCTTTAATGGCTTATTAAATTAGTTTATAAAGCTTTACTGGCAATATACTACCGTTTAATAAAACCGCAGCCGGGAGCATTCTATTGAACTGAACGATGAAATTAATTTTGTTATGAACTTAACAACGGCGCTCGGCGATACCTACGGGGCTATGTTCCGCAACGAATATGTGTTTCACCTGGCGATTGTTTACTCTGTATTACTATGCGATGTGGAATCATTTTGTGCACTTGATTGAACAATAATTAAATGTGATGTAATTATCACAGCAAATACATACGTTACGTACATAATAATCTATGTTCATTACCGTTTCATTACTGAGTACTTTTGACTATACTTTTCTCCACAACCATATAAGGATTTGGTCATTGAAAGTTCGCTCTTCAGCTCCGAACATTTTCATTCACGCGTCTATTATAAACCGCTTTCGTTCATCTAGTTCTACTGATCCTCTCATTATGAGAATCTCCTCAATCCTAGTCAAAATCCTCATTCACACCAACCCCCTTCCTTCTTTTCAAATAGTGTTGGGCACTCAATCGCAATACTACCTTTGTTCCTAAAAGCGCCAACAAAGTGGAAAGCGGTGGCTAACATAGAACATTCCTTTATAATATGTAAAGAAGTTGAATGGAATCCAGAGACAGTTTTCGGCCTCCACGCCCACCGCGTCGGGGGATACAACTCCCAAATTGAATCACGTATACGTTTTAAAAGTTAAGCGGTTACATTTCGCGACGGAAACCACTTTTTATGTAACTCTACTACGTGATTTCTTTGATAAAGCACCCACTTTTGTTCCGATATCTTTTTTCTCGTGATTAATACTTTTACTTGTTAGCTAAATGGTATTTTCAGTGCTCCGAGTCGGAATCGAGTGTAAAAGTTGGCATTTGAAACGCTAAATGTTGGTTCCGTTTCTTCTTTGTAAGTTTTTCAAGGAAATGTTTCATTAAAAGTGGCCACTACGTGAAGTTCAAAATCTTTTAGTTTGTTGGAGCCTAAACTTAAAATAGATTGTGTAGAAAAAAGCCTTTCTATAGGAAGAACAAAAGCTTAAATATTATAATATAAACGCCTGGATAGTTTTCTACATACGAATGTAAATGGATAGCAGTAGAGTGGTCAATTTTGAAGATTTATAGCTGCTTTATAGGCTATCATTATGTAGGAACCAGTTCTGACATCGATTCCGATGAAAACAGCAATCATATTGTATCAATAGCGACGCGTGCGCATTATTGGGACAATTTACTGTGTGCTGACAAAATGTTAGATCCGTCGTTTCGTAAATGCAAATGTTATAATAGGTCGAAGACCGGCATCGAAGGCGAGTCGACCACGACTCTATCGTCTATAACATGCCAATAGTGTGTACAAAGCTTAAAGAAGAAAATTTACCCACAGATTAACAAGCAATGACATTAATTAACAAATAAAAAAGTTATTTCAAATTTGAATTTGACAACTACACATATTTTTTAAGCAGTAGAATCCACGAGTATTACGGCAAAGCTTGTGTTTTTATAAAGCCTATTTACAATAAAGCTATACAGCGGTTTCCAAAGTTCCCAAGATCTTGATACTTGTCATGTATCATCTGATAAACAGTTCCAACTTAACGCCGCGCCGCCGTAATGAGATTAGACTTTATCTCGAAAAGTTCAAAAGTAACTTTAATCGTTATTTATGAAATGTACGGAGAAAAACATCGTATGATTGGTCACGCCGCTACGTTCTTTGATCGAGATTAACCCACCCGGCTCACCAGGCGACCGAATTCGATACCGTCTAGCTCTGAAGAAAAACCCAATTAAAACAGATCAAAATCCTCCAAATTTTTGGTACGTATCGTTCAATGTTGATCATTTTAATCACTTGGTCATTTACGCTCTGGTAGAAAGAAAGAAAGAAAATGAATTTATTCTGTGACAACATCAAAAGAAAACAGATACATTATATTTAAGTAACAATTTGAAGAGTGTCACAGAAAAGGTATCCACTCAGCATAAAGCCGAGGTGTCACGAAAACACCTCGACGCTGGTCTTCCGTAGATACCGTCTGTGAGAGCACTGCTATGACACATTCATTATATACATGGTAGCTCCGCATGTTTTATTTTTTATGTGACACATCATAGTGACCATATCCTGGCTGATGGTCAGCGGTCGATGCAGGAGAAACAATCACGGTTAAAAACATACCCACTTATCAAGACCTGCCTGAATGCCATTGCACGCTCGCTGAAAAGACGCGGGAAACCGAAGCGCAAGAGAATTTCTTGGTTCGAGTGTTGATAGTCTGCACAGCATGAGGGTAGTTTCTAATACCAGCACAGACCAGGGTGAGGGTTAGATCTAGCGAACTATTAATCGTGATAATTGTCCAAATATATTCAATTAATGAAACTACTTATCGGTACGGATCAAAGTCAACAGAATATGTTGTCTTCTTAGGTATTTAATTTTCTTTGTTTGTACAAAAATAACTCAGCTAGTGTTTGATAGCCAAATGTTTAATAGATACAGTCCTTTGATCGCGATGGATCCGTCCCAAATGTGGAATTTTGGGACGAACAGCTGCCATGTGAGAGCAAAACTAATTAAAACACAAAACTGATATCCTCACAAGCTTGGGTACGTGTTCTCTGCTTTTATGAACGGCTAAAGTGAAATATTTTTATGTGTATACGTATTAATTTATCTGTTTTTTTATAAAAACTTAGTTGTGCTTTTTACAAACTTAGTTTTACGTTTCGAAATTTTGCAGAAAATGGTTAAGTGGTTTTTACCGCTTGGAAGAACGAGAATCTCTTAAAAAAAACTCGCCAGGGAGATCATTTTACAATGCAAAGGTTAGAGGCAGAAAGTTTCTATTAATATACATGTCAACAATTAAACTGATTATACAAATCAGAGTCAATCCTGAAATGAACGTTGAGTTATTCTACTTCCTCTAACTATTAATATCACTAAGTACCCTCTTATATATCTGAATACCATTCCCGAGATCTTCATAATTAATTACACCTCTTTCGTAATAGGACTACTTTGCCTAATTAGCTTACTGACTTTCATATATCATACGGAGATAGATTATTATTTATCATCATTATGAAAAAAATATCTACCTATATTATTAAATTTTATCGTTTCATTATATTCGCTGTTTATATTGACTGTAAATTACATTTATAAAATATTTTTTAAGGTTTATTCAAATATTAATCGGAATTCAATATAAATTTTGTGTTTGATCGATAAAATTTTATTATAAAATTTCCATAATTTACCCATGCTACCAATACGCACTGGGTTCTCGTGGTGGAATATGTGGTCTAGGACAATTAAGAAATAATACACTCAGTAAATATGGCGATTCGACGTGATTATGTAACAGTTTGAAGAACAACATCTGATCCTTATGTTCGTGTCGCACGGAAAGAGGCACAATGTCATCACTGCAAAAATCACTAAATTTATACATCACTCGTTTAGTAAATTTTACAGGAAATTCATTGACAGTAAGTGAATAAATGTATTCCGTAAGGAAGCGGTTTATCCACCTCGAAATAAAATAACAAGGAAACAAATAAATAATTCGTTATCAAACAAAACTTCACCAGGTTCAATTGTAAACTAATTTAAATTGGGCATACAAACGGCAGATATTTGAGTTCCAAGGTGACGGTACTAAAAACCAAAATTTTGAATTTGACCCTTAAGTTTAGCTAGAGGATAGGACATACGTTTTTGTTGATCTAGCTCGCCAGTTATAGGTCTCAAACTGGCCTAAAAAGTATATATTAATAAGTCTTGCTAATAAATATGGGACTAGTAAATATCCTTTTGTTATGTGACACAATTTGAAAATAGCATTTTTAATAGTGCCGTATTATCGCTGTCTGACTTAGTAACTCACTCTTTAAACTTTCACTCAATGTAGGAATAATCAGGAAAAGTTTGTTTTGCGTATGCAAGGCTGAAAAAAGCCGGGAACTAATAACTAGGTCGCTTAGACAGTAATAATGTTCAAATATGCAAAACATTTCTCTTGCGTAAGTATGTACTTCAAATCTTGATTAGGATCAACTTAAATAGACATTGTTAAGGAAAGCATGTCCCGAACCCACCAGCTATCACCAGCTTCCCATCAAATGTTTCTCCAAAAACAAGGTACACGAACCCATTCGAAGGCTGGACTCTAAAAAGGTACGCATACGATCTCATAACAGCAAAAACGCTAAAGGAATTACCGGACTTATTTACAACATTGTTCACACAATTATTTATTAATATTCTATTCTAAAGCACGCTTTTATTCCTGAGCGATGGAAAACAGCTGAAATAATTCTTATCCTTAGGCTTAGAAAGGAACCCGATAATGTGACTTCATATCGGTCCATAAGCCTATAGCTTCTAAATTGCTGGAAACTCACGTTATGAAAAGATTGCTATCGGAAATTATAAAATCAAATATAACACCTTCGCACCAATTTGGATTTCGTGATGTTGACGTTGACTTTGGGTCATGGAGCGATTGAACAGGTCCGACTCGTGAAACAGTGAAAAGGAATACTGCTCGGCAGCCTTTCTAGACATCTCGCAAGCCTATGATCGGATTTGGCACCAAGGCCTACTGTTTAAGATATTGAAAACCCTGCCATAAAACTATTAGCTACTTTTAAAATCGTATCTAACTCGACGTCACTTTTATGTAAAGCTTTATGACGTTAGGGCGGGAGTCCCGCAAGGAAGTGTTATGGGAGCATTCTTGTACCTCATATACACGTTTGACACCTACCATTAGCAAAAAACGTACTCGTCAGCACCTTCGCCGATTATTTTTGTCAGCATTTTGCAGATAATTGTCAGCATGGAAGCCAGTTGTTGGGAACAATCCGCAGCCACTAGCCGGGCCGCGTAATCCAGCGGCGTTTTGTTAACGGGTGCGCCCACTATATTGATGTGAGCGCGGGATTCTGTAGGGACTTTGGCATTAATAAACATGGGGCTTGTATATAATATGTTAAGTAGTTTTGACATGTATACAAAGAAATGTTCGTAGCGCTGTTTAGCGGCTGTGACTGAGTAACTCACTCTCTAAACTCTCAAATAATAGTTGTTTGATCATCATCATCTTATCCACTAGAAGTCCACTGATGAATTTAGCCCTGTCCTCGTCAATCCATCTCGAGCCGCCTGTAATCATAATTTCACATTCATCAAAAAATCTTATAATTAATGGTAAAACGATTTAAATCCATATTGTTATAATTGAATCTATAGATCCATCATCGAATGACAATTTCCTATTATTCTTACAGTTGATTGTCAAAATGCCGGTTGTTGGGAACAATCCGCAGCCACTAGAGAGGCCGCGAAATTCTGCGGCGTTTTGTTTGCGGTCCGCCCACTATATCGATGTGAGCGCTGGAAGCAGTAAAGACTTTGGCATTAATGAACATGGGGCTTGTATATTTACAAGCCCCATGTTCATTAATGCCAAAGTCTATTGCCTGTTAGGTAATTTTGTCATGTATTCAATCTAATTATCAAATATCAGAGCTGTGACTAAGTAACTCACCCTTTTTACTCTCACAGTCAAAGAGGTATTGTTTTTCACTATCAGCTTTGTCTAAAAATGGGAAAAAATAAGGTTTAGTAATTTGAAATTAGTTTGTTAATTCAAAAAGGTTAATGTCATTCATAATAATAAATAACACTGTGTACACAATTTAACGCTACTCACAGAAAGCTTTAAATTCATATTGTGTTAACTGAATCTTTAGGTATATTATCGAATTACAATTTCTCATTAATTTTGCAGTTGATTGTCACTCAGAAGCCGGTTGTTGGGAACAATCCGCAGCCACAAGCGGGGCCGCGGAATCCTGCGGCGTTTTGTTTGCGGTGCGCCCACTATATCGATGTGAGCGCGGGAAGCGGTAAGGACTTTCATTATAAACCCATTTGTGACTCAGTAAACAGGATTATTAAATAAACAGTTGTGAAACACAAATTGTTATTATCGTTGTATTCGCAAGCTTTTTACACTTTGTCGAGGCAATGTGAGACTAGATGGCTGTATCCTAACATAAACTGCGTTAATAGTGGTGAATCCTTTGATGGGTGTCCGTTAATGGGCTGAGATAAAGATGATACTTTATTTTGGCGTCGCGGTATGGAAATTAAATCAAGGCTTTTTGAGCTTGAGTGTTTGACATTAAACCGGTCTCACATAATCTATCATATATCTACAAGAGGTACAAAATTTTACTTTTAATGCCATCTAGTGCAAAATTTCGAGATCTAACGATTGGAATATCTCGATTGCTATATATCACGCCCCAAAATATATTATTTAATTAGTCATGAACGAATTAGAACGACATTTATTTCTAATTAGTGCCATAAATATGAAAAATAAACAGAGTTCACTTCCTCCTATAAAGTTTGCTCAAAAGAACATAAGCAGTTTAAAATTAGACTGGACGATATGTTATTCAAAGCTCGTCAAAGAAGCTTAAACCATTGCTTATTTTTTACCGTAAATAGTATCTTTCCAGGTCACAAGCCGGCAAGTCGACTTACTCGCCTCGAAAATGAAGACACTTCACAAAAACAAACGGAAGTTTCATTCAGGAACATTGAAGACACGTCAGCGGTATCCATAATGTAGAATGCTAACTAAGCCCTCCAGGAAGCGTCTGGTAATCTACACAAATGTATTAATGTATGTATCAGGGCATACGTAATGACGTGCCTTATGGAAATGGTTACAAGTCCTTACCGTGTTGATGGCGCAAAACATGAAACCCCGTTTGCTATCCGCCGTATACTAATGTCATAGCTATATCAGGCTCGGGTACTATAGCTTATTTATTTTTGTAATAATAATAAAAGCCCCAAACTAAAAGCATTATGAAATATCTTCTTTTTTTTGTAAATATCCACAAAATATTTCACATAATGTATACACTCAAAATGTGTGTCCCTGTGATAATTGAACCCGTAACCTTAACAGTAGAGAGCATCTTCTATACACAGATTTTAGTATCACTAAATCGACTACTAATTAGTACCTTATTTATTATCTGACATTGCAATGGTATCCATAGAACGATAACTATTTTAGCTATAGACTAAATCCATTCAGCTTTTCGTAAATTCTAATAATTGTAGCTCAACTCAAACATGAGATAAGAATTTAGGAAATACGCGGAACAATGCAATAGCTTGTTAGAGCTGAATTCACTGCCCGTTAAATATTTGGAAATGGCCATAAACGAGCGGTTCGCTTATATCCCTGACCAGAAATCATAATGAATTTTCCGATGTTACCGAAAATTTTCTGTGTACTTATAATTTAATTTGGACCTGATCCAGCCTCCGCGGACAGATAATTTAAACGGTACGGAAGTTTAAGCTTAAATAAAGTATGAAATGGGTTTCATGAACCTCGCTTATTTTGAGAGATAGTATGGCTTAACCACTTTTACACACTTAATAAATTGGCATAATTTTCCCTTGAGATTGTTAAATTAGCGACTAAAATATTTATGCTAAAATAAAAGTTTGAAGAATGGCATGGCATATTATATGACGTATTATTGTACAGTTTAGTTTATTTGTGTTGAGGTTTTGAGTTAGGGATAGTGAGAAACAGTGGACATATTTTTTTTCATATAGAGTAGCGAGTACCGTTTCATAACTTAATGCGGTACTTGTTTCAATTTTTATGATTTTTAACGCAACGAACAAGAAGTGCGAAATATATGCCTGCCTGATATTACATATATATATACATATGTTTACAAGTCCTTACCGTGTTGATGGCGCAAAACATGAAACCCCGTTTGCTATCCGCCGTATACTAATGTCATGATTTCAGCGTGTCATATACAACATGTAACAGAATAAGGGTTACACCAAGAAAGTAGTTTGTTATAAATCGGCTACTCAATCGATTAAAAATATTAAAAAAATAGGTAATTTTTTAAAAAAAAATTTTTTTTTTATTTTTTGTTTTTTTTTTTGCGACACTTTTCGGTGCTAAGCGATGTTTGCGTGCGTGTCTCTCTGTGTGTGTAGGTCGGTAGGCTAAACCGCTAATATGCCCATACGATTTGCCCTCGATGAGTATAACTAGTAACTTAAATAAACCATATTAAATTAAATAAAAGTAAAATTATTTTGCATGTTTTTTAATTATAATTAAATATTCTAATTGGGGTGTCTGAGGGTGTGCGTTAATTCTGTGCCATGTTGTATATATATATATTTATATCAGGCAGGCATATATATACATGTACATATATTTTTTTATAGATAAATGCGTATGATGTTGATCAGTCTTGTGTTCCTATCTTACTAAACTTAAGAGCAAACGCCATTTTGTTCGTTGCGTTCAAAATCATAAAATCGAAACAAGTACCGCATTAAGTTATGAAACGGCACTCGCGCAAAATAGCCATGCTATTATAAAAGCAGAAACTGTCTAGGCAGACTCACAGGACGAAGTGAACGAAAAACTAGTGTTTAACTGCAGACCAACGGGTAAGCAAAAAATCCGGACAAATGCCAGTGAGGCGCGAGTCTCGAAGGTTCCGTACATTGGCATTAAGTTAAATCGAAACTTATTTTAATATTTTTATTAACGCACTAGGTTATCTTTAAGTTTATTATATATTGTTTATTTATAACCAACAAACTTTGAACTTGATAATAACGTATGCCTGTCTTTATTGACCTGTATATATAGGCCCGTTCGTTTGTAGAAGTTTTGTTGCACAAATCAAAGCTCTCATTTGGATACTGTACGTTCTTGCAAATAAGCAACTTTTAAAATATCATTAAACAGTATTACACCTGGTAATCTTCCCTAAACTAGTTATGTACCAGTGCCTCACTTATAAACACTACCTTCATTGCTTATGTACAATGAGTGCTCAAAAGTCCCCAAAAAGATTAGCGTTGAATGTAATGAGCCCTGAAAAGTCTGAGCGTTTAGTACACAAGAAAACAGACATTTTTGACATGTAGCTGCAACCGCGAAAACTTCTAACAAAGTGCTGATTTTTATCATACTTTTTTACTCTCATATATTTTTAAATAATCCCACACTTGGAACACTGTTTAAATTGCTTATGTACAATGTGTATCTACACAATTTACTTATTCCGCCTAAAAATTTGCGTTGCATATACGGGGCCCTAAAAGGCTGAGCGAGGCACATAAGGAAACAGCGCTGCGCAGCGGTACGCTGTCAGCGCTTCTTGACATGTAGCTACACCCGCCAAAACTCCTAACAAACTACGGATTTTTATCATGCACTCCGCCAACTGTCGTGCACAATCAATATAGAACAAAAACATCATGTAACAATATTATTTAATATAAGAATAAAAAAGTATTTACAATTATGGCAATTTGGTCTGTAACTTACAAAGCATAGAACAAATGAATCGATGATTTCTAAAACCCCACATGTTAATTTTTTTCCAAATTTAAACTACTACCGGTTTCAGACTCTATGGATATTATTTATTACTATTTTATTTCTCAGAATATGTTTATAAATATCTTTATTTGGTATTCCTTCTAAAAGTGTTAAGTTTTTCTTGATTCCTGTAAAAACTCATCGATTCAAATAGCGTTACCCTTAATTTAAAATGACCGCCTCGCTAAGGGTATCTCGCTGACTAAGGGGAATATTGACTTAACTAGAAGAGAATATTATTGGGACATCTTATAAGAAGATCTTGTTATGAGGACTTTTTCATTTTTATTAAAGCATAGCATTCACAAACGATATATAATCATGCTACGTGTTTTAGTAACATTGATGAGATCTCAGTAAAAAATAAAAATACTGTAAGTACGAAACTTAATTCTGACCTGTCTACTAATGGGTCTATGAAATAATTTTTATTTTTAATTGTAATATACTAAAAAACTTTTTTATTACTATGATGTTCCATTAAGCCAGATATATATGAAGCCTCTGTTATGAATCAAATCTGCGAAATCCCATAATAATACAAATGCGTTTGCGATTTGTGTATCATATGCAGTAATATCCATTACTTACTATCCGTTTATTAGTTTTTAGCCAAAAGGTAACCTCTTTTGGCTAAAAACTAGTTAACTAATAACGCACGGGATAAGAATACCAATTTATATAGTCAATACAAATCTGAGTCAAGTTGGATATTCAAGCATTAAAGAGAATTAAATGGTATTTTAGCATCTTAAAGTTTATGTTTTCTATCTGACTCGACAACTGTTTTACTTTATTAAGTTTACAATCATTACATTACATGACAAAATTAAGAGACCTTAATATTTTGTCTGTGAGTCCTCACGCAAAAAAATTAATTAAATAATGTACATGAAAAATTACATTGAAAATCTTTTGTTCATAGGCTGTGACCGTACGCCTCGCATCAGTTACACAAATATCTGCCTATTATACGTTTCACATGAAAAGTAATGATTCCTAACAAAAGCAAATATTTCCACGTATTCCCTAAACCCATTGAAATGTTTCCAAACAGACTCACTTCACGCTGAAGTGAATATATAATCGAAACAAAAGAACGATTGTTGAATGTCTCCAAAGGAATCCGAATATATATTTTTGACAGCCATAAAAAGAACATTTATAAAGTGACGTTTGAGAGCCGTCTGCTTATGAGAGACACTTAGCAACAAGACTCTGAGATGATTCCAAGTCATAGAGTGGCCCCGTATATCATTTTTATGCTACTAAGTGAATTTGTTATCTGATTCTTGGGGGCAAGAACACGTAATAAATGTCACGCCATAACTTTTTTTGTAGATAAGCTACACGTTATTATTACTGCTCGGGGTCACGAAAACGGGAATTAGTCCGATATAAACAGTTTAATGGCACTTCTTACAGGCATATTAATAATTGTATGGAACAATAAAACTTGTTATATGATTTATAATAAACAAGGGGCAGGCCGCGGATTGGCTCGCGGCCTTGTCCTACATGGCCCATTTACCCCATTCCCAAATATTCTAACAGAGGTTACTAACATAAAGTGAAATGTATTCAAGTTTACAGTAATCTAAGCGGTAGATTAAGGCTCACTATAGATGCATGAAAAAACAAGTTGCTGAGATGATGGATACTAAAATTTGTAAGAATTATTTCAGACAATTACACCAATTATTTAGTTTCAAGATTATCATTAAGAACTTGTGTTCTGGATAGTAAATAACGGATAATAAACATACATGAATCCCTTTTACAAACTTAATTTAAATACATACTTAATACACATAGGAAAACACCTAGACCATAACAAATATTCATGTTAATTATGCACACAAAGATTTGTCCTGTGTGGGAATCGAACCCAAGACCCCAGGAGTGGTGTGCTCGCTACCACGCCATATCGGTCGTCATTTTTTTATTTTTCATAAAAAAATATATTAAAATTACCTTTTTCTTAATTGTATAAACTATAAATCTTCTATGTCAGATCAAATACACGATCAAAAGGTTTCAAAATTTCGTTAATATGTATTTAATGAAAGACTAAATGATATTACATAAATTGTTCACATGAACGGATAAATCCAAATTCGAAGGAAAAATCCTTTCAAAAAGACAAGTAAAGTGCCACTTGATATTCAGAAATCGAATTATGTTAAATATTACTTCAGAAGAACAAAGAAATTACCAGCATAAATATCTATAATTATATTTAAGCGGTGTTAAAGTTATTGAATTCTCAATTGAATTGATAAAGGTTGGCACTTTGCCAGTGAAACTGTCGAAATCTTACAAATTTATGCATCCAATTTGCCTGTGAACCGTAGACTCTCATATCTCTATTGGCTATGAAAAAATGTAGGTAAAGTGGATGTTTGAGCTAGAATTTTGTGCTTCAAATCATATTTGTGGAATATCTCTCTTACACGATGTATGTAGAAAGGTTGGAAACGATCACCGAAATAAATAAAGCAGAGTTTACAAATTCTTCCTTGGATGGGTGACTGTTTGTGTGGCTTCTAAAATAGAGCGCTACCGTGCTTCGAGAGACACGTTAAGGCATTGGCCCCGTTTCTCATCATATGTGGTAGTGGTTAAGCAATGTTAGAGGCATTATTCATATAACACACCTGCATCCACCAATCCGCACTGGATCCGCGTGGTGGAAAATGATAACTCCCTCTCACCTTGAGTCGTGAAAGGAGGCCCGTGCTCAGTAGTGGGACGTTAATGGGCTGAGATAAATGATAATGACTGTAGTTGTCTTCTTAGTTATCTAATGTACGCCTTGTGTTACGAAGAGTTCATATTATCTAAATTGATTTCCTTTTTTTTGTTTCACGTCGGTAACAAAATGCGTTCACCAACTGCCTTCCGGCCAATGGGGGACCGAAAGGGGGGTGGGGCTCACCACTGGCAGACGCGACTGCCAGCAGTAATACCCACTAAAAATCTTCTGACGACGCCCGACGCTTATTGAGAAAAAGGCGGGGGCCAGTACCTAGGTTGCAGCGTATAACACCCCGCCTGCGGACATTGACCCCCGTACCAAAACCGGAAAGACATCTTCAGAGAAGCGTAGTAGACGCGCCCCTCCTACCCCCTTGTGCGACCATAGCGTGTGTGGCGGACTTCTCGGAGGGTCCATGGTTAGACAGCAGGAGCCCCCTGCCCCCTCGGCTTAAGACTCTCCCGGCGCTGCTTGACGGGCCCTCCTGGCCCGCCCGCTGCGCCCTCCACAGGTCCTTCTTAGTTTCCCCCCCGGTTGTCAGGGTACTAAGGGCACTCAGAGTCTAAGTTGATCTGATTCTTCCTCTTCTAACGGTTTCAACCAGCCGTTGGAACGCTGCGCTACGAAAACGAAGTATGAGAAAATGATCTTCTAAGTTAAGCAGCATTCACAAGGGTCCAGGGACAGAAAGGACTTTTGCTGTTATACGATTCAGTATTCAGAAAGATACGATTAACCGTTGGTTTCGGTTAAGACCGTGTGTGGATTGTTTTACCAATTTTATGGAATTCAATAAATCCTTGGTTACACTATGAAATACAACAAAATGATTAATTTGAATTTCATTGGCGTGGTTGACGTATTTAATAACTGAGTTTTACACTGGACTTAGGTGAAGTAAGAAAAATGATTACAAATTCTTTTAATTTTTGTTCGTTTCAGTATTTTTATATAATTATTAAAAATAAAAAATATTTACTTTTCATATTTATGACGCCTTATTTGAATTCCAGTCTAATAAAAATGCCATAAACTTTTAAATTTCACAATAATAAAAAGATATACGGCATTCTCTTAGACTTTATTTTTCGTTTAATCTTTCACGGCCAGAGATACTAAGATTAGAATAAATTGTTCTTAAGAAAATTTTATAATTTTAGTCTGGTTTAGTTATCTCAAAAGTAACAAATATAGTAGTAGTTAAATACTTATGACCTACAATGAAACATAAGTTTATCCTCATGATGACACACACAATAAGCAATTGTAAGTGGCACAGCTTGTGCTGGTAAAATCTGATCTTCACGGCACTGGTTTTCAAACTTTCCCTCTTTACTTCTTCTACTTCTGTTACATAAATCACGTTTCTCGTTTTTCATCCTGTACTTCATCTTTTGATTCTAGAGCCACAAGTCAATCTTTTAATTTTAATAATTTAATCAGCGGACCTTCCTATCTGTCTTGTGACAGAGACTTCGCCATGAAAGAAGACCATCGAAGGTATTATGAAGCCATTTTAAATTGATTAAATTTATTTTGTTTTTTAATTACAGACAATAAAAAAAAATTCGCTGTGGATTGTGTAATATTGTCTTAATTGGAGTTTCGAGAGCTGAAATACTGAAGTTCCTAAAGGGGCTTCCATTTAGTCAAATCAAGTGATTTGTGTTGGTAAGGCGAGTAGTCCGCATTACCAGAGATGCTGAGGTTAAAAAATCCCTTGGAAACACAATTGTTAGCCTAACTTTGAATTTTCTACTGCCAGTACCACGAGCAAAGATTGTAAATAGTTTTTTTATCTTATCCTTTTTCCTGTTTTATTTCACTAATCACCTTCATATTAGGCACACTATAAAACAAAAGGATAGATAAATCGTCAGACGTTGTAATTCTCATCCAGCTCATACTTGTACTGAACCTTTATTGTCCTGGGTATTTTAAGCGGGCCGTGAAATGTATGCAGGTCGACTAGGATGTGCAGTTGCAGGTGGCCCCAAATTTATTCTAGCATTATCTCGGTTGCCCTAGACTTAAGCTTAGCGCCTAGGCTTCTCATCGGTCTAACCAGATTAGTGTGACCAGCATAAGAAACGAACAATCTTACTTTCAAATTTATAATATTACTAGTTATATATCGTGTGTTACCTAAAATATTATCTAGTGATACCTAAAATAATTATGTATTATTGAGGACTCCTAATTTAGTAGATACAAATTTTCTATTGGTTCATCTAATTTGGCTTAGGCGAGGAGCGAGGAGGTACCTGCACTCCACTCCTATGGTAGTGGGTTTGACTCCCTCATAAGAAAAATATTTGTATTTTTGAACACGGATATTTGTCTTAGTGCAGATGTATTTTTATAGTTCCCCAGTTCTGCTTAATTTGGGGCTAGAAGATCATTGTGAGGTTTCCAATAATCGTTAAATTATTTATTTTATTCAAAATTTCATCATGGCTTAAACGTCAAAGCGCTTGAACTACTGCGCACAAACTTTATGATGTTAGCAATTCAGTATACGGTGTTGTTATTCCAAGCATAAGAGAGAGTACGTAAGGCAAGTGTCACCGGCAGCTTAAATCTAATTTTCAGGTTGTCCGAAGGTCGAATAGCTGGAGGGCCTTCATTTGCTGAACTGGCCGCTCCAGACTGGACGAATGTAGGATGACCTCCTTTCAGACTTTGGTAGAATAAATAGCCTGCCTTCCACAGTTGTGCCTATTTTCTTTTTGTCTTGAAAAAGAGGTCGACTGACGGCCGCACAGCTACATGAAGATATAAGGAGTTTGTATTGAGTTACCTACTTTCTAAGTTTACTGCTGTTATTATTATTAAATCAGTTTTTTGATAAACAAGCTAAGTCGCAGCATCGATTTCTAAATACAAATTTTAGGGTCATTGCTAGGTCGATCCATGGGACCCTTGTTGCACTTTCAAACAAACTGCAAGTGAATCTGAAACACAGCAGTTATTTGTGTAAGTGTTATATGTTAACATAACAAATTAAAGTATGGAATTAAATGTGTTTTATGGGCAACGATATTGGACATCATGTAAAACTCCCATATCCTATAAAATTGAGGTAAACACTATTATAGGTTACAAGTAACTTTTTTCTTAACCGATATAATGCAATTTTAATTATATGTGGTCCTATATTCTAATGGTTACAAAGACTGAATTTGGGATAATTTACATATTAACCCCCATATTATGACGGGTATTTTAAAAGGTAATTCCTCAATTCCAAGCTTTTCCAGTAACGCTATATTTTTCATAATTTTTCGTAGCCTTTATAAGTAATTTTCAGAAACATGCTAAACGAAAATCGAGAATTAATAATAGTTTCAGGAACATCTGGGTTAAAGCGACATTTTATGAAACCCCCCGACGTGAGATCATCGTCTGACCAACTTTACGATGGGCTAACGACATAATTATATATTTGCTGAAGGAGTCGCATCCTCTTGCAATTTACAAGCTACCATAAAGTCCTCAAGAATCGTAATATCACGCCACCCTAACCGGTAGACGTCACCATATCGGATTTTAAACTCAAGGCGGAAATTGATTTCAAGAGTTGGGCTCGAAAATGTTATATCGGCTGTCAATGAGGCTCGCTATTCAGTAATTTATTGCCACGATCCCCGTCGAGGCGTCGACCTCCTCGTTGGGTTTTGATTTTAGCCTAATAAATAATTTGGAATTACGAAGGTTATTTAATTGTTTTTAGTCCCTACGCAAAGAGAGATTGGTGGTAAAAAAATTACGTATTATTGTGATGATTAATATATCCTTTGTATGTCCAACTACAAAGCCATACAAACTGAGTACATATTATAGACTTCTAGACCGTTGAACTGATATTGATAAAGGATTTCTTACTAAAAAGCTGCCAGAAAGATATCAAGTTAGTGATGCATTCATAATAGTCCTTTATTAAATATGTTCATATGTGATCATGAAGCTCCGACTAGTATAATTTAATATCATATGATTTTTTAATACTGAAGGAATGTTATTAATATAAGTTAGTAATATAAATATAAGAATAAGATTTATAGCTACAGAACGCGTTATAAGAATAAGAAAATATAAGTAGTCAAAACACTATTCGTAAATTTTCATTAATCCCTATTATATTATCGGGAAACAAATACCTAGAAAGATATAAGCGCAAATTAATTTATATTTCATATTTAAAATATTTTCTAAACACATAATAATATGAAGAGAATCTATTCTAAGCTACAAAGCCGAATGGCAGAAGCATCGATCACGGCTAAGTGAGGACTACGGAGGAGTAACCATGAATGTATACAATTTGACTTGAATTGAGTATTGATTTCAAGAATTCCGCCACGAACTTTGACATCTGTAGTTAATAAATCTCTTTCCTTAATAATGTAAGGCCACTTTCACCGTCGATATCCTTATTGTGTTTAGATTTGCCTCGATAAATAATTAAGGAGGGTCATGTAGACTGTTACTTTTCTTCATAAACATGCAAATTTAACTTCGATATAATTCATTTGTCTTTGACAGTGGAGTATATTGTAGGATTTCTCCATCTAGGTGGAGCAACGACTTGAAGGCGAAGAGCTGAAGATCAAGTTATGTGGCGTGCCATGGGAAAGGCTCTTGTCCAGCAGCGAATACAGGTAGGTTGATGATATCAATTATTTGTTGTTTTATTAAGAAAATCTATTTTAAGCTCTATAGCTTGGAATAGATTTTCTTAGCAGCTATGGAGCTGAATGCCCAATGCTATGTGTATGTACAAACACAATTTAACTTAAAGTGAGTATTGATTTCATGAATTCAGCTCCGAAATGTTACGTCTGCAGTCAATGAACCTATTAATTTATGACAATTTTCATCGCCGATATCCTTATTGGGTTTTCAATTTGCCTCGATAAATAATTAAGGAGTTTATTTATGACAACTGTTATTATTCTTAGTAAATATGCAAATTTAATTTCCTAATTCAGTTATTCATTTAGACGGACGGACGATCTGATGAGAGTTCCAGATCACGTTGGATGCTAGCCACTTGCAATCGGTCACATTGGAGGCTAATAGGGGGACGCCTATGTTCATCAGTGGAACACGTCCACTAACGATGATGATTTCCATTTGAAAGTAAAAGGGTAGAACGCTATCCAGCTAGTTGGAGCAATGATGCCTTACACAAAACGGCAGGCATTGGTTCGAGACGAAGGTCTCAAGAACTAGTTTAATTGCGTGCCATTAAAGAGGCCTATTTTTAGTAGTGGACCACGGTAGGCTGTTGGTATCCCTTATTAAATGTTTAGTTATAGAAAAAGCTATGTATACTTTGTAATGTATACATAGAATTAACTTTAAAGTTAGTATTGACTTCAAGAATTGAGCTCCGAAATGTGACGAACTTTCACCGCCGTTATTCTTATCGGGTTTTGAATTGGCCTCGATAAATAATTAAGAAGGGTTTTAATGCCGACTGCTATTATTTTCGTTGGTTACTATATATTTAACTATTATAACTTTATTTTAAAGTTATGTCCGTAATTATCGCTTACTCCGTGACTTGGTCCCGGATGTTATGATCATCTATGGCAGTCTTTAATAGAAAGTCAGTGTCTTTTAATATCCTGACAGCTGATTTAACCATAGAATGATGTTTCCCTCTGAGTCGCAGAGGTCAGACGGCAGTCGCTGTGTAATAACTGAAATTCTGCTAGATCTTGATAGCAGACCAGTAGACCGACTCTGGGCCCCAAGCCAATCTAAGGCAAAACCGGGGTAATGCCAGGATGATGAGGATGCAAATTTAACTTTCATATTAATTTATAGTTTTTAATTGATCCAATCTCAAAACCTAATAACATTACTATTACTTCTTAAATATAATAAACTCGTTTGCATAATTGTGTTAATTTTAAGTATATTAATTTATATTGTATTGGGTATATAGGGATCCTACCAAGACCTAAGAAGCTAAGCCAACCTCACCGGCAAGTGGTGCACCTACCGATCAACGGACGAGGCTCTGGCGAATATAACAGTGCCCGGTAAGCGGCAATAGGCTCGCCACCTTTTATGTGGGACAAACTATATAAAAAAACTATACAAAAAATGTTAGAGAAAGGGCAGGTCAAAAGTACCCTAAACCGACGGGCGTGTATGAGGAGGTTAATGAGTTTGAATGAAGCTAAAAGTGTGTGCCAAGATCTTAGCAAGTGGAAGGATGTGATCTCTGCCTACCCCTACGGGAAAGAGGCGTGACATTATGTATGTATGTAAACTATATAATTGACGAAATGTAGGCGTAAAATATGCCTCTGCCTACCCCTTCAACGAAACAGGCGTGAATGTATGTACCTATTAATTTGAAGGATCCTTAGGTGTGGTTGCTTTGGCTGTAATTTATTATTGTTATTATTTAAGTAAGAATAACATCGCTTAAGTAACAAACGATACAAAACCTTATTCAAATCAAAGGAAAACCTTTAAAAAAGCAAAGAGTTAATTGTATAATTTTATTGTTTTAAAATAAATTACATGCCCAGACGCATTATAAATTTGTTTCCTCTAGCTACAAAACAGCAAAATCTAAAAATGAAGTCATCAGACGTGGATTTGGCCATAATTTTTGTGTAAATCATTAGGTATGTTCAATAATCTATAATGTATGTTTAACTAAAAAAGCTATAAAGGCAAAATTTATGTAAAATTTTCATTGCTACAATTCATTAAAACTATTTTTGCATGCAAGAAAAACAGTGCAAACAATTCTCCCTTACTCTTCCAATCAAGAAAAAAAATCTTAAAGTAATTAAGAGCATGGCTAAATTGCCCGGGAACTGAATAACGTTCTCGATTTGCCCCTCAATTACTTTGGCACTTATCCACGTCGACTTGAACTCAAGAAAACAAGAAAAGAACGAAAAGCTAAACGGCCATGAACAAATGCTACTTAATATAAAGGAAATTTAAGGCACGCCCTAATTTCCTTGCTGGCTGTTCCGCGAGTCATAAAACAATTAGTGAAAATACGTCGATTTACAACGCTGCCTTTTTACATTCTATGTTTTTATTTCGTACGGCAAAAGCGCTGGACATACGACTGATAGAATCATTTACTTCTGATGAATACCCATTGACGTCTACGTTTATTAGATTTCAGTCACGCTCCGTACGTCATAGCGAAAAATCCCCAATATGTACCAAAACGAAAACACGGGTATATAGAAAGCGAATGAAAAAACCAATATGTCGATGGCACACATGTTTGCTATACTGGCGTTAAAAAACAGACCTATCTCAAAGAGTCTTCTCCTGAATCAATTTCGAGTTTAACATAACGTGCGGGTGGTTTTTGTCGCGGCCTGTGACACATGGGCTTAATATGTAACTCGAGCGATTGCCCGGGTCTGACGAATAGTTCAAACATTAGACTCTGTTGACAGTCCTGAGTATGCGGAGGGGCTGACTGGAGCGCGACACTTTTAGATTTTTCTTTTGCCAGATGTAAAAAATACTACCCAGTATAAATTTGTTTGCTTGTTGTTAACGCTAAACTGACTCGACAAATAAATTTACTTGAGATTTATTATGTGGGCGATTGAGTAGGGTGGTTATTTTAAAAACTTTTTATAGAAAAAGCAAATGGCAGCTAGGCATTTATAAAAGTATCTGAGACTTCCTCTGCCTGACAAATTTGGGATAACCATTCAAATATTCACATACCTTGCGTAAGTAACTTTTGTTAAAACTAATAGATACTCACCATTATTACTACAACGGAATCTAATTAAAAATCTAAATAAAATATATTTCTAAAATAGGTCAACCTACCAATAGCAATAACATTTGTATTGTTATGGAGATATTTCCAAATGAAGCAATAGCCGGTTTAACAAAAATCTTTCAAATGTGACTTTGACCATCTTGAACTACTCGTATTAAAGCAGTGTTGATTAAAACATTTGTTCTAAAATTGGAACAAAAATGTATTCACAAATTGTGTAGCTATAGTATTTTCCTAAGATTCAGTATGTTATGTTTCAGTAATTTCATGCACGCGGTTTCGTATAGACTAACTCACAAATTTACATCTTTTCTCCATATAATATCAGTAGGATAAAATAAAACAAATATCGTAACAAAACAACAATTCTGCACAGTCCTCGAAGCTCTTTTTTCACTGTCTTGTATGTGCATAAAAATGTGTATAAAAAATATACGTCATCTTTCAACACTCGACGGTCCATTTATAAAGTCAACACTAGGCGTACAACAGACCTGTGGAAAGTACTTTTCTTTCATTGTTTCCGGCGATAGGAGTGCCCTCAAGTCTTAAGGAAATTGACAATGACGGTAAAGTTTATCCTCCACCGTCCACCGCTTGTCCTTAGACTTGAAATCGTAAACGGCATCATTATTTCATTTTTACTTCGCTTGTTAATAGTGAATAGTTGTCACAAAAACTGGTTATTTAAAGAACGCAAAAATGAGCTTGTTATTGAATATAAATTATTAAGAAATGTTCTTATTATAAATCCTAGCAGGCAGAAAAGCAAGCGCTTTTGAAAAGGTCTAAACTGGTTTTTTTAATGATCAAAACAGAGTTTAGCAGACGCAATGAATTTCTGGCACTGCGATTGTTTGAATTCGAATTTTACAGCTACAACTTGCCCCTGCGTATAAATAAATTTGCTTTTATTAAATTCAATTTTACAGACCTTAACCTACTTGACTTATAAATTTATTTGAGCAGTACATCTATGACTTTTTCATACAGGCGGTGGCCGGCGCTTGTTGCCAGATGCATAGAAGGTTCACTCGGGTGGCTCACTCCATCTACTGAAAGCCTACAGGAGTATTCAGTAACTTGCCTGGTTCCTGACCACCTCGCTGCATTCTAGAAGCATATGAGCAGCTATTCTTTTGAAGTCCGAGTCCCTTATGGATAGATTGCTGTCCGTTATTCTTTAGTACGAAATATACATATTTTTATTTGTCCTCCTGATTATCCACCAAACCATGTTTTTTAAAGGGGGGAAGGCACGAAATACCATGTCACTTAGACTATATACGTTGATCTGGCAGACAGCGAGTTATTGCTGTATATTTGATAAAGAAGTGAGAGATTCCGCTCAATATCCCCTCGCACTAGCATCAATAGAAATATGAAATAGTGACGTCTGCAAATATACTTCCCTTGGGGATTTCATAAACAATTGGTGTGAAAAGACGTCGGGTTTGCGGTGTGAATCTATATACGACGGTATTAAATCTTTACGAGTAAGGCACGTAGTCGCGGATATATTACCCATAATTAAATAGATGACTGACGATTCATATATATGCATTCATATATTCTCTATTCGAAACGACGTACGACTTTACGCATTAATTGGAACGTTTTTAATGGTTTCACATAATGACAACACATAATGCTTAAATTATCTTGATTATTAATAAAACAACCGAAATGACGCGAAAGCCTGCAACTCATGAGGTCGATTATTTATTATTTTATTTAATCAACGAAATGAAAAAATAAGGAGAAAAAAGGATTTTTCGTTTTCTTATAATGAATCATCATCATATCATATATTCCGGTTGCTTAAAGGCCCAGGGCCCAGAGTCTGCTCACTTTTTTTTTTTTACTTCGGTAACAAAATGCATTTACGCACTGCCTTCCGGCCAAAGGGGGACTCACCACCGGCATACACGACTGCCAGCAATAATACCCACTAAAAATCTTACGATGACGCCCGCCGCTTGTTGAGAAAAATGCGGGAGCCAGTACCTGTGTTGCAGCGCCTGCGGCCATCGTACCCCGGACCAAAACCGGGAGAAATTAATGAGATTATCAGTTCTATGATAACCTCATTATGTGATTATTTATGGGTGTATGGGGATCCTATCAAGACCTTAAGACCCAAAGTCAACCTCACCTGCAAGTGGTCCACCTGCTGATCAACAGACGCGGCCCTGGCGATCATAAGCATTCTTCTTCTTCATATCTTTCATAAGCAATAGTCTCGCCACTTATTACGTGGAATCAAAAATATTGTTGAAGTGTATAGCATGACTCCGTATTGTATATATTACTAGTTCTGAAGCCCTCGGGTTGTTTTTAATTAAATTTAACTACATGTACATCGACTTTGATTTAAACACAATTTATTTTTAATCCACCAATGTAGTTTTAAAACGAGTTTTATTAAGAACTTGTGTTATGGAATTTAAAATAAATATAATACTCCTTTTGTTTGTAGATACATACTTAATATACATAAAAAAATATCCAAACCCAGACCAGAACCAAATATTCTTGTTTATGCATATAAAGATTTGTCCTGCATGGGAATCGAACCCACGACCTCAGGAGCGAAGTGCGGGTATACTCGCCACCACGCCATATCGGTTGTTAAACATTACATAACATTGTGATCTTTATAGAATCAAAGTTTCCATTGTTGCAACGCATCTACTCGTAATTGAATGTCAATTGCAAGTCACGGAGAGACTTTCTTATTTGTTGAAGATCACATAGACTCATTTATTATTAATTTATTAGTAATAACCAATTGAATATCGATTCTACCAGTTCTCTCGCACTTGAGTTATTTTTTGTTCAATGTGCACATTCTGATCTATAAAGAATCAAAATTTCCACTGTGGCAACGCGTCTACTTGAATGTCAATTGCGGTCACGGGGAAATGTTCCCATTTGCATAATTATTCCAAAGATTTTGCATACTTTTACAGGCGTTCGTTCTTATGCGGACATTAATAAACGTAATGTTGGTTATGTGTGGCCGTACATTTTAATTTTAAACATATTATAATATTTTTTATAGCTTTATATTAACAAAGTACGGCTGTTACGTATTTCTTAAAGTCCTGCATAAAACTTAATAAGTTAACTTTAAGCTTAAAATAACAATAATTATGCCTGATACATTTACTAATATGGTGTGGAGATCAATGTCACAGAATTCAATGTCTTTTTTACAATAACAAAGAACCTATAAACTATAGAAATGTGTATTATATAACACAAGGAGTGCTTTACGCGCTTAAAATTAGTAGCGCTGAAGACTCATACGGCACCAGTTCATGATTTGCCTTTTTGTTGCTCTCGGATGCAGTGCAGCAGAAGATTTAACTTGTCCTGGGATTTCCATTTCTACACTACAAAGCTTTTGAACGGTATTATTGTAAAACATTTATGCCTTTAAAACAGTGAATATAGTCAAAGTATATAATCTGTTATCAGTATAAATATGCATTTAATTGTAAATTGAACCTGTGAATTAATATTTCAATTTGAGCTACTATAATATGAGGCAAACGTTTGGCCACTGATGTCACAAAGGATAACTAGTGGATAGCAAAATAGCCGTCCCTTTTATATATAACAATCATAATTAATTCCTGATTAGTCCAGCGATGCGTCTTTCGATTCTATACTTATCGAATGACTTACAGAAGTTAAAATTATAGTATGTCAATCTTATTAGACAAACAGTCTTATTCTCGTATTACACATTAAAAAAAAATACGTCAGACTCAAAAACACAATTAGTAAAAACGATTCTATGCTCAACTCAACTGACTTGTATTCAGTTATGATTCTCCTTAGATCTGACGAACTTATCGTCAAAGCTGGAGTTTTAAACAAACTCCCGCTCCGTGACTTGCGATACTCAATCTAATGTAATACAGAAGTCCAAGTTATAGTTATTAGAATTACGCGATGCTAGAATTTATGCGACGATATGAATTATCTATAAAAATACTGTTACAATATACGAAAGAAATGCGTCAGATTAAAAAGCACAATATATTAGAATGATTATGCTCACTCAACTCACTTGTATTTAGTTATAAATCTCCATGGAACCTGACGAACTTATCGTCAAAGCTGCAGTTTTAAACAAGCTCCCGCTCCATGACGCTTTATGCGTCAGGAACAGTTGTTGAATACGAACTTGCTGCAAAATTAAATATGAAACGTTAGCGAGGTATTCATTTCATTCACTTTAAATCGAGTCACGTGTTGAAAGCATGGTAAATGCAATAATTTATTTTACTGCTAGTCGGTGTTTCGGGTTATTTTGCGCACTTAGTACTTACCTACTCGTTTATTTTAGGGAATTATTTTGCTTAGGTAAGTGCTTTTAAGATGAGATTTTTTTAAATAGGACAATACGACTTATTGAAAATCTTAAATAATAAATATTAAAAATATACCAGCATTATAAGCAATACTATCAAAAGTGTGTAAGTGTGTGTGTGTTTACTATTACCATCAGATGGGGTACCCGACAGGCTTATTAAAATAAAGACATAAAAACCGCGAATTTGACTCGCATACGAAACATTTCGAACAGTCGTCATTTGTAAAAGATATCATATATAAACTAAAGATATCGCACATATTTCAAGATATGTACTTTATATGTGAATACTTTCGTTAACCAAGTGGTAAGCACCGACCAATATGATTCCGTTGGATTGCATTCCAATTTTCTCCCTATTACATTGCATAATATACAACCCGCTTACAGAAGTATAGACAGGCGGATGGATGGGCACGGAGGCCTAGTAATTTAGTTCTGTTGATACCCTTTGAATCATCGTCATCTCAGGCTATTAATGTACCACTACTAAGCCAGAGACTCGCCCCATAAACCAAAGTAAGAGAGATCAGCTTATACTCCAACGCGCTTTGGACATCCCTTTACATACGGAAAATATTGTTTTTTTTAATGTTTATTCTGGGGCACGAGTACATTAAAGTAATGTCCCGTTAAGTCCCGCGGCGTATTGCCGATTTCCCTTAAGGAATACAAGGCAAACAAAATTATCGCGTAACCTGCGTTTTGTTCGCATATTGAAAATGCTTGAAATGTAGACAATTTATCGCTTTATCCCGGTGTTGGCGTCCTTCCGCGACGCGTAGTACGTACGTACATATGAGTCTCTTTCATATGCTAATACAGTAGGGGCTGAGTACACTCAACCAATCATAAAAGCATTTTATTTTATGTACAGAGTTTTAGGAAAATCTAAGTAAATATTTTTACTACTATAGCATTGTTAGTTAGAAGAATACAGTTTTTTTTAATAATACGATGCCTTATTCATTGTTACATTAAGTTAATCAATCACGCAAAATCTGTGAACTTTTTTATTTTACGTCGGTAACAAAATGCGTTTATGCACTGCCTCCCGGCCAAACCGGGGGGTTCAAGTGGTGCACCTGCCGATCAACGGACGAGGCTCTGGCAAACATAAAGTTCCCAGTAAGGATCGCCACCTATAAAATGAGACCAACTGTATAATTGGCGAAGTGTGTGCATATAATATGCCTCTGCCTATCCCTTCAAAGAAATAGGCGTGAATGTATGTATGTATTAAGCTGCAAAACGGCATGACAGCTCCTCCGCTAATATGCACTCAGTCCACATGGCAGAGTGTGACATAAATCCTTCTCACCTTGACTTTGAGCGAAAACCTGAGCCCAAAAGCGAGCCCTGTAAATGGACTCTAATGAGCTGAGAGATGATAGGCAGCTATTACTGCATTAAGACTAGTGGTAGTGTTTCCCCGAAGCGTTGTTATTTCTGCTTAATAGTCCGTCTTTACATTGCTAACCTTCATAACGTCTAAATTAATCACTCAACCATTCAAAGAATGACCTCTTTAAATTCTACTTACCACCAAGTCTCACGGAGCTACGAATGTTTTTAAATACCTAGTACGTTAATAATAATTAGGTTATATTTGGTGCCGAGTGTACAAGTAATGTTCTCGACTCGGATCTTTCGCACGTCCCCTCAAATGGGTGACATGAAACACGTTTCAGATAATGCATACGATTTGATTCTATTAGTACGAACGAAGCCCGAAGCCCCACGATCGACAGCTCCCAGCTCCCTATTAACATAGATATTACCCCAAGATTGTGATGCTCTGACAATTTTACGAGCGATTTCTCTTTTTTTTCAAAAAGGGAATATAGCACAGGTTTAAATCAACAATCTTTAGACATTACCACACACCACAGTCACCAAATAAGAGTCAATATTGCTTAGATCGCGGTAAGTATCTTTCATTCTTGACTTTTCCTATTCTGCGCGACATCTGGCTGATCTCACATAATATTATCACCACATTTTTGGTTATATGTAAGAGAACTGAAATTTGTGTTCTCTTTTACTTAATTTTAATGATGTCATTATCTAAACTATGTGCTTACTCTTTTATTACACTCTCTTTTTTACAGGTCACCATATCAAATTAAATATAATGGTTGAGGGTAAAATTCTTTTTCAAATTACAAACATTCAAAGTCAAATACATACATCATAAGATGTATTTATTCTTCATGATCATTATCCAATAACCACCTACGCAGGGATGATGTAAAACGATTAATATTGAGATACTTGTATGGTAGTTTATTGTAAATGGACTTACACATGGCAAAGCTATTTTTCAAATACTTTTTGACGTTTGGGGCAGTTTCCAATACCAGTCTGCGAGGATCTCTCAAGCTTTTTGGAGATAAATCTCCTGCTTTTGTGAACTGATAATCATTCTGCTTAACAAATAAAACCACTTCCCATATATAGAGACAGGGTTGCGTTAATATATTAAAAGATTTAAAGTAAGACTTGCAGGATATATTGGATGTCAAATAAGATATGACCCTAATGCATTGTTTTTGGGCAATAAATAGTCGCTCAATGATCGTATAATGAAGATGTATGATGTAGTCGCTGAATGATTTGTCAGTACCATTTGCCCATATCAATAAGCCGTATTTTAAGACGGACTCTATATATGCAAAGTAGGCAATAATGACCGTTTGGACACTAGCAACTATTGTCAATTTGAATAGAGCAAATGCAAAACTATGTACTTTTTATTATTATGTTTGTCTTTTTCCGATCTCGGGCCAATGGTGACCCGGACATTTGGAAGGCATGCGTGGGGCCGAAGCCAACACGTAGAGGCCCCTTAGACAATTTTAATCTAATGGTTATGTGACACCAGCCGGCGATTATCCCTATGTGCATTATAGAAATACACCTAAGGACAATCCCCGGTTGGTGCAGTACTATTAGGAAAAGATGGAATCTACTATGGCCGGGATATTGGGTTGAAAAGCTGAAGGACTAGGTAAATTGGACTATGGATAGAGGAGACTACCGGACACCTGCCGTCATCATCAGTCTCAAATGATTGTAAATGGCAGGCGGTGACTAGCCAGAGGATTAAATGGGCACTCCAAAATAGCCGTAGTGCAACGGCAGGAGCGCAACATAGATATCCTCGGCTTCAGGGTGTCGAGAGGTGTACACCGTTTTCTACTCACTGCCCAAGAGGACAGTGCGCCAACTCACGACTTATGCATCTTTCACTTCCACCCTGCGAGCATGTAGCTCTTTCGACTCCACCCTGGACAGCCAATGAAGGCAAGCCAGGGGCGAGGGTCCTGCTAGCCTCCTGGGGCCCACTCCGACGAACCGGAGACGAGACCGCAGTCCGACCCTCTGGAGCACTCGGAATTACGCCCGTGGTGTCGCCACTCACCAACAGCTCGCCACAAGCTGCCCTGCGGGCTTATTATTATTGTGTATTCTTTATTTTCCTTCTCGAAATAATATTTAAAAAATATTAAATCGGTTTCTAATGAAAACCACGGGCTTAAGCCAAGTGGAGTTCATTTGGGTGAATAATAGTGGCACTATCGTCCTGCAAAAACTTACGTACGATCCGGCATGTGTTTAATATAGCGGCCTTTTGCATGGTGATGTAGATGTTGGGTGGTAACTCAATCTGTCGTAAATAGTGAAGGAGATGTTTAGGTATGACGCCAGTACTAGAGAGCACCAGTGGCACAATGTATACTCTATTCATTTTCCAAATTCTCCTCACTTCTTCTTTCAATTCTTTTTTTCGGTTATTGTTTTCTGTAAATTATGTGTATTAGGTATTGCTATATCTATCAGGTATGTTTGTTTGTTTAACTTATCTATAACTGTTATATCAGGTCTATTGTTATGTATAGTTTTATCCGTGAGAATTGCTCTGTCATAGTATACCTTGTGACTACCGCTCTCTAATACTGGCTTAGGGGAATACTGGTAGTATGGCACTGCTTTTGTCACGAGTTTATATTTAAGAGCTAATTTTTGGTGAACAATATTTGCAACTTGGTTGTGTCTATGGGTGTAGTCAGTCTGGGCTAGTGTTGGACAAGCGCCTGTAATATGCTGTATAGTTTCGGACGCGCGGTGACATTTTCTACATGTATCATTTACTACGTTCCGATCTTTAAGAATGAATTTACTGTAATTTTTAGTGTGAATAACTTGGTCCTGTACTGCTATCATAAATCCTTCAGTTTCAGGAAAAAGGGATCCTAATTTAAGCCATTTACTTGAAGATTCTAAATCTATATGGGGTTTTTCTAAATCATATAAATGCCTACCATGCAATTCTTTAGATCGCCATCTACTCATCTTTTCATTTAAGTGGTGTTCCGGACTTTTAAATATTTTGTCTTTATTACATAAGTCTAATGGAGTGTAGTTCGTATCTAATTCAATAATTGCTGTATGCAATGAGCTATGTGTTGTTTTACCGTAAAAAAAATCTCTAAGGTTTTTAATTTGTCCTTCCCAAAGTATTGTGAGGTCTATTAATCCTCTTCCTCCTTTTTGCCTACTGACTGAAATTCTCTCTATGGCTGACTTAGGATGTAAATAATTATTTTTCGTTAAGGTTGTTCTAGTTTTGGTTTCTAACTTTCTGATGTCTGTGCGCGTCCATTTAATTATTCCAAAGGAGTATGTCAAAACCGGAATGGCAAAAGTGTTAATTGCTTTAAACAAATGTTTCGAGTAAAGATGTTTTTTGCAGATAAGGTTTAGTCTTTTAGTGTATTCTACTTGTAACTGCTTTTTAATTTGTAAATGATTAATAATATTTGACTGACATATTCCTAAGTATTTATAAGTATCAGACGGTTCCATTGCCGAAAACATATTCATATCTACTGTAGTATTGGTCTGGGTTATTTTTCCCCTTTTGATGTGTAGAGTTCGACATTTATTAAGTCCGAACGTCATTTTTATATCTTGACTAAATTGCGCTGTGGTTTTTATCAAATGATTTAGACATTTATCAGCTTTGGCAAAAAGTTTTATATCATCCATGTACAGCAAGTGTGTAATTGATGTGTTAGTATTTAATTTATACCCATTAGTGGTGTTGTTAAGCAGATTTGATAGTGGGTTAAGAGCGAGAGAGAACCAAAGCGGGCTTAAAGAATCTCCTTGAAAAATGCCATTTCCGATGGTTATTTCGTCCGTAGTGATCATGTCTCTGCCATTAGATAGGTTTAATGTTGTTTTCCAACCGGACATAGCATTTTTAAGAAATTCTATAATTTCAGGACTGATTTTATAAATATGAAGTATTTTTAATAACCAGGAGTGGGGAACACTGTCAAATGCTTTTTTATAATCGATATATGAGATATGTAAGTTACGTTTGTTATTGTTAGCGTGTTTTAATATTGTAGAATCTATAACTAGCTGTTCTTTACATCCTTTATGGTTCTGCCTACACCCTTTTTGTTCCTCTGATAGTATGTTGTTGATTTCTAAATGTTTGTTAATGCTATGTGTAATTAATAAAGTGATCAGTTTGTATATAGTAGGGAGACATGTGATTGGTCGATACTGTGAGGGGTCTGTTGTATCATTGCTTTTAGGCAGCATATATGTTAAGCCGTTAGTGATAAATGTTGGTAGTTGTTGTTCGCCTCTGATGATTTCGGAAATGTTCCTAGCTAAGATACTGTGTAGAGTGAAAAACTTCTTATACCAAAAGTTGTGTAACCTATCTGCACCTGCTGCTTTCCAATTTTTTATTCTTTTTGTTATAGTATTTATATCTTTTGCTGTAGTTTCTAAATCTCCCATGCATTCCACATTCGTCATTCTACATTCTCCCTCTTGTATCCTCTCTGCGCTGTCATTATGATCGCTTAGTTTTTTCCATAGATTGGTCCAGTAGTTCTTAAGTTCAACTGGGTTTGGCATTTCAAAAGGTGTGTTATAAAGTGTAGTGCAGTCTTTGGTAAAAGTTCTATAAAAACCCTTTTCATTTGTCTGAAATAATTTATTATCTTCTTTCCTCTGTAACGCTTTTAAATATCTTGCTAACCTTTGAGATTTTAGTGTTAATTTTTGTTTTAATGTGTCTAAATATTCTTCTGGTCTAACGTTATTTCGATCATGTATAGTGTGTACTTTTACTTTTCTGAAAATTTAATTTACAGTTTTTAATATTTTTTTAGATCTATTATTGTTGATAATATATTGTGTTAGTCTACCTATGTCAACTTTTAAGTTTTTAATATCGAGTTCGAGTCTTATTTGCCATGCGGGTTTTTGGAGTTTACGTGTATTACGATATGAATTAAAGCTTTGTGTTCGAATTTTATATCCTAAATTTTCGCTAATAACGTGGGCACTGCAATAAATCAATGTGTGAATGCTATTCAGGTCTGAGTCTATTGAGTAAAATCGGTCTAGTATTTGATTGTTAAATATGTCTAGAAGTATGTAAATTTTCCTATTTTCTCTTAATTTTGGTAAAATAGGACGGGCCGATGGGTCAGTGCCGGTGTATAGTGTAAGTGCAGTCTGAAGTTGGTTCACTAGATCTTGTGTGGGTGTCTCTACTTGAGTACTTTGGGGAATTTGTGTGGTTAGTTCTGTATGTTCTGTAGAATATTCTATATCTAAAGAGTTGTGTAGGTCACTGGTTTGTGTAGTGGCATGTGATTGGTTAACAATTGTCTGCTGGGTGTGTAACGACGTGGTAGGTGAATTTTGTGTTGAAATAACATTATGGGGCATGTCAGCTGGAGATTGCGAAACATTGTGAGCCGGGGAAACGGGATATAGCATTTGTGGTAAAGTTTGTTCTCTTTCATCAATTGCCAGTTGCTTAGACACTTCTAGTTTTAAAGAATTTATAATATTGTCTGAAATCATTTTATTCCTAATTATGACTCTCCTCTGGTCGGAAATTCTCTGGGCTGAGACATTTAAATGTGGATATTTTAATTTAAATTGTTCGTGTAGTTTTTTGCAGTACATTGTCCTATCTGTTTCTAGCTTAGTGATATATAGATATGTGCGTATGATAAAAGTATTAATTTCATCATTCCATTGCATACGCACTCTGGGTTTGCCGGCTTTGGTGGTCGCAGGACAAGTGGCTAATGCCTCCTGCGAAACATCCTCGGCTGGGTTTGGAGCACTACTATTATATAAGAATCCTAATGTGTTATGTTCATCACTATCGTTATTACTCATCGAAGGTGATGTTAGTACTGATGGTACATAAGAAGCGGTACTAGGGTTAAATGGTTCTATTGGGCTACTTGTTCTAACTATATTGTCGGTGGTTTCGGCTGTATTATCTTTGCTGGTGGGAGCCCGCCTGCTCAACTCCTCACCGCTGACGGTTCGCATGCTGAGACACCCAGCGTCAGCTCCAGGTGAGCCTCGGCGATCGCCCCCGGGCAGCGGTCCTCTCAGTTTCTTTTTAGAATGGGTCTCCATATTTATGGGTTACCAGAGCCATGTTAGCCACGCCAGTAAAAAATGATCGTGTGTCCGCCCCCCACGTGTATCAGATGTTCGACACGGAAGTAGTTATGTCACTTTTATGTTGGTCTAAAGAAGATTTTTAGTCAGATGTGATTTTCACAGAAATGTTACCAGCAAAAAGGATAGTCTTATGATTTAAAATATGTGTAAAATAAATAATAAAGGGCCAAGGACACTGCCTCGTGAAACCCCGAAATTGTCGTACTTAACACATTACATAAACATGTCACATTGAGTTCTGAGTTCAGCAGCTTAAAGCAGGACCTCAAGAACGTTAATTTTTTTTTAACTAATTGTCATGTAGGACACGTTTGAAAGCTTTCGACATGTCAAGAAATAGAACACTTGTAAATTTTTTATCATTCACGCTTTACAATACTTCATATACCAGATCAAACGCAGCATAGGTTAATTTATTCTTTCGAAATCCGTACTGGGTGTGTTTTATGATTTGATATTTTTGATTTGGCTATGCATAACCTTTCAAAAATTTTCGAAAATATTAGTAAGATTGCTATAGATCGATAATTGCTAACGTCAGATTTGTCACCCAGTTTGAGTATTGGTTTTACAACTGACATTTTTAATTTGTCTGTAAATTGCCCAGTTCGTAGTTGATTACATTGATAAGAAAAGCCAAGACAAAGCTAAGTTCATTTTTTGCAATTTTTTATCACTTTACCCTTCAGAAGCTAAGTTTTTTTAATTTCATAATAAGTACACTTACAGTATAAGTGCACTTATTATAAAATTAAAAAACTTAGCTTTTTTATCCACTGGTGTAAGGATAATACTATTTAATAAACAAATTTTTAATGTGTGTATATTAGAGGAACTAAGATTAATATTCATGTCTATAGGATTGGTGATTTTTGTGCTATTTTTAACAATGTTAATTAGGAAGTTTTTTTTAAAATATATTTCTGAAGTTTCGCTTTTTATAACATTCCAGGTTGGTTTGCAAATGTTGTTACTCTTAGATATATATTTTTGATTACTTATTCTTTTCGCATAATGTACGCATATTTTGAATAGTTCATTGTATTTTATGTATGAAGCCTTAATGCCTTAGTTTTATCGGTGTAGCACTTATATCTAACAGTGCGCGTTTATTGATAGACTGCTCTTTTTCACATATTTCACTTATCACATAGCTAATGGCGCCATTTTATCAAAATTGCAAATATACCACAAATTGGGTCCTTTTGCGTTATACCTTACGGGCCGGGGTCCGCATTCCTGCATCTTCTCCTCTAGTTCGCACGGTCTTCGGCATCCTTGGTGATACTTTCTTGGCACTCATATCATCGTGACAACACCAGCATAGGCGACATTTTTTCAATTTGCCTGCGGCATGAAGGCGGCCGCGGAGGCCTGAGTTCTAGACGCGGTCCTTTCGCGTACCTTACAAAAGGACAGGCCTAATGATGGATTTCTAGATCTATCCCTTCAACTTAATATTATTTTGGAGTCACAAATGAGACCAGACACCTCACGCCACTTACCCTATGCCGCAGAAATGCGAGCCTTGACGTCGCAATCGGCCGCGCAAAGTACAGATTGGTTGACAGTACTTTAACTGGTCCGTCTGCTTGACCACGTTTCGGTCTATACGGACGGGTATCGGATTTGTCGTGTTGCAAGTCAGGTCATCAGTCTTAATCATCTTCGCCACAGTCATCAGTCTTCGCCACATTAAAAAAAATACAAATCTGGTTTATTTACTTTTAAATTGTTCAGCAAGGTGAAATATTTTGTGTTAGGAACCCAAACCAAACTTACCTACAAGTGGTGCAACTGCTAATCTGATCTGATATAACAGACGGGCAAACATAGAAGTTCCCGGTAAACGGCAATATCCTCACTAACTACTACATAAAACTAAAATTATAATTGGTGAAATGTGGGCGTACAATACGTCTTTGCCTACCCCTTTGAGGAAATAGTCACATCACCAGTCTTTACAGAGTAATAGCTGCTAGGTACGTTTACGCAAGGTGTCATCTCAGCATTTTAGAGTCCATATATTGGGCTCAAGTTTTAGCTCAAAGCCAAGGTGAGAAAGAATTCATTCTTTATTTGTACTTTCGGAGAAGTAGAAGTGATTATAAGTATGATGATTAAGACTTAAGGAAGGGAAAATCTTTAACCAATAAGCTTGCTAGCTGCTGTTATAGTAAGGAACATCGTTGTCCCCTAGCTTTAAAGTTTTAGTGTGAACATGTGCAACAACTTTGAACGTTGAAATCACCGTAATTATTAGTTGCAAGAGAAGTTAACTTGAAGTCGAGTAACTGGTTTAATTAAAACCCGTTTAAGGCAAAGCTGTTTATACGTTGTTGTTGACAATAAAGACGCTAAATTAAAATCCAAGCGTCATCTTTCTGATATTTTTTTCATGCAAAGCATTCGACTCAAAACATGTGAAACTGTACTTAGTACTTAGAAGGTACCAACCATCATGCTATAAGATCTTCAGAAAACAGCGCCTGGGGGGTTCAATCCCCAACCCAAGTGCACGTAATTTCACCACATTTATATTTCTCCTATCACGCACATCCTCCTCAATTGCTAGATGAGCCTCAAGAGAGGAAAAAAGGTAGAACCTTTCAATTATCTCAGACACACTTATTATACGCCTGCAAAACGTATTAGTCTTCATTCCAAAATTACTGTTCCCTACTTCTTTATACTAGTCGGTGATACGCCTGTATATCATCGCTACTGTGCAATTTTAGGATAATCCCGATTAATACTAGGCTTAAGAAAAATCTAGCTGCCTATTCACCATGCAACTGTGAAATATAAGTTTAGTCTGAGAAAACTCTCCAGTAAATTAAGAAAGAAACACTTTTATAGTTTAACACAAATCAAGCAGCAAATATACACAATATATAAGCTAAAAAATAAAAGACGGGCAGAAACACACTGTACTCAGCTCAGTATAAACAGAAGGCAAAAATTTTACGAGCGTTTTTTTAATCATTTACAATTTTGTGATCTTAATCATTGTGCTCAATTTTTGTTGAATATTTAAAAGGATTACTTATATTTTAGTATTACTTAATTGTATAGGCGATCTGATCCGATCACAACCTTATCCATTTCGTTGTATCGTATCAAGCACCCTATCTATTTGTGGACGTATACCTGTTTTTAAATGAGCCGGAGCTTGTCGTATCGATAGACGTATTAAGACTGCGTATCATGTCAGTAGTCGTTTAAGCGATCATGCTTCACGCATCGGCATTTATTCAGATACTGTGAACGGATCGGGCACATAAAATAAAAATATCTTATCCTCTAAAATGTTTAACTAGCAATAAGCACAAGATCAAAAATTAAAATCAAAAATCATTTATTTCATAAACTATCACATAGTACTTGAAAACGTCAAAATTATATGTAAATATAAAAAAAACAATCGAAATATTATTACACTGAAATCACGAAGATTAGATTCACTTACTTACATGTAACAAAACAATAAAAAAAAACAAAAATATTTAAGTGTAAGTAAATCTAAGCCACCGCTCTATAAGAAGAACTGGGATGAAACTCATAGGCTTGGTTTGGTACTTTTATTACAATCTTAATTTGTCAGTGAAGCTAAACAATGCAATTTAACATAACATTAACAATATTCATGTTTTAAGTCATTCATATTAGAATAGCCTGTATGAAACGGCAGTTTAATCCCAAGCATTTCTATATGCAATATAGTCTTTGATAGAATAGTATCCCTTTGAAGACAGCTTGCGTTTTATTGGAAATTTAAATCTATTTAGGCTTCATTGCTATATATTTCTTGCGATTTTATTGTACAATCGCACACATTGATGACCTTTAAATGATTTGTTTATTTTTTGGACAATAGTGGCAGGTACAACTAATTTATGCTTATTCCTTGTGTTTAGGAACCGAAACAATGATAGGTTTGGTAACTACAATGAAATTGCCCTAGAGTTCTGCAACTTTCTTAACACTAAGAGTGTTGAATGTCTTCACTACATGACTAAACGTAAAATCTTCGGTACATATATTGACGTTATGTTTTAAAATAGACTCAAATATAGAGGAATTTAAAGATTTTGTGATAGACACTAGAATATTAGTAAAAGAGTTTTTAAGAGCATTGGCCATATCTAAGTCAGAGTAAGTAAGTCAGTCAGTCTTGCTGTCAATGTTTAGTTTAAACTCTGTATTATAATTCTTACTTTTTCCCGTTTCACTATTAATAATACTCTAAGGGATTTAGATGCGCCCCTCTAGTAGAATTGCATTCGAGAACTGCAATTCATAATAAATTAATTGAATTGCCGAATTCAATATTCTAAGAACTAACCATTTCAAATAAAACTGCTTTATTTAACGTCACAGTTAAAACATTGCATATCTTAAGAACTTTACCGATTGCAGAATAGATATTATAGTATTTTAAAACATAAATTTTAAGAGCATTAAAATTTCAATGTGCAAAGCTATGAAAAGAAGCTGAAAGCAGTTTCGTTCAAATAAAAGTTTCACTTAATAGTTGTTAAAAAATACTTACGCTTTAATTTCACAGAGAATTCTTATGAAAGAGCTACTATGAACAATATCAATTTGAGAATACCGTTAAAAGTTAAATACATACTAAAACTTTGTTTAGTACCTACATAATTAGTGGTTTTTAAGGACTTAAATAAACATTTGAGAATATTATTATTTCATTAAATACACTTTGATTTCTAAGCGTAATTCTTTACTTTTTCTTTTGACAAATAAATATTTTCTGACTTATTAAATTATTTAGTTCCAAGACTTGTGTTATGGATATTACAAAAAAATATACAATTTATAACAAATGAAAAATATATAATACGACAAAAATGTCATACGTAAATGCTACATAATTATATGAATCTTATTGAAAAATCGCAGCGAAGTAGAAGACAGCAAGGTATAGGCGTATAAGCGTAATTTTATTTCATCTTAAGGAGTGGTGAGTGAGACGGGCCAAGACCAAGGAATTGGAGAGTGAGAACATCGGAAATCCCCATATTATGTATCACGCGGGTACTTCGGTCCCGTCAGGTGACACTCGAAAACTTCAATACTCTCTGATTTCAAATACCTTGCCATCGTAGCGTTCCTCACGCATCGTAGGTGTCGGATCATTTGACAATTCCCCGAACAAGGAATCATATTCCGAACGTTTCTGAGATTCTAGAGAATGGATTATATTTGCACACCCAATGCTATGCTGGGAATTTTCATATGTGATTAAATCTAAATGGTAGTGGGCGATACATAGCCAAAAGGACTGCTGCCCGCCTTATTTTTCTCAATAGTGACCATTAGCCGGAATATATGGTGTGGGCAGGCATCTAGATTTTCCATCCGAAAAAAAAAAAAAGGCGTCTAAGTCGACCAGTTACTTGATCCAAGATATTTAAATAATAGAATTATTGGAGGATTAGTCGTGGTAGAGTTACGAATCTAGCTGTGGGCGTGATTCAGCTGACATGGTAATGATGACCAGAACAAAACTAATTCCAAGGAGTTATATAATAACCCCTTTCCCCTCCCTAATTGTAAGTTATGTAATGTGTTACCTTCTGTGAATGAGACGCTAGTTAATTTGACCTATCTTTTGCGATATTTTTTACAATTAAATTCGAAACACCGCTATTCCGGAATAGGAAAGTCAAAGTTTAATTGCGTTGATAGCATTACTCCTCAGCAAATTTCCTGAATCATTCATAAGAACCGAATTAACGAGATTAAAGTTTCCATGTGCGGCAATTAAGGAACAAAAACCTAAAACGGGACATATTACGAGTTACCAAACTCAATAACAAGTTGTGTAAAAGCCAACATGGCAACTAATTGATTTCGTAAACTTGTTTTATTTAATTGCTCCTAGCGGCTGCTGAAAAGTTTTTATTGACTGACGGCTAATTCGAATTATTTTGGACAAATTCGAGTCGAGACTCTTAACGAATGCTTATTATTTTCCTAAGGTTGTAATAAATTTTCTTGAGGATTAATTAAAATGTGTTGGAGTTATAAGAAACTCCGTAACAAGAATTTAAATTTTGAAAAGAATGTTGTTGTTAACTTATTTGTTGATTACGTTCTTCTATAACAAATCATACGAGTATAACGTAACTTACTCATTGACTGATAAATCCTTAGGTCCAAAAAACTCTGACTTAAAATTTGGAATACAGATTATCATCGTTATTCCAGCTCATTAATGTCCCACTACAAAATACAAGCCTCTTTTTACAAATCATAATTCTGGTGTAGGTCATATACCTCCACACTGATCCAGTGCAGATTGGCGACGAAATTTACATTACAATACTTAATGAGTAGGAAACTTTTATTTTTGTATATATCGGTCTCTTCTTTATATATACATAATAACACGCCTGTTTCCCCGAAGGGGTAGGCAGAGGCATATTATATGCCTACATTTCGCCAGTTATATTGTTGGTCCCACGTAATTGGTTGGCGAGCCCATTGCTGCTTACCGGGAACATATATGTTCGCCAGACCCTCGTACGTTGATCGGCAGGTGCACCACTTGCTGCGGGCGGGGTACCAGAAGCTACAAACCCGGGCACTGGTGCCTCGCCCCTTTTCAACAGCGGTGGGCGTCGTCTGAAGTTTTTTAGTGGGTAGGACTGCAGTGGTCGCGTCTGCTGCAGTGAGCCCCACACCCCCTCCCGGTCTTCCCCTTTTTGGCCGGGAGACAGTGCGTAAGCAGCATTTTTTAACAGACGATAATAAAAAAAAAAAAAAAAAAAAAGGTGCACCACTTGCTGGTAAGGATGGCTTGGGCTCCTTAGATCTTTGTAGGAACCCTTTACACATCCACTTTTTCAACTATAGATTATCCATCTATAATGGAAAATGGGTATTTTCATTCTACATTCGTCAGCACTAACCTATAGATCTCCTCCGCCAATCCACAAGCAACTATTATGGAGGCAAGTCCAAGGTCCAAGAAAGGATGTTTCCAACTTTAACATCTAAGTGGGTGAAAAGGGTGGCAAACTGCTGAATCATAATTTAACCCCACTGAAGCTAGAGTTCTGACAATTCAGATATTTCAGGGTTTGAACCTACTAATACATTTCAACACCTTACGTATTTAAATGTCTTAGAAGTCTGCTTTTTTATGATTTTTTTTTAAAGATGAATAAAAAATGTACCCGTAATGCTCTCATTAATAACCATCTCTTATGATTGTCATTATTATTGTTAAAGCTAGAAAATGTCATTAGATGTTTGGTTTTGTAGGAACAAAGATTTAAAAAATTAAATTTGTAAATATAAATAACATTACGCCTGTTTCCCCGAAGGGGAAGGCAGAGGCATATTTTATGACAACATTTCGTCAATTATATTGTTGATCCCACGTAATAGGTCGCAAGCATATTGCCGTTTATCGGGAACAACTTTTGTGTTCGCCAGAGCCTCGTCCGTTGATCGGCAGATGTACTACTTGCAGGTGAGCTTGGCTTGGGCTCCTCAGATCTTGGTAGGATCCCTTGTAAATATACAATTTTGGTCATGAATAAAACTATTTTCCTGTGTTATTGTGGCAGTGGAATTCACAATATCAACTAAACATTTTTTGGTTTTAATATAACACGTCGGCTTCTTGATAATTTTCTCTGTTCTTTTGTGTTTTCAGACCCTTAGATACCACAGAAATAAACTATTGGACCAAAGTTTGCGCTCAACTCCAAGCATAATCATTTTCTCCTTTATTTTCTCAAGTTTCTTTAGTTACATTCGGTGGTCTACTTTAAAACAAACTTAGATCTCACATTTAACTTCAGAACTTGAGAAGTTAGTACTAACGGTTTATTTCTTGTGGAAAGTTTCTTTCATGTTTTCTATTAAAATATCTAATTATAAAAGGAAGTTTAAATTCTTATTCTCGTGTCTTACGGCAAGCTACGCGACGTGACGCTATGCTATATAAGACGCTTTTGAAATATGCTTTAAAGTAGCACAAGTGAAGGTACTTTAAAGTAAGAGCGCAGGATATACAATCTCTGCGCTCGAGCTTTATGTTCATAGAGAATTTGAATTGATACTCTAAAGAAAGAAGATTTTCGGAGGCAGTTGAATGTCATGACACTTTATATCGTATTGCGTATTGAGACGGTCTGACACTCCACGGTTACGGTTTTGCTTTTTCTCTTGTGTTATTTTATATTATCAAGATTAAAATATAATTTAAAATCAAATCTTTTAATTAAATGAACACCAATTTATACCTTATGATAGAGATTCACACGATTTACGGATATATAGCTACGGTTTGACATTTTCGTGACGAGGATCCGATGGCGATTAATAATACGGCGGTACGGATACGGTAATCGGATTGGGCCATACCTGGACCCGCCTTAAGCCACGTCTCTTTTGATTTACGCGACAATGTATTATAGATACAGTTAAGGCTTGAAATGTTCGTAACTCTATGCGTTGAGGTAGTAATCACTCACGTAAAATGAGTTGTCATACCATACAGTCATTCATCATTCGACAATAATTTAATTTTACTGTCCTCCTTTTTCACAGACAAAAGGTAGAATTTGAAACGCAGTAAATCTGACCCAGTAAATGACACGATCGGTTTTCGACAGATGGACGGGCGGTCAGCTTGACCCCTTCCCTCTGCGTACATGAATTTTTCAAGGCTCATGCGCGCCCTGTTTTATTGGATTATCGACACTTCACTAATACAAAACTGGTATAGGTACTTTGATAAAGTTGGTCATATATTATATAGTTTTATATAGAATGATTTTTTCCTCTATTTATTTATAAACAGATTTAGTGCTTCTTAGGTATGTGTGTGGCTCCCTGCGTTTAAAATTATTCAAGCTATTGGGCAATAGGGCCACTAACGTAACTAAAGGAGTTCCAAATATACAAAGTATATTGTATTACATATCTATATATTAAAAATTTAAAAAAATGTCCAAGCAGAAACAAATCAAAACTGTTCAAACAGTTTGACTGAAGAATCAATTACTATAAACTATGATTATACCTACATTAAAAATAATAAATATTTTTTTTGACAATTAGAATATATGAATTTTAATTACGGAGGCTTCTATGGTATTATGGTATTAATATCAGGGTTGCGAAGGTCGTTCGGTGCTAAATTAAATAAATGCTGTTATTATTTTATATATTTTTTGGCTTAGAACGTTCGAGACGCGAGACGATCTTAGATGATAAGTAGAGTTCAAAGATAGTCGGTTTGTTCATTTATATGGCACGTGATCGTGATCAATGTGTAAAGATCACGATAACCATTAAATGTGGAACTCGTTTAGCAAAGTTAGAAATTTTTAGAAAGTTAAGTTAGAAAAAAAGTTAGAAAAAAAGAATTCGAAAAGCAGCAACACACATACCTAATAAGCATTAAATCTGTTTTACATTTAAAAAGGTCTATCAAAGCTTAAAATGATATACAAACAAGAGCTACTTTAATTACATTGAGGTTTATAAAATACAATTCTTTAATTCGCAACTACCAATATAATTTTGTGATTTCGTTGGTAACTATGTAATGTAAAATGTAAATCTTATATAGAGTATAAAATTATGAAAAACTTAATTTATGGATTCCAGTTATCATTCACAAAACCACAATTTTGAATTTCGACGAGTGTTATTCTATATTTTTTTCAATATACGTATATTTCTTTTAGCTGTTGAAAGAGTTTTAAACCGTTGCAGTAATAGGTGCTTGACAATAGTTACCAAAGTAACCAGTAAAGCAAAGTACACAGAGGATAGCTCCTAATTGGCATGTAATATCGAGCGTAATCATGGTTCAGACTGTTGGTACTGTTATAATTACCCACTATAAGTGGCAGTCTAAAGACCATCTAATGTCTAGCTACGCTTGAGGCCCTCGGGCGGCTTGAACAATCGTAACAGCTGAACGGTACGCAATAGTACCCGCGCTAAGACAACCTGAAGAGTTGACCAAATCTCTCTCACCTTTATTCGGAATAAGAAACTCGAACTCTTTAGACTCTAAAGAGTTCGAGTCGTAAAGTTTAGAGGAAGGTTCTAGGGCATTGATAATAAATTCAACGCGCTTAATATAAATCCAAAGATATAAAATTATTTACATTATCAGTGAACAGCCCCTTCTACAAAACATAAATAGATATCGCCAACATTGGTATAAGGCATTCAATCCGTTCCTGTATTATTTAGCAAGCCGCTTGGCAGAGTTCCAAATTGGATAACAAAGTGGCGATTAGGCGACGACTCCAGAAGGGAGAAAAATTTGCTAACACCGAGGAACTTATTTAGAACAGGCCGAAGCGTATTGTCGGAAATAGAACCATTTTCACGATACTTCATTAAGGAATGTTGTCACTCAGCTTCTGAAGAAGGTAGTAAGTGTCTAGATAGGTGTATCTTCATATCAGCCTTATTAAGTCCACTGCTAAACATTAGCTTCCCCAGTGGATTACATTCTTGACGACTTTGACGACCGATATGGCGTGGTGGCGAGTATACCCGCATTTCACTTCTGAGGTCGTGGGTTCGATTCCCACACAGGACAAATATTTGTGTGTATAAATATGAATATTTGTTCTGGTCTTGGTGTTTTTCTATGTATATTAAGTATAAAAAATTTATTTACATAAAAAAAAAGTATTTATGTAAGTATCCATAACACAAGTTCTTAATGATACTTATCTTGGAACTAAATAATTGGTGTAAGTGTCAGAAATATTTATTTATTATTATTAGTCTATTTGGTGTATTTGCCCATAATCAACACGCTGGGCAGGCGGGTTGGTGATCGCAGTTCAAGTCAGCACGTAGGATGACACTGCTGCCTATCATCCGGTAGGGTTTCTTTTCCTCGACTCTTACGACATCCCATGCGATGAGAGGGGGTGGTACTATTCTAGGCCGGTACCACACAGACAATATAAGTGATTACTGCATGCTTTTCTCATATATCATACAGAGCAGTATAAAAGCACTCTAAAATGGTACGACATGCGCCGAATGCTTGTACCCATAGTTACCCTCTCTAAGTTTTTTACAGCAAATGTTCATAACGGTGAGAATGAATAAACACATATAAATACTTTTTTAATTATTTAGGATTTTTCAATATTTTGGTATGATAACTATTTAATAAAATATAACACGACCTAATTATAAATGCTATTCATTTACCGAATTGAGTCCAGGAACATTTCATATGCGATCTTCTTATAAGTAAAGTAATAATATTTAACTGAAAATTTTGAAATAGCTATTAAAGACTCCACGGTTTATTGAAGAAATGCTAAAAAATAGTCTCGATAAAGTCACTTTTCAAAAGAAGACTGAACAGAAATAGGTTTACCCGTTTGGGAGCTACAAGGCCGCAGACGGTCATACAAATACACACGTCAAACTTATTACACAACTTCTGTTTGTGTCTGGGGTTTGAAACTTGGTAAAAGTACACCCACTACTCCCTGGCACGTTGAAATGTCTCATAAGTTGTAAATAATAGAACTGTTTTTAGCTATGAGGTCCTGTGGGGAAATTATGATATAAATAATTTGTCGGTATAGTGTGTTTTACGATAAATATGTATCTTAGTAGATATATTTATCCGTTGTGTTGTACCTTTAGGCTTTGATTAGATCTTCCGTCTTTACCCATAATATATTTCAAATAACAAGTATGACAATTTTTTTATATAAAAATTATTATTATAACGTAATGCATATTTTTACTTATTAGTTCATGATCATACATAAATATATACAATCACGCCTGTTTCTTTGAAGGGGTAGGCAGAGGCATAACATAAGCCCCCATTTCGCCACTAATATTTTTAGTGGGTAGTACTGCGGTGGTCGCGTCTCCCCTCGCGCCACTACTACTAAGCCCCACTCCCCTCTCGGTCCCCCCATTGACCTTTGTAAACACCATTTTTTTACCGAAGATAAAAAAGGGTTCCTAAGGTCTTGCCCCTACACCTAGTATATAGTTCATGATCAGTTAAATCAATTTACATTAAAATTTAAATAAATATATTTCAATAGGACACATTTCTTTCTCTTATTAGTCCATGACTTTTGTTTACTAAACTAACAAATCCAACTTTTATTCCCTTAGCAATCATTGCCTTTTGCACTTCATTCGGTACACAAATCGTACAATTTATAAAATCTACGTTTTCGGTGAAAAATATTCAGCAGGAAATAAAATTAAGCCCGGTTGACGCTGCTGCTGCAAATATTCCATTGTTTCCACGAACAAATATATTATTTTAAAAACCCTTTAATGGAATAACGTGTGACAATATGGCGATTACTCCATATTGTCGTTGAACGTAATAATCCTAGAAACGCCAACGTTTCTAGGATTATTACGTTCAATAAAATTTTATTAGCTTGACAAATTTATAAAGTTCAGAAATAAAATCTACATACAGTTACATAATTCTAAAATATCAACGGCTTTTCTTAAAAAGATCAAAGGGCATTAAATAAATATAATTAAAGATTCTTGACGGGAGTTTCTATCTTGGTTAATATGAAAGATGATTTCTCATTTTATACCGAGAAAAAACATCTATCATGTAACGTAATATTGTGAAAGCCATCGATGATAGGGATATTATGGTAAAGATGACATAAAACTTTAGGGTGGTATATTTGTAAAAGCTTTCCAATTTACTTCATTTACATAATACTAGCAATATACTTGTTAATAACTTTACATAAAATAACATGAAATCAATACAGACTTAAGAAAAAAATATAATGTTTAATTAAAGAGCGAATACTTACAACAAAGCAAGAAATAGTTGCCATCGTAGTAAAAACAAAGTAAAGTTTAACCTCATTGACAATTTCCTTAGAGATCTTGAACGTCTGCGGACGAAGGAAAAAACAAACAAGCTATGTGGAATTTGCTCTTCAGTTCCGTTAGAAAAATATTGTTATTAACCTTAAGGAAATTGTCCACTTCAACGACCATGGAGTCTGAATTGCTGAAGGTAAATACATCTTTATTGATATAGGATCTTCTTTGATGTCGTATTTAGTTACAAACAATCCGTGTATTACTTTTTTTTTCTTTGAGTATCTCACTCACTCCATTAAAGTATTTCCCAGCGTCAATTAATTCGATAATTCGAACTGTTTGCAACAATCTGCACCGTTTTCGTTATTTAGTCACAGCTATAGAAATGTCAAATAGTTCGTCACAGTCAAGTCAAAGTCCTATCCAGTAAAGTAGTGGAGACTTTACTAGAGGTTACTAAGGAGTTTTTGATTTAATACGGAAAATATATGCGCTTTCTTATAATCCTGAACAGATATAGATAAACGTACGTATATGAGATGGGATCTATGAATAAGAAAGGGGCATAATGTCGCCATATAAAACAATATTTTGCTCTGAGTCGCTTCATTTTGAGGGCATGTGGAAAGTATAATATAAACTATAACGGTGTTGATATTTTTTATCTAAACTTTAGATCATTTGTGGCTGATATCAAGAGTATTTAATTTGCTTATAAATTCCTTTTTCATTTTATATTTAGCTTTTTATATTTAGCAGTTATATGGTAATCAAAAAGATCTCAGGTAATCAAAAAAATGCATGTTATTTTCTTTTAATTCAAAATAATTACGTTACTTATTATACGTTACTTATGTAAAGCTTAATGTGGAAACTTCATTGGCGCATTTGTGCTGCTGGTTTTGTGTATAGTATAGCTGTATGTTTTTCTTTAAATAAACTAATAAAACAAGTAAAGTCCCTATAAAACCTAGACAGTTTTAGATATCACCGTCTCGCCTTTTTCGACAGCAGCGGGAATCATGTTGGTTTTTATTGGATTGACTGCCCGATGTCCAGGCCATCAAGAAGACCCAACACAACTGGCCACCCACTTCTATAAGCTCTGGTAGTGTAATCAGTTTTCAGTCTGCAATAGTTTCTCGGAGTCACCACCGTATAGAGCCAGAAAACATTACGTATTTATAAAAATACCGATAAATTGTGCTAAAGTTCTAATAACGCCTAGTGAGTCAGCCTTTCTATACTAAAAAATAAGAGCTGCTTACGTTAATGTTAATCTCTTTAGCAGTAAAATAATATATGTCATTACTATGCGTGGAGTACCTTTTTATGAACTATTTCAGCATAAAGCCGCTAACCTCGTTTAGTTGAAGGTATTTACAAAGCGTGCGGATATTTGTCGTGGGTGAGAGCCGGAGGGTTGATATTTGTTTGCATGTGTACATAGTCGCGTGCTGAACCTCGGCAGCCCTCCCAATTAAGAGCAGGCAAAGTGCTACGAGTGCACGTAAGCAAGCCGGCGATATCATAACGTTTACACACCACTTTTAAACGAGACTGCCTCGGGTTTATGTAGCTTTCCGCTTTGATTCTTTCCAACTTCGTACAGCGGGTGCCGCATTAAAAGTGAACATCATCATACACGCAAAAAGCTAGACGCAGACCAGGAATTCATAGCTTCTCCGTCTTGATTCTTGACAGACGATTCACGTGTAATTAACAGATAAATAAACGAGTCCATTAGCTTCAGAACTGTGAACCGTAATTACAGCGAGGATTCTGTTAGATTCGCAGAATGCCAGATTAGAGGTAATTAAGTCTTGTGTGAGTGCAACCCGGGTGGACCGTTATATGGGATAATGAGGTGTCCAGTCAGCCCTCTCTTGTAATATGTAAATTGAATTTTCATTCTGTCCCGGATAGTTCTGTGTTTCGTCCGACAGTAAGGGCATGTTTGCTTTGTTTAAGGATTTTGTTTTCTGTCTCGCCTTTAATGAAGTTAAGTCATAGGGCTAGCTAATTACACACAATACAACAGGCAGAAAATTGATTTACTTTGGGGGAGGGGGACCGAAGGGGAGTGTGGGACTCCACACCGGCAGACGCGACTGCCAGCAGTAACACCCACGAAAACTCATCCGACGACCCCCGCCGCTTGTTGATAATGAGGCGAAGGGCCAGTGTAGCTGGGTTGCAGCGTCTGACACCCCGCCTCCAGGCCCCCAGGCCAGAACCGGGAGGACCTCTTCAGAGGAGCGCATGGGACGCCCCTTTTACCTCCTTGTGCGAACATAGCGTGTGTTGCCGAGTTTCTCTACCCAGTAGTCAGTACTAAGGGCACCCAGAGTCACCGGCCTCTGGGTGTTATCTTTTCCTGGCGGCCTCCTCCGCCCTAACGAGAAGTACTCAGCCCTCCACCACGTCAAGGTGGAGACTTGTCCGGGGGAAAATTAAAAAGAAAGCCAATTACTTGACTTATTTTATATAGACATGACATATTTTCGTATAATTTTATCTCAGGGAACAGGGGTGGCTGAAAACCACCGCCGGCTGGAGTGTCATACACTTGACAGCATAAACTGAGCCATCACCTTTTGCTTTCTGAACTTTAGTAGTTAAATTTAATTTTGTTATAATTTTAACATTCGGAAAACTTTTAACCCTTAAATTTTAATTAACATGCTTATGGAAGCAAAGAATTAATCAATCAATCAAATCGTTTATTGCGTTACATGTGGTTTAGGTATACAATGTTATAAAATATTTAATTTAGTACAGCACATGTACCCTGCAAGGGCATAGCAATATAAGCTTATAATTATAGTGAAGTAAAAATTTATGTTGTTTAGTTATGTTTATATATATATATATATATGTATATTTATTAAGTTATGTTGTAAAAGTTTATTTATAAATGTATGTTTTTTTATTTATTTTATTTACTTACTTTCGTACTAATTGGGCGAAAAAATTCGTCTTACGATTCTCTAGCGATTGACATCAAAATGTCAAAACCGCCAAAAAAATTGTTACTTCGTGTTACAACTTAAACGACGATTATATCAATATTCTCTTTAATAGTGGTTAACCTGACATACCAGTGGTGCGATGTGGCGTGCTTTACTTACTTCGGCAATTTTCTTTGGGACAGATGACACGTAGGCGAAACCACTACTGAGCTAATATTCTGCCGTTAAATATAAGCGCTTTACTCAACAATGCAGATTTACGGTTTCGTACTGATACTGAAGCTAGAAAAATTATTAGGCTTATGAGCGAATGGATGTGACAGAAATTGTAGTGACGAGGATTGATAATGGTATGGTCTTAGATGGATTAATAATTTTAAGAGGACGAATGGAAGTAGTTTATCTACGTCTACGAGAGAATTTTCACAGCGGAGGTTTTTGAGAAAGAGCAGGTAAGAAGTAACTTCAGCCGACGGGAGTATATGATAAGGTTTGAAATGAACCTACAAGTGTGTACAGCAGTGTCATAAAGTTGTTAACATCCAGAGCACGTCACTATTTTCAAGAGCATTAGGGCGTGTTCCTATATATATGAGGCTTAAGGTGCTACCAAATTTTAAACGCTGACTGTACCAGTATCTGTAGCAGATGTAAGGGTATGATCTCTGCCTATCCCTACGGAAAGAAGTTGAGAATCTTTAAAGTCAAAGTCAATATCATTTATTCAAGTTTGGTTTAAAAGAGCTCTTATGAAGGTCAAAACTTAAACTCACGCACCCATTTACTGCGGGCGGGAGCTTGATCGAAAAACAACGGGCAAGAAAATCGTCAAGGTTAGTTTTTTCTCCCGCCAGTTACAAGAAAATGTACTTAGTACTAAAACTATTTGACAAGTCTATAAAACCTGTGTTCTGCAGTCACAAGTTTTAAAATAAAAGAAGAAAATAACTCTATTTTAAGTTATACGAACATGATTACGAATAAACATAGTAGACATGAGCAGACCAGTCCCCACTGGCGGTACCCGTTCACTATATAAATATATTAGTATATATATTTTAGGGAACGTAACTTGACGCCACCACCGCAAAGACATTTAAGTGAGCATGACATACTGAAGCTACAGGATAAAATAATTTTAACAAAATAACATTATATTGATGAAATGTGCTGCAAACCACAAATATTTTTAGTCTTATAAAAGATATCATTTATAGAAATTCCGTCTTAACATCTATATAATAATTCGAACGATACTATGCGTTCCTAATCAAAAACCAATTTCCACCAGTACAAAATTTACTTCATATTACACAGTAATGATTTAGGAGAATGATAGGACTACAAAAGTTGTGTGTGCAGTTATTAGATTAACAAAAATAAAATAAAAAAATTCAGTTAGCTGAATTTATATTTTTGTATGTATAGAGGTTTAATATAATATACCCGTGCCTTGAAAGTATAAATGACAGTGAACAGTTGATAAGTAAGCATTAGTTAAACATTTGGTTTGTGTCGTAACTATCTATATACCTTTACATTAGTCAGTTGCGAGCCAAACTAGGTAGAATACAATAAAGAATCTAATACATACCCGTAAATATTTTAATAGCAAAACCGTCCAGGTGTGTGGAACATTGCAAGTGCGCTGTTCTCATCTATCATGCACGTTGGAGTTCCAACAAATACGTGTGCGCTATACGTTTTGCGAAAGTACTGCCCTTTTGATCGCTCTCACTTTATATAATGACAAGCTAACCTGCGGCCTGGAAATATATTTTCTACCTTTATTAATCAAGTGTAATGTAACTTTCCAGGGATGATACATTTTTTGAAATTGATTCTATATATTAGGAGGAGATTTTTTCGTACAGAAAAACGAATAGATGGAAGGATTTACACTCGTATATAAATAAATATTTTCTGACAATTACACCAATTATTTAGTTCCAAGATAAGTATCATTAAGAACTTGTATTATGAATAAACATACATAAATACTTTTTTTTGTAAATACATACTTATTATACATAGGAAAACACCCAGATCAGAACAAATATTCATGTTCATGCACACAAAGATTTGTCCTGCGTGGGAATCGAACCCACGACCTTAGGAGCGGACAGCGTGTATTCTCTACCCCACGCCATGTTGGTCGTCATATATATATGTCATATATATATAACAACAATAATTTAAACATTATAGCTGGTATAATATTTGACATATTTTTATTTCAGTTATAAATGCTTCAGTTATAAAGCTTTTTGTTACATTATATAATAGGTTGGGGAAAAAGTCTTTTCGTATTTTTGTATGAAAAGTCAAGACATTTTTTTCAAAGTTTATTTACATTTATTTACAATATATATGTACCGTTTTGTTGAATAACTTTCTGCCATTTTGTGGGCAGAGACATTATCCCGTTACTGTAGAAACTTTGGGACTTCTGATCAAAAAAACGGGACAAATAGTTTTGGCAGTCCTCTCTTGAGGTCAACCTTACAGAACCTAAAGAATTCTGCAGAGACCGAAACAGGTGAAAATCTGAAGGCGCAAGGTCAGGGCTATATGGTGGATGCACTAGGACCTCCCAGTCGAACTCTCTAAATTTTTGCTGAGTGGCTAAAGATGTGTGTGGTCTAGCGTTATCGTGATGAAAGACCACACCCTTCCTGTTGATCAATTCCGGCCGTTTTCTCTCGACTGCTTCCTTTAATCTCATCAGTTGCTGGCAGTAAAGATCAGAATCGATGGTTTTGCCGGGCGGTAAAAGCTCATAATAAACAATGCCCTTCCAATCCCACCATACACACAGCATCACCTTATTTCGTGTTAGGCCAGGTTTGGCCACAGTCTGTGAAGCCTGGCCAACTTTCGACCACGACCTTTTTCGCACGTTCTTGTCGTACGTGATCCACTTTTCATCGCCAGTTATCAATCTCTTCAAAAACGGCTCGGTTTCATTACGTCTCAATAATGAATCGCAAATGAGTACACGGTTCATTAAGTTTCTTTGCGTGAGCTCGTGTGGCACCCAAATATCGAGCTTTTTTGTATTACCAGCTTTCTTCAAATGGGTCAAAACTGTTTTGTGGTCAATTCCCAGTTCTTCAGCTACATCGTAACTACTAATATGCCGATCTTGCTCCACTCTTTCAAAAATGGCGTCCATTTTATTCGTAACAGGGCAACCAGAGCGAGGTGCATCTTTAACATCAAAATTTTCGGACTGAAAACGTTTGAATCAAATTTGTGCTACTCTTACTGACACTGCATCAGGTCCATAAACATCACAAATTTTTTTCACTGCTTGAGTTGCATTTTTGCCTTTTTTATAATAAAATTTTAAAATGTATCGAATTTCTTCATTAGATTCACTCATTTTTACGGAGAGAAAAACAAATGAAAAATAGCGGGAAACAACTTTTTTTTATTTTTTTCTTTTCTTTATAATGGAACCTTTTTAATGTTACCAAAACCAGCCAGACACAAATAGTACAGTCAAAAAAAAATTATAATAAGTTTATACCTACGTTATGCGAAAAGACTTTTTCCCCGACCTAATATATTTTGAATATTGTTAGAAACATATTGTTCATCATCTTATATCTCAGCAACTCGTAATGAGCTAAAGCGCTTGTATTAAAGTAAAATTAAGTGAAATAATATAGATTTATTTGATTTTGCGAGCTTACATAAAGGTCTCATGCAGGTTAATTGTATCGACAAAATCTTCTTATATGTGAGAGTCCAAATGTAAAAAATTATTTTGATTGAATTTGAAGAAACAATTCTCCGATATATTAAAGTGGGTTCAAGTCAATGTAGCATAAATTATGTCGCTGATGTTTGAACTAGGTATCAATTGACTAAACGCTCAACCGATAGGCTACGAACGCCTACAACAGACTCAACAAAAAAATAAAATACTTTATATCATAGTTTTAAACACTTACAAATGAAAGCTTTTTTTTACTTTGTTATCAAATTAACAGCAGTTTAAATTAAAAAACAATAAATTAAAACAATAAACCCCGGGGTTGTCAGATTGTGCTACCAGTGCATCTGCAACGTTTTTTCATAAAATACATAGCATACATAACATAGCATAATATACAACCAGTTCTAGATGAGTGGTAAAACTAGTGAGAATGTTCAACCTATTTATATCTGCCATTTAAAATTTAAATTTTATATATCTTACAAAAGAAATAAAAGTTTAAATTTGAATAAAAAAATGTTGCTTCACATTTCCATTCTGTATAAAAAACGTTATTTCAATCCACTATTATTGTTTTCGGGCAGTGTACGGCTGAAAGCTACGAAAATCGAGATTCTGCATACCCATTCTTCACATGTTCGAATCGAAATCCTTTGTGTTGATCTGACTGGATACCGTTCCGGTAATAAAATCGGATAGGTATCGCCCACACAGGCTATAAACGAAACCCACAAATATTTCTACAGGGAAACCCTATCCTTTATTTGAAAGAGTCCGGTGCGGAACGCCATCGTATGCAAAATTAAATCGTTATATAGGCTTTTAAGTATTTGCCTATCTAGGATAGCTAAAATGAGGTAAAATATGCTTCCTAATCAAATTACATATCAGCCCATTAAGGTATTGCGACTGAGTTCCTCTCTCAAATTAGGTAAAAGGGATTCAGTTTTTGTCAGCCAGCATGTGACAATAACATCTATGAGAGCTGGTAAATAAGCACCAGCGCTGCCTGGAAAACAAATTTGAAGCGTATACTAAGCTTTTACCTTCTTTATAATACATACATATTCATACATTATATACACATTTACATATTTTATTTCTTTCTCTCTTATTCTGTTACTTTAACCATCACCTTCTTTCTAAAAAATGTAAAGCAACCATCGAACCGTTAGTGTACATACACATTCAATCCTTTGTATAAACCAGTAATTGTAGATAAAGTAAAATGAAACTTGTTGATTATATTTATTTAACAATTTATGCACATAAGGAACATACACAAAGACAGAAGTTATGAAAGACATGTACAATTATAATTTAGATTACACGCACCTAGGGTGTCTTGCACAGCGGTCACTAATCCTGTTTAGTGTTACGTATATTTAAAACATTATTCTGTCCCTCTCAACTTAATACAAATGACAGGGATGCAATGTAATGTTATATCAAATTTAGCTAACATCAAATTAAGAAGGTACTTAGCCCTTAGTCATATTGATATTACATTGTTTCAATCCTTTACGGTACGTACAAGTTACAAGCCAACTTTAGGTATATTAAATTTATAGAAAAAAAAAACAATTTGTTATTCCAGACACACCAATGCTAGTTTCAAATACAATTGCATACAGCTATAACCTGGACCACGCCTTAACGTGCCTTTGTAACCATGGTAGCGACGCCTTAACGTGCCTTTGTAACCATGGTAGCGATCGATATACAATGCAGCATGAACGTTATAGTGTATACTTTGACGACCGATATGGTGTGGTGGCGAGAATACCCGCTCCTATGGTCGTGGGTTCGATTCTCACACAGAAAAAATCTTTGTGTGCATGAACACGAATATTTTTTCTGGTCTGGGTGTTTTCTATGTATATTAAGTATGTATTTACAAAAAAAAAAGTATTTCTGTATGTTTATCCGTTATTTAGTATCCATAACACAAGTTCTACTGTTCTACTGATACTTATCTTGGAACTAAATAATTGGCGTAATTGTCAGAAAATATTTATTTATTTGTTTTATTTATTTATACTCACCATACAAGTACAAACTTGCAGGAACGCTGCTTTTTTTCTTAAGAGTAAATTTTGATCGTGTAGCACCCTGTTAAGGTTTTCTCAGCAGATAACAGCATGGAGCTCTTCAAAAAAGGCGTGAAACGGTGTTAAGGGAACTTTAACTAGTGATGGCTCTTTGGTGTTACAGTCATCAATAGGTTGCTATAACCACTTTTTATCTGGTTGACGGCGTGCCGAAAAGCTTAAAAAAATAAAAATGGTTATAAAATACTCGGAGGTGCTTCGTAAAAAAAATATCAAATCATCCAAAAGCATCGAACTAACAATCGATATGTCGTGGAGGTCAATATAATTGTACTCTTAAGGTCGTAGACTGGATACCAACAGCTATTTGTGTAAGGCTAATATTTGTGCGCATGAATATGAATATTTCTCATGGTCTGGGAGTCTCAAAGGTATCATAAGTAAGTTTATGTACTAGAAAGTTATGAAGAATGTTTGACCGTTCGACTCTGCTGAGGTAGAGGCAAAAAGCTTGAGGTTAAAATTAAATATTTTGTACTCTTTTGTGTGTGTGTACTAAATAAATAAATATAAGAACATTCAATATATATAAATATGTGTGTACTAAATAAATAAATATAAGAACATTCAATATATATATATAAAAATATTCTTGGTGTGAAATTGAGTGATAGGATAAGGAATGAAGTGATAAGGGTTAAAGCTGGTGTAAAAGAAGATATAGTGACAAGAATTGAGAAAGGTATGCTTAGATGGTTTGGTCATGTTGAGAGGATGAATGAAAGTAGATTAACGAAAGTGATTTGTGATGGACAAGTGGATGGAAGTGTTGGGAGGGGAAGACCACGTAAGACCTTCCATGACCAAATACAAAAAATGTTAGAGAAAGGGCAGGTCAAAAGTACCCTAAACCGACGGGCGTGTATGAGGAGGTTAATGAGTGTGAATGAAGCTAAAAGTGTGTGCCAAGATCGTAGCAAGTGGAAGGATGTGATCTCTGCCTACCCCTACGGGAAAGAGGCGTGACATTATGTATGTATGTATGTAAGAACATTCATTAAGTTATTTATTTTAGCCGTTAGTCACAGGTGGCCACATATAATTAAAATTCTATTGCTACCGAATCAACAGCCACCTCTCAGATAAAACTTTAAATAAAAAATTGCATCCTATTAATTTACGGACACCATAGTTTGTAAGAAGGAGATAATTCGTTGCCCCTACCTAAACCTACAAAATCATTGAACGAATTCAAATGTAATTTGGTGCACAGATGTCTATGTATGAGAACTTTTATAAAAAAGTTTCGACGTTGAATATATAACTTAACTAGTAGTGGAATAATTTTGAGTTACGGGGCAATTTTAGAAGGCAAATCAGAAAATGTCTAAAAACTTATTCTGCATTCTGTTCCGTGAGTTATATCAAATGAATTCACTTTTGTACATTATTTTTTAATTTTGTTGTTTTAATGAGTATTTCTTGGCTTGGTTAAGCGAGCGAAGATATACGCAAAACGGCTGGCAGCGGTCGTAGGCGACGAACTTAAGATTGAGTTTAGTGACATGCATTTAGGAACCTATGTCTATTAATGAATGAAAAGATGCGAAGAGGCTGAAATTATTATCATAAAAAATACACATTACCGTTATGATGATGATGATGATGACGATGATATGTATCACTGCACATCAAGTACACATGTACTTTATTTGCAATGAAGGCTTTTAAAGCATATTGCGAGAGTTGGAAAAATAAACGGGTTGTAAACCCTTTCTTTTTTACGTCGGTAACAACTAAATGCATTTACGCAATGCCTCCCGGCCAAAGGGAGAGAGGGATATGTGGGACTCACCACCACCGGCAGACGCGACCGCTAGCAGTAATACCTACTAAAAATATTCCGACGACGACTGTCGCTTGTCGAGAAAGAGGCGGGGGGCCAAAACCTGCGGTTTAGCGTGAGACTATCCGGTCGCGGCCAACGTCTCTAGGTTCAGAATCGAGAGAACCACCTCAGAGAGGCGCAGTGAACGCGCCACTCCTACCTACGTGTGCAACCATAGCGTGTGTAATCGACTTCTTGGAGGGTCTATGATTAGACAACAGGGGCTCCTGGCGCTGCTGGACGGACCCTCTTGGCTTTCTTCCCGGTAGTTAGTACTAAGGACACCAAGGGTCGCTAACCTGTGGGTGTTACCTTTTCCCGGCCTTCCCCTACCGGGAGGTACTCAGCTTAATCAGCGCCAGAAGGGTCTTAGGCAGCGGGGGCAGGGGGCCCCTGCTATCTAACCATGGACCCTCCGAGAAGTCGGCCACACACGCTATGGTCGCACAAGGAGTTAGGAAAGGCGCGTCCACTGCGTCTCTCTGAGAAGGTCCCCCTGGTTTTGGTCCGGGGAACGTTGGCCGCGGGCGAGGTGTCAGAGCTGCAACCCAGGTACTGGCCCCCCGCCTCTTTCTCAACAAGCGGCGGGCATCGTCGGAAGATTTTTAGTGGGTATTACTGCTGGCGGTCGTGTCTGCTGGTGGTGAGTCCCACACAGCTTTCTCGGTCCCCCTTTGGCCGGGAGACAGTGCGTAAATGCATTTTGTTACCGACGTAAATCAAGAAAAAATCCCCATACACCAAGTCCAATATACATTTTAAACATTGTAGCTTCCTGTGCATTGGCTACTAAATAGACAAGTCATGTTATTGCCAATCGTTAGTAACTATTAAAGTGCAAAATTTGTATGAATATTTATTTTGGGTGAAATGAGGTAAGGAAAAAAGGTTGAATAAAGCGGTGAAATTTCTACGCGATGTATACTGGCACTATAGTTGCGTGCCGAACATTTTCGGGTCACACGAACCGTTTGCAGAAAAAGAGGGTGAAATCAAATATTCATACCTTCGTCGTCCTGAACTCGACGACAAAATCCAATTTAAGGCGGCAGCAGTACCGGTGGCCGACTTAAATTGAATACTACGTACGAAAATAGGTTTGTAAGAGCTTGGAGGTTGAATTTGCGAATGATGAACACAAGTTGTTTAAAAGGACGGCTGGGTGGGTCAACATGCGAGGCTTGCTTCAATTAATGGTTACTTTTAGTGAGCAATTATGTAGTTATGTAAAGCTGAGGGTATATTTGTTTTCGGCTGTATTAATAATACACCGCGAACCTTAATGAAGAATAGCAGGCAGCGATTTATGAATTATTTTTTTACTTGTAATACTAATCATTAAATATGTTGTGACCGTAAATAGTGCAGTTAACTAGCTAATCAGTAGACTGTCTACTGTTTGATTTGAAGTGTAATTTATTAAAGACAAGTAAATCGAATTCGTCTCATAACTATAGCATTGTAAACGCAAAAGAAAAAATAAATAAACAACTTCGGAAAGTACTTAACACTTATAGCTTTAAAATCATTCAAAATAATCTTGAGTGATTCTGAAGAACACCAAACTCAAGTGATGGAAATGGTCACCGCAACTTAAAGACGTTAAAATACCAAGGGCATCAGATAATACTAGCGCCTTGCTGACCGAATAAATTACGTTTTACATCTTTTCTGAAGAGTCCCATTCTCATTATCTCTTAAGAAAACCTTGTCAGAGTGCTCATTCAACGACCCAAGGGACGCGGCACAAAGTTTGTGTAGAAAATTATAGTCCTGACACTTTTAATTATTTATATCGGTACATGTGTTACATACCTTATACGATAAATATTAAGCATGAACATTATGAACATAAAATGATCTACATTAACACTACATGTAAGCAGCCCTTGACATTATAATTTAACTAGTGCAGGTTCATGCATTAAAGTAATCCTTTTAAGGTTTTTAAAGATGTAACAATTTAAACTATTGTTTTTGGTAAATCATTATTAAATTGATGTTGAGAAAAATGCTCACTAAACCAAAATAAAACACCCTTTAGTTTAGTGCTATTTGTAGCAGAAAAAGTATCAAAAGTTTTTACAGAAGGATTCACTTTTATAAGAAAAAGCTGTAAACACAATTAAGCTGCACCCTTTACATTATCGAGCAAATCTCGTGTGAGATGAAGGCATTCTTTGAGATGAAGCGGCGAAGTAAATCTGCTGACGAAACCCGGTTAGAGCGGGCGACGTCGTCGCTGTGGTCGCTATCCAATTTACCTTTGAGATCCGTCTGCAAGGCCCGCCATGTAAGATTCTGTAGGCAACCAACCTGACGGAATGCAGCAGAAATTGTTTTTGAAATTGATATTAGGTTTTAAAATGTTGTAGCATGTAAACTTCTTGGATTGAAAAGGATTTTTCAATTGATTCTACAAAGAAGGTAATCTAAAGATTGAGGTCTTATAAGTTTGTAGATATAAGTTATGCAAGGGGTGACTATAATAATGTATGAAATTTAATATGGACCATTCGAGTCCTTCGGAAGCCGTTATTTCCTGTAATCACTATAAATAGTAATAGTGAAGCTCTTAGTTAGCAGACGGTAATGATGACTTTATTTTTAACTAGCACCAGAATAAATCAGAGCATTGAAATACAATCTCGAGTCTGGATGGAGGTAATTTTTCCTATATCAAGCGAGCAAATTAACGCTCGGTTAAAAAAAAAATATCTGCTATGTCAGACGTCAGAAAAAAGTTTAGTTTTTAGGGATCCAGTTAATTTTTAGTAGTGTAATCAAAATTTTATTACAATTCTATACAACATTTTTTACAACAGTACTCTTTGTGTTACTCCTCAGACTGACAGCCTTAACGAAACAATTTTTTTCACGCTTTTTACTCAAAAACTTCTTTAACAGTTTGCGGGCTAAGAATGCGATTACGCTGTCCATCAGCTTAGAACCAAGCTGGTACCGAGTCAACCTTTTTTAATATACTATGTGAAACTATTCCTAAGTTGCTATTTAATTAAGGAGACTATTAACATAGTGTTAACTAACTAAGGTAACTTTATGTTCATACTTAACAGAAATTCTATAGTTTTCTATCTTCCCGGTATTCGTCTACCTCTACACAAAATAAAAACAAAATAAAATATACTTTATTGTCTTTAAGATCAACAGACTTTTAGATTCGTCAAATGTATTACACACAAAGTTGAAATTCGATATATATTTTTTAACAACAAGGAAACAGATATAAGCGGTACCATAATCAAGAAATAAAAGCAAATAGATTCTTTGTCAGAATTTGTCAAGGTTTATCAGTTTATCTGTCTGTTGTTGTAACAAATTAACCAACTTCTACAAAAAAACTACACTCGCGAGCAAAAGTATGGAATCACTTGCTTGAATTTGATTCCACGCGATCTTGAGTACTTAATAACTAAATAATAATAATAAAAATGATACCATTTTAAAGGTTCATTAATTAACTTTAAATTGATACCAATATTATTCAGATAACGCCAGTACTTCAGAAGTTATCCTGGGCTAAGTGAAAAAAGATGCGTTTCAATTGTTTAACTCGTCACCAGTTGCGCGCCCTTCATCCCCTATAAAAAGACGTGTTACCGGTTTTTTTTATCAGTCATCTTTCACACGTTGACTGGTACACATCTCCGCAACTTTGGACCCTTGAACTTCGAAGACAATGGATACAACACCTACAGAAGCAGCCCAAATCGTCGCCCTATTGCAAGAAGTGCTTAGCCAGCGAGCTGTCGGACGTCAGCTCCACATAAGTCAGTCTTGTGTTTCGAAAGTGTACAAACGCTTTCTGGAGACTGGTGGCTTTGTGCCGAGACCAAGATCTGGACGACGCCGGTGCACATCGGAGAGGGATGACCGTTTTATCGTGTCAACTTCTCTCCGAAATCGGCATTTGACTGGTGTTGACGTCCAGCAGGGGCTCCGAAATGTTCGCGGGGTCGCTGTTAGCGAGTGGACAGTTCGTCGAAGACTCAAGCAAGCTAATTTAACCCCAAGAAGGCCTGCCACAGGCCCGAAACTGACGGCAGCTCATCGACAATCCCGCCTTCGATTCGCTCGTTCCCACCTTGATTGGGACGTTGAGGAATGGAGCCGTGTACTGTTCTCGGACGAGACCAGAATGTGTTTACACGGCAACGATCGAAGAGGTCGGGTCTACAGGAGGCCTGGGGAGCGCTTTGTGCAGTGCTGTTTCGCTGAGACAGTGGCTTATGGAGGCGGTTCTTTAATGATGTGGGCCGGCATTTCTTTCGACGGTAAAACGGAGCTTGTTTTCGTGCCTGGCGGGGGACGAGGAGGCGGTCTAACTTCTGACCGATACATTTCCGATATTCTGCTGGAACATGTCGTTCCCTATGCGGGATATATCGGTGATGACTTCGTCCTCATGCACGATAACGCTCGTTGTCACACTTCCCGTGCCACAACTGAATACCTAGAGGAAGTCGGCATCGCCACATTGGACTGGCCAGCGCTTAGCCCGGACATGAATCCAATAGAGCACGTGTGGGATGAACTAAAGAGGAGGGTTCGATCCAGAAATCCTACTCCTTCAAACACATATGAGCTCAAAACGGCTTTGATTGAAGAGTGGGAAGGTATCTCACAAGATACCATACGGAAGCTCCTCAGGTCCATGAAGAACCGTCTCCGAGCTCTCCTTAGGGCGAGGGGGGGGAACACTAAGTATTGACATTAAGTTTTTAGGCGAAATAAAGTTTTTATTAATTAATTTTTGTTGTTTTTTTCATTCATAATTTTTCCGTTATCCTTGCCTTTTCCTACCTCCTTCACTTAATCCAGGATAGCTCCAGAAATAATGGAGCCATTTGAATGAATTTGATATCAATTTAAAGACTACATTTTAACCTTTAAAATGGTATCATTTTTATTATTATTATTTAGTTATTAAGTACTCAAGATCGCGTGGAATCAAATTCAAGCAAGTGATTCCATACTTTTGCTCGCAAGTGTATATACCAGTTTGTTTTTATAGCGTAATTAAATATCATAATTACTTATTTTGAATATTAATAAATGCTATCCAATAAAAGTAATGTTATGGCATTAAAAGAAGTTAATTCAAAATGTTATACCGACCCCGATCGATGACCACAAATCAGTTAAAGTGATTTATGGTCAGGGGACACAGATGACAGGATAAAAACTACCGTCACTAAAATGTATGAGGCTTATAACAAAACAAGATGTTAAGTTAAACCAGGTTTAAAACTAGTGCTGTCACTTTTGTTAAATGAAGACAGTGACAGTACTAGTTATAAATCTGGTTTAACTTTATATCTTGTTTTGTAATAAGCTCCAATGTGTTTTATTTTAATACATATGATCGCGTACATAATAGGTTGGGGAAAAAGTCTTTTCGTATTTTTGTATGAAAAGTCAAGACATTTTTTTCAAAGTTTATTTACATTTATTTACAATATATATGTACCGTTTTGTTGAATAACTTTCTGCCATTTTGTGGGCAGAGACATTATCCCGTTACTGTAGAAACTTTGCGACTTCTGATCAAAAAAACGGGACAAATAGTTTTGGCAGTCCTCTCTTGAGGTCAACCTTACAGAACCTAAAGAATTCTGCAGAGACCGAAACAGGTGAAAATCTGAAGGCGCAAGGTCAGGGCTATATGGTGGATGCACTAGGACCTCCCAGTCGAACTCTCTTAATTTTTGCTGAGTGGCTAAAGATGTGTGTGGTCTAGCGTTATCGTGATGAAAGACCACACCCTTCCTGTTGATCAATTCCGGCCGTTTTCTCTCGACTGCTTCCTTTAATCTCATCAGTTGCTGGCAGTAAAGATCAGAATCGATGGTTTTGCCGGGCGGTAAAAGCTCATAATAAACAATGCCCTTCCAATCCCACCATACACACAGCATCACCTTATTTCGTGTTAGGCCAGGTTTGGCCACAGTCTGTGAAGCCTGGCCAACTTTCGACCACGACCTTTTTCGCACGTTCTTGTCGTACGTGATCCACTTTTCATCGCCAGTTATCAATCTCTTCAAAAACGGCTCGGTTTCATTACGTCTCAATAATGAATCGCAAATGAGTACACGGTTCATTAAGTTTCTTTGAGTGAGCTCGTGTGGCACCCAAATATCGAGCTTTTTTGTATAACCAGCTTTCTTCAAATGGGTCAAAACTGTTTTGTGGTCAATTCCCAGTTCTTCAGCTGCATCGTAACTACTAATATGCCGATCTTGCTCCACTCTTTCAAAAATGGCGTCCATTTTATTCGTAACAGGGCGACCAGAGCGAGGTGCATCTTTAACATCAAAATTTCCGGACTGAAAACGTTTGAACCAAATTTGTGCTACTCTTACTGACACTGCATCAGGTCCATAAACATCACAAATTTTTTTCACTGCTTGAGTTGCATTTTTGCCTTTTTTATAATAAAATTTTAAAATGTATCGAATTTCTTCATTAGATTCACTCATTTTAACGGAGAGAAAAACAAATGAAAAATAGCGGGAAACAACTTTTTTTTATTTTTTTCTTTTCTTTATAATGGAACCTTTTTAATGTTACCAAAACCAGCCAGACACAAATAGTACAGTCAAAAAAAATTTATAATAAGTTTATACCTACGTTATGCGAAAAGACTTTTTCCCCGACCTAATATAAATAAACAATAAGTGAAATAATTTCTACTTTAAATAAAATCATTATTGTTACATATCGCCAGGCAGTAGTTTTAACTTTTACTTTTTCACTTTCAAAAAACGAATATTACCTTTTTTATCATCGTGCTGGAATGCAAATAGTTTTTTTTAGTATGACGCTAAATCGTTCGCACGCCAGCTTTATTTAGTAGAAACACGAATTGCATAGGGTTTCATTACTGGGCATTCTAGCTTGTCATTCGTGCTAATCCCAAAACATGATAATTGCTTTATGTTCACGACTGACGGAGCACGCTGGAACCGACGAAAATACAATAATTCAAACGGAATTAGTCTAAACAGGCAATGGAGCGAAAGAACGGTTTTAATGCACCATTAACTAGTCGCAAATATATTATACTCACTTTAAATTATATTGTCATAAACAATAGGTATTTGTTTATTTATTTCAATAGTTATCATCATTATTATGATGGTTCCCAGTAATTTGTCACGTCGATCGATCTTAAGCAACGTATATCTGTAACCGGCCAAATCCGATTTTAGGACAAACTAGTATAGCCTAGTCCAAACTTATTAAGGTGGGCTGCATAAAATGTTTTTTAATGGTAAAAAAAAATAACCTCAACCTAACCCAAAAAGAGATACTTCTCTTTTCGGGTTAGGTTGAGGTTATTTCCCTTTCTTATCATTAAAAAACTTTTTATTATAATAGTTGCAGCCCACCTAAATTAGTTTGGACTAGGCCATACTAGTTTGTCCTAAAATCGGGTTTGGCCGGTAACATATCCACCGACTTTCCGCCGCCCTGACTAAATCATTATCGAGTGAAAGGCCGTCCTCTATTTGTCATATACTAGCGTTGTCTTAATTGCCCTAGACTTTAGCTTAGGGCCCAGGCTCTGCTTACTGGTCTAAGCAGAGTTGACTGAATTTTAGAGGCCACCCTCTACTACGCTTGCTCATTTACGGACCCCATTAAAGAAATGTCTGAAAGTAGTAGGTTCTGCGAGGTATGTGCCCCGCTCAGTGCTACTTCAACTTGCAAATCCGGTTTGTTGCGTCTAACACTCAAGTTCTTACAAAGGATCCCTTTTTTATAATTCTATCTTATCACGGGGGCCACAGAATGCCTGCGCACTTTGATCCTTTAGCCAGATCTTTTTAATTCTAACACGTAGGCACACTCCGAGCATAGGTATTTTTATTTGTTGTTCCTAAATTAAAGACGGTCTACTAGCATATACCTGACTTCGTCAATCAGCACTATAAAGCAAATATTTAAATCATAGAGAAGGCCTATTTTTAGCAGTAAGGGACATACTTAATATAATTTGGTGCGGAGCATACTTGAACTCTAAAAAATATATTGAAAATGAGACTTGATAATATCAAATAATGCGTGGCTTCAAAAGGACGCGCTAAACTGTAATTGAAGCCGATTTAGTCCTGTTTGGCCGCTAATCGAAAAATCTGTAAAGTATGACTTATCAGATGATGTCTCGGGTCTTGGGATAATTGCAGTATTTATAAGCATTTTTATAACATGCACTAAGTATGTATCGTACGTCACACCAATGATACCAGCCTAGAATAGTGCCACCACCTTTCATCTCATAGAGAGTCGCTTGAGTCGACGGAGAAAAATTCTACCGGATGACGGGCAGCAGCGTCATCCTGCGTATTGGCTTAAACTGCCAACCCGCCTGCACAACGTGGTGATTATAAGCTAATACCCCCCAAAAGAATGTAATCTATTGAAGTGGTCAATATCCAGCAATGGAATTTATAAGGCTGATTTTATGATGTCTCACCAATAAGTGACCCTGAAATGAAAGGAATAAAAGTAAGTATAAAGTTTGCATATAAATGCAAATCTTTATTGTATATGTGACGTCATGAAAACTGCAAATGGAATCGATTTCATCAAGAATACAATCCCCCGTCAACTGTCACGAGACTTCCATCATAATGTTTTACGACCTTGATTTGGTGATGTGTTGTGAAGTTGTGCGAAAAATCAAATAAAAACATTGTTGCGCGCTATTTTATCCGGAACGTTTTGATTATTTTACAGTAAATCGTGGTCATCTATGACTTAGCGTGACTTAACATAAATATACCTTTGTATAAATACATAAACTGTGTTTTATTTAGAACAAAACAATATCTTCAAAAGTGCTAAAATAAATATATCAACTGAAGTATGCCTTACATAGTCTCTTTACCTTTTAGATGTAAAATCAATAAAGTGACACTTTACACCTTCACAAAAATACGTTAAAGAGTTAGAAAATAAAACAGTACGTGACCTCTTTTAAATCTTAAGTGAGAACTTCATGGAGGAAAAGTGAAGCGTCATGTCTGCAACTTTCTTTTATTTTATAAAATTTGTGATATTTAGGACATTAATGAATAATAACCGTTTGTTTTTGAACGTGAAGTGATGGTAAATAAAACAAAACAGCGCTTTTTAAATTCTCTCAAGAAATCCATGTGAGATCTCAGTATAGGCCTACATCTTTACTGAGGACTCAAGGGGTTTAGGAGGAGGACATCTTATTTACTATTTTATCATCTTTATTAAAGAGATATTTAATAAAGAGATATATGTCTGTCTACTATACTTGACACTGGCTAAATGTGCTAAAAGCACAAATCCATTATTTAAAAGATAAAAATAAAATAAAATATCTTTAGTGTGATTAGCCGTTCCTTTCCGATCTTACTTCTTACATAGGTATATTAGTAACCAGTGTGAAACCCTATTACAAAGTGCTAGTAGCGAGCTGCGACTTCCTATAGCTAATTGCAAGTAATATTGTATGATATTAGATTCCCTTAGTCTATTGGGTGGCATGCGATTTTCGGCAGACAAGAAACTAAATACCTCTAATAGTGTCTTGATACCTATTCCTTGAAACCTAGAAAAAGTTGCCATAATCAAAGATTGTAAAACTTTTACTGTTCTAATCACAATTGAGAAAGAATTACATTAAAACTAACAAAAAAAATCAAAATGGCCACGGATTTAATTTTAGCTACAGTATGTGAGACCAAAATATCGTACGTATAAAATGCACACTTAAAATTAGAGTTTTGATATAACAAGTATGAAGTAACACAAAATATATTATTATACTCTTGTCATGTCTATTATATTATTAAGCTTAAAATATCAAGTTAATTTAAATAATTTTGTTCAAGTTCTAATATTATTTTTACACATAATATCGCTACTCTCGACTACTTAAATATTTTATTGTCACGATATTAATAGCACAATTCAATGTGATTTTTATTTAATCACTTCGCATTTTATGCAGTAAATGAATTTAGTGAAAATATTATTTAGGGTAGTTTAATACTTACGTCGAAAAGCAAAGCAAAAACGTTTAAGTAAAATTTCTAAATGAATTGGTTTATAAACACATGGCCTCTTTCTAAAGCACTCCGCTCTTTATTTATAGCCGGGTAGGTGCTGTGTAATGGTATCGCAGCAGGAACTTGTGCCATAATTGAGCAATATAAAACAGCCTAGTAGGAGCCTATTCTATCGATGCCATAGTCGCGCCACTTCGCAAGAAATATGAAGAGCCATAACGACACCATTTGTTACGTTTACAGTCAAAACTGTCATTTCCATTCCGATTGTGAATACCAAGCTTAGCCGGTCCGGCGTCCGGCGTGACGGATGACGTCAATTCTTTAACTTCTTCGTTAAAATATTTCACATAGTTTCAACGAGCAATGCATTAATCTTACGGCTTAGACGACCTTGTGCAGAGAATAAAAGCCGGATATTTGCGTACTTCAATTATTTTCCGTAAAGCTTAGCTTCCGTAAGTAAAGTGTTATTTTATATACCTGATGTAATATTTAAAATTATTTTTGTACAATAAAGGATTATTATGAAAATTTTATTGGAAAATTAGTAATTTGGTAAAATGTCGACAGAATAAAAGCCATTTATGCTAATTTAATAATAGGTAATACGTATCCGCTGCATGCCATAAACTGATTAAACTAAATAAGATATGGAAAATAATTTAACACTATATAACATTATAAGTACGATTAAATTTATTTTCAAATTCAAATGGACGTAAAATTACTTTATGCGCATAAATTATTGATCACATGCAAAATTGCACTCTTGTTTTCGCACGGCAGTCTATGATTTTATCAGCAACGAATTAACTGAACACAGTATTTTGTATGAGCTAGAAAATTTTCAATAAACTTTTATATATCAAATGAAGTTTTAGCACGTTACGAAAACCTTGTAAAGAACTTTTCTACAGCTTCAAGTTAGAAGTAATTTTATAAGCCGTAAATTATTCTGATATGGTTATTTAGGAAAATGTTCATAATACGAGTATGCTGCACTGCATAGAGTTTATATAAAATATGAATCACGTTAAAACTTTAAAGTATGCAATTTAGGACGGGCATTTCAGGCAACGCTCAGAGAACCTTGCATTTTTAGTAAACTTTTCATGAAAATTACAGCACTTACCTGCTTCATGTAATCGCTTAAGTTGCCGCCCTAAAAGTCGTGTACATTCAAATTATACTAATAATGCGTATAAATGATGCATAACAATAATGCATGAAATAACAGTCGTGAAAAAAATATGTAGAATAGCAAGTTGCCGAGTTTTGAATCACAAATAAGTAATTAAATTTCATGCTAAAATGTTTAAAGTTAAAACTGCTTCACGACAAATGCTTTACAAAGACTTCTTCTAGAACTGACCACCAATAATCATGACTGACCTCAATTTCTTTTATTCCTCCCTAAGCGTGATATAAAATGTAGCTGATAAAAAACCTATTACGTGGTACCAACAACAACAATGGCGAAGTGTGGTCGTGTTTTTATGTATGTATGTAAATATGATTATTTGTGAACAACCATATTTTCTTGTATAGGAATCTAACCCATGACCTAAGCAGCGACTATAGGTTAATGACATTCATGTCATACCGATCGTGTGCGATTCTACACCAGAATCCCAAGCAATATACAGCAATTAAGCCTAAATAAATTAAAATTAACAATAAAACTGAAGCTGTCTTCAATTAACCTATCAAATTTTTCATGGTAATTTTTTATATTACATGGCTTATAAAAATGCTTTGGATTAAACTGCCGTTTCTGGCAGGCTATTCTAATATAAATGACATATAACATGAATATTGTTGATGTTATATTCTATTGCATTGTATAGCGTCACAGACAAATGAAGATTGTAATTTGTGTACCTAACCAATTGAGAATTTAAAAGAGCAGTCTGTAAGTTTCTTGCCAGTTCTTCCTACAGGGCTCGGAACAGTGGCTCGGAACTGGCACTTAGTTTAACTTCAACTTAAATATATATATATTTTTTTAATGTTTTGTTGCATGTAAGTGAATCTAAGCTTCGTGATTCTAGTGTAATCATACTTTGATTGTTTTTTATAATTCATTTTGAAGTTAACAAGTGCTATGTAATAGTTTATGAAATAAATATATTTGAATTTCATCGTACAATAAAAATGTATGTTTCTTCATTTTAATATGTCTGTGAAAACTAGTCGACCTATCGAGTAACATTTTCGTTACACACTTGTGCACCCGTACATATTCGTGAAAGTCATAGCGGCCAAAAAATATATGCACTGCCTTTTTTTGTATTATTTTTGTGATTGGACATAGCGATTGAATGTGGAACCTCGAAAATTCGCCAACGAGTTTTTTGCCTTAACTAGAAGCTGAACAGCGTATGAGTCGTCATAGTGGTTAACATTTCGAGTTGCCTCTTTCTGTTATCTTTGAATTAAGACATTAATGTAATTTATATAATTAAAAATGAAGATGACATAAGCGTAAGTTTATAATATACCGTTATATCGAATATACCTACCTCGGGCAGATTCTGCAATTAGGTAAAAATAACTTTGAGAAGGAAGCCAAAAGGAGGATCCAACTTGGTTGGACAGCATATGGGAAACTACATCGAGTCTTCTCGTCACCTATACCACAATGTTTGAAAACGAAAGTTTCCAATCAGTGCGTCCTACCTGTTATGACCTACGGTGCCGAAACGTGGACACTCACAGTAAGACTGATTCACCAGTTCAAGGTCGCTTAGCGAGCTATGGAGCGTGCTATGCTCGGAGTCTCTCTGAGAGATAAAATCAGGAATGATATTATCCGACCGAAGTCACCGACATAGCATACAGGATTAGCAAGCTGAAGTGGCAGTGGGCTGGCCATATCTGTCGAAGAACCGACAGCCGATGGCGTAAACGAGTTCTTGAGTGGAGACCGCGATTCGGCAAACGTAGTGTAGGATGTCCAGTAGGTGGTGTGACGATTTGCGAGCGATCGCTGGCAGATGCTGGATGCGGCAAGCCGAAGACAGGGGAATATGGCGCGATTTGGGGGAGGCCTATATCCAGCAGTGGACTAGCATAGGCTGATGATGAAGCGTAAGTGTTAATAATACATATTACTACACAAAAATGTCATAAAATTTTTGTAAAGATTTATATGCATAATGTATTAAAATATGTTTTGCATGTAATCATTTAGTTTGGTGAGTAGACTTTAGTGCAGTTTTTCGCTGACTAACCACTCATTTTTAGGTATAAAAAAATTCAGTATGAACCATTTGAAATTTTTAAGATTACAATTACCTCTATAAATAAGCTATTTTGTATAGTTTATATAGGAAATAAAGTTCCATGCACTTGAAAAATTAGTGCAATACTAATATTAAAATTTACACACATTCAATCACATCTGGTTTACCGAAGAGGTAGCGAGCCTATTGCCGCTTATCGGGATCTTTTGTGTTTGCCAAAACCTCGTCCGTTGATCGATCAGGTGCACCACTTGCAGGTGAGGTTGGCTTGGGCTCCCTGGATGTAAGTAGGATCCCTAGAAATACACCTATTAAAATTTAGGAGTCAGAATATTTCTAATCAAATTTTAAAAATATCTTCGAGTAGTGTGTCATAGAACAAATAGTCGAATGCTCTTATTATTTATATGTTAAGAATATGTTTTATCTTTAACTATGTAGTGTTTTATAATAATCATGATGTTAAGTTATATGATTGAGTAAATAATATATAATATACATGCGATATCATGAGTATTGTTAGGAGTGCCTCCGAAGATTTAGTACATAAATAAAGGCGTGAAATATTGCCTCAAAGAAATGTTCCTACAAATATAAATCAAACACATCAAAAACCGGTTCAGTTAGCAAGAAAATTAGTAGATATTGGAAAATATGTTTATATTTGGCTGCCAGTGTGATTGATCCCTAGGTGTTGTTATAATATTTAATCTTTATTTATTTCATACGTAGTTACTTGAACTTTTCAACGGTCTTAATATTTACATAGATAGAGAAGTGAAATGTGCATATTTTCTGGGCGGGTTTTGATAAAGTTTGGTTTCAAGAATAATGGGAAAGGATATGAGTTACTTTTGGCCTCGTAAAAATGCCTGTGGTTAAGATAAACTATAAATCACAAAGGCTAATGTTAGTTAGTTTCATATATTCAAATTCTTGAGCATTCCTTAAAGATAATTATATAAAACCTTATCCGATTTTTTAAAATCTGTAATTAACATTGTACTGTAGATTTTTTGTCATTTCCTTATTTTAAACACAATTTTCTGACAAAAATTTCTCCCGCTGGACTTACATTTTGACTTACATGGTTTACATTATTGCAGCTTTCGTATGGATCCCTAATTTGAATCGATTAATAAAATAGCTTACATTTCTTATTAAGATTGTAGCTTTCTATTGATGATAATTGTCCCAATCTGTCTAATACATTCGGAGCCCATTCAGTGCAAACAAACAAATAATCTTCACTCTAGAAAACAAAATTTCCTCTTTAAAACAATATAACAGTATAGATAACAGTTTGAATTAGCGTTCAAGACAAACCTTAGTTTCTAACAGGCTCGCGCCTAGTTTAGGAAAACTGTTAGCAAAGTTTAGGCAGAATACAAGACAGCTTGGCTGAAGGCTATTTCCAGACGCATGTTAACAACACCAGCCGAGTCTAACGAGATTCTGTCCGGATAATGGTTCAGCATGTTGTCATGTGAACAATAGAAACAGCTAATAACCAATAGGTACCTCTTTTATGTAGATTCATTCGCAACCTGTAACTCTTCATCTAGGTACTAAAATTGCAATTCACGGTCCTAAAACTAATGTTTAAGAAAATTGATCGTGAAGGTGAAGTGCTAAGTAATTTGACTAAATTTTTTTAAACAATTTTTTTGTCCATTTCTAAAAATCTGTTTAGGCGCGTAAATGTGAGGCCAATTTAATTCCTAGCTTTTAGACAGTTTTATCTGAAAAATCCTTTTCTGGTTGTTAAGTTAGTAATGTATATACTAACGTTCTTCGTTGGCGTATTTTATTTTTGATTTCGGCGTTCGACCTATTCGCGTCTCTCAAAAGTAATGTAGCCTATATAAAAGTAACTTAGCCTATGTAAAAATGAACTAACCCTCGTTAATAATATCCATCTCATCTCAGCTTACTGACATGAACAGCAATCACATCCCAAGAAGTCGCGCTCTCTATCATAGCTTGAACTATAAGTAACTGCAACAATGGTACTGCGCTGTTGTGATGATTCTGGACAAGTCATCAGATCCAAGAGTTGTGGTTTCTACCTGAGTTCCGTGAATGCCAAGACTCACTGAGCCCCAACCGGTTAGTAAAAATGAAATGAAAAATTAACATGGATAATATGACATGTTTAAGTAAAAAAAAATTTATTAACCTTTTTTTATACAATTCAGATATCAGCCCAAATAATTTAAATGTTTTAAATAGAAAAATATCCAAACACACTCCGTAACAGTATAACATTCACAACCTCAACCTTTAAACTAAAAAGTCGAAGACACATAAAGTTGTGTAAATTTTTGTTACAAGTCATTGTACTGGCGCTCTGTTGTATTTACAAATATTTGACAATAAATTCATTGTCTTATGGAAGCCTTCTATGTCACATAATATCCATTTTAAGCATAGGTTAATAGGATAGCATTCTTGATGTTTGGTGTTTTCTATTATTCTAAAGTCATACGATTTACCTATTTTTGAGGATGTCGAAATTAAATACATAAAATTCTTGTCTTAGTTGCTATTCAATTGGATATTTGAAGACCAAAAAACACAATCAATTAGGTAGATTATGAAGTCACCACGCGTTGCATGTTGAGGGACACTAAGTATAGACCGCACGGAGCTGACTTCTTAGCAGTACCGCTCACAACTTGGGGCTCACAAAATTCTGATCTTCATAAACATACTGCGCTTTTAATCGTGCACTAAAGAGAACAGAAGGATTTTTGAGAACTTCCGAATAAACAAGCAGGAAGTAAATATTCGAATAGTACCACAATACATTCACTTTACTTTCCCCCTCATCCTCCTGCCTCTTTATCCTTTTTGGCAAGTTTAATCTAAGGGTTCGTAAGCTACGAAGTATCTACAACGGAGAAACCACAGAACAGTCAGAAAAGATCACTAAAGTAAAAAAAAGTTCTAAGACGTCAGTCCTCCGATGTTTGACCGTTTGAATTGCACTGATTATCGAGCGCTTTCCAGCTTCGGAAGTCTTGCGAAGGCTTCTTTTTTTTGAATAGAAAATCTGATAATGACCTTCTCCCGCTGTGGTTGGAGCGAGAGATTGTTGACTTTTACTGACTAAAAATTATCCATGTTCATGCTTGAGCCTGCTACGTCCCGAGGTCGTGGTTACCCTTTCGAACAGTCCCGCTAAAGGCATGTGAAGCCCGTAATGTTAGCTGCCCCATAAGGTGGCTGGAAAAATTTATAGGCAAATACGACAGGTAAACTTACCCCTGCCTATCTGCACTAGGTCCTCGTGCTGGAGTATAACCGAAGCCCTTCTCTTCTAGATTCGTGAGAGGAGACTCGTGTGAAAACAATTTTCCGAATTAATTTTTAATTTGTTTGTAAATTTATAAACGGTTATGTGGATAGATAATCGCTACAAAGATCGTGGGATCGACTCCTACTCGGGACACCGCGGACAATTAGTTTCAAATACATCTCATAACTTCCCTATAACTCATTATCTTGAATGTAAAGCTTTATTTAGCTGAAATGTATGATATTTATCTATATGTGTAAATATTAATTCTGCAATGAATCTGTTACACCTTCTATTGACGTACAACTTTTAGTGGGTTACGTTACCGCACCGCAAATACCCAGACGTGTAATAATCGGTCGGCATCGCAAAACTTTCGCCCGACCGATCATTACATATTCATAACAAAGACGAGCCTATCAAGTACGCAATATGGGTATATAATATGTATGTGTGTGTAAATATGTATCTGTGGCCAATTGTTATAATGGCCAGAACATGATAGACCTGGGTGTTTCAAAATTGTCGCTTTTTTGATAGATGAATTTTCGACGGAATTATTATTTATTACCTACTTAGGTTCCTTTTTATGGATTAAGAAAAAAATACTAGTTGTTTACAGCGAATTTATTTGACCATTTTAAAGTAAGTATTAAATTTAATGAAACAACAGAACGACCAACGTAGATGTAAAATTAAAGAAAACTGGCACTGGTCTAGCACAATACACTTACAATTTATTTTAAAAATACAGCCGAATTAAAAACCCTATTCCTTTTTAAGTAGTAATAATATATAAAAGACCCCTCACAGTCACCCAATAGCAATTAACTCGACACACGGCTATAAAACCAAAAAAGCGACAAACACTGCGCTCGACATGAAAATTAGACAAAATCCATTAACATAGAGAGAGATATATTTGCCGCCCGCTGGCAAAAAGGCATTTCCAAAAGAATATGCTAATCCTGTTAATTAGCGGTGTCTGCCTCCCTTCCGCTGACTGCGAGAAAAATACGCGCTCTCCGGTGACTTATGGCGGGTATTCATATTGTCCGCACTTCCGTAAGCTGCTCGCCTATTTTCCGCACTCTAAATCTAACCATTTCCATTTGATGATAGAAGAAAATTACTATCTCACGATAGACCAATCAAAAATACAAAAAACGCTGGTCGATTCTTAATTCAATCCCATAGCTGGTGAGGTATTTGGGGGTTTGGCACGCTTGCCTAGTCGATAAGTAATATGATTCCTATCTACGTCTCGAGTATCTGCCAGTAAAAGGGATCCCTTTGGTGGCAGATTACAGTAACAACATGTCATGAAAATTAATTTGTATTATGTTGTTACGTATAGCGGTGGAGATCAGACTTTTTTTGTGGCTACTAATATGCGCTTTTGTGCAATGGTCCCGGACATAAGAAATAAAATTTAAAAATCAGCCTGTCCGTAAAAGAGCTTACGCTGTTTGTTGTAGTTGTTAAGTCAAGTTAGAGACTCCATTTTGAAAAATACCAAAGGCCGCTTATTACTATGATCTGAATTCATAAGCTGGATCGGTGGAATCCTATGCCCAGCAGATGACATTGATGGGCTGATGTATTTTTCCATAGCTTTACGAGTTACTTCATTTTATCCACTACACGTTATATCATTTAGCCGCAGTAGGCTTTTAATATTGAAATAAGTACAAACAAAATTGCCATCTTTACCTAATCTACCCATATATTACCATAATTTTGCAACTCTTCGCGGTCAAATATTTCTCAATTGGAAACAATGAAATTCCTAAGTTGCTCGGCAATATCTCCAGGTGGAATTACGAAAGCGAGACAGTTAACAGCGTGAGTGCGTCACCGCAAATCCCGGCATTGCGAGGTAGCCAGAGAACAGTTCTGTAAATCAGGTATACCGCTTTGGAGATTTATGTATGTTGTAGGACAGTCGAGAGAATCGGTACCATGAAAACATCCCATAGTAACATTGCCAGAAGCAGATAAATGTTGCTTCGGTTTTGCTTACCGACATTTATAGTTAAAGTTAACCTTTAGAAAGCATACCTCTTCTCATTGTTTTTTATTAACTATATCATACGTGACAACATTTAGTTTACGCTCCATTGGTGGATTAACTAGCATAAGTTTAATAAAGTTAATTCATTCGCTTAATGAGCAATACCACAAAGAGTATTCAACACTCTCAGGTAGTGAAGTGTGTCGGTGTGAGGACATGGAAATGGGCCATGTTCATAGATGTCAGAACGCAAGCTGTTCCGCTGTGTGTACATTTCATGGATCTGGCATCGTGACGCTACTAAAGCACAAAAAGGCTTTAAAAATTAAACAACAAACCTATTAATAAGGCAAACAATTTTCTATACAAGCAAAACAATTTTTAGAATTTTTACTAAAAAGGCACAATAAGATAATAAAGATAAAATAAATATCACCGTTTAAATGTCATACATTTCTAAAATCGAAATTTCAACAATTCCATTCTAAATATTAGTTTTGAGTAGATTGGACTATTAAGTAGGTACCTTGTCAAACTTTGTCCCTAGAAAGGCAGACCAGCAGGAAGACCAGCGTCGAGGTGTTTTCGTGACACCTCGGCTTTATGCTGAGTGGATACCTTTTCTGTGACACTCTTCAAATTGTTACTTAAATATAATGAATCTGTTTTCTTTTGATGTTGTCACAGAAAAAATTATTTTTCTTTCTTTCTTTCTTTCGTTCCTAGAATTTTGTGTAAACTCTGATTTCCTTCATTATTCCCTGACATGACCAACAAAATGGCGGCCCCACCACGCGCGACCATCACTCGGAATCATTTCAATTTAACGCCATCCCGCGCCTCATGTAAATTGCGGCCTCGATGCAACTACATTTAATATTGATACCGACCACTAATTAGACTTTCGTAATTATAAGTTGCTTAATGTTTACTAACAATTTAATTAATATCATAAATTAATAATGTATCTAACTACATCTTTGAAAATAAATGTTCATGATCCTTCTATTTATGGCATTATACATTGTACTTACTTACCTAATTATAACAAATTTAACAGATTTAAATCGCGGTTCATTAAGGTTAATAATAGACTTCCCGGACCACAAATAATTTTTTACATAGAAAATATCAGTTGCCTGCGGAATATAAGTATTTATTACCTTCTTACGCATCATAACATTTTTTCAAACATCTGTTGTCAAAAAGAGTATTTATCGTTTAAAAAATATCTGTTATATTACATTATGCTCTTTTTGCTGAAAATATATTTAATTTGTTTATACATTGAGGTTAAGCGCCTGGCAGTATATAGCAGCAAATATGATTCACTACACCAGTGCTATATTTTTATGGGATAAATAATAATGTGATACATTTTATTTGCCATGCTAGTTTCTTAAAGACGCGTGTAATAATTATAAACCCTTAACTTTACAAGGAAGAAATTATTTTTTTTTATTAATCGATATCACGACGCTATTCGCTTTTCGCTATTTGCTACGATACATACAATCACGCCTGTTTCTCCGAAGGGGTAGGAAGAGGCATATTATACGCCCACATTTTCCTAATTATATTGTTCGTCCCACCTATTGCCTCATACCGGAAACTTATATGTTCGCCAGAGTCTCGTCAGTTGACCGCAAGGTGCACCACTTGCAGGTGAAGGAGCCCCTTAGATCTTAGTAGAAGCCCTACTATGTATGTTAAAATAAACGCAAGTAAATAAGCAATTAAATACATAGGTTTCTAATACAATGAGTAGCTAGCTTAAGCGTTGTGCGTGCATTAACATACAAACAAAACTAGCCTACTGCCGATAGAAAATTTATAGAAACCTTAGAAAAAGTCTTCAATAAAATGATGAGTCAATTTGATACCGTCTATAATGACCCTAATTTTTAGGTAAACTAAAGCAGTTTAATTATTATACTTACCGATAATAATTATATGTGTTTTATACCAAGTGATACAAGCTTACTGTGGTTTAAGTTGTTGATAACAATTTTGAAGTCATTAATTTCATAAAGTGATAAAAAAAGTCTGATAAATTATATATTCCCAGAAAGTATGGTTATCTAAATATTATTCCACGTATTATCGTTATCAACACCTTTAAATTTAATTTCTGTATATTTATTTCTATAAATGGGTTAATCAATTTGTTTGTTTATTAAATTTTAAGTTTGAGCTTCATAAGAGCTCTATTGAGCTAAACTTGAATAAATGATTTTGACTTTGACTATTACGTTTTCGAAAACTGAGCTTGTTTCGACAAATTTGATACGTAGAAAAATATAAAAAGAACAACGTTAGATACCTTTTATCTAAGACTATGAATGAAACATGGGAATTATTTCAGATTATTTATTATTTACAAAGTTACAGTCATCATTCATCTTATAACAGCAACACAAACAACTAAAAATAAATAACTATTACGTTTACAGGAATCTTGTTCTAAATTAGCCAAACACCTTTTCATGAATGTTACATTCCTTTTTACAATATTCGTGAATTATTTGATAATTTTCTATTAACTTGAAAGTTCTGATTTTATATCAACTATTGGATAGAGAAAACTTGACTAATCGTTCTGACTCAGCCCACAGTCTTTTAGCTTCTTCGAAATTCAATGATAATTTCGAGGGTTTTGACTCCCGGCAATCATTGAAATATTTGCCACTAATGTCCCGCACTTCAGGTGCCACTGCTAGATATATAGCTGTCTGGGAGGCTTCCCATGGAGTCTTAAACATAAAACTTATGCTTTTCTCAACAATACCGCGAATAAAATCATACGGAATATTTCTAAATATATTCGTAGCTGCAACGCCGGGGTGCAATGAGTTGACTGTAACCCCGGTACCTTTGAGTATTTCACTCAATTCTAATGTCATCAAATTGAGAAACAGCTTACTGTTAGCATATACTAGATAGTCACTCCAGTATTTTTCCATATTTAAATTATCAAAATCCAATTCACCATATTTATGTATCATTGACGACACGTTTACGATACGGCTGGGTGCAGTTGCTTTCAAAATAGGCAACAGTAAGCATGTTAATAGAAATGGTGCGAAGTAGTTCACTTGCATTCCAACATGCAAGCCGTCCGCCGTTTTGTAATTACCGAGCCCGCCCGCGCCGGCGTTGTTGATAAGGACATCGAGCCGTTTCTCAGTTTTAACTATGTTCAGACAAAAGTCTCTCACTGAACGCAATGAAGCCAGGTCCAATTGTCTAAAATGTACATCATTGTTGCCAGTTTCCCTAATAATTGTTTCGACCGCCGCATTCGCTGTTCGCGGTTGTCTGCACGCGATAATCACTCGAGCACCACGGTTTGCCAAGTCTTTAGCAGTTTCTAAGCCGAGTCCACAGTTACCACCGGTCACTATTACCACTTTTCCCACCATATGAGCACTGGACCTACAAAATCCGCATGTTAGTTTTTGATAAACTTTTATAATCACAATAATTGCACCGGAAGCCAATAACAAGGTCCATAAAAACATGTTTACGGCGTCCGTGCAACGCGCACACTCTGAATAGCGTAATAATTCCGATTTTCCTCTAATCCAACTAGTTTATAGGCCGCACTGTCGAGTCATACGCGATAAGAAAAAGGTATTTGTTATCAAAGTTTAAGTCCAAGTACGCGTGAGGATTTCATAGATAAAATCGGGTGGGTGATATCTTCACATGTTTGGACGTGAGTAAATACGCGGTCGTCTAGTTGTGGCCGTCAATGATACTGGTTGATGCCAACGAACAAACGTGCGCACGCGACTATTCAGTTGACGACGTTGCATAACACACCGCTGAGTACCGTTCTAATCTGTGGCGGCCTTGGACATTGAAAATGAAGAAAAATGCTAAACAAAACCAGAAATATATGTAAGATTTATGTTCTTACGTGTCAACACAAATCACAACCACGAGCGTTCTGCGATATGACATGCAACTAAGTACAACTAAAACTGTGTTTTTAATGTATGTAGTTGTTATCGCATATTGATAAAATTTATCGTCTTCATTTTTCCTAAGTAATCTTTGAAGTGGCTATAAAAAAATTACTGATTATGAAATAAGTAGTAGTTTTTTTATTGTGTGCATGGCTGAGAAAGTAAATTATGAAGCATTATATCCAGCATTATATACGTAGGTATAGATTTTCCAGAAGTTTTAACTAACATTGGATACTGTCTCCTGGTTATTTTATCATTATTCACCTATTTCATTATTATCATTATTTACCCTTTGGACATTTCGAAGGAGCCATCGCCACCAATTTATTCGTACTGTATATACAATTTTCTAGGCACTTGAACAGGTTTTTTTATAATGTGAGCAAGGGAGACAGACTGATATTACCTACATTTTAACAACCTACTTATCAGTTACTTTGCTCACAAACACTCTATAGGTCACTTAGGCGGAAGTTACTTAATAAAGAATTATACATTTACAATTTGTAATCAAAATGAAATAAATGTATTTATGTGGTTTTACAAAACACTTTCGATTTGTTGCCATTATTTTTAGATATACATATATTGTTTTAATACATATATAATAACACGCCTGTTTCCCCGAAGAGGTGGCGAGCCTATTGCTGCTTACCGGGAACTGTTATGTCTGTTACGCCAAAGCCTCCGTTGATCTGCAGGCCCTACTTGTAGGTTGGCTTGGGCTCCTCAAATCTTGGTTGGATCCCTGTACACCGATGTACGTTTGAATATATAATTATAATATATAGTTTGAATGTTTACTGAGATATTGGAACTACAACATGTAACAGAATAAGGGTTACACCAAGAAAGTAGTTTGTTATAAATCGGCTACTCAATCGATTAAAAATATTTAAAAAATAGGTAATTTTTAAAAAAAAAAAATATTTATTATTTTTTTTATTTTTTTTGCGGCACTTTTCGGTGCTAAGCGATGTGTGCGTGCGTGTCTCTCTGTGTGTGTGGGTCGGTAGGCTAAAGCGCTAATATGCCCATACGATTTGCCCTCGATGAGTATAACTAGTAACTTAAATAAACCATATTTAATTAAATAAAAGTAAAATTATTTTGCATGTTTTTTAATTATAATTAAGTATTCTAATTGGGGTGTCTGAGGGTGTGCGTTAATTCTGTGCCATGTTGTATAAATTGAAAATATACGGTTAATAGATATAGGTTACGGTTAAATAACACGAACAAATATTTAAGTTTTCTTATATGGCTTATAAAACCACAGTCTATTACAATCAAAATTGAAAGCCATAATGTAATACAAACTAGTATCAATTTTATATTTACGTAAAATGTTGCCGTTGTAGTCACCACAGGCTTTTTATTCGATATTTTGTTACTTACATTAAAATTTAATTTTATATACTTTTTTTACTTAAGGTTTGCATACCAAGTCTTTTTTGGAACATCTTATGCTTATTTATAGTTTTGATAATGCGGACTATCCAGTAAACAAAATATTAATTAAATATTATTTTATTTGAAAGGTAAATTTAATAATAATGGCGTAGAATAAGTTCCATCCTGATACTTCTGCAAGATAAATGTTAAAAACGACATACCCGACTAAAACATTTTTTTGTTTTATTAATATATGCTTAAAGAAATTACCTTTAAAGAAAGTGCGAACAAATTTTTAACTTATATCACAAGCTGTGTTATCTATTAACTACTAACCATTACAACTAGAAAAACACTTAATTTTTAGGTTTTGATTTCCCTTGGTTAATATATTTTATACTTTTTTGTTATCTTTTATTTTAATGTTGCGTTCACCTGTAATTGGGTTGCATGCTAAAAATTTCTAAAAAATATAATATTAAATGTGAACATCTAATCTGTTGACACCAACAGATACAGATTGGTTCACACCAAAAAAATAAATAAAAATTAAAAATACATACAGCTGAAAGCGATTTCTAAAGTAGGAACATCTGAATGAGAATCTTACGTTGGTTTATTTTGAAATCGTCGAACGATTTACCAGTGATTTCTGTTCAGGTGCTGATGGATTGTAGGTACAATACGGAGGTTATTACTAAGAACAGCAAACCGCTCATCCGGTAGAATAAAATCACAATTGCATATTTGCAAACTTTACAGGAGAAGGGATTAAAGTTCTTGAAAAGTTTTATGTGCAATAGCTTCAAATTGGAACATTTAATAGTGCTACTGTGATGTTTATAATATTAAATATACATTAAAATGCAAGAAAAAAAAAAATTTACTTAAAAGAAGTATGTACTTTTCAATATGTATAATTAAATAAATTAAAAACCCTACAAATGTGAGCTTCTTCTACTAAAACTTTTCATTTTCTGTAGTTGTGTTATTATTATAATTATATAAAAAAACAAATTTTATATAAATGTAGTTATATATTTATTTTAAAGTTCTAATCAGTCATAAGCTTGTTTTAAAATTTAACATTAAATTACAAAAAAGGAACATATCAGTCTTAAAGTTCTAGTTTAACAGTCTTACAAACAGTTTAGCATTTTAAGTGTAATATTTTTACAATAATGGCACATTTATGAATCACAGAATTGTTAACAGGAACAATATTGATATCTTCTTAAACTAATCATTTTTTCTTATCTGGCTACAAACAGTAATAAAATATATAAAATAAGAACTAATTTTATAAAACAAATACAATTTAAAAAATTGAGTTATAAAAATACTCATAATGTCTTGGCACTATGTTATTCTGCAATAAATGCAGGATGTCGTCCTTTTTTTTTCCTGTTATGCAAATTTTGGACGTGTATGCAGGCTTGAGGCTTACGTCTTCAATGTTGGCTAAGGACCTTTCTTTACGAGATGAACGGGACTTTATCTTTACAGGAACCTGAATCCATTCCCTTTCGAAAGCGTACTTGACTTCGTAATGATCACTATCTTTAGTAAATCTTATCATTTTGATTTCAGACACCTTCACTGGGTCTTCATTGACATCTTTGTTAAAGTTTAGCCCTATGTCATCAGCCATTTTTTTTAAATCGGTAAAGTCTTCATAGTTTAGCTCGTGTACTTTAAAAGGTTTACCAGTTTTTTTAGCTAGTCGTATTATCTGCACATATTGATCAGGTACATAAATTGGTCCAGATTTTTTGGCCTTTTTTATGGCTTTTTCGATAATGGAGTGAACTGTATCACCCTCATTTTGGGTATGGCCCCGAACAAGAAACTTGTGTGTGATCGTCTTAATCGGTAATGTCGTTACTGCATAATAATACATTGTAAATATAAATCTGAAAAAAACGAGTATTCGTTTGAGACCTAAGAGTTTTTTAAAATAAGATTATTTTATCCCATATACCTGTTTTTTTGTTGTCCGCAGCAATTATCGGAAAAGAATATCAAATCAGAGTCAGCAAAAGCTTCAGCAACCTGTTTGATGTAATGCAACACACAAGATCCAATTTCTATCGCACCGCGATTTGCTAACCCTTCATGCCAGAAGTAGCAATTCGTACATTCACTTTTTAAATCAGAAATCTGAAAAAAACAAAATGAACTAGTAGGTATTCAAGTAAAAGACTCCAATATCGTCTGTAAAGGTAGAAATTCAGAGGAAGTCACAAATGAGTTTACCAGCATAATCATTTAAAGTAAAAAGCAAATACTTACAGTAAAATTGTAACAGTTAATTTTACTTTTATAGAAGAATGCAGATGATTCTCCGAGCGGTACAGGCATAACTGATTGTAAATCGTAGATTGCAACTACAGTGTTACTTTCCGTTTCTTTACATTTTTCAATATCCTTTTTCTTTTCTTTTCTGCTGAGGTCTTTTTGTCTTTGATGGTCTATGTAGTCTGCTTCAAGCGCGTTTTTTGCTTCACCTTGTGCATTTTTGTATGCTACGCATTGATCGCATTGATCTTTTTTAGGCACAAAGAAAGATATATTATATTCAGTATTAAATATGTTTGCGTAAAAGTCATAATTCGCAGCTTCCTTATTTTTGTTCTCTCTTTGAAGTTTGTAATTTCTATGCATTTCTGCGATGCTGAGACCACCATCAACAAATTCTCTACTTGTATTTGCTCTCAAGTAGTGGCTTTCTATACGAGGTATTGAGTCGATGTGATCCCGAACGGATTGTTTAATTTCTGGATTAACTTTGCAATGGCTGGAGTGTTTGCCCCGTTTATCAATTGGAGTAATACCAATGCCACTAGTTTTACTTTCTATGACTGTGCGCAAAGTTTGAGCTCCAATTCCTAAAGTATTGATGAGAAAGGTTTTGCAAACTTTAATACTAAGTCCATCTTTCATGAAATGAAAGCAGCAATTTGGGTTTCTGGGCCTTGTCGCGGTTGCTTTGATTCTGCGACATTTAATATCTAAAACTAAAGTGCAGGCAGATAAAAAATCCTGCTGTCTTTGCAGTGATGCTAATTCCCAAAATGTGTCAAATATATACTTCCTTTCTTCATTAGTAAATTTTGTAGAACAGGATAGCCTACATTTACTTGTACATGATGGTTTCATAGTTTTGGCTTCAACAGTTTTACCACCCTTGGATATATATTTCTTTCCTGCATTTTTTAGAGCTTTGCTCTCATTACTTTTCCAAGATTCAATATTTCTTTTCCTCTTCTTTCCTTTTTTTGGTGAAGAATTATTGCTCGTTTTAGATACATTCGATGAGCTGGATGACGAGGAGCTAGAAGATGATTCACTAGACGATGTACTGGCTGACGATGTCGTAGAAGAATTTGATGATGATGATATAAGGCGCTTTCGCTTTTTATTTCCTTCAGGTTTGTATTCATCGCAACTGTCATCGTCCCCATCAAAATCGGAAAGATCAGTTTCTTGGTCTCTAGTTTTTAAAAGCTTATGGACATCACGTGGTGCAGATTTTATACTATGCTTATCTTTTGAAGAATCTAATTTCTCAAGCAACGCTCCATTAATCGGTATAGACAGTTTCAAACTTACTAGAACAAATAAAATAATTACTTTAATAGAGAAATGTGGGGTTAGATAATAACAACTAAGCAAATACTATACAATAAAAAATCGATCAATCAATAGTAAAGAGATATGATTACAATCAGTGCTATTATATTTTAAAGTTACCTGGTGGTTCTTCTACAAAAGCATGGCATCGCAGCTGTGACGGTTCAGCATCTAGCAAAACAATGTCTACTGTATCATTGGCTAGCAGCGAAGGTGAAAATGCTTCCTCATCAGCTAAAACAACATTATTAATATAAGTTATTATATATATTATATAGGGATTAATAGGTATATAATGAAATAATTTAGTCAGCAAAACAAAGTATAATAATGAAACGATAGCATAAGGAACTTACCAGCTTCTTTCATACTACCAACTTCTTCAGAAATGCCTTTGTGTGGTGGATGTTCTTGTACAGTTTGAATTTTTGACAGATCTGTGTTTTCTTTGTTGGTGCAATCCATTTTGAGAAATTTGTCACATTCAGTAGAGACGCTGTCTCTCTTTTCCATTTGCTCCGTGTTTGTCGGAGTTTTCATATATTGATTTTCTGGCAATACGTTAATCAAGTCGGTATAAGATTTTCCCGCTATATTTGATATTGTTTCATTAGGGTTAGATTTTTGAGCAATATTTTGTGGTGGAGATGGAAACAAAACTTGCGTCTTTTCTGATTCATCTATTGGTAACGTCTGGTTTTGTATTGTTGATATTGAAAAAGGCGGAGGAACTAAACCTTTTTCAACTCTTTCGAGCATCAATCGATTACGACTTCCCATAGTGAAATATCCTAAAATATATTTTCAGTACAAGCAGAGGCAATACTGAAATTTAGAATTCCATTTATTATAAAAATGAGCTAAATAACACAAAAATAACATGCTCTAATGTTTTCATTTCAACATAATAAATTAATATACTAAAATAAATAATAAATGCGCTGGGACACCAATTACCTAGTCCCAAATTAGAAGAAATTGTACTACGGACACGAAAATATACATAATATGTACATAAATGTTAGTATAATTGGATGACATTACAATTAAAATCATAATTTTAAATAATTAACACACGAATACAACTGGTCATTGCTCTAAAATCTGAAAATTTATAATATCCCTATTACCTGTGCCAATAAGTATCTGGAGTTATAAACACACAAATACAAATATGTGGTTACTCCTCCTAAATATTAGAAATTTTGATATCACAATTACCTTTGCTAACAAGTATCTGGAGTTATAAACGCACAAATACAATTATGCGCTTATTGCTCCAAAATGTGATAAAAGTTAAATATCACAATTACCTTTATGTTGGTGTAGCTCCGAGACTCGTACACACACAGCGGGGCTCCCCGCGCAACTGAATATCGGCGGTTCTCGCTCCAAGAGGCACACAATTTTTTGTCAATGGAACAATAACACTTCCGCCATCTAGTAGAAACTATTGGCAACACAATTGCGAGTTTATTCCTCCAAGTGAGCCTATACTTATGGAACATTTGGGCATTATTAACTCAATTTTGGAAAAAATGCAATTGTGATGTTTTTCTACCGGATGAGCGAAACGTATTTCGAATAACAAGAATAATATACCGTAAAAGAAAATAAAAGCGACAAAGTAAAATTACCCAAATTTTCAAAACATAATAATCTATCCCAACCCGGATCGAACGATATCAAGTAAACAGAAACCAAAAATTGACTTTGTAGTAAAGTGATATGGTTTTTAAGGCAGCCTTCCGCCATGCTTTCCGGTAATGAGATCGTTTGATGTGATCTGGCGCGACAAATTGCTTGCAATACCAAAGCGAAGCGCAACGAAGCGAACCGAGACACGATGACGGCGACGACGCGACGACGACGCGACGACGACGCGACGACGACGCGTCGACGACGCGACGACAGCGTGGCGAGATAGGCATATCTCAAATTATTTGTCATAATTTTAAAATAATTTCATACGAAAACGGAAATTATCTCTTTTTTTGTAGGGGAAATGCTATAACAACCTCTTACTATTTGACACGTTTTATGTAGTGATCTCTGTGATGAAAGTAAACTTTTCTACAAAAATAAATAGCCCTTGAAATAATATTAGCAAGGTCCAACCACCAAATAAAACCACATATAAAAATGTATTATATTTTTTTATATATTGTATTGTATTATATTAGGGGTGTATAGAGATCCTAACAATATCTAAGGAACCCACCTCACCTGCAAGTGGTGCACCTGTCGATCAACGTACGAGGCTCTGGCGAACATAACAGTGCCCGGTAAGCGGCAATAGGTTCGCCACCTATTACGTGGGACCAACTATATTATTGGCGAAGTGTGGGCGTATAATATGCCTCTGCATACCCCTTCGGGGAAACAGGCGTGAGAGTATGTATGTATGTATGTATATTGTCTTATTATTATTAGAAGCACAAATCTTTAATATATGATCCTAGTGTTCAAAATAACAGAGGAGTCCTCAAGTTAACGGTAGGTGGGTTAGAACAGAGATTGCTAGAGCACAATATTAATTCCGATCTTCCAACCTATATATCATAGAATAAATAAACAACTGGACGTATGCAGAAAGCAAATAAATCTACAGTAAAATATTTCTTGATCATATTAACCTACACGAGAACTGAAGTATTGTATCAATTTATTAGATAGAAACTAGCATAATATACAAAACAATTGCACACACCCACACATACACATGCACATTCAGCCATCACAAATAACAATATGAACAACAACTCACTACCTAAATAAGACTTGTTTTTTTTTTAGGTAAACATTGTTTAATCGTTATTTTTGTAAAATTGTTATGCAGAGCGCTGCCTTCTTTTTTGTGTTTTACGTCGGTAACAAAATGCATTTACGCACTGCCTTCCGGCAGTCCTTTTAGAGGGTATTACTGCTGGCAGTAGCGTCTGCGCGCGTGCTGAGTCCCACACCCCCTTTTGGTCCCCCTTTGGCCGGCAAGCAGTGCGTAAACAATACCGTCTTTACCATAAGGGCACACGGGGCCCGTGCCCAGGGCCCCCATTCTCGGGGGGCCCCGAAGGATCCACAATTTTTTCACAAATCAGGAATCTTATCAGAAGGTTAGATTTACAAGGCATATCATTATACTACGCCATTATATTATCGATGACTGCTACTTTTTCTACTGTACTAATTAATAATATTTCCGAACGCAATACTTATTTTACTACGTACTCCATCTAGCGGTCTAGCACTCACGCAATCACTCACTCCAATTCCAAAGTCAAGTAGCACCGTCTAAGCAAGGCCTAATATAAATGTCGACATTGTCTATGGTTGGGGGAATCCCCGAATAATGTATTAAACTTTCAGTCTGATATAGGAGTGAGTTGAGTTATTTTGTTTGGTTTGTTATTTAAAACTGAGTAAGAAAAACATAATTTTGATTTGTTCTTTGAACCATTATTTCACTATGTCGAAAAGAACATAATTATGTGGTTCACAAAAAAGAAAAAATGTTATAGCTCAAAAAGAAATAACGGAAAAACTTCCAAAGCTCACTTCGTTTTTTACGGTTGAAGAAACAAATAAGCAGACCGATTATTCATCCTCATCACCGCAAGATAAAAGTACCTCTGAATATCACCAGGAAATAGAGGTTAAGTGTGATGAAATACATACACACATTAGATCCTGAACCATCGACTTCAAGCTACTGTGAATTAATAACTGCAAGCTTAGAGAATGTATCTGTGTCTCCTGACATTTGGATTCGAAAAGGGCCAGAGTTTTTACAAAATATAAATAGTGACTTCTCCGAAACTTCTTCAAGTTATCCAAATTCCAAAGGTAAAACGAAAACTAGATACCTACTTGACTAAAAATATTTTTTTTCGTAAATTGACGAATGGTGAGTTTTTACAAATAAAATGGCACCTTTATTCACCAGCAAAGAAATCGTTATACTGTTATTGCTGCCGTCTATTTAATACCACTACTGGTACTGGACATAATTTAAGTTCTCCTAATGGATATAAAGATTGGAAGCATATACGTAACTTATTGATAGAGCATGAGCACAGTTCACAGCACAGGGAATTTATGATGAAATATGTTGCAAGAATGAAAAGTACTAGACGGATTGATACTGAGTTGCTGTCCCAATATAATACAGAAATTAACTATTGGAAGAATGTGCTTAGGAGGATTGTTGCAGTAGTGAAATTTTTGGCTTCAAGAGGATTTGCTTTTCGTGGTGATAATGAGACATTAGGATCGCAAAATAATGGCAATTATTTGGGGTGCTTAGAGGTGATTAGTGAATTTGATCCTTATCTTGCTTGATATAAAACTACGGAAATCGTGGAAAAGGAAGTACATCATATTTATCGGCAAATATTTTTGCAATGAATTTATTCATTTAATGGGACAGCAAGTTTTGAAAACTATTGTCAGAGAACTTAAATCAGCAAAGTACTACTCTATTAGCGTAGATTCTACGCCAGATCTGTCCCACGTTGACCAACTGACATTCATAGTTAGATATGTAAAAGACGGACAGCCTATTGAGAGATTTTTGCAATTTATGCCTGTGTATGAACATAATGCGCCATACATAGCAGATATAATTTTAAACTTTTTTGCAAGCCTTGATATTCCCATAAAAGATTGTCGCGGGCAGAGCTACGACAATGCATCAAATATATCTGGAAAGTACTCCGGTGTTCAGTCAAGAATAAAAGAAGTTTGCGAATTTGCGATTTACGTTCGTTGTGCGTCACATTCGCTAAATTAAGTGGGTGTTCAGGCTGTTGAGTGCATTACTGAAGCAGTAACATTCTTTCAATTTGTACAAATATATATAAATATTTTGTCGGCTTCGACAAAACGATGGAAAGTTTTGACAGAACATTTAGATGCAGATAGAGTAGGTACTGATATCTTTTTTCGAAACTAGATAGTCTGCACGTGCCAATGCTAATAATGCTTTGCAAAGTGCTTATTCAAATATTTCTGAAGCATTGTCTTCAATCGCAAGTGACGTCAATGAGCCAGGAGACACTAGAAACGAAGCCCAATGCCTAGCAAAAAAAATGGAAAAATTTGAGAATGATCTTCTAACGGGAATTTCGAATGATATTTTGGGAATTATTAATAAAACTAGTCTAAGTTTACAGAATAGTACTAACACCATGGACGTTGTAACGAAACTTTACAAATCTCTGATCACTTATGTCAATACCGCACGCAATAATGTTACCTTAAAAGAATAAAAAATAAATTGCGAACAACAATGTTACAAGAACGACTGAGTAATTTGTCAATTAGGTGCATAGAAAGTGATATCCTTCAAAAAATTTACTTAAAGGATATAATAGAAGATTTCGCTCAACAGAAATCGCGAAAGAAACCGCTAATGTAATTGTAACCAAAAAACCTATACTGTATTTGATTACCTATAAATGGGTTCATAGGAACTTAGTAAAAAATGTAAGTATTTTTTTTTTTTTTTTTACTTTCCAATTCGCTTTCTTTACTTTCAAAAAAGGGCCCCAAATTCTTGTGTGCCCAAGGGCCCCAGCCTAGTTTAAGACGGCGCTGTGCGTAAACGCATTTTGTTAACGATGTAAAAAGAAAGAGCCTTTGTCTAGCAATGGACGGCAGTTGGCTGATTGTTGCGAAGTTATCATACTTACTATTAGCTAGAAAATACTACTATTCAATCGCTGTAAGGACAGTCTTCCTTTGATCTAGGTAGTTATCCACTCCTTTATCAAAATAAAACTTACTTAGTAATATAATTGGATTGAAACCCAGTTATTCTATAAAAAGCTATTTGTATCAGACAAATGAGTTACTGGAAGAAACGGGTAAATATATTTCGAACCTCAAAGGCTCCAGCACCAGTCTCATAATTACTTGTTATTATTTTGTTGCTTTGATTTCTTAAGTTAGTTACCGGCGCGTAATTTATTTTGTTACCAGCCTAAATTGATTTTTTATTAATTACCCACATAGCAATTTTAAAATTGGTGAATATTTTTTTCATTGTTGCTGTGGGATATAAAAATGTTTACGTTACGTTTCTGTATTTTCATTATAATTTTAAGTAGGATATCGATTTATGGCCTTACACGCTGGATATTATTCTAAATATCTTTTGTTTAACCGGATTTGGGACGATAGGAGAGCAGCTAAACTAAAACACCGGCAGAGAATTCCAAAGCCGCATGGTTCTACAATAGTTTTTTTTTACACGTCTTAGCAAAGTTTGTGGTTCGAGTACTGATAGTGTGCACAGTATGATTGTGGGTCTGTCCTAAGGTCAGCACGTATAGTTCGGGAGATGCAACGAGGCCTATGTTTTGTCAAAAAGTTCTTAAGAGGACTTTCCGTAATAATTACAGTAGAAGACACAGAAAATAAATAAATAATAAAAAAATATTTTCTAACAATTACACCAATTATTTAGTTCCAAGATAAGTATCATTAAGAACTTGTGTTATGGATACTAAATAACGGATAAACATATATAAATACTTTTTTTTTTTTGTAAATACATACTTACACGAAACACCCAGACCAGAACAAATAATCATGTTCATGCACACAAATATTTGTCCTGTGTGGGAATCGAACCCACGACCTTGAAGCGGAGAGCGGGTATACTCGCCACCACGCCATATCGGTCGTCAGAAAAGCAATGTCTCTACGCAGCTAGATGCTCAAGAGAGGCTATTCAAGTCATAAGCCAACATTTATTACGAATATACATACATAACGTAAGATAACATAAGATATGATAATAATTTATTTCCCAATGTCACGCCTCTATCCCGTAGGGGTGGGCAGAGATCACATCTTTCCACTTGCTACGATCTTGGCACACACTTTTAGTTTCATTAATTAGATAGATAGATAAAACGTTTATTTCCTTTAAATAATGCAAGTTACATAAAAACATATCCCACAAAACCGTTTGACCGGTTTGTCTGTGGGTCACAGTCTCTTTTATACTAATTACAACTTATTTTATATACAGGCAGGTCAAAAGTACCCTAAACCGACGGGCGTGTATGAGGAGGTTAATGAGTGTGAATGAAGCTAAAAGTGTGTGCCAAGATCGTAGCAAGTGGAAAGATGTGATCTCTGCCTACCCCTACGGGAAAGAGGCGTGACATTTTGTATGTATGTATGTAATAAATAAAATACAATAAAAAAAATATGCCAATCCGTGAAGCCGGTTTAAAGAGTATTGATTCATTTATTATTACAAATTTTAGTAGAACAATAAGCTGCCGTAGCCCTTTGGTCAAGCCTCCCAGTATAAAGTTCTTATCGTATAATTAATCCTAATTATGTTATTATTTCTAGCAAAACCCCTATAGATGCGAAGCCACTCGTGAAATAAGGCTTTAAGCTTATCACGAGCGATCAAGCATGTTCTGAATATAGTTAATAATCTTTATTTATTTTTTAAATATAACAAAGGTACGTAATAAGTACGTTAAAACGTAAGTGACCTTTGAATAGCTTGAGGGTACACTATCAGAACATTGTTGTGTCAGTCTTTATATACAGGAATAACTAACGGAGCTCTGGCGAACATATAAATTCCCGCTAAGCAGAAACAGGCTCGCTCCCTATTACGTAAAAATATAATGCGGGTTTGCCTCTGCCTTCCGTTTCGGGGATATATACATATAATCAGGCCTGTTTCCCCTGTTTTGACGTTGAAGACATTTTGACTAGATTAACTTGAAGTTGTTAGAAACTTATTGTTCTAAGCACAGACACTACACAAAGCATTAGGTATTAAGAATATATCAGCTCTCTCAGATACATCGTAATAAATACATACGCTATGTGCATCTATATAAACAATCTCCCACACACACATACACACACACACACACGCATCTCTTGATAAATCTCACAAAAAACAAAAAAAAATGTTAAAAATCTGGGTTTATTCATATGATATAAGAAAATTAAAACTGTCATGTTTACGTAGAAAGAGCGAGGCGTTCCCAACACAAGTGTCTACTTTTTTGACTACTTTTTGGGATGCCCCGGCAACCTTAACCTTAAGATTTACCTGAAATAAATACATTTTTATTTCTTTTTTTTTTATGTTATATAATTTAAATAGTTTACCACCAAAACTATTAATTCGATCAGCACCAAATTTATATGATGCCACATTCATCATTTCAGCCCATTAACGTCCCACTACTGAGCACGAGCCTCCTTTCACATATCAAGGTGTGAGGGTATTGGGTCATACTCCACCACGCTGACCCAGTGCGGATTGGCGAAGGCAGGTGTATGGCGTCCTGCTGTTAGAATTTATCAAGCCGCCCATGAGGCCTCTAACATGGCTTAACGACTATCACATTTAGTGATAACCGGGACCAACGGCTTAACGTGCCATCCGAAGCACGGAAGCGCTCGATATCAAATGCCACACAAACGGTCACCCATCCAAGGACTGACCTCTGTAAACTATGCTGTTCTTCGGTGATCGTTTCCGACCCCCGAGCACCGCAGAGCTACGAGCGCTTCCACAATGCCACATTACAATAATATATATTATTAAAAAGAAATATTTATCGGTTCACAATTGGACGAAGGACATATAAGTTCAGACAGACACAGTTCCTTGGTAACTACGGAACCCTTATAAAAATACAAACAGACGAACATATATTTTATATATATTTTTGGATTGGCAAATTACATCTGTAGCATATAATGAGCACAGCTTCTTCTATGTGTGTTATATGTATGTGTTCTTAAATACATATTATAGAAAGATAACACCCAGACCAAGTCAACAATTCGTATTCATGCATACGAGTATTTTTGTGTAGTGTGTAGGTGTGAGAATGAAACTCATAATCTCAGAAGCTGAGTAGATAAAGGTTATCTCTACGACGACGTATCAGTCGTCAACTTTCTTCATTTAAGTCTGTTAAGACGAATTTCAAAAAAAATATCATAATGGGTGTCCACTCTGCTAAATAGTTATGCGTGATAATATAAATATAGAAGACAAGAGTCGGTATGAGATCTTGAAAACCTCATAACTATATATAAACCATAACATCATCGATGAAAAGTTACTTAATTGAAGGTTAAAAATACTTGCATCATCACTACATAGTATGATTTCATCGTTATGTAGTAATAATAAATTCTTTGTCATCACATGAATTTGCATAATTTAAGGCAACCAAACGATTGTGCCTTCTATTATATAAGTCCATAAACTGTATTAGTAATTTTACTCTTAAAGCAAGATTATAACAGAATGTTACTTAGCTTGCAATGTTAAATATACATTGTACATACATTGATAACACCATTCAGAGTTAGATTCGCTGTACCGCAGTCGTGTGGTATATCACAAGTGTTTTTGAACAAAATTATTAGTTTCTGTAGTACATAATATAATTGTCGATGTGTATGAATAAATTCCTATTCTTGTCAAACTTATCGCATAAGACGGCTGTATCTCTCGACTGTAATCTTGATATAATAAGTCTTATCATGGTTCAATTTGTTTAATCACGGAGACTACGATAACCTAAGTGATAACTTGTGACAATCAATACAAAATGTCGTTCTTACTAACTTTTGTAGCTTTAAATTTTGTATTTTTTGTTTTCATATATTTGTATAATAAATTAAAATGTGGTATCAATAAGTGCAGCAGACATTTAGTGGGTAAAGTGGTGATCGTGACCGGTGGAAACGCTGGAATAGGTTATGAAACAGCAAAAGATTTAGCCGAGCGAGGAGCGAAAGTTATTTTAGGCTGCAGAAATGTGGAAAGGGGAACGACTGCTAGGGATCAAATCGTAAGTGCAACTGGGAACAAAAATGTTCACTTCCAACAGTTAGATTTAGCCTCATTCAAGTCGGTCAGAGATTTTGCTAATCACATTTTAAAGAACGAACAGCGCTTGGATATTTTAATAAACAATGCTGGTCTAATCACTACTGAATATAAGAAAACAGAAGATGGATTATTATTAGATATGCAAGCTAATCATTTCGGGCCTTTCCTTCTGACTAATCTTCTGCTACCACTTATAAAATCAAGTGCACCAAGTCGTATTATAAATCTATCATCAAGTGCTCATACCAGGGGCAAAATTGACTTTGACGATATTAATTTGGAGAAGCCGAGCGCGTATGCACCATTTCAAGCATATTCGAACACAAAACTATGCAATATATTGATGACTGTGGAATTGGCTAAGAGATTGAAAGGCATAAAAGTGACCGTCAACAGTGTGCACCCAGGTGTAGTTGCAACAGATATCATGAATAATATTTGGTGGAATCTGGGGAAACAAGTTGTTGGTTCCATTTTTAAAACTCCTTGGGAAGGGGCGCAGACCTCTACCTACGTAGCCGTTGCCCCCGAGTTGGACGGCGTCACAGGGAAATATTTTGCCGATTGCAGAATAAAGCCTACATCACAACTGTCCAATGATGCAAAATTGGCGGAAAAGCTATGGAACGTCTCAGAAAAACTCACGAAACTAAAATGAAATCATTGTGAAACGTTTTTTTGTTTTATGTCTTTTGTTTTTTTTGTTGTTATTTTATTTGTTTTACAAATATTGTTACTTTTCATTAAGAGAGTTGAAATGAAAACATAAAAACAATCACATGATTGAATGAGAAGTAAATAAAATGATAACTTGGTAAACAATAACATTTATTTTGTTTTAATTTCTTTAATAACACTGTTTATGTAATGTTTTTTTACTAAGATCCATTTAATCTACTTTCATGCCAAGAGATATAGAAACAAGTATTCCACCTAGGATAGTGGATAATTTAAACGTGTAATTTATTAGATATATAGACAACAGCATTGTTAGAAAATTGGTACGATATGGGTAATATATTTTGCTTCGTCTTCCTTGCAATATCTTTGAATAAAATAGAAATAGGTATGAAATGTAAATAGGCCACGTTTATTTTTTGAAATGATTATCACACAAAAGTATTTAATATTGACTGACGCTACCGAATTCACTCCAAATATCTCCATCAGCACTCCGACACATGATATCTTTGTATTCTTCCCTGTTCCATGTAACTATATTGTTCGTAGTAGAAGCGTCTCCTGATGTAATGCTCTCCCTTAATGCATTAACCACTGCCTTACACTCTCTGCTTTTCTTCAACAAGTTTAGAGATCTTTGAGTAGTGGTCACCAACTTTTGTTGATCCATAAGTCTGATGTTTTTTCTTATGAAGTTCATGGAGTTGTCTATCTGCTGATGAAATCTATCCAAGGACCAATAGAAAGTCATATCAGCAAGAGCCATAAGCAACAACGTGCCATATAAAATTAGCAGACCAACGCCAAAGTAAAAGAGTTTAGGATCGATACTGGACGTAAAAGCACAATCTTTACTGAACGTAATACAATCCCAGAAGTAAGATGGTGATGCGTTGGAATCTACTAACCGACTCATGCTGACATTGTACGAAAATATTTTAGCAAAATTACCAGCTCACATTGTGTTACAAATACAAAACAACTTTGACAATTTATTATTTTCATAGACCATAGAAATATTTTTATAGAGATAGTCGATACGACAGATGAAATAAAGAAGGTGCGTTATCGTGTTTTTTTTTATACTTAAGTTATTTATTCGTTGGTGCACTTTGTTCTTTAATCAATCATACATACATCGGAATTGGTTAGAAAAAGTTAAGAAAACTTTAAGTTACATAATAGTCTAGCAAACGATTTCCACATTAAAATATAAGGAAAACAGTTTTTCTTATCTAGCTTTGCCTAAGTGTTTTCTTAAGAATACGATGCCGCAATCATCGAAGCAGAGTGGAGTGGCATCCCCCTGACTTACAATGGCGAATAAAAGTGCACAATGCAGCCAGAACGCTTCACTTCAACCAATATCGAATTCCCGTAGACTAGAATCAAGAAATCGTAGACCAAGAAATGAATAAGTATAGAAAGTTGTCTTTCTAGGGAGGATACTTGATAGAGCCGTTAATTGCCAAAATTATATTCATTAGATATTGTTTTACATAATTATATTGTATTGCTACTCATAGAAATGACGCCACTCTATGACAAAGTTTGTGTGTTATAAAACATTGTTTAGTATTCGGTTCGATTTGGTCTCTCATATCAATCACAGACCATATATCATCGGAAGTATTTTACACTTATTTTACTCTTGCTCGTATTTTCATCTACAGTGTTCCACTGAGTTACACAGAGTGTTTAAAGCGCACTTAAGCAGAGTATTACTCATTATTTATTGGCTACCTACATTATCCGACAGGCGAAGACACGTAAAACTCAAGCAGTCAACCAAACTCGAAAACCCATGAGAAAGGTAAAAGCGACGAATTAGGAGCTGTAGCGACACCGTACAAGCGATGAACGACCCAACAATCATTGGTTGGGCCGCGGCTCTTGGGCACATCCATCCGCCCGGTGGAAGATCTTCCCCTTGGTGGTGAGTACCACTCGCTCCCTACAAAGCTTTCGGCACGCTTGAGCACTCACAAAAACTCTCATTCGGCTAAGTAAAAGACGGCCTTCTTCTACTATCAATTTATAGCTGGAAGGGGCTTTGCTCTGAAGAACCAACAAAGAAATAACGCCAAAACCTCGTGTCCGGAAAAGTTTTAGCTTTTCTAGAACGTTCTTAGCCTCGCTGCATAAAACACGCGTTAACACGGCATGGCACGATGGACAATGCTTAGTGCTCACGTGTTAACTTTTTATAGAAACGCTGCTCTTTTGTCTTCTTTGTCTTGAAAAAGGGTCCATTTGTCAAACAGTCGTCCTCAGCCTGAAAAAACACTGGCCTTTATTAGTATTAACTTTGTAGTCTTTACTTCCAGTAAAACCTGCCGTGAAGGTTATAGAAATATTATTTTTTATCTTAATTTATAACAATTAGGGCATTTTGTTAAAATTATATAATACAGATAATGTAAGTAAAAATATATAACTAAACTTTTTTAATCATCATCTACTCAGCAACTAGGAATTCACTGCTGATCCTCAATTTTTGGAACAAAAGATTCTTTAATGTATATGACACATATAAAAACACATTGTGACACTTTTTTTCACATTCGCCAATAATAAGAAGTAACCTATGATACAGTTTAACCCAAAAAAAATTTTTTACCAATATCAACAATTCTCATCAATATATAAAAACAATATTTAGTGTACATTTATTAACCATAACCTCTGAATTTAGATAACATTTGAGCTGACTTTACGAGTCACCATGAACCCCAAAAAAGATCATAAAGATGCTTGTAATGCTACTGAAAAATTATTATGTAAATTCATGTTATTAAAGTTAAATTTACTAGAAGATTCTCATTTTGCGGTGATTGAATAAGGTTGGGTCATTAGCAGCTGTCTGGCCCACTATTTTCACAGCTGTATAGCCCAGCGCTAACAAGTTGGATATAAAATATGATTAGTAGCCATTACTCTATAGAGGTTTCTTTTAAACATCATTTAATCATCTATCACAAAAAATACAATGACTTACAATGTAACAGTTTAATCTGCAAAATAATAAATTACACCCTGTCATGTCTATATTGACCATAATTAGTGCGAAAGTCTTATAGTTCTGCGACACGTGTTTTCGAACCCTATCAAGGAAATTAAGAGTGTTCCGTACCTCTGCGGCAATCCTCCCTTGAATGACAGTTTGTGAGGAATTTGATATCGAACACTTTCGTGCCATGGAAAGTACGACTTACTTTCCATGGCACGAAAGTTCTAAGTGTCAAGTTAGACCCTATTGGGCTACCTTTCTCTGACAATTTGCACTGGGTCCGCCTGATGGAGGAATCCCTCTGACCTTGGTTAGCCCAGTTTATGGTGAAAATAGTTTAAGAGCGATGATAATGAGGATCTGTATCCTTAAATACATTATAACACGTTATCAAATTACTTTTTATGTCCTTATTATATTTTGTCTTTCATTCATACTTGCAATACTGTAGATTTATAGCATTCTTATAAGAAACATAGTAAATCCACAAAATCCCGTCATTGTTATCTAAACATTTTAAAAGCCACAGTTTGACTGAATTTTAAATGGGTGTTATTTAACGTGTCTTCAAAATTAATAAATTGCCAACCTAACCTAACCTTTTTGTACATCAAAAATACTGATTGAGCACCTAATCACCTATTAGATGCTCACTCAGTATTTTTGATGATCAAAAAAGCTTTTTTTAGAGGTTTAGTTTATTATATTCCATTTTAAATTATCGATCTTCTATAAAAGATAGCTAGCAAAATTTAGCGAAGTTGTGTATTTGCCGGTAGCCGATGCACCACATTTTTATGTAATTATTTTGTCCAGTGTATCGTAAACATTTTTTTATATTTATTAACCTTAAATTAGTAAATTAAATAGAGTACACTGTATTCAGTATGACAGAATATCCACAATACCTTGTCATTTTTATAAAAACTTTTTGAGTGACAAACTAAAGTTGACTGAATTTTTTAATATCGAACCCTATAAAAAACAGCTTGAAAAAAATTGCCGTTGTTATTTGCTAGTCGCCAATGCACCACATTTTCATGTACTTATTTTGTCCATTTTAACATAGACAATTTCTTATATTTAAATATCTTACATTTGTAATTCCAGAACTATAAAAACGCTCTATCCTGTATGACCGACAATATCCACAATATCCCGTTATTCTTATAAAAACTTTTTAAGTGACAAACTTAAGTTGACTGAATTTTAAAATATCGACCCCCTATAAAAGACAGCTAGCAAAGTTTCTCCAAGTTGTATATTTGCCAGTCGCGAATGCGCCACATTTTCGATACAGCTTTCTTTGGGAACTATTCATGTTCCTACTGTAGAAATAAAAGTTTTGACTACAAAAGATTAGATTCTAAGCCGACACGAAACTGATTTATAGCATTTGCTTCAGTGGATTTGACTTCTTCGAATACCTACTTTATTGTTTGATTTATATAAGAATGCAATTTACTTGAGAAGTCAACATTTATCGTCATTCAAGTAATTCAGATCGTGACTTCTTTATTTATACTAACTTTATACTATAAATGAGAAACTGATATGGTTTGTATAATACAGTTTCACGCCTTTATTTAACCTATGAATTTAAATCGGTGAAATTTAAATAGATAAGGAAACAAATGGGTAATGAATTTAATTAAATTTATCACTGAATTTAAATCGGTTAAATTTTAATAGGTAAGAAAACAAATTTGTCATACATATAATTCACCACTGAATTATGAAACAAATGGGTCACATGAAAGCACTTATAAGGTAAAACTTTTCATATTAGAATAATATTATATGTGAAAAACGTTTAGCAAACTGTGGTTGTGTTCTTGAGTTGTCTTCCGATATTTTTTACTTAATATAACGCAAGATCTTCAAAATTACAAACTTTGTTTTAAGATAAATAACTCCAGACGGGCCACATAGAGCTTTCTAAAAAAAAATATTATTATAGTTACATATTGACTTTGGCTTTTCGTTATTATTAGGATAATTGGCGTTTTATCGAACTAGCCACTAATCTTAAAAATTCGACGTTGATTGAATTGACGAAACTGACTCCTGCAAAGCCCATTTTCAGAATCTCGAAATTGTAACCCTACCATCCATTTATATTCTGGAAATTTGTGAATTTGTTCGCAAACACCTAGAATACTACACTAAAAGGGAAAACATTTAAACAAAATTTACCCTTAGACACAAAAACAGACTAAACCTACCAACTTCTCAGCTAACTATGCATTCCAAAAGCCCCTTGGCCATAAAAATATATAATAAACTACCTGACTATATTAAAAATGAAGAAAAATTTAATGTCTTTATATCAAAATTAAAACTCTTCCTAATGCAAAAAAGCTACTACACTTTAAAAGAATACATGGACGAAAAATTAAATAATTTTGTGGGTAAATAGTGTAACGTAAATAAATAATTTATTATATGAAAATAATAATATACGAAAACAATACTTTGACATTTGGCTAAATATCTTATTCTCAATACTAATACTGACTTTAAAATAATACCTACTGATATATACTATTTACATTATTTCATTTTATTTAATAATAAATTAACTCTTTTACATGTAACTGTAATAATATATAACATGACATTGTTGCTACATTTTTAGTTACTGTTTTTACCTATACCAACTGTTATAATATTGTTTATATCTATTGACATCATTTGATAGATACATACTCAATAAATAATTAATAATTTAATAACGGTAATTTAATAATAGTAATTTAATAATAATAATAATTTAATAATAGTAATTTCTTAATAATAATAATAAAAATTATACGGCGCCCTTCCTCCTCTCTCCTACACTATGCTGTGCCCGACAGGGTACATAAATGTACCAAATTCTAATATTCACCACCTTATAAAACCATTGTGGAATGCAATAAATTGTTGAGTATTGACAAAATTGATTGTTTAATGAAAATAAGAAATATATTTTCCTTTTTCCATGTCAACTTCAATTAATAAAACATTCCTAAAGGATACAAGACATTTCGTCATTATTTTGGTTACTTGAATTATTTGTTTTCACATTGCTTAACTAAGCACATTTCAAAAGGTTTTAAAATTTATTAAATAAAAAATCCTACAATTATTTTTAACAAATCCTATACTTTTGTTTGTTTCACTAAAATATATTTTATGCCATAAAGTGAATAAACATAGTAGAATATGTAAATTCTTTAAAAGTTAGTTAATTGCATATATTATTTGCAAACTAGTAAAGTAAAAACTATGGTATCTATAGTACATGGAACCCCATGTACGATACCCCGTTAAGTCAAGTTCTGTCGTCATTTACCTATTCACGATGGAGTAACAAACCTTCAACCATCCTTACACAAACTTTCGCTTTTTAGTATATCAAACTTTGACTTCAAAACCACACATTTATACATAGAAAACAGTTTGCAGTTGCACTTCCACACCGCAGTAGATACAGTACCTCGCGTGAAGTATGCGTAAAGTTAAACCCAGCCTCCAAGCAAGGCCGCTAAAGTTAAGCAATTAAGAAGAAGCTAAGCTAAGAGATTGCACGCAAACTTGTGTTCCCATACCGAAAACTATCTTCATTACAACTGGTGTAAGAAAATAGGGAAACTATTTCTCGCGACATATACGAATGTGTTGCATGCTTAATTATCTCGCTAATTTTAGGATGGGTTTGTTTCTATGAATACATTTCAAGGCGCCTTAATAATAACTAATATTTCAAAGGTGTATAGTTCCTACCGACATCTTAGAAGCCCAAGCCAACCTCAACTCTGCCGTGGCAAGGCAAAACACTGTATACTAGAATACAGTGTTTCTCCTTAACAACGCTTATTCGCCGTATTTTAAGGTCTACTTTAAGTGAATTTTGTGTTGGAGTATACAGTGTTTTGCCTTGACACGTCAGAACTGCAAGTGGTGCTCCCGCCGATCAACGGACGAGGCTCTGGCGAACATAACAGTTACCGGTAAGCGGCAATAGGCTTATCACCTATTACGTGGGACTAACAGTATAATTTGAAAAATGTGGGCGCGTATATGCCTTTTCCTAACTCTTCGGGAAAACTGGTGTGATGTTATGTATCTCAAGGGTCAGTGTTTTTAATGGATGAGGTTGGGTGGCGTTTGATATCGAGCGCTTCCTTGCTTTTGAAAGCTAAGCCGGTCCCGGTTGTTGGTACCGGCAATGAGTATATGTGATAGTAGGACTTAACAGTAGGACCAAAAAGAGTTTTATATTATAATTCAGGTCAGGAACTATCTGTGTATTTAATTCAAAGCAGTTCAATAGTACCTAAAGACTTACAAACATCAATGGAGCTAGTCACCCGACCTTTCACTGATGTATAACATTCTCTCTTCACGTCTTCTGGGTTGTAGACGTCAGACGATAGTCGCTCCGTGTAAGAACTGAAATTCAGGCAAATCTGGTTTGACCAGTGACCAGACCCTGAGTCCTAAGATTAAGTCTAGAACAACCGGCAACGCTAGGAGATGATGATCCATCCCTAAAATATTGGTAGAAAGAAGAATAGTACAACATATGTTCGACTAAGTAGCATTTAATCGCATTGGAATAGTATGTTAAGACTTTGGTCCCAGTTTCCTTCGAAGTGGTAGCCGTTAAGCTCACAGGCCTTACAGCTTGTAAACTAAATTCCACAACACTTGCCGCTTTACCCAACGAGTCAGTCTCCAACGAGAATATAATGTCAATAGAATCTGTTTTGCAGATATTATATCTGCCAAGTTATTAATGACACAAATAAATGATTCGTCTACATCCATTACTATAAAATCATATATCATTTATTTCATAAACTATTATATAGTACTTGAAAGTTACTAAGTACTTCAAAATTAAATATAAATATCAAAACAATCGATTTTTTTTTTTAATGAATCTAAGTGCCAGTTCCGAGCCACCGCACAAGAAGAACTGGCAAGAAACTCACAGGCTTACACTCTTTTCAATTTATCCATTGGTTTGGTACTTGACTTACAGTCTTAATTTGTCTGTGAAGCTATACAAAGCAATATAATAATATTCATGTTCTAAGTCATATTAGAATAGCCTGTATGAAACGGCAGTTTAACAGCTTGCGTTTTATTTTTCATTTAAATTTATTTAGGCTTAATTGCTGAATATTGCTTGGGATTTTATTGTAGAATCGCACACATTGACCTTTTAAACTTTTATTTATATTAGGTCGGGGAAAAAGTCTTTTCGCATAACCTAGGTATAAACTTATTATAAATTTTTTTTGACTGTACTATTTGTGTCTGGCTGGTTTTGGTAACATTAAAAAGGTTCCATTATAAAGAAAAGAAAAAAATAAAAAAAAGTTGTTTCCCGCTATTTTTCATTTGTTTTTCTCTCCGTTAAAATGAGTGAATCTAATGAAGAAATTCGATACATTTTAAAATTTTATTATAAAAAAGGCAAAAATGCAACTCAAGCAGTGAAAAAAATTTGTGATGTTTATGGACCTGATGCAGTGTCAGTAAGAGTAGCACAAATTTGGTTCAAACGTTTTCAGTCCGGAAATTTTGATGTTAAAGATGCACATCGCTCTGGTCGCCCTGCTACGAATAAAATGGACGCCATTTTTGAAAGAGCAAGATCGGCATATTAGTAGTTACGATGTAGCTGAAGAACTGGGAATTGACCACAAAACAGTTTTGACCCATTTGAAGAAAGCTGGTTATACAAAAAAGCTCGATATTTGGGTGCCACACGAGCTCACTCAAAGAAACTTAATGAACCGTGTACTCATTTGCGATTCATTATTGAGACGTAATGAAACCGAGCCGTTTTTGAAGAGATTGATAACTGGCGATGAAAAGTGGATCACGTACGACAAGAACGTGCGAAAAAGGTCGTGGTCGAAAGTTGGCCAGGCTTCACAGACTGTGGCCAAACCTGGCCTAACACGAAATAAGGTGATGCTGTGTGTATGGTGGGATTGGAAGGGCATTGTTTATTATGAGCTTTTACCGCCCGGCAAAACCATCGATTCTGATCTTTACTGCCAGCAACTGATGAGATTAAAGGAAGCAGTCGAGAGAAAACGGCCGGAATTGATCAACAGGAAGGGTGTGGTCTTTCATCACGATAACGCTAGACCACACACATCTTTAGCCACTCAGCAAAAATTAGGAGAGTTCGACTGGGAGGTCCTAGTGCATCCACCATATAGCCCTGATCTTGCGCCTTCAGATTTTCACCTGTTTCGGTCTCTGCAGAATTCTTTAGGTTCTGTAAGGTTGACCTCAAGAGAGGACTGCCAAAACTATTTGTCCCGTTTTTTTGATCAGAAGTCCCAAAGTTTCTACAGTAACGGGATAATGTCTCTGCCCACAAAATGGCAGAAAGTTATTCAACAAAACGGTACATATATATTGTAAATAAATGTAAATAAACTTTGAAAAAAATGTCTTGACCTTTCATACAAAAATACGAAAAGACTTTTTCCCCAACCTATTATATATTTATAAGTAGTGCCACAGAATAAATAGTCGTTAATACTACATCACATGCAGAAGTAAAGCCACATGAAGCGTCCTTGCTGCGAGCGAATTTGATTAGTGTCAGAAGGAAAAATTCTAAACCCAAAACATTTATTTTAAATTTTTCTCTGTATGGCTCATATAGTATCGCGGGCGAAATAAAATTCACGCGAACGGAGTCGCGGGCGAATATTAGTTTCTTATAACTAGGGGTCGCAATTTCGGACTTTTTTTCCAACACTTATTTTACTTTTCTAACGTTCACAAACAGTTTCAAAGTCAAATAAATAAAATGTGAGGCCACAAAGCCCAGATAAAAAGTGATACCCCTAGTAAAAATGCTTAATTTGAAATAACTTTTAACTTCCCTCTAAAATCCCTCTAGTAACCATAAAGACCAACATTTTTAGTTCCAATAACTTTTCCTAGTACGGCGGAAATATGGACATCTAAAATAAAAAACAAAAATCGAAAAAGTCGTATAAATCGCATAGTAAGAAAGTTCTGAGATTGAATTTTGCTCAAAAATATGCAGTATTAAGAGCTCCATCGACACAATCATGCCCAGTTTAGAAGTTATTCGTTTTATCCATGGCAAAAAAGTACAATTTTCAATATGTTTAATTTAGAAACCAAGCACGCCAGCTGAAAAAAGTTGAAAATCTAGCATGGAAATAATATCAACTATCAAGTATTTTAATAATAATGCCATGTCCAAAAAATGGTTTATATAAAACATTGTACAACAGTATAAAGAATACTTTGCCTTCAGGTGGTATTACCAAAATCCACTCTGTATGCGTAAATACATAAATACGATAAGTAATTTATAAATCACACATTAACACACACACTTAGAGATACATTCACTGAGCTCTTGAACTGGTTATTTATACTAAAACTGTAATTTCCTAAGGTCTTAATATAAATTTAATATCATCACTCGAATGGGTGTTAAAACAAAGGAACGAAAACTCGTTAGTTCTGATTACCAATATTTTTAGGAGAAGTTAATACAAGTGAGACGCGCCATACCCCTACCTAGTTGAGTTCTGCCGATCTGCGTCAGCATGATTCAATATAATCTCTATCTCCACTACTCTCTGTCTCCAATACTCTTTATCTCCAATACTCTCTATCTCCAATACTCTCTATCTCTAATACTCTCTATCTCCAATACTTTCTATCTCCAATACTCTCTATCTCCAATACTCTCTATCTCCAATACTCTCTATCTCCAATACTCTCTATCTCCAATACTCTCTATCTCCAATACTCTCTATCTCCAATACTCTCTATCTCCAATACTCTCTATCTCCAATACTCTCTATCTCCAATACTCTCTATCTCCAATACTCTCTATCTCGAATACTCTCTATCTCGAATACTCTCTATCTCGAATACTCTCTATCTCCAATACTCTCTATCTCCAATACTCTGTATCTCCAATACTCTCTATCTCCAATACTCTCTATCTCCAATACTCTCTATCTCCAATACTCTCTATCTCCAATACTCTCTATCTCCAATACTCTGTATCTCCAATACTCTCTATCTCCAATACTCTCTATCTCCAATACTCTCTATCTCCAATACTCTCTATCTCCAATACTCTCTGTCTCCAATACTCTCTAACTCCAATACTCTCTATCTCCAATACTCTCTATCTCCAATACTCTCTATCTCCCATACTCCCTATCTCCTAACTCTCTATCTCCAATACTCTGTATCTCTAATACTCTCTATCTCCAATACTTTCTATCTCCAATACTCTCTATCTCCAATACTTTCTATCTCTAATACTCTCTATCTCCACTACTCTCTGTCGCCAATACTCTTTATCTCCAATACTCTCTATCTCCAATACTCTCTATCTCCAATACTCTCTATCTCTAATACTCTCTATCTCCAATACTTTCTATCTCCAATACTCTCTATCTGCAATACTTTCTATCTCCAATACTCTCTATCTCCAATACTCTCTATCTCCAATACTCTCTATCTCCAATACTCTCTATCTCCAATACTCTCTATCTCCAATACTCTCTATCTCCAATACTCTCTATCTCCAATACTCTCTATCTCCAATACTCTCTATCTCCAATACTCTCTATCTCCAATACTCTCTATCCCCAATACTCTCTATCTCCAATACTCTCTATCTCCAATACTCTCTATCTCCAATACTCTCTATCTCCAATACTCTCTATCTCCAATACTCTCTCTCTCGGAACTCTATCTACCCGAGTATCTTGCCTTGTGGAAGGTTAAAGACCAGTGGTGTGTTGTAAATCGCAAGCCATTTTTTATGATTTCATGTTGCTGAATTTCCATGTCATGTAAAACCTTTAGATCTTTTCAGATTGTTCTCAAAATATTTTTCTATAACGATATTATGTTTTTTTAAATTAGTGGTCCTATGGAGCACTTACGAATGCAACACATTGCTAAATTGCTACATACTACACAAACACATGGAAATCATGCAAACACGTCATAACTACCTTCCTCTTCCCCGTTGGTTAAAAGACATGTGAATTACGAAATGTGCTTTTAAAATACATACATAATACCACGCCTGTTTCCCCGAAGGGATAGGAAGAGGCATATTATACGCTCACATTTTGCAATATAATATTGTCGGTCCCACGTAATAGATGGCAAGCCTATCTATTGCCGCTTACCGGGAACTTTTATGTTGGTCAGAGCTTTGTTCGTTGTTCAGCAGGTGCACCACTTGCAGGTAAGATTGGCTTGAGCTCCTTAGATCTAAGTAAAATCACTACACACTTTCAAAGTACTTTTCTAAATTACTTACCTATCGTTGATACACAAACAACTAAACTGAATGCCATTACCTTGAACAGCAAACGATATAAAGACCAATAATTGCCTATTCATAAGGCATTTCTAACATAAAAGCAGGCCAAAAGGTTTTATCGCTCACAAATGACCTAGTAAATACCATGCAGTTTACAAAGCCATACGTAATGTTTTGGGGCCACTGATAGTGAAACAGTTGGAATAGTTCCAGCAATACCCACTAGATTAGTGGCTTAAAACGCGGTCCTTACTCACAGATCCATGCTTTATGTGCGGCACTATAGCACTATAGCGACGCGGCGCCAACATTTCAAGTGTATAGTCAGTCATTTCAAGTAATTGGAAGCAAGGTTGTTCTTTCCTTTAAGCTATACGGCTTTTCACTCCTGGTTTGTGGAACGAGCTCCCTAGTGAAACTTTTCCAAGAGATACCAAGATCGATGATTGCAACTCTTCAATAAAGGCTTATATAGGTTTTTAAGTGGCTGATGGTCCTGGTGTTGCAAGCTTCTTTAAGCTTTTTTTTTGATAGAAAATCATTAATTGACCTTCCCCCGCAGTGGGTGTAGCGGGAGGGTATGTCAGACTTCTACTGACTAAAAACCATTCATGTTCCTTCTTTTGAGCCTGCTCCGTTCCGAGGCCGCGGTAACCCTTGCGAACAGTCCTTTTTTTTTTTTTTTTTTTTTTTTTTTTTATTTACGTCGGTAACAAAATACATTTACGCACTGTCTCCCAGCCAAAGGGGGACCGAGAGAGGTGTGTGGGACTCACCACCGGCAGACACGACCGCCAGCAGTAATACCCACTAAAAATCTTCCGACGACGCCCGCCGCTTGTTGAGAAAGAGGCGGGGGGCCAGTACCTGGGTTGCAGCTCTGACACCCCGCCCGCGGCCAACATCCCCCGGACCTAAACCGGGAGGACCTCCTCAGAGAGGCGCAGTGGACGCGCCCCTCCTACCTCCTTGTGCGACCATAGCGTGTGTGGCCGACTTCTCGGAGGGTCTGTGGTTAAACAGCAAGGTCCCCCTGCCCCCGCTGCCTAAGACCCTCCTGGCGCTGCTTGACGGGCCCTCCTGGCCCGTCCGCTGCGCCCTCCACAGGTCTCTCTTAGTTTCCCCCCCGGTAGTCAGTACTAAGGGCACCCAGAGTCGCCAATCTCTGGGTGTTGCCTTTTCCCTAGCGCCTCCTGCGCCCTACCGGGAGGTACTCAGCCCCCCCACCACGACAAGGTGGAGACCTGTTCGGGGGGGGTTACGAACAGTCCTGCAACAAGCTTCTTTAAGCTGCGGTGACCACTTCCCATCAGACGGGTCGCATGCTTGAGTGCCATCCTAAGATATAAAATATATATACTTATATATGAAGGTGGTCCACCCTCATATATAAGTATATCTATTTTATACATAGGCCTCAGTAATAGTTCTCCACGTTGATGAACCTTGTGCTGCTTGCATTCACCGACTGCCCGCTGCCTGGGCCCGATCATCGGTTCATAGAAATATCACCAACTAACGTTTTCCTTTTCTTAAGGTACATAATATGTATATAATTATTATTATATTATAATACATTATATTATAATCATAAAAGAGCAGTTATATAATAGAGTATTTAGAGTTCATTAAATCTTCATTTTTTTTGACTGCTTACCATCATGCAGGATGTAGTCATTATGAAATGTCACATTTAAATAAAAAGTGTATGACTGAAATATCTGTTCTTATTCTTATACATTTTTGCATCTGGGATACTGATTAAAACTCCTATATTTTCTTTTATCGGACTAAGAAAATGTATATGCAAAGAACAAAGATAACTTGAAAATAGTTACACATTTTACTACCGAAGGCTTATTATTAAGATCCTTGGGCCATCAAATAATTATGGATTTTTTTTCCAGGGACTGGGGAAGAAATGGTTTCATAGAAAAATACTAATTTGTAGGCACATGACACACATAATAAAGTAATTAATATAAAAATCTTCGAAAAAATGTAACTCGATTTTTTTTTATAGACCCGGGATTTAGCTACTTATACTTTTATGAAACTAAAGTATTGTTTCCTATGATATTGATTGAAAGAATAATTATATCATCATCATATCCTAGTATTATCACGGTTGCCCCAGGGTCTGCTCACTGGTCTAATCAGATTTTGGCTGAACGTCAGTTAATACATGGTGTGACTGCCATCTGACCTCCATAACTCAAGAGGAAACATCATTTTATGGATAAACCAGTATATTAGAAGGTATTGACTTCCTAATAATGACTGCCATAGATGTTCATGACAGCCGGTACCAACGGCGAATTCAAATGCAAACGTCAAATGAAAGCATTGAGTTGCATATAAAATATGCACAGGTAAAAAATTACTAAATATTGATCAAGAATATGTGAATAAAAATGTGTATAATTCGTATGATTTATTGGCAGACACGTTTATTGACAAGTTTTGAAAATTTAGATGCTTAGTATAGAGGAGGAAGGAGAGACTCGTAAAGCATCTCTACCGGCCATCGGAAGACACGTTAAACCTCTGCTGGTCCCAATTATTACTATGTGTGATAGAAGTTAAGCTAAATTAGAGGTACCTATTTTGGGACTAGAAAAAAACTTACAGCAGGAACATCTGCCGCTACAAATCCGTAATGGGTACACGTGATGGCGTATAACCTAACTCCTTCTCACCTTGACTCGTAAGGGGAGGTCTCAGCCCAGTACCCTAATAGTGGGACTTTTAACGCCAAACAACTTTTGTTCTATTGAGTCTGGGACTTTTGTTCTAATAGTCTGAGATTGTGTATCCATATAATGTATGTTAAGATCGATAATACAATTTAATACGACAGATATTTCGTTAGTAAAATAAAATAATATGTTAATCGGAAGTATTAACATCAACAAATATAAACAGTAACTACAAACGAAGTAGTTTATACGAAATTAAAACAGTGAATTAACAATGTTTATTGTACAAATGCAGGTGATATTTTTGTTGAGTCCCTCCCGTAATGGAAGTGTCGTTAACAAAATTTACATAAATGAAAGCGCATTTAAGGTATATTTTTGGTCTGGCAACTTTTGCACATAGTTACAGTTATATATCAGATAAGTAACAATTAAAAAATATATGTAACATACATTAGTGAACTTTAAAAGATGTTTTTGAATCAGTTTAGTCAGTATTTAGAAATTTGTATTTTATTCTTATATTGATAACTTAAACAGTAATTCATAACGAGACTTGATGGTCGGAAACATTCAACGCAGTTAAACAGTGCTTGCGTGCCTTGAGTATTAAAGCTTACATAAGGATCGACCTTAGTATCCCTCAATGTGGCATGTTCAGTAGAACTTCAATTAAAACGTTTACGTAGAACCTTCTCCTTTTTTGAAGTCGGTGAAAAAAAGAAAACATATTTACTATTGCGGAGTTACACTAAATAGGAAAAACTGTTACAACACTGTGGTTTTAAATTTGCATCGTTATCATAATTATTATAAACATAAATTATTTATTACAAGTATCGAATGGATTTAATAGTTTGACTTAATGTTATAAAAGACTCAATTTGTTTAAGTTTTTGTTTACTTATAGTACAAAATTACTGAATTGAAACTTTTTTAGACGCCTTCACTTAATTATTATTGATAGTGAACTTTATCTATTAATTTCTTTAATATTAGTTGTCATAACAGGTTTAAAGCCAGATGCGGAAAATACGGAATTGACAAAGAAATTTAAAATGATTCCCATACTAAGTACCTATTTACATATATATAAGGAAGGATGAATTGAAAACAAACCACCAATATAGGCTTTTCCCTTTATTTCACACATTCACACTTACACTAACAGACATCTCAAACACTAAACGCCTTATTTTGTATCTTAACCTATTTGTTAACTTTACACAAAGCTCAAGTTTTAACTTGTACACGGGATACATCACTAAGAAATGAACAACTTATTCTATAATCCTACAACTATATTACAAGTGTTATGGTCATTTGAAATTCTACCAAAACAGTGGTGGCCTTAATGTCGGAAAACAATGAACAAAAGTTAAAACGAAAACTTAACATAAAATTAACAAACACAGCCATTTTAATGATAATATCACAAACAAAACTTAACGACAAATCAACGCTTAAAATTAGTTAACGAACTTACAAACAAAAACAAATATATCGTGACTATTTTATTCTGAATTTATTTTGTTTATTCCATAGGTTGGGGTAACAAAAGTTAACAATTTAACTATAAAATGCCCTAAATTTATTTAATTTTTGAATTTAAGTCACATAAGCGATCGTAGCCCAGCGGTTTTACGTTCGGATAATATCCGTTTGACTCGAACTTCAAACCTCGCAAAACAATTTAAGCTTGCTACGAGAGCTTAAATGAAATATTAGTAATCTGTTACTAAAGTTGCTTATGAGACAAATAATAAGACACTTATAAAAAAATATTTTAACAGAAATAAGAGTGTAATGTTTTGGAATAAGAGAAAAAAATAGTCGCAATTAACAATTAAAGTAACAAAACTTTTTAGTGTTAGTAAACTTTGCAGTGATATAATTTATGCCTAAACATTTGAGCACGATAACACAAGATCAGAAGCATCGGAATGTATTGGATTTTTATTTGTAAACCATTCACGGGATAATATAATCTGTTACAAAGTTTATAAAACACGACAAAAGTTAGAAGCGTCCTGATAAAGTTAACAAAAACTTACACAGAAGGCGATAACGATAACAGAAAGAGAAACAAAACGTCAGGCACTTTTGGCGTAAGGCACGTGGTTTCCAACAATATAACAACAAAATCAACAACATAACATAACAATTGGTGAACGGTAATTAAATTTAGACCAAAACTATTGGGTTAGGCATTGAGTACTCTGTTAATTGAGTTCATACTATTGTAGTGAATTTTGATTCGAAAATAATTGGTAATGAACAAGGATAGGTATAAAAACAAAACAAAAACTTAACTTTTTGAACAGTAAAATCAACAGATGTTGTGAATAACAATGAAATTAACAAAACTTGTGAATAAAAATGAAATCAACAAAATTGTGAACAACAGTGAAATCAACAATATTTTCAAACAATAACTTATCAGTTTTTTTTATAAAAAATCAAGAACATGTTAGTAACAAACAAATTAACTGCAAAATTTTGGTATAGCGTCCTGAAGAATGATATGAGTAACAAAACAAAAAATCAACTAAACGTGACAAAGAAATAATTAAGATGAGAACTTCCAGACCAGCTGGTTGTTTCGAAATAACAAAAATAAACAAAAACTCAACAACTACCTGTAAGGCCGGCAAACAAAAACATGAACACAATTTAGTATTAACAAATACTTAGTACTCATATTTTAATAAGATATTAGTTTACCTTATATCAATTGAGAAAAACGTACTTACTGTAAATCAACAGATAAGTTCTTAAAGAAAACTGAACGATGCATTTTCGAATCTAAATTTACATTATTCCAATCGAAACAAAACTAAAACAGAGTGTTGACAGTGTAAGAAACATTAACAAACTGACAAAAGAATAAAACGTAATGAAAACCAGTGTTAACAATTTTAACAAAAAAATTAACAAAATGAAAATGAACATGAAACAACAAACAAAGTTGGTAACTTGTGAACAAACAAAACAATACCGATCATTAAGGCACTGTTGATTCTACAATTTATTAAAAGAGAAAGCTAAGTAAGAAGAGAATGTTTAAAATATTGTAAGTAAACTATTCACAACTATGCAGTAAAGGTTTACCTATCCTAATTAAATGTACGTCACACAATACCCTAAACCTAACACTATCCTATCTTTGGGTTACTAGAATTTTATTTGTGGTTCACCTTGTTTGGTCTGCTTCTGTTGGTCATTATTTGCTTTGGTCATTGGTAAACTTTTTGGTCTTGATTTGGCAACTATTCAAATAGATATTTGTATTTTAGTCCCGAATACGACCATTATTTCGGATAGTCAGCACTTTGGAATCTCCGACACATATTTACATCTGTAACAAATATAAAAAAAAACATAAGACTCAATCACTCGACGAATACGAAATAACATAGTAATAAACTTTAATGTTAAATAAGTAGTTGATAAAGGTTTTCTATAAATAAAGAGATGTAAAAAACTAAAGAAAAACCGGAATATGAAAAAGATACACCAAAATGAAATGCAAACTGTAAACACCGATATAATAAGTAAAATTTTCAAATTGCAAATGAACACAAACTTACCGATAAAGTAAAATACACTCAGTAAACTTTTGCTTCGTTTCATTTTTGAGCACAAATTTTTAAGTAACACTGAAACATTAATTAACGTCACCCTTCTGTTTCGAACTTTTAATTGACAAATTGTTGGTTCAATTATTTAGTTATGAACGTTATGCGCTTGCCCTCGGGGGCTAGCCCCCTTGGGTGTAGCTGGTAGCTCTTCAAATTTGGAAGTGACGTTTTTGGGATCCCGTTGCATTTTATATACGAATCCCTAATCCCTCCCCCCGCGCGACCGTGGGATCTCCGCGCACGTGGTTAACTTGCGCAAACGCACACAATGGGTCCGTTTCTTTTGTCGCATTGATTTCAACCCTCCGAGCGTCTTGCCTTCTATCTGTGATTACCTGTACAGTTAGGGGAGTTGAACCGGTGGGAACGTTCGTAACTGAAATTACATTATAGTACGTACACGGTAATCTTGTGATTTTATAAGAGGGTTGCCAAGTTGCTCCTACTTTCACACGGTCCGCGAGTTATTGTTATGCAAATAGTCAAAAAAAACGAATTAATCGTAGTTCCCAAATACGAAGATATCGTCATATTTTGGAACGACGATTAATTCGTTTTCGTTTATTAATTCTTCATTGTACGCGGTAACTAAAGTATTTTAATCATGTAATCGCCAAGTCGAAGCTTAAGTTTTCTTTTAATGTTATGACGAATTTATATTCAAATTCCTTTCAAAATAATTTTAAGTGAAAAAAAAAATCCTAAGCTTTATATTTCCCAAAGTACATCTGATGTTATGTAATACGATTGCTTATCAAAAGTATCTACAGTATCATTATCAGATATAGTGATTAGCACTGCACTGTGCTCGTTACATCAGTTGTTAAGGTTCATATGCCCAGTAGTTTCATTAGCGACGGTAAATATCCTTCAAACCGAAACAGTATTACATAAATTGCTTCTATCCGCTACTTAGGCATCCTTTATAACAAAGAGAACTATCACCGGGTAAGCTTTCTTCTTAGCAAACATAGTTAACAAAGTACATTTTAATCCAATTGAGCGGGTGACCAAACTAATGATATCTGTGCTGATGTGATGCTAGCTTCATTTATATAAATATTACTGGACATCGCACACAGGTTTTCTAATTCCAAACTAAGCAGAACTTATAATATGGGTACTGATTTTGTAAACACATAATTTTTTTATTTATAAGTCCCGGATCAGGACACAAGTATTTAAGTGCACATACACAACTACTACTAACGACATCTTTACAGTTTTAATACACACACAAATAAATCAAATCTTATAGTAATGCGGATACATAAGCACACATAAAAATAAGAAACACAATTATCATAACATGATAGTTAAAATTATGCAACAAAACTTTATAAAATTTAGGTAAAATGTGTTCGTTTCAGGTTGCATACAAAAAAATTGCACGATTAAAGATGCAGCAACAAAAATATCGTTCTTCCTTTACATATTCTTCATTTTAAATATAAAAATATCTTCGTCTCCTGAAACGTCGTATTCAAACTCCTGCATGAAAAATATTTTAATACTGGAATGTACTGGAATCTGGGCGATATGTTTACGGGGTTGTAAAAATATCGCATCTTCCAGTCAGTGCCTGTATTTGCGAGATTAAATCCATGAACGTGTTTCAGTAGTGCGATTTCAAAGGATCCACGCTTTCTACCTACAAGTAATCCCTCATCCTTCATGTATGAAGGCTTTTGCTAGAGATTTAATTCTACTATACTTTTCTTAAACGATTAACTATTTATTCCCTTCCTTACAAAATTGTTTCCTCTGAACACTGGGGTATTGAATATTCCTTTCTCGAAGCTTTCTACGTAATAGAGGGTTATGTTCTTAAAATTCATGCCAGGGCCTTAACAAGAGGTGAAACTTAACCCTGCGAGCGCTGCGGTGCTTATGAGTCATTAATTTGCACGATCCACAAAGCCTAACGGGCTCCGTAGTGGCGATTGACTTGGCCGAGTGTTTTGCGGGGAACAAAAGGTCTTTTCAACTACATACCTCGTCGTGCATGATTATAATAATGAAGCTGCTGATTTGTTAAGAGGTACGTAGACTTTTGTTTGTGTAATAAGTCGTTATGAAAAGAAAAAACGATGTAATACCTAAACAAATATTTTTTTACATTTACGTTACCGCATGAGGCGTTGCATGCGACATATTTAGTAGAAATTAATTAATAAATAAAGGCATGAAAATAAATCATCACGCAAAATACTTATTCTGCAATTTAAACTACATCAGCTTCTTTATTCCTTGAAATTCATTCCCCCACTCTCGAGTTCATTTCAAACAATCCAATATTTATTTGGCTTTAGAAAATGGAAAGAAACAATACGTTTTACAATTATTTATCCAGTGTGCAAGAACTGAATTGCAGGTCGTAACTTTAAATGAATATTTCATATATCTTTTGAGGGTGGGCCCAGGTGCGCGCCTCGGATGTACGTAGCACTGATAGTGTTACTTTCTCACGGTTGCATAAATAACCATGCACCTTTTGTGGGACTACAATAATTCTGTACAGTCGGTGTCAGAAGTAGATGATCGTTTTAGTACTTTATCAAAAATATGTTGAAAACTTTAATTTTTGACTGCAATAATAATATCGCTTTTATTTACACGATTATGCATATAGAAAAACCTAATTTAGGAATTTAAATTGCGTTTTCATACTTTACTGCATTCCGGTGTTTAGGTAGGTAAGTGTGAATGGATCCGGACGTGAAGATAAAATATTGTAATTAACCGTGGTTGAAATCCATACGCTTTGCCATGATATTTTTTTTCTTAGCTGTTTGTGAATTTACAAATATGATTCTTTTTCTTTGTTTAGCACAACCACCACAAGACATATCCATGTAAGTATATGCTCTTTACGGAACCTACTACCTATTGAGTTAAAAACAAATGTGCAGAACTCTGCACCAATATTTAGGTAAGGTAAAACAATACTCTTAGAATATCAATACAAATGCTTGAACTGTAGACTAGTTAGAAGTGCAATTTCCAATCAACGAACAGACCAGATATACGATACAACACATTCAAGGTGCATACGTTACAACATTCAAGGTTTTAGTTTCGGCGATCGGGCGGCAACCAATAGCTGCCCGCGGCGGGCGGCAGAATCGAGCGTGCCCTCTATTTGCTACATTTCCAAAGGGAATAGTTCCCGAAACACTTCGCCCGCTATCTCCCGACATTGCAGTCTAGTAAATAAATTACGGCCTAGACCGTACCGGGGACTGGTGTAAAAGTGGAGCATTCGGTTCGGCGCAAATCGTTAACGTTTATCTCGTATGGAGTGAAGTCAAACAAAAGATTGATTTCACTTTTATACCAATATGTAAAAGGGAAATGCTAATTAAGAGTATTCCTGTTTTTCGAAAATTATAATATTTCAGACGAAACTATAGCCAGAGTCTTCCCTGTTGTTTATAATTAATAATATTTCAGACGAAACTTTTGCCAGAGTCGTCCCTGTTTATTAAAATTAATAATATTTCAAACGAAAATATAGACAGAGTCTTCCCTGTTGTTTAAAAATTAATAATATTTCAGACGGATCCCGGCAAGCGGCAATAGGCTAGCCACCAATTACGTGGGACCGACAATGTAATTGGCGAAGTGTGGGCGTATAATGCGCCTCTGCTTACCCCTTCGGAGGAACAGGCGCGAACGTATGTATGTATGTAATATTATTTATAGCCTCATTAACGTATCGTGATAAGCTTTAAGCCCTTGTGCTGCCTGTGACATCGTTTTAGATTTCATGTTACTATGACCAAGTCCCATTTGAACAATATCTCAAAGATGCAATGCATGCGGTCCAACAACAGATTGCAGTCACAGTGTGCTCCTTAACATGTTACTGTACAGTACAGTCAACACGGGGTTCTATACTACACTGACTTGACTTTAAAAATTGTGTCAAGGATCTGGGTTATTGAAAAATAGGGTAATTGTGACATAATTGTTATTATTTTTATTTAAGTACAACTAAGAAGATAAAAAGAACATATTTTTTCGAATATATCTAATCTTTGTCGTAGCGGGGCTTAGTTAAGTATGCTTTTCTCTTTTCTAGAGCAAGCTTTAGGCCAAATAAAGGGTTAGACGGCGACGTGTTAAAGTTATAACACGTAGTAAGTTATTTACGACCGATTTGGCGTGGAGGTTAGTATACCTGCACTTCACTCCAGAGGTCGTGGGTTCGATTCCCACATAGGACAAATCTTTGTGTGCATGAACATGAATATTTGTTCTGGACTGGGTGTAATCCTATGTATATTAAGTATGTATTTACAAAAAAAAAGTATTTAAGTATGTTTATCCGTTCTTTAGTATCCATAACACAAGTTCTTAGCGATACTTATCTTGGAACTGAAGAATTGGTGTGTGAGAGAATATTTATTTATTATTATTATTTATTATAGCATGATATCTAAACCTTTTTGTGATACCCTTAGGATGATTATTACATAGAGAATAATTAAACTAAACATTTAATGGAGTTTTGATTTTTGATCGTTATTGCTAAGATTAGATGTAGCTTAACAATTGTCAAAGTTGTCACAAAACAAACGCATACAACCTTTTCCAATAAATTTCCAAACGCTCGATGTGGTATAAGAACGTGTCTTATATCATTATATGATCCGTATAACTCAGTGTTATTGCCACAAATGATATGACGTCTACAGTTCCCATATCTAGGAGTATTAACCCATAATAGCTGAGACCTGTATTGTTTCACTATTGCTCAGCAATCTCCTTCTATTCACTTGTATGTTTGATCCTCGGGGATTTAATCCACGAACCAAGGTATTGTCTTTTACTGTATGTTAACTATCGACTGTGATGCTGCACACAACCAAACGACTTAATTGGTTTGTGTGTGTGTGTAGCCTTTAATATTAACTGCATTAATAATAAAATCGTGCTTGATATATTCATATAATTGAATTACGTAGTAAGTAATTGACAGATAATTAGTCACTTTCTCAAATTAAATTAAGACAATGATTTATGTTTGCAAATTTAAAAAATATTGTAGATGATTCGATCTTCTATATGTTCGATTGATTCTATCAAGAAATGTTTTTTTTCTTAATAGATAAATAGAGAGAGCTACGCAAATTTTTCGTTAATTTTCTGAAAATAAACGGATTTATTAAAATATTTCATTGATTAAAGTTTTCAGTATCATGTCATCTAATTTATCATTTCTCTGTTTAGTGGTCAACATTATATTTTTAATGTTAACTAAAATTTAATTACCTCATCTACTAATGTTCCACGACCGATATAGCGGGGAGGTCAGTATACCTGCGCTCCGCTTCTGAGGTTGTGGGTTCGATTCCCACAAAGGACAAAACATTTAGTGCATGAACGTTGAATATTTTATCTGGTCTGGGTGTTCCTTTATGTATATTAATTATGTATGTAAGAAAAGAAACGATTTATGTATGTGAATGCGTTATTTAATATCCATAACACAAGTTCTTAACTATACATATCTTGGATCTAAATAATTGGTGTTATTGTTGAAAAATTTCAAAATCTTATCTAGCAATTGCAATTTTGACTTCAAAATTGTTTGCTCAATTTAAATCTATTTATCGAACCCACATTCCCAGTGTATTGTCTGCAATCCGAACCAATACAGGTAATAACAAGCGGAACTGTTACAGCGTTGTAGATAAAGGATGAGATACACCCACACCGGAAATAGATATGTCAAAACAGAAATTGCTTCTCTGTCTGTATATAAAAGGTAATATCCATGGATTTATTTACCTGCTTTTCAAATATTTTGTAATGTTTCTTAATAAATTTTGCATGGAAATAACATATTATTATATAGTTATGTAATAAAAGCATGTATCATATATTATGTTATAAGCATCTTGCATATATTGATGAACTGACTGACGATATTTCGTTTCTTTATTTATATTTCATTTTGACGTTTTCAGGTCTTATGTCATAGTTTATGACATAATGAATTTCTAATTTCTGACCTCTTGTATAGCATTTAATATACAAGAGGTACAACCTTGTCGTGGTGGAGGGGGGGGCTGAGTATCTCCCGGAGCAGCCGCTAGAGAAAAGGTAGACCCAGAGATTGGCGACCCTGGGTGCCCTTAGTACTGACTACCGGGAGGGAAACTACGAGGGACCTGTGGAGGGCGCAGCAGGCGTGCCAGGAGGGCTCGTCCAGCAGCGCCAGGAGGGTCTTACGCGGCGGGGGCAGGGACCCCTGCTGTCTAACCATGGAACCTCCGGAAAGTCAGCCACACACGCTATGGTAGCACGGCGAGGTAGGAGGGGCGCGTCCACTTCGCCTCTCTGAGAAGGTCCTCTTGGTGTCAGACGCTGCAACCCAGATACTGGCCCCCGCCTTTTTCTCAACAAGCGGCGGGCGTCGTGGGAAGATTTTTAGTGGGTATTACTGCTGTCAGTGGCATCTGCCGGTGGTGAGTCCCACACCCCCTTTCGGTCCCCCTTTGGCCGGAAGGCAGTGTTTAAATGCATTTTATTACCGACGTAAAACAAAAAAAAAAGGTGAATCTAGGTCTTTGAATAGGTTCGATTCTTCACGCGCTTTCCGCGCCATAGAATCAGTCAATATTAAATGCTATATAGTCGATCACCCACCGAAGGAGTCTGCCTAACTGCGGTGATCGTTTTCAGCCACTACTGCGGTCAACCAACAACTACGCCGAACTACATCGCGTTTTAATTGCAAATAAATATATCTATTATAGTTTATTCAGTCTTTCGTTATGAAATATAACAAATTATTTGATAACTGATAAAACCATATACGTACCGTTGAGCTACGAGTGCTACGAGAGTGGTGTAAATTAACATAAATGCGACTGTGGTTGTATTGTGTTAATTAACAAAGTGGATCATAAGTATTTTATCATATAAAACTGAAAGCAACAGAAAGGATGAAGCATTTAATTAATTTTCTAAGCTTCACCATTAAAAATCTATTTCCAACTCTTATACTAGCTTGTATTTAAAGCTAGCGCAACACTACTTACTCATTTAAATATTTTCTGCTCAGCTTTAAGTAGTAATTAAAAAATAAACTCATTTAGGTGAAAGGTGAAGTTTCTCCTAGCTTGGAGTTGCCTGTGTTACTTTAGCCACTAAGCACTTTTAGATGAGGGCTTGCAGTATCTAGATTCAGCTGCTATTTACAATGGTTCTATTTCCCTAGTTTTTATTTTGATATTACAAATTGACAAGATGTCTTGGTCACTTGGTGCTAAGCGTATGCGTCTGCTTTCAACTAGTAACTTATGTATTTCTTGTCATTTAATTATGTTGTTAATTTTTTAACAGGCCGCTAACAAAATAGTATTGGTAAAACTACTTTTGCTGATGTTTTCTTATTCCTCGTAACTATTTCTCTAATTCTTTAAGTGTCAAGTAAATATATCATATCTGCGTGAGCGGTTCTCTTTTCTCCACACTCGCGATGCTCCTTGTAGACCTCATCTTCGTTACCTCCTTAAATTCCCTCCTCACAAGTCTAATTTCTTTTCATATTCCTTCTCAGTGCATGCAGTCAGGTTATGGAATGATCTGCCCTTGCACGTTCAGAATTGCCCCAGCGTTGCTTCTTTTAAAAAACATTTAAAAGTTCACTTTTTGTCATGTTGTTAGGTTTTTGTTCTTTGTTTACACTTTGTATTACTATTGTTGTTGTTATTTTATTTGTATCTGTCTTCGTTAGTATATGTATTTTGTATTTTTTTGTTCTCTGTGTTTAGTATATTACAACGCACAGACTAGCCTGTTTTATCTTAAGTTTTTCCTATCGCGGGTCAGCTGGAAGATATTTCTATGTGGAATAAGCTGTGCCCTGTACCCAATGTTTCTTAGTTTTTTTAGTATTTCTGTATATATATTTCTGTGTGTGTACTAAATAAATAAATAAATAAATATATATCTATATATATACTATACACTTTATCGACATCGACGTCGATATATTTCATGTCCTGCCTTATGATAGTGAAAAAAGTATTATATTAATACCATTTCATATAGTTTTTCAGTGAAGGTAATTCTGACCACTACACTTGACAGTGGTCTTCGTTATTAGTGTTTTACATTTTGTAACACAATTTAGCGACTTCTTACTGTTTGATCATACTTTCCAATTGTGTATGTCTTTTTTTGATAAACGGGCAAGAATCGCGTGCATATAGGCACTTTCGTCTAAGTATGTTAAATCAATAGTGAAATGTTCCCTCAGTCCCTCTAACCCCAATGTTAAATGAGGTCACTTTTTTGGTCTAACTACTCTATAACTAACATATAAGTCGACCCAATTGACTAGCAACCTATTGTTATGCAGTAAGCAACACACTCCTTTCAAGAATTAAGCGCACGTGCACAGCTCCTCAAGAGAATAGGGTTGGCCATAGTTTTGTTAACGTTTCTCAGCAAGTCGCAAGAAGCGCCTTCAATTATTCACGCACAGGGTCCCTCTTAGTCCCAGTTCTTTTCACGTGGGACAATGGGGAATTCAGGTCGGGCTAACAACGGAGAGATTGCAAACTACGGCCTCATACATAGGCTGTATACGCTGAGGTTATTTTAAATATAAATTAAGCGGCCAATCAAAGCCTTATTGAGAGTAATATTATAAGAGTTCGTGAAATGTATGCATGTGTGTTACTATGTTCTACCATTACTTCGCCATGCCTGTAAAGATTTCACTGTAGGTTTTGTCTGCAAGTTGTTTACACCAACTTAAGTAACACAGGCTTTAGTAATCTAAATAAATGTTTTTAGTAGTGATGTCACAACCACATCGTCACGTATTAAATGAAAGACAGATTTTAATACTACATGATGTTTATTACGATAGTCATATTTTTCACAAAAATCGTAATGCCATTCAGTTGTAATTACCCTTTCTCTCAAGTATATTATCTCAATATTGAAAATAGACATCACAACCAGAGGAGTGTTTAATGATAGGTACACGTTTTTTTTATAAACATTAACTCAATACTGTTAAAATACATCTATATATCATCCTTAGAGCTAATATTTATTAAACATTAGTCGCTTATTACATAAAATCTGTTTTTGTTTTTAAAGCAAGTCTGTGAATTCTGTATGTGAATTGCGTAATCATTTCTAGCGCTAGTAATCTTGTTTTAGAAGTATTATAGTATTGAAGTAAAATCTCCTTAATCAACAGCAATTTTATGAGCTGTAATAGGCTGTGCGGAAAAAAGCAAGATAGACTTGGCAAACCTTTTCATTGCCGCAAAGACAGTCGTCCACATATAAAGTTTATCAATTTGACGCATTTATGCGCCTTGTAATAAGCGTCAACTTTAAAATGTTTTGTTATACCTAACACGACGCCGGCCGGCAGCTTTACAATATCTGAGAGAGCTCGGATTGATTTCAAGCCAGTAAAAACCTTGTAATGGCATAACGATGCTTTTAATGACATTTATCCAGAATATATTCATTTTATATGAAAAAATTTATTACTAGGTTGTTCGAAAGTATCACCGAAGTCAAACAAAATTAACCAAGGTCGAGTTTTGGATGGAGTTTTACATTAAGATAAATAATAAAGACTTGAAAAAAATCGAACAGCAGGACGCCACACATCTGCCTTCCCTAATACGCACTGGGCCTTTGTTTAAAGTCGGTAACAAAATGACCGCCAGCAGTAATATCCACTAAAAATCTTCCGACGACGCTCGCCGCTTGTTGACAGAAAGGAAGGTTGCAGCGTCTGACATCTCGCCCGCGGCCAACGTCTCCCGGGTCAGAACCAGGGGGCCTACCGCCGAATTCGATGGATTATCGGTAATCCATCTAGATCAAACTTTGTTTACGTTCATTAATCCGTACCGGGGAATCTGCCGACAGCCACCTCTCATTCATGACCTTCAGTCCGTGACAGACCAATAGGTAAATGGAGAACGCCATTTTGTTTCGATTTCCATGAGTTCGGCGGTACGACAGAATCAATTCGAAATCCATTTTGCCTTATAATCGATTGCCATCGAACTCGGCGGTAGGCCCCCTGTAGGACCCAGTAGACGCGCCCCTCCTACCTCCGTGTCTGACCATAGCGTGCGTGGCCGACTTTTCGGATGGTCTATGGTTAGACAGCAGGGGCCACCTGCCCACACCGGCTAAGATCCTCCTGGTGCTGCTTGGCGGGCCGGCCGGCCCTTTGCCTCTAGGTGTTACCTTTTCCCCAGCGGCTCCTCGCCCTACCGGGAGCTACTAAGCTTCGCTTCCCCTCATCGTCAAGATGGACACCAGTCCGGGGGTAATCCGCACTGGGTCTGCTGGGTGTGGTGAATAAGACCTTACTACCTCTCACCTTGGTTTAAGAGAAAAGGCTCGTAAGATAAGACGATGAAGAATTAAAAACTGTATGTTACGGTAACTTTTAATTAATATTGCTCTATATAGGTCTGCACATTTTTACTACAGCAATTAGCCCCTTTCCAAGCCCTTTCATACGGTTTTTTCTTTACACAAAGTTACAAGGCAATTTAATCCTACATTCTGAAATGAAAGACCTTTCAACTCTACTTTTAATATGTTTTAGCAAAAATCAGATGTAACGTTAAACATATCATTCAAAAATATCAAATCAGATGTTTTTCAATATAAAGATTGTAATAAAAGTAATAAAGAAGTATATAAATCAATGCAAATAAGTAATATTGAAAAGTTCTTTATCAATGTTTAAACCGTTTTTTACTGAATACACATACAAGTACCTACTTATATCATTAAAAATTCAGCAACAAGTGGTGCACTTGCTAAACAAAGACTTCCCCAATTGTTTTCTACGACGATGGATCTCGACCAGACGCTTGCATCCACTGGCTTCCTGTCGACGATTCAATGATTAACTGACAAAATTCGTTTATCTCTAAATCGACATAACAGTGTCTCAATAACGATGCAAGCGAGCTATATAATAATATGACGTTTCGACTATGACATCGTGCAGACAGCTTTTTCTTAAGCTGAATGTACTTAATCTCGCCTCTATATACATTCTATATTGTTGTATTTTTGTGAAGACATTTCCCTATATTTTTAAATTCAAAAATGCAAATAGCTGCAGAATATCGAGACATCGTGGTAAACTGATGTTACCTAATACGCAAACACAGTATTATAAAAGGGACTGTTACCCAAATTATGTTACGATTTTTAATAAGTTACGAATTTCATTGAGAGAGCCCATATTCAAAAGAAAACTACTTTTATGGCAAAAAAATTAATGTTATTATTCAGTCGCAAAATGTTTTTATACAAAAATTTATATTTTATGTTTTATTCGTAATTATGCTGTTTTTGGATTGCTTTTTTGTAAATGAAATTCGAGACATAAGCGATTTAATTTTAAATATAATTAGTGCTGTGTAAGCATACTAGGACTTACGGTGCTCTAAATTTATATAATATTTATTTTACACTAGCTGTTACCCGCGACTTCGTCCGCGTGGAATAGTATCTTTGGGTAGCATTTACAACCCCCTTTTCGCAATAAAAAGTAGCCTATATCCTTTCTCAGGGTCTAGACTATCTGTATACCAAATTTCATTTAAATCCGTTCAGTAGTTTTGGCGTGAAAGAGTAACAGACAGACAGACAGACAGAGTTACTTTCGCATTTATAATATTAGTAAGGATTAACTTACAAAAAATAACATTTACAAACCGCAACATTTTACAAAACAAAGTTAAAGGAATCTCGCCTTGTATAAGTAATGTTATCAGGGCTGATAACCAAGTTGTTTTCAGTAGGGAGGGCGCGTGCGAAACTCTTATGTAAATCAGAATGAAAGACGGCAGCGTCCGTTCCCCTATTTGATGTACTACCAGAAACAAATATACCTGAGGGGTCCTTTTCAAATTCGCCCCTACGCAATGGCAAGATTGAATATAGGTTTTTATATCACGGATACAGTATAATCTAGTTCAGGTGTGCTCGGGAAAAATCCGCTAGGATTTGAGGTCACATACGGTTCCCGGTTTTATTGCATATTGAGACGTACTATTCCCCTGTTATATTTCTCGTAGACGGTGTTATACCGCACCGGTCCGATGTTATATTAGTAGTTCAGGTATATCTCACGTTCGTAGGAAAATAGTGCGGCTTTTTGGGGTTAGATTCGTGGAATTATATAAATTTTAACTTCTAATTCAAAAAATTGCTTGAGATAGACCTAATTAAAATAAAGCATGCCACTTTTAGTGATGTTGAATATTCTTATCTACAAGCTCGTAAGGTGACAATATTTCTTATTATATTACCAAAAGTAACTATACAATAAAACATTCTTAGATTTTCTTATTCCTTAGATTCATACTGCGGGAACATAACCTTCAATTGTCAATCGATACTTATCTATAAGTATCAGAATTCTCATTTATTAAAACAAACTGTGTTGGCAGACTCTCCCCAAACTCGTCAATTCTTTTATTGAAATTGAAATTGGATTTCATTTCAAAGAGACTAATTATTCATAGCGTGCAATATTACGATTTAGCGTAAAATAAAAATAGAACAAAACCCAATTTTATACAAGAAATGAGAAATAAATCTTTCGTTTTCTTTTCTTTGTCGAATTGAGTTTATTAAGAGTACGAATCTGTTTTATGATAATGTAAACGAAATAAAACTTTCTTCTGAAATATATTGTAACTAGTGCCAGCTCGCAGCTCCGTCTGTGTGACCCACAAAAACGAAGGGGTATAAGAAATTACATACATACTTGCATATTATCACGCCTGTTTCCCCGAAGGCGTAAGCCGAGGCATATTGTATGCCCACATTTCGCCAATTATATTGTTGGTCCCACAAGTTGGTTGGTTGGTAATAGGTGGCGAGCCTATTGCCGCTTTTCGGGAACTTTTGTGTTCCGTTGTTCGGCAGGTGCTCCACTTGCATGTGAGGTTGGCTTGGGCTGCTTAGATCTTGGTAGGATCCTTATACACCCTTGTATTTTATGAATATAATAAGAAATTACATATGTTCTATTCCAAAAATCTTAATGATATGTTACACAGACTGGCAGAACGATCTTTTTATTCAGTGTTACGTTTGATATTTTATCATGTTTAAATTAAAGTTTTCGCCTCAATTAAAAGTATGAATCTATTTTATGCTAATGCAAACGAACTTTACTGAAAAATAACTTTTTCTCGGGCATACATTTTACTAGTAGCTTCGGTCTTGTGTCCCAAAGAAATAAAATGTTAGATAGACTGACAGACACGTTGAATATGATTCATCATATCAGCCTCTTGAAGTCCACTACTGAACATTAGCCTCCCCAATAGGTACCTACTATTGCATTAGGGGTATTTGCCCATAATCACCACGCTGGGCAGGCGGGTTAGTGATCGCAGTACCAGCCAGTACGCATCCGGTAGAATTTCTCTCCGTCGACTCTTGCGACTCCCGTGAGATGAGAGAGGGTGGAATTATTCTAGGCCGGTACCACACGGTCACGGTGAGTATGTTTAAGTCTGTCGGTACTTATCGGTTTTGTTTCACCGAACCCACGCCACGCAGATGAGATACGAGGCTTGGGCTGTGATAATGCTTTAAGCTTACCACGACGGGTTAACGGGATGTTTAATATACTCTAATATGTTACATTTCAGGTGCCACGGTCAAAGATGGCAGAAGGAAGCAATATTAATACAATTAAAATTATTGATTTACTTCCCGCTTTTTTTTCAATATACACTGAACTATAGACTGTCTACAAGAATATATAATTTTTGAGAAATATAAATTTATCCTGCAGATATCTTATCCTATGAATATCTTAAAATGTCTGGAAAAATGGAAGCACTGAATTAGTGGAGAATGTGATAAGGTTATCTAGGCTAAGTTAAGCCTTGAGTTAAAACTGTTTGTAAGTTTGCAGAACTTATTCTTATTTTCTTATGAGGTACTCACTGAGTACTTTTTGATAAGAAATACGATATTTAACTATTAAAATGTCATAGTCCGGTCGTAATGATCGACAGATCGTCCAACAATTGGCATATCGACTCGAGCACCTATAAAGTACAAGCTAAATATTATATTTAAGATTTTAGACACATTGGCTATCATGTAGGTTCTGCTCGATTTAACGATAGGACGTCGACATAATAATATGTATATGTACGAGCTCACAGCTACAAAAAGTAATTTTCATCATCCCAGTTCAATAACTTAATTACAGAGAAATCTCACGAAGAGGGACTCAGATCATACTCTATCCCTGCGGATTAGCAGGTAAAGTAAAGTAGTAAAAGTAAAAAGTTTTTATTTCAGAAACTATTACATAGCACTTGAAAACGTCAAAACAAGATATAAATTTAAAAAAAATATTACTACACTGAAATCACGAAGCTTAGATTCACTTACATGCAAAGAAATAAAAATTAGGCGTACCTAAGTGAATCTAAGTGCCAGAAGCCAATGTATCCGTCCGTGTATTTAAAACCGTCGAATATAGACTTTTGAGATCTTACTACGTATAGTGATTACCGGGACTAACATCTTATCGTGCTTTTGAAGCCACGGAAACGCTCGAAATAACATGCCGAATCAAATTACATGACAGAAATATCCTTTTAAAAAAAATAAGCAACACTCACAAAGAAAAAAAACAACACAACCGGTTCGCAGCACAAGTATTATAATAACATCGTGGGAAAAGGGATAGCAAGGTGCCATTTCTCTTTATCGTGCCATCTGTCGCAATCGGGAATCGAATTATATTTTATGATTATCAATTTTGCTCAATATTCGTTCCACCATGATTAAAGAACACCTATCACCTTATTCATTTACATATTGGCATGTGAGCTTATTTAATTACATTACATACAATCACGCCTGTTTTCCCGAAGGGGTAGGAAGAGGCATATTATGCGCCCACAATTCGCCAATTATATTGTTGGTCCCAGGTAGTAGGTGGCGAGCCTATTGCGGCTTACCGGGAACTTACATATTGCCAGAACCTCATCCTCGACTCGGGCTCCAAAAATGATGGTAGGATCCCTGTACACCTGTTTAATTAAATTTATTAACTAAAATAATTATATTATTATTTTATTTGTGCTAGGTACTATTTTATTGCGTTTTTTTTTAATTGGTCCGTTTGTTTTATTAAATAATTAATTACTTATGATTATTGTTCAATGTTAGTAGGTATTGAGCTAAGTTAAATTGAAAAACTATATTTGTTATACTTTGAACAAATTTGAGACAAGCATAAATATTTGCAAAACTAAAATAATACATACAAAGTCTTAGTTAGATTGTCTAAATTGGCACAATATCAAAATAATTTAATACTAAAACTATCAGTAGGACCTTGAATGTTTAGTGTTTGAACCCTTAAAAATATAGTAGGTAATGTTCCGTAAAACTGAATTCAGAGTTTTTGCTTTTAACCAAAAATATTTCTTTATATCTAAATATGTTGACGTTTTAGTGCTGTTCTGATTTATTATGGCTAAATTATCTTGCTCTGTCTTGATACTAAACACCCCCATTTTCTTCTAACAAATACCATTGGTATTAGATGTTGGTATTCGATCGGAATAGATCGATCTATCATCAGCAAGCATAATACATTTTACACTCCATAATCATAGTAAATTAGAGCTTCATATCTCTTATAACTTATAACATCGAATGTATCTTGCTACGGCATTCTAAAAACTATTAAAAGTATTCTAAAGAATCCTCAAAGAACCCTGAATGTTCATGCCCAAATTATACTTGTAAAACGCGCACATTTTGCTCTTTTATCGAAAGGTCTATCTGTTCAATAATTAATTTCCCATTGTGCATTTACTTTTCCGTTTCAAATGTTAAGATTTTACGATTGACTTTGAATAAAATACTTTGGTATGTATGTGTATTAGCATAATAAGTAGTAGCAGGAGTGTCGTGTCACTATTCGGTAATCGTATTCGTCATCTTGGGGTCGTTATTGTAAAAGCATTATCTAGAATGGTAGTTCGCGACCCGAATATAAATGTCGGGGTTCGTAGGGACGTTTGGTGCAATATCTCAGCTTTGTTACGACCAGCTGTCATCCATTTCGTATCTACTATGAACAGATTTGACGACAGATATGGCGTGGAGTACACATGCACTCTGAGGTCGTGGGTTCGATTCCTAGACCGGCCAAATCTTAATATTTGTTCTGGTCTAGGTGTTTCGTATGCATATGAAGTATTCATTTACAAAAATAAAAGTATTTTCATATGTTTATCCGTTATTTATTATCCATAACAATTTCTTAATGATACTTATCTTGGAACTAAATAATTGGTGTGATTGTTAAGGAATTATTATTCGTTGACAAGCGATCTATTGTCATTTCTATATAGACTATAGATTGACAATCTCAGTTCAATGGACATGAAATTCAGGAGCAATTGATTGTAATTATGAAGCTATTACCATAAACACGCATGTCCACTAAATCACTAAGAGTAATTAATCGTCTTCAATGTGGTTATTTTGACGGCAGTTAATTACTGCTATAAATAAGAAATGTATGAATTATAAATTTGTTTTTTTTAATTCGTAACTAGGTAGTGATAAATTTATATAAAAGGTGTATAGGGTCCTACTAAGATCTGAGAAGCCTAAGCAAACCTCACTTGCAAATGGTGCACCTACTGAACAACGAACGAGGCTCTGGCGAACATAAAAGATCCTGGTGAGCGGCAATAGGCTCACCACCTATTACGTGGGACCAACAATATTATTGGCGAAATGTGGGCGTATAATATGCCTCTACCTACCCCTTTGCGGAAACAGGCGTGATAGTATGTATGTTTGTATGTAAATTTATAACCACTAAAAATACATTTTGCTGCAAACATTTTGTATGTTATTAAGATAAATTAAACTAATTACATATTTACTTTTATAAAATAATTGGTAAGTTTTATTTTAAATTTCATTATTTTACGGATTAGCAAGCATTCATATTATTATAACAGAAGTGGACAATAAAAGTGAAGTATTGTAACGTGTTTGTAATACTTATAGAAAAAAATATACCATGCGGGTGCCACGCGACAGTAACAAATTAACATAGACATTACGTGTGTGTGTGTGGGTAGAATCAAAGTTTTGTTCGTTATAACAATAAGTGATTTAGTGAGCTCTGCAACAACCAGAGAAAAGCTTTAGTAAACTTTAAACTTCAAATATATATATATAATAGGTTGGGGAAAAAGTCTTTTCGTATTTTTGTATGAAAAGTCAAGACATTTTTTTCAAAGTTTATTTACATTTATTTACAATATATATGTACCGTTTTGTTGAATAACTTTCTGCCATTTTGTGGGCAGAAACATTATCCCGTTACTGTAGAAACGTTGGGATTTCTGATCAAAAAAACGGGACAAATAGTTTTGGCAGTCCTCTCTTGAGGTCAACCTTACAGAACCTAAAGAATTCTGCAGAGACCGAAACAGGTGAAAATCTGAAGGCGCAAGGTCAGGGCTATATGGTGGATGCACTAGGACCTCCCAGTCGAGCTCTCTTAATTTTTGCTGAGTGGCTAAAGATGTGTGTGGTCTAGCGTTATCGTGATGAAAGACCACACCCTTCCTGTTGATCAATTCCGGCCGTTTTCTCTCGACTGCTTCCTTCAATCTCATCAGTTGCTGGCAGTAAAGATCAGAATCGATGGTTTTGCCGGGCGGTAAAAGCTCATAATAAACAATGCCCTTCCAATCCCACCATACACACAGCATCACCTTATTTCGTGTTAGGCCAGGTTTGGCCACAGTCTGTGAAGCCTGGCCAACTTTCGACCACGACCTTTTTCGCACGTTCTTGTCGTACGTGATCCACTTTTCATCGCCAGTTATCAATCTCTTCAAAAACGGCTCGGTTTCATTACGTCTCAATAATGAATCGCAAATGAGAACACGGTTCATTAAGTTTCTTTGAGTGAGCTCGTGTGGCACCCAAATATCGAGCTTTTTTGTATAACCAGCTTTCTTCAAATGGGTCAAAACTGTTTTGTGGTCAATTCCCAGTTCTTCAGCTACATCGTAACTACTAATATGCCGATCTTGCTCCACTCTTTCAAAAATGGCGTCCATTTTATTCGAAACAGGGCGACCAGAGCGAGGTGCATCTTTAACATCAAAATTTCCGGACTGAAAACGTTTGAACCAAATTTGTGCTACTCTTACTGACACTGCATCAGGTCCATAAACATCACAAATTTTTTTCACTGCTTGAGTTGCATTTTTGCCTTTTTTATAATAAAATTTTAAAATGTATCGAATTTGTTTATTAGATTCACTCATTTTTACGGAGAGAAAAACAAATGAAAAATAGCGGGAAACAACTTTTTTTTATTTTTTTCTTTTCTTTATAATGGAACCTTTTTAATGTTACCAAAACCAGCCAGACACAAATAGTACAGTCAAAAAAATTTTATAATAAGTTTATACCTACGTTATGCGAAAAGACTTTTTCCCCGACCTAATATATCATAAACTATTACATAGCACTTGAAAACGTCAAAATTAAATAGAAAATCAGTCAAAATATGATTACACTAAAATCACGTAGCTTAGATTCACTTACATGCAACGAAATAATTAAAAAACAAAACATATTTAAGTTTAAGTGAAACTAAGTAAGTGCCATTTCCAAGCCACCGTTCTGTAAGAACAAGTGGCAAGAAACTCACTGGCTATGCTAAGAAAGAAATTAGAAGATTATTTTTTTTTACTGAACACAAAAAAAAACAGCATTAAGAATTATAAAATTGATTGCAACTAAACAGTGAGGTGGTCTAAATTATTAATATGTTAGAATTAATACTAACAATGCTGAAGTAATTAATTTTCTTTATTTTATCTAAGAGAGAAATTCATTACCTATATAATAAATATGATACCTTAACATGTATAATTGAATTATAACAAGAACCAGATTTACCTACACCTGAGTAAAGAAAAAGGACGGTTACGAAAGGTTATAAAGAGCATGCAAAACGTAATTGTATTTGAGTAGGGTTGGCACAGAATAGTGAAATTAAATAAGCAAAATCATTATCAGTCTTACAATGTACCTTCACTTCAGACAGATATACACTCCTAATAAGTATTTATATTTTTTTAATGTGACACGTCTTAATGACTACATCCTGCCTGGTGGATCCAGTCGATGCAGACCAAAAGAATGAAGGCGCTTTATACCGTGGAATAAGCACGATACAAAGCAGTCCCACTCTAGATGGCCTGAAAAAATACCGTTTCACGGCCCGCTTAAAAGACTCGAGTTTATAGGAACTAGAAAACACATGAGCCGGCAGCTAATTCTAGAGCTTAATGATCTTACTTAGAAACGACTAACCAAATTTCTTGGTTCGAGTGCTAAAAGTCTGCACAGTATGTCGATGGTTTCTAAGATCAGCACGTGGTAAATATCATAATACAAAAAAGTTTTCAATTATTGAGGATCGAAAATTGTAACTAAATAATTAATCTACTAATAATAGCATCGTTATTTTATAAGAAAAGTATTTATTAAAGAAATACTAAACCAAAACACGACCAATACGTTTGTTACCCAGCCGACTCCGTTTTTTCCCTATTGAGATGGGATTCCTAAATCTAACGCCGCGTGCACTAAGATGTAGATACACCTGCTACGTGTATTTAATAATACTCGTATATAATATTATAAATACTTAATTATATTCAATTTATTTTTACTCCTGACGTGCAAAATAAAATAATCGGATTGATATTGAAAAGGGGCATTAGTTACAATAGTGGTCTATGTCCTTTCCAAGGTCTATAGATAAGTATATCCCTTCAAAACGCGAGGATAATGTAGTGCCCTATATCTACGGTAAGCTGAGATAACGCAGGCGAAGTCACGGGCGTAAACAAGTCGTCAATAAAACAGTCATACATTGCATGACGTCATGCGGGTACGCGTGTCACAGCACTTTAATGTGTCCTTCAAGTTCTAACAATCCTGTCATAATGACTCCCCTATAACTTTGTTATGCAAGGGAGTCCTCGATGTGGAATCAGAATATTGTCCCACGATGGTGTCATGGTGTGACACAGTGAGACACCCTATGGGGATGGTCAAAATCTGTAATATTTCTAGGACCACTTCAATCAATTAATATCGATTAGCAAGTGCGTTTTTATTCAGATTATTAATTTTAAAACAGTTTTTTTTGTAATATGATCTAATCAGCGACTTTGCAGATAAAATTAACATACGAGATCAGTTACTTTCGAACTAAGGTAAGAGAGATTTAAGTCACAAACTAGGTACTCCACCACGCTGACCCAGTTCTGATTGGCGGATACAGGTTACCGAAAATGCCTTCCGAAGCGACCGATATTAAATATCACACAAATAATCCACCCTTCAAGGACTAACCTCTTAGGTGTCGGTTGTACTTCGGTAATCAGAACTCAAAGTCATATAATCATTTATAAACTATTACATAGTACTTGTAAACGTCAAAATGACATAAAAAAATTAACATATTACTACACTGAAATCGAGAAGCTTAGATTCACTTACATGCAAAAAAAACATGTAAGTGAAACTGCCAGTTCCGAGCCACCGCTCTGTAAGAAGAACTTGCAAGAAACTCAGGGGCTATGCTCTATTTAATTATCAGTTGGTTAGGAAGATATATATGCAATAGAATAATCGTTTTCGACCTCCTAGCACCGCGAAACTATTAGCCCTTCATCTGTTGCAAGCATATAGCATTAGCATTTGTTAAGCAATATCAAGAAATATAAAAAAATAATCCAAAATAAAAATATACTTCCACAAGTTTTTTGGGTCTAGCGAAAAAGAATTTTGCCGTAAATGTGTGGTGCAAAATAAGCGTTGATTGAAGGCACTAAGCAAGATTGACGCGACGTCGATCGCTCCATTGTAACATTAACGATGCGATGGCATATTGTGTTATCCTTTTTTATATAAAAATTTGATTCGCTTCAAAACTTGTTATTGGCTATATTTTATAGTGTTCCTCTGTAAAGGGCGATATAGCTAAAGAAAATGTTGTAGGTAGCTAAAACTTAAGAAACACTTTTCTTGAATAACTTGCTTGTATAAAAATCACAAACAAATTGCATAAATATATTTGTCTTGTGTCGGTATCGTTATGAAACTATGAACAAGTCTTATAAAAACCTGCAAAGTGTAAATCAATACAGATTACCAGAAGTATCGACTATTAATCTATTCAACACTATATACTTTAACTAGTGTTCTGTTATTTTCACAAGCGTAAAATATTGTAACTGCAAAAGCAAAAATAAAACAAACATAAATCATAACATTACTAGCCGGCGCACAAAAACTGGCTATTTCATAATCACCTCGTCCGCGTCCGTAAGTTGAAAACTTTCCGATATCTGTTTCGCGGCAGATCGGAACCGTTAAATAAATCCGGCTAATCGCTGCAGAACTGCTCCTCCTCGTATTGTCCAAGCATTCAATGGCCTCATTGTCTACTGAAAACCTTGGAGCTTCCAACACCAAAAGGCAGTAAGACCCTAGCTGTAGCCAAACAACTTTAATCCCCATTGATAAGTTCTTTGAGTTTGAAAGTTGTAGGGAAGTTTTTTTAAGAAAAGATTGTGCAAGATACAAAGGTAGACAAGATTGATGTAACGGTCGGTGGTTTGCTTGGCGCACGTGCCCAGGCCGGCTGCGAGACGGGAGGTGGTGGCTATAAAAAAAGATTATTGTACCAACGGCTCATATGAAATGGTCACCGGCTTCTTAGATACCTTTACAAACATTTTTTTGCATGAAATGCTCTATTTGCAAAAACGTGCGCGCAATTATGATCTGAATTCAAACTTCATGGTCCTTTAAAAAATTTACCAATATATTGGCGTGGCTTGGCATTATGGCGTTAAGTTCAGTATATCTGAACTGCGCTCTTGAGGTTGTGGGTTCGATTCCAACACGGGTAAAATGTCTCATAATTATTCTTTCGGATTTGGATATTTCATGTGACGTACATATTATTTTATCTATTTATTAAAAAGTATTTACTAAAAATAAAGTATTTGAATATGTTTATCCGTTATTTAGTAAATTCTAAAGAACAAACGTTGATAATTTGTGGCTAGAACAGCTGTGTAAGATTTCCAAGACCTTCTATTTCATTAATCGCAAAATGGTCTAAAGCACAATTTATAAGCGTCATTAACCTAAGTTCGATTACAATCGATAGACATGACCTTTCTCCTTCAAAGTTATCATTTGATTAATACAAAGACGTAAATAGACTTACTTAACTTAAACTTTGTAAGTACTTAACTTATGATTGGCAAAATTTTCAAACAAAATCACGCATCAATCGTTAATGTAATGATATTTACTTAGTTCCAAGTTAGTTTACCAGACTGTTTTTACTAAGGTTGTTTTTTAATCTATTAGTAAATTCGTTGAATAAACTTATTATACTTATGTTCTGTTTTCACCAAAGACAATAGATTCTTTAAACACTTATTTTTCACTTATTACTTGTTACAAAAGCAAGTCATTTGAGTAAAGTAAATGTAAAGATAAGTCCCTTGTCGACTGTATTTGGGTCCTGTGGATATGACCAGTTGACTACTAAATGGAACGTAGTGATGATTGAAAGACTCATTATGTAAAAGAAAAAGAAAGTTAAAACTACTCCTTTACTGACAGTGATGGAATGTTCCCTTAGTGCTACTTTATTCGTTACAGCTTCTGAGGAACCTTTCAATATCTTCAAATATTGACTGTGTGTGATCTGTATACATATATACATATCTACTATACATATATACTATACTCTATATATATATATATATATATATATACATATATATAAATATATATATATATTGATTGATAATTTAATAGAGAATAGCCTGTGAGTTTCTTGTCAGTTCTTCTCACAGAGCGGTGGCTCGGAACTTACACTTTTTTTTTGCACGTAAATTAATCTAAGCTTTGTTATTTCAGTATGAAATAAAGAACTTTTCACTTTACTTAACTTTTACAAACATGCATGTCCTTCGCTCCATAGAGCAACTGTCTGGTAAAATTTTCGTTAGCGTCGCCAATGAATTTTTTCCATAGTCTAGGTTTTTCTCTAGATTATAACTATTAATGTATTTCATTATGTTGTCTAGCATTTCCACTTATAATACTTTTCATATAAACATATTTATTTTATAATTATGAAATATAATAGGAAACAGCAAGCAATATTTCGGAAAATTTGTCTTAACCTATCAGCTATTAATTAATATTAATACACATGTAACGTTGCAAAACAATTTATGCAACAATAAACGAATACTTCATCATGAGAATCCAACGAGTTTCAGATTTATGTAAGTCAGAATAAACATTTTAATCAACATAACATCGGATATTGCGAAGTAAGCACCCATTTAACGACGGCGCTGCCTCCGGATCGTATTGTGTATTTTATGGCACACAAGTTAAGCTTGTTCAATGATAAAGGCGAGACACCCTTCTTTTTGTCATAAGACAGTTTTCAAGATCTGCCAATGTTGGGAGCGCAACGGTCATGATTTATATTTTTGTTCAGATTTCAACCCCTACGACAAAATATTTCTTTCATAAGAGAGAGGTAGAATAAATTCGTTTGTAATGAAATATAAAATAAATATTTTCTTAAGGCTATTCACGGTCTTAAAACTCAGTTTAAGGAATGACAGACATCGAAAAATTTGCTATGAATATGAAGTTTCAAGTAGAAATTTGAAGAAAAACATACATACATTTTTAGTATTGTACAAAAACATTATATTTTTGGTCCCACCTAATAGAGGCGTCTAGTTACAAAACCCGCTAAAACGTAATTTGAAAAAAAAATTGGCGGACATTGAAATGGCGGTGTTTTCAACGAATTTGGATTTTTGTCAGCTAATATGAAGGGGTCATAGTGGTTTTTGTTGTGAAATAAATACAGCAAATTTAAGTAGCATTGAATAAGGTTTATATTATGCAAAAGAAAACATATTTTTTTTCGAATTACGTTTTAGCGGGTTTTTAAACTAGAATTTATTTGACCTTTAAAGTTTTCTAGAGCCTCATCCTTTAATCGGCACAGGCGCACCACTTGCAGGTGAGGTTGGCTTGAGCTCCTAACGTCTTGGTAGCAAGCCTATGCTTAAAATTACAAACTAATGGATTACACGTGTATGGTGGATTTATTCAGTTTCAAGAACAAGTTTTAGGTCCTCACGCTTTAGAAACGTGTACGGCCGGTACGGTTTAGATGTTGGAAGCAGCGCCATCTATTTCCAAATGCTCGTACTATTTGCATTATATTTTGCTATACTTGAGTAAACGTTTGTATAAGTACTACTAATACGAACGTTTATTGATATTTATGAATAGGTAATTATTGATGCACATTTAAAAACTGTCTACTAATTTATTAGTTTACGAAGGCTGCATTAAAAGTTTTGGGAATGGAATATTTCCACTATTCCTGTAATATTAAAATCTGATAAATTTGAAAACTACTTGGTTTTAAATAACGAATATCATTAATTCATTTATTTATTAAAAAAAGAATCTCGGTCTTGTCAAAATTGTTTAGTCGTTGAGAAAATGCAATCGACTCGAGAAAATTCAAGAGCGATGATTTATAACGACTTTCGAAGTGGTTTAACACAAAAACAGTGTATTGACCAGATGATTTCTGCATTTGGTGATGAAGCCCCATCCAAAACCACAATTTATCGCTGGTTTGCTGAATTTTAACGTGAACGTGTCAAGCTCAGTGATGATCCCCGTCAAGATCGTCAAAAACTGCAGTCACCCAAGAAAACGTTGATGCTGTGCGTAAGCTGATTGAGGAAGATCGACATGAGACATACCGAGAAATTCAGACAACTTTAGACATTGGCATGAGTCAAATACAAATAATCTTGCATTAACAATTAGGTGTAAAAAAGTTGTTTTCCCGATGGATACCGGATTCGCTCTGTGAAGAGCAAAAAGCGGCTCGCGTTACTTGGTGCGTCAGAACTCTCGAAAGATTCCACGCAGGATCAATGCTGTATACAACATCGTATCAGGTGACGAACCCTGAATATACGCGTACGAAAATCATTTACGAATTTGGGTGTTCGAAAATGAGTTAAAGCCAACAAAAATTGTCCGTTCACGGAGTGTAACAAAAAAAATTGTGGCCACGTTTGTTTCAAAACCGACCATGTTGCGACTAATCCTCTTGAGGGACAAAGAACGGTTAATGCAGAATGATATACTAGCATTTGTTTGCCACAGGTCGTTTCTGAACTCCGTAAAGAGAACTGCAATCGCCGCATCATCCTCCATCACGACAATGCGAGTTCTCACACCGCGCACAGAACAAAAGAGTTTTTAGAGGAAGAAAACATAGAATTATTAGACCATCCGCCGTATAGCCCCGACCTCAGCCCTAATGATTTCTATACATTCCCTCAAATAAAGAATAAGTTGCGTGGTCAAAGATTTTCATTACCTGGAGAAGCTGTGGACGCCTACAAAACGGCCATTTTGGAGCCCCCTACTTCCGAATGGAATGGTTGCTTCAACGATTGGTTTCATCATATGGAAAAATGTGTCAAATTTCGCGTAGAATATCTACTCCGAAAAGCAATAAACACATTTTTAAATAGTAAAAAAATAGTCACTTCCTTGAGTCCCAAAATTTATAGTGCCGCTCTCGTATAGAAATTATAGTAGATAGTATTTAAATGTGCATCAATAAATACCTATAAACTTATAGGTACGCATGAACTTAAGGTTTTCTTATTTATAAGTAGTAGTGAAAACCTTGAATTAATAAGAGCAACCTGGAAAAGGTAACATACTGGGGGTGATTTTGCCTGCCTCTTCATTTGCATCCTAAGAAAATAAATGGATAGGTTCAGGATATAGATTAGGAAAATAGGGTCAAAAATGTACCAATAACTAATAAAACTTCGTTTTCATTTAAGTGATATTTTTACAAATGAACCAGAAACTACGGTATCTATCGATAATTTTAAAACGCTTAGTACATTTTGCCTTAAATTTAATTTTGTTTAACACCTAAATGTAATAGCACGAAATAAAAAGTATACATGTCATGTGCATTTTAGATCTTCATACAGAAAGTTAAGAACTAACGTGTACCCATCCATACATTTCGCTCCAGCTTACTGTATAAAGCAAAATATAGCATGGGACAAATTTTCGATAGTTCTGTATCCATATCATTGTAACATGGGTTATGGAGCACTGCCAATAATACCATATTGCCAAGTTTTTCCGATTCAATATTAAAGTGTATCACGGCATCGGCATAACGTTTCTGAACGGATATAATCAATTTTATGAAGTACCGGTGACAGTAGTATTAACTATATTAACGATTTGAAGGGTAGTTTAAAATATAATAGACGGGTTTTGTCTTTGGGTACTGTAATGAATCATTTAGTTTCTTAGGTTATGGTAAATTTAACTTAAGTAGTTTAATTAAAGTTACCTTTTAAGACCTTATTCATAGCGAAAAGTATTGCAGTTTGCAATTAAGGCACGAAATAAAGATGAGGAGAAGCAAAGGCAAAAAGGTAAATCTGCAAATATTTTCCATACTGTGTAAAAGTGAATAAGTATATAAATCATAATAATATTATGGTTGTTTATATTTTTTATATATTTTTGAAAAATATGTATTTTATTTCCTTTTAGGGACCTGGCAAATCAAAGAAAAGCCAAAAGACACAGGAAGAAAGTGAAGTGACAACAGAAGATTCAAAATGTGTAACATGCAAGAATAAAATTGACGAATTAGCACAAAATGTTGAAGAAATGGATCTCTCTTTGGAGACTGCCGAGCCGAAGCCATCTACATCCTCTCAACAATCTCACATGCCTTCCGAAAGAGCAGGAATCTCAAACGTGGTAGCACTGACAGAGAAAGTAGAGAAACTGATAACTACGGTGGGCAAAAATCTTAACAAAAAGAGCCTAGACCAAGAAATAGAGGCCATGCGTAAACTCATTTTGGAAGTAAAAAGCAGCCTACAAACGAAAGCCGCGCCTCAGCCAATAGTCTATCAAAAAGCTGACGAAAACATTAAATCCAAGTGGCCTCGAATCAGTACAAAAGTGCCTACCATATTTTTACACAAGCCTGTCGACTTTCAAAAGCACGCCGTCAAAGTTATCTCAATGGGAATACATTTTTATCAACCGAAACTAACGGGAAATTTTACAAAAATCTTATGTCAGACGCTTAATGACCACGCATCGTTGGTAAAATATTTTGAGAAAAACCATTTGCAACACCATACTTACTGTGATCCGAGTGAAAAATGGTTAAGATTTGTAATAAGAGGTCTGCCTGCGGATATAAACTTGAAAATGTTAAAGTCAGAACTGAAATCAAATTCCATTCCGATCAAAAGAGCACATATAATGCGTTTAAATGCGGAACAATCAAAGCAAAACAAGAGTTTCGTTTTAGTAGTAGTTCCTGATAAAATTGAAGCGAAGAAGTTGTTAGATGTGGATAGTATTTTTGGTTGTCAGGTGCGTATTGAACTACCTTATGTTAAATCAAAGCAATGCCATAGATGCCAGAAGTGGGGGCATACTCAACGATACTGCCGTGGAGAGGTGAGATGCGTTAAATGTGCAGGTGGTCATTACTCCAACGAGTGCACCAGAGACCGCAAGAAGGAACCTCCTAGATGTGCTAATTGTGACGGAGAGCATACAGCCAGCTATAGGCGTTGTTCTTACTGTCCTGACTCGAAGGTGCACAAACTGACGCAGAAAAAGAAAAAGGAACTTAAAGACGGGCAGGGGAATAGTCTAAGGGTTACGCCTAAGTCACTAATCGTTACTGAAGCTAATTTGAATAATTTATATGTTAATGTTGACTATGGAATACATAAGTAGATGCTGCTACACGCAGTGCTACATTAATTACATTTTTTTCGTAAACAGCAATCATATAGAAGTCAATATGATAAAATTTAACATTTTTATATCATACTGAGGTTAGTATAATAAGCCTAACCAGACTTATACAAAAATACTTTGCTGTTCGTTTAATATTTTTTGCAGATAAACACAAGGCATTATCTTTGCATCATCTGAGAAAAAATCCTACAAAAATACTAAATGCACGTCAAAATTATCACAAAATATTGTCCCACAATTTTTCTACCAATATTTATAATGTGCCTCATATAATAAGTCACAGAATGTGTATATAGCAGTAATAAATTCTGCTTAATTATTATAGCAACGAAGTAACATTTTTTTAGGGATATCTGAAAAAAAATCTGTATTTTTACTGTAACGGCATATATTTTGTCTTTGATTTTCAATGAGTTATTAACAAATAACAAGAAAACAATGTTCAATAATTGTATGACATTTGTGAATCAAGTAATTGCTACTATACATTAAAAAAAATACTACATAATTATAAAATAAAACACAGAAAATATTGCAATTTCGTGAGTTACAGATGTATAAATGTCACGTTTATCAATATTGTTTTAATCAAAGTACCTACTTAATGTTAAAATTATTCTACATTACACAATAAACCTTAATAATACTAATGTTTTAATTAAATTATTTGAGATATTTTTGCAAAAATTAAGATCACCAAATTGTTTACAGTCGCAAATTAATTTTGATCACTTAATAACAACTTAATATTTAAACAGCAACTGTACATTATATACAACTTTTTTTAGGAACTAAAACCTGGTTACTGGTTACCACGAGTTGAGACAAATTGACGGAAAACATACTCGACATATACTTGAGTTTCATATAACATTCTTCTCGACTCAAGTTTCTGCATGTATGCACAAATCCAATAGTAAAATTTACATTATCATAAAATTTTATTATTAAAAAAAAAATATTCATTGAACTTAACTTTTGAAATTCCGTATTCTTTATATGCAATTTTATTACCATACGGTATAAGTATTATTTCCCTTTATAATCAAACTTTTAAAAAAAACTTGACGTAAACTGATTTCAAAAAAAAAATCGAATTGCGTGTCTTCGCTTATACCTTTTTCTCGTGGTAACCGAATGACCATAAAATTGCTTACAATTAGTACTTACTTAAGTAAATACTTTTACTTATCTTACATTATAACCTAACCGTATTCGATCATGTGGCTTTAAGTGACTGCTGAATATTCGTCCGAAGGCCTTCATTCTTAGAAACATCATCGCTAATAGGCGTCACACGGACCTGTAATGACAAAAATATAATAAGTACTTTATTTATAAAGGCATAATTCAATACATACGTGAATAATATCCTTGGCCTTCACATACAGCGCCATCTAGCATCAAACTAAGCATAGCTTGTGCTATGGGCGCTATGCGAACGGATCATTACAGCCACATAAATTCTACTGCTGAACATTGGCCACCCCAATAGATTACATTATATTGGGGATATTGCCCATACTGGGCAGGCGGATAAGTGATTGCAGTTCCAGCCAGTATGCAGGATGACGCTGCTGCCCATCATCCGAAAATATTTATGTTCGTCGACTCTTACCATCCCCAAGAGATGAGGGCGGGTGGAACTATTCTAGATCGGTATCACACGACATAAGCGAACGAACAAACATATAGAAATCTTTTTTGTTTTTAAAAGTATACTTATATAAAACTTAAATGTATGTAACATCGAAACCACCCCAAGACCAAGACAACTATGTCTTTCCCCCTCACCATGAGATGATGATGATGACACAAATATTTTTCCTAAGTGGAAATAGAATCCACGTCTTCGTGAGCGGATTGCTGATATACAGATCTCCATCTCCACGTCATATCGGTCGTTATTGTCTACATGATCTAAATGAACTAAATATGCACTGTACTGAGTGCCAAAGTCCCAGATCTGCATTGAATCTGTTAGGAGCGGACTATAGTTACGCTGACCTTCACACCATATGATCTGAATGAATCTATCTATGCACTGGTTGGCTCTCGTCCCCATTACCAATATTAAACAGTATCCCAAAATAAGTCACCTTTTGTGTGGCTTAGGACATCGAGCTTTTACTTAAAATCCCTTTATAAGGGCAGTGTAGAAAATACTGACTACACAACTGCGTCCCGAAAAGTAATTGTAAATTGTAAGTAATTGTATATAACTGCAATCAAGGTTATGTTAGCTTATTAAAAAGGGACGAACCAACAGTAGAAATAATAATGAAAGCAAGCAGCTAAGCGCAAAATATATATGTTATACCCCGAACGTCAAATGGGCCAGGTAGTAAGAAATCAGGGCAGTTCAACTAGACAAACCAATTTTCTTGTGTAGGTATTTTTTCATGAATTCTTAAATACCAGCTAAATACTATTTGATTCTCTCTAAAGTTGAAAAAACCTTGGCTATGTAATCTTTCAAAGTCGATTAATTAAATAAGCGACTAAATAAGGCCTATCACTATATGCCCGACATTATGACGTTGAAATATGTACCTATGTGCAAACGCTGTGTGTACGGCATTAATTTTGTAAAACATATATTCACCTCGAGTTGGAGGCTAGGTCCACTAATCCTGATGTCATCTAGCTCGGCAAGAACTCTATCCAGAGTATCCACTAGACGATCCGCATCTTGGGAGCTGAACACCATTGGTGGTTTGAACTTCAACACGTTGCTGTCTGGCCCGTCACGACTTATTAATATTTTCTCCTCGCGCATTCTATAAAAAGAAAGAATAAATGTTGTTTAAAACAGCACTGAACTAAATAAAAATCAAATCAAATGATTAAAGAATATAATCAGATGACTGTATTCCATAGCGGGATACAATCACTTGATGATTTTCCGACCGTAAAAAAAAGTTTAGATCATTCTAGGAGTGTCATCTAGCTTATCGCATTTTCTATCGCATCTTGCTCACCTATTAACAACATGTTTCGCCTCAGCGGTAGCCGGCGTCCTCGATTCCCTATCCGTGACCAGTTCTACTCCAACGAACAACCCCCTTCCCCTCACGTCACCGACCAGACGGTGTCTGTGCTTTAAGCCCTCGCACCGACTTAACAAATGGTCGCCCACTTTGAGAGCACGGTCCATAAGACGTTCCTCTTCTATGACATCAAGGACTGCGTTAGCGATGGCGCAGGACACTGGGTTTCCGCCATACTGTAAAAAAATACTTGCTCAATTAATTGTGTTACATATGCACGTTAATCGATGGTAGCAATTAACAATGTCGTAAGTGAAAAGTCGTTGCTTTTAACAATATCATAAGTGATAAGTCGTTCCTTTTCACTTACGACATTATTTAAAGTAACGGCTTTCCACTTACGACATTGTCAATTGCTACCGCCGAAATAACCCTTAACGCCCCTTTGGCTTGGCATTGCTGTCAGAACACCAAAGATAAGCAGCGTTCAGAGTTCAGTCTTTGGATGGGTAACCGTTAGACGACGCACGAATATCGTATAATGATAATAATGGCACGATACATAAGTATTTAAAATAAATAATAAATAAAATAAAAAATCATTTATTGCTTTAAAGGAATACATTAACATGACAAAATATAAAATTAAAAATAGTCATAATCCTAAAAGCAACTGGAGTAAGCTCAGCTTATGCTGCACAGAGTAGGCTCTACGCAGCGCTGGTTTTCAGCCCCCCCGTTTCATTAGGTTCGCAACATAGTAGTAAACACGTAGAAAAACAGAAATTACAAGTTAACACTTCAGCAAAAACGAAAAGTAAACAAGCCAAAATTAAACTGCAAATAAAAACAAAAACAAACCACAGAATAGAAACAAAAATAAGGATAGTAATAATAAATTTCACTTTTCTTAATTTAACAAACAATGATATAAAAATTTAGATGAGTATATGCATGTGTGTGTGTACGTGTGTGTGTGTGTGTACGTGTGTGTGTGTGTGTGCGTGCGTGTGTGTGTGTGTGTCTGTGTCCATGTCTGTGTGCGTGCGTGCGTGCGTGTGTGCGTGCGTGCGTGCGTGTGTGTGTGTGTGTGCGCGTGTTTGTAAGTGTGTGAGAGATTTCAGGTATTAAATTATATTAGACATGTAGGATTATTGTAGTTTTAAAAATAGTTTTTTATTTTGAGTTCCTTTACATAGGAGAACATTACGTTCTCAGCAGCAAGTTGCCGATTCATTAAGGCGGATTTGTAACGAGTCTTGAACAAATGTGAGCTTATATTCTCTCTTAGTGGAGGTGGGAGATCGTTCCATATACTGGCTGCTAAGAACTTGAAACATCCTCTGTAACGTACTGATTTATGAGACGGTATTTTAAGGGTTTTTTTAGTAGCTGAGCGAGCATTCCCTGTCATATTAGAGTTCGACCAATTTAGCTTCTCAAACAAATACAGGGGATTTTTACTGTAAATCACCTTTTGAAGGGTGCATGCGAACTGCAATTCTCTTCTAGCTTTCATGTTAAGAATGCCGCGTCGGTTTAAATAGGGAGTTATATGTTCTCTTTTAGACACTCCGAACGAATATCTAATGCAAGCGTTTTGCACACGTTGTATTGCGCGCTCCGTGTGCTGATTCAGTCTGGGACCATATGTTGAGCTACAGTAGTTGAAGTGGCTTAGTACAAGAGATTCTGTTAAAAGATGACGGAGTTCACTATTGACGTATGGTCTTATTTTGTACAGGGTTTTGAGTTTGAAAAAAGCTGTTTTTATTTTATTATTTATGTGTTGTATATATTTCTGTTCACCGTCAATGATAAGTCCCAGATTTCGGGCCGATTTGACTTCCTCAACTACAACATTATCTATTTTGATTTTCTCTTCACAATCCAAGACAGATTTGATTTGTTTTTTTGTACCAAGTACTAACATTTGTGATTTGAGCGGATTTATATTTAAACAGTTTTGCTTTGACCAATTATTTACATTACTTAAATCTGCATTTATTTTATTAACGGCTTCTTTAACATTTATGCCAGGAAATGAGAAGTACAGTTGAGTATCATCAGCATACAGATGGTGTCTACAGGTTTGAATATATGAGGGTAAATCAGCAGTGAAAATTGTAAAGAGAATAGGACTTAGCAAGGAACCCTGTGGGACGCCTCGCTGCACAGAAAGAGGAGAGGAGTAATTTTTATGTCCGTCTATACCGTCAATGACAACCGTTTGTTCCCTATTTGTAAGAAATGATTCGAACCATTTACAAGCATCTCTTGAAAATCCGCAGTGTACAAGTTTATTTAAGAGAAGTTCCGGGAGTACGCAATCAAAAGCTCTGGAATAATCTAGCAAGACTAAGATACTCGACAAACCAGCATCAGAGGCCTCTGTTAGGTCATCCGTTATGTGCAATAGAGCTGTTTCAGTACCATGACTTCTACGAAATCCTGATTGGTACATAGGTATTATATTATAAGTATCTAGATATGACATGATTTGATTAAGTACTATTTTCTCCAAAACTTTAGACAGCACCGGCAAGATAGAAATAGGTCTTAAATCTTTTAATTCCTTTACTGGAGTTTTCTTAGGGATAGGAGTTACTAGAGCACTCTTCCAGCTTGTTGGAAAGGTGCTTGTACAAATAGATTTATTAACTATACTGGTTATAGAAGAAATAGTTGCGTCTAAGGTTAGGTTAATCATATCTATATTCAAAAAGTCGTGACCCGAAGCTTTAGTATTAATGTTTTTAATTATTTTCCTAACTTCCTCTTCCGATACTGGTGTAAGTTTAAAATTTTGATTTGTTTCCATATCATTGTTCTTTTTTACTTGTTTTATTTCAGATTCATTAACTGGAGGTAAGTTTAAAAAGTGTGAGTTGATTTTATCCGGGTTACAAAGGTACATAGGAATCGATCTTTCGCGGTTGTTATTAATCATAGTGGTACTTTTTATGTTTTTCCAGAGTAAAGCCGGTTTATTAATATTATTATTTATGAAATGTTTGAAGAAAGCCTTTTTTTCTCTTTCTCTAGTAGCTGTAACAAAGTTCCTGAGGTCACGGTAATATCTTTTTGAGCCATCAGTTTTAGTTGAAAATGCTTGAATTGCCGCTTCCTCTCGTAATTGTATCATAAACTTAACCATATCAGTAATCCATGGTTTAGGTTTATCTTTTACTATTGTTTTTTTTATTTTATTTATTTATGTAGAAATGTCTACTAATATAACTATATAATGATATATAATGTAGTATTGTAGTCCGTATGAGGTAGCAATTAAACCTATACCTAGTTAGAGTCGTCAGTTCTATGGCAAGGCTAATTAGCAAAACCCCTCAGCTAAGCACTAGAGGTGGGGTACGAATCACAGCTCAAAATAGGAGAATTGAGTTTTATAATCAATGTGAAAGAGCAGAAAACAGAATAATAATTTTGATAATACATCCTTTACTATACAGTGACCTTTACCATGACAGCCCACAACTACCAGCTTTCATTACTTTTATCGCAACACATTTTAAGAGCTATGGACTTAAATTTAAAAGTAGTGTGTTCTGTTAAATGGAGCTCTTGACTAAAACATCGATCAAAATTGTACAAATTGTAATTCACCAATAAACTGTACTATTAAGAGTCAGTAACTTTTGTTTTTAAAGTCGATGATCTGCATTGCAAAACATTCTCATCCGAGAAAGTCAAACAACTTTATCAAAGCAGGTTGGTACCTACTCAATTTTCTTCCACAATTTCATATAAATTGGATTTATGATGAAGGAAGTATTTTGAAAGTATAATAATTCTATTTCTAAAAGATTACCAATATTAAAACGGACAAGTTGAAATAAAAAAAAAACAAAAAATGATCTATATTAATTGATTAAAATCATGAAACAAATGAAAATGTTCACTATACGAAACCTCGTGTGGATTAAAAGCAACTATTACGGTTAACGAAATTCAGGTATAGACAGAATTTAGTGTATGCATATTTTTTACATATTATGTGTGCTAGTTTTAGACTTTATAGATCATTTATTACCGTGAAATGTTTTTCCATAAACGTAATAGATTTATTAAAATTAAATTAATTTTGTTATCCTAAAATTAGATGATGATGTTATTAATTGCCAAAAGCAAAAACATATTAGTAGAACGCAAACATGACTATCTCTAAGTGCTATAATTAGAATATTCACTTAACATGTTGATACTAATAAATGATGGACTATTACCGTATTGAAATATTCCACTCCGGTATCGGCAAAACTTTTGGCAATTTCAGATGTTGTGATCACGGCAGCTACTGGATGACCGTTGCCCATAGGCTTCCCCACTGTCACTATGTCTGGGATGACATCTTGTGTCTCGAATGCCCACATGTGGGTGCCGACTCGACCGAAGCCGACTTGAACTTCATCCGCGATGCAAACGCCACCGGCTTGGCGGACGTATCTGAAAAAGTTGTTGTTTGGTCAGAAATTGGGAATGCACTCGATTGGGGCAATTTTTTATACTAGTAAACTGGCGCTCATAGGCCGTAGCAACATTTACGCTTCTTGAACAAGGGAAGATTTAAGATTTATTGACTAAGTGTTTCCTACAATATCATAGGTATGTATTCAAAAACACGTTCCTCTTCTTAGCTTAGACTAGAAGCGATTTTAAAGATTCCTTAAAACATTTTATTTACTTATCTAAATATCAAAAAATCTGAGTAGGTATCTGTCAATATTTTATGTAGACGACCCCAGGGCCCAGGGGTATCATAGATACTTGTTTCGATAACACGCTTTAAAACAACTATCGTAAACAATGTACCCATAATGGTTAATCACATAATTACAGTTTGGCGCCGAACACAACATAATAAGCGAAACCGATAACTAGTAATATCTGGCGTCGTTTAAGGCTTATCGCAACTCCTGCTAAACTATTTAACGGCATATTGGGTACCTACTTGTAAATATTTAATAATTGAGTAAGTTATACTTACAGGATGTAAAAAGACGGTGATTAAAGCCGAGAGCTACATATTCTGCCCAGCAGTAGGTAGTATATTATTTAAGACTATACTTGGGTAATCTATAGTCTTTAAATTATTAAAGGTGTCTTAAATCTTTTTTTTTTGTTTAAACAAATTAAAAGCGTTGTTTCTTAAGTTATTTTTCTTAAAATCGCGTTGGCAACAAACACACACACAGAGACGTGGTATATTGCGCGAGTTTCATTGCGTGCTATGCGATAAGCAGTTTTTTATAACAACAAAAAAACTATACTACTCTCTCAATTCAATTTTCTCGGAATAATTTTTTTAAATATAAATAGTACGTGAAAATATACTACCTACATATTTCATTATACAAAGAATATTAAAATTTTCGGCATTGTAATTACTCAACATTTTTGATATTCGGAAATAATACGTTGGATAAATATTAAGCCGGAATTTTAAATGCAACGATATTACATTTCGCCATATTGAAATGCGATATTATAAACTTGAAAGGTAAATGAACTTTATGACATTTATCATTTATATTATTAGCGATATTAAACCATTCTACTATTTTAAATTCGTAATACCAATAATTCGATTCATTGCAATTATGTAGTGTATCCAGTTTTAATAGCTAAGCTATGGTGACAATGGATAATTTTCAAAAAAAAATTGTGCTTTTTTTTGTTTATTTGTTCGAAATTTTCCCTTTTTTTTTTCAACAATAAAATAACAATTAATATGCTTTTAAAACAGTATTAATACTAGTAGGGTTATCACCCTACCTGTATTAATCAGCTCTCTCGGTTATTTCAACTCGCGTCAATGTTACTTCGACATTGCCAAAGACCGACATTGACGATCTTTTTATCGCATGCTTTGTTTGATTTTGCATTGATATTTATCAAAGGTGTTAAAAAAATCGTGGCAACCCTAGACAGTCGTATAAGTTACCTCGGCTATTATAACTTGCGTCATTATAACTTTGACTTAACAAAAGATCGTTACTGATTCAGTTTTTCACTTGCTTTGTTTTCCATATTATAGCATTACTCTGTTTATTTGTGAATGAATATATGTACTTTGCTTGTGAAAAAATGGGCAACCCTATTTGTTTCAGATATCTCGACAATGAGTCTGCCTTCTAGATTTTTCGATACGTTGAAAAAATTCGTTTTAAGGATCTCAAAAGTTTCACAGTGGCGTTACAAGACGGTTTAAAACTTTCTGCGCTATAAAATCTGCGTCGTGTGCAACTACCGTCCGCTTGCGGCGACACAATGACACTTTAAAAACTAAGTTCACGTTTCAAAGTAACTTACTCGTAAGTTTTCTTCAAGTATCCATCGGGCGGTATGATCTGCCCTCCGCAACTTTGCAAACTCTCCGAGATGAAGGCACACACGCCGCCGCTTCTCTTTATAGCGATATCACACAGCTCGCCCACTTCATCAGCATACATTCTGCCTAGCTCTTCCTCCTTCTGAGAATCGTCTGGGTAAACGTATTTCCCTCTGTATACATCAGGAACTGGTGCCTGTTGGATTTAAAATAGCTATTATAGCAAACTGTTTTTAAAAACAACAATTATCTTGCAATAAGAAAATATTCAATGAAATAAGTATTTTAGTTAAAATCATATTTTTAATTTTAATCCGTCATATCCAAGTTTCTATAATTGAACGGCAAACAACTATTAGTACAAACTAGATAACCCATTAAATTGACTTGATAAATGCGTTGAGATAAATTGAAGTCGTGAACTTCGATCTTTAATTGGAGTACCGAAAGGTAGCTGCGCTAAACTTAATTGGAATAGTTTTCGTATTCGGAATAGGAATAGTTACATTTTGCTTAAAATGCTCAATATTTTAAATTAGATTAGCATAGCAGCAGTTTCCCACTTTCATTAAGTGCAATTTTGATCTCTGCAAATTTAAAGAATGAATTGGTGTATGCTGGTGGTAATATGTATATGGTGCTTAATTTTGGTTCGTTAATTTTGTTGCTAGGTTAAAACTTAGAGATAAAGAGAAAGGCAATGAAAAAGTTTTAATATTCTCTTTTCCCCCTTTTAAGCTAACTTTTTTTTATAATATGTAAATATAGCTTGTTTTAATAGTTGAATTAAGTGTTGTTTCGTTCTTCAATAAATTTGTTAAGTTTTTTTTTCTTCATGAAGATGATTTGTCTATCAGTCAGTCAAGTTTAATAAAAAAGATAATATCTATTCCTGTTGTGTTCATCAAATACATGACGAACTTACCACGTGAACCCACTGTGGCTTCTCTGGCCCTCCGGGTAGGTTCAGTTTGTACGGTGAGACATCAATCATAGAGGTAAGGTGGCCATGATAAGCGCTGGAACAAAGAGCCGCTAAAACACCAAAAACACAGCGCCGGGACTAAACCCGGGCTTACAAACACGCAACAACAACATCCGTTGGCATCGTGGAATATTTCAATAAACTCGTATGAATTAATAGACTTAACAATGGAACGCAAAACAGTTTTTCAAAGAGCAAACTTTCGTATTACTATTGAATTCAATCATATGCCTGTAGATAACATTTTCATAAACCTCTTTGTTAAGAGCATATTAACAATCTGTATTAAGTATACATAATGTTCTGTAATGTAAACACGGCGTCGTATGTTCAGACAATCATATTATAATAAAAGTTAAAAAAACAAGTTACTTACTATTTGTTTATGAAATACTCGATAACAATACATATGTTCTCAAACAAAATAGACGTTTTATCTAGTTGCTCATTAACGTAAGAAAAGTGAAAAATTTACGTGAAGATTATTATGCCAACGGATTTTAATATTAAATCCCATCCACACATCTCTCAATACAGTCTTAAACTTGATTTCATAAAAAATGTATCAACACTTACTGGTCAAGCGTGATAACATCTTGGTTTTTCGTATGTATCTTCGCCAATCTTAAGGCTAGATCGTTAGCTTCGGAGCCTGAGTTGACAAAGAAGCAGACCGACAAGGGTTCAGGTAATGTCTTCACCAGGCGCTCCGCTAAGATCACAATCTCATCATGGAGGTAACGGTTGTTTGTCGATATTAACGACATTTGGTTTCGCCCAGCTTCCACCACGTGGGGGTGGCAATGACCAACTGTTGAAGAAATCAAAGTATTAATTTTTAGTAATATAAGGTGTGTATCTAGTATTATAAGGTGGCACAAAGGCATGCGCACAGGCACCGCTATGGCCTATGGACGCTTGCAAAAACATCATCATCCGAGCATAAATTATCCCTATTGTGCCCTTGAGGTACGTTTAGGGTCGGTTCATATCTGACGGAACATGCGTCGCGTATTATCGGTCGCGCAGAACAGAGAAATGTATAGAAAAACATGATACCGTTAGTGCGTCGAGCGACCCTTAGGGCCCAGGGACTGCTGTCAACTAGATTTGGCAGAGTTTTAGTTATATAATTCAGACGCTTGCAAAACCAGCAGCATTAATGAGGCGGTGCCGATTAAAACAGTTTCGTGTTTTTCGACACGCTTTCCACTACAAAGGTTATGCTAATCATATAGGCAATTATACAATCTTCAGTATATAATTGAAGCAAAACACTAGAAAATCAGCTCGATTAAATAATGCACATATTTTTTTCATACTTTAAAAATGATTTCGGCCGCATATGTTAAATACCTAAGTGCAGAATCAATTACTCAATATATATGTTTACTTAGCAATGATTGTTTTATAATAAAAAGCAGAAGAACATTTTAAACGAAATCGGAGATATTAAAGATAGTTCTAGAATCTAGGGCAACTTGTCTGCTAGCTTAAGTTGAGAACGATAAAAAACCATTAAGTATGCTATTTACATCACAATACGTAATTAGTCATTAAGTTCATTATTTATTTATTGGTAAAACGTCTCGTTAGGAACCCCAGATTCTTAAGTTTTCATTATATTATTTTAAGCAATTCTCATCACACTGTCGTCTTACAAGTTGGTTCGGGCTTCTTCTCAAAAACCTCGATAAGAAGATAAACCTCGAAGATGACAATGCAATCAAAGTACGGATTGTCAGAATCAGGAAGGAGTGTTTATTCTTCTTAATATATTTTTTAAATGGCGCGTCATTCGAGTGCCATCAGAAGCCAGATACCTATCATTTGATATCCATACCACACCAGTCACCTATTCAAAATGACCTGCCTAGCTACAATACTAATTGAACTATATAATTTGAACGATGTCTCACCATGGGCAACATTATTGATGCAGTCAAGATATCTATCGCCCGTCTCATCGTACATGAACTGAGCCACACCACGAACGATTTTTAGAGGAGACGAACGGAAAAACAACTGGCAGGCAGCCCTGTAAAAAATAACCATAATTAAATAAAATATATCATACAGACATAGATACATAGATAGTAAAAATTACAATAAAACTTACCCTATATGTTTTTCACGGAGCTTAATTGTTTCAGCTTTAGGCATAGATTGCAAGTACGCCATTTTTATATTTCTTACAAAATAAACAAAGGAAGAACTTAATTTAAAAAAGATAGAAACAAAAACAAAATAGTGTTTGTATCTAATAATATCTAATTGGATATTATTAGAGAAGAAAGTGTTACGTCACAAGACACGCGCGAGCAAAGACTGCTGCAATTCGCGGATTAAAGGCCGGTTTTATAGTCGCGGGCGGAGGCGCGCACGCCCTCGTCGCGTCCAATGAAAACATATTTAGCGACGCCGAACTAGGTATATGATAAGCTAACATAATTACTTAGTCGACGAACACGCGGTTGCAGGCACGCTACCATGGAGCGAACGCATGGCCGTTAAGTGGAAGACATCACAGCAATATTATTAATGTAGACAGAGAAATGAATATGAGATCATACTGCAATAAAAAAGTACGACCAACTATTGTTGACAAAAAAGTCAACTATTTTTCTCCTAAGCCATGACCCATTATATTATATTCCCATTAAGTACACCCAAAGAAAGTACCTAATGACTTCACTATAGTTCTTATTAGACTGGGTGTTTATTTCACATATATTTAGTATTTACTAGAAAAGATGCTTTGTTGGTTTCCAAAATGAATCTTTATCCGAAAATTGATATAACTTTTCATTTTTTAATTGAACACTGAAAAGGGCCGCAAAAATTGAAATAACCTTTCATATTTTAGAAAAGGGCCACAATAGTTGAATAAACAATCAGAAGACATATTAGGACCGAAAGCGTCCCGATTCGGAAAGTAGTTTGTGAGTTAACGCGGTTTTGAGGCAACTTGTTGAAAAGTCTTAAACTATTCTATAACTCGTGTAAGATGCTAAAGTGGCTATCGTATGGACACTTCATATCGTTCATTAACACCAGACACTTTCTGTTATCGAATTTAAGTAAAATCTCTGAAACTACCAAATCTACCATACCACCAAAAGTACTTATATGCCTATAAGTACGGGTCCCTATCGGATCGCCAAATTTTTTGTACGCCTAATTTGTAATGGCACCCAAACGAAAAGCCTAAAATTTTTTCGCCTAATTTCACTCTTCAGAATCGTGTTTGCCCTAATTTCACTTCGCCTAACTTTTTATCGCCACATTGTCATTTACCAAATGCGTCATTTGGCAGAACAATTCGTAATCCCTAAAGTTTACAATTCCTAAATATTAATTCGCACAAAATTAAAAATCATAAAGCTCAAAACATGATGATGCAGCATAACATGCAGCATGCATGCAGGCATGCAGCATGCAAGCAGAAAAACAGCATGTGTGTAGGCATGCAGCGTGCATGCAAACATGCAGCATGCAAGCAGGTATGCATCATGCATGCAGACATGCAGCATGCTTGCAGTCATGCAGCATGTAAGCGTGCAAGCAGGCATGCAGCATGCATAGTTTCCGTCACGGCTTTGGCGCTGCGGGCCTCCGGCGGTCCCACGCGAGCTTTGCGTCGCAGATGGAACCCACCTGCTCCTTAGCTCGCTGGCCGCCTCGCCCCTCCGCGCCTACGCGGGCTTATATTGCACTCTAGGGTAGGGCAGACAAGACTACGTGGAGTCGGGTTTGCAGCGATTCGCTTCTGTCAATTTATTTTCTCAATTAAATTCTATGCTTTTATTCCAATACATTATTGGCACATTTCATTATAGATATGCTAAAATTAGAGCTTTTATAAATTTGCGAAATAATCGTTATGCCAAAATAAACTTATGCCAATATACTTTAGGCTATTTTACATTAGACATTCTAAAATTAGGCCTTTCAATTCTTAGGCCAAACTATAATGGTGGCAAAACTATTTTTAGGCGAAACAATAATTGTACGTTTTAAGTTTAGGCCAAAACGGTTTGGCCAAACCATATTAGCACAAACAATTTTAGGCGAACTAAAAGGCACCCCTATAAGTAGATACTTTTGGTTGTTGATATTTTGTAGGCGATAATTAATCATCTATGTTAAAATAGGTTCCAAATGTACTTTTAGCAGGCGCTCTGAAACCTAGGCGCTTGAGGTGGTGGTTTTTTTATATAATTTAATTGATCAATAATTCATAATTGCACATAAGTATATAATACTAATGGTTTACAGAAAATTATTAAAACAAAAAAAAAAAAAATTAACCAGAAAATTTATAACCGCTCGTGGAATTATTTATATTTTAAAAGGGTTTAATTGAAAAATTATATAACACTTTTCTTACATTGGCTTAAATCAATAAATATGTGAATTACATTATGATCTCAGGACATTACTTTTCTTCTTATAATATTAACAATAACTATGTGTTGTTTAGTTGTTCCTTAAATTATATTTATTGTAAAATAATTAAGCACACCCAAATAATATCGACCTGTTAGTTCCATTATGGATATAATGTGCTAAATCAGGTCTATTACATTAATGACTTTATCAATAAATGCCAATTTTTGGTACAGTTAGTATAATTAACTAATAAATAGATCATTTTAACAGTAACCAAATATTTGGTTACTCAATAGCAAAGAACCGTGATGTTGAAATATTTTCGGTAAAAGCTGGATATTAAATTATTATGCTGACCCTTCTCACTGTAGGTATGACGTTATCACGATAACTTTATCAAATATACAGTCAGCATGTCAATTATGAGCATTACTATTTTATATGCATTAATAATACTTATTAATTTGATTAATTTATTTTATACACCGCTGTACAAAATGATTGACGAGTAAGTTGTTTTTTTCCTGCTTACCTGATGATAAGGCTTCTATCACATATTGGAATTTATTTTATAATGATAATGACCAGTCAAATTGACTACTGATAGTTTTTAGTCAGTACCTAAACATCTGACACACCCTTCTGCTCCACCAACAGTGGGAGAAGGTCATGTGATGATTTTCCATGAGAAAAAAAGGGAGAGTATGAGGTGCCCCTTACTATGAATGAATGCTGCGTTCACAGGATCGCCCAGGAAGCGGCTCCGGTAAGCCTGTGTCCGGTCTGGACTGAAAAGAGGGTAAGGCTTGAATTGAGCTGGAACAGAATTTCAGGGTCGTACCAGGACACACAGAAGCATTTTCCAAATGCGCGTTGTTTAGGAGAAAAAATAATGGGGTCAAACCGATACAAATCGAAAAATTCTTCATAGTAAAGGCGGTAGAAATAACGTCCCTACGAACTGGAGATATCCAAGAGATAAAGAGGAAATTTGTTATTATACACAAAAACAAAAATAACACAAGAAAACAATTGCAAAAGAAAGATTTACCTGAATATTTTACATAATGAGGATTGCTCGACTCCGTAACATATCAAAATCCTGGAAGTAATTAGCGAAACTATCCCAAACATTAATCAGTCTTATAACAGTAGAAAGACAGAATCAGCTGTACGGGTGTCATTCCTATTCAGTACTTTAGGATAACAAGCTTATATGGAGAAGGTTGATGGTGGTACGCGTAGCCTTAACTTGTCTTTGACCGGCAAATAGATGTCATTAGGTACACACTTTACCGACCACACCGACGCACCACGTAAGCAGTTACATCAATATTATGGAGGTGCCGACTCGCCGTCGTCGCAGATACTGATAAAAAAGTTAAATAAGCTGGTATGAAATAATAAATAATGACAAACGTTTTTGCTAACGGTATTTCAAAAATAGAAAATGTTTGTTGATTATACGTCAATGAGACGTTAAGTAATAGTAAAACGTAAACCATAATGCTAACACATACTGTATATAATACACAGGATGTTTCAAAGCTATATATACAACAAGCAAGTTGAAGTTTATTAAACATTACATACACTGAAGAATTATTCGTAAAAACCAGAAAGTTATAAATTGCCTTCGTGGATATTTGAAAAATTATAGCGAGAGCCTTAAGAACTATAAGGCTTATTACAAAACAAGATTTAAGTTACAAATACAAAATAATTTATTTGCCCCAATGTATGTAACAAAATATAGTATTACAATAAAGCTTATGTGGTAGTAACATTTGTCTAACAGTAATTTTTAAAGATTTTTCTTGAATAGATGAATTGTTAAATTTTTCAATGTTTTGGGAAGCTTATTATAAATAACTCGTGCTATACAAAAAACACTATCGCGCATAAGCGTTGTGTGGCTTGTTTGTAGACAGAGCTTACTGTCATCGCGCCTGTTACGCATTACAGTATCAGCTTTCCGCGGGAAAAGTTCGGGACTCGTCTTTACGAACACTGCTGAACAATCTCTAAAATATAAAGTGCTGGAAGAGTTATTATTCTGTGTCTAATGAAAAATCTGTTTGTTTAAGATTAAACATAGCTCGAATGCACCTTTCTACCGTTAGATCAGGTTTAAAACAAGTGCTGTCACTTTCATTTGATAAGATGAAGACAGTGACAGCACTAGTTGTAAACCTGATCTAACTCTAGATCTCTTTTTGTAATAAGCCCCATTGTGTTTATAATAAAAACTCTTTTAACTACTTACTAATAACTAATACTTACCTACTTATATATTTTTGTTCTGTGAAATGCGTTAAAAATTAAGTTAATAAAAGAAAAAGTTTAAAAAAAAATTTCAATCATTTACCATTATATGTAACATAACTCGATTAGGAATTACTATTTCCTTATTTGATACAACTTGGGACAAAGAGTTTTATACGGAAAACTTTATTCTCTAAGTGGGCACTCATTACTACATATTTAAAAAGCGATAGTGAATGTTGTTTGAAGTATTGTATTATTTGTATTAATGTATGTACCTAGATTAGTATTTGCACAAGTATTAAAAATGTGTAAACTGTTTATTCATCTTTACAATTTTTACAGTTATCTACTTTAAATAATTCTTTTTCTTTCTTATTCTTTTTAAAATAATTACCTACATTCATACAAATCACACCACTTTCCCCGAAGAGTTAGACAAAGGCATATAATTTGATGTATCTATTTGATTCTCTGATCGGGTAATAAGTTTTTCAAAAATTTACGGTTGTAGATTTATAATTCAAGGGCCTGCTTCACACTGACTAGAGTTAAAATGAATGGGCTATCTGTCTACGAACTGTCTAAGAACTTATTTAGACTTATTACTTATTTATTTTGACTAATTTGTTAAACAGGCTCATAATGTATAACAGACAATCCCGACACAAGTAATTGAGGCGAACCCATTAAGTATTGTAATTAATTAATGGGTTCGCCTCAATTATTGTAATGATGTAAATATTGGGATACAATAAAACTTTATATAAATCTGTCTGTCTGTCTTTCTAGATGCTCCGTGTATCACAAACGTAGGACGTCCTGTACATTACTCTGTACTGATACGGTTGTTGGCAAACCCAATTGAAGAATTTTCCACCGAACGTTATGTGTTTTGCTCGCCTACCGACTCCTTGTTTGCCCTCCTGACGTCTGTTAAGCATATGTATTCAATTGTAATATAAATACCAACATACAAGCACCCGTCCACGTCTGCACATGTATTGTAGTTTTTCACCAATTTAGGTATGCGCAGGTATTTATTTTACTCTATCACGTCATAATATGATAAATATTATATTAAATAAAAATTAAAGATTAATGTTAAAAAAGGATAACTTAAAAAATATATATAATATAATATTCCGAATTCAGCAAGCAGATTGTTTGATGAATGGATATACATTGCTTGATAGAATTTCGATAGAAATTAGGAGAATCACATGCTGAATGAAATATAGGTACTTAATAGACAGACAGATTATCGTTTCATATTGTTGGTCAAGTTCCGAATCTGATAACAACTACGAACAAAAATAAGATATTTACATTTAGATAGTGAAATAAGCTGGAATTTAGAAAACATGAAACATATACTTTCTATCTAAATTCAATGCTAGAATCTATGACATTAGCCGAGCAGTGATTAGGTCAAATTTAATAGCTACGCGGTTAGCATGACATATATGTACATTACTTGATTCAAAAAAGCATTGAACACAATCGGGCTTAATACAAAACGAGATATAAAGTTAAACCAGGTTTAAAACTAGTGCTGTCACTTTTATATGACGACAGTGACAGCACTTCATATAGTGACAGCACTAGTTGTTGTCTTGTTTTGTATTAAGATCCAATATATTTAACTGATATCTTATATCTGCTATCCATTCAACAAAACCTGTATGGTAACTACAATATCTTATGAGATATATGAAAGCGGCAAAACAACACCTAAGTAATCTTATAACCCAATCATTCCTAGAAGTCTGCAAACATATATTGAAAACTAGTAATTCACTAAAATAAATCAATAATTTACATACAATTTACCACAACCATATTTTATTATCTACATAATAATATACAAAGTCATTGCATCGAGATTGCATACAATAAATACAGATAAGAGTGTTAAAAGACATATCTATATGCAAACTGACTAATGTTTATGTTTTATAAATAATTTGCGTAGTTTATTTTTAAAACAACTATTATATTATTTATCTGTAGAATATAACCGCATTAACCTTAACTGCAATCGTTGTCATCATCATCATATCCTAGCATTATCCCGGTTGCCCTAGACTTAAGCATAGGGCCCAGAGTCTGCTCACTGGTTCAACCAGATTTTGACAAAATTTTAGTTATTACGTGGAGCGACTGCCGTCTAACCTCCGCAACCTAGAGGAAAACATCCTTCAATGGTTAAACCAGCTGCCAGGATGTAAGAAAGCACTGACTTCCTAATAACGACTGTCACAGATGTTTATGACAGCTGGGACCAACGGCTTAACGTGCTTTCCGAGGCACCGAGCACGCGATAAGTTAATTGCTGCATAATCTAAGGGTTTGTCCACATCTACACAAGGTTCATAAGGTTCGTGCGCCACTCCTGCGCCGTTGCGCCAAGTTACGCGCCGTATACAAGCGGCGAGATAGCGGCTAACGAGGCGCCACACCGCCGCTTCCAGCCAGTGAACGGAACTGTATGCGCGAGATATGTGTGCGCGCAGATCGCGAGCCGCGCGTGCTCACTATAAAAGCCTCGCATGAGTCGCGCTAAAGAAGCGCACCAAATGGTTGCAGTGACTGCATGCGTGCAGCGCGTGCGCAACTGGCGAGCGGCTCGCGAGCTGCGCATTGGCCAGATGTGGATGCACCCTAATGCGCATAATTTAATGCGTCAGTATAACTAAGAAGTACGAACTACTGCTGTCACATGAGTAAATACTGCTCATATGCTACTGTCAATCAAGTAATAGGCATTAGTTCATTATTTAATAAACATTAGGTACAATCTATAAATATAAACCGAAGGCAAGGACAATGCGCTTCCTACATATCAAAGATAAATACAAATCATCAGTAAATAGTTTGCAGATAAAATAAGTACATCCGTACTAACCTTTTAGATGCATCGTCAGGAGTTAGATGTCACAGGAGTATTATCTTGCCTTCTTGCCCCACCAAAATGGAATAACGACATCAACAAAAAAAAAAAAATTGTATCATTTAATTAATTAAATTACGTTCTTCAGGAGATGGTCAAAACTTATCTAATGCGTGGGCGTGTTTACTAGTCATTACTTTGTTCTTTACCCAGTATTTATTTTATTAAGTTCACTGATATAATTGTTTTTGCTGACAACGGTGCCCGTAAAGTATGATACGTGGAAGCCACGCTTGGCAATCGTGCCTAACATGCGGCCTCCTTGCGGGTCTTTATCAGGAGTTGCTTAAGCCGTCACACGACTCCTAGTAAATCGGCGTACATTAATCTTCTAATATTAAAAGTACAAATATAATTCAGAGGCCACGGTTTATGCTTGAACTACATTTTTAAAACCTGGGGTATAATTCTGGACCACAGTCTACGATATACACTCAGTTCTCGCAGAGGATTTTTCAGTTCATAACTCGCTTATTTCAACTTTCACGATTTTTTGGAGTGAGCATTAAATCCAATGCATATTTTTAAAGAGTTTTAAGAAACGAGCCCACACACCATTCGCACTTATATATGAAGAATATATGTTATTTTTTTCCATCCTGTGAAGTATTTTAACATTACTAGCTGTTATCACCCTCAGGCACTTTTATCCGCCTTATGGAAGATCCTTCCTTACTGAAGGGAGGTGTGAAACTCTGCCCCCTGTCCTGTAACTAGGTTATTATCATTTATTTATGTACAAAGTACCCATGAGAAGGGACTCGTGTTCACTGGTCAGACGTAAAAGGGTTGAGATGATGATACCGATACTGTATTTGTAGTTCAGCAGTAGATATTATTACTTAAAAAACACCGCTTTTAGAGATTAGCCCTTTCTATTTTAAAAGCGGTGTTTTCTTAGTACCTCAGCTGTTCATATTAGCGAGCTGACAGAGCAATAAGAAACTTTAGTCGATACATACATACATATAAAATCACGCCTGTTTCTCCGAAAGGGTAGGCAGAGGCATACATTTCGCCCATTAATACTTTTGGTCCCACGTCATGGGTAGCGAGCCTATTGCCGCTTATCGGGAACTTTTATGATGGCCAGATTCTCTCCGTTGATCGGCAGGTGCACCAGTGATTCAGTAGATTTAGTGAGATTTAGTGAAACAATGATATCCTAAGTACCAATTAATAAAAAGATTTGATGACGACAAAGCACGACACAAATAATTTAGACTTGTCAAGTATTTAATGTTATCTTAAGTTTTTATAATTCGCTTTAAATGTATTTTGAATCTTGACAATGTTACATGATAATAAAAGGATTATTTTAGTCAGTGAATAAATAAAACACACGTATCTTAAATATAGAATAAGTATATTGAATTTTAAATAATGTTACTTCAAGTATGTTGCCAAAAAAGACTTATAATATGTGTAATCGTAAAAGTAATAATAAAAATGTACTAGAGGTCAAAATATTTCGAGTTGGAGTGGGAACGTACATATTAAGGTATAAATAGGTAATATTGCATTTAGATTTAATACCGAATGATTCATTGAGTAACATGGGATCCGTAAACCAACTTCCAACTAGAAACTTGTCATCACAAAGTGTTCCTAATAAAACATTGGATCGCATGCACATCAACAACTTGAACGATCGACGAACAAACCAGAAATCGTGCAAAACAGTCTATCATTTAGATTTTTTTTTCTAATTAATATTAACTATATCTTTTATTACAACCCAATGGTGTCGCAATCGACAACGGAGAAAAATGTCTAGTGCTAATTATACTTTAATAAATATCATAATCATATATGAGCACTTCTATATTTGTTAAGAATGTCATAAAACAAACTCATCTAAGTCCTTCATAATTAATGTTCAAAATTAAGAACTTATATTGAGTAATTAAACTTGATGGACATTGTTTACTGACACTCTTGTGTGTGAGGTTAGAATAAACATTGACTATTGCAATAGTCAGTCTGTCGCCCTGCAAATGTAGCAGGCAGTTGGTGTACAAAAACCAATAAAGGGAGCTTTTTTCGCTTTAAACCTGAACGTCTTAAATTTACAAATCAGAGCTTTATATTACTACATTTCGTACATATATCTTGATACACAAATATATATATATGAATTTGATTTACCTAAGGCTTTATACACACGGAATGCATTTACACTGAACACAGACTACAATCGGGCTGCATGGTTGGTTTTGCAGATTTATTGTAGTATACTAACTGCGTTTGCAGTCTGAATGCAGTTCAGATGTAGTCCGTCTGTCTGTAGCCTAAGCGCTCTCGTTTAAGCGTTTATGGCATGGTTCAGAACAAATTTAACATCAAAAATGCACAACATTTACTATTGAGCTTTCGCTTGGCTGACAAATTTGAATTTACTATTTCTATAAACCCTTGCAAATAGCCTAATATGCGTCACGAACAATACAATATGATACTTTTTACGTACGCTAATAAACATTCCATTTCTGTAATGGTAATATACTATAATAGGCGGAGACACCACACTTACAAAGTGTATAATTAAACTACAAATCCAGATGTATAAAATAATTATGCATCGTCGATTTGAACTTAATAGAATTGTTATACAGTAATTCTCGATACACACTAACTGACTGTGATGTGACGTAGAATTTAACTTTAAAGATGAGTATTACAGGACGAAATTAAAAGTTTAGGCTGTATATCCAAACCGACTTTCCTTCAAATGTACCAACCCGAAGTTAACACTGCGTTCAATATCTCCGAATATAAAATTGATATATTTTACATCCGCCTATTAACGTTTCATATCCTTCCTAGTCTGATATAGCCTTAAAATACCACTAACAAGTTTAATCAAGTGTTTGAACTAACATGTTCAATTTGCAGTATTACAATGAGGTACAATTCACACATTACCGTGTTTCGTTGGAAAACTAAGAAGAATTTTAACACAATTTATATTTTAAGCAAATGTGTGTTGTTAAATAAATCAGATATTCAATTAAGTATACTGTTATTCTAGTAAATCAGAATTAAACGTAAACGTTAATTAAGTAGGGCCGGTCGTTTCCTAATAACATCGAACTGATATGTGATATAGAACAGCAAATTATAATACCACAACATCTAAAAACACCTCGCAAACTTGCCTGATAATGAAGAAATTACAACTATGAACATGCATTAAACGACTAATTAAAATATACTCCGCGCTAACATTCTATAATTACGAAACTAACGATATATTTATCTTTTTATAGTTATTAAATATGCTTTTAAGTGTAAAAATAGTTCTTTAAGACAATACGCCAAGCATTATTTAATGCCATAATGAAGAGAGTTATGCTCTTTGACAAACTAAACCAGATATTGTTAATAATGCCCAACGAGCATAATATGTATATTAAAAATCTGCAATACTATAATATTACTATTAAAGTAGTGTTATTTTACTCATCTAAATAGGATAACATCGAAATACGAGAACTTATTGAATATTATAGATTTGCAAATAAAATATGGACGGCAAGTTGTTATGGCAAAAGTAAATATGTTTCCAAAATATAGCACAATCAATATTTTATGTGGTTGTTAGGTGTTCGCAAAATCTTAACTCCGATTATGGAGCATGAGATTGGGACCATCACTAGTAATTACTGTACTCTATATCCAAAAAATAATATGCAAAACCTATTCCAAAACTATTGTGAGTATAAAAGCAAGATATCTTACAATTACCTCACTCGCCACTGAAACTCAAAGCGCATTATTAACGAGCTGGTAAAATCCTAATATGTTACTCAAAAAAACAGTAGAGAAATAAGATAATAACCGGCTGACAATACTAAAAGAATACTATTGCATTGTAATGCAAAAATAAAATGAAGGAAGGATTTTATAATGTAAGCCCAAATCCAATTTTTTTTTATGAACGTCAATTTATTCTAACTAGCATTCTAAAAATTTACTATCTACTGAATGCTGAAAACATTCACACCTTTAGATCAATGCACATTAAACATCTAATTTATAAAGTCATTGAACTATTACTACTCGACGGCTAGCTGGCAACAAACCGAACCATTCCAAAGACAGATTCCACTTATCATTTGAATGAACACTGCATTTGACCATGCCTATTCTAATGTCTAGGATTTATAATACTATCCCACCGATTGTATAACCTGATATCGGTTAAAAAGATACATTTACAGTCTTTTATATTTGAAATACATCCGATTTGTATTTCCGCGACATGATCAGTCTATTAGCAAATTTACGCTATTTTTTTTAACTCTACGATGAATCCATCTATAGATACGTCACAATATGTGTTTTTACTTTGTCGGAATAGTATATAAATATGGACACGAGCGACAGCGAACGCTAAATCTCATACAAGTACAAAAACTCTTTTTCTCAACGCGCTTACATCGAGTTAGAAACTTACATCTAAGTTGTGACATATTCGCTAGATATTAACATCGCTCAGTAGAAAAAAGAAGATATCCGGTTTCTTTCTTTTTCTATTACTTTGGTACTCCTTTTTATTCTGATATCATATTTGTTGCCAAGGCACGACTGAGGATTTATCTAAGTTGCTATCGACATGAAATAGGCACGATACTTATGGTACGACTCTTGCATCAAGCAACAAGTTTTTAGATTCCATTAAAATTCTATGATTTGATTTCGATTTCTGTAACTTAATCTTCGCCACTTATAATTTCTAAAAAAGTTATTCATGTCATTCTAAAAAAGAATTACATGAGATAAATTAACTCCGAGAGATGTGCGACACTAATAGGGAATAAGTTGGTGATATTAATCGCCAAATTTTTTTTTACCCTTAGTTATTTTCACCTTAGTAATGCGAAATTACTTCCCTGGTAATGTCGGAGTAACGCTTGTAGTAATTAAGTTTTGAGACCAAACGTTTATTGAACGAGTAGTTAGTACCAATACAAAATATTTAGCTAACAGCCTCTACGAATATACGAAATGAAAATACATTTGCGCTTCCATACCACGTTTCATATAATATTCACACGTTCTTTCATGTATATAATACGAGCTATTAATATATTGTAATAAAAGATATTATGATAAAATTGGTTACAATGATTATAAAATACATTTATAAAATGATATTATAATATTGCTTTATGGTTGGAAGATCTTATTTATTTATCATAATATTTCCGTTAATTATATCAATTTTCTAAATTTATAGAGTTTGTATGATATATTATATTAAGACAAGATATGAATCTGACTTTGAAATGATTATTAAGCCGCAAGGCCGTGATACATGAATGCCCTACTTCAGAACTTGCGTTAGCTTACAAGCATACCGCTGATTGCCTGATTCGTTCATTTGACCTTCGGCTCTCTTTAAGGCGTATCTTGTGCACTATTATTTTACACATATTTGTTTCAAAAAATGTTCTTGTGTAAAATTATGAACAACGATACCCCCTTAACAATAATTAAAAACGATTTGCAGCTTTATAGAGGTAAACATTATAGAATTTTATTTAAAAAATGCATAGATTATATTTAACACATTAACTGCCAAGCTAATTAAGAAGGGTAGCATGCCGGTCACCGGTGCCCCCCATGGCGGTTAATGTGTTAATGAACTCTGCTTTCTAACTTTCTATGAAATAGTGATTATTATTATTAATGTAACATTTCGTCTAAGTGCATCATTCTATGTTAAATATGTAATGTTGAGAAAATAGTTTTGTTGCCAGCTAAGTCGTACTTATACTATTTGTAGATCTATTCTGAAGGCTCTCAATATTCTACTCTGCTTTACAATATTCATATAATAATAATATATATAAATGTGTAAATAAAGTTAATATAATTATGTTGTTAAATTGAACGCACTTCTCTATATTACATGAGACGTCATTACATAAACAATCGTAAAACTGCAAATTTCGACAAGAGAATATCAAAAATAGTGTATTGGCGAGCATTCTGACAAATATTGTGGAGTTTTATAACGATATCAAGGTCACACGAAATATCTTAGGCCAATACCTAATACATCATGGACTATTGTTATTAATTTTGAGTTTACGCCTTAATTACATGTCATAACTCTTTGAAATAGTGTGGTAAATATATATTTATATACATACTTGACAAATGCCAATAATGTAATTTTAAAATTCATAGACAAACACAATTCCCAAGAAATTACTAAAACACACAAATTGTGCATTCATCTCCGTTTAACCGAATAATTTATAGAGATGCAAATTCAGGCGTTAAATTAACGACTACAATAATTACTCCTTATGTCAGTCATTTTAACATTTTTCCATATGACATTTTTCTCAAATCCAGTCGACAAAAATTATAATTAAACTAAAACAACATCATAAAAGACAAATACAGTGAGCGACGTGAATATTAACTAATCGCTAAGGTATAAAACATGGGACAGAGATCTTTAAATAATTAAACTAAAAAACACTAATTATGTTTCTAATGTAGACAGCTGTTAATTATATCGGTTAGTACAGTTACAGCTTTAAGTATGGTGTTCGTGTTAAATTGTGCTATGTAGCTTTTATATGTGGAAACATCCAGATTTTTTTTTTTATTGTTACTAAGTTTCCTCCCTTGCTAAAATTACGCTTGAATATGGTCTGCAATCGTATAAAGTTCCAGTTACATTTTGCGCTTTCAAAAAAGTAAAGTATCATTGAGCAACGTCAGGCGCAATACTTTTTGACTAGTATTATCAAAACAATGAAACGACATAATCAGCTGTCTACTAATACAAAATTTCAACTAAACTAAAGAAAAATATGTTAACCATAACTCAACACAAATAGTTCAAATTTTAAATAGGAAAAATTAAGAATTCAAGTTAAATTTATAATGTATTTGAGATGATTAACATACAACTTAATCGTTTTAATTTATAATGCTCCAAAACAGCATATGCAGTAGAACATTAAAATCAAACGAGTCACTTAAACTTACTTAAACTAACAGCTATGCGAAAATGAAACTAAACACTGCAGTAATGAAGCGCTATGGGTCACCCACGACAAATCCTCAAAACTATTGACTAGTTGATATTTCCTATGTCAATAAAACGTAATTCTGAACAATAATACAAACAGACGAATGAAAAATTCTAGACTTGATTTGTGCAATACAGTATTATGCATTATTGTAACAACTGAACAGAAATTGTTTTATGAGTTGACAAAATTATGTGTAAGTAAATATAGATTGTTCACATTTAAGTATGGAAAATAACAGCGAAATGTTGCTAATCTCCACATAAAGGTAAGAAGCCACGGTTACAATACGACTTAAAAGCACAACCTTCAAAATGAGCTTGTTGGCCGTCTGTCATATGAATGGAAATAAAATAATGAAACCAATGACTCACACGTACGTTATTTACAAATTGAGATCTAATTATATCGATGATTGGCGGCACAAACAACTTTGCCAACACCTTTTTGAAGTCAGATATGAACTTTAGCTCATGATTATAATTTTTTAAAATAGCAACATCAGCATAGCAATCAACAGAGGAGTTAGCAACATTTATCAGCATACATCGATACGACCTGCTCGTATGTATTGAGATCTTTTACACTCTAAACGAGCTTTTAATACTATTATTTATGGGGATTGGGGTAAGCGCATGTCATTTGTGATTCCATGAACAATTACACGGAAGAATTTAATTTAAAGAAAATCATTCTTACACTATATAATGATTTTAGAGAATATTAGATGTATTTGTAGGTAGTTATATTTTTGAAAACACAGATCATTATTTAATTTGAAACCCCGGTTTTTTTCCTAAAGGTATTTTTGACATATAACGTGTATAATTAGCCATTCGGCCCACAGGGTTCGTTATAGTAATCACAAATGGCACGGCTGAGAGTTAGAGAGTGTGTATGTAGAACAGGCGGTATCGCGGGCGGCGGTGGCCGATGTAATGCGACAGTTTGCGCGCGGAACACCGCACCATACAAACTATCGGCTGCCGACGTCATTTACCATTCGTTTGGAGCGCTGCGTTCAGTTGCGTCCACAAGTCCTTCTTGCAGGACTTTGATCTGGAAGAGGTTTGTCTATGGATATCTTTATAACTTATCGATACACGGTTAGTCTTATTCTATATTTACAATTATTATCTAATGTTTTTTTTAATTACATTAAATATCCAATTAATATAACAGCTTATTATGTCAGTTCTAAGCTATGTAAAATAACGTCTATGTTCATAAGGGATTTTACGAATTCTCCTAAATTTTAATTTATTTTAGTTTTAGTACAGTCAATCAATAAAATTAATAATGATATGCAGCGTTTAAGCTGTGCTAGTGCGGAAACGATCACCGAAATAAAGGCGAGTTTACATAAGTCATTCCACGAATGAGTGACCGTTTGAGGCATTTAATTTAGATTATATCGAGCGCTTCCGTACTTCGGAAGGTACGTTATACTATAATATGTGGTAGTTCGTCACAAGCCCTTGCTAATCTGCAGTGGGTCTGCGTGGTAGAGTAGAACCTGAATCTTCCTCACTTTGGTTTGAGCGAGGAGACCCATGCTCAATAGTGGAACGGACTATGATGATGAATGAGCTACTGTTTGGTGGTTGCAATAGTACTTTTTCCACATAATATTTTGTAATAATGTTTGATATTAAAATTAACCAATAACACTTCAATAAAAGATATAAATTGGCTTGCGCTAGATCCAAAAACGACCTCAAAATCTATCAGAAGTTCCGAAATTAGGTGCCTGATTCAAGTTAGGACTCAACAGTCATAATACTACACACCTACAAAAAAATTATGCATTTTGTCGCGTGTGGTTCAGTGGTGATTAATGAAAACGCATTTTTTTTCATTTATTGTACAAAATTCATTAACATGATATTATTTTTATATAATTTTTAATTTAGTTAGAAGCCACTCACTTAAACCGGTTTTTTTGTGAGTGGGAGTTCACAACTTATATAGGTCAGATTAATTTACAATTGTTATTTAAATACAGACATTTCTATATGGTCAGTAAAAATCTAATTTGTCTATCCAACTAATAAGTGATAATTTGTTTATTTTTATCACCATTGGACCATTCTCGAATTGGACTATACGAGATTAAACCATTGCGTGGCCTGATTTCAAATAGCTAGTGCATAACAACAGTAAAAAAATGTCCTACATTTACCGACCGATTACCGAATATTTCAGTAAATTGTCAGTTTTAGCTTTTGTTTTTTATGTTATTTGAGTTGGCTCGTATGCTACGTAGACCACTAAATGGTAAAGGGGAACCCCTTGGTTTCTTTAAAACTGCCATAACTTGAAAGTATACAAGCTCTCCTACTTTTAATTGCCAGAACACATCAAGCCATTATGAGGATGGGTACTTCGTGATTTGGGTGGCAATTAATATGAAATAATATTATGATTCTAGTATTGAAAAGATATGCAATGCAGGTTGTTAACGACCAAAATGGCGCGCAAGTCAATATATCTGTACTGTGCCCCTATAATTGTAGGTTTGATTCCCACGCAGCAGACAATTGTAGGCATGAAATGTTTGTCATATTTTCTATGTATTATAAGTATTAACAAAAATAGTTAGTACAAGGTTGTACAAACTATTTTTGTTTGTTTAGGGCTAGCGGCGCTATGTGAGATGGTTGAGAATGACTATTTAATGATTGATTGTCTCGGAAAGGAACTGGGTAGGTATCTGAAAACAATTTATTGCGTCCTAAACCTCCAGTTGACTGGAGAAAATATATATATTTAAAATGAGGGTGAAGAACTAAAAAAAGGACCATACCTGCGTAACGATGCCAGCCACTCCTTGAACTGTGTGTTTCCCTCCGGAGTGAGCTGGAAGGCGGTTCTGGCCGATAGGACTATGCTCACAAACTCTTCATATTCACCCGTGGTTAGGTGATACAATTTTTGATGTATGCATTGTATGTACCTAGCGAAGACAAATTTTTAGAAATAAATTATCGTAACAATTGTGCATCTTTGATAATTGTTCAGAGATGTGGCTACAAACGGAACAGTAAAATCTCTAAGGTTCGAAACCGTCATACCAAATTTCATCAAAATTTGCTCAGTAGTTCAAGCATGAAAGCGTAACTCTGTGTTTTAGGTCAGCGATGGAAAGCACTTAGCGCGCGGCCTTACGTTCCCGCCCGGCCCGCTTTTATACGATACTTACTACCTATGATACGTTGCTGCAAATTCTTTTAGCCTAGATTTTCAAAAGGACATTGAGATAAAGTAGCACAAAATACGTTGTCGCGTTGGTTGTTTACGAAGGGCGAAGGAAACAAGCAAGAGACAGAGTTGGTTTCGCATTTATAAAAAATAGTATTGTTTACTTACATACATACATACAATCACGCCTGTTTCCCCGAAGGGGTAGGTAGATGTATACCTAATATACGCCCACACTTCGCCAATTGTATTAATGATCCCACGTAATAGGTGGCGAGCCTATTGCCGCTTACCGGGCACTTCTATGTTTGCCAGAGTTACCAGGTTTACTTACATCTGCTGACATTTCTGCACAAGGGGAGCTAGTGTGCCTCTCAAATGCTGCATAACTAAGTGGTGTGGGCCCCCTCTCGCTAACCAGTGGGCCGATTCCACACAGAGCTCGTATAGAACGAAAGGAGACACCACGGAGTTGACGGCGCATACGCAGAATTGGTGGAGGTATTGTGCGCCGAGATGCTTCGATATGCGCAGCAACCATTTTACGTGCTCGCCGTATGGGGGATTTCTGAGGAATAAAAAGATTATTATTAGATAAACTTCGTGGGCATACAATGTTCACACAAATATGATCAATATTTATTTATTTAATAAGGTACATCAACAAAATATATAAAAATACATTTTTAACAAAGACAGAGAACTTCTATGTATATCTCTAACAGATGTACACAACATTCACTGCATGTTAACATAAACAAAAATTAACAATACATATAAATTTACAATACATATAAATACGTAAGAAACCCATGTAATGAAGAGTCATAAACATTCAAAATTGTATGTATATTTTTTATTTCATGATTTATGTGCAAACAAAGAATTAGATGAGACAAATAATTACGACAAAATTACTGCTTATTTTAAAAAGAAATTCCCTAGCCTCGGTGTTAATCTTTTTAAATGTTTTTTAGATATCACATGAAGAAGTTTTATTTTCTTTAATAGGGTATACCAACAGCATACCATGCACATACATTATTGAAACTTATTAGCTATGGGTACTGTTCTTATATGCATATCTATTATAGGTATACACAACATTTAAAGCGTAAAAATTATAAGCATGTTGAAAATTAATAACATTCATAAATTTAATTCATTCGGTTAGTTTTATTTTCATAACAATGAAATAATATATGTAATATCTTTCCATACCATAATTATTACCATTTAAAGATGTCACAATAATATTATTCTTTAGAACATGAATTGCACAATTCACTTGGGTATGACTTAAATTAGCATATTATATTTAATTCAGGTGCCATAAATTTAATATAATGTGGTTAAATTTGGTACGTTTTAATTGCATAAAGGGGGAATCAATGTTTATCGAGAGGAGTACAAAACAATACACTAAGAGAGCCCGTAGACGCATGGCAATGCCGTGCATTAATGCCGAGAAAGAATGCTCGCTTTATAGGTTCAATGGCACTGAAGTTAGTCTAACTTCCATAAAAATCTCCTCTCGGTTTAAGCTTATCCTAATAGAAAAAATAACTTCTTGATATTTACAATTTAACTTAACAAATTGATAGCATTTTATGACCCAGACCTTTTAACCTGTTCTCAGATTAAAACCTCCAAAACTTAGTTGTATATAAATAACTGATACTATTAAATAAAGTCTCTAAGTCTCTTTTCCACATTCTGGGCTTATCTGAATACGATTGAGTTGGCCTATAAACCGATGCAATTATGTAATCAATAAGGATAATGTTACACAATTCATTTCCAAACAGCGTTATCGAATTTAATTGTATCATTTTACGCAAAGCGGGACACCAGTCGCACGTGCTAGACGATTACACATACATGATTCAACACATGGTTGGTGTGTGATAGATAATTGTGATAACAATGTATCTTATGGCCGAATGTACAAATATAAAGTATGCGGTTAGCGGGGAATATAATTATTATCATTTTTATTAACTAGATAAGTTTTATACTGGTGATCCGAAAGTCAGCCACAAATAAATGTGTGTTAAGGATTTTTATTTGTTTATTTAAAGTCAAAATTGTTTATGTATTCATCTTCGCAACAAAACTTGTTAATTCGTACAGAATTGTTACGAATTATGATTTTTATATAACTAGCGGCCGCCTGCGGTTTCATCCGCGTGACCTACATAAAAACCGTCCTCTTGAATTACTGTTTCTATTAAAAAATACCACATCAAAATCCGTTGCGTAATTTTAAAGATCGAAGCATACATAGGGACAGACAGCAGATAGCGACTTTATTTTATACTATGTAGTGATGATAGCACGGCACCTTGATGGGAAGTGATTACGGCAGCCAATGAATATTTGTCACTACCATCATCTGCTCGCTGTCGAGCTTTTGAGAACCTTTCCACACATCTTTCGGGAAAACCCTGACCGGAAGTTCACACCATGAGCTTATGCTGTACAAATGTATTGGTGCCATATTATATCGAGCAATGCGCACTTCGTCACGCTTTCGTGGATGAATGAATTTGTGGTAGTTTTAATATCGTGTTTATATATGGTTCGTAGGAAAAAAACTTTGAACATAATTGATAATTGTTCATCTAACGTTAAACGCGGGACGAAGTGCGCAGACCCTATTTAATCGTTTCGCTAAAAAAGTTATAACAGATGCTTAAATCAAAATTGTTATTATTCATTCAGCGGTTCAATATTATAGTTAAAATTATTAATGTTTCAGTTATTAGTAGTAGTTTACCTTCCAAACTTGTTCTGAGGCCGATCATCGTGCACTCTTCTCGCTTGAGTTTCCAAGGCAAGCATGCCCACTCTATATGCAGCTAGTAGCCTGCGTAGTTGCGCTTGCGGTAATGGAGGGGGCGCTGGGGTGAGGGGCCCATTGGAGCCGCTTGCTACGGGGTTGACATTTGCTACGCCGGCACCCGCTAAGGATACTACGGACGCTACGGCCGCGTTCACATTGTGTGGCGCCGGCATTGGTGGTGGTATTGGTGCTGGATGCTGTTAGGAAATTAACATCATATCAATAAATAAATGAAGAAAAAAAAGGATGCAGGGAGTATTTCATTAAAAGATTTGTGATGCTTGCCCTATATTCTTCTGATCTAGATCTATGAGAGGGATTACAAATGCAATCAAATCTAAATACTGAGAAATCAGTTTATTGTTCATAGAATCACCTGTGTAAAATGTCTAAGTCAAAGAATAGTCAGACGTCGCTTTATTTTGGTAAAAAAAAATATAGTGTACCATTTTTTCTGAACGAGTTAAGCCTAAATACTGCTGGAAAACAAACTCTATACAATATATATATAAATTGGGTCTATAGCAGTAGTTCCTAACCTTTTTAATTCCGTTACCTTTATGACCTTTGTAACTAGTTCATAGTACAGAATTCGACCTTATCATTTTTACCCCTACGAAAGAAATTGCCCTTAAGTTAGGGACCCAGGGTCTGCAGACTCGTAAGGATAACTAATACTCACAGTGACATTAACAGAAATAGTCTGGACATGATGCGGCGCGCGCGGCTGATGGGTCGTGTGGGTCACGTGCTGCGCGTGATTCGGGTGCGGGCCATGCGGCGCGTGCGGGGCGTGCGGGGCGTGCGGCGCGTGCGGCGCGTGCGGCGGTAGCGGCGCTAACGGCGCGTGCGCCGGGTGAGGGGGCGGAGCCACCAGGCCTCGCACGAAGTATGGAGGCAGCGCGTATTGAGGGCCAGGGTGTGGTGCAGGCGCTCCACCGTACTGAAATAGGAATAAACTCGTTTATTAGGGGTCACTAGTCCTCACGTGAAGTACGGAGGTAGCGCATATTGAGGGCCTGGATCGGTGCGGGTGCTCCACCGTACTGTAAAAGACTGGGAATCGGTTAGTCATTGTAGCTGCACTAAAAAGTTTTGTAAATATGAACACTACACTGGACAGACTGTTTTATCGTTAACTTGATATCTCTTTAAATGTCAAACAACCAAGGCAGCTGAGCTTTACTTCACCAAACCGACGCCGGTAGCCTCTACGTGATAAGTAACTTAACAAGTGTCTTATCACGCTATTAATTTGTAAAAAAAAACTCGTACTTAACGTTTGCGAAACAACAAAAAAGCTAGTATACAGACACCACCATGTACCCGCATAAACTTGGTGGTCTTACTGATTACCGTTAGTCAGAAACTTTTTACAGCACCAGTAACGCGTAAAAAGTTTATCTATCTATCTAACGCACAGATTAAAACGACTGACAAAGTTTACTCATCAGGTACGTAAATTTGTGAACGCAAAATGATTGCCATAATATGTTTGTTAGACCTTTCTCCGCTACTGCGTGCCTGTTTTGTATTACATAATTGACATAACCATGCCTATGATCAAGAGATTACTTACCTGCAGCTGGTATATAGGCGGAGGATACGGATGGTAAGTGAACGGGTAAGGCAGCGGGTAAGGAACAGGCACGGCGACCGGCGGCGGCGCTCGGTACTGAGGCTCCTCGGCTACAGGTTCGTTGTCTTCGCTCGCTTGGCGCAGGTATAGCTCGTGCCAGTACCGCGCTACTGTGTAAAGAACTTCAGGGTATACGCCACCACCTGGAAATAGAGTTATAAACATTACATCACTACAATTAAAAAGAGAAGAACAATCTCATTTAAGAAGAATCAATGTATTATGTACAAATTATATTCCTTTCACACCAATAATAGAAGACTGCAATACGGGGATAACTATCTTTGAGTCCAAAAGAACACTGTCTACCGTCGATGATCGTTCAGTACAGCAATTTATTTTACGTATTACTTCCTTGAAAAAGTTTTAATAACATTTACTATACCTTTGGCAGCGGCTTCAACGGTTAAACACGCCCTTTCCAGCATAGCATCGCTCTGTTCTTTACACTGCAACACCGCTCGTTGTATCTCATTGTAGTTGAGAGCGTGCGCGTGTGGTAGTACTGACAACGCTAACTCCGCCGCCGCGCGAACAGTATGAACGTCTCTTCCAGACGAAGCCTGTGGGTGAACGCTTACAATGAAACCATTGTATTTGTTAATGTATTCTGATTTTAGATCAGTGATACATTATTTCTATTGTAAACACAACTTCTGACTTAAACGAGTAAGATTCGATGTGTAATAATGAATAGGGAATGACTTAAAAGACCTGACTTAAATAACCTGCTTGAAATAGTAATAAGTTTTAATAGGTCTTAGTTAAAAAAAATTTCGTCATACTACATCTATATATTGTCATATAAATGCTCCTAATCAAAATTAATTTTGTTTTTCTTAAGATTTTCAATATTATATAAAAGACGACAGAAAAAAGTCGTTTGCACTGCTTTTAACGTCCGGAAATTTTGCTATCTCATACCCTTTTAAATAGGGTCCCATAGAGCATTAGATAACTGACAATGTGAACAGGAGTCCTAAATCACGTAGATAATTGGAACTTATTGAAATAAACTTTATTATTATGTAATAATAATAAAACTCATACTTCTGTAGACATTATTGATTTCTCATTAAAAATTTAGTCTGTAATCTTGATATAAAGTAATTGCTTCATAGTAATATTTTACAATAAAACATTTGTGATATCAGATATTTTATTTAAAAACAGTGTTACACATACAGGCCCATCATAGTTAAAACACCAAACCTTCTTTCTCCAATCCTTGGTTTTACTAAAACATATAACACTAACACATAAATAGTTCAATAAGTGACCACTACAATAATTCCATGATGAAAAAATGTAGCAGATATGTTTACATCTGTTTTAGGATTTCATGTTTACACAAATCCATCACCAGTTATTCTTGTATCATGCTACAATTTTTATTTTAAAAGTTATTCCTAGCGTCTTGCTTCAGAATCAGTAGTAGGACCTCCCTCACTAAACAAGGAGAGGTATTGAGATACGGACCGTGTGCGGACGGCAGTCAAATTTGTGGCATCCTGCTAATAATAGGTCTCTTTTAGCGACCCATTGGACCATATTTACAATGGGGTCTGTTAACTTGACTTAACGACTACCACACAATAGTGATAATCTTCATACTATTCTTGTATCTTTGATAAATTTTATTTAGCCATTGCATCCAACTTTCGGGAATTTGAAACCATTGTTATGACGTGGTCATAAGATTCAAAGTATTTTGATGGCGTAGCTGCAATTGACGGTTGTTCAAGACGATTCTCCATTCGGACTCTAATACCTCGGAAATTTACTGTTGAAATTATCATATGCCATAGCAAATTATAGAGTTCGCATTGAAACTATTACAATTTATAAGGATTTGCAGATTAAGGTAGAATATTTAGTTGTTATCTAAATATAATATAGATTACAGTTGATAGCTACCTCTTAAAATTTTAAAGGAACTTCAATCTACTATATTTCTTGTCGTTTTTTCTTAATGGAAATAATTCATCTGGTCACATTCTCAAATTATAAGGGGATTACCTTTATTAAAAGGTGTTAAAGGAATTTTTAGAAATCTCGAACTGAGGTTCAAAGAGTTTTTAAGGTAAAGGAAACTTACAACTAAGTAAAAGTCATTCCTCTCAAAAATTTTACTTAATACCTTGTCAGCGATGCCCGCTGCCTCCGGGGGCGTGAGGTGTCCTTCCCAAGCGTCGATGAGGAAGAGTATCGCGGGTGCTCCGATGTCCATTGCTTGGCCTATAATAAAATTGGATAAAAGTTAAGACATTAATTTAGAAATACTAGTAGAATGATATTAACAGGGATCCTTTAACAGAAAGTAATGAACAGTGAAAATTTTATTAATCTTTAGCCCATGTGACGGTAGCGAAACGGCCTACCCACATATTTTAACTAAGGTGTCGAGATTACGAAGTTAATGCTTGTAAAGTTAAAAGCTTGGCTATGAGACGTAATTACTTTTTAACAATGAGACATATTATGATTTCGTCTTGGCAACATTTTACATGAAAATGTTTTACTAATCAGTAAAGCATAACTTCAACCCAATTCAAATCTTTGAAAAGCCCACTCCGATCTTTAGATATAGATACCTCCTACGTATAATATGTTAGCTAAGAAATTGAATTTTTGCTTTTTTCCATAAAAATACTTCTTTACGTAATAATATGATAACTAGGAAAATTGCATTTTTGGTTTTTTCCATTAAAAAAACCTCTTTTTAATAATCCGAAAAATATTATTAACTTTCTTTAAAAAACCGTCATCACTTAAATGTGTAGAAAGAGATTAGAATATGAACAAAGTAGATTCGAAAAATTGTGAAGTATGTGGTGTGGTGGAAGACCTGCAACACTTGTTGACGGAGTGTGTCCGGAACAGGGATGCTAGACGGGAGTTGATTATAAAATTTAAACTATGCAGCATCGATGTTGGGTTATTCCAAACAATGCTGTCCGAGCCCATTTCGGAGTGTGTAAATATGATCTGTAAACTTGTATCTCGTGAAGCTTTGAATAATTAGTATTGTAAGTTTTGGATTTTGTATCAATGTTAACAAGGTACGATAGGACTGACAGGTCTTTGTAAGACAAAAGTCCTGAAAAAAAAAAGAGAGAAGAAAAAAAAATGTATATATTTTTGAATTTTAAAAATATTTATAGCATATTTATTTTGTTTGAAAATCATAAAAATAAAAACGCTAAAGAAAACATGCTTTGTTGATGCGTCTTAAAATTGTTCATATTCAAAAGTTAAGTATGTGAATATCTTACCAGTTATCCAACTGACATGTGAGGAATATGTGCGACTGAGCCAATTAGCGCTCACGCAGTTATGTAGGCCGAGTGCGTATAGTCCCAGCTGGAAGGCTGCCATGTGAAGACCCCTAAACAAACACATCAGGTATTTTAACGTAACATATATATTTTCACGCCTTTTTCCCGTTGAGGTAGGCAGATATCACATCCTTCTATTTGCTACGATCCTAGCACACTCTTAGCTTCAAACATAATCATTAACCTTCTCATACATGCCAGTCGGTTTAGGGTACTTTTGACCTGCACTCTTTCAAAAAACTTCTGGATTTGATGATGAAATGCCTTACACGGTCTTCCCCTCCCAACACTTACATTCGTCCATCATAAATACTTTCGTTAGTCTTCTTCCAACACACCACCTATGCATACCTTTCCCAATTCTCATCACTACGTTTTCTTTCACACTTTATTCACTTAGGATCGGAAATATTTTCAGATAAATACCATAAGCCAATTAAGACTGAAGTCTTAAAAATACGGATTCACTTTTAAGGCTGAAAAGATGTTTTGTTGTTGAAGTTGCATAACAGGCTATCAGCCTTTAAATTGAAATAATCATTGGCTTTGTTTAACTTTTGAAGACACAATTCAAATTGTATTGTTCCGGTCTCCTGGCAATCGGTAGCCACTTCTCGAGATCGATCGACAATTGGTGAAGCATATGAGTCATATAGATGCATAGGTAGCAACATTCAGTTTTACCAAAATGGCAGTTAACGAAATTTTTAGTTTTAAAGCAGTAAGTTAACTTTAAAGTGATAATTCTAACATACAAATTTAGAGAATTATGTGATCAATAAAAGAAAAGTTTAGCATTTTACAGTAATATGATATTTTTTGTAAAAACTAGATGTTTGGTTTGGATGTTTCTGTTTCTGCGCCCAACTCGTGGATATTGCTACATTTGCAGCCAAGTGTCTGGGATGTTGCTGCGTTTGCACCCACATATTTTAGATCATAATTGGACTAAATAATCTTGATACTTTGGGTGTAAAGTACATACAACAGGTCTCTGCGTCAGGAGTTTACTAATTTAATTATAAAATAAGATCATTTAAATGAATAAAAATTACAATTTGGTTTTCAACTAATACTAAGAGTCATGACTCTTAGTATTAGTTGAAAACCAAAAAATAAGTTGTTACTTTACTAATATGTATTTAACGTTATTTTTTACTGGCTGATGAAAATTCCTCTTAATTTTTATTCATTTAAATGGTCTTATCAAATATATTAAGAAGAGGTAGTGAATAAAATAAACATATTTTAATTATATTTTTTTATTTATTTAGCGTAAGTAACTATAATGAAATTTATGAAAAATGCGTAAGGACCTATAATCAAATTAAACATGTAAATCATCTACTTCGTGATACTCTTCACACTCTAAATCACATTCTCTGTATTCATTTTCGTCACCTTCATCTTGGTTGTTACTTTTTAGTAACGCTACAAAGAATGACAACTCTGTATTATGCCGCCAATCATCTCCCCAATGACTTCGAAGTAATGTTAATAAATCTTTTGTCTTACTGTCCGTTATGTTATTGGAAGCATTAATCTTTCTTGGATTTATCATGGAAGCAACTTTATTCCTTTGACAAACGTTTTTCGTAACTCCATCATCTGTTTTGTAGTGTAGATGTCCCTGAATCATAACGTTTCCAGGCCGTTTCGATCGCTTTATTATGTAACGTTTGCAATGCTTGAACCGAAAATGCCAGCTACCCACAGGCTTAAAAACTTCCTGTGATGCTGTCTTCCAATCCAACACTTCAAAGTCAGTTCCCAAGTGGTTAACGGTACTAAATTTCGAAATTATTTCGATATATTTTTGAGGTCCGCTAATCACTTCATTTTTTCGCACTTCTTTTTCGATTTGGGCAAAAACCCTGTCAGGCGGTATATACGAATGCCCGACTACAGGAAAAACAAGTTCAATTTTCTTGACGTTATGTGGTGCTTCGGTCAACCATTTCGACAACATTCCCAACATGATAGTATTTTTATTTTGACCCGCGCATCCGTCTGCAACAAGTCTTACTGTTTCTACGGACGAAAGGTCTGAATTTTTCAGCCTGTGGTATAGAGCTGATGCGATTTCATTTGCAGCTTTGGGGTATTTATTTTCGGCCCAACAGTTAGCAAACACATTTTCTGGAAGCAATTTGCTTTTCGATGATCCCTCTACTATCGTAAAATTGTATAAATACACATTTCTAAGGTAGTACGCCACCTGATCGGGCACTTTTAGCAGATTGAGATTTTTTTGACAGTCATACGAAAAGGTTTTAAGCTTATCTTTTTCTTCTTTAACTATTTTGAAAAAAGCTTTTGCTCTTAATTTATGTAGTCTTTGGGCTACCATTAAATCATTCTTCTTACTAATGTCTTTTTCACTTTTCATTTCTTCATTGAATTTTATACAAGTAGCACAAACATCGGTACGCGGAGTACCAAATGAAAGATTATATTTGGTATTGAATACATGCCTGAAATAAGACTTCTTCACTCTCAGGTCATCGTCAACTTTCGTATTATATTCTTTGTGTAACTTATTTATTGATAATTCTGACGGCAAATACAACCTTTTAGTGTTTCCTCTACAATAATGCGGTTCTTGGCATGGTATCGTGTTTATAAAATTCATTATAGCTTGTCTTTTCGCCGCATATTTTATTGAAGTGCGATCCCCTCCTCTTTTTTCAGCTAATAGCTTTCCAGATTTATAATATTCTTTCATTACAGATTGAACTCTATACTTTTTGATTTGTAATGCTGTTAAAAAATATTGTTGACACACTTTCACTTTTTTCTTTAGCGTTTTGCTGTAAATATAATATTTTGTTTGGAAATTTTGATTTGCATATTTTGATGTAGTGGGACGGCGACGAGACACCTTGCAAGGTGTGCAATGTTTTAAAATATACATATCCTGGGTTTGTTTGTTTGGGACTGCATAAAAATTATCAAAAAAATGCTTCAAATCAGACATACTTAGTGTCATACAGGCAAAACCTTTCTTGTGCCGACATAGCAACCTTTTCGGAAGAGTCTTCGCAGAATACCTAAAAAAATAAAATTACATCATATAAATAAAATCGACTTTAATTCCAATTGTAGTACATTATATTTCTCCAATCAAATTAAACTCATAGAAATCATCTTAATTACAGAAAAATATTAGTTACAGGTTCCACAATAATCAAAAACTACAACAACGATAGTAACAATCGACTTCAATAATTGCAAAAACCAAACTTCCATAACAGCTTTTATTGATTTTGAATAAAAATACTGAACCGATTTATATATTTAAAGGAAGGCCTCTCATTTTTACACTGATTACAAAAATAGATTTTCAATAGTTATATTAATTTAAATTTAAAAATATAATAAAACTGTCCCTAATCAGCAGACATCACAATAACATACACTTAAAAACACAATAAAAATTAACAAGCTTTTCCTTTCCGTGTCTTATAAACAAAATATTTCAAAGATCAAAAACGTTGAATTACACTATAACTTACCGCGATTTTTTAGCCACATTTCTTTTCCATTTATCGGGGTCGGCTTGCTTTTTTCTGCTAAACTTTTTATCACACGGGGTAGGATAACATTCCATCATGTTGTTTTTCACTTTTTATTGGGAAAAATATGCCGAATCCTATTTAATTTTACAAAAATAAACAACACACCAAAGAACAACTAAACAGTAATCGCCATACTAAATAAAGTGTCATGGTGGCCAAATACAGACACCTGATTGGCCGAATCGGATGTTGCTGTCTTTGGCATTACTCAAGTGGATAAAGCTGTTTTTGCTGCAAATCTAAGATTGTAACGGTATTTTTATACGGGATATTGCTTATTTTGCTAGAAACTGATTAGGTCAACTAATTAAGCTGATTTTAAACTGTCAGACTGCATTTAAAGTTGCTATCATGAAAAAATTGGATAATGCTGTCTTTGCATCTATATGACTCATATGTTAAGCCGTGGATATCTAACGGCTAAGATGAAAAAAATACAACTAACCTATGTGGTCCATGATGTTCTCTTGCACATGAAGTTTGAGTAAAGAGGCTGGTACTGGAAGATCCTCCCGCCTTGAATAGAACTGACTTCGCAAGCTCGAACATAAAGTGCGCTGAAGCTTCTGAAGGTTGATTCGGTACTGATGGGTATATTCTTTTTCCTTTGTATCTGTTCAGAGGCAAGTTTTAGCTTAGTAGGTTCATATACGAAAGCAATAATAATAATAATATTTATTTCTTTTTCACAAACAGAAAAGAAATACAAAGTTATTTTTACAATAAGTATATAAGGAGCTGGCTGGAGCCCTAATCAAACAGGGTATAACTTATACAACAAAACCAGTTCCCCATACCTCGCATAATAACAATATGAAATAAAAATAGTAATAATTTAATGATGGTGAAAAACAGATTAACTTAGTCGGACATAAAAACAATTTTCAGCAAATAAATATTTAATTTATATGCATAGAATGATCTTAAATTGTTGCCATTTAAAAACATAACTGGTATGAAGTGTGATTACTGACTACTCTGTTTGTAAAATCAATGAAATGATATGATTATGTATAACTTGATTTATTATACATTAATTTGACTTATGGTATATTTAAAATATAACTACCAAAATTAATAGCTTAAGGCAATGATTTGAAAAATAATTACAATTTATTTGGATTAAATTACGAAATTAGTTAAAATTTTACTGTAATATTTTCTTAACATCATTATATATATACCCAGTGCTGACAAAGATAAATAGACCACGAAATGTTTATATCAAAGGACTATAAGTCCTTTACAAAAAAGTGACAATTGATTTAAGAATATGATTTATGAGACACAAATTTTCATATGCCCTAAGCTCTTACTTTTTTGCTATGCCCATTGTGTTGGTGGTTGGCACTTGGCTGATCTTCGAGCTCATGATGAATGAGTGTGCGCATTTATACCTTTTTAATAAAACATATTTAAATTACGGTATAATTTATCCCGAAACATAAAAATTGTGAGGTGACGAGGAAAATAAGGAATTGATTAGTTTATAAGTATGTTAAATATTTTATGTACTGGTTGGTTAATGTATCTATAATTTTACTATAAACAATATTAAAATTTATAATACAAACTATGTACTAATCAATAAATATGACTTATTTAAATAATGATTGAAAATTACATCATATCAATTTCAATCAGAGATCATTTAATATTTTACGCTCTGTTTGAGTATGTATTGTATAAACTATTTACTTTAATATAACACACACATAGCATTTCTCATTACATACTATGAACTCTAGAGATTTTTAGATAAAACGTGTCAAATGGTGGAGAATGAATAACTCTAAATTTAGTTAATTTGCAATCATGATATATAACAATAGTATTAAGCAACCGAATTATTTACAATAGTATACCTTGAAATCATGATAAATCAAATTATTGACTTGCAAAAATGTGTGTATCACAAATGTCATATATAATAATTAAGTTCAGTACAGTCAACATTTCTGGCTTACAGAAGCATAAAGATTCAAGACACATAATTATAAAGGTTACAATACCTTGAATCCTTAGGTCGCGATACGGACGTGTGCGTATGTTGTGTGTGCTGTACGTGAGGCGGAGACGGCCCGCTCTCAGCTACTACTAGCCTCTCTAAATCGTTTACTAGCGAGGACGATGCTTGTTGCTAAATAAAAAACAAAAACATAATCATTTATTGTAATATTCCATGATAATGAGTAACTTTTTGAGGCAGAGGACGCCCGATTATTCTCAGTAGTCCCCTCTAGCCCTGTCTCCCGGGGTGACAGCTAGGAATCGTGTTCCTAGTTGTCACCGGGATGACAATTTTTGCCACCGATACAATCGATAAAAAAATTGTAACTACCTTAGATTACATAGATTCAAATAAAAAATATTAATTTTTAAGTAAGTGAATAAAAATGTCAAAAAAGTTATACAGAATCAAATGAAAAAAATGTACGTTATATTTCCTTTAATAGGTACAATATTATTATTAACTTTAATTGGCAACTGGGAAGACATTTCCTAGCTGTCACCCCGGGAGACAGGGCTACCCGGGCTAGACAGCCCTACTAGAGGGGACTACTGGGAATAATCGAGGACGCCAAGGTGATAGATATTCTTGCGACCAAATATTTAAGCTTTTCTCAAAACTGTGGTGATCTTTGTTGTTGCTTTGGCAAAATTACTAAGACGCAAAACGGACGTGTGCGTATGTTGAGTATGAGAAGAAACTGGCCCGCCTTTAGCCACTATTAGCCTCTCCAAATCGCTCACTAGCGAGCACGATGCTTGTTTCTAAATAACAAACAATAGTATAAATATTTTTTGTAGAATAATATTAATGGTATTGTAAAGAGGATTCCCAAGTAGACAACTTTAATATTCTCATAGTAAATATTTGCTTGTAACACTGTACGGAGCGCTCTCGGAGCTTACACGGCATCTTTTCTGGACTGTATCGACTGCTTTTTATCAGGCAGGATGTGATCTATATGACGAGTCATATTTAAAAAAAATCACTTCAACATTGTAGTTCATTAATATCCCAGTATCTGGGCTCAGTAATTCTCTCACAAACAATAGGCAACGGTGATTCAGGTCATATTCCATCAAACAAATCGCAAATTGTGGATTGGTGAAAGCAGTTGTGTGATGATGCTGTTAGATTATTTAAAGCCTACAAAGGGCCAACCGGTTAATTTGCAGAACGTGCTATCCGAAGCGTGCTATTCTTTATACACAAACCACTATTGGTATTTTATTTCGCCAGACTTAGTGTACGCAGTGATTCTTTACATGTAAAGGGTGAATGCCTATGCAGTTCGCTGCGGAATTAAGCTTTTAAGTTTCGATTTTTAGTAACTTAATCCCACAAATAACGATAACTTTCAACCCAAAGTATAACATATCAGAAGAGTGTTGAAAGAATCTTACCTGCGTAGAGTGTGAAGGCATACAGGGCGGCGGATGAGCCGGATAAAGGTGAGTGTTGGATGTATCCGCTCGGTACGAGGCAAGGCGAGGATTGTTCGTGTAGTACATGCTCACCATAGGCCCTTTGGTTAGCTGATGGATGTCGCGGTCTAGCAACTAAACAAAAAGAATCAGTTATTGTAATAGTTATAAAAGACAATATCTATTTGAGTTGGTATAAGCATCATTACTACAAAAACATTTGATATAAGCGCATAGGTATTTTGTGAAATGTTTATTTTATTTCAAACTTTTTAGTGTTTTATCATAAAACATAATTACATCAACAATAAATAATTATCTAATTGTAGTTTGTTGTTATATATTAAAAGGTTGTCGCATCTTTATCAAACTTCCAATCAAAGTATATAAAGTGATACATTAAAATAATACATACTTGTCGAATATTTTCGTTTAGTTCCCGTCCCAATGCAGCTTAGCATTCACCTTTTTTTGGAAGCGAAGCCTTTTACATAACAAATACTTTAATACCTTATTCATAATTCTGGCCAATTTGACTGGATCATCTTTGTAGTAAGAGAGCAAAGTTAATGCCAATTCGCCTCGCTGCCTTCTAGTGCCTTCGCAGAGTAGTGGATGTTCCGCTTCCGATACATTTGCTTTCAATCCCAAAGCAGCTACTGCAGCTTCGAATCCTAACACTTCGTCAGTTGGTACTCTTAACTAAAAAATTTACCCATAAGTTATATTTTGTTGACATAAAACTAGTGCAGCCATAAAACAGATAATGCAAATGCAATCATCTCTATATGCTTGTCATCATTTTAAGCGGCTATATTCTTTCGGATAAGAGTACGGTTTCAACCTTGGATAGACCACTCTTGAAACCGGCATACAGGTACAAGTAGATAGAAAACACTTTCTTGAATATTTTACACTTATGATGGATCAAATGGTTAAGCATTGCACAATGCGCACACTGCGCGCTTGCTTGTTTTCAAGATATCTCGATTAGCGAACTAATAATCGACGAACGTGAGTGGGCACCGTCGTTCGTCAGGTTCGTCGATAATACAAAGATACGATATCTTTTTACTTCTTTTTGAATACTTGATCTGGAGTCAGTGTAATGGTGTCAAGAAACGTGAAAAGATACAATACAGATTTTGTCGTTACTTTCCGCTATTGATTCTGTAGATATTTCCATTAATAATAATAATAAATAAATAAATGTTTTCTGACAGTTACACCAATTATTTAGTTCCAAGATAAGTATTATTAAGAACTTGTGTTATGGATACTAAACAACGGATAAACATACTTAAATACTTTTTTTTTTGTAAATCCATACTTAATATACATAGGAAGACACCCAGACCAGAACAAATAGTCATGTTCATGCACACAAAGATTTGTCCTGTGTGGGAATCGAACCCACGACCTCTGGAGTGAAGTGTAGGTATACTGACCTCCACGCCATATCGGTCGTCAGAGAGATTAATGATGAGCAGCTAAAGATAATGTACTTGAGTTATCAATTTATCTGTCTTTGGTTATTTTTTAAAATACTTACTGGGTGTTTGTTTTCTTTCTCAGTTGCTGATAAAACTAGCACATCAAACAAGAAACTTGCTAATGCTACGGGTAACAATGCTGGTCCACGGTTCCTATAAAAATATCCTGATGTAATACAATGAATAACACAAAATACCAATCGAAAAGTCCCTTTAAAAATAGCAAACTGTATTATGATTCCTCTATAATATAAGTCCTAATAAAAAATTATGGACCAAATTTGTAGACCAAAGAACATGTTTGAATAATGCCAGTGTACATATTCTCAGCAATAAAGTGTATAAAGAGGCATACCTAAGGGTGCCGTCACGCAACTGTTCAGCCTTCTCTCGGGCCAAGGCCATTTGTTCAGTGCCAGTAGGCAACTTCTTCAGCAGCGCTACAAGCTCAGTCTCCTGATTGTTTAGCTTCACTTCTAGCGCTTTCGTGCTGGCGGGTGGGCGTGCCATTTCCAACGCGAACAAGCCTACTCGGAATGCGAGCTCGTGATGTTCGCTGAATTCTGCTAATACCTGTATAGGAATTTAAATGTAATTGTCAGACGCATGACAAACAAATTATAAAAATAAAATATTATTGGTAACGCCAATTAGCTACTTTACTTAAATAACATTACACTGTAACGTTACAGAAAGCTATTAGGATATTTCCGTTGGTGCTAGTTCTCTTTGTAATAAAAGATGCCAGATTAGGAACTTTTCATGGTCAAGCTGGCTACTAACTTATTACTGTTATACTGAAATCTGCTTATGATGGATTCTGAGTTCTGACAAATACGACCAGTGTGAGATCAGAGTAATAGACATTTTTATTTATATACAAAAAGATATATATATACAAAAAGAAAAATAGTAGTTTATTTTGGTACGTATTATGACATAGAGTAACAAAAAGCTTCGGTAATTCAATTCTTAAATGAATCACGCAGACAAAGAATCATCGTAGAATCATAGTTACTGCATACTTGCGACGCCCTGACTGGAGTAACTACATTTTAGCTACTATTATAACAAAAACATAAATATGTATTCCACTTAGTGTGTATATAAAGATTGAAACTTAATTTATAAAGATAGTAAATAATTTAGTATCGACATCTTAACAAGATTTTGTAATATGAAGAGTATATAAATATTTACTTACTGTGCATAGGAAAGCGCATTTTGCCAACGTAGCTGAAGCAAGACACGACAGTCGATGACTGGCCGCACAAAGTCTCGGTGAGGGTGTATGCCTCTTCTTGGGTTTCCTCGGATCATGGTTAGGCGGAGGAGCCCCAGGTCCCAACGCTGGTGGCCTTGCTAATAATTCTTTAGCAAGTCTGGCTCCTAATGCACAGGCTTCTCTAACATGACCGTGTGCTTGTAAACCCTCCGCGCGTCCGAATGATACTTCCCAACTGCATTCCCAGCTGCTCGCTCCGGGTGATGACCCGATGCCCGATCCCTATTTATTATAATATTTTTTTGTAGTTAATAACTTTATACTGTTCATATTTAGTACTGTAATCAAGCTCAGCATAGACTGTTGTTTTTCTTTAAAGTGTAATCTGTGAAAACCTATAACTGACAATAAGTTTGTTATTATTTTGGGTTTTTTTGATTTTCGATGCTTACTATTAATGGTAGGGAGACATCCCTAGCAACAAATATAAAATAAAATATTTTAAGTCAACAAATTGTAGACAAAAGCGAATTTTCAAACGCAATAACTCTACAGCCTTGTCATTAGTAATGACTGAATTAGAATGAAGAAATTTAAGTGTGCTTATCTGGTTGTGTATGTTTTATATATGCAGGATCTTCGTACCATATAGAACTCTTAAAAAAAATTACATAAGAGTCACACTATTACACACCAACAAGGAAAATACTGTGGTACATATAATGTGGTACCTCATTAGGTGAATCATTATTCACGACGTGGTAAACTTACCATAGCAGTACCAGAACTGGTCCCTTCGCCAACTACGGCCCTTCTAGCAGCAGCCGGATCGTAGAAGTAAATGTTGCATTCATCGTCCGAAACAGAGTCGTCGTTGGAAACTCGTCTCTGATGAGCATCGTCTGATGATGCCGGCGGCGATATAGACTCCTGCGAGTCTGTTTCAGCGCCGCTCTGTTGTAGTATTTCTTCTTCATTCTCGCAAAAACCTTGAAAAAAATTGATTTAGTATGATTAATTAAACACACTAGTTATTATTGACATTATCAGTTTATCCGCACAAGTTTATTCCACCTTAAGGATATAAACACTAATGCAGGACGCCGTGCTCCGCTCTACAGAATTACTTTCTCATAGAATGAACAGTTGTTAGACATTGATCTGTTTGCACTAACCAAAGAATTTCTTAAAAAGCAAGTACTCCTTAAGTGTGATGCTAAAACAGCCTACTAGTATTTCATAATTTCGTTTGATTCGTGTGTGTGTTCGTAAACATGTTTTGTACTTTCATATGTGCCTTTTGTATAAGTGCACTGCGGTAACAATTTATTTTAGTAGTGAGTCTTGGATAACGATGCTGGTTTTGCTAAGACCCATTTTTTTTTGTAAAATAAGTTACTATTAATACATATTGTACAATTGTTAATGAAATAAATTAACTGTGGTTAAGCCAAGTTATGGATCACTATTACGTGGCTTGAAAAATTCTGACAACATGACAACATGACGACTGCCTCTGCCAATCGGCCCGCGTGGTGGAGTATGACTTGAATTACTTTCACCATGTTTTGTGTGAGGAGGCCTTTGCTCATTAGTAGACTGGGATGTTGACAGAACAGAAGAGAGCTATGCTAAGGCTTGAGTTATTACTTGCGTGGCAATGGGATGGAAATAGCTTTTTAGAGTTCTAAAGTAATAATAGTAATATTTCGGACACTTACACCAATTATTTAGTTCCAAGATAAGTATCATTAAGAATTTGTGTTATGGAGACTAAATAACGAATAAACATACATAAATACTTTTATTTTTGTAAATACATAAATAATATACATAGAAAACACCCAGACCAAAACAAAAATTCATATTTATACACACAAAGATTTGTCCTGTGTGGGAATCGAACTCACGACCTCAGGAGTGGAGTGCGGGTAAACTCGCCACCACGCCTTATCAGTCGTCAAGTTCAAGTAGCCTTAGTTAAAGTTGTCTTAGGACAGTAGCTGGGAAAAAGGAGGGACTTGAGTGGCGACCACAAACTAAAATACGCAGCGTAGGGTACGTTTAAGATGGATTAAACCTAAGAAAAGTTGCGGTTAACCGTTGTATTGGTTTGCTTCCTTACGTTCTAAAAAATAATAATTATCAATCGTTTAATAACTAAAATTGTAACAAAATATTTTAAGTTTCTTACCTTCCGAAGACACACTGGAGTGATTGCCGTCGCTTGGTCCGTTATCCCGCGGTGCATCACTGGGTCCTTCACCTGAGCCACAAGGCTGAATAACAAAAAAAAATTTAGGTCTTCATTAAAAATGGTACATCTTCATCTTATTATTATAAGTTTTGTGTGCAATAAAAAAAATGAATTAAAGTCAGAGAGACTATCCGCAGATTTTTGGATCTTAAGTTTTAATTATGATAAAAATATAATCAATTCCCAAGTTTCTTAGAACATGTCAAAAATTATTCAAACGTATTTAAAAGGGTGTGTGTAATGGCCAAATCCTTGTTCACAAAAAATAAGATATTGACATCCAGTAACAAAATTAAAGCAACTTGGAACGCTATAAGTCGCGAATCAGGAAAGTGTAAACCACGTGATAATAACTACGCTCTTAAGGAGGATCAGGGAGTCGTTAATGATAATACAGCAATTGCAAACATATTTGATGAATACTTTGCTAAGATTCCTGCACTGACCACTTTTGAGCTGAAATCTTCACCGTCCACTGCCTTAGCTGTGCTTGAGAAATCCTTGCCTAATTATAGTTCCACATTTAAGTTCCATCATATTCATCAATTAGACATAATTAAAACTTTTGGATCTATTAAGTTAAAGAATACTGGCGATCTGTGGGATATGTCTGTTAAAGTTATTAAGACTATCTTGGATTCTATTGCTCCTTATCTAGCAGAATTATTTAACAAGTGCGTCGATGAAGGGACTTTCCCCGATCTTATGAAACTTAGTAAAGTCATACCTCTGTTTAAGACTGGCTCAAAGGAGGATAAAAGTAACTATAGACCAATTTCAATTTTACCAACTTTAAGTAAAGTTTTTGAAAAAATTATCTTAGATCAGTTATCTGCATACTTTTATGTAAATGAACTTTTGCACAGTCAACAATATGGTTTCATGAAGGGTCGTTCTACAGCTGATGCTGGTGCTGCGTATTTATGATGCCTGGGAGAGGTCGCATAACGCCATAGGAGTGTTTTGTGACTTATCGAAGGCTATTGACTGCGTTGACCACGGTACCCTTATTCTTAAGCTTAATTTCTATGGCGTGTGTGATTTGGCTCAGAAGTTGATAGTTTCATATCTTACATCTAGATTTCAAAAAGTAGATATTAATGGCGCTAAATCATCTGGTTCGTGTATACAGATGGGCGTTCCTCAAGGCTCAATCTTAGGCCCATTTTTGTTTCTGGTGTATATAAATGATCTTCCTTTCTTTATTAGTAGAAAGTGTGAAATGGTGTTATTTGCAGATGACACATCAATAATATTTAAAACTAACAGAAATAAAAATAATTATGACGATGTAAATAGTGCACTTTCAGAGTTGCTTCACTGGTTTACTGTTAATAATCTTCAGTTGAATGCTAAAAAAACTAAATGAGTTAATTTTTCACTACCCAATGTAAGAGATGTTGAAACCAATATAGAATTGAATGGTCAGAGGTTGGAAATGGTCGATTCAACCTTATTTCTAGGTGTAACACTAGATAAACACCTTCAATGGGGCCCACATATCGAAAGCCTTTCTGGTAAACTGAGTTCTGCCGCATATGCGATTCGAAAAATTCGTGAGATAACGGATGTCGAAACTGCTAGAATTGTTTATTTTAGCTATTTTCACAGTTTGATGTCCTACGGTATTTTATTGTGGGGATCTGCCGCTGAAATTGAGACTATTTTCATTTTACAGAAACGAGCTATACGTTTTATTTATAAACTACGGTCTAGATCATCCCTTAGAGAGTTGTTTCGGGAAATTGGTATTTTAACTACTGCCTCGCAGTTTATCTTTAACTGTATTTTGTTTGTGCGGAAAAATATAAATAATTATTCTAAGCGCTGTGAACGTCACAGCTTTAACACACGAAATAAAAATAAACTGTTAAATCCATTTCTAAGACTCCAAAAAATTCGGAAGTCTTTTATGGGGCAAGGTATGAAATACTACAACAAAATTCCACATGATATATTGGATTTGCCCTTAAACAAATTTAAAGTAGCTATTAAAGAAACATTGATTAAGAAAGCATACTATTGTACGCAAGATTATATAAATGATAAGACGGCATGGCTGTAAATTGTATCTATCATAGAACAAACAATTTTGTGGTCTGCGGCTGTTTGATTTTTATAATATTATTGTTATTTCTGCTATTTTAATAGTACAAATGTGTACAAATCTTTTTATTTTGTGGCTTGAGTATGTCATGCACACTTAAATGTCTCTGGGGTGGCGGCGTTATGCGTTGGGTCGTTACATTCCCTAAAATATGGTTGAGTGAAACGATGGCTGGTTCATTCGTCATACTCGTGAACGAGTGCTGCTTGTGGGGACTGGTCTGCTCTTGTCTACTATTTTTATTTGTAATTAAAGATTTAGCTAACTGAGAAAAGTTAATATTATTTTTAATCTGATAGCTGCACACACAATTTTTGTTGTCCTATCATTCTCCTAAATGATGTTTTTGATTAGGAACGCATAGTATTGTTCAAATGATTATATAGATATTAAGACTGAATTGCTGTAAATGATATCTTTCATAAGACCAAAAATATTTGTGGTTTGCAGCACATTTAATTAATATAATGTTATTTTTGTTAAAATTTGTTTATCCTGTAGCTTGAGTATGTCATGCTCACTCAAATGTCTTTGCGGTGGTGGCGTCATGCGTCGGGTCGTTGCGTTCCCTAAAATATGGTTGAGCGAAACGATGGCTGGTTCATGCGTCATACTCGTGAACGGGTGCCGCCAGTGGGGACTGGTCTGCTCATGTCTACTATGTTTATTCGTACTCATACTCGTATAACTTAAAATAAAAAGTTATTTTCTTCTTTTATTTTAAATCATGTGACTGCAGAACACATGTTTTTGTAGATTTGTCAAATTGTTTTACTATTAAGTACATATTCTTGTAACTGGCGGGAGAAAAAACTAACCTTGACGATTTTCTTGCCCGTTCTTTTACGATCAAGCTCCCGCCCGCAGTGAATGGGCGCGCTAGTTTTTAAGTTTTGACGTTCATAAGAGCTCTTTTGAGCCAAACTTGAATAAATGAATATGAATTTGAATTTGATATTTTTGAATGGTTGCCACCATACTGGAAAATCTTTTAACCCAAAAAATTTTTTCGAAACCTTTACTTCTTAGTTTTAAAAAAAAGCAGAGTTTTCCTCAACATACTTGAACGTAGTATTACCGACAGACCATACTTTCCAACTATGTATTGGATGGCATTCAATACGTGAATTTACCAACACGTTGACTTTCATCGTTATAGCCTTTTAAAAATAATACCCACTTGATTGGAAGGTCCCGCTATAGCCATATCTACATTTAAACGGCTATCTATTCTTGCTCTGTGGACCATAGTGCGGTGACCTTGCATTGCAGGGTCCGGATTCGTAAGTCGGTAACTCAAAGTCATCTCATTATTCAGTACTGCTTTTGATGAGTTCACCTAAAATTTAAAAAAACAATTATTAGATGATCTTTTCAAACAAAATACTATTATAGGTCTTGTTTCCTTTCTTGATAGCTTTTTCTTTCAGTTGGTTATAAAAAACACTAATCAAATTTTGCATTCGGTTGTTATTCTGAAAAGTGGTAATATATAAATTAATAAATTAAGTACATTATGGTTTAATATACTTTTGTAGTTTCTTTTCTTTTTTCTTGGATATGTGACTAAATTTAAGCCCGTACTTAACCTAATTCACAACTGCTAGGGTTGGCTGTTAGAGATCTCTCCTAGAGATAAGACCACCTTTGTACTTTTGTTTTTAAATACTATTTTTGTAATGTGATTTTGTTTCTATGTGCAATAAAGGATTAATAATAATAATTGTGAGCGCAAAAACCCCATCGATTTCTAGAATCATGTACAGATGGGGCGCGAAGGTATAAAAAGTACCAGAAACATTTAAAGTAAATAAGTCTATCTTACCTGATGAACACTGTCGTTCTGTTTATCCTGATGTCTAAATATAGTGAAAGGACTGTGATAAAGTGGGTTCAGATCTTTCGTGTATGTCACCCCAGGTATAGGATAATCGTCCCATTCTAGGAAACAAGCCTCCATAGCTGGGTGGTATCCTGGAAACACTTCGTTCTCACTGATGCCATTGATGTAAGGAGGATGGGTGTGAGTTCTAGCTGTTAGACGAGAATGCGGCGAGTTCCCCATGTGATTGCTTCTGTTCTTTGCCACCTGTGGAAGAAATGTGTGTAAGCACAAACAAACCATTTATTTTAACTCTAGCTAATCAGTAGCAGATTAGGACCATCTAGCAAAGAGGCGATGATTGTCGGGTTCCTGGTGGTTCTAATCAGCTTAATATTCATATTCATGCAATCCCTTAAATTTAGAACATAAATGGTACAATACATACAAAATGTTTGAGTTCAGAGATGTTTGTTATATAGGAACCAATATACCTAACTGTCAAGAAAAGTACCTGACTGTTAACTGCCTTTTTACAAAGACGGTTTTAATTAAATTCAGAAAAGACAGAGCGAACTAGTTCCCCGTATGAACAGTAAAAATTTTGATATCTAGTTATTACTTTAGAAAGTAGTAAAATACTAGCAGATCAGACGGAATTTAAGCATAAAATACCACAGTAAACAGTACCCTATTCCTATGTATTAATCCAGGTCGTGATGTCAGGGTGTATAGGGATCCTACCTAGACCTAAGAAGCCCAAGGCTCTGGCGAACATAACAGTGCCCGATAAGCGGCAATAGGCTCGCCACCTATTACGTGGGACCAACAATGTAATTGGAGAAGTGTGGGCGTATAATATGCCTCTGCCTACCCCTTCGGAGGCAAAAGCGTGAATGTATGTATGTATGTATGATATATTTCGGTCCTTTGTCTTAGAGAGAATTAAAACCTAACAAAAGCTGATTAAGAAAAATTGTGTAATCTTTAAAAAATATATAACAAGCCGGTCGGAAATCTATCAAGAACCTGATTGCTTGCTCTCCCATCTACTCATAAAAGCCCTCAAAATTCGGAATATTAGATAATTGGACTTAATTGCACTAAGATTGTAATGTACGCTAACTAACCTTATCCAATACTTTCATGTGCCATTGGGTGAACTGCTCGTGTAATGTATCGCGTTCGTGGGGCGCTAAAGCTGGGTTTAAAGCAGCAAGACGCCATAATACAACCACCTGTTGAAAAAAAATTCTTCTATAATAAAAGAAAATAATCAAAGAGATTAGGAAATTGCCAGTGGCAAGCACTAATAGCCCAGTGGCGACACCCATATAGACTGCAATACCATGCACTGCATCTGCATTGCAATCTATATAGGTCTCGCCACTACTCGGGTTCAAATCCTGGTATGAACCTATGAATTTTGGAAGTTAATAAAGTTTGCGTAATTATCGCTCGCTCGGTGCCTCGCAAAAGCACGTTAAACCTGTCTGTCTGCCTGTCATTATATCCTATGGTAGTCGTTATTAGGAAGACAGTGCCTTTTAATATTCTGACCTTGGATGACCATATAGTTATGTTCATCTCTGGGTTGTGGAGGTCAGACGGCATGGTTGTGAGAAAACCCTGCGTCCTAAGCTTAAGACTGGGCTTAACCGGAATAAACATTATCCTAAAAGGATGAAATTAATGTATTGAATGTAGGAATGAATTAATTAGGCACAGTGTCACATTCCCAAAATGCCATTCTTGCAAAAAGCTACACTCGCCAAAAGTTACATTTTTAAATAATTAAATTATTATTATTTTATATCATTATTGAATTTAATTAATTTAAAAGTATTATTAATATATTTTATTTTAAACGTATAATATGTTTTTAAAAGTATGTATAACATAGGCAGCCGTTTGCAGTCAGTTGCCGATTAAGATATAACTTGTACGAAAAATACTAGACACTTGGTTAATGGCCGCCATTAGTTTTAAACTCTGAAAAATTATGTTAATTTTGTGTTACGTGCGGCACGACAGATTTTAAGGAAACTTTCATGAGAGCATTCAAACTTAAACTTTAAAAAAACCTAATCCCAAACGAAACATAGTTTGTAACTAACATACACTGAGGAAACATACATATATATTATATTTTTTTGAACACAGCAAAGAAAAATATTTTTAACATGTACACAAATATTTATCGATAGTAAGTCGAACCCACGACTTCATGCGAGGTCTATTCTTCCGGTCGCCCAATAGGCCTCTAACATGACTTCACAAATAACCAACATTTTAAAATGCCTTCCGAAGAACGGAAGGGTTATATTAAACGCCACGCAGTCAACCAACCAAGGGCTGGTCACTGTAAACTCTGCTTTACTTTGGTGATCGGTTTCGACCACCTAGTAAGCTACAAGCGCTTCGATAAACTTACCTCGTCACAAAGAGAAGAACAGGCATGTTGCGCTGCAGAATTACTTCCACCAGCGCCGTGTTTTCCACCACCACTGCCGCCGTTCCATGCGACTAGGGCCGCTTTTGTGCTGTACCACCATACTATAATCTGAAATCCAGAATAACAGTATATTTTATCTATTTGTGAATGTAAAAAATACTTGTTTTAAAGTAATATGACATAACGACCACATCCAGCCCGTTGCTAAGCAGTTGATGAAAAAATTTGAGTGCTCCATAATTGTCCTAAAAAAGGACGGTAATAAGCGCACTCACTAATTTTTTCTTATCATTCTACAGTAAATCCTTTAACATTAAAATTGCTGTCGATGCCTGACTATCATAGTGACATTACGGCATTCAATAAATTGTTAACAATCAATATGGTGTTTATATAACTGAAATAATTGTAAATTTAATCCTTTTAAATACATACATAATGTTACGCTTCTTTTCCGTAGCAGTATGCAGAGATCAAATCTTTCCACTTGGTACGATTTTGGTACACACTTTTAGCTTCATTAACACTTATTAACATTCTCATACGACACGCCCGTCGATTAATCAGTCACTTCGTCTTCTTTTTCAAAAACCATAACTTTCGTTTTACTGACGTTTACTTTAATTCCTTTTGCTATTAAAGAATCCTGAAATATCGTCACCATCTCCTGCAACTCCTCAGCCGACGACGCAATTAAAACTTGGTTATATCGTCTTCTTGCACATTTTCTACTTTTACTTTTTTTAAAACACTTGTGGGCTCTTTGATCCGATGTCGCCAACGTTCAAACAGATCATTCATACGAGATATCACCAAGTAATGGTCCGTGTCTATTTAAACGCCGCGACATACTCGAGTGTTCACAAGGTTCTTTAACAATTCATCCACAATTACAAAGTCAATCGTACTTCTACTTCTTCCTTATTCTCTCGAATACATATGAATATTTTTGTGTGCAAACATTGTGTTTGCAATGCAAAGATTCCACTCTAGACATAATTCAAGCAAACTTCTTACATTCTCATTTCACCTCTCGTCGCCAAAAGTATCCAAAACTCGTTCAAATCCATCACGATTGACTAAATCCCCTAACAAGATAATTCTTTCATTAATCCTGCATTTCAATAAGACGTCTCTCATACTTTCCCAGAACTCATCCTTCCCTTATTTGGCTTTAGTAGACCCACCTTAAGCCACCTCAGTTGATGCATATACACATAGAAGAAATATTCGAGTGAGTCCAATTTTAAGCCTAATCCAGAGAAGTCTGGGACTCACACATTCATACTCAATCACACACTCATCCACTTTGCAGAAAGGAGAAGACCAACTCCCTGAAAGCCTCGTTTGGTTCTGGATACTCCAGACCAATATCCTGTAAAGGGATTCTGCTGAGTGGTTCCACAGCTTTTCCGCTTTGTCTCAGTCACACATAATACATCCAAATGTCTTGATGCATGCATCCATCATCCATTCCCCCTCTTAACATTCAACGTAGCAAACCGGCTCTCTGCGAACTTTTCGCCCCCACGGGTAACGAGACGTGAGTTGCGAACCGCGTCGCCGCCATGTTGGTCATTTTTGTATTTCATTGCGTTCCCACGAGAAGCACGGGAATTATTTGTCACTCCCGACAGAGCCCCGCATATCGAGAAAAGGTTAGCCTCGACCTGAGTTCACCAGGGCAATATGGCTCGCTTGCGACTAAGCTCTCCCCTAGCCACGCATCTTTCGGCACGGCAGACCTTGGATTGGATTCAGTAGGGCAAGGATGAGGGAACCGAAAAGGGAAATGACGGGAAACTAGGTAGAAGTAGGAGGAACTAAGATACTATCGTCTCGGAAAGCGAAGAGTAGGTAATAGCTTGAGGGGCCGAGATCGCATACCCGTACCCATTTTACATCTACCTGACAAGTAGGTGCATGTGACCTTTGACAATGTATTGAAATAGTATCTATTATTCATCTGATCGCAGAAATTAAATTTATGTTTTGTCGAAAAGTATAATTACCTGTTCGCAGGCCATAACCTCCTCAGTAATGATTTCCAACAAAGGTATGGCATTTCTATCATTTCGCCTGAACATCTCGCGGACTATAGAAAGTAGATTCCACATGCCTTCTGGCTCTCTGCCTCGTAAAGGTCGCAAGAGCGACGTCCATTCTGCCGCCGCCGGGGGCGCGCTTGTACTTAAATAATTTACATCGCTAAAATCACATAATAAAATCGCGTAATAAAAATTATTTAAAAATAAAATTTAAGGACTCAATAAAATTATAGAATTCCACATACAGTGGAGACCATAGCTCGGAAAGCATAGTATAGGACACCGTCCAGCTCGGTGTAGCGACGACTCACGCAAAACGAGGCGGTTGTAGGCAAAAAATCGAGCTTAATGGCGGGTCATAAGAAACCATAGGGCAGCAGTGGACGAAGTTAAGGTGATGATTGAATTTAAATAGAAACAAAAAGATTTTAAATAGTTTTATCCAGTAGAGATTGGTTCGTGGGACTCACCTAAATACTATAGGGGCTGGAACACAAAACTTGACTAATATCTTATTAATATTGTTGTGCAAAGTCTTTTCATCTAAGAACCATGATGTGTATTCATATGCTGACGCTCCCGCTGTGGGGTCCGGTGCGCCACAGGTTGTGTTAATCTGGTTTGGCTGGGCTGATAATAGTTCATCCAGGATTCGTTGAGCAGTTGGTAATACTTGTCGCGGTAATTCCGATATGAGATATTGCGCAAATTTTTGCAGTTGATCTCTTCTTAATCTTTGTAATGACTCTGAAACTGGTGCTCTCAGACACACTTGTGTTGGCTAAAAACAACATAATTAAATTAATTACAAAGAAAGATGACAATTTTTGAGTATCGATATGGCGTGTTTGCGGGCATAACCGCACTCCGCTTCTGTGGTCGTGGTTTCGATTCCCACATATGACAAATTTTTCGAGTGTATAAACATAGATATATGTTCTGGTCTGGTTGTTTTCCTATTTATATTAAGTATTTATTAACAAAAAAAAAAGAATTTTTGTATGTTTATCCGTTATTAAGTATCCAAAACACAAGTTCTTATAAAATTTTCTTATCTTGGAACTAAACATTTGGTGTAATTTTCAGAAAAATATTTATTACTAGCAGAACCGACAGTCTTTGTCCTGTCAAAAAGATTTGTAATGTGGCAGTTCTTTGTGCCTACGTATTTTATATTATAGTCAGTGCAAATTTTTTCCTGCACTAAACCATCATTCTGGTGATAGGGCGTTGTAAATGAGAAATAGTTAATTAATCGCTTCATTGTTAATCATGTGCATCATAATTATTAACAAAAAATCGGATTTATTATCAATGTAGTGATTAGTCAATGTTGTCGATCACGACGATGCACGATTGACAACGACAGTGAGTTCTTGTGCTTGTAATTTTATATGAACTTTATACAATAGCAATAAAGCTCAAATTGACTACGGTTTATTCAGAAAACGTTTGTATGGGCTATAAAAGAAAAGGGCTGTTTTTTGGGTTTTTCCGATTCCTATTTTCCTTAAACTTTAAGGAACATTTTAAAAAAGGAATATAATAAACTAAACCTCTAAAAAAAGCTTTTTTGATCATCAAAAATACTGAGTGAGCATCTAATAGGTGATTAGGTGCTCAATCAGTATTTTTGATGTACAAAAAGGTTAGGTTAGGTTGGCAATTTATTAATTTTGAAGATACGTTAAATAACACCCTTTAAAAAAGAATTGGCCAAATTGGTCCAGGGAGTTGTTGAGCTATGCGCTTACCAACAACATTTTGCGATCCACTTTTATAATAAGATAAATTTTTCATAAAAAAAAATACCAATTACATGACTAATTAAATTTAACTTAAATGCTCTAGAAAAATATGACTTGACACATTGTTATTGACTCAGGGTGAATAATTATTAGTTTGAGCTTCCTGCCTGTACCATCAGATGTGTCATATAATTTATTATTCACCTACTTAATCCCAACAACCTTACAGAATAATCTTTGTTTTTACCCCCAAATACTTTAAATTGATGAATAAATAAGTGATTATCCATAAACTTGTTTTATGTGTACAATAATAATGTGCATATTGAGATGAATAGTTGCACCAGAAACTCAAACACAGTTATCCTGATATTTGTTTCTAAAATTTTATTTACTGTAAAAATAAATTGGCAACCCTGTTTAATTCTATAAGTAAGTTCATTTCATATGATTTGATAATCATATGAAATGGACATACTAATAGATACTATACTATTGAAACAGAGCCAAATTACTTCATAAAATATGTGACCATTATATTTTTAGTGATGTGTTTGTGTAGTTATTTTATCCCTAACAAACTTACTAAGTGTATTCTGTAGAGACAAACAGCGACTATGTGAGAGCACCAATGTGCTGTTGATGAGCATGTGCAATTGCATGATGATATTCTCTGTCGGTCAAAGGTCACTGCCACATTGAACTGGGATCGTGGTACACTGACTATGACTGTTGCAGACAGATGGAAACCTGGGAGAGAAAACCAACCATTAGTGAAGGTTAGACATACAATAGAATTTAAAAAATAAGTTTACATCTCAAAGAATAATTCATGGTTGGGACATAGCAAAACAATAACAGGGTTGTTAGTCAAGTGGGGATATTTAACTAAGAATATAAAATTAAGTATATATTAACCAGATTTTTGCTTTCATTAGATTTTGGGTATGTCGAAAATGTACTACCCAATCTTATGACTAGGTTGGTGTACAACTGTTCTATAGAGAGAGGCTATAAGGAAAAAAAGATAGTAAGTAAACATTCAACTGACTTTGGCTTTAAACAAATTCTGATTGTGTCAGAATTGAGTTGTTATGGCTTTGTTCACAAATGTTTTGAACAGAAAAGATTTTGTAGCTCATAAATTTAACTTTTATTGAATTTGTTCTGTTTATGTAAGATGGGAGTTATCCATCAAAAAAGTTATGCACACTGTTTGTCTATAATTTTTGAGAAAGAAAGAAGTTGATTCATAAAAAAACACTTAATTCTATGAAAAAAAAAACAAGTTAAATGCCTATGCAGGAATGAACTTTGAAAACAGTGATTGTCAGTTGTCTTACCAATTTGAAGAACATCTTTAACAGCTCTGTCCTTGTATAGGTGTTCTCCTCTTTGGAACTCATCGGAAGAGCCATTTGCCAGACATGAATATAACCGGATGTCATCTTCACTGTCTGGAAAACTCCAGAAAGCAATTTGTAGCTGCAGTTGTTCAGGCACAGGGGGGTAAACATGTTCAACCAGCTCAAATGGTATGTGGCAGGCTACACACTTGGCTGATAGCTCGCTTAGTGTTGATACTGATTTCTCTGTAATAATAGCATTTGATTGGAATCGTAAACAAACTAATACGACATAAAGACTGTAAAAAATATCTGAAAAATTGCATATTTATAGCATTACATATGGGATTATTTTTATTTTATATTATTTTTGACAATTAATATTTGTTTGAAATAGACTTCAAAAAATTGCTAGTAACTTGGAATATTGATGAAACCTGAAAATTTTAGACTAAAACAATTATTTTTTTTTGTTTAGCAGAGATAAATATAATATAGCCTTAGTTAAAGTTGATGCCATTGATAAAATATTTCATCAGCATACAAATTTTTTTGTAAAATGTTACTATGAAAAATTTTTTTTTAATTATTATGTGATTATATTTTAAAAATCATTACTATTAATTATTCTCCATTATATTGTAAAAGGAAAGACTTAAAACCGATTATTTGTATGAAATTTTGATAATCATCAAAAATGAGCAGTGAAAGTTGTGAAAGTTCACAACAAACAAACTTTCCTTTTATAATCAATGACAGAAAATATAGTTTTAGAACACTAGGAACCAGTTTCAAAACAACAAAGAAAATGCTACAGTAATTGGCAGGGATTTGAATCCAAAGGTATTATTATTACTGCAGTCTCAAAGGTAAATGACTTTACAACACCTGTTCTTTGTACCACTATACAATACGTACACAAAGTAATAACTAGCTATAAGTCATGGCATCAAAGCTTTCAATGAAAATGGGATGGGGAAACGATGATTTCGAATATTATGAAAGAAGATTGTCATTTTTTCAAATAAATATTGGATCCTATTTGAATCAAAACTGTTGTCGTCACATCGATAGTCCGAAACAAAGAATCAGCTGAGAGTCAATTACCTTGAACCGTTTTTTTTACATTGCGAGGTATAAATGTGATTTGAAGGTTTGGTCTTCGCCATCCTCGCCAATTGTTGCACAGACTTTCCGGTTCTGAGCTCCAGCTACACAAAGAATCCTCTTCGAAACGTTCGGAGTCTTCGAAACTGAAATGGTCACCCTCCTCCCAATCGAGAAGAGGCGACCCCACGTCGACCGGGGCAGCTTGACGACCCCCTTTTCCATTATTATTGGATGCCCCCGCCACTTTAGATTATTTTCTTGATAGTTGAAATATAAATTGTATTCGCTGTATTAAAATATCAACGAATTATTAGAAGGTGGTAACCAGATATCCAATCTAATAAATAAGCATCACTCTAATATGTATGAAACAAACTATGTCATAATAGAAAAACTTTCCAATAAAGGACACAATGAAATAAAATACATCACAATCTAAGAAATATGACTATGAAGATCAAATAAAATGTTCTAAATAAATCCCCATTGAGCACAATAACAAATATGGCTGACAAACTAATGATGTCCAATCAACTTCAACTCCTATCCCTCCCATGACTCCCAATCCCATCCGAACAAAACCGAGCGATTTTTCATTTTACCATAGACAGAAATATATCTAGGAAAAAATATTTTTTTCTTTTTCCAACACCCATGTGCACTTAGCCTATTTGTTTAATAGCTACAGTGTCGGAGTTAAGCGTTCTTCATCTAAGAATTCACAATTAATGTACGTACAGGCAGAAACAAGAATCGCTGCAGAAAAATTTGCTTACTCATAAGTAATAGTTAACGCAGCAATCTAATCAAAGTACTCGACTAGGCTAAAAGCTTTCAGTTACAGATCGCAAGATAGCAGTATGTAAACATATTTTGTGATCTAAATAATTTTTGTGATCTTCGATAGAATTTGCTCGTTATGTAGTATATGCAAAATGTGACTGATGTTTCATATGGAATATTTTTAGTCTAAAAAGCCTCTGTCGTATGTGTAAGTCTTTTTTGTAACTTTTATTCAAATTGTTACAGGTACGTCCTTATGGTAGTTATTTTGTATTTGGTTGGTTCAAATTAAACAGAACTGGTATATACAGTTAGAATTTGTAGTACTTCGTATTTCACATAGTAAGATAAAAGTATACACTATTAAAAAAGATTTTGAAAAAACTCGAGAACTCAGGACTAGGCAGATGTGGCTTTTAGCCACTTCTGTAAACATTTTAAAAACATATTGTGTTGACATGTCAGATTGATAATTTGACATATACTTTTTGACTAGTCGGTTTCAAAATCAGGTGTGTTTTTACGTTGTGTTTTTGTAAATTAATCTATTTTCTTGTTTATTATTCTCTTCTAATATTAAATATGTAGTATATTCAAACAGTAATGCTACAACCGTGCAATTTTAGTTTTCATGTAAATATATAACTTAATTTATTTCAGGATTGTTCTCGACTCTTATTATGTATTTTGTATTGTATTCTTTTACAAATAGCGGAATAATTTGATTATGTAAAGAATTTAATGCAAATGTTATCAAGTCCTCACTACCTCCGTTCTTTAGAGACAAAATCGCTAAATCAGAGGTTATTTTATTTAGAGTTAAAAATTCTATAGTCATTATCAAGATTGAATGACACAATGTTTTGTTGGGGCAATTCAACTCATCATGAATTGTGTATTGAAGGACAAGAGAATATTGATTTGGTAAGTTTTAATTGTTTAAGAATCGAATAGGATGAGATTTAGATACCTATGGAAGTTTTTTAAATAATAATTTCATATTTTGTTTTGATTTTTATCATAATAATTTTTATGGAAAATTATTGAAAGATTGTTAATTTAAGGATCATATGAATCTGAAAATCTTTCACCATCTTTCTCTACTATTTGATCATCACATTATTAGTTTTCTACCATGACAAATAATTGGGTGCGCCCTATTTGGTAGAAACTTGATACTCCGAAACCTATTTGGGATAACTGACTTCGCAGAAACTTCTTTAGTCGATCATTTATTAGGCATAAAAAATATTTGACATAAATATTTTTAGGCATAATGTGCTTATGACCGAATTTAGAATGGCATACATTTAAGATAGCAGAATTTTTATTGGCATAATTACCTTTGGCATAGTTAAAATTTTGTATAATTTCATTTAGCATAACATTCATTTAGAGTACAGATTATTTGGCATAATTTGACTAGGCATACTATGAAGATCATAGAATTTCAATTAGAATAATATAGATTGGGTTACTTTCTTCTTTAAAAATGCGTAGGTTAGGTTAGGTTAGAACTGTGACCTCTTATCAGAAACGAACATGCTCTCATGGGCAAGCCATATTTAATATACTTTAACTTGTTTTGATCAACACAATAACACAATATCGATATGACAACTAAGGGTACCCGACAACTAATAATGATTCATGTGATTACTACCTCCAACAAATAGCAATAGTAAAAATGATAACGCCTGATTAGAAAAGTGTTGCAATAATCATAAAAGATGATTCTTGCTGTAAGCATTATGTGAAATGATGGTTCTACTTTTAAATAGTTATGGATAAGAAATATATGCCAAAAGGTGAATCTGGTTTTGAACTTTCTGCGATGTGATGATTATACATTGTGATTATTATGGATACCAAAATTATGCGTACAGATGATTCTGACTTACAAAATTATGGGTTTCAATGTATGCTAAATGAGTTTATGCCAAATGATATTCTGCGAAAAGAGGTTTATGCTATTAGTTGTTATGCAATATAAAATTATTACTTAAAAAGTTCTACCATAATAGGTGTACCCCAAATAATTTCATCATGAAATAAATGTTCTAGATAATAAAACCTACCTTATCAAAATGGAAAGACAGCAACAATGTCCGTGGTGTGGCTTCTGGAGAGTTCCATAGCCTGTATTTGACTAATCAAGGTCATTTGTTCTCTTGTGGAAGCAATGAAGTGGGACAGCTTGGAAGACACACTGATTCCAAGGAAGGAAGGCATCCTGGTAAAATTTTATTATATTATAGATTACTTTTGCTTTTTGATTTGTATGTATTGTATGAGCAAATAGGCTATACGTTTTTTGAATAAAGTTTAGGACATATGTGTAGCTTTTTGAGATGGCCCAGTTATTCAAGTAGGATAATATTTCAACTATTATAGGAACACAAATGCATAATTTTGTAAATATTCTATACTGTTTTTTTGGAAGAAGTTACTGTCAGGGAAAAGATTGCAATGTTTTTATTTTATTTTAGTAAGGAATAAATATGATATATATATGATTTTTTTTAAGGATCAAAATATTAAAGGTTGTATCACATAATTTTGAGTACATAGTAGCCATTTTTTCCCCATAGATACCTGAAAAACTTTTCTCACCAAAAAGTTTGTAAAATGCAACTAAAACTCTAGAATTTTTTGTCAGCATAAACAAATAACTTGAAGACATTCAATTTAGTTTAAAGTTTGTAACAATATGATTAAGTCCTGCTTTCCTGTTTCAAAAATACACATGAATAGAAATAATGTTTTTAATAAATATTTGTTTGATATCGGCATACATCAAACCTGATTCATAGTAATTTATTTCACTAAAGAGAATTAATCATTTTATTTCCACAAACTTAGCTATTAATATAATAATGCTGTGAGTATGAATGTTATACATATGTTTATATTATTACAGCAACTGTAGAAAAGTTAAAGGAGTGTAAAGTATCTGCAGTTGCTTGTGGTCTTCAGCACTCCTTGGCACTAAATGAATGGGGCCAGCCATTCAGTTGGGGCTGCAACAGTATGGGGCAACTCGGACTTGATATCAAAAATTCCTCACAGACACATGATGTGCCTACTATAGTGCGATCCCTTGCTACTAAAAATATTATTCAAATTGATTGTGGATCCTATCACTCTATGGCTTTGACAAATAGTAAGTAATTATTTTCTATAATATGAGGTTTGGCCTGTGTGATATACTACTTTTTGTGTGAAATACAATTTTTTGTGTACATTTCCTTGAATAACAGTTTTTTGAGGCATAAATTTATAAATGTCCTTGATTTAATAAAAGTCATCAACTATTCATGTTTAAAAATTGTATCCAAATATTTTCTGCTGTTAATGCATGATTAACCATCACAAACTTTCACATTTGTAATAAATGTTGTGATTTCCCGAAACTTTTACTTGATTAGTTACTTTGTATTTGAGATAAGATAAGATCTACTAGAACATTCTAAAGAATGCTGAATGAAATTATTTTGCTGCACAATGGGTGAATTATGCATTATTCTATGACAGTGCCAAATCCAGTGTCAATTGTTATCTGGTGGAAGCACACATTTAATCCATATTGTTTATGAAGGCTAATTGGTATTGCAATTCTTTTACTACCATGAGAAACATCTTATCATCATCATCATCATCATCATTTCAGCCATTCGAAGTCCACTGCTGAACATAGGCCTCCCCAATTGCTTTCCACGTAGATCGATTCTTTGCCGCCTGCATCCACCGGCTCCCCGCCGCCCTGACCAGATCGTCGGTCCATCGCGTTGGGGGCCGCCCTCTACTACGTTTGCTGATTCGTGGTCGCCATTCAAGAACCTTAACGCCCCATCGGTCGTCGGTTCTTCGAGCTATGTGCCCCGCCCATTGCCACTTCAGCCTGCAAACGCGCTTCGCTATGTCGGTCACTCTGGTTCTCCTACGGATTTCCTCATTTCTGATTCTATCACGTAGGGACACTCCGAGCATAGCTCTCTCCATTGCACGCTGAGCGACTTTGAGCTTCCTTATGAGGCCCATAGTCAGGCACCACGTCTCAGTCCCATACGTCATCGCTGGCAACACACACTGGTCGAAGACTTTCGTCTTGAGACACTGAGGTACTTTGGACGAGAAGATTTTGCGTAGTTTCCCGAACGCAGCCCAACCGAGCTGGATTCGACGATTGACCTCTTTCTCGAAGTTGGACTTACCTAATTGGACTTTTTGTCCCAGGTATACGTACTCATCGACAACTTCGAGGGCCGAGCTTCCCACTATTACTGGGGTAGGCACAACATGGATATTTGACATGATTTTGGTCTTATCCATGTTCATTTTAAGACCTACCCTTCGGGAAGCTCTGTCGAGGTCTCCGAGCATTGTGCCCAGATCCACAAGCGACTCCGCTATGACCACTATGTCGTCGGCAAATCGAAGGTGAGTCATATACTCGCCATTAATGTTGATGCCGTAGTTTTCCCAGTCCAGTAGCTTGAAAACATCCTCCAGAGCAGCAGTGAACAGTTTCGGTGAAATGACATCACCCTGTCTCACGCCTTTCTGCAAGAGGATAGGATTCGTGCACTGGTCCAGTACTCGTACGGACATGGTGGCGTTTCTGTATAAACTCCTCAGAACTTCGATATACCGATGATCAATGCGGCATCGCTGCAGGGACTGAAACACTGCCCAGCTCTCGATCGAATCAAAGGCTTTCTCATAGTCCACAAACGCTAAGCAAAGTGGCTGGTTATACTCCTCGGTCTTCTGTATAACCTGCCGCAGCGTGTGAATGTGGTCTATGGTTGAAAAGCCTTTTCGGAAACCGGCTTGTTCGGGAGGCTGGAAGTCGTCAAACCTTTGACCGAGACGGTTCGTGATGACCCGTGAAAACAACTTATAGACGTGGCTCAGTAGCGTGATTGGCCTATAATTCTTCAAAAGGGATTTGTCACCTTTCTTGAAGAAAAGGACAACCACACCACTGGACCACGCCTGTGGCGTACGTCCCTCGAGAATGACGGTATTAAAGAGCTTCTGGAGTACCTTAAGTACTGGTGTACCACCCGCTCTCAGAAGCTCTGCTGTCATCCCGTCTTCCCCCGGTGCCTTGTTGTTTTTAGTTGTTTCAGGGCCATCCTAATTTCGTACAGGCTGACGTCCGGGATGTCTTCGGTGGTATGTCGAGTTAGTTTGGCTCTAGGGTCTTTAGCCAAACAAGTAGCGTGATCTTGCGTACTGGTATACAACTGTCCATAAAACCTTTCGATCTCCCTCATAATCTCAGGTCTCGACGTGACTAGACTGCCTTCGTTGGTCTTCAGCTGTGTCAACTGACTCTGACCAATAGACAGATCCCGTGCGAACACTTTTGAACCCCTGTTCCTCTCTATTGCATCTTCAATACAATTTGTATTGAATTCTTATACAAATCCATAAAGAAACTGGCTTCTGAATCCTTTAAAAATTTTATCATCAGATATTGGGTCAGCCTCCTTATTAGTTAAGGAATTTTCCAAACATTTATATTGTAACTATGGCCTTTGTTATCTTATTTGCCCTTGTTATTTTATATCTAGTGTTATCAATGCTCTGCATTTTAGATGGAGATCTCTATGCATGGGGAGCGAACAGCTATGGGCAATGTGGCCTGGGCACCATGTCTAGCAAGGAACCAGTGCCCCAGCAGATTACCTCTCTCCTCGGCGTGCCAATTGCCCAGATATCCTGTGGCAGTAATCACACCTTTGCTTTGTCAAAGTAAGGGTTTATTTATACATCAAACATTATGCTCTTGTGATCCATATACTTATACTAATATATAAGTAGGAAATGTGGTTAAAAGCATGTTCTACCTCTTAAAGATTCTTGGCAAGTTTAATTTTTTCTAGAATGAAATTGTATGTAAGTTATTTCATTTTTTAGTTATAGTAATTAGTTTTACTGATATTTTTTTTATAAAATAATAGTAATATCATTTTAATTTGTACTGGAATTGTTAGTGTCTGTTGATTTTGTTTTTATGTGTTATTTTGTTCAGATCTGGTGCAGTATTTGGTTGGGGCAAGAATACTCATGGACAGTTAGGCTTACAACATAAGGATAATAGATGCTACCCATCTCACTTGAAGTCTCTGAGAGATGTCAAAGTATGTAGAATTTAATTTTGCTTATAATTTTTTAAGCTCTGCTGGTTTTATTCGATACTATGGTGAAACTGCTAGTGTTTTAAACACTTAAAATCCCACATCTGATCTCAGGAGCCTAGGTGAGTCATCCGGAGCATAGGTCCACCATTTTTCAAAAATACGTAAACTTGTATGGCTTTGTAGGTAAGTCCCTTCCACCTCAGAGATGATGAGGATTTTATTTTATTTGATTGCTTTCTTTAGTATGTTTTATTTTTTTCTCAGCTCATTAATGTTAAGGTAGGTCTTTAGTTTCTTTGACCTCGTTTCGGGAAAATTCAATAATAAATCAACCAGGGCAATAAGTTTTCACAGCGTCATTTAATAATAATAAAGATGTTTATTGGTGCACTAGACAATTTAAAATTAAAACTGAAAAACAATTTACAAATGTTTATATAATGCACCATAATGACCCAACTGAGCATATACGCAATTGCACTATTTGTCAATATCACAGAACCTAATATGCTAGATTATTGCAAGATCCAGTTTGCATCTTGTAATATAATTGCTTCTTGCGTTTTTGAAAGAGGATTTTTGACAGATCCTCATTGCATATTGGGTAGGTTTGAACTCTGCCACTGATGGTTCGTAAACGCACGAAAAAAATCTACTTCAATCTTGCTGCTGACCGACTTGATCACTAAATGAATATTAATACTGATCATGGTCCCATGCAATTGAAGTCAATTGATGCATCAATGCCATATGGGAACAAAATTAATATTTCTTTGGTGTGAATAGCTTCTTCTCAATTGAATTTGCCAGTCATGACTTTAAGCTCTCTGATGACACGCGGGAACATATTGTTATTTAACAAAAAAATTCTGTATGATAATTTTTTGTCAATAACAAAAATATTTATTTTCTTAATAGGTATTATGTTTTTTAGGTGTGCCACATTTCGTCTGGCGAAGACTTTACCGTGTTCCTTACTTTGGATGGAGGCGTGTTTACGTGTGGAAATGGAGAATATGGCCAAACAGGGCACGGCACCACACGGAATGAATTATTCCCTAGAAAGGTATGTCTGATATATTTGAGAGTAGTGTACATAAAAAATGCTGAAGACGCGAAGTAGTGGTAAATGAGCAGAAAAGCAGATCCCGTAAGGACGACCTTTCCCGGTTGCTAAACCGAGATATTGATGGGTATTTGGAAATAATCTAGTTTCTACACCCATCTGGTTAGTTTAATAGAGCGGGCCCACTGTATCGTAACACGATGCCGCAGATTTTAACTTTGTATGCAAGTATCTTAGTTCGTATAAAAAACTCACTTGATACAACACATTGCTCAAGCTGGGTTTATGTATACGTTATTTCTACCTTTCAAATCACTGTTTTATATAGAAATGTGAAATAGCAAAGTGATGAAGGGTAGATCGTGAATTACGTATAAAAACCCCGTCTTAAATCGCAATTTTAGAATTGAACTAACTTTAGTAGAATCGGGCCCCCATTTCAAAGTCGAGTTTCATAAATATTTCATATGCATATGAATTTGTGTACGTTTCCTGTAAACCTTGAATCACTTGAAGCTGAAACTACACTGCAGTCGATGAATAACAACTACATGTATATGAAAATATCTGACACCTGCACCATTATACACAATCGAGTGCATATTTTAATAATTGATAAACCTCCATACATTATGTAGTTGAATCTTATTATGGATGCTGGTGGTCAATGTAATCCTTTGACATATATAAAAAATCTCCTCAATATTTTTTGCAAGGATACGACGTGATAGATGTACTGTAACTCGCGTGCTATTAATGTGGTATAGTTACATTTAAATGGGTTTTTTGCCTTGTGGTCGTTTTTTTCTTCGTGGCTCGACCTTATGCGTGTGACTTTACGTTGAGTTAGGTGGGGAGTTATGGGGCAAGGCAAGGTCAGCAGTGAGACGATAGTGCCCGAAGAACCTGCAGTTTCGTTTTTAGAATTCGATCTAGAAATGACTGTGTGACCGATATTATGTTAACCATCTTAACTGATGGCAATCTCCCTCTCAATTTTCAAGCCTCCAATTGTTATTCATTATATCTCCTTATGTTATTTTTTATAACCTCTCTGACTGTTTAGGTTATGGAGCTGATGGGTACAACCGTAACCCAAATAACCTGCGGTCGCCGACACCTGCTTTGCCGCGTTGGAGAGCGCATTCTGGCCTGCGGGTATGGTGCGCGAGGGCAGTTGGGCTGTCCTCACATGGCCTTCGCGCTTGTACCCACACCAGTGCCTTTCACACCTAACGAGGATTCACCAGTTAGTAATCCAAATTATATACCAATCAAGCACTGGTTGCGGGTATGGGGCGCGGGGGCACTTAGCCTGTCCTCACTTGGCCTGCGCGCTTGTACCCACACCAGTGCCTTTCATACCTAACGAGGAGTCACCAGTATTAACAACCCGTAATCTAAATTATATATCACTCAAGCACGTTTATAGAAGCGATTTTTTAGAGCTCGGAAGTCGGCATTGTTGTCCTTCGCTCTAAAAGTCGTGGTTTCGAATCCCACAAGGACAAGTCTTTGTGTGCATGAGCATGAATATTTGTTTTGGTCTAGGTGTTACCTATGTGTATCAAATACGTATGAACAAAATGTATTTATTTTTGTTTATCCCTTGTTTAGCATTACTAACACAAGTGCATAATAATGCTTATTTTGAACTGAATAATTCAAAAGAGTATAAAAAAAACACATTTATTTATTTGGTGCCAAGGTCGGCGAATCGGTTTTTTACATGACAAACAACATGGATATTTGTATTCGTCTGGGTGTTCTTTATGTATCTAAGTAAATATTAACAGGAAAAACATATATGCTGTATAAACTCTGCTTAGTTTGGGGCTAAATGTACAAGGAATTTATTATAATAGAGGTATAATTTACGGAATATATAATTTACACTCAAATCTGACTAATCATCTATACATAAATCACTTATATGCCTTACAGTGCATCTCTTTGCTTTGCTGAGATTGTATGTTCTTTTCTCTTTCAAGCTTTTTGTCTTAATCCAGCCAATCAAACATTGGTTCCGTGCTAATACGTGCTTACCTTTTCATATACAAATTCTTGCATTTCATTTCCGTAGGGTACCTACGTGCTTCCAACAAACAACTGACATCTTACCTGCACGGGAATTGTCACAAACATATTTTTAATCCATTACTTGCTTAAAATGGATTTCCGCAAAGTGCCGCCTGATTCAATAAATTAGTTTAATAATCAATAACACTCACCTTATTCAGAATATCTACTTTATAAAGTGTCTATATTCTACATATTGATGTAATTTAACAATGGATATTGGAATTTTAAGCAAAAGTTATGTACAAGTGGGTATTATTATATATAATTTGGTGGATAAACACTGTTTTTCTAGTCTTAGTCTATGGTTTTATCCTCTTCCTTTGGATCGTTGGTTTAAAAAGTTTGTATATAACATGGCGAATATTGTCGATGAGTAGAATTTATTATCGCTTCCTGCTTGCGTTTTGGTTTGCGGTTGAACTGATATTAATAGTTATACAAAACAAAAAGCCGTGATAAGTTCTCGAATGGCAAAGACTTTTTTCTCCTAACATAACTTTTTTGTTTATTAAAAGTACATTTATAAAATAAAGTATGATAGTTTATCGATATTATTACGGGGAAATTACTGAAAATTTTACTACTTACTGAATAATTTGTAACCTCTCTAATGTGAAAAGCATTTTTATAACTAGATTTAAAAAAAGGTTTATTACTCTTACTTGACACTGGCTAAAAGAGCTAAAAACACGAAACTTTAAAAAAAATTGGAAAGTGTGAAACTTTTTATACTTATCTCTGCTGCTGCTAATATTTTAACCAACGACAAACAAGAGTTGATCATCATGATGCTTACAATATTACCGCCAAATTCTTCTTAACAGTGGTTTGTAATAAAAATAATAATCAGGCTCCTGTTCACATGCCGTGTGGTACCGGTCTAGAAAAGTGCCACACCATCTCATTTCACGGAAAGTTGTAAGAGTCAACGAAGATAAATCCTACCGGATGATGGGCAGCAGCGTCATCTTACCTAGCGTGTTGATTATCTATTGGGGAGGCTAATGCCCACAGTGAATGAGCGCGTTAATCCGTTCGTTGAAAGTTTTCTTGACATTTATAAGTGCTCTATTGAAACCCAAGTGGAACAAAATTTCACTTTTCATATGGTCGTGTCGGTATGTCAACATTCTATACAAAATTCAATAAACAAGTTTAGAAGCTTTTTCTTATTGCTCTTAAACATTGTAAGAATAAAGGTGCAATTCAGCATAGATATCTATTTATTACCTCCGTGTATAGTTTCATTTTTTTAATATGTATTTGAAAAGATATAATAACCCCCCTACTACTACCTAACTACCTATATTATTGTTATTTATTATTAGTGTTCCGTAAATAGACATATGAAAATAAGGCTTTTCCATATTCTGACATTGCTTTTTGAGTTAACTACAGCTTTATGATCTAACTGAGTTAACTACAGCTTTATGATCTAGGGGAGTGGAAGGGATATTTGACATATGCATATATTTACATTGAAACCCATTGTAATTTTATATATTATTTAAAAACTAAAATTTTTTGTTTTTTATCTTTTGTGCAGAGCGAAAATCCTGGACAAAGCAAGGTGAATTAACGATATCTTTAATTACACTTATTCTATACTTGAGTTCGAATTAATTTTATTGCTTAGTATTTTGGTTTAGTAAATAATAGTCCTGCTTTCTTTGCAATAATTTATTCGACAGACTTGCGACATAGAGTTAATTAATAGATTTTATTTAAATTTACTGCTTGTAGAACGCTATTACTGTAGACATATTATGGTCATTATTATTACTCAATAATTATTATATACAAATTTCAATACGAATAATACTAGAGAATACCGAAATTTTAATAATGTTATTTGGGGCTAATATAAGTACTACATATAAGAATATTTAAGTTGCACATGCAGTTTCGCTTACCACCAAGGTTTTAACAGATATATTACTGTCTTAATGTTTACTTTACTTAAGATAAATTAACTACTCCCTTTACATTTGAAGATTAATATGAAGCCGTTCTGATTTAACATTATAACTAAAACTGAACTGCGCCAAAAAATAATCCTTTTGTCGCTCGTTGCTATTATTTTTGGAGTATTCACCCCAACTATCACACTCTAACCACATATACCTGTCCTGTAGCCCAAGAAGAAGGCGAAGTTCGAGAGGTCCACCGCGTTTCACTCCGACAAATCTGGCTCGTCCGTGCGAAATGTTGAGTCTCCCTCTTATGACTTTTAATGATTCTTTCATGAATTTACAACTCTGTATATAAATATTCTTGATTAGACTAATAAGCTTCATAATGCTTGCTGTAGCCATGCTTTTTTTGTTATCATTAGTATAAAAATACACGTATGTAGTTAATTTTACTTTTACACTGGTTTTGTAATTTTATTTTTACACTTATAACTGTACAGTATCCGCATACTGTAAAGATAATTTATTTTTTATAAGTGAATGTTTTACTTTAAATTAGATTTAACAAATCGAGGGTTCCGTGCTCAAACCCGATAAGTGACAACATCAGATACATAATTTCTGCCGCTTTTTCTTGTGATATTATCAGATAAGTCGATTTCAGAAGAGAAGACTGAAAACTGAGGACTTCATAATCCAATAAGTAAACCTTTTAAGTTTCATTTTTTTTAATTAACCGATAAATTCTTTTAAGTACTGTTTTAAGCCCAAAAACACAAATTTTGTCACTTATCGGGTTTGAGCACGGAACCCTCGAAATATACCTAATATGTATTATGTGTTAAAAGTGTGTTTGCATTTATTGTTGCTCGATTATGTCGAAAGAATTTCATATATATTTTCTGTGTCAGCTACGAGCGATATATCTACTTCTATCTTATAATATCTTACGATCTAGAATCACATATTCAGAAAAATTTTATTCGAGTTACATAATAATGTTTATAACAGGCGTAATATTAATAATAAATTACAGAACTCTGTTAATTATGCATGCTAAACGCACCATCTATAAAGTAACCTAATATGTATATTAAAATAAAATATCATTACTGTTTAAGCGTACTGTAATGCTTCAATCTATGTAATGTCTAAAATATTTAAAAAGGGGGTTTAAGAAGTGAAGTTTATAAATTTAACAGTACTTATTTTTTCAGTTCAATATGGATGTGTTCAGCGGGCCTATAAAGGTGTTCGCGGGGGGTGACCATAGCTTCTTAGTTTTGAATACGGAGAAGAGTATGGCGGATTTTCGTGTGACAGACGCATCAAAGCAAATCTTAACTTTGTCCCTTCAAAAACTGACTGCTTGTGAGGCGTTGAAGGATGACGACGTGGTCAATCAAGTAAGTTTTAAATGGTTATATGGTTTTCTTCACTTCATTTATATATACTAAAAAAAGTCATTTTCCGCGTTTTAAACTTTTGTATGTATCTGAAGTAATCAAAATAAGATTTTAAGAAATATAATATTAGAATATGAAAATATTTTGTGTACGGTACTTGGTTCTTTACTGAATAAACCCAATTTACGTTTAACTAAGTTTTAACTCAACCCAATATTTCCTCACCTTTTAAAATGAAACGACTCGAGCGTTGTTTATAAATTCTAAATTATAGGTGCTTTTATTCGTATGTTAAAATATTATTATGCGGTTTTTTCCAGGAGCTGATGACATACTTAGAGACCGTATTCGGGTCGATAGCGTGTTTAAATGGCTCATTCTTGACAGCTGGCAACGCCCACTTCGGTTGCAATACCAAAGTTTCTGGAATAGACCTTAAGAAAGCGGAAGAAATGTTTGCTGTCGTATGTCGATTCGAGAATACTTCTATAAAAGAATTGGTAAGGTTTCTTTTTATTTGTTGGGAGAATAAATTTATATTCTTTTAATTCTAAGAAGACAAGACCAAGTACGCAACAGTACTATGCGGTCAACAACTGGAATAGCCGATGATGAAATAAAATCGGCACTGTTGAAGTGGGACTGGGCGAGTCACGTAGTCAGGATGCACTTACAGGCTTATTGCATACTTATTGCCTCTTTCGTCCTAGACTGGCCCAAAAAAGACCGAAATGGAGACAATAGAGGGAGACCATTGGCCTGCAATATTGGTTATTAAAAAAAAACTATGGTTTATTTCATATCATATTTCGCATCTCATCCTATCAATATGCCCAGTAAAGGGACGTTGTTCAGGGGCGTTGCTCACATAACAAGGTGAGATGTATTTAGGTCTTATTCCACCACAAGATCCCATTGCAAATGGCGAAGGCAGATGTGCGAAGTCCTGCTGTAAAAGCTTTTTCAAGCTGCCCTATAGAGCCTCTAAGCTTAACGACTGCTACTTATTATTGAGAGTAACGGCGTCTTGAAAATCAGTAGCGCTCGTTATCAAATGCCTTTAAAGTAAGTTATATAAAAATAGTGATAGACATAATTTTAACTTAAGAAATGAGAATAAACTGGCTATGCCCATGTATAGGCTCCATAAAGTGACTTTCATTGTTGTTAAAAAAAAAAATGAAATTTCCATTTTGTGTGTAAATATTTGAGGAATCTAAATAATCCTGTTGATCGTAAAGACAATAAAGTATATTTTATTTATTTCATACAGACCAATCCAAAGATATAATTCTGTCAACTTTGTTTAATCTCGTTTTCGATCGTCTAGTATAGCAAAGCTTTGCCACCTGTTCCATCTTAAATAACAAAATTATCTTAGCATTAACCTGATTGTTCCCTAGAGTTAACCATAGGGCCCAGGGTCTGCTCACTGGTCTAACTGGTTTCAGTTATTACACGGAGCGACTGCCGTCTGACCTCCGCAGGCCGCACTCAGAGGGAAGCGTCACTCTTTGGTTTACAACAACAAAAATACAGAACATTCAGTTATAATTTAAAAAATACAATGACATTTATAGCTAATAATTTATAAACTTTACATTACAGATATTCAGTCACTTGACAGATAATATCATAAAAAAGGTAAAGCCATCTCCACCGGACGCAGAAGCACTTAGAATTTTCCTCGTGTTACCACTTTATCACGAAATGAGGAACCCAAGGCGGCATCCTGAATTGCAGGTAAATAATTAGACTATTTTAATCCGTTGATGAGAAATATGAAACCATAACATACATAGTCTCCCGCTCATAAAACCTCTCAGCAGAAGTAGGCACAAATTTAAAAGGGCTCTATATAGGGTCTATAGGGATCCCACCCACATCTTCGGAGCCCAAGCTAACCTCACCTGTAAGTGGTGCACCTGCCTATTAACGGACGAGGCTCTGGCTAACATAAAGTCCCCGGTAAGGCCTTTATTACCTGGGACCAACAATAGAATTGGCGAAATGTGGGCGTATAATATGCCTCTGCCTACCCCTTCGGGGGGAACAGGCGTAATCGTATGTATGTATAGTTGCAGTTGTGTAATGAACTTTTCGGTATTTACCATAATTTACCATACTAGCGCGTTGTCGACTCTTTTAAAACCCTCGCATACAAACTGCATACTATGGGACATATTACTTAAATCTCACCTACAAAACAAGTATTTATAACTCAAGTTCCTAATTATTCTAATCTTGAAACTAAATAATTGGTGTAATTGTAATAAAACTATTATTTATTTTGATAGGGTCCTTTCGCAGAGGCATACAACAACCTCTCGACACATCCGCAGAGAATAGTGAACTTATGGTGGGACGCTCAGAATATAGATTACTTTGAGATGCTGGTTGATATATTCAAAAGTGTTGTCATGTACGAGTTGCGGCAGCCTTGTCCTACTGCTGTAAAGGTAAATATTATTTGGTACTCTATGTAGTTTAGATGTATGAAGATAGTACCTGTATATGAAAAATTAAAGGGATTCGTTTGTGATATGGGCATATAATGAGAAGAAAGGCAGAGCATGTGACAAGAAGAGTAATAGATATGAATGTCTCAGAGTGGAGGAGATGAGGATCAACGAAAAAGAGATGGATTGAGTGTGTGAATAACGAATTGCCTAGTCGAACATGCTGTCTTCCTTCCATTCAACTCAGCCCAGATAAACTGGGAGCAGGTCTGAAGGAGGACGGAGATGAGGTATCCTATTAAGTTCTGTTTCTCACTATGTAATACTCAGTAAATAATACGTTTAATAATAAGTAATACGTTTTAAAGCTAAAACTACAGTTGGTCGTTTAGACATCGTTGCGCTGTGGCTGTCTGATATCTTACCTAAAGATGCCCTGTGTAAGTGCAAAAACGTGTCGTGTTAAATTGATCCTCGATTGTTCGGGAATTTATGGTTGCCCGGGAACTGTCACAAATATATTTTAATCCATCACTTGAAGCGTAACGCTTCAATCAATAAAATATTAAATTTTTTGTTTTAGAAAATGAAATTCACCCATAGCATAATGCAAATATTGGATACTTTGGCGGCCTTAAATAGAATTAATTTCACTAATCCTAAAAAACCAAAAATACCCGCGGAGTGCTTTTATATAGAGGACCTTTGCAACCACGTAGATATTGCCACTGATTATATTAACTGGCTTTCGGATCATAATGTAAGTATTGCTATTAATATGATTAATTAATGAATAATAAAAAAATATACGGGATGATCAAAATTATACGAGAATAAGAAACACTAGGATGTATTTTATATTAATTTTTAGCACGATCTCTGGGAGTGGGTATAGAATATTCCCTGTCTTTTTTAATCATTGTTTTTAGAATTATATGGATGAACTGACAAATAACCAGATGACTTTTATGCAAACTAACCTTCGTCTTATTGTAAAAAAAAATTTGGAAACAACATTTTAGTCTGTTATTTATTTCTACTTAGCCAAACCTGCCAAAACGTTATTTGCCTGACTCAGAATGTTTAGAAATTGTTTGCGTAGTCGCATTTATGATATTAATCGCTCTGTTTGTAGCCGTGTTTCTTTGACATAAACTGAAGTCAGACACAATACATGGCTCGACCTTCTTGAAATCGAAATGCTTGACTCGAATCGAATCGATTGGGAAATTCTCTATATCGTTCGTGAGATTACTTCCATATTCGGTACTGCACGTGTCAATGGGCCGAGATGTTAATGATAATATCTTTACGTTATTTTCAGTCGACACAAGTGCATATGTGCAACTACCCATTCTTATTCGACGTACAGTGCAAATCCCTGTTGTTGAAAATAGATCAGCAACTTCAAATGCAACTTGCAATCAGCCGGGCGGCCACCCAGATCTTTTCAAGGCTCTTCACAGACCCGTCGTATGGCTTCCAACAAGGGGACCAGTTTTTACAGTTGACAGTGTCTAGAAATCAGATTGTAAGGGATACTATGCTTCAGATTAGCAATCATGATACATCGCAGTTAAAAAAACCGCTAAAGGTGAGTTATCAGTATTTAAGCATTCAATACTTTTTAGATGCACTCGTATGAATTTTCTTCTTTTATTAGGAGGCGATAACCAAAATTAAGCATAGCTCACAGAGATCTTCATTTTTTTGTGCCTAGACTTATGTCTGCCTGATGGTAAGCAGTTTAGAGCGGCGATAGCCCAGTGGCGAGACCCCTTGCCTTTAAATTCAGAGGGTCTCGGGTTCAAACCCTGGTGGCGCACCTATGTCTTTTCGAAGTTATGTGCGTAATTATCGTTTGCTCCGTGCCTCGGAAAGCACTTTAAGCCGTTGGTCCCGGCTGTCATGAACATCTATGGCAGTCGTTATTAGGAAGTCAGTGCCTACTTACAGCCTGACAACTGGGTTAGTCATAGAATGATCCCTTTGGGTTGCGGAGGTCAGACGGCAATCGCTCCACGTAATAACTGTAATTCAGTCAAAATCTGGTTAAACCAGTGAGCAGACCTGTGACTGTGCCCTAAATTTAAGTCTAGAGCAACCGGGATAATGCTAGGATATGATGATGATGGTAAGCAGTCGATGCAGTCTAAGAAAACGAGAGCGCGTCATACCGTAAAACAATTGGTAACCGTTTGAGTGGCACGTGAACCGTTGGTTCCGGTTATCCATTAAAGTGCTATTCGTTAAGCCAAGGCTCAATTGTGCCGCTTTGAAATTCGAACAGTATGCACGTACACAACTGCTGCCGACAATTTGTATTGGGGACTGGAGCGAATCTCTCACATCTTGGTTTGTAAAAGGAAGCCGTGAATATGGTGACATTATTGTTCATTAATGCAAGGTACTTTATCTTGGAATTGGTTTATTAAATCTATTCGTAGCGCCTATCGATTAAAGTTTACTTTTAGTTATGAGTTTATTACCTACTAGAAATAACAATGCAAACGTTCTCTTATTTTTATTATTTAAATATACTCTTTTCATTTTTAACGTTGTATTGGTCAGTTTGTTTTCATAGTATTATTTTTGAATTTAGATCGCTGTTAACTCAGATATGTTTAAAGTGATTATTAATTTGCAGACACACGAATAAATAGTATGAACTTATAAAGCTTCTTCGCTTTTCAATAGGTAGAATTTGTAGGCGAAGAAGCGGAAGACGCAGGAGGGGTACGGAAAGAGTTCTTCATGCTACTACTGAAGGAGATATTCGACCCAGTATACGGCATGTTCAAACAGTCTGAAGAGACGAACATGATATGGTTCTCTAACAATCCGTTCGAAGAAGATAATTTCATGTATTACTTAATTGGTAAGGTTTGATAAAATTATGAATATGAAGCGCTCGTAGCTCTGCGGTGCTCGGTGGTCGGAAACGATCGCCGAAGTACAGCAGAGTTTACAGAGGTCAGTCCTTGGATGGGTGACCGTTTGTGTGGCATTTGATGTCGAGCGCTTCCGTGCTTCGGAAGGCACGTTTAGCCGTTGGTCCCGGTTATTACTAAATGTGGTAGTCGTTAAGCCATGTTAGAGGGGGCGGCTTGAAAAATTCTAACAGCAGGACGCCACACACCTGCCTCCGCCAATCCGCACTGGGTCAGCGTGGTGGAGTATGACCCAATACCCTCACACCTTGATATGTGAGAGGAGGCTCGTGCTCAGTAGTGGGACGTTAATAAAATTAGTTGTGATGATGATAAAATTAGGCACTCGTTTTTTGTACTGCCGTTTGTACTTTTTGACTCTACTTCCTTTAATATTCAGGAGACAGAACCAAACCAAGTTTGTTGCCAACTTTTTCTCGTATCAAGATACCGTCCTTGCGAAGTGGCACTATTAGATTTAAGAAAAGTTTACAAATGCTTCGGAATGAAGCGTACCGTAGTTTTATTTTGAATCCGCGTTGCGGAGTATGGCTGTAATTCCACATGCATTAATTTTAAAAGGATTCTCGAGTCCTGCTAACAGTACTACTTGGTCCACTAGATAAAATAAATAAGCAACAACTTGTTATTGACTCTTTGAATTGACTTCTTTCTGCTTGCTTTAAGCCTTTAACGCCAAGGACCGTTGGGTCTTAAAAATAGTTTTCTATCGAGTCGTAATTGTGAAAAAAGAATTATAGTCCGCAAATTAAAAGTAGGGTGGTTTACTTTTCCACCGTAACAGCATGATTATGAACATTTATACACCCTTAGCGAACTTTACAAACTCAATAAAACCTTTTTAATTCGCAGGTGCTATTTACGGCCTCGGTATATATAATTCCATAATAATTTACGTTCCCTTTCCACTGGCGTTGTACAAGAAGTTATTAGGCGAATTAGTTATGTTAGATGACTTGTCAGATTTGTACCCGACACTGGCAAACAGCTTAAAAAGCCTACTGGAGTACCCAGATGAAGATGTTGAAGAGGTAAAATATAAATAAAAATTTAACTGATGTAGCATTTTGATTTCTTTATTTCTTTTCGAACATTTTTGAGTTAACTTAAGTGCAAATCATGGTGCCCACTATTTTGTCACTAATGGTTCAAGCATGCTTGTGTCTCTGATAAGGTCACATAAGGTTAAAAACCTAATTGAAAATTAATAGTGTGTCATCTTAACATTGAAATTGCAATTAAATCAAAATATCTCATCAAGAAATCATACGAAAGGCGTTTTCGCTTAATGGTTGGTGATTAGGTTGCCTCTAATCAGTGTAGTACTATTTTAAGAATATCCGTACTGCAAGGCTACACTGATTATGTCTACAGTCTGCATCCTTCAAAATAAACCACAAGGACATCTACCAATAGTTTAATTAATCAATAAACATTTACAGGTATTCAGTTTATGCTTCGCAGTAAATACAGTAGTGTTTGATCAAATACAAGTACACGCGCTAAGAGAAAATGGTGAAAACGTACCTGTTACTCATGAGAACAAGCATGAATATGTTGATCTATATGTAGACTTCTTGCTCAACAAATCTGTTGAGAATCAGTTCAAAGCCTTCAACCAAGGATTTCAAAAGGTGTGTATATTTATGACATGATATTAACTTTTTTAGGTAGAAAGAAGATAATTTGTATAAAATCTTCATGTGTCTCAGTACAAAATATTTAAGAAGGGAAAATACTGTTAAACCAATACAATAAAATAACTATTAAATAAACCTTAAGAATTATCAAGATTTTTTACAAATTGTCTTAATTTTTTATTTGTTCATGCAGTTTATCAAAGTTATAAAAAATAAAAAATTATTTAAAGGTGTGTGGCGGCAGAATAATCAAACTATTTAGATCTTACGAACTCATGTCTGTTGTGATCGGCAATGAAGAGTATGACTGGGAGATGTTTGAGTCAAACTGCGAATATAAAAATGGCTACTCTGCAAGCGATCCGCAAATAAGGTCAGTAATTTTTATAATTAAAAAATTTTTTCGCTGAAATTTTTTCAAAGTTTTGCACTGATTTGGTAGATAAATAATTTATCAATATTTTCTGAAAATTACACCAATTATTTAGTTCTAAGAGAAGTATCATTAACCTGTGTTATGGATACTAAATAAGGGATAAACATATATAAATACTTTTTTTTGTAAATGCATACTTGATATACATAGGAAAACACCCAGACCAGAACAAATATTTATGTTTATGCACACAAATATTTGTCCCGGGTGGAAATTGAACTCACGAACTTAGGAGCGGAGTGCGGATATACTCCACGCTCCACGCTATATCGGTCATCAAACTACTAGTACTAGTAGATACTGTGTATTACTATTACGAGTCTATTCTAGTATATCTTGAATTCGCTACTAAGGTAGTGGGTTCCCTTACCACGTAGAAAAAAATATGTATACATAAGTGTGAAAAAATATTTTGTTCTTGTCTAGATGTGTCCTATAAAATATATGTTATTATGTATAAAAAAAGTATATCCATAGTACATGCTCCGCTAGTGTGTAACTAAATGGCGCTATGTAAGATGTCTTAGAATAGTTATTTAAATGGAAAGAATACTTTATTTCCATATGAATTCTGTTTTCCAACCAACTCAATTGGCTTTCGATTATAAATACCTAATAATTCGATAAACAAAAGCTACCGACAGAGCCCAAAGGATTGAAGTAGCAGTGGGCTGGTTCGGAAAACTTAGTGTACGCCATCCATCTAGATGGAGGTCGATGACATATGCAAAACGAATTGCAGCGGTTGGAGAAGAAGAGCTGATGATTAAGCGCAGTAGCAAGCCATTGGAGAGGCCAATGTCTAGCAGTGGCTGAAAGGGCTGATGGACGAGGAGGATGATGGTGATGATGATGATGAATACCTCGAATCACGTCACAATCCATCGGTAGTTACTTTGGTACAATATGATTTAGGTTTGATAACAATTTTGTTGCATTGTAGATGGTTCTGGGAAGTGTTCCACGAGTTGAGCTTAGACGACAAGAAAAAGTTCCTATTGTTCCTCACAGGGAGTGACCGAGTGCCCATCCAGGGCATGAGAGATATTAAGGTTAGTATTATTTGCATTTTTGAACAGAGGTTTCAATAACGTCCGCATACATAGATAGTATAATCCGCTCAGCTTAAGTTGAACAAATTACACCTTGGAATGTGCACTGACACAATATCGGGTCTTAATTAAAGTGTGACATGAGAGGTGGCGCCTAATTATAGCAACGCGGCGACGCATCGCTCGCCTAGCCGGTAGGCATATTATAAGCCCACATTTCGCCAATTGCTTTGTTGGTCCCACGTAATAGATAGCCTATTGCCGCTTACCGGGAACTTTTATATTCGCCAGAGCCTCATCCGAGTTTCTTTTTGTATTGTAAAGAAAATGCTTTCTGGATGATTCCTATTCCTTTCTTTACTTTTGTATAGAACACCGATGATGCTACGGAGAAATATGCAAAACCTTTTTTTGACCATTTTTTTCTTTTAATGATTAAAACAGAAAGCAATTAAGCCTCGCCCATATTGAGTACATCTATCTCGTTGATCGATCTAGTTGACATTTACAGTCGCTTAGGCCACCTTATTGCTTCGTGATGTTAGTCTCTTTTTTGCTATAAAGAAAAATAATATATTTGTTACAGTTAAGAATCCAACCTGTGGCCGACGACCGATATTTTCCTGTGGCGCATACCTGCTTCAACCTTTTAGATCTACCTAAATACCAAACCAAAGAACGCCTCAAGTACCATTTACTCCAGGCTATACAACAGACACAAGGGTTTTCACTTGTGTGATCAGCGCTTTGGCTTATAGATAACATTTTACATAACAATTGCTCAATAGAGTTCCGATGGTAAAGTAAAACCAAGGCTGTGTGGGCAGAGCTTAACAATAATGAACAATACCTAAAATCTCATGTCCTAATATACAATTTGGAGATCTTTTATGTAATTAACTTAATAAATCTCTTTAAGTTTATAGTATATAATTCAAAGTAATAAAAATGAGAAAGTCCTATTGAGCCTGATTGTCTTAAAACAAACAAACAGCGAATTTTATTTTGGAACTTTTTATTTCACATTTTTCTTATAATTTTATTACATTGATGCCTGAAGGTTTACATGGTCTGCTATCATTTTCTTAGCAAATAAACAATAGTTTTTTAAAAAACATATATACTGTAAGAAATACTTGTACTTTAACTTATTCGATTATTAGATATTACCAGAACTCGTGTGATATTTTATATCGCTCTTTATAATGGAACTATCAAATGTAATTTTAGAAATTCTAACACAACGACAACATTAAAACTCATAAAACGGTTTTCCAAAATTTCTTTTTAGATCTTTTTGTTTTAGAACATGTTTAAATCATTGGGCTTATTGTTACTGTGAATACTAATATGCCCTAAATATAAATAATGATGCTCATTATATATTTAATTCACTGTTTTATGACAATAGTGTAATTTGATATATATTTAACAATGTGTATCCATCATTTCTATTTGGCTATTAGCGAAGTTCTCAAATACAATGGGTACAGGTTATGGTTTTAAAAATCAAATAATAAATAATGATCTCAAGTTTTTACAAGCTAAGGACTAATCACTAATTTTATAATGAAAATAAATAATTACGCGTGAGACATATAATTTCGATCTTCACAAAGTTTTACATAATATAAGATATTTTTGTATAACTATAATAAATGAATAATTATTATTATACGTCCTTTAAACTGTTAGCTATGTAATGTTGAAATAAGTAATTTTTTGTTTATTTCTTGGTTCTTGCAAATTTTGGTGAATACCATACCATCCATATCGCTTAGCAAAAAATAGCACGTATAAACAATTTACTTCTGGTTCTTTATAGCTTAAACCACGGGTACAACAAACATAAGGTGGGTTACTTCTTCCCAAGGCCATGCCAACCTATTTAGGTCATAATGGTCGTGATGCTTTTGGAACTCCCGCGGCCTGCACAGTAGCGAAATCTAAATAGAGAATGCGGGTACTTGGTAATGAAGTGACGTCAAATAATGTGCATTACGTTTGGAGTATGCACAATTGAAATTCTATTGTATCTTGTTTGAGAACACGCAATTCACTCGCGACCAAGCTTTTGAGTTGCCTTGATGATATATAGTACATGTGTTTAAGTAATGTTGTCTGTGCTATAACTAACGTGTGTTTTAACTAACATTTGCATTTAACTGATGTACGACTAATGATGATCTCTTCTTATCACGTATTTATGAGAGGGGTCTCATAGATCACCTATCTCTATCAACATGTAATAGCTCAAAAATGCTAAAAGTGGAAGTCATTTGAACGTGGTGAGAGAGACGTCATGCTTACATATTCGTGTCTTTACACGACGACAAATCTCCTTGAGTGACAGGACGATAATATCGAGTGTGCGATTTTCATATGACACGTCTATTTGGGTTAATGGTCATGGTGCCTCTCAAGCTCAAACGTCTCATTGAGACTTAACTATTCGTTAGTTAAAATAAAATAAAGTACATAAACCCTTTTTTACTTACTTTGCACACAGGATCACTACTGTATTTCTGCCTGCATCCTGGCACTGAAATAATATAGTCAGATCGCAGAGAATGCGTGCATAAGTTACTGTATAATAAGTCTTGTATAATTTACTTTTTTCATTCGGCCAAACTCCGTGCTTGTTAGTATAATTTATTGGCATTAGTTTTCTGAAAAATAAGTTTGTCCCTATTTTGACAGTTTTATTGCCAAAATTATTTCAAATTATCTGCGTTAATTTACTATGGACAACTATGGAATCGAGTCGAAAGTAAAATATCTACTTAAATTAACAAGAAGATTCGTAATGTATTATCGAAAAGACCAGATACAGAGTTAAATACTTTTTCTTTTATCCTCGTAGAGAATTGATTCCAGTCACGATAGATTTCTGATGTTAAACATAAAGACAGCGCACTAAGAGTGTTGTTTAATTATTGAGAAATCAATCCTCTTACTTGACTTAACAAATATCATATGTAGTAATAACTGGGACCAACAGCTGAAGTCCGAGACTTTATAAGAGATATTAAATGACACACACACCACCCATCCCAGGACTAAATGCCTTGAATTCTGTTTAACATCGGCGATCGTTACCGACCGTCTAGTCTCGCGCAGCTACGAGCGATCTCGGAGAGTGTTGATTTTAAATAATATAACTCTGGTTTATTTTAACTTTAAGCAATTCCCAAACAGCTGTTCGTGGAATTAAAAAGAACAAAAGTTTGCTGTTTAAGGTACAATAATTTTAAATTATTATAATTGTGATTGAAATATGTCGAATTGTGATATCTTTATGATATTTGAAGGTACTGACAATAGCTTTTTGTATTAATTAGATAGAGATTATTGATGTTAAATTTTATGTAATGATTGCTGTTTTTAAAAGTCGACTATTCATACGGAGAGTTTCATAGGTGTTGTTGCTTTTTAATGAGTTATTCTAATTTTATTATGTTTGTATAGAAAAATAATAAAATCAATGCTTCATATTTTTATATTGTTGTCTAATTGAATATTTTAAGTTTTTTTTGAATAGAATGTTAGGTTTGGTTAATATTAATACAATAACAGTTTTTTTTTAAATATTCATTGACTATGACAGGTGAATTGTGCATTTATTTAAACGAGCGCTTTTCTTGGCTTTCTTATTAAATTGCTATTGTTAAGTGCGTATGTTGAAATTTGAACAGTATGACTGATTTGCCGCGGTTTAAATGGATTCTCGCACTTCAGAATGACTAACTCAATATGTAATATGGGTATATTTGCTAGAGATAATTCAATGTTATTAGTATTTAACGCGTTACCATATGAATATGGTCTACTGGGCGAAGTGTGCTCGTGTGTAAACATTTCATAGAATGTAAACAGAGTACAAATTACAAATAAGTGCTGACATTTAACACGTTGATAGATTTTAACGGTTTTGTAGATGAAAACAGTTTCATAGTAAAAAAAATCTTTTCAACAGATTACCGCTATTATAAAACCACGAAAGATAAAATTATGCTTTGTTTAAGTCTATGTTAGTTGTTGAAATGTATCTTATTGACATCTTCTCTATGAAATCTAAAAATATCTAAAAAATAATAATAATATCAAACATTGCCCTGGCTCTGTGACCATTTACTCATAAAATTAGTAATGATATAGTCCAGTGTAGCTGTAATATGCAACCATATAGAGAAATAATTTGGTTTTCACTGTGATATTAATGGCAAGCGATGTGATCGTCGCTGACAATATTAAATGATATGCTTTTTCCTAGTAGATTTTGTTACGAACTGTTAGTTTTGTTCATACATAGGGGTGCGAAGCTCAGCTAGATATTGTGGGACTTTGTGGGACCGTTTAGGAGTGCACTTCTCACTGTTATAATATGTTTTAGGTTTGTAAACCATGTATGTTTGTATAATAATTAATGATTAAATATTTTTTTATCTGAAAATATTATGAGTTTGAATTAATTCTTTATCCTTTTGCCCTACTCCTAGTTTATCTGGGGGTTGCGCTGCATGTCCAATTGATGCAAAATCATCCCCTGCGCGCAAATGCAATTGTAAACCATGTATGTTTGTATAATAATTAATGATTAAATATTTTTTTATCTGAAAATATAATGAGTTTGAATTAATTCTTTATCCTTTTGCCCTACTCCTAGTTTATCTGGGGGTTGCGCTGCATGTCCAATTGATGCAAAATCATCCCCTGCGCGCAAATGCCGAGTTGCAAACTGCGTGTCGCCAGCTGTCTATCGTTAGACTCTAGGGCCTAGGGATTAAGGAATTAGTATGGAAATGCGTACGCATTCGTTCAGCTTTCCTAATGCGTACGCGTCTCCATACAAAATTGTTGCACTCTATGGCTGAAAGCTGAACAGGGCTGAAAAGTGTGCTTAGACCGTAGTTCTTCCAAGTATTTCATTTGGATGCAAAAAGTTATAGCAAAGAGTTGTTCACCATTTAATCATCGGGATTGCTTTTGATGGTGGTTCTGGTGTGAAAAAAAAATACTTTATTGTCTTTAAGATCAACATGATCATTTAGATTCGTCAAACATTCACACACAAAATTGAAATTCGATATATTTTTTTAACAACAATGAAAGAGATATAAGCGTTACAATAATAAAGAAATAAAAGAAAATGGGTTCTTTGTCAGAATTTGTCAAGGTTTGTCCGTTTATCCGTCGGTTGTGGTTTTTCTCAAGGTTTGTCAGTCTGTCGGTGACTTTTATCGGGGGAATCTGTCAGTCAGCCTGTCATGATTCTAAAGGAGGGAGTGGATTGTCCGTCAGTCAGTCAGTTTGTCAGTGGCAACGAGGCTTCCAAAAGGCAACGAGATTGAGAAGAATGCCTCAAGAAACTCATCTCGGCTTTTTTCAAATTATATTTAAAGATTTAATATAATTGACTGTTAAAATTAAAGTGTTACCTTTAGTCCACCGGTGGAATTCCCAAAGCCATTTACTACGGCACCTCAGAGTGGGGATGAGGCTAGCACATTTCACGCTTTTGTTTCTCTTCCCATTTAGTATCGAGCAACTGAGTGAAGAATCCGACAAAAGAAAAAGTCATTTAGTACTTGGTACAATTTATTCCATTTAAAATATAATCACAATACCAAATCGACAATATAATTTTAACTGCTTATATACAAAAATATTTGTATAATCTCTTCATGACTAGGTTGGTATCAAGCGTCAGCCAATTAATACGACCATTTTTTTGCGTTGTTAATTATTTAAAATCCATACTAAGCAGTATTCTGAAAGCGAATACCCCTTTTTGATACTTCCCAGTGTTATAGTCAGCAGATGAGCATTATTTACATTTATTAAAAAAAAAAGCGTTTTTTAGACAATATTATTAACAATATTCGCAATGTATGAAGCCGCACGTTTACATCGAAAATGTTTAAGTATAAAATCGTAATGATAATAAGATGTAGTTTAATTATGACAATGCTATATTTTTTATATATTTTTAATAATATTTTTATGACTTACACACTAGTTAATGGTTAACAATAAATTAATGCCTAAACTAAGTACTGATTGTAATACAATCACGTACGTAGGTACATGCCTCAAGACTTTAATGCCTAAAGTCTATACAAGTACTTACAGCTGAAGTCCATTCCTCCGGAACTTCAATTATTGTAATTTATGACCCAATGAAATGCGTTTATTTTACTGACATCGCATCGTCATAGATATATAAGGCTCATATTTAATGTGTCATCAAAATTAATAAATTACCAACCTAACCTAACCTTTTTGTACATCAAAAAATTCTGATGGAGCACCTAATCCCCTATTAGATGCTAGATCAGTATTTTTGATGATCAAAAAAGTATTTTTTAGAGGTTCAGTTTATTATATTCCGATATATAATAAGAATATTTATTGTATATTGATAAAACTGTTGAGTTACCCCTAAATTTAAATATCAAGACACCTTATCAAACAGCTGTGATGCCGATGACAGTAAAATGAATTTAAAAGACAAGTGAAGATAAGTATTTCTACAAATTTTCATGAGTTATGAATATCACTTAATGGCATGAATATTTTAACGTGAAGTGAAATTAGTTAATTCGTAATACTAATAATGTTTGGTTAACTTAGTAGGAAGATCGGCCCGAGAGTTCTTCATAATGCTGCGTGCCGGGCGGCGCGCGGTAGCCCGGGTAGTTCTGGTTGAGGGCGTGCTGTGCGAAGAATGAACTGTAGTCCTTCTTTATCTGCGAAGTAAGTTTAATACTCATGTTAGTATGTACTATGTTGACGGTGAAATTATAAAATCCGTCTAGCACGAAATGGCAAAACCATTTTTTTTAAGTACCAGTATCTTGTACATTTATAATTAAAACGAAAAAAACTTGTAATGTGACTCGTCATATATACCTCCTGTCTGATACTGAGCAGTCGATCAAGTCAAAAAAAAATTTATACAAATACTCTTTAGAGTTATTTTTAACAACATATGAAAGGTATGCTGCTTTAGATATTTCATTGAGTTACATAGTTATAATTATTATTAATTTGTAAATTTACATAAAAGGAAAATTATTGTAAATTCAAATAAAAGTTTGGAGCCAGATGTTATATCAAATACTACATCTCTGAAAGCCCCTAGTCTACTCTGCGAAGCCATAGAGAAAGAGTAATGAGAAGTTATGTAGTGTTAAGTCAATTAATATGATTTGATGATTTTGTAGGTTGACAACTTTATTTCGTATTTCCTACTATAGAGGACATAACTATTTTTATCGTATGCAATGTACAGGCTGTTCACTATGAATGGTCTTGAAACTTAAGGTTCAGGCTCGTGATTTGACTCCATAGCACAAACAAATGTCTCAGAAACTTTCAATTTGGAGTAAAATTTTTCAAAATACAATAGATATCATTGATAATTGCGGGAAGGTAAGCATATTGGTTTTAAAGTAACTCTGGCTTACACTAAGTAAGAATCTCTAGTGATGCAGTAATTTAGATTGTAAAAATGTAAGATTGCGATGTCATTTAACAAGCGCAAGGTGCTTGCTTGTCAATTCCATAAGCATTTTTGACAGATTCTGCTCAGACTTGTCCGGTCACACATTAATCGTGTCATGTGACGTAAAATACTTAGCCCAACAGAGATATCGTCGCAATTGAATTATTTAAAAAGAATATTAGACCTAATCTACAATACGGAATGCTCTCGTTGTCCACCTATGGAAAGTTACGCTGGCTACTGATCGTTAGGTGACGCAAGTACGACTAAACTAAAATAGTGAGGCCCTCCAGCATTTGATCCTGTTAATAGAAGGGCGAATCCCAAACGTGAACACTTACGACTCGGCATTATCGTCCGGCATAATTCACGTGGGAGGAACGACTCCTACGCCTCGTTCATGGCAATTATTTCGGCAAGAGAGTATTGCCTGAGCTAAAACAAAATTGCGGTCCACATTTTATTAGGGATGACTGCAGCGTGTGTTACTTACTGTTTTTTTATTTAGTTATCTTAGCAGACTAAGCAATTTTAGATTTATACGGGTTTATACGGTTTTTATTCATTCTTTGTTTTCTGTTTGTTGGTTAGTAGTTTTAAATTTTTACTTAGATGATAACTAAATTATATTTTATTTAAGTTTAAATTCAGTTTTATAGTATAGTATAATTAATAAATGAGTACCTGTGAAGTATGTTATGCTGTGTTTTATTTTTATAACTGCGGTGATATTATCAACATTGTGTAAGATACGCTTTGTGCTTAGTGCGCTAAGTTATTTTATGTTAAACGTTTTTTTGTGCTGTGCCGTCATTTCTTGCGAAGCTGTGTTAAGGACCTTATTTTATTATTATTCAGATCGTTATGTACTAGGTTAGATTACATTGCCGCTCGTAAGAAACATTAAATAAATTTTTTTTTTTTTAAAACCGGGTTGGGCTAAACCAAAACAAAACAACAATAAGTAAAATAACAAAAATAAATTAGCTCTAAATTTGAAATTCTGATAAACGATAAATCTAATAATTTATGAAAATTTGCATTCATAATATGTAGGAATTCGAAAATGCGATTGCTGATGTGAAATAGATGCCGCCTGGTACTGTACAAACTAATATCTGAAAAGAATTACACAATTGCACCAATAGCTCGCACTATTATCCACGTCTTAGTAGAAACTTAAACCTCCAAGACACGTGAAAAAACAAGAGAGTGCTGTCTCCGTTTATAGCGTAATTTTGTCCTTAATACATAATCATAATTCTTTATTATTTCATTTGGTGTACAGTTAGGTCTTACAAATAATATTTTGTCCTCAAATGATACCCTGCAAGGGTATCACAATTTAAAATAGGAACACATTTCTTCCTTATATCATATATATAAATTAAATACATTAGAAATTAAACAACCATAAAAATCAATGAACTATACATACATTCATATTATGCTATTATGTTGTTTTTCTAATTATATTAATTGTATATAACTATTGAATTATATATTATATGTGAACGAATACCTACATTCTTGTAGGTATTCGTTCAGACTGTAGTAAGCATTTTGCAATAAATGTAGAATAAAAACAAGATTAAGTATGAAAATATTAAATACCTTGCGCGGCCTGCAGGCAGGGCCCTTGGCAAGCTGCACCCTCGCCTCGTTCTCCGCGGCCACGGCCTCCTTCACCGACGGGGGCGGCCATTTCTGGTCTCCACGCATGTTTACGCCTCCTGCGGGATCATATCCATCTAATTTCACTATTGCTGTTCAACATTTTTTATGTCCTTATATTATACAAAAAAATATTATCAGATTTCTAACATAACGCCATCGCCACCCCAAACATCATTAAAAATAAATAGTATATTTGGGTAGGTAAGGATAAACCTGTAGATAAATACATATCTACTTATAAATATAAGTATACATAAATATAAGTATTGGTTTTTATATGATTTTGTAGTTTCTTTTTTAATTGGATCTGTAAATAAATTTAATCCCGCACCTAATTTAATTTACATCTGCTTAGCTGGTAGAGATCTCTTCTGGAGAAGAGACCTTTGTACTTTTATTTTTAAATACTTTTGGTAATCTGTTTCTGTTTTATGTGCAATAATGGATTAATTAATACTTTTGTAAATATCATAAATTCAAAACATCCAAGAAAATATACATATTTCCGGCCGGACGACTCCCGGACGCCCTTCAAAATAGGACGAATCAGGGGAATCCCGGATCAAAATCGCAACATATTTTTTTATTTCTAGATCTTATTTTATCTTTACAAATTAATAGATTTCACGGCCTGATAATAAAAATATGTATATCGTATAATCAACGTATAATAATCAAATAAAGTGACTGGTTCAACGACTTATCACGGACGTGTATTAAAATTTGGCTAGTAGGATAGGTTCTCATAACCAATGAGGTCAGTTTATTGGAAATGGATGTAAATATGACACGAGCTCCACATACGTACTAGGTACTCTGGTACTAAAAATATAATGTTTTACATTAAAAGCAAAATAGATCTCTGAAAGAAATAAAATGACATTTCTCTCATGTTCACCTCTATGAAAGCTTTTACGTGTCGTCATTTTTGTAAAGCGACTACGAAAGGTATAAAAGAGCAATTTTAAAACAATATAAATGCAATCCCGCTTTAGTATTCCTGTTGTCTTCTTACCTATATGAGAGTATCAAAATAATGTCTCTTTTACTTGGTAACGCTGCTGTAAATCAAATAAACTTCGTACCCTTGCTTAGTTTCTTTAGGGTTATGATTTGTCGTAACCTGAGATGTACTTTGTTGCTTGTTTGCAGTGTACATTTTATTTTGTAACTATGGCCTTAACGTTAAAATAAATAGAATAAACATTTTTTATGTACATTTCTAGCTATAGGTAACTTTAGGCGAGTATGGCAACTCATTGATTTGACGAGCCACTTGATCTGGAGGTATGTTCTAATTTTAATTCTCCTCAATTCCCACACAGGACTATTTTGTGATATTTGTGTTCATTGTTTAAGCAACGAATTGGTCTGGGTGTTTTGTATTGTTAGCTACATATTATAAGTAAGTATTCACATAAAATAGTACTATGTTTGTCCGTTTAGATTATTAGAAGTGCTATATGAGGTGTTCAAAAATATTTATTTGTTTTTATTATTATTGTGGTATTCATATGGAAGTACGTTTAACGGCGTGCACTTTACATACCGCTTGCCATTATGATTACAACAACGTTTCAACTTGAATACACAAAACATTTACAGCAAACACTAGTGTTTTGATTAAGCATTATTTAATTTTGTAGAAACATATTTTTTTAGAATACCTTGGAAAGATGCTGCGGCGGGCTGACTGGCAAAGACAGGCGGTGGCTGTTGATGTATTGGTTGCTGCTGTCTGAGAGTGATGGTCGATGGCGGCGGCTCAAACTGCCTCTGTGGCGGCTGGTACGCTGGCTCTGAGTACTGAGCCTGTGGTGAGTACTGCGGCTGGGGCGAGAATTGGCCTTGTGGAGAGTACTGCGGCGCTGAGTAACTAGGCTGGGAGCCTTGCGTCTGTTAGAACAATATCAAATGTTACACCATCTCATTACTGTCCCACTACTGGGCTTAGACCGCACAATTAGCGTCATCACTTGTTAACCTCCCAAGCGTCATAAAGTTCGATACACGTCTCTATTGCCAAGAGCATAAGGCCGTGATCCGAAATAAATGGCGCTTTGAGTGCTACCAACTATTTGACGCCGAATGTAGGTACTCCGTCGGAAAAGTCCACTATAGTTTGGAAAAAGCAGGGTTGTGGCGACCTGCTGTTAGAAAATTTCAGAGGCCTTGATTGAAAGAGCCTTTTAATCGCTGTATGTACATAGATAACTAGCTGATACCAATGGCTTAACGGCCTCCGAAGCATGGAACGCTCAATATTAAATGTACAAAGGCTGAAAGGCGTTTGTTTGCAATCACATAGTCATACGGTGCCTAGAGCGCCTTATGTGTTCACAAAAAAGTAATTAAGGTATTTTAGAAGATTTATTGTTAAATTATTTTTTATACACTAAAGTTAAAATTTAACACAAAGTAGTTAGGTATACTTATGGCTTAAGAGCCTGTTTCACATTCACACGAAAATATTATTCAGTAGATTTATCTTAAGTGATTGAAAAATATCTTAAGGAAGATGTTGTATGTGTCGTGTTACAATCAGCGAGTAACGATACAGACCCATATTAGAATATCACATATTATGTCATTTTAAAGATTATTAACAATGTGAAAATCATCCAAATCCAGTCATAACAAATGTTTAACTCTTCGTGATCACGTCTATATGGGGGAGCATAAACTCGGTACCAACTGAATCTAAACCGAACGGTCCAGCGATAGACTACGACCGCTTTAAACCCGTGATATTTGCGAATGAAAGTAATAGTAGTTATGCATTTATTGACGTGCATGATGTAGTCAGTAGCCAGTAGGTACGTTAGCTATGCAGCTAAAATTAGCTGCCTATTAGTATTTAGATGAAAATTAGAGGCATTGAAATAACTTAGATGAACGTTAGATTATTATAGTAGAGTATCAGTCAACAGCACAACATGTTAAAAGCTCTTTACACACGAAGACATTTGATTAGAGATGATAAATAAATAAGAAGTCACAAAAATCTCTTGCCTATGTTGGGTCTATTGAGGCAGTCTAAATGCAATACTATCATTAGGCTAAAGTATTTGAGATTATCACACGACAAACAACGAACAACATCAGAGACGAAGCAGAACTGATGAACATTGAAAACTGCGAGACGTCTGCGATACCTGTGGGGAGAGGGGAGCCGGAACAGGAGCCCAACGAGAGCTTGCCTGGCGGTAGGGCTGCGGTACCAGCCCTGGGGACGGTGGGCCTTGGCGGTAAGGTGCAGAGGACGGCGTCACACCGGGTCCTACTGGGATGAGCTTGCTAAGGCCTGTAGTCTCTTGGCGACGGCCTTCGCAATACGCCGACGGGTCGGACAGAGGTTGCTGGTATTGCTGTTGTTGTTGCTGATACTGCGGTTGTTGGCTCTGAGGTTGCTGATATTGGGGTTGTTGTTGAGTTTGCTGATATTGGGGTTGTTGTTGAGGTTGCTGATATTGGTTTTGCTGAGGTTGTTGATACTGATTTTGTTGTGGTTGTTGATAAAGAGGCTGTTGTTGCGCGGAGGGCGAGTGCTGCGCGTTGTACGCTGGCTGCTGCTGTTGGATTACATAAATATTGCATAGCTGTAGATAACAATGCTTAGAGTAACGTTATGCATAGCTTTTCCTGCATATCAATAATCAAATAGGATCTTCACTAAAAGCTAAAAATAGTTGTGTAAAACATGCGGTTACTGTTCCGCTACATAAGCTTTGATAATATGACCCTCTTTCTTGAATCTTATTTACAGTATTTTACGCAATATTTTAATGTTCCTATAATGTGATTCAAATGTTTTATTTACCACGGGTGTTTGGTGATAGCCGTTAGTTTCAGGCACTGGTGGCCAGACGACTTTCTTCTGGCCTGTAACAAACAAATTAAGTGTAAGTATGTAGATACGTTTTTCTACGAATATGATTTCTCGCTATAGTATTATAGATGATAGACATATTATTAACTAATGTTTTGGTGACAAGATTAAGTGGTCAATGTGGTTACAGGAATTTTAGTAAGAGAAAATTAGCTATTACAAGTGACGGTATATTTATCCTGCTATATTTGTTTTATAACCCTTTTCTGTTTCCGCTTATTTTTAAATTAAGGTGGTTTACTGATTTACAGCATCTATATAGAGATACATGACTATATAGGTTACCGCAGCGTAACGTCTTTAGACATTTGTATACCAGTATTTTGCAATAAGATGGTACGGTTACTACCGTACAATGTTATAAACATCACTTAAAGGTAAGTTCATCTCTTTTCATGATATCGTGTTCATGTCAGCGTCAATTTATTTATTTACGATGTCTACTCTTATTTGTGTCGTTCTTCTTGTGATTTCTTTTAAAATATTCTTCTAATATTTCCTCTATATATATCTCACTGCTTCATATTATTTTTAGCTTAATCTTGAAGTTTGAATGACGTTTCTGAATTAACCTTTTCCTCTGTCGAAACTAAACTGGTAACTAATGATCGTGCTTTCGTATCTCTATTGACGTCAGCAAAATGTATGAATATAACAGATTAATTGTTCGTGATAAAATCTCGACATCCTTGTGTTGCTACTGAGATAAATTTCGTAAACCGCGAATTTTACGTTCAACACTTGGAAAATAATACTTTTGAGCCGTTTCGCTTGGAATTACTCCCCGATTGCCCCGACTACCTACTGTTATTTGGAATCACGCCAACAAAAATGATAAGAAAAACAACGATCTTTTTACATTTTTATGTGAGTTATTAATTACACACCGTAAAATGTAGATTTGTGTAGTAACTAATTTCAGAATTTTCAAAGAATAAATCCGTATACAATTCATTTGATTCTTTGTAACGCGAAATTATAGAAAAATATCCACCACAAAGGTTTTCGATTTTTTTATTAATATCCCAATAATACACACACATCAGCTGCGCGTATCGTTACCGGTAAGGTTTGAGTTCCTTCAGTCGTTTTATGTTATGTCCCAGAAAATGTTAGGTTCAGTAGTAGTAAAAGTGAAAAATTTACTGAACGGTTAAATAAAAGTGAATATACAATTTGGGTGTATAGGGTTTCTACCAAGATCTAAAGAGCCCAAGCCAACCTCAACTGCAAGTGGTGCTCCTGCCGATCAACGGACGAGGCTTTGGCGAACATAAAAGTTCTCGATAAGCGGCAATAGGCTCGCCATCTAATACGTGGGACCAACAATATAACAGGCGAAATATGAGCGTATAATATGCCTCTGCCTACTTCGGGAAAACAGGCATAATATTATGTATGTATGTAATATACAATTATATGGCAGTATATTTAAAAAAAAATTGATATACTATTCCCATGATGGTAAAGAGGGCGTAAAACTTTTTTAAATTTATCTACAGTCACACGCACCATCATGTACTAGTTTTCGATTCATAAATTTTTAGTCTGACTAATCTTGTTATACCAACGCCGTCACTTCATCATTCCTCCACCAGTTTACTCATGACTGAGGTTATGGACTAAACTGAAGCCAAACTGTAAGGTTAGGCGTGGATAGGTTGGATGAGATCGGCGACAGCTTATTTCGCGCCTGTTCGCTCTATGTCGAGTCACTTGCTTCACAACTGCCCCGATAGTAAGGCCGGCTCTCGTCATGCCAGCAAGCTCTAACAAATAATCGAAAGACGATTTTTCATATTATTTCTTAAGTGAGCTACTTGTAAAGTAATGTAAAAAAGAGGAGAGATTTTATCAAATGCCTCGTAGAAATTTTTCCGTAGACCCTGACTGCCAAACATTCAAGTAGTCTCAGGCAACTTGGCGCGATTTTAGTTGAGAATTTGTTTGTCAAATATTAAGTGATCTAAATCCACAATGGTTCTATCTAGTTTTATACCTTGCAGCTTATCACTTTGTATGACGCCCCAATCAAATTTGCCTTGACCCACTAACGCGATGAACTCGACTGTTAAATTTTAACACACACGTCAGCAGATATGTTTTTGCGCAACTGAGTCAACCTTCTATGACGTGCTGAAGGCGAATCCAGTTCACGCATAGAAGATGCATTCCCACGCATTTGGGTCGTCCTCATGTCTCATGATGATTCTTGATAGTGGCTTTTAGCGAATAATAAACGATCTTCAGTGCATACACATAATTTGTTTTTTATGAAAATTTGGCGCTGATTTCAAAAAGATCTATTGTGCAAACTTTAGCAGTATACAATTAGAATGAATCAATAGATTTTAGATGCTTTTTCTTCTTTATTGTGGTATGCTTATAAGTAGGCATAGTATAGTGCAAAATCCTTGCTTTACTTTTGTTAATATCCAGTTGCTATGACACCCGAGGTAAAATCGTCAATTGTCTTAATGGAACAGACGCAGAATTTTTAAAATAATAGGAGACAAAACACGTAGCCCCCTTTCTGAAAAACTCATTTCCGCTTTGCAGGTGCTAGCAATGCTGCAACCTGTTTGGTTTAACTGAACCTTAATTGTGATGTTATTACTTATTTTATAACTTTTTACATTTTTTATACAAAGTTATGTTGGAACAAAAAACTCACATATTTGCATATCAATTTTAATTAGAACATAGCTCAAATGCTACGCTTAGTTTTTTTTGGTAGTAACTTTTATAATACAATTTATTTTTCTTCTCAACATTTTCGCGCCCCTGCTTTTTTATTTAACGTCTCTTATACCTTACGATAGAAATTGTTCTTTATTATAAGTTGATCAATATGATAATTTATTTAAATAGCTCTGGCATTATCAAATATCCTACTAATTCGGATACGAAGACCTTTCAGTGTTAAGTACACTACGTGTATTGAATTTCAATTCCGCAGCGAGGTACACAAATTTACCGCGAAACTTCCCCAACGTTCATATTCACTCTATACTCATGTGAACACTTAGCAAGTTTGAAAATTTCCATAATCCAAAGTGTAATATTGTATGGTGTATTTTTTCATCAAGATTTTCATTTGGTGTAAAGAGAAATATCACTTTATCAAGTGTAATATTGAAAGCCTTTTTTGTTATCTTTAGAAGCTTTAATGGGGGTTTGAACTTGAAAACTCCGGTATACCCCCAGGTTTTTGTGTGTCCGTTGTTCTTATAGTTTTTTTTATTTACAATGAGAATATAAATTAATAAAAGAAAAACAAAAATGTAATAAAAAACGTTTGTTCTTCTATATTTTTAAAGATTAATTGAGAGTTTTCTAGGATATCAATAAAATCTGTTAAGGCGTTTGAATATTAACAGTAGGATTACATTATAATTTTATTTACATATAAGTAGCTTTAGAAAAAAGTATACTCGTAGTATAATATGAAGTAACTGACTAAAAGACCGTAATTATGCTTTGACAAAATAACAAAAAATAAACTTTGACACAAACACACTACCATCGGTTTTGGTTTCCAAATGTTTTGAGAAAACTTATAATATAACAGATGCCTGACTCATTAAGGTTCCTTGTAGAATAGAATAGAACTCATTTATTATAACTAAAAGTCATATAATTAGCAAATTACTTAATAATCATCAAAATTAAAAAGGTTCATAAGTATAGTAGAATTTGCTGGAAATTAAAATGCTTGGAATATAACAGGTACCTGACTCACTAAGGTTCGATATAGCTTACTGTAATACAGCTGAAGAATTAAATGATTTTAGAAACCTTTGAATATAAAAGTCTGGTGATTCACTAATGTTTAATATGCAAAATCGTAACTCACTAAAGTGCTGCTGGTAAGCCAAATGCTTTGAGAAAACTTGTAATATAACAGGTGAATGACTCACAATAGTGGATAGTAGCAGCTGGAACGCGACACGACCGCAGCCTCGTCAGGACTAGTCGGCGACTTGGCTCACTAGCCAGGTGCGCAAATATACACGGCGTGATTATATTTTGAGAGACCGCATTTTTAGGACACCACCGACTATATCACTCCCACGCCGATAGATCGTCAACAAGCCACACACAACGAATTTCCCTCAGGGTTTTTTTTTTTTAATTGCTTCCGTGTGTTTTTCGGGGCGAAATATGATATGATAATTAAGGTATGTAAAAATTAGAGGTATATCAGACTCCACATATCTGATATCTGCCACGACCACACATCTGATGATAATAGTCACAAAAAAGTAAGACTATGAAAATATCGAGTAAAAAATGTATGCTGAGAAAAACATGGTTTTATGTAATTCTTAGGCATTTTTACCTGACTTTCCATCCAAAATAAAAAAAGAAAAATTTACCTTGTCTTAAAAAATAAGACGTTACAATAGATCAGACAACCATTTTTAAATTAACCAGTTAGAGTTATTAGTTTAGTCCGTTTAATGTTTCCATAATGATTTAATTTAACTTAATTGTTGATATTCCACAATTTTAAGGATCTAAAGAATAACAATGGGCCGGTTGACGGGCACAGCTAATAGTAGAAGTCTCATTTTCATTTTCATTGTGTATTTTTGCAGAAACTCTGTCTTTATTCCATCCTTTTTTGCTATTAGTAATATTTTATAACCAATTATAAAATATTATTAATAGCACGTGTACTTTATAAATTATATACTGGGTTTTTAATTACGTTAAGTTAAAATAAAAATTTAAATTAATTTGTAATGAACCTGCTTTGTATTTTGATGTTTCCGTGAACTGTAGGTTTTATAAATCTTTAATCGCACTGTTATATCTCACAATTAAAATTCTATTATATTCTGTCTTTCGACACTTCACCTATTCACCTGTTAAATAGCAGATGTAGAGATAGGCGGACTTCATTGATTTTATACTTTCGAAACATAGCAAAGTATTCTGCGACTGCGACAAATCACAATTGTTGCGAAGTACTCACTGTACTTTTTTAATAGCAGGAGTATTGAAACAAACGAACGAGCTTTAATAGGTTCACTAAACCGTAATACATATAGTCACACCAACGCCTTGCAAGCTTTCGAAACAGCAAATTATTACGGCGATAGTACAAAGTTTAGTTGGACTATAACACGAAAAACTGACCAGCCTGAATGAATATATTAAATCTATCAAATTAATTAATCTATCTAATTAAATTAATTAAAAAAACATATTCGCCTTACCTATGCATATGCATTGTTAGCTTTCGAGGCAGCTAATTATAACTATTACGGCGACAATTTATCTATAACTTTAGTGTTGAAGGTAGGTACTTATTTTGCATCTTTGACTTCCTAGCAAAAATCTGGTAAAACCAGACTTCAGGTCCTTAGCGTAGGTCAAGGGCACAACCCATCCCAGTTTTTGGATAAATTACAGTTAGTGAAGCGAAAGGAAGTACGAGTTTTAATAAATTCATCAAACCGTAGAATATATTCGCCACACCTACGCGTTGCAAGCGATTGGCTACACCGCTCGTTTATTATCGCTAGGAAAACAGTAAAATGAGTATTTCACTGAAACTTATCTACAACACCTGGCTCGGTTCTGTTCAGACGAGAACTGAGAAGTTTAAATTTCATCTTGGTACTGGAATATAACAAATGTTTCTTTATTTCTCTTCCCTTACTTCTCAGACATCTTTCAGATAGATTTAATAGCAATTTTTTAACAGCTAAATTACCGATAAATAAATTGAGCTAAGTAAATTGATTTTGAATGTTTTCATAGCAGTATGTCTTTAACAGCGGAATATCAAAAAATTATTTCAACTTGTTAGAAACCTTTTTGATATTAGTTTATTTTTATAGATAAATTCATCAATAGCTTCTTATCGATAAATAGTTTTAGGTATATGTTTAACATGCATTGTGGTCGTAAAATTATTTCGCGACATAGGTGGTCATTGTAAATTTAGTACAATACTTGTTCATTTATTCTTTAATGCACATTTAAAAATGTAGAGAAGTAACGAACTCAAAAGTATATTGAATATTTTGAGGACTAAATAATTATAAACTGTTTATAACCTAACAATTAGATGATATGTTTACGTTAAATATATACGTTTTGACTTCATTTCTAGATTCATTAGTACAGTCAGTAGAAAAAAATATCATGTTTAAGCTAGTCCGATTAAATTTTGTATGTGTATAACCATTTTACGTAGCACCTTATTCTGTTTTAAAATGGCACGATCGCTTTCATTTTGACATTCATTCCTGTTGTAATACAAAGATAGTGCAGAAGTGTTTATATTAACACCTCGATGGTTGCTGTGAGATAGATTTTGAGTTAGTTATAAAGAGGAGAGGTGCAAGATACCTTGTATCTCGTAGATCCACTTTCAACGGCATGCTTTAACTAGTATTATAAGACCTTGCGGCAATTACCTCATCCGTTGCGCCGTAAGATGCACATACATTACAAACGGTAAATGTATTGAATGTCGTCGCAGTCATTAATTAGTTATTAACCCGTCAAACGTCTAATATTTATGGGGTGTTTTTAAAACTTTATAGTAAGGAACTACACCTTACACACATGTCTCGTTTAGTACTGATGTAATCGAGAAATTTAACAAGATGTTAGTATGTAACTCTCGTAAAATAAAGGCACTCGGCACCTGCACGCACTTTTTATTTTAGTAACACCGGGGCATATTTATGCCTGATTACCAATGATTCTACATTTCATTCAACATTTCATATTCATTTTAAAGTTATAATCTATAACTTTTCTTGTAAGATTTTGCTATAGATTAAATCAATAATAAATCTTAGCTCTGTTTTGACTTTATTTCATTCTTTTAAAAGTACATACAAATCCTAATTCTTAGGAACTTGAAAAGCGTCTGAGATCCATGCCGCAGCAAACGAAGAGAAATGTTTAATTTGGAATTATCATAGATTGTAGTTGAGAAGCATCCCAATCACGGCAGCTGTTACCAAAAAAAACCGCATCAAAATCGGTCCATCTTTCTTTTTTGGTTGGCGTTTAAAAAGGCATGCTGCACTGACCCCACAGGCTGGAAACAGGACAAGAGGACGAAAAAGTATCAGTGATGTCATAATGAAAATTTAAAAAGTAACACTGAAAGTCAAAAAAGTATCACAAAGACTGTACATGCGGTGAGTCATTAACGAGCACGCCTGTTTACGTTGCAGATGTATCAACGTATCCAACCATTTGTCACTTGCATCTTTTCACCACCGACTTATTAATAGGAATTGATTCATAAAGCCAGCACGAATGCTGCGTCTCGAGTCATCCGAAATAGTTAGCGTTACGTCAATGTTAGAACAATTCTTATTATTTCCCCAGAGAGAGAACGAATCAAGGTCTCAGGGAGACCACGTGGAATAGATCTGAAAGTGAGTCTTCCGCGCAGCTCAAAATAAACACTGAATCTTTAATCTGGCTGTTATTCTTAGTCATACCTGTGGAATTGGATCTAGACTAGTTTTAAAAATTATTTTAGACTTTTTATTTTGAACTACTACGATCAGGTTTCCTTAAAGTCAAGTTTTGGTATCTAATAGATACATTTTGATTGCTATCAATAGTTACAACTTACTATTACAGTTAATGTGTACAAAAAAACTTTATTTTTATTATATTTTTGTAAATCAAATTGAGTTGCTTCTACTTATGTCAAAATTAAGTACGAGTAATATGTAATAATAACATATTACGACAGGCTTCTTATTTTGTTAATCAATAAATTTTCTGTCTGCATTTTTTTATTTTTAGATAACTTTAATGTGGATAAAAGGCTGGCTTTACTTTACAAAAACTAATCATATGCCAAAATTTAATAATATCGAAACCTACATCAAATAATGACTAGTCTATTACCAAACATAATAAGATAAACAAATATATTTCATATAAAACATGGTCCAATTCATAAAAAATATATATAAGAATAGCACGATTCACGGGAGACAGGTTAAATATAGCCTCCCCCCCGACTGGTCTCCTCCACCTTGACGTGGTGGGGGACAGAGTAACACCCGGTAGGCCGGAGAAGCCACTGGGGACAAGGTAACACCCAGAGACCGGCGACTCGAGAGGGGAAACTAAGAGGAACCTGTAAAGGGAGAGCCAGCCAAGCAGCGCCAGGAGAGTCTTAGGTGGCGGGGTCGGGGGCCCCTGCTGTCTAATCATAGACCCTCCAAGAAGTCGGCCACACACGCTATTGTCCCACATGCAGGTAGGAGGGGTGCGTCCACTCTGCCTCTCTTAGGAAGATCTCACGGTTGTGACCCGGAGGACTTTGGCTGCGGGCGGGGGGTCAGAGACTGCAACCCAAGTACTGGCCCCCCGCCTTTTTCTGTTAACAAGCAGCGGGCGTCGTCGGAAGTTTTTTAGTGGGTGTTACTGCTGGAGGTCAGGTCTGCCAGTGGTAAGTCTCATACACTCCTCTAGGCCGGGAGGCAGGGAATAAATGCATTTTATTATCGACGTAAAAAAATGTTCTATTCAATTCTAGTCAATTAGCATTTTTTTAAGTTAGAGCCGATTACTGTTTGTACATCAATTAATAAATATCAGTCTCAATAACACAATTCTAGGACATTCGTGTAATTTATTAGTTTCATCACACATAATATGATTTTATGACTTGGCTGCAATAAATTATCGTTACGAAATCGTCAGACGTCGTCGATGTACTAATTTATCATTGACTTGACATATATTAATGCTGAACTAGAAGCGTATTTTAATACATTTCGAGCATTTAGTACTGTTTTTAGTTTCATGGGCCAGTAAAGTTCAGTAAACATTCTCTTAAAACATTACACTCAAAGTAATTTTTTGGATATACGTCAGCCCCGAATTTTAGTTTCAGGACCGTGAATGACTGTAATTCAAGAGTTTATCACCACCACGCAGAGACAATGCAAATAGGCGAAGGACAGCATACTGCTAGTTAGTGCAAGTACTGATATATTTATTATTTGAACAAGTAAATATAATCTTCAAAATAATTTATCGTATCTTTTATCTACATTGGGTGAAGAAAATAAAATGACAGTTATACATATTACTTATCGCGGTCGACACTCAATATTTTTCGAACACATTTGACATGCATATATTTGTTTATGTCCGTATATATCACACAAAGTTATTTTAAATTAAATGATGACACATAATGTATCTTCACTTTTAGTTTCAACAATCACCTAGGAACACAAAAAAAATGTTTTAGCACTGCCATCGAACGATCTGGATGCTCCTAAGGCCACGGTTACACTTATAATCAGGTTTACATACCATTACTTTTTTGTCGCACCTTTGTTATAAAAGACAATACTTTGACAAAAATTATGCTATGTGATTTTATTTCACTTTAAAAATAAAACAAAGTATTATTTACCAACAAATACAGTTTCAGACATGTTGCTGGTTAGCACTCTTTCGGTGTCGATTATGAACTACCACGAACAATAACAGGTAAAAGCACATTATGAACAACTTCCAATCTTTGCCAAATACTTATTACTAATGAACGAATTCTCGTCATTTATGTAGGTGTATTTTTGTCATACGTACCCGACCTAAGGAGTCATTTCCCTCAACGAAATTAAACATTAGGTCGTTACACTTCGAATGGAAATGTTAAGAATACCTACGATTCATTTATTGAGTTTGTAACTATTATTTCGTATTTATTTTATAAAAATTGATAGAAAGTAAACGTCTCTGTAGACGTGTTTACTAAGGCGCTGTCTTAGTGAAAATCCCTAAACATTTTAAAAATGCTATCATGATTAAGGTATGCTTTTCTAATGTATCTTTAAAATTTCGGAACCCCTTAGGTGCTACCGTATTCATTTTTATTTATTTATTAAGTCAACCAACTGTTGTTTATATAGTAATATGAATGTAAAATCTCCACCAATCCGCACTGGGTCAGCGTGGTGGAGTATGAGCCAATACCCTCACACCTTGATATGTGAGAGGAGGCTCGTGCTCAGTAGTGGGACGTATATGGGCTGACATGATGATGATGAATGTAAAAACCATTTATAGGTTGAAACCACCTTATATATAGTAAACTAAAAAGAAAAATAATTTTAGGAAGCACCTTAAATCATAGATAGGAATTCGTACGGTTTGAGGATGGCACACTTGTTTGTGTACTCTCATAGCTTTCAAATTCAGAGGGTCTCGGGTTCAAACCCTGGTGACGCACCTATGACTTTTCGTAGTTGTTTGCGTAATTGTCGCTTGCTCTGTGCATCGGAAAGCACGTTAAGACGCATGACCCGGCTGTCATGAACATCTATGGCAGTCGTTATGTGAAACTTAGTGCCTTTTAACATCTCGACAGCTGGTTTAACCATAGAATGAGGTTTGCGAGACCCTGGGCCCTAAGCTTAAGTTCAAGGCAACCGGGATAATCCTAGGATATGATAATAAGGATGGCATACTATTTTCTAGAAACATAAGTATTAGTCAGTAGTATTTCGTACAATCAATAAACTAAAGTTATCAATTTTTCTTCATCATCTCTACAAATTAATAATTTAAACAATTTAAGACCTGAAGTCAAATGTACAAACAAATATAAATTATTTATTCAGTTCCACAAATTATTTACAAAAATATTATTTGAATACAAAGCAGATTAGCACAATGAAGTAAAACTGAAAAGGCTATCACTTAAAACAGTTACAGCATGGACATCATCTGCTACGCTTGCTTTTGTCATCGCCCTCAGAGAGTGTTCAGTAGTCACTCGCAGACGTATCTGAAAGCTTACTTTAATTCAACGAAAACGAAACTTCGTTGTACATATCTCTTTCACTCTCAAGGTATATCATTATCGAGTGAAAGGGATGGGTACAAAGAAGTTTTGTTTTCGTAAAATTAGAGTAGGCCCTCTCTTATTATTAAAGTGTATTTCATATTTAGGTAGTTGTTCTCTTTGCACAATTGCTTTCTACAGTAAGTACCAGACATTCTGATCATAATTTACGCAATACCTTCCGTTGATCGAAGCCTTCCTGCTGTTAATTGTAGCGAAGTTTCGTAACTTCGCTACAATTATAATTTCGTACCTTCGTAGGTATGCAGGATTTTATGATAATTATGAGTTGAGCGTCGTGGACCTTTTGATTACATGTATATATAATAATATATACCTCCAGATGAACATCTCGTCACGAAATGAAAAAACAATTAAGTTTTGTAGTAGCTGTTTGTTTTGATGATTTTTACGTTATGATACACAAAATCACTATTCTATGAACAAATATCCTTCTATGCGTATTACGAATTCTGAGTTGAAACTGCATTAATTGTCCTAATATTAAAATGAGACACAGAAAGCACTCTATCCTATCAAAGCTTGTACCTTTAGTGGCTTTCATGAACTCTGAGTAAACATGGCCAGTAGTGTTGAGCTGGCCGTCCCAGCTGCGGGCAGGGGTCATTGACGACTTCTGAGGGGGCCAAGTGGAGTCAAACCGGTGGCTCATGTGGACCATTGTTTCCAGAATAGCTTGCACTTGGGTAGGGTCTAGCTCTGATAAAGCAGTGCAATTAAACGCGTTAGTAAGCTAGGAGGAATGTGCAGATAAGGTGTCACAACTTACAATAAAAGTAATATTAACCTTTGTTGCGTAAAGGTAGATTAAAATTTGACTACCGATATGGCGTAAAGGTACCTGCACTGCGCTTCAGTGATCGTGGGTTCGATTCTCACACTGGACAAATATTTGTGTGCGTGCATAAATGTTTGTTCTGGTCTGGGTGGTACCTATGTATATTAAATGTGTATATTGGAAAAAAATATACATATATGTTTATCCGTTATTTAGTATTCATTACACAAGTTCTTAATGATACTTAGTTTAGAACTAAATAATTGGTGTGATTGTAAGAGAAATTCTAATTAAAAAATACTCTGAGAGGACTGTTATTGCCAGAAAATTTGTCAATCGTATACTCGAAGATAGCTTAATTTTAAATTTATAATTCTTTTTAAACTAGCTAACTGTTGTTTATTTTATAATTTAAAAGTATACAACAAACAAGTAACATCAAAACACATTATTTAAAAGGACTTGCTGACTGAAAAGGCTTTTATATTTTTTTAGTTATTTATAATATAAAAACCAAATCATTAAAATTGTCGGCCAATTCTAAAAGCGCGTAGATAATTAGAAACCAAGTATAGAATATTCAACTAGAAAGATTCGTTTATTTGGCAACTGAAAATTTTTATATGTTACATAGAAACGTTCCCGCAGAAAAAATTTTTTTTTCGGGTATTAATAAAATCAAAAGAATTGGTACATAGCTAGTTTTTTTTTTGGTTAATCAAACTAAAATACTGACTTGGGTATCCTTTGCGGTTCCTCTCCTCTTCCTCCAGCATCCTGAGGACGGCGGAATTGGCCAGGTTGGCTGGCTTGTCCGTTGTGGGGTTGTTGAAGTCAATACTGCAACAATAGTTCTAATATAATTTTCTTGTCGTGTTTCCAAAGAAAGTAAAGAAATGCTCTTGGAAATCTCACAAACGTCCCATAGCATATTAAACAGAGCTTGTATTGTGGGACAACTAAATACCTTTAGATTGTATTTTTACTGCCGCCCAAGCTTTTTTATATTTTAGGAGGACTATAAATATATAGCGGCTTTTTAGTAATGATCAGGTTTTGTTTTCATTTTTGATTAAAAATAAACCAAACGCATTGCAATTTCGGCATCCTTATTTATTGGAACAAATTTTAATTACAGTTACAATTTGATAACAGGTGAGCTAAGTACTTGTCTTGTATTGGTTATTTCGATTTTGTCTTTCACGCGGACGTGTTGTAGGGCGCCCTCATATTAGTAAAGTGGCAAGATAGATGTTGATATGCATGAACTGCACTTCGACTGCAAATATGTACTTTTTATTTTAGCAGGTAGGCCGACTGCTGCCCGTCCGCCTTCTGTAGGCGACAGGCCGCGTCGACGGCGCGTTGGTTTTCCACGCGCGCCTCATAGAGATGTCAGCACAGTAAGGGCCCCCAGGGAGGGCGTCAAGCCTGCCGGGGCTGCGGGGCTGTCCGAACGGGTTACCGCGGCCTTGGTGTTACAGGCTCAAGAAGGAACATGGATGATTTTTAGTCGGTAAACAGACACACACGTCCGCTCCACCCACAGCGGGAGAAAATCATTAAATGATTTTCGATCCAAAAAAAAAGTTAGCCCGACTACAATAAATCCGGATTCGGATTAGAGTAGCCACAGATCGTAACAAGTGGCATGAAATAGAAGAGGCCTATGTCCAGCAGTGTACTGTTATAGGCAGATGCAGATGACGTCAAAATTTTGTTTTTATATTGGTTATATAGGCAGGCACAGATTATGAGCATGAATTCTGCTCGAGAAATAATAAAAGCCGAGCTACTGGAAGCCCTAGTTATGAGTAACGCTTTAATGTTAAAGAACCCTCTACACTTAAGTTATAAGGATCAGTTTAACTTGTTAAACCGGCAACAAACTCGTCAATACGTAACCCGTTCTTACTCAAAGTATAATTACAGAAATTCTAATCCTACTTCATCCGTGGCGAAAGTTGGCAGTCTCTTCCCTATTATTTACTAAGATATAATTTTTACATTGCCAGGCTTCTAGAAGGAACAATTAAAGACATTGTTTACAAATTTCTGTGCAGTCATGCTTCTAATCTCTAATCTGATGATGTAAACTAATTTATATCGTGATTCATAAGACTAAGTGTCTACAATAGTGACGTTCGCATTTATGAGCCAAGTGCGTTCTTCTAATTTTAAGAACTCATGACATTGTATTTTGTTATAACGATTAATATTTACTGTTACATAAATTTATTTCTATGTTTTGCTATATTATTAAGTCCCTACATTACATAACATTGATATTTTACATGGAATAACAAAAACTATTTTCTTTTACATTTTTTTGATTAAAATAATCATAGTATGTACCTCATAAGTAATCATAGTATGTTATTAGCTATACACTTTTGCCATTTTACAGAAAGTTAATTGATTCCTTTGCTGAAAAAACTGCGGGAGCGAGAATTAACCAAATCTTTGAAGGCGTTTTGGACTGCCTCACCTGAATTGAATTTTTTCAACTAAGAATTTATCAAAATTCCGAAAAGAGTGATAATCGGTTAGAGGAGGTTCGGGAGTATGGTGGGCGACGGAGACATCACAATCTTAGCTTCTCTAGTTTCGCCACCGTCTGTTGTGCTGTGTGTGGTCTAGCCTTGTCCTGAAGTAGCAGTGGGCTAGAGCAGTTGAGCAATCTCAGTGGTTTAGCGGCTAGCTTCTCCATCATGGTTTTCAGTTGTTGGCAATACAGATCTGCCAGAATCGTCTGATCAGATCTTAAGAAGCTGTAGTGGATGACACCATGCACTTACCAGAAACGTTTTTTGGGTCAACTTTCGTTTAGGGCTCGATTTGGTTCATTCGGTTCACCTGGGTTCAACCACTCTGATGAGCGTTTCCAATTTTCGCATAGAATCCATTTTTTATTACAAGTAATGACACAACTAAAAGTTTCCTCGTTATTGTGGCGGTTGAATGACGTAACGCAGTAGTCTTTGTTTGTTTGTTGGTTTGCTTCACTTAATTCTTGTGGTGTCCATCAGTCAAGCTTCTTCACTGTCCAATTTGTTTTAAATCATACAAGACAGAAAAAAAAAATTTTTAGATCTGAACCACACATGTTTTGGACATGTTCAGATATTAAAAGATGGATTCGCTGCCACGATCGCTTTTAATTCTTTATTGACTACTGGGGTCGCCGGTCGTCCACGAGGTTTGGTCTTAATGTCAAAATTTCCAGAACGAAATTTTTGGATATTGGTTCCGTACGGAATTTATGTTACAGTGGGTTCTGAGTACGCATAATTAATCGTTCGAGCTGTTTCAGCGCTCGTCTCACTACGAAACTTGTATTTAAAAGTAGTGCGGTATTGTAAATTTGCCATATTGCATACAGAACGATGCCAAATCAAAACTAAATGCCGCGAAAACAAATGAATTATCGCATTCAGATCAGGAATAAACAAGGTTCTTTCTTTCTTTTACATAATGGCTTCGTGCGTCTAGCACATTTAGCCAGTGTCAAGTAAGTGATATATTAATTATATATAATTTATAGTAAATGAGAATGAGTGGTGATAAAGATGATAAATCGAAGATGAAATACCCTCCCCTAAACCCTTTGAGTCCTCAGTAAAGATGTGGGACTATACTGAGATCTCAGATGGACATCTTAAGAGAAAATTTGAAAAGTGATGTTGCACTGTTTTGTTTGATTTACCGACACTCATGTATGTTCACAAACACTTAACGGTTAAAAATCCACCGTTATTACACATTAACGTTAGAAATATCACAAATTTTAGAAAATAAAACAAAACTGCAGACATGACGCTTGACTTTCCCGCCAAGAAGTCCAATAAACAAGGTTTAAATTGAAATAATTTTGAATTTGGAATTCCTACCCCAACTCCGATTTTTAATATCAAATGGCCAGTTCGATTAAACGCCAATTTCATATGTAAGGATCTAATACTTAGATTGCAAACTAAATAACAACTTAGTCGACTGTTGTACTAAGGTTGTACTAACATGTATACCTACTTGAATCTAGATATATTCCATTTCAAATTTTTTTTTTTAGAAAAATAACTTACGTCTTTCTCCACGTCTGCTGCGTCTCCAAAACTACACAAAAAAATCAATATTTGTGAAGCTTTTCAGCCGCAAGATACAGATTTTACGCATTTATAATACTAATATTTAATTATTTTTAAAATCTATCCAGGTTATTTCGTGCATTGCCTTCCGCCATACTTTTCATTAAATACAAAAGTGCAATACACCATACAATGCAGGCTTTTTTTTTAATCACAAAATAAACATGCACAACAACATGGAAAAGATTAAATATATATGCGAAAAAACATTTTTATTATCAGACCTCCAAAACACCAATAGTATGTTCTAAAAAAATTAATAAAAAACTAATGCTACTACAACGCTGTTCATGAAACTGATTTATTAGAAATTCCTTGATTGCAGATACGAGTAAAAAGCAACTTCATAGATGCTTTATAATAGATAGAAACCCATGGGAACTTGCCGCAAAAACCTGCAACGCAAGCACATAATCCGTATTTTAATCGAGTTTGGGAAACGAGACAAAACCATAGTAGAAACAAATAAGTACGATATCTTCTAACATAAACACCGAAGACTATTTTCATAAGTTATGCGTCATCCCACGCAACTCTAATCAAAATTAAAGCTGCTAAAGGTGCCTCGGTCGTTACTACATTACCGTATGTAATACCGCCCGCAACATTCACTCCATCTACATACTACTAATACTATGCATTTTTGACAATTAAACAGAATATAAGTGGTGTGCAGGGGATTCTACAATCATCTTTGTAGCCCAAGCCAACCTCACTTGCCAGTATTGCACCTGCCGATTAATGAACGAGGCTCTGGCGAATATAAAAGTTCCCGGCAAGCGGCAATAGGCTCGCCACCTATTACGTGGGACCAACAATATAATTGGCGAAATATAATATACTATGCCTCTGCCTATTAAAAGCCTCTGGCGTTATTGTATGTATGTAACAAACTATAATCAACAGCCCTATATGTTTAAGTTATTATCGCTCGCTCAGAATTTGAGATGAGATACTTATTTGTTTGTACTATGATGAAACAACCGAAGCAATACGCGGATTTCCTCAGCGCGAAATAAAACAGGGTAAAAAATATACTCCGATATTCTTCATTGGAGGGTATTTACGAATTCGTATGTTTGCGAAAATTCACTAATCCGTCGTTACTGGAAGGAAAATATAGGAAACAGCTGATTTTTCGTTATTATTCAAGTATATTAAATTTTATTGCAAAGCATTTCTAAGTATTTGGAAGACGTTTTTAACAATCCCGTTATCCCCAAAATAAAAATAAAAATGTTTGTTATGATGACTTATTGAATTTGGTGACAAATAATGTATTTATTTCAAAAATTAAATGTTAGCTGCAGTTTCCCCATTCGGTTATACCAAAGCCTCAGAAATTTATATATTTATTTTTGTAATTTATATTAATAGTACTAAAGGACTATACGAAAGGGTTACCCGGGACATAGACGGCTCAAGAAGAAACAAGGATGGTTTTTACAGCGAAAGACAGATATTTGATGATTTACCATCCGAAGTATAATAAAATAAATCTTTTGGTACAGCTGGTTTTGGTTGCATGACCATAGTTTTATTGTCATATTTGTAATTATATTAAGGTCTTAAAATAATATATATTTTGATTTAAGGTTTAGTGTTGTAAAGCGCCATTTAAAGCCATATTTACATAAAATCTTTAAAGTTTTAATAGACAAACAGTTCTAAATTGATACTTTATCGCAAAATGGCTTTGTTGACTAAATGTAAGTATATACAATAAGCGAGCTAATAAGCTATTGTCAGTTTATATCATAATTTATTTTTATAAGATTCTTTTAATGCAATCAAATTACAAAAGTATTTGTTTTTGCAGTAAAGATACCATAATGGCAGACGATATTCATATAAGTACATTGCACATGTCGCCGACACATGGTAGAGTCTATCGTTTTTTGATATGTCTTGGTAGATAGTGAAGTATATAGGTGTAAGTATAAAAATTTCATAGTCTAAAAAGTAGGGTAAAGATAGCACCTCACTATTCCCCGATCAAATTTTTTACCATATATTTATGTGGTATGTTTACACGTTGTACGCCATTGGTCACATCCAAAATAGATCGCCGAAATGTATATACGAGCAACTTCAGAACGGCTTAAGACTGTTAGAGATGTTTAATATATTGACAGAACATAAAAATGTGGCAGTACAAATATCGCCAAGTCAGCTAGTCTATTCTTATATATAATGGAAAATATTTTGTCTATAATTTAAATGCTCAACTATAAAAACTGGTGTTATTTTAAAATATATTGTTAGCAAATTCACAGAGTTAATGTTTGTTTGCCGAAACAAAAAAAAAAATTATGATTTTACAATCGGTCTAGCTAATCTGTAAATCAGCTGATTCTGCAATCAACCTGCGACATATAAATGCGAGTCCTATTACCTAGAAAATTCATCGAGAATACTTCATGCAGAAAATAGTAGTAAGTAAAATATGCGAATCTGCATACAATTTCAGTACTTATATATTACATACCTTTTTAAGGCAATGAGGTCTTTTGCGACGTAAAGTAAAAATAAAAGCAGAACAAAGGGTGCTCTTACAAACACAATGTCATGAGAGAAACTCGGTGCGAAACATTCTGCGCCTCTCCGTCTAACAACCTTTTCTGTTATTCTTTGCTCATGATTTTTACTGTTTCACTTGCTTTTGAATTCACTTTTATTACAAGGTATATGTTTAACTGTGATTACCTAATTATATTTCTTACATATATTTAGTTTGATTAAAAGCAAGAGAATATAATTATTAGTTTCATCTATTTATTCAAATTTTGGTCAACCAAACGTAATTTAAAAAATGTAACGAGTATTTTTTTGTAAACTTTATCTTATATAAATATAAGACCAGTATCGTGTTTTTACTTGACTCTTGAAAATTATGCACTTGTCTGACACAAGAGTCTTTCTACTTTGGCCACCTTTAGACCAGTTTTACGTAGAGACCTATTGCAATGTGCATGTATGATATAATGATGCGTATAGAATACTGCTGAGACTGTCGTAGTGTTGTAGTACCTCAACAATACTTACAACTTTTTACGCTATAATAAAATATAAGACTGCAGTTGCCGATTATTTCTATCAACAGTATATTGCACCTTTATTCTACGAACTGCCGATGGATGTAGGCGGCTCAAAATCGTGGTTGTGGAAATCTATTGGGGAGGCCTATGTTCAGCAGTGAACGTCACATAGCTGAGATACATACATACATTCACGCCTGTTTCCCCGAAGGGGCAGGCAGAAGAAGATACGCCCACACTTCGCCAATTATAAAGTTGGTCCCACGTAATAGGTGGCGAGCCTATTGCCGCTTACCGGGCACTGTAATGTTTTAATTATGACGGGTTCTAAGTATGTACCTCATTTAAAAAAATATGGAATTGTACCAATTTTAAGAAAAGAGATGATTGAACAGAAGCACAAAGTCATTTTTGCATTTATACTATTGCTAAAGTTGTAATAATTGTTTCTTTTTTTGTTGAGGGCAATATAATATAATTAATTTGGTATTTTATAATACTCATTGAGGTAAATAAAATTTTAAGAGAAAAGATGTTTGAGTATTTTCTCTATATTTTTGCTATGTAACACGGTAAACGTGTTCTTGTATACATTTTACACTATACATATATTATATGAGAACTATGTAGTAATATACTGTAAAAAAGCCAAATAATAATTTGAATTTTAACTAAGCATGAATGACTATGGTGCTAATAGTGAATTGGTATTATATATAGAATGTTAAACTATTTTGTTGAATGAACGTACCACTAGTTTGGGACCGAGTATTATATGGTTGAGTAAAACTTTGCGTGAATTCGTGCAATTATTTTATGTTTTGGTGACGGTAGTTTGAAATTCGTGATTACCAATCACTATTAATATAAGTAGGTGTTTTAAAGGTCGAGTTATAAATAGAGAAATCAACCGAGACTTACATAGGAATATATTTATATATACATCTCAGAAAAAAAACATACATATATTTCCGGGACCTTTATTCGATTTTATTTTCACAAATAATTGTCTTGTGTTCTAATCAAATCTACGCTTTTACGAGCCAGTGCTGATATACTGAGCCTTACGGCATATCGATCGTCCCATACCTACTTAAATGCAGTTAGGTATTGGGTTATTTTTTTGCTAGTGTGTCTTACAAGACCATCGGCCATGTGTAGCCAGTTCCCATATATAGAAACCGAGTATGTATTCACCTCGAAAGCTGCTCGGTTACTATCGGGGGACATGAATGTCAGATAACTAGTTCTGTGCTAGTGTATGTATTTGCTGACAGAGAAAAATGTACTACTAAACTGATATTAGCCAATAAAAAAGCCATTTTTTGTATTCTAGTTTGGCTTAATGAAGCTCTTACTGTTTTTATTCCTTTTTTGCATACGTACTTAGACAAATGATTTCATATTACTTTGTGAATAAACGTTGTTAGTTACATAATAAGTAAATGTTTACCTTAAGATTTATAACTAAGCAATATGAAGAAAATAAAAGAAGAAGAATTCCAAATAAAAGGAGCTTGAATAGAGGAAAATAAGGCCAGAAATTCATCAAGTTTTGTTCTTCTTCAAGTACAATAATTACTAAATTACAATTGTAAATTATATTACAATTATTTAAAAATGATATCACAAACAGATACTTAATATTATTACGTTCCACTGTTTTGTTAAAGCATGCATTTGCATGTCATGCATGCATGTCTAGGTACTAATAAACCTTCATTAAGTTTTGGCGAAACCAAAATGGCCACATATTAAAAATTATAATGTCATATGAATGGATGTTTCATATGTAGATATATTAAGTATTTATTTACAACAAAATGGAGGAATTTAATTATTCCGTTATTTAGCATCCATAACATAAGTTTTTAATTATACTTAACCTTGTAACGGTTTAAACACGTAGAGAATATATAAATAAAAAGATCTTTTTAGTAAAAATAAAAATAATTTAAATTTTATGTACATTTTTCTCAAATTACCATGTTAAAAGGAATGTGTCTAAAACAGTAAATCGCCACTAAGGGCCGATTATTAATTAAAAACCAACCCCGTATTGTTTGTGACAAGGTTTGAAGTAGGTGCCAGCCGATAGACTTAACGCATTAAACAATTCGTATTATATTTAATTGCTCTGCAAAATTTTATTTAGCCGAGTAAAAAAGAAACGAAGCCACATAAAGACAAATAACACATACGACTACATAAAAGAGTTTTAAAAATAACTCTTACCTATTAAAACTCACAGCTGCAGCCATAGTCGCCGCGAATTGTCCTACTGTTGTACGCAGCAAGCGTTAAGTAAGTACAATAGATTAAATTTAATTACAAGTAATTTAATTACAAGTATTAGACAGCTGTGTCCTTGCGATATTGATTGTTCGAGGAAATTACTCTTGTTTACTCAATTTTCTTGGTCATAGTTGTAACACTTAAAACATTTTCTATCTATACGATTTAAAATAATTATCAAAAAGATGTTTAGTAAAACTAATAAAATTAAAATCTTATAGAAATACACAAAGCCCTGAGACTAAGATTTCTTAATGTCCTTTTTCAGATTTTTATAATTCGTCTCAGTTGTAATTTTCGTTCCCAAATAATAAAATGTCGTAGACAAGATGACTATATATAAATACTTTGAATGGTACATTTATTTAGTCCTCGTAGTATGTTACAGAGGGGTTATTTATTTTAACAGTACGTAAGTATGCGAAAGGTTATTAAGTATTTGAGCGCATGCGCAGTGTTATGCGCCGGCGCGCTGTTTCGCGACTGCGCGCGCGCGGTGCATGCGCCTTCCTCATTTGCTTATATCTTGACTTTTTGCCTTTGCGTATATCGGAAGACCGAGATAAGTAATCGATTTTACGTCCACCGTAATTATTCGCACGAACGCATCTGCGAACCGAACGGAGGTTGGGTATTGATGCAAGGAATGGTGGAATATAGCTGTAGTTTGTTAAATAGCAAATTACACTGTTATAGTAGATATTGAACGCAAATAAAACAAAGATAAGTTTTAACATGCGTCATGTTTCTATTTCAAATTATTTTTTTACCTGTAATTTAAAATACATAAATGACATGTAAAGTTAATAAACAATAAATAAGTTATCCTTACTATATATATATATATATATATGTATATATATCCTTACTATATATATAATAATATTATAAATGCGAAAGTAACTCTGTCTGTCTGTCTGTCTGTCTGTAACTCTTTCACGCCAAAACTACTGAACGGATTTAAATGAAATTTGGTATACAGATAGTCTAGACCTTGAGAAAGGATATAGGCTACTTTTTATTGCGAAAAGGGGGTTGTAAATGCTACCCAAAGATACTATTCCACGCGGACGAAGTCGCGGGTAACAGCTAGTACTGTATAAACTTTTATTTATGATAGATTTTGACTTAGCTATAATCGAAAATTATTGTATTTTAAACAAAAAAAAGCACTACATTTCCTTATTATTTATAAATTTTTGGCTATGATATAATATTTTTCAATAAGTATCTATACACAACATGTGATAAAAAAAATTACATTAGTTAACTTTTGGAGACTCAAACAAGGATTCATATGTATCATTTGACGACCGATATACCTGCACTTCACTTCACTCCAGGTCGTGGGTTCGAGCCCCACACAGGATAAATCTTTGTGTGCATGAACCTGAATATTTGTTCTGGTCTGGGTGTTTTCCTATGTATATTAAGTATTATTTACGAAAAAAATAAGTGTATTTATCCTTTGTTTAGTATTCATAACACAAGTACTTAATATTAATTATCTTGGAACTAAATAGATAATGTAATTATCAGAAAATATTTAGTTACATTTATCTCGAATGGTGCCTAAGTGCTACAATAAAATGATTTCAACATTGATGTTGAATCTAATTTTGTTTTCGACCATCGTGCGGTAAGTGCACCGCGCGGTTAGATATTCGTATCGACGAATGAAATGCGAAGCACATTGCGAAATAACATGACTTACTAATATTATAAATGCGAAAGTCAGTTCGCTTGTTCCTTGTTATCCTAACTGTCCTAAGCCACTGAGGTTGTTGTATCTAAAAATGCTAAGAACAGTGCTTGAGTTCTAGAAGGTAAGCTAAACGTAATACGTTCTTGATGAACGAGAGAATAAATAGTACGAAGAGCAACAGGTAAAATGTTACATTGACACTGTTTTCTTTTAATATAAGTAAATTTTCTACTGACCTGTACACCTATCACAAGTCCACTAATTTATAAATAATTCCCTAAAATACATTATATATTAAATAAAAGTGTTTTAATTTTATCACGAGGGGATAGCTTCTTTCTCATTTTATTTTTAAACTTTATTGAGAATATTAGAAAAGCATTGCTATCTCTAAAAAACAATTTGTATGTAATAACGGCGTAAATAGAAAACAACAACTTAATATTTATTCTAACCCACCGGCCTAAGAGTTTCGGCTTCATAGTACGTAATTTTCCCAAAGATTCCACGCCAGATATAAGTGCATGTTTGTCGGAGAGGCCACGTGGAATGCAACAGTTGGCTCGCCTCAGGTTCGTCCACGGAAATGTCAGGAGCCGTCGGCTGGTCTCCATAATTGAACGGTCAACGGCATTCGGAACTGGCCCAAGTGTTTATCTTAGAACGCGTTTTGTGTTACTGGGAATACCTTTTGTTTTTTATTTCTATTTATGCGAATATTCTCGAGGATTTTTCCTTCTCCGCTCTTTGTCCTACCCTTATTGAACGTGCGAGAGAATTTAAAATTATAGTGCTCCATCGAAGCCAAAATTAAATATAGGATCTTATTTTTGACATATTTATGCTAATATTGTATGTCTGTCGCTTATATAAGGTATTGGAAACTGTATCCTTTTTATAACAAATCTAATATGTTAGTTGTTACTACACGTGGTATCCGTCATATACAATGGTAATACCAAGGGAAGCACTAGCACGTTGCCAACCTTTCAAAACCCGTTTCGTGTCCTTTTTAAAGGGCCCCATGCTGTAATCTCTTGAAAAATTTTCGTCGGGAAACTGACTACAAAACGCAAGGGTACACGGCAATAAGTCTCTTTTGAAAAGTATCGTACGCACTCCCGTCATTTTTAAATTGAAAAATTATATACATTCATAGAATCAGAAACATTATTCGCAGGAATCAATTTCAATCAAGAAAATGAAAGTAGGTACTATGCTCAAATGGTATTTTACGTAATTATACTTCATACTCACCTTGACTATAATTTTCTACTTCCTGCGAATATCTGAGGTTGGCTTTCATGCGTGGCGTTAAAATGAAGATACATAAGATTAATTATAATTAGCTTAGCTTTCCTTACCTTCATATACATCATCATCATCATCATCATCATCATCTCAGCCATCTGACGTCCACTGCTGAACATAGGCCTCCCCAATAGATTTCCACATTGAGCGATCCTGAGTCGCCTGCATCCATCGGCTTCCCGCCGCCTTGACCAGATCATCGGTCCATCGCGTGGGAGGCCGTCCTCTACTACGTTTACCGGTTCGCGGTCGCCATTGCAGAACCTTGACGCCCCATCGGTCGTCGGTTCTTCGAGCTATGTGCCCCGCCCATTGCCACTTCAGCCTGCAAACTCGCCTCGCTATGTCGGCCACTCCAGTCCTCCTACGGATTTCCTCATTTCTGATTCGATCACGTAGGGACACTCCGAGCATAGCTCTCTCCATTGCACGCTGAGCGACTTTGAGCTTTCTAATGAGGCCCATAGTCAGGCACCAAGTCTCAGTACCGTACGTCATCACTGGCAACACACACTGGTTAAAGACTTTTGTCTTAAGACACTGAGGTATTTTTGACGAGAAGATATAGCGCAGTTTCCCGAACGCAGCCCAACCGAGCTGGATTCGACGATTGACCTCTTTCTCGAAGTTGGACCTACCCATTTGGACTTTTTGTCCCAGGTATACATATTCGTCGACAACTTCGAGAGCCGAGCCTCCAATAATTATTGGGGTAGGCTTAACATGGACATTTGACATAATTTTCGTCTTGTCCATGTTCATTTTGAGACCTACCCTTTGGGAAGCTCTGTCGAGGTCTTCGAGCATTGTGCCCAGATCCACAAGTGACTCCGCTATGACCACTATATCGTCGGCAAATCGAAGGTGAGACATATACTCGCCATTTATGTTGATGCCGTAGTTTCCCCAGTCCAGCATTTTGAAAACATCCTCCAGGGCAGCAGTGAACAGTTTCGGAGATATGACATCTCCCTGTCTCACGCCCTTCCGCAGGAGGATAGGATTCGTGTGCTGGTCTAGTACGCGTACGGACATGGTGGCGTTTTTGTATAAACTTCTCAACACTTCAATATACCGATGGTCAATGCGGCATCGCTGCAGGGACTGAAACACTGCCCAAGTCTCGATCGAATCGAAGGCCTTTTCATAGTCCACAAACGCTAAGCAAAGTGGCTGGTTATACTCCTCGGTCTTCTGTATAACCTGCCGCAGCGTATGTATGTGGTCCATGGTTGAAAAGCCTTTTCGGAAACCGGCTTGTTCGGGAGGCTGGAAGTCGTCAAACCTATGACCGAGACGGTTCGTGATGACCCGTGAAAACAACTTATAGACGTGGCTCAGTAGCGTGATTGGCCTATAATTCTTCAAAAGAGATTTGTCACCTTTTTTGAAGAAAAGTACAACCACGCCACTGGCCCACGCCTGTGGCGTACGTCCCTCGAGGATGACGGTGTTAAAGAGCCTCTGAAGTACCTTTAGTACCGGTGTACCACCCGCTCTCAGAAGCTCTGCTGTCATCCCGTCTTCACCCGGTGCCTTGTTGTTCTTCAGCTGTTTCAGGGCCATCCTAATCTCGTATAGGCTGACGTCCGGGATGTCTTCGGTGTAGTGCCTGGTTAGTTTGGCTCTAGGATCTTTAGCCAAACAAGTAGCGGGATCCTGCGTACTAGTATATAACTGCCCATAAAACCCTTCGATTTCCCTCATGATCTCAGGTTTCGACGTGACTAGATTGCCCTTGTTGGTCTTCAGCTGCGTTAACTGACTCTGGCCAATAGACAGATCTCGTGCGAACACTTTCGAACCCTTGTTCCTCTCTATTGCATTTTCAATACACGTAGTACTGAATCTGCGAATATCAAGTCGCAAGGATTTCGTGATCTGTCTATTGATACGCCGGTAAGAGAATGCATCTGCTGAAGACTGCAATCGCATATGTCGTCGTGCTTCCATGAGATCAAGAGTCTCAGTCGATATTTTTTGGGTTTTATTTCGGGGTCTGGTCTTGTAAAATTTGGACCCCACCGCGTGGACAGTCTCAACTAGCCCGCTACTTAAGTCGTCGACGGACACGCAGGACTATACATACTTCATATACATACAGGAGTAAATATATAAATTTTATTGAATTTAACAAAGTAACATTATTATTTTTTTATTTAATCTGACTTCGAGTAGCTTTTTTTGATTTAAGATCCTAGGGACTGCTACCCCATCTATGCATCATGCATAAAGCTAAATAAACATTTTGCAACCTAAACCTATACCAAACCGCACAATTTTTGATAGTTTTGTTAGATAGTTTTATTTAATTTAAATCCGTAAATGTGATCGAAAAAGTGCTAAGAAACTTTTCCGATAGTATGTTTTGGAGCTTATCTTTATTTACATATTTTTAAAAATTTACGTTTCCTGACAACAAAACAACCCTAATGGCTTCTGGATGAAAATGTAGCTCGAAAAGAACGCAATGATTATATGTGTGTAACAGGTGTGATTATATGTGGGTAATGTTTGTAATGTGTATCTGGGTAAGGTAATGTGTACCTTTCTGTTTGATTTGAGATGTGGATGTATGGGGAGGTATTTAAAGTGACACTGGTTTTATTTTGTAATAGTAATAAGAAACTCATAGTAATGATGCGTTAAGTAGGTTTAATTTAAAATTCGTTTTCAACGAACTTAAGATTTTATATGAAACTATTTCAAAAAAACTACTTTATAGTGACTTCAAACAGCCTAATATGTAGGTTTGAAGTTACATGGTTAGGGTAAGGTTGAACCCTATATTTCTTTAGGGAGAGGAAATCTTAAGCAATTTATCTGACTACCTTAACAGTAAAGTAAGGCCTATACTGCAACGGAGTGTAGTCTTAATAACAATGACTCCTCGTATGAAACTGGACAGGCCATAACTCTTAGCAATAGCAACAATTCCGAGGGTCGAATAGCAGTTGTAATGTGCTCTGGTGTGCGCCAATCCTTGATAAGGCGTCTACAGACATTTTACTGGGCCTGGAGTAGTGCGGCTAAGTAGAAACGTAGTGTACCTACTAATGTTTTATGATCAGGTACTTTGTAGAGTAACTTACTTACAATGAAAATGTGACTCAGCATCAATTAACTTTGTTAATTATTTCTTACAATTTTTTTTGCATATTTTCTTTAGGACACCTTTTTTATAGCCAGTTCTGTGTATATGGGGAGTCAGCGCCGTCTTTGCACGTAATTTAAAGCCAGTGCACGGCAAGAATCAAAATAATTAAAATTGTTTTTTCTGTTCAATTATTATGAGTAGGTAGTTAGTTAGTTCGGTATTTTATATTTAGAAGAAAAAGCTCAAAAAATTATAGGATTTTAGATAATCTGAGAAGTTAGATTATTACATTTCTTTTACTTACGATTCAAACAATTGATATGCGCCATTTATCTTGTATTGGAACAGAAAAGATACCGGATACAAATTAAAATATATATTAAAATATGTTTAATACAAAGATCTGTTTTGTTTAAATTGCCTCGAACTGATACAATTCTCTTTAAAATTGAAAAATCTTCAGGTCTAAAAACGTTTTTTGAAAAGAAGGTTTGTTATTATTTAAACCGAGGGTCACCCGAGGTCAAAAGCTTGCAACAAGACACCGGTGAATTCCTGAGCCGACATGACTCACAAATGCGTTCATTGGCAAGCGAACGCGCGCAATTCTGACTCAATTTGTTTATCGCTTTATTGATCGAGGGTTACTCAAATAATACTATGTTTAATCTAAATCTGTGTGCGGAAATTGTAACGCATTCTGTTTTAGGTCTTCCGCATGAACTTCTAGTTGCCGCCCACAACTTCGTCCGCGAGATTTCCTCGAACCGTGCAAAAGTAAATTATAAAAATTCAAAATGTCAAACAATTAAATATTCAGATAGGCCCATTCAAACCCAACCTGGCTCCTATTCATAAGATAAAAGGGGCTTAAGATCCATACATTGAAGCAGATATGTGTATTTCAAGAACACTTTGATGTATTTACCAAAAAAGAATACTTATTATTACACATAGATACATAAACATAAAACTAAATATTATGTTCTATTAAGGATTATCTATTCAAAGAAAAATTAAAATATATGACAATAATATACAGAATACAGAAAATAAACCTATAATTGCCGAGTTTACGACCACCGTTACCAAAGAAAAACTATTACAAAGCATCAAAAAATACAATCGAGAACATCAAGGATCTAATTTAAACACTCAAAATCTACAACTGGAGGGACCAAAAAGGTTAATATATATATCTGATAATCTTACCGCTAAAGCGAAAAGACTATACTTTATGGCCCGAGACTTTGCAGTTCAGGAACACTTTAAGTACTGCTGGACGTCTTTTGGAAAAATATTTCTACGTAAAGAAGACAATTCGTCAATCATAACAGTAAACTCTGAATCGATATTTAAGACCCTTACGACTCCAAAGTGACTATATCAAAGTAATGTTATCAGCATTTCACTTAAGCTCATATTATGTTTTCTTAAACTATATATTCGGATTTTCGTTGGTTATGTACATACTTACATACATACTTACACACCTGTTCACAGATTTATCAATCATCATGCCTATACATTTGATTACATACCTATAACTTACATTCCTCATTACAATACACACTTACACTTTCGTTCAGTATGCACAATACAATTATATTTAAGCACATACACATTGACACTCGTTTACTCGTATCACAAATTTATAATATGTATAGGATATACTACTCACACTTATTTATATAAGATTAAAACTAAGAAATACTTTGACAAATCTTGGTTCATATATAAACTAACACTACTGTATCAATGTATGGATTTATCCGATAGATATAGCTACCAAAAACAAACTTATATGTATCATTGCCTAAAAAAATATACAGTCTTTTGTAAACAAACTACTTTAAGTACGTATAGATCGGTCTTGCATAATACTCTTACATCTATTCAGTTTCGCATATTAAATTTTGCAATCAGACACACATCAGCAACACATCTCTTTATTCAGCCTTTTACTTTACTTATACAAAAAATCATAAACATATATATCATAACTTGGTATATTAATATGTGTAGATGTGTGGGGACGTTTAGTATTTATGAGTTAACGGGAACAACATCGGTATGCCTTGAGCATTACACTATCATAATTGATCTAAATAATGCATTGAAATACTGCCTGAAACTTTATAATCACATTCACGCCTAACGAAGACGTTTTTAACAGCATTGATTCATACACACCGGGAACGGCTCATGTTTGTGATGTTGAAGAGGTGGAAGTGATATTGCCCCATAAAAACCACTTGATCGTTCTGTCGCAAAATATACGGAGTATACATCGCAATATAAATGAATTGGAAGCCTTAATGGCCAGATTAAAGTTCGAAGCGGATGTTATAGTTCTCTCCGAGTGCTGGCTTAAGAACAACAATGTCCCACCATCTCTTAAACAGTATAACTGCTTTTATACTTCAAATTGTAAGACTCAAAATGAAGGGGTTGTTGTATATACTAAAAATTCGGTGACTGTCAAAGTTTCTGAACCGGACTTCAGAGATGGGAACTGTTTAGTCATGAAATTTCCTAATGATACTTGCCTGGTTGCAATTTACCGACCTCCAGCTCACAGGAATATCGATGGTTTTCTTGTTTCACTTGGGGAAGTGTTAGAGTCTCTTAAAACATATAGGAATGTATATATTACCGGGGACATAAATATCAACATAATAGATAATAACAACGTAACAAATGATTATAGTAATTTGCTAGCATTTTATGGCCTACTCCCTGGACATACATTTCCTACCCGGGGGCAAAGTTGTCTTGATCATGTTATAATCAGATCGGAACTTGAAACCGTTACAGCCGTTGTACGCACTTCTCTAACTGATCACTATACTACTATTTTTAGTATACAAAATAAAAAACCAAACCTTTCACCGCAAGTTACCAGGCATGTTATTAATTATGATATGGTTGTTCAGGGCTTACAAGACTCAAACTATTCTCAAATTTATAATTGTAAAGATGTTAATGAAGCAACCAAACTCTTGATTGATATAATAACAGATTTAATAAATAAGAATACGACAATTAAAACTACTCCTAATAGGAAACGAATTATTCAACCCTGGATCACATCTGGGTTACTGAGATGCATTAGGAACAGGGATAAACTACACTCGGAAACGAAGAAATATCCAAATAATGTAATACTCAGTTCTACGTACAGACGCTACAGGAACTTTTGCAACGAACTTCTCAAAAAAATTGAAATTGAATATAATAAAGAAAAACTTAAAAAAGCTCAAAATAATGTAAAGAAAACTTGGGAAGTAATTAGTAATATTGCTAAATTAAAAGGTAAAAAAGATGATAACTTACATGTACTATTACAACTAAAAGAAAACACCTTAGATTCTATAAATGAAGTAAACAAAACTTTTGCTAATGTAGGAAAAAATTTAAATCAGAGAATAGTAGCACAGGCTCCTAACGTCATAAACCAATTCGACAAATATAAAAACTCCTTAAATTCATTTGTGTTGACTAATACTGACTGTGATGAAGTCCTGAGTACAATTCAAACATTAAAAACTAGCTTTGCCACTGGTGTAGATGACATACCAATCTTTATTTTTAAAAGAGTAACACATGTTCTTGTCCCTGTCATAACTTACTTGTGTAATATGAGTTTTGAGCAGGGTATATTTCCAGATTGTCTAAAGACTGCTCTAATTAAGCCTATACACAAATCTGGGGACAGAGACATCGTCGGCAACTATAGACCAATCTCAATTTTACCATCTTTGTCAAAAATTTTTGAACGCTTAATAAATAAAAGACTTACCGCATATTTGCAAAGGTTTGAGCTTATTTCTAAAAACCAATACGGATTTATTAAAGGAAAATCGACTGAACAAGCTGTTAATGATCTTACTACGCACATAATAAAAAAACTAGAGAATAAAGATAAATGTTTGGCTATATTTTTAGATCTGGCAAAGGCCTTTGATACTGTCTCTGTCCCTCACCTAATAAATGCTTTGGAAAGATATGGAATACGAGGAAAGGTCTTGGATTTATTTAAAAGCTATTTAACTAATCGGCATCAATGCGTCAAGATAGATAATATTAAAAGCGATTTTCTCCCTATAACACACGGCGTTCCCCAGGGAAGCGTACTGGGCCCTACCTTATTTACAATATATGTAAATAGTTTATGCAATATACATCTAGAACAAGGACAAGTATTTGCTTTTGCTGATGATACTGCCTTGGTGTTTCATGGCTCCACTTGGCGTGATCTAAATTATAAAGCACAGGCCGGATTTGGTAGGGTGATGAATTGGTTACAAAAAAATTTACTAACTCTTAATATTGAAAAAACCAAGTTCATCACTTTCACTAAACTGAAACATCTGCAGCCAACTAATGTAGAAATAAAGGCTCATGTATGCTCGGATCCTGGGCCTTGCTCGTGTATTTCATTGGAGAGATTGGCTGAAGTAAAATATCTCGGTGTCTTTATAGACTGCACATTAACATGGAAGTATCATACTGATGTACTTACCAAACGAATTAGGAAACTAATATTTGTTTTTAAACGCCTTAGAAATGTCACTGATTATAAAATTCTTAAAACCACATACTTTGCTTTATGTCAGTCTATTATTGCATACTGTATTATTTCATGGGGTGGTACTTATAAAAACCATATGTTGCAAGTGGAAAGAGCACAAAGGGCAGTATTGAAAATAATACTATTTAAGCCTTACCGATATTCTACTTCACAACTTTACCTAGACGCTGATGTTCTAACAGTCAGACAACTATTTATTTTAAAGTCGACCCTATTCACTCATTCAAAAACAATATATGATCCGAAAATATTAGATAGAAAGAGAAGAAAAGACATAATCTTTAGAAACTGTCCACCGTTCTCGCCTTTTGCGAAACGACATCAAATTTTCTTAGGTCCCTTTTTATATAATTTTATTAATAAAAATATTTTCATATATCCCATGACTACCCACAAATGCAAACAAATACTTAAAAAATTTTTGCAACTTAAAGATTATGAAGAAACGGAAGGTATGGTAAAGGTAAAAATATAGGTCTATATGAATGTTTTTGCAGTACCATTAATGTACTATCTACATACAACAACACGCAAGCAGCACGAACGCGCGCGCGCACACACACACACACACACACACACACACACACACACACACACACACACACACACACACACACACACACACACACACACACACACACACACACACGCTCATGCACACTCATCCTCAAACACACACCACACCTAAAATATGATTCTGTATATATATACATTGCAGTTTATAAATATATAATATAACATGCACGTAAACTTACACACTTTTGTTTTTATTTCTTATAGTTATAGTTTTGTTATATGTAATCATTAATGAGTTGAGTGCATGGGTCAGTAGATGGGGGCCGGAATCCTGTAACACAGGGTATCCTAGTACGGGGTTCCGCTCGATCACATTGGCTTTAGAATATACATTGTAATATCATAAATAAATTGTATTAGCAAGTAAGTCATTGTGATGGAAATAAATGGATATTATTATTATTATTATTATTATTATTATTATTATATTCTCTACAGCTATACTATATAAGAACTAGCAATTATAAGCGATATTTCAGATAAGTCTAATGAGAACATATGTACCTATGTCCCGATTCCTGAGTACTTAATTAATGTTACCGCAAGGGGGAAAACGACAACATTCGGTGATGTCTTGCACATTGTATACATGCTCATTCATTGTATACAAGCTTATTCAATCTGTCTATGGGTTACTGTAGCGTGAAGTCAAATATTATGCCACATCATGTTTTCATTGGGTTCCTCGAGGCTCTATATTTGGCTGTGTTTCATAGTTAAATCTAATTGTAATATATATAATTTATTTATATAAAATGGAAGTAGAATCATAAATAGTTAGACTAAATTACTGTTATCTTTGATTACGTAGTTGTTTATATTTTTGGTGTTGTGTTTATGTTATATACTGAATATATTTTTGATAATCAGTCAAAGAAAGTACTTAATAACAAATAAACACGTGGTATGTGTATTTATTGTGGAAAATTTGGGCGCGAATGGTTAAAGTTGTATTACCACAGATATAGAACGCAAATATCACAATTTGTATTGAAAACAAGCGTGCCGACTTTATAATACCTAATGTGATGTCACTGTCGATATTTTGTAGCGGGAAATCCAAAAAAAATCATTGACACTGTTGCCGCTGTTGACAAATGTGTAATATGTAAAATCCTTATCGTTCATATTACAGTATTTAAAAAACAACAACAGACGCGCGCGGACTGTGTGTAGCGGTGGCCAGCCACGATTGGTCAGGGTTCGGACAAAGCGAAGCATATGCATTTGTATATATTTATATCTGTGTGTTAATACACACAGTATATATATAAATCTCAACCATTGCCATTCTACCTTAAATTAAGAATAGCATGTATATTTTTTTAGGCTTAGTTTGTCACGGAATCAAAATCGACAAGCCTATCTATTACATTTTATCTACTTTGGATATTCTAAAAATTCAATGCTTATTTGGGTGGTATGAAATTAATTGCATCTGCCTGTATGAATCAATCTTGATGGTTTTTGGTACAGTGAGAGACCTACTTGTTTACCTTGTGTTATTCCTGTCATGCAGATAAAACCGTGGGTTAACTAGTACCTCATATTTTTAACGAAAATAGCAAAAAGACTTTTATTCAATTCCTTATTCCCTATAGACGCAAGAACTTTTCAAAATGACTTTCGTCACAGTAAATAGGGAGAAAATTAAAATCAATTTCATGTAATAAGTTTAGGGTCCACAAATATTTATGGAAGCTGAATGGAAATTCCGCCTCTGAGGGGGTCTGGAAAATAATCACTATAATGAGGAGAGCCGACGGCTGCCGGGGAGGTTTTCCTTTTTAAATTATAAGCAAAATGTAAACCGACAAAGTCCAGACGTAACTTGGGAACAGATTACTGTTTAGATGGCGCGAGACCGACCCGAGTGTGGCTACTTTGGAAGTTCCTGTTTTATGAGATTTTTATAAATGCTTTCCTACTAAAGATTTCTGAGTAAACGGATATCACCGTATATGGACTAAGTATTTTTAGTTGTAAGATCCTTAATCTACGGCCCTATGCCCTACGGGGAGAATGGAATATTTTAATTTAATATAAGTAAAAACGTAAGCTTTCAATTTTAGATATATTTTTTTTCATTACTAATAATATTTGTGTCAACATGTAGTTCAAAAATATTCAGTATAATAAAAATATAAAAGTATTCATGACAATAATATAGAAGATTAACCGATAATATATAATTGAATAGTAAAATACATTTGAAATAATTAGTAGGAACATAATGTATGTATAGTTGATTGATTTTTATGGTTGTTTAATTTTTAATGTTTTTAATTTCTATGTATAATATAAGAAAGAAATGTGTTCAAGTGTTCCTATTTTAAATTGTGATACCCTTGCAGGGTTCATTTGAGGACAAAATATATTTTTAAGACCTAATTGTACACCAAATGAAACAATAAATAATTATGATTATGACAGTGCTTGTGACTGCTTTGTTTCTTGTGAAGGGAAAACACTCATAGCTATGCGTGACACAAGGTTTTCGGAATGTATAAAATTAGTAGAATTCACAGCGGTCAGTGCTTGGATGGGTGACCGGTAAAGGGATATTTGATGTCGAGCGATCCAGTAACTCGAAGGTTGGAAGCCATATTGGGGTGCTTAAAAATGTTAATACTGTGACTCCACACCGCATTGGGCTCGTGTGGGGAAGTTTGACCCGACTCCCTTTTAACTTGGTTTCTAAGAGATGACATGATCTCAGACTAGACGATATGAGAAGATTGAGATGAAATATACATAACATAGTGCCTGGTAAGCGGCAATTGGATCACCACCTATTACGTGGGGGCCAACTATATAATTAGCGAAGTGTGGGCTTATAATATGCCTTTGCCTACCCCTTCGGGGAATTATACTTGAATGTATGTATGAGAAGATATATGAGCATAGATATACTAGGTTAGGAGGAGGTCAAATCAAGATTTTGTTGGATAAATATATTTTAGTAGAGAAGTTAGTACGTACCCGACAGTTCCGTTATCCAGGTTCTGCATATGCTTGCTAAGAGTCTCCTTGATGTTCGACTGTGAGTACAGCCCGATGGGGGAGTTGAACTGCTTGTGCACTATCTTGGGGCCGGTGGCCATCTTGGAGTCGTTCGTTCTGCGCTGGAATCAAGGCAATTTTATTTGTTAGTATAACCTCTAAGATTCCTCCTCCATCTTCCTCCAAATTCATTTTAAGGATAAGCAGTAGGTACATTTTGACATGTCTATTGTAACTTTTGTATTTTTACACGTTCCTTATTATGTTCAGAAATCGTAAAGTAAATAAATAAAACGTTTCAAATGTTACTTATGCCTAGCATAATGCCACCTTCTCACATCTCATCGGGAGTCGTAAGAGTAGATGAAGAGAAATACCACCGGATGATGAACTTTCCATGTAGGTACTTAAATGATAACATCTTCAATTATATTTAGAGACGGTCCCTCATTGTCATACCCTGGATTTAAAGTTACTCATATAAGGACTATGTCTTTTATTTTAAAGTATGTAAATTAAAGTACTTCAAGAAGTACGTTAAAGAGAGAGAATATTTCAAAACGTATTTGGTCTGAGCCTTTCTATAAGTTCTTATAGTTTAACCAAACTAACATGTTATTATATTACCAAGCCAACGGCAACTCATGTGGTTGTATCCAACATATTCACGTCAGCCCATATTATCTGCATTAAGATAATGGCCATTAACAAAGTTCACTATTGATAAATCACGGCGTGTTAACAGCCCTCCGGAGTGGGTAATAAAATTGACGACCCTTGAATACTGTAAGTTTGTATGAGTTCTGCGTAACTATTACTGTCATGTAGCAGAGCGAAACTATATTCGAATTTAATATATATTTTTTTGGTTGATGATTATGCAATAATTTTATTATATGCAGGCTGAACTAAAATTGTTTTAAACTTTTTAACAACTACTTTTGTATAAAGAGAAAGAAAACATATGAACAGTAAGTTCATAAATACATTTTCAGGTGTGGCATTTATTGACTTCAAATGTCGTTACAAAATGTTGATATTAAATAGCAAGGTACTTCAAGGTGACGCTAGCTAAGCTAAGCTACCAAATCATAATAATGTTATGAGTAACATATAGCTCGCGTAATTACACGGAATATTAAAATTATGAAAACTTCTAGACATTTGCAAGCCCCTAAGAACTCTTATTTGACTGAGTACTACTGATTAAATAATTTATTGATTAAAAATAATCCATCACTTGCTTACTACTGATTAACTTAAAACTAGAACCAACAGTTTATTGTGCCTCCTGAATCACGAAAACGGTCGATTTAAAATTATTTTCAAACAGTTTCCATCCAAGGGTTGACTTCCTTTCTCCCTACTACTACAAGTAACTAAGTTCCTACTTTCCTATGTAACTATTTTCATCATTTTCCTGTTCTGTGTGAGTGTACGCTGCTTATCTTCACGTGGTTTATTATGTAAAGTTAATCGAATATCGGAACAAAATATTAACGGTTCACAGTATTTTAAAATGCTTGTTATCGTCAGTAAGCCATACCACCGACCAACAAGGTTTAACGTGACGTGATTATCGCCGTAGGATAATTATATTGCCCTCATACGATCCGCCTCCTTGAACGCCCGGTTTATTTTATTGCCTTTTTATCACCCACCTTCCTACGTATCTTATTTTGTAGGATAACAGGCTAGAAAATTCTCCTTTCAACTTTGTTACAGTATCATAGGTTATTACCCTTAAGTAGTAGTTGCTTTATTTGAACTTTTTTAAACCATAAAACATCACGAAATGTAAGTTCTAAACTAAATTTTTCGTCAGGTAACTTCGCATTACATGCCAAGATTTAATAGGATTTATGTAAGAATCAATAGGACAAAATAAAAATCTTTGAGACAATATTATACTCGAAAAAATAAGAGTTTAAATTAAAATCAACGATATCCCGAATATACGAACAGATATCGTAAATGATATTACATCTTATTCTTTCTACAATGCAAAAGGAAGAAGGTATAATAACATCATATACAGACTAAGTAATCCAGATGTACCGAAACACATACAATCGATAACATCTACAACGAAATTTTTAACTAGTATTCGGAACGTTTTTCTAAACATTTAAAAGAGAAAATGTGGATATGAACCGCAATATTTTAAGTGACTGTTTTATTTGTGTCTCTTGTAGTTGCGAAACAAACACGGAACATTTTGAGTTCCGCTAGATATAGATGACGTTCTCGCGAAAAGCGTCTTGTGGAATTTAAATTTCATTCACTTTGTTCTTGTAAATAAACTTTTGATGAATTATTTTATTGAAATGATAGAAAACCAGGCCTAAATTTTTGACAATAAGATACTTATTCAAAAAAATTTAATCTAAAATTAGCACCATTAAGTGTTCATGAATAGCTGTCTGCTACCAATTCAAACAGAAATATCTACGACTGTGCACATCAAAGTTAGCTAACATTGTTTGTCTAAGTAATTCAAATCATAATAAGTAAATAATTTTAAAATCTTGTACAGAATTACAATTACAGGTGACGAAAAAATTCCATAAATGTGAGATCGTAATACTGAACCAAACATACTATAACGTAAAAAAACCGCTAGTTTGAGTTTTGAAGCTAACGCGGGACAAGGAATCACCAAGGCATGTTTAATTTTCTAAAACTGGTGTAAACTCGGAATTTTTGTGTGATATTGGTGGATTTCAGACAAAACGTCTTCGACAACGTACCTACTTTTGCAGGAATGGGGCATTTTGCCGTGAATTGTGATTTTCCGATTTAATTATTTCTCCGATTTGAAATCTTCTTAGAAATCTAGTATAGTCTCCACAGCCTTACTGGAGTAGGACTTTAAATTGACATTTTTATATGCTTAAATGACGAAGTCACTGCTTATTGTTAATTTCATATATGAAAATATCTAAGCATTGTTACTCTAACCAATTGAATCCATATCGAGGCAAAAACAACAAAAAATACCGTAATTTGTAAACAGTTCTATTATTGGGATAGTGATCAGAGAAATGTCACCCGCGAGAGTACACTAATGAGAGTACAATAGCCCGAGCCGAGAGCTAAGGTCAAGGAGTGACAGTTAATTGACTTGGCAGTAATGTGCTTTGACTGTTTTGATTGTTATCTGTTGTTTAGTACGGATACTCGTGACTTATCGACGAATGATCGTAAGTTTGCTCTCAAAAACATTTTACGACATAAGGTGAGTTGCAGTTTTTCGTGAAGTGAGCACTTTTTTTTTGGTATTATGGGAATCGTATCTTGTCTAGTGTTAATGAGGGCAAAGTGTAAGCAACCTCTTACCGTTTCACACGTATCATCTAGCTTGATATGTCTGTGCTGGAAGAGTACTTTGCTACAACATTTTTTTTTAAACAATTGAAGTAAGGTTTCTGCCTACCCCAAAAGACGTTGGATTATGAATTAATTTAGTTTTATTGTTAAAGATTATTCAGACTTTACCAAGAAACTTTCTTATAAAACGATAAAATCAGAAGATTTGATTATTCAAAAATCTTTTAAGCTATTGCGGGCTATTTTTACAGGCACCTACAAATCATTTATATTCATGTATTTCATCATTCATTTCATTAAATATTATTTACCGGGATGAACTATTGTACATCCCACTGAGGAATTGCCTAACCGACGATTTCTTGCAATTTTTCGCTTAGAAAACGGCGTGGGCGACGTGAGCAGCGATTCTCAAAAGTTGATATTGCTCGGTGGAAGCGATACGCCGTTGTTGATGAGAGATCTCTTCTATTTTCGTACAGACTCATGCTTTAGCACGTAATAAATACTTGCGCTCCTGTTCTCAGAATTTTTTTTCATAACTAACTAGAACTAAAATTTAGGCATCTGATTCTTTTTAAATTTATTTACTGCGCATAGATTCTTTAATAGATGTTTGTTATAAACACAATTACACTTGCAAGAGAGCACTACGGAAAATAAATAAATGAAACTTCCAGCTAACCTTTTTTTTCCCAATGATAATGACATTATTACATTCTATTGCTTCCTGTGCATGTTTTTTAGTTGTCCGCGACTACACATAAATGGACAGAACTCGTTTACAGCCTACGTCACTTATAAAACAAAATCAAAATAACTTTCAATATATTTACTCTATGAAGTCATAGGTATTTAGACACATTACAAATTATATTGTTTTCTTGCTTTCGGTGGTCGCCCACCACTTAATAAACTACGGTATATTGTAACTAACTCAATATTTCATATAAAGTTAAAAGAGTGATGCCTTAATTGTCCTACTGTATTCAAGAGCTTGGTGATACATCCATCCTGAAGGATTTATATGATTTGTTTTAGAACAAAATTATCTCATTATTTTTTAATACTTAATTTCTTAGTTTATTATTTTATCAAAAGTCTTCTGAAGAAAACAGACTTTAAGTAAGCAGACTTTATTTTGACTTAAGCAGGCTATATTGTAACATATTTAAAGTGTGTAAGTAAAGTAAAGTAAATGCGTTTTTAAAAAGAGATACATGTTATTACATAGGAATTATTACCATATATATTTTAATGATATTAATGTGTTAAATCATTTATTCAATAACATACCTAACAATATGAGTGCTATTTAATGTCTTACTTTTAAGTAATAGACAATCAGATTAGACGCAATAATAATCACGGAAAACTGTGCTATATCATCAATATAAGACGCAAAATAACCAATATAACTAATCGCGTCAATTCTAATTTGCAATCGCAGCTTACAGTTATAGAATAGTAAAAAACTAATGTGTCACTCTTAAAGATAATATTGCAAACAAAAGTGTTTAATAGACGTTGTTTAATACTAAAATCAAATTAAACATATTGAATAAATTGTTGGTATAATATCATTCTAAGGAAATATATTTTACTATGTAGATGTATTAATATGCATAATATGCACTATGAGCAAATAATATAATCATCATATTATCCCAGTTGACCTACACTCAAACTTAAGGCTCAGGGTCTGCTTACTGGTCTAACCACATTTGGCTGAATTTCAGCTATTTCATGGAGCGACTGCCGTCTGACCTTCACAACCGAAAGGGAAATATCATGCTATGGTTAAACCAGCTGTCAGAATGTTTGAAGGCACGAATATACACGAGCTGGATTCAAATAAAACAAAAATTTATAGCAATCATTAGCTAGATTACCATAATAGACACATCCACTAACTGCATTTTTTAATCTATGAGTAAGTTGATAAATAAGCGGTTAAGAAGACTATTAAGTTAAGTTAAATAAACGCAGTAATTAGTGAAGTAAAGAAAAACATTTTTATAGCTTTTACTTAGACTAATGAGGCGTTTACAAATTTTATAGGTTAGATTTTGGTCCCCAAAGTTTGTAAAAGAAGAAAATGAATAAAGAAACTTAGTAAAAGTTGGAAAAAAAAATGTTTTAGGCAGTTATAAGGTCAATCGAGATGTTTTTAGAGTAACAAGGTTAACAATACCGTCATCAAGGTTGAAAATAATCCCGACGAGTAATCCAGACACACAGTACAGGAATAGCTTTGTTATTTATAGTTTTTATAGCTTTCTGCTGTCAGAGTTTAGTTTTAATTATGCCACGGGAAAACTCAATGTAATCATTGTTGGAAACTTTAGTAAAACTCATTTGACGAGTACATTGATAAATCGTTAGCTTTGATTACCAATTTATCTGCCACTTCTTAGTACTGATAGTTATAATTATTCAAAGAACTTGCTAGTACACTCTATTGAAAGCAATCAATCGATGTAATATGAATGAAGATACAAAACATGCGTCTTTCATCGCTGAAGCGCCAGTTATGCAGAGCTAAAGTGTTATTTCAGTACTATGAAGTCAGTATTATTTTTGTAACCGATCGCCTCGATCGCGAAGTTAGTCATGAATGCCGAGGTCACCAGGTGATTAGTGTGTGAAATGAAACAGAGCTTTTTGAGTTTATTAGTGTTGTTAAAAGCATATTTTTCAGAGTTTTTTTTCTATACCTTGTGCGGCGGATTCGTGCGAGTGGCGTGGATGCCTGCCTCTAACTGAGCGCTGGGTGATCGCCCACGCGCGTTCGACTAAGTTTATCATGCGCTCACCTGCGCTCTTTCAGCGACGGCACAGCAGGTGGTGCGCAAGAAAAGCCAAACTATGATAACATTGACGAACAACGTACCGAGACGTTCGGCAGCAAATTGCGCGGAAAAATGTCAACAGATCAATCACTCGAGGCGAAAATAAAAGTAGGAAACTTTCTTTCAAGTAAACGTTTTTGTTACCGCTTTTCGGCGATACTCACAAACTTAGCTAACGAATTTAAAAGTTTTCCTTCTTAACTCAACTACAAATTAATTCAAAATGCTTACGAGTAGAATAAAATAAAAATTAGAATACAAAACTCAGTGGCATTACATGATATAAAAACTATCACTGATTTAAAAAACACACACACACAAAGAACACACCCAAATAAAATATTTGTTAAAATGTTACAAATTAATTACAACACGACTAAATAACGGAGACATCACAAAATACAATCAATTCTCCATACCCCAAAATAATTGTTTTCAAAACCTTAAAGTGGTAAATTTTAATATGAATATAGAAACGTCCAGAGAGACCGCCGGCCACGATTTCCAGTGAACAAATGAATTCATATCACCTTCTATCTTGGAATCAAGGAAAAAATATTCATATTATTTCTGGCACCGACTTCGGTAAGGTGGACAGATAGAATGTTTCTTATTTATGTATTGTCGCTATAGATATGTTTCAGATCTGCAGAAGGTCTTTGAACTTCAGAGTTTTTTAAATTTTTATTTGAGCGGGTCTACGACATACTCGTACAAATACAACCATTTCTTTGAAGCTTTCAAGAAGTTTATATTTAACTACTTGTATTTCCATATAAGATGTAAAAAGCTAACACTATTGTCTTCATGAATTGTAGAGATTACAGCATGAGGCTCTACTAATAGTGCGTGAATCGGTTTCGTTGTTGTTCGTAGAATTATAAGCGTCTATCATTAAATGAATTGGAATTTGGATCTTGATTCCTAAATAATATTTACCATGTTGAGTAAATGAATATAAATATAACCTAAACACCAACACAAAAAAAAAGAAATAATAATTTATTCTATTAATTAAACAAATTTTCCCAATTAAATTTAATAAAGGAATGATAAAGGATGATAAAATTAGAAATCATCATAAACTTATTGAAGATATAAATATTATTATTCCTTTAGTAATATATAATCTTCGACTATGTAATCGCTCATAATTAATATTACCTAAACAAAATATCCCTGAAGAATATAATCCGTGCCCAATTATTAGAATATTAAAACCTATAAATCCTCAATAATTTGTAGTCATGCCTGTAGGCCTTTAAAAGGAAGATAAAACGAAGGGATAATAATTATTATTTTATAAAATTTTATTTAACGAGATAAAAGGTATATCTTAAATTAAGTGAGGGTGATGAAGCAATGTACTTACATCTGTCTGTTTGTTCGCCGGTAATCCTTGGAACTATGTAACGAATTTTGTGCGGTTCTCAGAAATAGATCATCAATACCATTAAGTTTTGTATTGTTTCCTTGGGCCACGCGAACAAAGGCGGTATGACATAAAATTTTAAAGGTTGCACAACATGCACTAGATCAGTAGTTCCCAAACTTATTTTTCTCGTGGACCACTTTCAAAATGTTACCAGTTTCGATGGACCCCCTGCTGCTACATTTCTACCACATTCTTAAAGTCGCCAAAAAATGAAAAAGTGTCGCTTCTGAGTTCTGTCCCTATATTCCGATAGGTAAAATAAAAACGAAAAATGGTACATTTTATAACACTTTATTTATTAAAAGAATAGAATTACAAGAAAAAATTAAAAAGGTAAGTCATAATTTTAATTAATGGGAAGGATGTATTTGGTGGAGTGTCAGCAAACGATCAATGTTTGGCTTTATTTTTGTGAGCAATAACCGCAAATCCCCCCGCTCTGTGATGTTTAAATTGCTCCTTTTTTTTGTTAAGAGATTTGTAACGGCACTAAAACTCCTTTCTACAAGGTATGACGAGGGAAAGCTATTAAAAATTTCCTTTTTAAGCGATTTCCCACAGTCCAGGATTTTTTTCGGGTATTTCTGCTTGCTATCTAGTGACTAGATAGATTATGCAAAGTTCGTACTATGCATTTTATTTGGTACATCGCTAACCGAAAGTTTGATGGCCAAGTATAAATTTTAAACCGATTGCAGGTCATAAGCACTTACACATTAAATTGCGGAAACACAACAGCACGTCATGGAGCGTTATAGGATAATATTGTTATATCATTGAGAGACGTAAAGCGAACAATTGAAAAAAAACACCATTCTTTAGTACCACCTGCGCCTTCGTATAATGTATTACAATAATGTAGCTTCGTGCTCGCTGTCTCGATATATTAAGCTGTGCGAGTTGCAAGAGGGAGCCCCTTAAGTATGAAAAGCTAATATATGATTTATCGCGTTCCGAAATACTCGCACAATAAGCTTATTAGGTTACACTTTTATATAGGAAAATGAGTGAAGTACTTACGTATTCGTAAAGTTCGTCTTCTTTTAATAAATCTTGGAACAATTGTTCTAGTTCTATGACTACTTAAAAGTCTATAGTATAGAGTCAGCATTATTGTAAATTAGTTTTAATACAATTACTAAAGTATAAATACTACAAATAAAATTAGTAGAAAGAATGGAATTTTTACTTCAAAAAAATTAAGCTTCAACTTTTCAAACAACACACTTAACAACGTGAAAATAATGCCCAATTTTATACTGGATCCCACATAAGAGCACAGGCCTTCTCTTCACTTATTCAAGCTAGCGTTTTCTTCACCTTGTGTCTTCATCTTTGGTGGTTTCTTTATAGTTCGTATACAATTTTTTTAGTGGTAAATTCATAATAACTTTATGTTATTGTATAGGTTTCTTGGATTTTTGTTATGATATTTTAAAATTTAAAAAAAGGTACTTTCTTTGCTATTGAAGCTGACAATGGCAGACAGTGAGGCATTTCATTTAATCCATAACCTTTATTTTAACATTATTTTATAACCATTACTTTAACATTATTTCATAGCCATTAAATTAACATTATTCCATAGCCTCTATTACATTGTTATTTTATTTATGTAATTATATTAGTTTTATAACAGTTTCATGTTCTTTAATTATCACATAACTGCCAGAATTACCAGGAGTTATTAGCACTAGACAGCAACTGCCTCTTTTATATTTTATTACTTGTAATTGTTTCTTTGCTTACCACTCACATTGTTTGTTATATTAGGGAAACCTGTTATTGGCCATACTAGCTTTAAGTACTTATGTTAATTGTATACGCTGTTGGTTTTCTCAATTAATAAATAAATAATAAATAAATAAATTTCATATAAGTGCTTTGGAAGGCACGATAAGCTGTCGACCCCGTTTATTATTATATGTGGTAGTCTTGACGCAATGTTAGAGCCCTAATTAGGCGGCTTTTAAAAACTAACAGCAGGACGCCACTCACCAACCTCTACCATCCGCAGTATATCAACCAACTTTAAAGGGTATTGCGTCAACAGAATACCCTTTCAAGTTGGTTCGAGAGAGGCCGCCCGCGCTCAGTAGTAGGACGATAATGGGCTGAGTCAATGAGGCCCTAATAAAAGTGTACGTACTATATAAACTATTCTTAAGCTAATACCATATCTCGACCAAATTACTGAAGATAAAGAAGCCATGATCTGAAAAATCGTGTATAGAATTCTCTATTTCAATAATTTATTGCGTTAGATCACATTCGTATATGGCTCGCAAAGACAATTTTAATTGTATGACTCACATTGCATGCGTCCTTAAAATGAATCCGACTCACTCATTAACAATCAGATGCGAACGTCGCAACAATGCTTATTTTTAAATTTTATTTTAGGTGCAGCATGAATTAGTCATATGCCGTTATAATTACTGGCAAACATTTGAATTTCTGTTCAATTAAATATATTATGTACACTGTGAAACTAATAAATAAAAGTAGCAGAAATACTAGAGGTTCGTACATTCTCTCCACATGAAATATATAAATTTTCCATACATAAATTTCAAAAGCACTGTCTGGAAAAGATCTTAGCCATTCGTCAGACTGAAAATGTGGTCATCGCTCTAATGGGTTTCCTAAGTCCATATTTCTTACATTAAGTATCACTAAAGGAACCTAATATTGATAAGCAATTAACTGACTCATTTTGGCTTCTGCCCGTTTGACCTACACTGACATACTGTTTGACGTATCCCAAAGGTTGTACGCATTTGGTCGGATCCACTTGTCAAGGTCTATTATATCTATATACCAATGTTCTGAGCTAACATTCGGTTTAAATACTTTCGGATTCGTTAAGGAGAAAATGAGACTTTGTGACCGTTCTCGATTCGGTGTATGTGCGCCTTGAAGCTGACCTGAATTTCTCCCAAAGTTAATATTATATAGAATACTAAATATGTCATCCTAATGATGTCATCTTGGTCTCAGCCCATTTAAGTCTTACAGGTTTAATATTACCTATGAACCAAGAAAGAGGGATTTATTATACATGACGCGGACACAGTGAGAATTTCCTGAGGTGGTGCGTTCTGTAGTTAGAATTTTTTTAAACGCTCAATAGACCTCTGCATTGGCTCAAAGATTATATAAGTAATACATTGTTCACCGGGATCAACGCCTTAACGTTTTCTAATCGTTGCAATCAGTCAATAAATGAGCAGATGTGTTCTATAACTATGTGACTATAGACGGGATCCCCATTAAGAGTATTTTGAGATCTTAATTAGCCTATATGCTGTCTAGGTTCCTTAGAACTAGACTGTCGTTAATTGTGAGCTGTAATACTATGCTTTATTACTTTCAACACAAGATATAATCAGTCTAAACAATGTTAGTGATTATCATCTACGAATAAATATAATTTGTTTTATGGGTGTAATATAACATATAATCTAAGTGTTATGTTAACCATAAGTGTCTGACTCCATGGGATCCCAACGTAGGCCAGTCTGTATCTCCAGCAACTACTAACATTAAAGTGTATTACCTGATTCCAGTTGTAAGTTACTAGTTGCACGGACACAATAGTTATAATATGGATCTTATACTTGTAGGTATCCCTCTCTCTTGCAGCTACTTGGGGATGGTCGTGTTAATCGATGTCTCGGATTCCAAAAGGTGTGCAGATGACAGGGGGGATCTTCGAAACGTAACCTGCGGGGCGCGGGGCGGAGTGCCGATGCACAAGATGGTTGTCAGGGTTACTACAACATGTAAATAATAATATTTTAAATTCGAAAGTAAATGCAATAAGTTACTATCGATCTAATGACAGTAGTTTTAAATTTGTAAGTTTATATAGGGATATACCTATTATCTGAGTCTCCTCGTGACTATGCGAAATATCGAGATAAAAATATTTACAGATTAAATCCGTAAAATGTGTTTTATGTTTTATGTAATAATAAATGTATCTCTCTGACTTTGTGTAATGACCTATTCGGAGGTCCGAACGTAATGGTTTCGATTCTAATATTTTTGTGCATGAATACGTAAGTTACTTAGTTTTAAACTGGGTGTAAAAAAAAACTTTTTATGTAATTTTTATCCGTTCTCTAAAAACTTCGTAATTTGACAAGCTCCGCTTTGGTTTATAAGAAGCCTGAGATAGCCAATAATATTGGTATCTAGGTTTCTCTTCAGTCTGTATTTATTCAGCCCTGGTGCCTGCAGGTGCTAAACTATAAGGCGCGATATACACGATATACACTTGACGCGTTATTAAGAAAGCGTCTTACTTGTTTGTTATTTCAAGATAACATTTTGTGTCATCTACACTTGGAGAATCCTTTACAATCGGAAAGTTAAAACGTGCCGTAATCTTATTTATACCTTCCAGTCGCGGTTATGCATAATCATTATTTTGTTCGTGATTTTGGCTAGTGATCAAGAAATATAATATTAAACACGACACTTTTTAATATATACTATGATATACTTATGCTATTCAATAAAAAGTAGCAAATGTTGTTCTCCTAATCGCATAACATTTGTTAAGCTGTTTATTTCTGTATCCGTATTGTGCCCGTATCCGTATTAAATACATATTGCACTCTCAGTGATATAAACATCTATACAATCACACCTGTTTCCCCGAATGAGTAGGCAGAGGCATATTAGAAGCCCACATTTTTCCAATTCTATTGTTGATCCCACGTAATAGGTGGCAGGGCTGTTGCAGCTTATCGGAAACTTTTATGTTCGCCAGAGCCTTGTCCGTTGATCGGCGGGTGCACCACTTGCAGGTGAGGTTGGCTTGGGCTTCTAAATTGTTGGTAGGATCACTAACATTCGTTTCTTTTCTCATATCTATCAGTCATAAATAAATTTAATCGGTCTAATTATGAAAAAAACAAAAACGTTTTCTAAAATATCAAAGTTTTAGTTTAATTTAAACTTATTTCTTACCGGTTAAGCGTTCAGGGCAAAGAATCAGTTGGTATTAAATTCAATAAGTTCTGTTTATTACCTACGTGTTATTGTAACCTAAAAGTCTTGGAAACATGAAATATCATATTTAAATGCATTATGTATCCCGTCGAGCGATTCATATAATGTTTAGTACCAATTTCGTAAGAAAAATACGACATAAGTACGAAATAAATTCAGGACCCACGATCCCTTATGAAAATGATTTTTTATTGCAACAGCTGTCTTGAATATTCTTGACAAAAGTATCAAACTTTCTATGTACTTTAGGTATCTAACCTCTTTATAAAGTTTGTTATTAAGAGCCTTTTTGTTAAGTATGAAGAATTTACCTCCTACTTTTATTCTGTTTAGCATAACCTCAACAAACCTCATAAAGTCCACTGCTAAACATTGGCCTTCCCAATAGGTGCCATTCTATTGGGGGTATTTGCTCATAATCACCACGCTGGGCAGGCGGGTTGGTGATCGCAGTTTAAGCGAGTACGCAGAATGACATTGCTGCCCATCATTCGGTAGAACTTCTCTTCGTCGACTTTTACGACTTCCCATGGGATGAGAGGGGGTGGCACTATTCCAGGCCACACCATAGTACCATTCGGTACTTTCTGGTCTCAGTATACTATATTATCTTAGCCTGTTAACGCCCCAGTATTGAACTCGAGCTTTCTCTCACGGACCATGGTTGGGAGTAATCTTGCCTAAGCTACTGAAGTGCTGAGCAGATCGATTATAGGGGCTCACTTTGTTAGTTGTAGGGTATCTGAATGTAAATTCCAGTAAGAACTATTTTTAAAGTATCTAACAACTACATAGTAGCCCTAATAGCGCCCACTAAAACCCTGAGTTGCCTACGAAACTGTGCACCACTTTCTTTGATATGTCTTATTTATATTTATTTATATGTTTATCAGTTAGCTAGTATCCGGAAAGCACCATAATAATTACACTCGTAATTGGTGTGATAGTAAAATTATTGTTTATTTGTTATGGCCACCTATTCGCAGCATAACAGCTGACTAACACATACCCAGTGCCCGCTGAGATTTTAGCTCTACATTGTAATAATTTATTTTGTAACTGAATATTGTCTGTATTTCATTTTTTAACATCTTGCCTAATAGGAAAAAGTCGATCTCAAGCAGATCTGATTTAATTTCAACATAAACCGGTGGTAACACAGTTCTGTTCATATATTCGAAATTGAAACACTTCCATGGTTTTATAACCTTGATCTGTAACCAGGAGCCGAAAACTGCCTAGGTGGAATGACTTCTTCTGTTTATGACTGGTCCTAGCCAGTCCCTAGAACACTCACATAATGTTTTCTATTAATAAATATATATAAGTGAATCAGTCTTTTGATTAAGCGATTGTAACAATTAAAGGTTCGAAGTAAGTATACCACACGACCCATTTTAATTATTATTCTGTACCTATGCATACGTAGCAAACGTAGTAGAGGGCGGCCCTAAAGCGATGGACCGATGATCTGGTCAGGGCAACGGGGAGCCGTTGGATGAAGGCGGCAAAGAATCGATCTACGTGGAAAGCAATTGAGGAGGCCTATGTTCAGCAGTGGACTTCAGATGGCTGAAATGATGATGATGATGACCTATGCATACTATCAGACTCCCAACTCAATTACATAAAAAAGTACAATACAAAATGGTACAAGTATAACCAGCATAAAAAAGTTTCTAATGAGTTATAGCATATTCCTTGAATAAAAGTAAGAAAACTTTTTAACGTTCTTTATATCCAAGAATTACTCGGATAGGTAATAAAATTAAGTAAATTCATAGGCCTCCTATTTCATTCCAATAGACGTGTTTCAAATGACTAATTTCTGTGAACATCTGTGAACAGCTCACTTTCACTCTTCCGTCATAGGCATGTTACCTTCGTTCTTCGACAGTCGTGACCACAAATATGACACGAAGTTTCCCTGTCTCGCATCTCATTGTTCGTCAGTATCGATTGTTTGCAGTTGGGGCCTTTTACACGTATGTGGTCTATCAGAAAATTAAAAATTCAATTATTGTCGGTCATATTATTTATTATCTCAGCCCATAAACATCCCACTAAGTAGTTCCACTCATAAAACATGGTACATTTTTCAAGCCATATAGGACACCTAACTTGGCCACCACATAATATAACTGAGGCTTAACGTGCATTCCGATGCACGGAAGCGATCGATATCACTCACCTACCCAATGACTGAGGTAAAGAGCTCAGTCATTGGGTAGCAGAGTTAATAGCGACTCTCCTGGACTCGGGTAATCATTTTCAATCACCTAGACTCGCGTCTCTCTCTTAGTCTCGGGACGAGGATCTGGCAAACAAACATAAAAGTTACCGGTTCCCCGACTCGCCATCTAGTACGTGGGACCAATAATAAAATTAGGCTTAAAATATGCCTAACCCTTGAAAACAGGCGTGGTTGTATTTATGTATGTGTAGGCTCGAAATCCACGTACCTGTGATTTTTTTGATGTATGAGGATACTGCAAATCTCCACATATTTCTTTTGTCATATTTTTATTCTCCGCGTATATATTAGATTACAATGTGACCCGCCGGATTTGTATTGTCAGAAGAAATTCCGCTGCTTTGTTAAATTGTCCTTTATGATTAGGACGGCAAGGGAAAGGTAGATGGTCACTAAATCTCCATCCTTCGTCGTTTTGTGACAAAGTTCAAGCAAGCATTTCATTAGGATATACGAGGATAAGGTACATTGTCCAAAAAGTTTACTTGCGCGATAAACTCTGTAGCAAGGATTGTAGAGTTTTTTTTAAATGTAATTGTATTTTGTTAGTTATTTCTATATCTTCTGTTGGTGTTTAGAAGTAGCCTATTATTGTACTGTTGGTAAGTAAGTAAAGTAAGATAAGAATTCATATAGCATATAGCTCGAAGAACATTGTAATTTGAGAGAAACTTCTTGCAATAGAGACTCTTTGATAGGAAACATATCATAAATTTCTTAAGAGAGTTCTGTAGTTTAAAATTAGCAAGAATTAAGTGTGTTGCAAGAGTCGGTATCAACCTCGACATCATCTCAGCCACAAGAAGTGCACTGTCTTCTAGTGGCTGAAGTAGCCTCCCCAAACATTTTTCTCGACATCGAACTAGAGTTACATCCACTGGCTTCTTGTCGTCTTGACCTGAGGGCCTACTCTAATGCAACGAAAAACTAAATTTCGTTACACCTATTTCTTTCACTGTCTAGGCATATCATTATCGAGTGAAAGGGGTGGCGATAGAGAAGTTTCATTCTTTGTTGAATCAGAGTAGGCCCTCTGATCAACTGTCTATTATGGCCTGTCCCCTACTATGTTTACTGTCGAGTTCGCCATTAACGCCCAACAGTCGTCGATTCTTCAAGCCGTAAACCACGGGGGGGGGCACTACTTACACACAAATGAAACAAAAATGTACCATTGGCAATATTTTATATTTCAACTCATCAATTGCACTATTTAATATCTATACAAAATTAAACATAGTTTTGTTATACTTAGTGTATAATTACGCCATGATTTAAATTCAATTACAACATTTTAAATACTGTTTTGATAATCACATAAATAACTTAACAGCGACCAGGTTCACATTTCCCAGCTTCATAAATGTGCAACGAATCGCTGGTACAGTCACCTATATATTAAAATACTATATAAAGAGATTAAATAAAGGAAACACAGTCTTAATAATTATATTGACTAGAATATCATTTGTGTCTTAAGAAGACTAGATGAAGCTTTTCGGTTTAGTAGGTACCCAACTCGTCTCACACAAAAAAAATCTTTGCTTGGTTATGTGGCTTTAACGCACTGATTCTGATTTCAAGGGAGTTTTTCTGACTAGAACTTTATGTAGAGACTATTTTATTTTTTCATAACCTTTATAGAACGCCTTTATTAAACACAAATAGGACTAAAATATGCATTGCAGTTACCACAGGTTGTTGACTAATTCGTGCTATGTTGTATGTGATGAGTTGAGTACTAAATTAGACTTTCGGTACTAAGTGATCACAGATAATTAAAATACAAAAATTTCAGTTACATTAGAATAGAGGAAAATATGAGTATCCAACAACATTTATTCTATTACGATATATGAATATTATTATGTACACATTTATCTTACTGCTGAAGAAACATTAAAATCGTGACAATTGAATACTTCGACATTTAGATGCAAAATATTGTTCGTTTTGTGTATGTATGTAAGGTGAAGTACCTAGGACTAATAAAAGGTACTCTCGATATGTTCGGTTCTGGTCTAATCTTGTCTATCTTCTTCGGTAGAGGCCTTTACTTCCTTAGGCATAGCAGTCTGTAAATATAAACACAGGAGTTATCAATGAGTAATTGGATTATTTGTAAATAAATACAGTACCTAAGCTTATAGTACTTAATAAAAAATAAGATTAAAATTTTATTTAAGTACTTTTATCCTGACGTTTCGTGATCACGAAATCATTATTATCATTATTCATCATCATTTCAGCCCATTAACGTCCCACTACTGAGCACGAGCCTCCTCTCACATATCAAGGTGTGAGGGTATTGGGTCATACTCCACCACGCTGACCCAGTGCGAATTGGCGGGGGCAGGTGTATGGCGTCCTGCTGTTAGAATTTTTCAAGCCGCCTATTAGGCCTCTGACATGGCTTAACGACTACCACATGTAGTGATTACCGGGACCAACGGCTTAACGTGCCTTCCGAAGCACGAAAGTGCTCGATATCAAATGCCACACAAACGGTCACCCATCCAAGGACTGACCTTTGTAAACTCTGCTGTACTTCGGTGATCGTTTCCGACCACCGAGCACCGCAGAGCTACGAGCTCTTCTTTATTCAAATCATTATTCAAATCCTATATAAACCGCGACTTAAATCCGTTTAATGTGTATTAATTTATTTTCAATGCAGTACAAATTATAAAAGGTGGTTGTCATACTGCCCCAAATCACAACCCGATACGTGAGCGACAAACCTACATTACGAAATAGATATTTCCAAAGAAGCATCATCAGTATGCTGTATGTACTTCAGCTGTTTATATAGTAGCTAGGCATAGACCATCTGATTGTAAGCGGAAACTAAGGTCTCCTAACTTACCATTAAGTTCTACATGATCTAAACCTCAATGGTCACATGTAGAGGTTGAGGTCTATGATAGATGCTATATTATCTATTTATAGAGCACATATAACCGAGAGTTCTTATGTTTTCATCCCAGTATAAAAACAACTGCTTAAAAGAAAACCTAGACATACGTCGTATGGCATGAGAAACATGTTGTTGTCAGATCGGCGTCCGAAGCGCAGGCGCATCGATGGGGCTCGCACGGCGCGTTCTTGCTCCTGGAAATAAAAAGAATATTTACGACATCGTCGTCTCAGCCGAATAATGTCCAGTAGGTGTAAAACTTATTGTGGTAGACGGCTTTCAAAGATACCTGACACCGCTTATCATGTTTTAAAAATATTGAATACATTATTTACTAGGTATCGCAACAAGCTAAGATCAATGACCCGCTTTTTCTTTCTCAAATTTCTTTTTAAATTATTCTTATTCCTAATTTAGTTGGCCCAAAACTCTTATTAATAAGTAATAAACTGAACGTATTTTAATGCCAACATTGTCTCGTGGCTTTTAACGACACTCGAAAATTTGGCTGTAGTTATTTTCGACGCAAAATGACGACTCCAAGTAAGCCTGCATCCAACATAGTCCTGCGACCTTCATCAAATCGTACGTCCTTTATCTTTTGAGGACGTGGGTTCCATCCCCATACAGGGCAAATTATAGTGAGCAGCATAATAAATATTTGTTCTGGCCTGTGTGTTTTCTGTGTATAATAATATTTACGAACAAAAAGTGTTTAAGTATTAAATATTTACGTTCTTTTAATTCATAACATAATTTCTTCATGATACTAATCTTGGAATTAAATAATTGGTGTAATTGTAAGAGAATAATATACTGAATGGCCGTGTCACGCTACGCTGTAAGCCTAGAGTTACAAACAAAAACTTGCCGTGAAAATGTTCTTTATATAATTACAGCTAAAATAATATTACTAAAGAAGCTCCATAGAAAACGTGTAAATTTTAATTTAGACAAATCAAAGACAGCATTGGTTAAAACAGACTTGCTAATACTGTCCTACAAAATGGAGTCATTTGTCATAAAAACAGGTCAATAGTCGTAAAGCGAATAGTGGCTTGTTAGGGCGAATAACTTCATTACGGACTTTACACCGCTTCGAGGATTTTACGATAGGTTGTTGGCGGCCATGTCAACGTTGAAAAGCTAGTTTACTTAGGTCTTAGACGGAGAAGATAACGCGCTGCCTTATTTATTATATCCCTAAGTGTTTTCATTAATTGAGTACACTCGTAAATCGTCGTAAGATAAAAGATATAATGTTTTGGAAATTTATTTGAGTACTTTGTTTTATTTACATCGCCAGCTTAAAGCAGTCAACTGGTAGTTCCATTGTCATCTTCATCTAAATCGGTTAACGTTTGACCACTGGAAACTAAGTTTGAAGGTGAACTCTGTCAAACTTTTCACTCAAGAACTGAACCCGTGAAAAAGACCTACCCACTCCCTTTTAAACTTTTGATTACGACGAGTTATTTTGATGACACTTGATGAGCCATACATTTGTAAATGTATCTTTTTATCCATGTTATATGAATAAAAGGTACATTCATATGCTCATTTGTATTTGGCCTGTTTCAGTTACGCTTGAACGGCCTCCGTTTAACTTAACTCTGTATTGTTTACTTCTATCTCAAAGTGATCTAGCCGTTATGCTTTGGCTGTTCTAGAGGAGCGCGTGTCTATGGGGCACATATACGGATTTCATTTGAACATTTTCACGGCGTCGCGAGCCTTTACAGGGTACGCCATCTGTGATATTAGATTATTATAAAGTCTTCTTAGTTATGAATCAAAAACATTGGATAAAGGCAAGATATCTGTATTCTGGCTCTTTGGGAAAAAGGTGATGACGTTCTATGAATTTTAATAAGAATAATTTAATGCTGATTTGATTGAAAAATTTACCTATACCTCAAAGTTTTTCACTTTGAGACTTTTAATATTCGTATGCTACTTATAAAAAAAGGATTAATAAAACTAATTTTATCTGTTAGGTAAGGATTTTGACATCCGATTTTGTTTGCTAGAGCAAGCTTCATGTTGTTAGGCACAATGTGCTAAAAGCCAAGATAGACTTGATATATTGGAAATCAAGCGGTTCCGTGGTCCTGTAGTCAAGAGAAGATTTTTTATTCTAAATATCACCTTTGTACGGGCTTTGTACATATAAAGGTACAATACACATATAAAGGTATAAAGAAGTTTAACGTCTGCGTAAAGTATCGACGCTGCACGTAAATGTTGCAACTAGGCCGACTCGCCGCTGGCCACGCTGACGCCAAGTCCAATGTACAAGATGTAGACTTGTACAGGACTTAATATAATGTTAGAACATTAAAGTGAGTACTTAACTAACTTTACTATGTATTAAGCCATACAAACCTCTTCGGCAAACACATGGGGTACAGCTCGTTCGTCGGACCTCCCGAAGCGCAGACGCATGGGCGCGCGTGCTTCCCTCAGCGCGAGCAGATCGTCGTGCGCGGCGGGCTCGGCGGGCAGCTCGTGCGGCGCGGCGTGCTCATCCGAGCGGCGTCCGAAGCGCAGGCGCACCGGGCTCCGGGTCTCCCGCAGCGACAGAAGCTCGTCCAACTCGTCCAGCTATATAAATAAATAAATATTTCTGACACTTACACCAATTATTTAGTTCCAAGATAAGTATCATTAAGAACTTGTGTTATGGATACTAAATAACGTATAAACATACATAAATACTTATTTTTATAAATCAATACTTAATATACATAGGAAAACACCCAGACCAGAACAAATATTCATATTTATACACCCAAAGATTTGTCCTGTGTGGGAATCGAACCCACGACCTCAGAGTGGAGTGCGGGTATACTGGCCACCACGCCATATCAGTCGTCAAATACAATAATCATCATATTATTGTCAGCCCATAAAAGTCCCATTACTAAGCACAAGCCTCCTCTCACGGACAAGGTGAGAGGGTATATGACCTAAGGCTGTCCACTAAAGCGGAGCGAGCATGCGGAGTGGAGAAGCGGACAAATATTAACCAATGAGATTTCATAAAACCTTCGCTCCTCTCCTGTCCGCGATTCCTTTTAGATAATATTTCTCAGTTTTTCGCCTTCCAGACCCGACATCTTCAGGTAAGACAGCCTCAAAATAACGAATTCTACACGACAAACTCTGAAATGAGTGCCAACTGTATCGTCCCAAATTATTTAAGACCATCATATGCTTACAATAAACTTCCGCAAAGTAACGCCTGAATCAATAAATTATTTTGTGCGGTTACCTTTTTATATGAAGAAGTTCAAAGTACTTCAGGTGTCTATTTTTAATGTTATTATTTTTCAGTTTTGAGACAAAATGTGGTTTTCATTGATATAAATAGTACATCTGCCCTAATTTCTTAATCTATAGTTGTCATAATGTCAATCAACCAATTCAACAATCAGATCAAGAGCTGTTTACAATCGCGTCTGCAACCTGTCTCTGGTTATGCCAAATCTGAAATGGAAATCAGAATTTCCCATTAAGTCGCCTACCTACATACAATATTGGACATTAGAAAGTTGAGCGAGTTAAGTATGATGTCAAAGATGTTCGTGTTATTAAGATGCGATTAAGATTAAATGGAATATATTCAAATTTCTCTCAGTCTACCTTACAAACGTACACAATATTATTTTGGTTTCCAAAGCTCATAAAAGCGTTGAATTTTAATGTTCTGCAAACAAGATTATGCAGATGTCACAAGAGGCTCTGACCACTTTGCTGAAACAAGTTCATGAGAGGATTATAATAAGGTCTACTTTTATATGATTATTATAATAGCGACCGCCCGAGAGTTCGCGTGTGTATATTATTATACCTTGGCAATTTTTTGAGATACTGTCTACTGCTTTAGGGTTCAAGCTTTCCACCGATATTCATTAAAGACTCTAAACTGAAAGGAAAGCGTTACAGAAAGACTAAAGTTAAAGAAAAAGAATGTCATGTTAACATTAACAATTTCGACGCGGAGATCCTAGGGAATAAAAACCTATATTAGTTCTATAATGCCAAAGGTCGGGTTTTGATTCCGGCTAATATTCGTATGCACGAACATGGATATTTGTTTTTTTTTTAATTTTGAGTGTCTACAAATAAAATATATGTAAGTATGTTTTTCTATTGTCTTGTACGGATAGTAAAACGTTCAGCTCTGTTTACTTTGGGGTCAAATGGCATTGTGTATAATATATAAGTGTTTATTATTGTTGTTTATAATATTATAATTAATTTTATTTCTTTATATAGTGTTCTGGGGCATGATTCTCCTAAAGAGAGGGTCCGAGGTGATAATAATTGGTCGCTTTGATCTGTTTTTAGGCGAGTGAACACTGCTCAATAGAAAGACCCCGAGCCCGTAAGACAGGAACCGGGATAACGCTAAGATGAAGATATCATTTCAGCTATTTCAAGTCCACTATTGGACATAGACCTCCCCAATTTCTTTTCAGATTGATCGATTTAATCCAACCCCAATCCCACGTGATAGGTGGCGAGCCTATTGCAGCTTACCGGGCACTGTTATATTTGCCAGAGCCTCGCTCGTTAATCTGCAGGTGCACCACCTGCAGGTGAGGTTGTACACCCTTGTTGAACAATTGTAGTGATTTTGAGTAGGCAGGCAGGAGCGGAATAAATTGTAATTAGGAACCCTACTCATTTATTTTTTAATTCGGTCTTTTTATACACAAATTACTGTACAATATGTGCAATAAGTATTATGAATTCGAAGTTGCTTTTAAAGTTTTTGTTACGACTACGTAATGGCTGCCCTTCAAGATGATATCGCACAAAACTTTGTAATGCGAAAACAATTATGTAGTTATTAAAATGTATAAAGGAACGGTTCTAGGTAAAAATTGTAAAATAAATTTATAAGCTTCATATTTATCTGTACTTAGTACGCTCTGCTACCCAAGACACAAAACACTGGCACCAGTAGCAGGCTGCGTATAATGTTGCATAAAAAAACTCAACTCAATTTCTTATGATTTTAGAAAACTTCAAAATTTGCAATTTCTATTGGAAGTGGAGTTATTCCAGCCTTTCGAGTAAATCTTTACTATAACTAAGGACGTTAAATTAAAGCTCTCAATACATAGTATTGCCTAATGATAGCATAGTACTCGTATATAAGGTATATATTTTTTTCACAAATATTTCTTATTTTGTATTTAATTGTGCTGCCGTTTATGTAACAAGTGATATGATCAAAACTAATTATTATTATTATTATTTATTTATTTCTCCTCACAAATAGTATGTTAAGTACAGCAAAAAAGTAATATGTATTTTTTTCCTTGAATTCCTTGAATTGTTACTTAAAGTATGCACGCAAATGTAAAGCTGGCAAAATATAATGCTGATTTACATTATTCAGGTGCTTATAACAATAAAAGTTAATAAAAAAATGCCTCGACGTAATAATTTTTAAATTCGCCAAAAATCCCTTTCACGAAACAATTTGTGGCACCGGCCCGATTGTTTGAAACTTTTGTGACAACCTTTGTGCTTCTGATGAGCAATGTCGAAAGCCGCATTTCCTCTGTTGTATATACGAATAATTCGGACACAACTTCGATACCCTTAATTAGTATTTTAAATTAACCAGTATTAAATGTGGTACAGCACACAGACACAGCAACATTAAAAGAACTGGGTTCAGCAATTTTAGATTACATTTTGGGCTGCAAGGCAGTAAACAGATTGCTAACATTATCAAACAAGTATTAGTGAACTGCATGATATGACATCCACATGTAAATGACTTAATTAAGCATTTAAAATCATACTGAGGCAGTGTTAAATATCTATCTCTTAGTTATAGGTAACAGAACTGAGATAAGCTAATGATTAGCACAAAAAAAATTATGACTTGACATATAAAGTAACATTAGGGGAAGAGTTTCTCACAAAGTAATGTAGGTTCAATAAACTAGTTTTTTCTTATTTATAAACTGGAATCGCAGAACCTACAGGCGTGTAGGCAACACATTTATTTTATTATTTAGGCGTGAAATGTTGATTACACATAGTCACGTAAACCGTAGTCGTAGATAGATTTAGTTCAGGTGAAAATAGTTTATAAAATTTTGGCATTACATCGGGTTTTTTACAACAACCGCAATTCCGTACAAATCAGCTAAGTGACCGAAATTCCCAACCAAAATGCAGCCGTTTTGTATAGTGTTTGACTTTCACTGCGGAATTTACAGTAACGTTTTTTAAAACGGTTTATGTTTTATCACGGAGCAAAGGGATTAAAGCTTGCAAACCAGAAAAAGGCGTCCTCATAGTTACAATGTCTATGTTTTGTGTAGAAATATAATTTGAATAAAGAATTTAAATAATCTTAATTTCGTTAAAAATTCTAACATAAATATATTTAACGAAGCCTCCTTTTAGGCTTATAATTGCCTGTGCCAGGAGACAACGCTCTGCATAACAAAATTACAAAAATAAAACTTAAACAATTAGAGCTAAAAATACCTAAGTCTTATTAAAGGTATATGTAGTGAGTTGTTGTTCATATTGTTATTTGTGATGGTTGAATGTGCATGTGGATGTGTGTGTGTAGATATGTGCATTTGTTTTATATTTTATGCGAATTGCTATCTTATAAATTGAAACAATGCTTCAGTTTCCGTGTAGGTTAATTTCATCAATCAATCCTTTACTATAGACTTACACTCATAAATATGTTTTATAAAGAATGTCGCATAGAATAACTATATTTGTGTTGAGTTTGTGTATATGTGTTTGCCTATATGATATTATTATGATATAAACAAATATTTAATTAGTCTTATAAATTTCCTGAATATAGTTGACACAATAGCACTAATCAAAACTCAGGAAGCTATATGGAATAAAACGAAGTACTTCATAACCATTTGCTTCAACGTGTGGTTAATGTTGAATTATAAATTATCTAACAAACTACAGTAATGAAATTGCAAATATCTTACTTTTTTCTGAATTTACTATTACAAGTCTACAGAAGTCTACATTTACATTAAATCTCGGCGCAATAAAGCTCTTATGAACGTAAGCTTAAAAATTAACGCGCCCATTTACTGCAGACAAGCATGTTAAACTCAACAACAATAATCGGCTAAATCTTATTTGTTAATTGCTTTAATATCATCGCGTAGGACTCACGGGTGTTTGCGGCGGCATGTCGGGGTCTGAGCGGCGACCAAAGCGCAGCCGGCGCGACGGCGAGCGCACGGACTTGCGCGCGAGCGCGTGCCCGCCCAATGCGTCGTGCTGCGCGAGGAGCGCGTACAGCCCGCCCAGCGCGTCCCAGTTGCTTCTACTGTCCGATATCGCTGAACCTGGGTAATAAAACTCATATGTTAAAATACAACAGAAACACGAGGCACAATTATGTGACCCATTATTTTGCGGCATATTAAAATGGGACGTACTTCTTCTACTTTGAAAAAAAGAAATGCAATATTGGTTTTCATCATCATCATCATTTTCAGCTCATGAACATCTAAGTACTGAGCACGGGTAGCCTCTCACAAACCATAGTGAATGTTTTATTTCTTTCTTCTTAGCCTCGTCCGCTAGCAAGTTGTAAATATAGTTGTTTTGGGCTCCTGAAATCTTGGTAAGACAAGACTCTCTATACACCCAATAAAATAATATTTATAATTATTATTTAAAAAAAAGTCAGTATAAAAAAATAAAAATCTATCATAATTAATCTACAAAATTCTAATTATATTCTACTGCTATTAAACAAATTTATTGTTTTGTTTTGATTTTCGCGTTAATATTTCCCACCGGATACTATATTAAATTTCTTTTCGTATCACAACTATTGAAGTATGAACAAAGAGTATATTCGTATATCTAATCTTGTTATTAACTCAGTAGTAACTAGTAATCAAAGTTATCTGCAAGTTTTATTGGGACAAGGGCTTCGGGGAGGCAGCCGGGGTTATGACATTCCCCGGTTACGACTGATGGATAATGGTTTGTTATAACTTTATATCTTCAAAGGTTACATTATATTGTTATTGTATGAGTTAAGTATCGGTCAAAGAAGGCAGCAAAAAACACATTAAGTCGTTAATCTATCATATTTAAAAAATATTTTACATATATAACATCTACATATCCGAGGTTAGAACGTCAGAAAATACTATAGTTGCTTCCTAAGCTGATTGACTTTGCATTTAGAGCGGAAGACAGTAACTATTTTATAGCTGGTTATATTGTATGGATTATAAGTATACTTCAAAACTATTATAGTGTAGTCAGTGCCTATAGTAGACACTTGCCTATTGTGGGCACTCTACACTAAATAATATATAAATAAAAAATGATAAAGACCTTTATTTCACATGAAAAATGGTATATAAGCGGTCTTAAAAAAGGCCGCTTATGTCACCAGTAATTGGTACGCAAAAATATAATTAAAGGATACTAATATAACAGTAATATATTTTATTCTTCAAAATATTCACATAGTGAATAAAAACACTTATCAACAAGCCATTTCTTTAAATGAACTTTAAATTTATGCAACGGCATCAGCTTAAGGTTATTGTCAACCCTTCATAGACTTTTATAGATATCACATAGCTGTTCTTCGCATAAAATGCACTAGACGTGATTAGCAAAGTCAGCTTATTTGGATACCTAATTGTATCTCTACGCTAATTTTGAATAAAGAATTGTTTTACAATCACACCACTTATTTAGTTCCAAGATAAGTGTCATAAAGAACTTGTAATATGGATACTAAATAACGAATAAATATATATAAATACTTTTTTTTGTTGTACGAGTATATTATATGTAGGAAACACTCTGGGTGTTCCAGAAGAAATATTAATATTCAGGCACACTAAGATTTCTGTGTAGGAATCGAACCGACGACCGATCTCAGAAGCGCAGTGCATATATGCTGACCACCATGCCATATCGGTAGTCAAACTTATTATAAACATCAACACATAAGATTTGCCAACCTCAGACAATGCTACGATCGCTTCTTATGCTGATGATTTAAGCAATCATTTTGTAGCTAATGATAATGAAAATACTTGATAACTCTGACTGGCTCCGACAGTAAAAACAGGCAGCCACTTGCCTACTATAGATAGTCTACACAGACAACTACTGTAACTGCGCACAACTACACCACGTGAATATTTAACTCATCCATAGCAAAGTATCAAAGCACTTCTCTGATAGAAATAGAAAAGCCTTTTTATAATCATTGAAATTTAGCTTTCTAAATCAGAAATGAGGAAATCCGTAGGAAAACTAGAGTGACCGACATAGCGAAGCGCGTTTGAAGCGCGTTCGCGTTTTTGCGTCAAGCTGAAGTGGCAGCGGGCGGGGCACTTAGCTCGAAGAACCGACGACCGATGGGGAGTTAAGGTTCTAGAATGGCGACCACGAATCAGCAAACGTAGTAGAGGGCGGCCCCCCACGCGATGGACCGATGATCTAGTCAGGGCGGCGGGGAGCCGGTGGTTGCAGGCGGCACATGATCGATCAACGTGCAAAGAAAATGGGGAGGCCTATGTTCAGCAGTGGAAAATCAAAACTTCAAATAGCTGATATGATGATGAGCTTTCTAAGTTTTGAAGTTGGCAGACATTCTTACAGCCCACCTGATATCGGCCGGGAAAAAAAAAGTTATTATGTTGACTTTTTCAAGCTTAACTTGATAGAAACGTACTATAACATTTTAGACAGCCTTATCATAAATGGCTCTTTCAACATTAATCATATTTTCAATCAAGCAACATAAACCTGAGGTCAGTTTTTTCTGTACTTTATGAAAGTAAAGGCTCTGTTGAGCCCTTAACCGCCATTGTTGTCGTACAATAATGCTTGGAATCTGCCCGTTGACATGAATTACGTCCCACTTTCACAACAATGGCCACCTACGTAAGGAGTGGCCAATCGATAAATTCTTTCAATTTATTCTCTTCGCCGAATTTATTTATGGCAGACACGTAGATTTCTTATGAGTGGTTTTGCTTATGAATCGCACAGAAAAAGCCCTTCTAGTACTATTTATAAGAACGACCGTATGAGATGACAGCTTGAGAGATGAGTTCGCAGTAAACAATATTAAAATTCAAGACTTGTAGTCGTCCTTTATAGGAATATAATAAAAAGGAGTAACATAGATTTTTATAAGTATTTTACCCATGGATCGCACTTAGGAGAAAAAAGTATTATGTAATCTATTTTGTCATCAACAGTAATTGAAATGTTTTTATTATTTAAAATGTAAGTAAAATAAGTCATTGAATGAAAATGTAATCTAAGTAAAATGAGTTATTTTCTGCTAAAAATATGCTTTTCTCCAAATATTCCAAGACGACATTTATATGTATAATGACCTAAGAGATATGTACTATACTATTGTATAGTATAGTATATACTATACAAAAAGTGTATGTAAATAGTGTATTGTATTATATATTTATAAGCATAGCAATATTAATTAAATATTCGTTCAGATACAAAAATATACAAAATTCATTGGTGATGAATAAGTTATTTGTTATTTTAATCATTATGACCAATTTTGAATATTTTGTAGTAATAAAAATGTTAAGTCAATATAATATATCAAGTTATGCTCAATAATGCTCTTGTGTTTTAAAACTAACGCTTCTAAGAAAACAACCACAAAAATTTGGTACTATAGGCATATTATGTGTCATATAAAATTATGTTGAATAAATAATAAATAAATAAATTTTCTCTTACAATTAAACCAATTATTTAGTTCCAACTAAAAATTTGTGTTATGAATACTAAAGAACGGATTAAGATACTTAAATAATTTTTTTTTGTAAATACGTACTTAATATACATATAAAAACACCCAGGCCAGAACAAATATTCATGTTCACGCACACAAAGATTTGTCCTGTGTGGGAATCGAACCACGACCTCTGGAGTGAAATGCAGGTATATGACGTAATGATTAACGTTAGCAGCAGAAATCACTGTATTGAAATAATAACCATAGATATTGGACATGTTATTTTTATTTTATTTTATATTAGTATTTTATATGAACACACAAATATTGATATGGACCCTGCCTGAAAGGTCAATGCAATGTCCCACCCCCGTATTGTGGAGATCAGTGTAGTCAGTGAGCTGCATAATGAACCCTGCTATATAGCCTTCGATAACACTATAATCGGATATCATCCCTTTACGTTATATATTATTGTAAGTTAACGTTATACATGTTTTTTATGTTGGAACTGCATTTGTGACCTAGTTTGGTTTTTACATCTAACAAACTAAAAGATTTGGATTTCATTGTAAATTAAGATTTTTATTTGTTTATCATCTCTGCCAAATAACGTCCCAGTAAGCACAGGCCGCCTCTCACAAGACAAGGTGAGAGGGTTTTGGGGCATATCACATACAAAAATATACAATAGACTACGTAAATGCTATTCTTTCGCGTGTCGGAATCCTGACCAATCGTCAAGGTTAGCCACCGATACATCTATATACAGCCTGTGCGCGTCTGTTGTTGTTTTTTAAATAACCAAACATAAACGATTAACATATAAGACATAAACATTAAATATTTGTCATTAGCGGCATCAGTGATAATGAATTAGTTTAGATTTCCTGTCACAAAACGTCGGCAATGACGTCACAGTATTATAAAGTCGGCACGCTTGAATCCATTGCGAATTGGCGGAGGGTTTATTTAATACATACATGATAATTCAAAGCAGTACCGCGATACTAAGTGGTCAGAAACGATTACCGAAACACAGTTCACAGAGGACAATCCTTGATTGGGTGCGCATTGTGCGACATTTATAATGAAATGAAGCCTGAAATTTTAGACTAATTATAGTACATATATTATTTCTAGTGAATAAGACTTTAGAAAGAAGAAGAAAGAAAACAGCGCCCGAGCGTACTTATATCAGAACGTAGTAATTGGCTTAGTAAGCGACAATAGGCTCGCCACCTATTGCGTGGGACCAACAATATAATTGGCGAAATGTGGGCATGTAATATGCCTTTAACTGTCCCTTTGGGGAATCAGGCGTGATTGTATGTATGTGAATAATTAATATAAGTAATTCAATAATAGTTTAATTAAACAGTGATAGACTATTGCAATTATCTGATTCTAAACCCTAATTAAACACTCTGATTGTGAACAATTAAGAATGAAAGCGCTTATTCGGTGAAGCCTTTGATTATTCTCTACTGACAATAGAATATGTAAATGATAACGATGGAATTGAGAGGCCGAGCGCGAGTTTCGGGATATCATTCCTTGGAATCACTTATCGCGATTAAGATATTTTGAGGCACGGAATTAATATACTGAATTTGTGTGTCGAGATGAATAATTGTAACGATTTAATAGCAACGATGGATCTTGCTATCAATATTAGTATAATTATTCAGGATATCACTCCTAAATAGGATTCTATAGCCCTATTTTAGAGGTACGTGCGATAGTTTAGATTAACGCCCTCAAAGGTCCTCGGTACCAGGTGGTCGGGAACGATAACCTAAGTAAAGGAGAGTTCACAGAGGTTCTGTGCTTCGGAAGGCACACGAAGCCGTTGGTTCTCGATATCACTGAATGACATAATCGTGAAGCCAAGTTCGTGGCCGATTACTTGTACTTATATTATAATCTATATACTATAGATATAAACAAAAATAAATCGCCAATATGTATACACGCGAATAACTTTCGAGCGACTGCATCTGAATGCTGAATTATTTATTGTTGTGTTCGTTTTTTTCAGGACAAGATTCGTATAGTATTAGCGGATAATCAGAAAATTTAAGAAAACTTAACTACCTTGTAATTTACTTCTGACAATTAAAGCAAATTTTCAGATAATTTTCTTCCATAAAAACCATGTCCGTAATTCATAAGCAAACAAAAAAAACTAATTAGGTCGAGCCGTTCTCAAAAGTTGTCCACATTTTTTACTTCATATAGAATTGAAAGTTGGTATAATGTTTGTTATTCAATCACGTTCAGCACCTGAACGAAATTAGCTGGAATTTGGCACACAAGAACATTTTTATCCTCTTTCTGTGAAATAATTTAGGACAGTCGCAATCATGAAAAATTTCTTGCATATTTTTACCGTTTCTGTTTGGTTTAGTTATGGAGTTTGCGCAGAAGCAAGCTAACTAGGTATTTTTACACGAATTCCTTGTTGTCATATTATATGAGTTTACATCAGTAGTACTTAAAGGCCTATGCCAAATGGCTGCTCAGAAACAACTCACGCTTAGATTTAAGTTGATAATAATACGATATAATTTATTTATTTAACTATGTATATACACACGAATAATCCATAAAAAAAGGAATTTTTGACAAGGATGACAAAGGAGCTGCTTATTTTTAAAGGAATTTCTCCCATATGAAGAAGAGTAAACTCAAAAAACGTAGTTTTAATCATACTCGTACTCTATATATCAACTATAATTAAAAAAAAATTGTCAGTATCTATGGAGAACATTTAAATTGTCTGAGACTTTTATCTTTTTTTTAATTGATTAATTGTTATTTTAATTCTGATTATTCAACCAATATTCTTAATTATATAAACCATATCAGTGTATACATATGAACTTACTGGTATTAATTAGTTAGTACTCTGAGTGTATCTACGTTAGACCTACTAGTCTATGAGGTGGCGGTTAAAAGGTATTACAAGTAATAGTGTTATAATCTGCAATCAAGTGTTGTTTGTAATAAATATACACTTAACAATAATAGGGATCGTGCCTACAACAGGGGGATTAGATTATATTGTTAGTTCACTGGATGAACAGGGCATTACATGTATTTAGTAATTAACAATATATTGATGGTGATCACATAACGTTTGCAACTACTTTTATCGGTCTTTTTTATATTTATTTATTGACGTTTTGTTATGTGCTTACTTCGTTATCTCGATACATACTTAATTCTTAAAAATATAAATATTCGCAGGCGTTCTCGATTTTGGTCTATAAGAAACTACGTACGAACGAAAAAAAGATTTAATATGAAATATGTCTGAAAAAAATAACAGAAGTGTATCTTAATTGTAAGCTAATATTAATGTAATTAAAGCAAATTCCAAATTCAACAGTTTGTGAGACAGCAACAAGGTTTCAACAAACATAAACATAATACTTTTTACTTAGTGTCGTGTGTGGCGCCGCCGGCCTAGAATAGCGTCAAACGCTACGAACACTACGCTGAGATCTCTTTCACGGGGAATCGTAAGAGTCGATGAAAAGAAATCCTGCCGGATGATGGGTAGCCGCGTCATCCTGCGTACTGGCTTGAAGTGTAATTACCAACCCGCCTGCCCAGCGTGGTAATAATGGGCAAATAAAATAAATATCGAATATAATCTATTGGGGCCAATGAATAGACTTTATAGGTATGTCTAGATATGATGATGAGGTTTTAGTCGGTTTTACTTATCCGGACCACATAGTAAACCGTATTTTACTTCGAGACAAACGAATCTTTACAAGTAGGTGGGAATAAATGTCGCTCTTTCTAAGTAAGTCTCATACTGCTCAGTAATTTAGCTAAGTATATCTCTCTTTATGACGGAACACAGTGAGATGAATAAACGGGACAAGCAAAAGAACTATCCTTGCGGGAGAATAAATATTAACGAGTACCTTGGGCTATCATTAAGAGCTTAATTGAGCCATACTTTAATAAACTGAGCTTCATTGAGTCAAATTTGTGTGTATATTTATAATAAATAACATATAACATCAAAATATATTTACAAAAAAATTTTTTTACTTTTTTTTACGATACGATATTATATACTTTTAATATGTAATAGTTGGCGAATATCAAGCACATCCTGTATTGACCCTATTGGTATTTGTGCGCTTTGTTTTCAGAATATACATTACGCACCTTAAAGTAATAGAAAAGTTTTCAACAAACTAAGATCACACACCATTACTAAATTCTGACAATTTAAAAACATATATTCGCTTTTATTTTAACGATATCGAAGAAAATCTTTGACATAAAGTATCAAAGAGGTGTAAATTTCATCGACAAGCAGACATTAATAAAGATGATTCTTTCAGTCTGAAAGAATTGGTACGACTCGTGCGAAAAGAAACTTGGTTTGAAAATGCGGAACACCACAGGTTAACAAACCTGAACAAAATATTCAGTATCTGCTTTATGATGCAACAGTAGTCCTTTTCTAAAATTACTACAATATCTACCTGGTATAGGTATTAGGTAGGTACTTTAAAATAAACAAAATAGACCTGTTTGAAAATCCCTTTTTTTATCAAGAGCCAAATGCCTATACATATTAACAACATTTTCTTGCATAAAAATTATATTATTATAAGAGTTTGTAACAATCGTGATCAAGTCATTGAAAACAGTGCGAATTAAGGGGGACGTGACGTCATCCTATTGGACAGAATTCATAGATTTTACCACTAGCTTTTTATTTATTTATTTTTTACTTCGGTAACAAAACCGGCCAGATCCACTAGCTTGGCTCAACGACCACTAACTACCACGGACGTACCTTCCAATGGACGGAAACGCTCGATATCAAATATCACACTAACGGTCATCTATCTAAGGATCGGACTCTGTGAACTCTGCTTATATTCGGTAATTGTCTTCGACTTGTTCCTTAGCTAGGAACACTTCATAATCCATTGTAATGGAAAACAAGTTGTCAAAATATATGTTATTGAGGTAACGTTCTTCATATTGAAGTTTCGGTAGGTATCTGTGAATATCGGTAATGAAGGCAAATAAACTTATTTAATTGCAAAATTAAATATGTTCTCGTAAAAGTAACATATTTAGTTTAAACATATTGTCCACATGTTTTTTCAATTTATATGAGAGATAATAAAATTTAAGATTTAGTCTCGACGACTGCAGGAAGACAGGAAACAATAGAATTTCAATTGTATCTTGATACCCGTAGCTTGGAATGGTAATAGATTCGCTACAAGTAATATGAAAAACTTGTAAAGCGCATTTATCGGCTTGTTAAAGTATGTGCTGTTCTTTTTTTTGTTATTATTTCTTGATACTTTAAGGACAGCTTGCATAACAGTTTTAAATTTGATTTAAGTAAAATTTTATTTAAGTAAAATTTTATTTAAAATGTTATTGCATTTCAGACATTTGTTTAAGGTTGAGAGGGACAGAACGATGTTTTAAATAGATTTAGCTTCAATTAGTATTAGTGACCGTTATTCAAGACACACGTAGTTTGTTTTTCATTACATATTTCTCGCTATCTTAAGTTTGTATTCTTTTACAAAGGTTGAAGAAAGCAATTAAATGTATTTTTTCGTCTTTTATATACATTGCAAGACAAGACAATAGGGTAGCGCTACCCTGTTTTGTTTTCTTTTACAAGGGTTGGCTAGAAATTAGCTATATCATGTATAAAAAGTCAGGTCTCCCTTACCTAGTTTTATAATAAAATATGTGTTGTTGTAATTTTTATTTTTATTGATTTACCAATTAATATAATGTTTCCAAATACTTAAATATGATTTCACCACATAACCGTTAAGGTTTGTAAGTGGCAATTATTGACACATTGTTACATTAGCATACCTGTACAATATAACATAAAATATTGAAAATTACACAATTGATAGAAACACAAAAAAAAAAAATAGGGCCCATGCTGAGTAGATACCTTTTCATAATCATGTATAGATGTAGCTACCTTAGTATCCGTTTCTTTATTTTTGTACATGGTTTATTCGTAAAACATTCTTTTTTCTAAAAGATAGCATCATAAAGGTAATTTTAGATTTTTTTTATTTATGTCACAGAATTATTTATCATTACGAAAAAGATACGAATTAGTAACTACTTTATATAATAAAATATAAGTGGAGTTGTTTTAACGGTAAGCAATGTAGTGTAAGTAGTCCATCTTTTTTATTGATAATTGCTTGAATATGTTTATCTCATAAAATATTCAGATGTTTTGTTTTCACAAACAAGTAAAACGGTCATATAGGTTATAGTGCAGTTAGTTTGTAGATGAGATGGTAAGCTAAATCTGTTTACGGGCATAGAACAATAAAAAATATAATTGTGAGATGGGAATAAAGATTTAAGTGTATATAATTTCTAGACGACATGCTAACTTTGTTTACGTGCAGAATGTTATTGATAAATAAAAAAAATTAAGAGTTAGTAGTAAAGCTTTAAGGGCGTATAATTTGTAAATGACATGTTAAATTTCTTTACGAAAAAAGGATACATGCTTATATTCTATTATAAAGGGTCAAGCTAACCTCACTTGCAAGTGGGGCACCTGCCGATTAACGGACGAGGCTCTGGCGAACATAAAAGTTCCCGGTAAGCGGCAGTAGCCTTGCCACCTCTTACGTGGGACCAACTATATAATGGGCGAAAAGTGAGCGTAAAATATTCCACTGCATACCCCTTCGGGCAAACAGGCGTGATTATATGTATGTATGTATAATATAATCTGATGGCTTAAATTCTGTCTTCAAAGAATTCCATGAAGTCTATTGTTTCAGTTATTAGAGTTTGCTAGAGATTGGAAGACAATGATCAAATGATATTACTACACACCTTTACCTTCAATAGGTTATTGGTGTCTCAAAGAAAAGAAAGATGCTAATGCTGGGCTCTTGGTTTGATCACGATCTTTTTACACTCTGTGTGTATAAAGGTTGGTTTGGGCTCCTCAGACCTTGGTAGGATCCCTATACATCATTACTGTATTTTTTTTATTTAGTGTCGAAAACTCAGTTACAACTTACTGTCATATTGGGAAGCCAGCGCCTGCGCAGTGGAGGCAGGCAGCGCAGCCGCGGCGAGCGCGCACACCACAATTATTGTACAACTCGACATTTCTGCAACAATACAAACAATACTGCTTTATTAAACACATCATAAGGACCTTGCTGTATTGGGTGCTTCAAAATCGGTTTATAACGGTTTTTTGAGGGTCAGCAACGTGGTATTGATGATCGACTACGGAGGCCACTTTTCATGGGGTGACCGTATGTAGAGGCGCCCGAACTAAATTAAACTGTGTTTTGCAGCCTATTGCGAAAATACAAAATTATAGATAAAACTCTAGCAAAGAGTCCAATAAAGTTGTTAGGTGGTTAAAATACAAATTCACAATTAATTTCATAGAAACTAAATTCTAAGTTACATAAATCTTTTAAAAAATTTTGGGTCTAAAAGTAGAAATTAAGTTCATTCAAGCTTGCGTAAGATGCTTAATGTAATAATTAAAATAGGAGTATGTGGTATGTCACTCAGCGTGATTTATACGAAAACAAAACCGGCCTTGTTTTATAAGTACTAAACAGTAGATAAATATGGTTAACTTTTTCTTATTCCATAAACAAATAATTCTTACCAATGTCATGTAGTTTTTTTTTTTGCAAGATAAGTATAATTAAGAACAAATGTAAACAAAACGTACTTATTCATTTAAATTAGGAACACTCAGAGCAAATGTTCATGGACACAAAGTTTATTCGATATGGGAATTAAGCTTACGACTTCAGTCGTAGTCAGGGGCGGAGTGGAGGAAACTGACCTTCACGTCACAATCGTCAGCCGTATACTTAGATATGGAAAACACCCAGAACATGACAAATTACGATATTCATCCAACCTTTAGCAGTAAGAGCGGTAAGACCAACCTACACACCAAATCATTCATACGACGGCACCTACGCTACAGTAAAAACCGGCGAAGCGTTATCTCAAAACAAACAGATAGTCATTTTTTATGGCATTATGGATACATCCAAACCGAAGAAACATTAATGTTACCTCAGGATGTTTTTCTTGATTGCAGGATTGTTCGAAATGGTTACTGCTGCTCCGGAATATAACAGGCTCAAGAAGGAAGGTTTGAAGTTAGTAAAAGTTTGACATAAGGAAGGGAGGCAGAAGGACCGCTCTACCCACAGCGGGAAATTGTCATAACATGATTTGCCACCTAAATAAACAAGGATGTATATTCTATATTTTGAGCTTTTTCTTCCTATCGCTCTAATTCTTGAATCCCGCAGGTGTGTACGTGAAAACTGGGCCATATACCTTAGCTTTCGCTGCAGAAGCGATCAACAAGTAGGCTAATGTGTTCGCCAGGATCTCATTGCATGAAACCCGCGACGTGATCAATCACGCTTATCACTCGCGTGACATGACAGCCGCGACCCGTCGATGCGACACGTTAAGTCGACACGCGCGACACGGCACGCATCACGTCAAATCACAAAGCTCGCTATTTAATAAAAACCTTTTCCCAAAATACGCAATACAACCATGTTATTGCTATCAAAGGTATGTTTCATTCAATCAAAATGTCAGTTGGCTTGAAACACCAATAACTGTAGCGAGTTTTATTCACGTTTCGTATGATATATAAGGTTTTGAAAAGTGAAGAGTAAACATGAATGAAAAGCTTTTAATTTTCATCATCATCATCATTTCAGCCATTCGAAGTCCACTGCTGAACATAGGCCTCCCCAATTGCTCTCCACGTAGATCGATTCTTTGCCGCCTGCATCCACCGGCTCCCCGCCGCCCTGACCAGATCATCGGTCCATCGCGTTGGGGGCCGCCCTCTACTACGTTTGCTGATTCGTGGTCGCCATTCAAGAACCTTAACGCCCCATCGGTCGTCGGTTCTTCGAGCTATGTGCCCCGCCCATTGCCACTTCAGCCTGCAAACGCGCTTCGCTATGTCGGTCACTCTGGTTCTCCTACGGTAAATTTACGGTGGTTTTAATTTTATTTTATTTTAAAGAGTGACTAAATGGACGAGGTAGGTGTTAGCCGCTATTTAATTAGTACCGCTTTAAATAAATAAATATTTTCTGACAATTACGCCAATTATTTAGTTCCAAGATAAGTATTATTAAAAACTTGTGTTATGGATACTGAATAACGGATAAACATGTATGATACTTATTTTATTTGTAAATACATACTTAATATACATAGGAAAATACCCAGACCAGAACAAATATTCATATTCATGCACACAAAGATTTGTCCTGCGTGGGAATCGAACCTACGACTTTAGAAGCGGAGGACTCGCCACCACGTCATATCGGTTTTGCACTCGTTTACTGGATAAAGAATAAGTCATGCCCATTATGAAAGAAACAGCATACTTCAAATGGAACACAGTGTTTTTTTTTTATTTATTTAAAACATTTACAGTTTCATTATAGGTTTCCCCAAATCAATACTGTAAGTTACATGAACTAAGTATGTTGTATAAAGCGCTATAAAAAGATGGCAATTTTGTGTTATACTTACTTTATCCTCTGCCGTAAATACAACTACATTCTAAACAATATTTTTTCTATAAGCTTGTATTCCATCGCATCATGGATTCTGCAATCTTATCGATACTTTATTATTGTTAGGAGTAATACAATAACTTAGGAGTCCAGTAACTGGCAAAAGGCTCACCAGTTATTACATGGGACTAACAAAAAAGTTAGCGAAATGTGGGCGTACACGAGTATTATGCCTCTGCCAATCCCTTCGGGGACCAGGCGCGAATTGTATGTATGTTTTAAAATCACGACATTAGTCTAGCCAGCTGTCAAATCTTTAATACCTTTAGATCAAAGAAAACCATTTCTTAAGTTTAGTTACAAAAAAATACGCCACTCTTATAAAATTGTACATTGAATATTTTTTTAATTTGTTCACCTATACATACATGAATGCGTTCGCGCCTATTTCCCCGAAGGGGTAAGCAGAGGCATATTATACGCCCACACTTCGCCAATTATATAGTCCCACGTATTAGGTGGCGAGCCTATTGTTATCTTTATTTTATTTTAATTTAATGAAGAATGCCCGTCATTTATAATGGTTAAATAGCAAGGTCGAGAAGGTCAGCTTTCGGCGTTATTAGAGGAAGGTGACCACATTATCCGCTACCTGCCAAATAACCCGCAACATGATATCAAAGATCACTTTTGGAAACCTACAACATTAAACGTTCTACTTTTTCAGCTTGTTCTTGAAGAATATGGCTTCAAAAATGCCTTCGAGTGGTTTAAATTTCTGCTTAACTGTGTGTATTTAATTCCTATTTATAGCATAGCTACCATAGAAACGCTACAACAATTTTACTCTTTGCACAAGATTTATATCATTTTCCTATTCACTAAATGTTTACTTTACTAATTACTCCCACTAAACTGCATTTATCTTTGTACCCTAATTCCTATTTATAATTAGTATAAATGAAACGTGATAGTTAGGAATTTTCGCTGTTTTTATCTCAATCACGCACAAATGGCTTATAAGATTAAGTTCAGCTAATACTTTTAAACACTCACTGGATAACATAATAATATTTATAAAAAAAACAAATCTGCCTTGTTTAAATGCTTAGTGTATAAACTCGTATTTGTTAAAAGCTACTACTAACTGAAAGATAGAAAGGAAGTATTTATGGACAATATATATATTATTTATTTATTTTATAAAACAGAAAGAAAAGCAACTTATAAAATACAATATATAAAAAACATAGTTGTTTGCAGTCAATCAGGTGACAGGTCCATATCTCTGTTTTTTCATTGTAAATTGTAATTTTAAAAAAATAGCTCAAAAGAAAAAACTTACTTGTTAAAGTGTTGATTTTATAAAAAATGTTAATAATGTAATTCAATAAAGATACTTTGTATATTCACATTATCGAAAAATCAATTAGGTACCTACATATTTTGAGACAATCCATAGACATAGAAATCAATACATATAAAAAAAACATAAACCCATCGCTTTATTTAAGCCGATTAAAAATTAGATTCGAGAGGTTTGTTTCACACCTCTTCCGATCTAAAAAGTTTTCAATTAAGTAGTCTTGAATTGAAACACCCTTATGAAGAAACAAGTAGTCTGTAGCTGTACCTGAACTATAAGTTTCCCACACGTATTTGCCGTGAAGTCGGATGTATCATTTCGTTAAGGGGCTTTTGGTAGTATCTAATGCAGCTTAGAAGGTAGATAGAAACGCACGACAGACACCCGTCGTCTGGTGAAATTCGATCAAACCAGTCGCATCCGCCACTCCTGCTATATGTTACCTAACTTTTAATTGAGAATGCATCTGGAATTTACTCGACTAGACATGATTAATGTAATTGCTAGCAATTCCACGGAATTGCACTTCCAACTTACATTTCTGCTCGCACTAATTAGAAAGTGCAAGGAAAGTGTTAATTTGCTAATATTATGATGGAATACTATATTGAATAACTATATTAAATGTAGCTTTTTAAATTTATACAGCTAAAGAAAAATCATTTTTTTTAATATAGAATAAAATAGAACAGAAGTTTATTGACAAATACATAACACGAAAACAACACAAAAAAATACATCTTGCAGATAAATCTATAGTAATATTATAAAGCTGAAGAGTTTGTTTGTTTGAACGCGCTAATCTCAGGAACTATTGGTTTGAATTGAAAAGTTCTGTTTGTGTTGAAAAGACCATTTATCGAGAAAGGCTTTAGGCTATATCACATCACCCTGCAACTATTAAAAGCGAAGAAGTGAAAAAAACGGGAAAAATTATTCATCCTTGAGGGCGATGCGAAAACGATTCAAGATACCAAAAAAAAAAAAAAATATATATATATATATATATATATATATATATATATATATATATATGATATAATTATTCCTCTTGAAATGATCTAAAAAAATGTCCACGGCAGTACATGTCTATCTTTTAAGATTAACTCACTAGAACCGTTTTTATGGTAATAACAATTTTAAAATAACACCGATATTAAATTCACCCGCGCGATATGTTGTGCGAAACATAACGTTGCAAGAAGGATATTATACCTCGCATCCCATTGATTCCAAATGATTTACCTTTTAATTTTAAAATAATTTAATTTCCCGTTAAGCTATCTTTTGCCCTTACAATAAATAAATCACAGGGGCAAACATTTAAACACGTAAGAATTGATTTACGTCAAGACTGCTTTTCACACGGCCAACTGTATGTCGCGTTGTCACCATCAGGTTGTGGAGAAAACCAATATGTTCTTCTGCCAAAATAAAACTACAAATATAATTTACGTAGTACTTTAAAATAATTATATTCTTTTATAAACTAAATTGTCTAAAATAAAAACAGAAAATGACGCAGTCAAAGTCGTGGGTAACAGCCATACTTTATAAAGCTGAGGAGGTTGTTCGCAAAAATAAATGATGCCCAAAATAACTATTCCACGCGGACGAAGTCGCGGGCACAGCTAGTATAATATATGTCAAGGGTACTGGCTCAACATAGGTTTTCAACCAGTGCCGGACTTAAGCTTACATATTATTTACAATGAGCGGATGAAAATAAATAACCTAATTATAAGATACATATATATCTAGTTGTCCTAGATTCTTTAAAACTTCGGAGTTTCTATCATAAACTCCTGATTGATTCTAAAATCAACTCAACCGTTTGTACAACATAAAGTATAATTTAAAAAAAAAAAATTCCAACGACATGTTTTAACAGTTTTTGACGGATCTTGAGATCAATTATGAGGTTTATTTGAGAATTGGATCTAAATACTATTAGAATAAGATTTTATATAACAGTTAATTATTGCGGGGAAAATGTACCTAGATGACTTTAAATAAAAAAATATGTTCTTTACTTGGTTATTTGCGGAACTAAATTAACGGACATATACAGGTAAATGATTTTAATTTAAATCGGAAAAAATTGCAAAGTCTGACATTAATTTTATGAGGCTGTCATGCGTGCAATGCCGGAACCAGTTCTCGTAACATATAATATTGTGAAATGAACAAATACTTTGCCGGAATTCTTCAGCCAGGTAATTTGCCTGGTTGAAAATTTCGTCCAATTTACCTCTACAACACATTTTACCTAAAATATGAGGACACATTTATCGTATTTACTATTTCTAAATCTGCCCGTGTAGTGAATGCGGGGATTCAACTATGAATAATCTTTATTACGCTGCCTTTTGTCATTTCTATTTTTTACGGAATGAAATATATAATAATCCTTATTGTACCCATGTTTTTTTGTATGCTTCATAGGATTATATTATAGGTATACTTAATCGTTAGTGCCTAAGAAATGTATAAAATGTTTTGATTCATTGCCTTTTTGTTTCTTTACTTTCAATGGTAATATAATATCTCTGGGCATATACCTAGAACTATTTATAAAAATACGATTTATAAAAAAATTATGGTAAGTTCGCTCGTCGCTTTGTAAGTCTAGTTGGTTAAGAGCGACCACCGAAGTACATTTCCCAGAGAACGAATCACCTTGTTTTTGGATGAACGACCATTTATTTGGCATTTCACATCGAGCACAACAATGCTTTTGGAGACACGTTAAGCAGCAGTCCTGGTTTCCGCTATATGTAGCGGTAATTAAAACAAATTAAAAGCTCTACTCGCTATTTATTGACGTGACAACGTCTTAAATTAGGTTGCGGCTGGGAGTCACTTATGAAAAAGTGTAACGCTCGGTAACGTTACGATGAGTCACCGAACGAGAGAGAGGCCCGGCGAATGCCTTGCGTCTCTCTCCCACTCAACTATGATCGGTCTGCCGCGCGCGCAGCACTAGAATTCCTTGTTCCTATTGTGCAATTTAATTATATTCATATCAATAAATATTCTACCGAGAAAAAGACGTTGTCACGTAAAATCTTCGCCCGTAAAAACGACTTTACAGGCAACCATTTTTTTTTTATCTAGAACTCCCCAAGTTCAAAGAAACCAATTGCAGATCGCCACTAAAATTCCTCCGCTAATCCGCACTGAATCCGCAATCCGCATGGCGGAGTATTGCAGCCTTCGATTTGTGTGTTCGAAAGGGTTACCGCGGCCGCGGTAATTTTGTTCAGATTACATCCTTGTCCAATAAATTTAAAATCTACAATAAATACATAAAACCAGATTTATTCGACTTTTTGTCGTAGTTTAGGACCTTTAATCTCTGTTATTCAATACCCTCCTATATATTTCCTTCACGAATATAATGCAAGAATAATGCTAATTATCGTAATCATTCGATGGTAAGTGTCAAGGTAAATGTATAAAACGTGCGAGGGTCGCGTCTTTGATCCTTCAGGCAGAAAATTGGTCACAGTGGCCCGTCAGCTGGGCTCAGATTCACCATACATGTTCAAAGTCACAAGAGCATAGTGAAGTATGAAATAACAATGATGTAACGTGTAGACGTTGAGGATTGATCATCAGTATTGTTATTCGAGCTTTATCCTGAATGTGAACTATTCTCATGCTTGGTCTGCTCATTGCTCTGGCCATATTTGGCTGAATTTCAGTTATTACCAAAGCGACTGCCTTAATCACAACACACGAAACGAGTTAAAGAATGTTCATCGTAACAATGGTGTAACTTGCAGTAGTATAGATCGATCGTTGTTCAACTAGTGTTGACTTTAGATTACCTTCACAAAATAATTTTAAGGAATACTTGTAGCGCCGCAAGACTAGATAGTCGGAATTCGTTCTCCAAAGTTAAGTAACGTTCACAGAGTCCAAAGAGGGGTGATCGTGTATGTGACTTTTGATATCGAGTGCTTCCGAGTTGCGAGAGGCATGTCAAGCTGGTACCGGATATTACAATACACGTATTGGTTAACGAATTTGAAGGTTTAAATGGTTTGGACAGCACAATGCCATTGCAGCTACATTTGGTTTGGTTAGGTTGAGAGCTATCTAACCAAGGACCAAATGTAGCTTCGTCAACATGAACGTCGAGCGATAGGTTATTGGATAATCAAGATGAAAAATGTAATTTTTGAACTATTTTGAAGGGTGTCATACGTTTTCAAGATTACAGTTGCAAGTAGGTCTTAGTTATACAGACTTACTTGGACCTGGGGCTTGGCTCACCTTCGTTTGTGAGAGTAAGCCCGTGTCCACCAGTGGAATGTTAACTGATCGCAAAAACAATGTGTCGCGGAAAAAAGTCAGCAAAGTATCTGGTATCATATGAACAGAATAAGAATAGAATAATATTAATTTGAAAGAGATTTCACTTATTGTATTTAACTATGAGTTTAGTGTATCCATATACCACACTACGCCCAGCCAGACGTAGTCCACGGATGGAAAGAGTAGGCAGATGTATAAGTTGACACGTAGCTTTCGTTTAGGGTTGGGTACAAACCTCTTTACAACATTCATACAGAAAAAGGTACACACTACTTGAAAGTACCTGACTGAATGGTATGTGTTTTTCATCCTTTGTGGTCATATAAGCATTAAGACATAAGACATTAGAGTATGAATACATGAATAGTCTGTTAGTTAGTTGGCAATACAAATGAAACCCAGATTGAGCCCAATGATATGAAAGTGGTATATTGTAACAGAATGATGCCACTCATCTGCCTTCGCTTATCCACACTGGGTCCGCGTGGTGGAGTTGGAGGACTTGAACCCTCTCAATTCGGTTCGTGATAGGAGACGTGACAAAAAAGGGACGTTAAAGAACAATATTTCACGCATGGAATACTAAAATTACCCGATAAAACCCTCCTTTTCGATGTTGGATCTAAATATTGATTGTTGCTTAGAACAAAATTATCCAATGAATCAAAAATATATAAATTACAAAATGGTTCAAGCCTACCCATTTTAGTAAATCAGAAACAATTATTAATTATTTTAGAGTGTTGTTTTATTGTTTTAGTAACAATTACTAATTATTTTTCAATTGTGGAGCATTACTTTACTAGGTTTAGCCCGCGACTTCGTTGGCGTGAAAAGTGGCTTCCGGCAGATTTTTGGTTTTACCCACATAGTTCACGATCTCGCGGGATTTTTGAGAAGTTCCCACTCCCGCGGTATTTTCGGGATAAAAACTATCCTATGTCCTTTTTCGAATTCCAAACTAAGTCACAAAATTTCACACAAATCGGTTCAGTAGTTTAGGCGTGAAGAAAAGACAGACAGAGTTACTTTCGCATTTATAATATTAGTAGGATTAGTAGGATTGCCCCCATAAGTTTCCAATGTGACCGATTGCAGGCAACCTGATCCTGCAACCCCTATCTATGTTTCTTATCACAGTATCGCAATCTGATGAAGGCTGGTGATCATGATCGTTTTATTGGTATTGTGTCAAAACATCTATTTTAACGCTGCTCTCAGCATTAGATAGATATACTCTTTATTGACCAGAAAACTTAATAACTACAGATTAAAATATCGAAAAAATAAAATAAAAATCCATTCTAGGCGGTCTAATCGCTAAAAACGATCTCTTCCAGACAACCCGACGCAAAGGAGAGAACAGTAAAGCAGTAGGCAGAGCACATAAACTTTAAAAAGAGTAAACACTAAAACTATTTGTTAAATATGATTAAATTCACAAATATATAAAATATAATTATATATAAATATAATTATATAAAAATGTATAATAATAAAACTGATACAGACAACATTAGTGTAACCTTTCCACGGAATGAGCGCTTCAGTCATTAATACCAGAAACCTTCAAGGATATGTAACTGAAAATATCAGTTTAAATGTAATCTACAATATTTAACTGTAAGCGATCTGCCGAAAAGTTTTTCAATTATATTGTGTACACTATTTGTGGTTTTGTAGTATATTTTACTTGGAAACCTCATTATGAAATGTTGGACGAGTATTAATAAAAATATATACTTATATGTTACTGTAAAAGCTCGAACTACGGTAAATCTTAAGATTAAAGTGTAAGTCTTAGGATTTACCAGCACGTGTTGATTAATGTAAGTATTTCTGAAAGTACGACTATTTTTTCGGGCTTTTACCATTCGAATTTAGTATAAGCTACGTTTTACCACTGTTAGCTGGTAGATGTTGGTTTTAGGAATAAAACAATGAGTAATTCTTAATTATTTACTTTAATATACTATTAGACAAAACAGGTACATAGTGTTATAAAGGTATCATAATATGATAGTAATATACCTACCTACGTATTATCATATCCTAGCATTATCCCGGTTGCTCTAGACTTAAGCATAGGGCCCAGGGTCTGCTTACTGGTTTAACCAGATTTGGCTAAATTTCAGTTATTGCATTGAGCGACTGCCGTCTGACCTCCGCAACCCAGAGGAAAACATCATTCTATGGTTAAACCAGCTGTCAGAATGTTATAAGACACTGACTTCCTAATAACACTGCCATAGATGTTCATGACCGGGGCAACGGCTTAAAGTGCTATACAAGGCACGAAGCATATTTACGCACATAACTGCGAAAAGTTATAAGGGCGTCAACAGGGTTTGAGCCCAAGACGCTCTGAATTTTAAGGCTTTGAGTCTCGCCATTGGACTATCGCCGCCCGTAAAGATCTATATACGTTACCATATGCAAAGCGATAACAAGATTATAAAGAGGAAATATTTGTAATTTTGTATATTAGGTTGGGGAAAAAGTCTTTTTCGTATTTTTTTTTTTTCATACAAAAATACGAAAAGACTTTTTCCCCAACCTATTATGTTTGTTACAATTTAAGTCAAAAACTACTGGACGAATAATTATATTAACATAAGAATGCTACATTATACGAAAGTGCCCTTGTTAAGGATTACACCATGTCCATGAAAAAAGAGCTAATAAAAATATATAAAGTCAATAGATATTCTCCATCGCTTCAATCCGTGATTAAAATTCCCGATGGCACCTGCGAATAATCTGTTTCCTTGACACTTTATCAGACATCGAGCGCACAAACTTTGTTATTGGTAATTGAAGAAACTTCTAATTAATGTTTACTTTGTGAAGTTACATTCGTTAATACTTCGCCGGTATTTTATTTTAGATTTTATCATTTTGCTAGTTAACACTTCCTTGATTTGTTGAGAATTATTAATGAGAGCAAGGGTTTGTTTTGGTGGCAGAATACTGGTAAATTTTACCTAATGTTTGTTTAGTTATTCTGTTAACGTTTTGTTATTAAATATTCATTGATGTTCGAGTGTAGAGATGGCGATACAAACTTTAGGCCGGAGTGTTTGGTGATTGTTACCGTGTTTATACCACGGTATTAATTAATTAATTCGTCTGCTTGTCATCAGGCCGGATATGGTCATTGTGACAAGTCACACATAAAAAAACAACGTAAGTACATGACTAATGTGTAGGAATGACTTGTAATTCTAAACCTAAGTTAAAAGCTATCCTAAAAATTCGTGTCCAGTGAAACTATATTAAAACCTTCCTGATATAATGAAGGCGTGAAGTTGTAAACCCATTCTAATATCTTGAGATCCATCTATAATAATCATAAAAATAAATTACAATTTAAAAGTTTTGTTACTGAAAACCTTGAGAAAATTCTAGATTCAATAATTATTACACTTATTTTTTTATAATAAAAACAACAAAATTACTCCGAAGCACTTTTACTGACTAAAACCCATCAAATCATCCATGTTCCTTCTATCCGTTGTGTCCGGGGCCGCAGTAACCCTTTCGAACAGTCTCGCAACAATAATAACAAGAATAACAACAAAATAAGACAACCTAAAATAAGACAACAACAATAACAAAATAAGACAACCTTCGATAATTTAACCTACTAAAACTACAAAAGCTACAATCAACCAAATATCACAACTAACGTGTAACAACTCATAGAAGCAGTTTTTTACCAACCGTACTTGTGTACAACATAAAATTGACAGTGGGGTGAGGTAAGCCGCGAGTCGACCAAAGCGGCAACGACCGAGCCGACCCTCTGCGACGTGCCTGACGCCATCTGCCCGCACGCACCGTCTCTCTCACACACCAAGCGCGAGAACGGGATAGCCGGCGACAACCTCGCATTTCGACTGTTTCCCTGCCCCGCCGTCCCGTCCCACACCCCAGTAAAAGCATGCTATTTGTGAAAGTCAGACGTTTGCTTTTGTACAAATTTTTTTAAGCAAAAAAATTTAGATTATAAAATAGGTGTTATAAATTGGCAATGACAATGAGGTGGTCAGAAGAGGAAACTTTGAAATTGATTGAGCTGTACAAATCATACCGCCTCTTATGGGACCATACAGCGGATATATATAGAAATCCTCAAGCAAGGAGGCAAGCTTACGATGCGATTATAAAGCAAATGAATATGAGGAACCTGACTGTGGTAGATTTGAAGAGCAAAATAAAAAATCTCCGATCTTCGTATTACTACGAGCTGCGGAAAATGAGCAAAGGATCACACGACACGATGCACCAACGAAAACTGATGTGGTTCCACGCGTTCAAGCCTATAATGAACAGCATTACCAATAGGAAGGTAATATATCATTTTGTATTGTTATGATAATATGAATATTACAATTTTTTTTGAAAGTTATGTGCACATTTTAATCTTACTAATTTAAAATGCTATTAGCATTTTAGTTTGTACAGTAATTTAATTGACAGTTTCATTATGTGAACATCATTCACTCATGATCATTGTCACATTCATTAATATGGTTTATATTCATATTTTTTCATAGACTTTTTCTTTATTAAAACCGGTACTAATTCAAATGCTATGTTTATATGAATCGCATAATATTGATTGATGACACATTATGTTGATTCTTTAGACTTTTTTTGAAGTTTTCGAATCAAATAGCACCGCCTTATTATCAAATGTGTTAAATTTTACGAGTAGAAGCAGTTCGTAAATTTTTCCATATATTTTTGAACGTAGTTTTAATCTTAAAGCCATTTTACGATACGAGCACAGTAACTACTTAGAGGAGATGTTATGTCTTTCTGCATTGTTAAACTGATATAACATGCGACTCTGCAGGATTGTTAGTCAACTTGCTGTTATTAAAGTAGCTATGCCTAAGCGTACAGGTAGGGCTTCTGTGAACATTTTTCGGTTTTGCATCTCAAACGAAACACATATTTGTATACTACAGTATGTTTGTTTGTTTTGGTTCAAGATGCTTAGACAAGATTGTTTAGATTATATCATAAGTCATAACGTTATTTATTCAAAGGCATTTTTTATTCGATTAATGGTTTCAACATTTATGTATACAAAATATGTTTAATATACTGTATGTAAAAATACGTAGAATTAAGAACATAGCAAAGCGAACTAAAACGTCATTTTACACGTTCTTTATAAACAATAAAGTTCTAAATTTACCGTTTTCGTTGCAATACTATACATGAAGATGCACCATTTTTAATTACTATTGTTTGTATGTTTGAGGGACCGTTGTACTAAATTATAGTAAATTAAAAACTAAATTATAGTAAAGTATTATCCAAAATATAGTAAAAAATTTGAAAACAATGTTTTTAACCCTTAATGAAGAAGAGTAAACCAATAACTTATACCCACAAAGTTTAATTTATTGCCCATTTATGAGTTAACTCTTGATATAAAACAAATTACTTCCCTGTTTTTCGGATGGTATATTTTATTAATTTCATCTGATGTTATAACAGAATTTCTGATTTACTTCAATTATTCGGTGGTGGTATCCAGAATAGCTCCAATCTAACTTTTGTTCAATTCGACATTGTTTTATGTTTGTCTTCATATTTTTTTATATTGTTACACCAACAAATACATTCTAGAACATTATATTATTATAGCACTTTACTTAGGCGGTGAAAATTTGTAGTAATTCTATGATTTATTTTATAAAATATCTACTGATATTACAATTACTTTTTTATATAACAGGAAAATGCTACAGACAGCGGCAGTGAATGCAGCGACGAATCATCCGAGGAATCGCCGTTCATCGAGGACATCACTTCAAACTCCAACTCCTACGTCGTATCCATAAAGCAGGAGTACTTGGATGAAATGGAGAACCAGGACAAAGAGACCGCACCATCGGATGAATATTTGGAGCCAGTCCCGAAGAGACTGAAGCCTTACGAACAGAAAAAGACCGATCGAAACGATTATGAGTCTCCGTCACACGTAGTGCAGGATATTCCAGAAGCACCCAAGCCTTTGGATGAGTTCCAATTGTTCTCTAACGTCATCGCAGCCCAACTTCGAAGGCTACCTTTAGACCGAGCCCTCATAATACAAGTAGAGGTCCAATCTCTGGTAGCCAAGGAACGTATTAGAATGTACAAGAAACGCAACGAAGATAGTAAAGAAGATGACTTATCATAATGATAATATTTAACTTGTGATTTGTAGACTCCAATTTTAGTTTAATTAATATGTATAGCCATAATTATAGTTACCATTTTAAAAGATGATTGATTAAAACATTAAACGCTTAATTATATTTTTTATTTATTTTTTATAATGACATAACTGAAGGTACGTTCTCTTGATGGTAATATCCCTGCCCATGTTTTATTTTATAGCTGCATAATTAAGTAACATTACATTTACAACGTAACACTTTCCTCGTTACCTTACATGCCCCAAAATTTTAGCTTACCAGCCAGGAGAAATTATCTATTTGGTGGTATCGCGGCGGTAGTACCTATTACTTAGCACCTTATACTTTTTACAGACAGAGTAACAACAGAGTAAAAAGTTACAGCTATTGGGAAATGTATACGAGTAAATAGGTTTATCTTCTGCAGTAGAAAAATAAAAGAAGAAATAGTTTCTTTTTCATAAATTCAAATTCTATAGAAAATAAAGAACAAAAACCATCAGAAAGGTTTTATTCAGAAACACTTTCATTCAGAGATTCATTTGTTTAGTCTTTATTCCGAGAATGAAGTCGGCAGGTGGGCAGTGTGGCAGTAGTGCAGGGATGTCAGTCGGCCCGTTATCACGGTGCCAACACTCCGAGATGCCAATCACGTCCCGGAAAACACACAGTAACGAAGCTCTTTCACACGGGATGCAGAAAAACAAGCGAAATCTCGCAATACACAGCTTCATTACTTTGCCACCATTCTGCAGTTGTGTCAGAGTGTGCTACGTGAGACCATACAGAAATTTCTGGTTTTAAGGTAGTTTTTATTCAGAATCTCTTCATTATATGTCTTAGTTAAATCTTGTTAGAAATATTGGAAAGGTAAACTGGAAAATAAGTGACAGGGCATATGCGTACCTAATACTGATAATTTTTATGACAGTACACTTCAAATAATTTGGTTAATATTTTCATAATAGAGGGAAGATTTGTGTCCATATACATGGATATTTGTTTTGTTCTTTTTAATAATAAATGGATTTAATCTTCCATTGAAGCTATATTATTTCTTTTTATCGGCAGTTTTCCGCCACCTGGCATGCTTAAGATCTCTAGTTTAATAGTATGAATAACACTTAGTTTAGGGGTTGGCTATTGTGGTGTTAGATGCCCTTGAATATTTAAAATAATGAAATTTCAAAAAAACCCTACTAGTAAGACTTTTTCGCAACTTGGGCTTATCTCTACTGCGAGCATATTACTTACATATTCATGTTCAACCTTATTAAAGCTTAATGTTTGAGTAGGTAAGTCATAAGTAGTCCCAATAGCCACATTATATTTAAACATTTTGTACTACAAACTACCGTACTAGGGGTTACTATGGAGTGGCGGGGCGGTTCAAAAGGGTAAGGGTTCGAAATTATAAAAATTTGCAATTTGCAGTAGAAAACGAACATCGATATAAACACGCCTTGATACAGATCAGTCCTCGGTTGGGTATGTGTATCATTTGATATCAAATACCTTAAAAAAAAAGGCTTTTTCTCAATATAAAGTATTGTAAAGTTTATATAAGTGCTCGTGGCCTCGTGATGTTTGGTTTAAAACGATCGGCAGAGGTCATCTCTCATAGGTGGCCGTTAGGATGGCATTTGACATTTTATATCTTCAGTGGAGTACTTAAATATTATAGATTTTTACTTTACTAAATTAATACAAACAAATATAAATTCACGCCTGTTTCCCCGAAGAGGTAGGCATATCGAACAGTCCCACGTAATAGGTGGCGAGCCTATTGCCGCTTATCGGGAACTTTCATGTCCGGCAAAGTTCTTTCCTCGTCCGTTAATTGGCAGGTGCTTGGGCTCCTAATATCTTGATTGGAACCCTATACACATATTCCAATAAATTTAAAAGAAATAAGTATGTAAGGAAGATCATTGGTAAGAAAATAATGACTCGTTGTTAGGTTTGGTCATGTTCTGTTGGTTTAGTCCACTCGACTTCCCCGAACCGCTTGTCACTATGATGAACGGATCATAGAGATGCCATAAAGCTTTCTAAATGTTTTACTAGGGATAACTTCTTTAAAGAAAATTGAAAGTATGTGATACACTACTGTGGTTTTATCTTAGCTCTAAGATATATTGTTATTAATATGACTATGAATACTTGAATAGATATAAATAAATATGTTATTTTAACTCTACGTTATAGAGGAGGATTAATATTAAAACTTGTTTTCTCAAGCTCTTGCCCGTAGAGAATGGTTGTATTAGTATTCTCAACGACATTCATAAGTTCAATAAATAATTTTCTTACCTTTCTATTGAAAAACTAATGATTACATCAAGTTCAATATTAATTGAGAGAACTCAAAGCATCCCTTTTGTAAAATAACAAACTAAGCTGAAGTTATAGTGGCAAGCCGATTTGTTTTCAAGAAACAGTTGCCCGCTTCCCAATCGGTCCTAAACTGTTAAATTGAAGTACTAAGGATTTATAGCGAACCGGTTTAAAGGCATCGCCAGCCAAATTGTAAAATGATAAATGGTCGCGTTTAAAATCACATTGGTTGGGTCGTAAGTTGCCAATCTGAGGCACGGGCGCGGCGTACGCCTGTAGGATTAAATTTTCTTTAACACGATTACTGCGACGCCTTGCTGATGTGTGGCCTGAGGAATAAACAGGATACTCCGGGGAAATATTTCGTGGTTGCCTAAAGTTTCGGTGTCGCTTTTCGTTCAGGCGGTAATAACAACATTTTTATTTCTAATTTCCGCTAAGAATTTTGTTTAGGAAATAAAAACAAATAAATATGGTTCCAATGTATAACTGCATAAGACAAACTACAAACTAATTTGCTTAACATTTTTAACAAACAAAAACTAATAATCAATTATAATATCATATTCCAGTAATTCTGGCAGTTTGATTATGTCTGGCAGGACGTGACCACTGTGGTGCAAACCGGCCTAGAAATTAGCAATTTTTCTATCTTGTTACTTCTTTGTACTTCACTAAAGATATCAATGAAAAATTGTTATGTTTGTTCAACTCATCCACTATAATCCTTACCAAATGTTGCAACGAAAACACAACTGTTCCTTGGGATGATTTAAGCTAGTGACTTGAACGAAACGAGGGTTTTGTTAATGTAATTTTGGGCTCGTTGAGCGCAAAATTTATGTAAGGCCTTCGACATCGCAACAAGTATGAAATTTCTGGCTGATTGTGCCAGATTCACATTATTCGCTCGCACTAATTGTTGAATAGTGGTTATGAATTTCTCGCTTACTGAATCCAATTTCATCACAATGCGTTGGGAAGAAAATTAATGTAAATCATTAACAATAACTTTACAGAATTGGGAATATTATTAGTTTATATTTTCTCTTGTAACTGGCTGGAGAAAAAACTAATCTTAACGATTTTCTTGCCCGTTTTTTTAAAATCAAGCTCTTGCCCGCAGTGAACGGGCGCGTTCTTTTTTAAATTTGACTTTTATGAGAGCTTTATTGAACCTAACTTGAATTAATGATTTTGACTTTGACGTTAGAAGCTGTACGTCTTTATTCTTTAAACCTAGATTAGACTTTAGATCTAGACTTCAAATTTTAAAATAAGAAATTCATAAAATCTCCAATCCATCCAATAAGAGATTTGAAAAAAAAGGTAAGCTATCTAAGGTTATATTATACTTATGGTTGTTTTATAAATGAAAACTCTGTGAGAGTTTTATGGTGTTGACATATCTTTTCTTAATGTTTGACTTATAAGTATAGTTTCGAACAATACTTTTTTATGTCTGTTCATCATGTTTTAACGAATATGCTTTGCTCACCTAACCCAGACTTTTGTAATTGTCATGTGTAATTGTCATCGCCGCTCAGACATTAGTCTATAGTTATTGAGCGGCGATAGCCAAGTGGCGAGGATCGTAGCCTTCTAATTCAGAGGGTTCAAACCCCGGTGGCGCACTGATGACTTTTCAAAGTTATGTACGTAATTATCGCTTGCTTCTCTGTTATTGGCTCTGAAATACACAGTCTTAACAACTTGTTCAATGTATATTGTATATTGTTTTAATAATTAAAATACTAAAAAAAATATTAAAATTAATCCACTATCAAAAAAGGTGAGATGGGCCAAACTCTTTCTACTACTAAGAAACACAAAACGGAATAATTAAAATTTTAATAAACTTCAAGAGTACCGTTGTCTCGAAATCCTTGTAATCTCTATAATTACCCATTTTCTTTGTCCGTTGAACTGAACGAAAAAAAACTCTTTAATTATTCTGATCAAACTCAGGAGGCTTTGAACGTTAATAAGTACTAATTTTAATTCTTTTGTGCATTACTGAGTAGCCATGGCTTCTTAATTTGTTTCTTTTCAAGAGCTCTCTTTGTTAACAAATTAAGGGATAATATTCACCGGCTTGTAATATTAAGCCATAGACACAACCTTTAAAAGTTAAATAGTTAGACACAGAATGCAGCACGAAACTTTTTTTTGTTATGATGAGTGAGTACCCGACAACACACTCTGTGATTTGTGAAATTTGTAAGATTTCGAAAATTAAGGTATAATAACGGTGGATTATTAACCGTTAAGTGTTTGTGAACGTACATAAGTGTTGGTAAATGAAAAAAAACAGTGCAACATCACTTTTCATATTCTCTCAAGGAGTCCATGTGAGATCTCAGTATAGTCCCACATCTTTACTGAGGACACAAGGGTAAACCCCTTTATCAGGGAGGGCATCTCATTTACCATTTATCATCTTTATCACCACTCATTCTCGTTTACTATAATTTGTATGTTTTTAATATATCTCTCACCTGACACTGGCTAAATGTGCAAACCGCACGAAGCCATTATTCAAAAGAAAAAAAACATTATGCAGTGTTTTGTGTATTTAGTTACAGTTAAATTTTATTTTAAAAAAGTACGTCACGAGACTTCTTGGCGGGAAAGTGAAGCGTCATCATGTATGTAGTTTTGTTTTGACGTGACAACGTCTTAAATTAGGTTGCGGCTGGGAGTCACTTATGAAAAAGTGTAACGCTCGGTAACGTTACGATGAGTCACCGAACGAGAGAGAGGCCCGGCGAATGCCTTGCGTCTCTCTCCCACTCAACTATGATCGGTCTGCCGCGCGCGCAGCACTAGTGTACAATGTTTTAGTAAACAAAATATATTTCTATAGTTAAAATTTGTGCAATTCTTATTTTCATTCAATTCCTTGTTCCTATTGTGCAATTTAATTATATTCATATCAATAAATATTCTACCGAGAAAAAGACGTTGTCACGTAAAATCTTCGCCCGTAAAAACGACTTTACAGGCAACCATTTTTTTTATTTTCTAAAATTTGTGATATTTTGAACATTAATGTGTAATAACGGTGGATTATTAACCGTTAAGTGTTTGTGAACATACATGAGTATTGGTAACTGAAACAAAACAATGCAACATAATTTTTCAAATTCTCCCAGGAAGTCCATGTGAGATATCAGTATAGCCCCACATCTTTACTGAGGACTCAAGGGGTTTAGGGAAAGGCATCTCATTTACCATTTATCATCTTAATCACCACTTATTGTCATTTAGTATGATTTATAGGTTATTAATATATCTCTTACTTGACACTGGCTAAATGTGCTAAACGCACGAAGTCATTATTTAAACGAAAAAAAGTACGTCACAGATAAGACAATGTCCGTCACAGATAAGGCAAACTCCTACCCCAGTGAAGTAGTGATAGTCATCTAAAAAAAATTATTTTAAAATTTTTTTAACCAATTATTTCGTTCGATGATAAGTACCGTTAAGAACTTGTGTTATGAATAATAAGTAAAGAATAAACAAATATAAATACTATTATTTTTTTATGTAAATAAATACTTAATATAAATAGAAAAACACCAAACAAATATTCATGTTCTTGCACACAAAGATTTGTTCCTAGTGGGAATCGAACCTACGACCTTAGGAGCGGAGTGCGGGTATACTCGCCACCTATCAGTCGTATAATTATTAAAACTCAAATTTACATATGATTTAGAAAATGACACTTGTTTTTTTTTTTATTGATTCTTAACATTATTTTCACGAAAATATTTACAATCTACAGATAGTGTAGTCAAACATACAACAACGTCATTTGCCGTTTAAAGACTTAAGATCTCTTTTGATGAAAAGTTTGCGTGTCTGGAAACGTGTCATTTTATCAGACACGAATTACTAAGTATTTAGAAAGTAGGACCACTATATTTGAATAATATAACTTACACCGATTACAAATTAAGTTCAAAATGTTTTTTTAATGATTGGTCAACAACATAAGCGACCAAGTAAAACCACATGCCTATATAAACCTTTTTCAAAGTAGTACTTCATACTAGCCGATTCACTGCGAGCAAGAAACTTATTAAGTTTGACGTAAGTAGATTATATGAAACCATGTTCATAGAAGACAAACAAATGTGTAACCGTTTTCGTTGAATTTCATATCAAACGTTTTGGAGCTTCCAAAAGGCATTAAGCCGTTTGGTTTTGCCAAGAATGGTAAAGGGATATTTTAGATGGCTAGAAATTTAAAAGATAGATCGCCGCATACATTTTTTATTTTGTTATGAGTGGGGCAAGAAGTAAATTGAATCTAGTACTGGTGAAGAGAACGTATTAAAATTAATGTTCCCTGAAATATCACATACTTCTAGACCAAAAAACCGAGGGACCACCTTAGTTATTGGGATAGTACAATAACGTAATGAGCTTAAATTACAATTTCAAGTTTAAATATGCCAAATCGTAATTCGCACAATGTGATTAAAATGGGGTAAAAACATATCCTACACGTATATAACGGATAAAAATAAAATATAATATATTTACATATTATGTAAAATAATCCGGAAACAAAATCACGAACGCGCTGACGAAATCTTCGTAGCTGACTTTCAATAATGCGCTGTTTGCTCAACAAATCGCTTCCTATCAGGCAGGAGAAGTTTGAAAACGGTCAATATTCGCTGGCGGGTTCAACTCGTTTAGTAAACATGTTACTTATTTGGTGTCTACTTAGTTGACCTGCACGGCTTATCCTTTTTCGTGAATAATATGATTAATGACGACCTTTTTGATAAATAATAGTACTTAGTGAATACTACAAGTAAAATTAGCTCTTGTTAGCGAAAGAACAAAGTTTTTCATTTTTTTAATATTGTATAGAAACATTTTTTGTAATGAAATTTATGGTTTACTATGCATGCCGTGCCAACTTGTAATTAAAGTGACACTTAGATTTCAGTTTATGTTTGTGTAAATTTACTTTTAATTTTGTAGAAGTGTTTATCTTGTTAGTTGTCCTAAATAAATTACGTTTGAGAAGAAAGGAACTTCGCATAATGTGGACGGCCAAAAGAGCAAACATGTCAACTGTTTATAAGTGGTAATACATTTAAATGCTTACTTTGCGCTACCAGCATAAACCTGGACCGATGGTTTTACGCGCCAAACGCATATAAGTACGTCTAAAACACGAAAGCGTTTTATATCTATGCCAATACGGAATTGCAGTGATCAGTGTTCCTATAATCATCAACCTAGCATTATATCGGCCTATACTTACGCTTCGGGGCCAGAGTCTGCTCGCTGGCCCAACCAGATTTGGCTGAATTTCAATTTATTAACGTAGCGCCAACCTAATAAAACAATGTCCAACAAACATGATATTCATATATTTTTTCATCCGTCTATAACTGACACAACAATAACAAAAAAGGTGTGAAAACAGACTTAATAAACTCGTAGTACGAAACAAACTGAAGAGCAATATTAAACTCTTGATTACGATGACTGAGACCGAAATGAGCAGTTACGTCTACGTCTAGTCAATAAAAGCCGTCGTAATCCGTGCCCTTTTAAGGAATTGTCTCCATTGGTTTGTTGTCCAGGTCAAGCAGACTATTAGAAGTATTTACAGAGTAAACAACTAAAGGCAAAGGGCCAGTTTCGCAATGTCTGATAAGAAGATACTTGGCAGTTGAAAGAACAGTTTTGTATTGACTATATGTCAAGTGAACGATACTTCTTAGAACGAACTTACATTGTGAAACAGGTCCTTAACCTTATAAGTCAAGGGCTTCGATTCTATTGACTCCTGTCTCCCAGGAGTCAACCGACACCTCACAGATTAAGTTGTAGAGGTTTGAGGTGGCCTACTTACCACAGGTAAGCGTCGTTCTATTTGTTTGCGCGATTCAGATTTGTCATGTGTCGCTTGGCAAGAATATTATTTGTTCTGGTGATGGTGTTTCCTATGTAATTATATATCCATAGCATAGTCCCTAATTAGCTTAGGGCTAAACAGCGCTGTGTAAAATCCTCAAGTATGTATATTTTATTAGTTATTAGATTCAATTAGTTTATAGTATTCAATGTTTCTATTATTTCTATTGAAATTATGTGTGTTTGGACGATATCCATAATAACTAAGATCGTAGAGCGAACAAAGAATACCGAATTAAGTCTGTTTACCGATCCTGCGGTAAATAATGTCGCCCTATCGAAGCTTTTGATTGATTCTGGTGCTGAATAGGAATTTGCTCAGACTTACCTACCCTGTTTACATCATTATAGTAAAACCAATTAATTCTTAGTTATTGAGAATTATTTATTTACAGTAAATAACAACAACACTTTTTAATGAGGTGGTGTATAGGTGTATGGGAGCTTACCAAGGTGTATAGGGATCCTACCAAGACCTAAGGAGCCAAAGCCAATCGCGCCTGCAAGTGGTGCACCTTCTGATCAACGGACGAGGCTCTGGCGAACCTATCAGTGCCCGGTAAGCGGCAATAGGCTCGCCACCTGTTACGTGGGACCAACTATGTAATTGGCGAAGTGTGGGCGTATAATATGCCCTGCCTACCCCTTCGGGGAAACAGGCGTGAATGTATATATGTCTGAACTTTTTAATATACGTTGCAATATTTGCGAACATTACTCAATTAAATGACATAACAGATGGAGACAAATAGTATAAAGTGATTTTAGAAACACAGAAGCATTCGCCATTAAATGCCACACAAACGGTCACCAATCCAAGGACTAAACCTACGGCGTTATCTAAATGATAGTTTCCGACGACATACTGGAGTAGCAGCGAAGCCCAGTGGCGTGAAGAATAGAATGCCATGCAGGGTTTGGGGTTCAAATCCTAGATGCGTACCCATGACATTCAGAATATATGAACGTAATTATCTCTTGCTCCGTGTCTCGGAAAGCACGTTATTAGGATTATTTCGTTATTGATAATATCTTCGTTATTAGGAAGTCAGTGCCTTCTAATATCCTGACCGCTGGATTAACCATAGAGTGATGTTTCCCTCTAGGATGCGGAGATCAAACGGAAGCCGCTTCGTGTAATAACTGAAATTCAGCCAAATCTGATTTTACCAGTTAACAGACCGATCTTTCAACATACAAGTTGTTAAAATAACATATTCTACTCTAGTACTCTCCAAATAGTTCGAATTGAATTGACAATATTTTAAATTTAAATCGAATGAGGTAGCCACTTCTGATAACATTTTCTCGTAAAAGGTCGAACATAAATATACATTTTGTATTTTCATAAAGTAGAGGAAGAAAGTTAGATAAGGGTATATTTCAAAAGTATCATTTATATAGTTGTTCGCCTGCTAACAAGTGATCATAACTTCATTGCTAACAAACTGAGTTTTAACCCTCAATTTGAATATTATAATCGTAATTGTACTAGTTCCCTAAAGTATTAATCTTGATACCAACTTGGGCTCAAAAACCCATTTAATTTACATAGTGTAGATACGCGTTTAATACTATTCCAATTACCATTTTATGTTTCACTAGATACTTTAGTTATCAACATTCTCTAATTATTATATTGTAATCTATGAAATACTTTTTTAAGTTTTTGCAACAAGCATTCCAAACTTTTTGTTCTTCAACTATTTTCAACGCAAACATGCTTTAGCCTTTTAACGTCTTACAAATCAAAGTGATAGGCATTATGGGGACTTCACCACGCTGATTCGATGCACATATCAAACATGTGTAGCGTTCTGCTATATTTTTTTGCTGAGCTCCATCAAGCAGTTTATTCTTCGCAGACGGTCCCCGTCAAAGGATTGCTATTTAATAGTGTTTATTCATATTTTAGAACAATTCCTATAGTTTTTCATGGTTTCATAATATTTAAATTCAAATCATTATATTCCGAATGCAGGTCACAAATTTATGAGAACTATATTTAACATAAGCCATATGAGGCCACAAAGCAATGAAATCATAGACAATTTTTAATACTATAATGAACGCCGCTCCTGTAGTTAGCACGCTATGAGCCGACGACACGAAAGCTCGCAGATTTATTATTTAAGACCAATGTTTTCGTCAAAGTCAAAAGCATACCATTTTATAACATGTTCTGAACGTGTTTTAGTAATTTCACAGTTGACAAAAACATATGTTTACTTGTTTCAAAATATGCTTTTATGGGATTCAGATAAATAGCGTTCACTCTTGACCGCTATTTATATGCCGCTTGAAATTGTCCCTTTAATTTGGCAGATGAATGATATGGCGCTGAGGTCGACATATCTGCTACTTGTTTATAAGGTAGGTCACCGTTGGTAGAAACTTTATACTATTAAAGGACAATTGATTAAAAGTATTTGTATGCTCATAAGCCATGAATTTGTCTTGCTTTATATATTGTTAAGCTTATCTTGACTTGGCTTTAGCATTGATGAATTAATAAATAAAATCGTTACTTTAACGCGTAAATTTGCATAATTTTCGTATATATGAGCACATAATCATAACTTATAATAGTATTTAATTATAATTATAGTATAAGCCCATAAACAGACACCAAGTCTCAGTACCGTACGTCATCACTGGCAACACACACTGGTCGAAGACTTTTGACTTGAGGCATTGAGGTATTTTGGACGAGAAGATATTTCGCAGTTTCCCGAACGCAGCCCAAATTCTAAACGTCACGCAAAAATATTGCCAATGCTTTATTTAAACCATGTAAAGCAGACGTTTAACTATTCAGAGCTAATACAATGTTTATTGGTAGGTATTTGTTTAATACGTGTATAACTTTACTCAAGGTTTATTCACTGAGTAACAATTCAACCGTTAAATAGCTGTTTACGCATATTTTATGAGTAAGGCTGTATAGTTACCTATAGTATTAATACTTATTTCACCACATACCTTAGTTTATGTTAAATGTGGATAAATCTGAAACAGAATAATGAATATGAATTAATTACGAATAATATTATGTTATTTCACTCAAATAGAGCAGAATCGTTCCTAAAATTTATATACGAGTATAGCATTTTCCTGAAACTATGACGACGACGAAATTACGACGACCGATATGGCGTGGTGGCGAGTATACCCGCTCTCCGCTCCAAGGTCGTGGGTTCGATTCCCACACAGGACAAATATTTGTGTGCATGAACATGAATATTTGTTCTGGTCTGGGTGTTTCCCTATGTATATTAAGTATTTATTTACAAAAAAAAAGGATTTATGTATGTTTATCCGTTCTTTAGTATCCATAACACAAGTTCTTAATGATACTTATCTTGGAACTAAATAATTGGTGTAATTGTTAGAAAATATTTATTTATTTATTTATCTTATTTTAATTCAAAACTTTCTTATTTAAATAAAAGGGATTCAATTAAAATTAGTTTCCCAAAATAGCTCTTAAGTCTCTAAAAATAAACTGAAAGAGCTTAATAAAAATCTATCAAGTGCACTCAGCGTAATCCACAAACAATAACAAGCTCCACAATTCGTAGTTGCTGTTAGGGTTAGCCAAAAATAAAGATATGTAATTTTTTTCAAGATGGTTATTAATATTCAGGATACATATACTTAGACTAGTATGAAATATCATTTGCCTTTCTTGTAGCATAGCATTGTATTGTAGCATTGTTTGTAAAAAAATATCAATTTAGAGTTTATCTATTAATTAATTTCCCCAAAATTGACACAATATAGGCTCTCTAGTGTTTGCAAGTGAGGAGTATATTTCATGCCCACGCATGAAATCCACTCAATTCTAAACTTGGGGCTGATATTAAAGCCCCTACTGTAATTATAGTGATTTTCATATCTACATGTTTATAAATAATAGCAAACACCTACGGCAATGAGTAAATTACAATTTTCCCAGAAATCTAAACAGCCCTTCATTTCACAGCGCTGTAATCAGGATTCAGGTAATCAACATTGGAACCAGAGATTTTCGTCCTCCGGGCTAAACTCGTGTATAATTTAATTTATTTGTTACAATAACATTTTTGACGCTTACAAAAATATTTCAAGAGGAAAGATATCCGGTGTCCTTTGAAATTTGATTGTAGAACCTTTTTTCGCGAAATCCTTTTGATAGGTAACTGTAATCTGTTTTATTATTTACTACCAGCCGATTGCTTATTAGACTTCGCTGAGACTTCTTATATTACGTAGCCATATTGTTACCAAAGCCATTTTTAATTTCGTTTGTATTCAAAAATAAAAAAATTTCCAATTTCGGATAGAGTTTCTGAAGTTATATAACTTTTGTTTTTATATCACAAGGTGGCCTCAAGCAATCAGCCTACCTGATTCAAAGTGGGCGCGGTGCCCATTTTAAATCTATGGGTATATTGTATTAATTATTATTGAAAGAAACTCGTTAAATAAATTAAACGATTTTTGTTATTCATTATATATTACTCTAAATCCTTTCTGAAGAGCCCAATGATGTAAACTTTCGGAAATACAGCGTCAGGGAGTTCTTTACACAAACGGACGAACAATTGAATAGGTATCAGAAAATTGCATAAATGAATTCGCAATTTCTTTAATAAGGCTATAACTGCCTTAAAGATTATTAAACAAGCAAGTGAATCAAGAGAAGAAGAAGAAACTTTTCAAATATAAGTAAATACCAAGAGTTACAGGGATTCTAACAAATAAAAAATATTGGCTTATGTGGGTTGAAGTAGGTCAGTAGGTAATTTAAGTGGCAACCCTAGCAAAGTTTAGCAAACTCTTTAGAATGTGTAAGTAATTTTAAAGCAGAGACAATTAAAATTCATTGTTTTAAGTATAAAAGCGCGAGGATCATAATCCAGCTGAGTGATGCGAAGCGCTGCTTCTTAACTTGAAAGTTTTCTCTCGACATCAGTAAACTTCTTATTTATGTGCATAGATGTGAATTATACATTAATTGTCCATAGAAATGAGAAGAGAGGGCATGTGACAAGAAAATTATTTGATAATTATATATGTTACCATGTGAAGGGGAAGAGGAAGTCGGAAAAAGAGATGGATGAAGTAAGTGAAGGATGATATTATAATCGAGAAGGTGATGATTTGGTTACGAAAAATAACTGAAATGAATTTAGTCAAACATTTAGGAAATTTTTGTAAGACATTGTTTTAAATTATGTGAAAAATAAATAGACGGATAACTTCAGATAAACCAGACGCAGAGTAGGAGAATAATTAATTTATACACTTAATAATTCAGTTATCTACATGCAAAATACATAATATGTTAATTCTGAAAAAAAAACCAGGGGTTTCAATCAAGTCACCTATACCACTAGCCTATACAGATTGTTGTAGCTTTCCATGGGTCAAGATTTTTGTTCTGAAGAGACTTTACAACATGTTGGTTATCTATAGGACTTGGACTGACAATCTCTTCGATAAAAAAACCATACTGACATGAAAAAATGTGACCCTCAATGCATAACCAACACACAAAGTACGGAAGCTTTCGCTAACAAATGCGTCATAAATGGTCATTTACAAAAAAACTATCCTCTGTGATCAACGCGCAAGCCCACAAAACTTCTCTTAACTCAAAGCGCTCCAATATGTCTGCAATAAGTTGTAAAAAACGACCTTAACTGTCTTGAATATTTTAAAATCAATTTACGTATTAACACATAACCCGTATTGTCACATAAGCTTTTAAATCTAATTAATTAAAATTACACAGCAGGATAAAAGTCGCCTACCTATTTCTAACATTCAAATTTTTAATATGTGAAATATCGCAGTGTTGTCAGGACCGCATTAAACACAAAACCTAAGCCTTTTTTATCTATTAGAAAATACATGTAAAAGCTTAGCTTACTAGATAAAATTAAGATATAAATATACATTTTTATTTTACGATTGACAAGACAATAAAGATCTAATAATAAGTTTGGCCGTAATACTACCGCATTAAAAAGAAGCAAAAACTTCAGTGATTTTATAATTTTTTGAAAATTCGTGGCTTGGTGGTCAGAAACAACCATGAAAGTTAAAGAGAATTCAATCTTTGAATGGGTCACGACTTTTTTAGCAGATACTATCGAGCTCTTCTGTGCTTAGTCCTGTTATTTCCATTTTATCTCATAGCTATCTTAAGCCAAGTTGAAGGCTGCTTTCGCTAATCCGCATTAGCCCTAGCGCCTTCAGCAACTTAATGCCAAACACCGTGGCGAAGTATGATCTGATTCTTGATCCCCTTTCACCTTGGTGCGTAAAAGGTGTCCGGTGTTCTAAACCTAATATTATGGCATTAATAGACTGAAAATAATTAACTAAATCATAATTGTATAGGTGTATAGAGACCCTACCAAGATCTAAGGAGCCCAAACCAACCACACCTGCAATTGATGCACCTGCCCAACAATATAATTGGCGAAATATGGGCACATAATATATATGCCCCTGCCTACACACACAGGCACAGGCGTGATATTATGTATGTATGTAATTGCATCTCCCTCGTCATATCGATACAGGTCTTGTTTATTTTTATGCCCAGTAGTTTATCTACATACAGAACCCATCAAACCGGAACCCAGTATTGCTATTTGGCGGTTCACTATCCTATACCTCCACGGTCATAAAGCAAAGCATCTATTGTTCTTATTAAAAATAACAAAACGTTCATTATTATAAAATTCCTTCAATCTTCTTATAGAAGTTAGACGTGAAGCAATAATATTAAAATCGGTGTTGGCTATAGCTAGTTGACCAGTATAATAAGACCCCAGAAGGTGTAGGTTCAACCTGTAACGGCATGGCAATTTAACAGGCGAGGCTCAGATTGAATCTACAAGTTATGGTGGAAGTTTTAATTAGTCGATTGACTACTTGAAATGGTTGCAATCAAAGCTACATGGAGTCCGCACAGTTTAAATTAATGTAATTGTCTTTTGGGTATTGCTGTGCCTATAACTTTATTGCTTAGAGGCTTTCATTAAGTTATGCATTAATGATATTTAGTGCAATATTTTTTTAATTAAAGATATAAATAGACATGCTCTTTATTGACAAAAAAATTAGTGATTACAGTAAATATAGGTAAAAATTATAATGCCAATCTAGGCGGTCTTACCGCTAAAAGCGGCTTCCAGACAAACCGACGCAAAGGAAACCATAGGCAGACCATATAAACTTAAAAAGAATAAACAAAAAACTAAAACTATATGTCAAATATGAATAAAATATACAAATATTTAAAAAATATAAATATGTATATACACAAATTATTAACAAAAAAGTGAGAAAATAAAACTTAACAAACAAATAATTAGCTATATTCAGAAAGCAAGACTTCACACTCTCCTTAAAAGAGTTTATAATGTCTGAGCCTGACAAATCGAAACAGGTAAGGAAGATTTATATTGATTTGTATAAGATTTACTAGAAAGTGAGAGGAAGACTGCTGGTACTTATAGCACAGGTTGTCCAAGTATAAGTTGTTTAAAGTAACTTCAAATAAAATGTACAAATCTAATGTGTAAATGTTTTATACATTGTTTTTTATGTTGCGCCTGTAAATTTTAAAATTGTTAAAACTCAATTTAGGATAAATAAATACATACATTCACACCTGTATGCACGCGTGAATGTATATATGTTAAACGCCCACATTTCGCCAACTATATAGTTGGTCCCACGTAATAGGTGGCAAGCCTACTGCCGCTAACTGGGAATTAAATATCTTTATTATTATATTAATATAATTTGCCGTACTCACATTTAGTTCCTCTAGGACAATATATATATTTACCTGTAACGTTTACATATAATACGTTTCGTATAATAAAGATAAGGATAGCCCTAAATAAAAATTACAGTGTCTTGATTCAGGAACTAGTGCGACATTTACAACTTTTAGTTATAATTTCATTGATTTTGTTATCATTACTAATGACTCAGTGAAGGAGGTTATTAAGAAACAACGTATTTTGTTTGAGGAGGAGTTATAAAGAAACAACTAAACGCCAACAATTGACCTCAATAAAATAAATCAACTGAATTTACCAGTATTTAAATAAATTTATCAAAAATTTTAACAACGCTTTATTTCACGGCATTTATTGGTTTTAGCATAGTAATGTCACCCTTTAAAGGGGTACACCTATTATGGTAGAACTTTTTAAGTAATAATTTTATATTGCATAACAACTAATAGCATAAACCTCTTTTCGCAGAATATCATTTGGCATAAACTCATTTAGCATACATTGAAACCCATAATTTTGTAAGTCAGAATCATCTGTACGCATAATTTTGGTATCCATAATAATCACAATGTATAATCATCACATTGCAGAAAGTTCAAAACCAGATTCACCTTTTGGCATATATTTCTTATCCATAACTATTTAAAAGTAGAACCATCATTTCACATAATGCTTACAGCAAGAATCATCTTTTATGATTATTGCAACACTTTTCTAATCAGGCGTTATCATTTTTACTATTGCTATTTGTTGGAGGTAGTAATCACATGAATCATTATTAGTTGTCGGGTACCCTTAGTTGTCATATCGATATTGTGTTATTGTGTTGATCAAAACAAGTTAAAGTATATTAAATATGGCTTGCCCATGAGAGCATGTTCGTTTCTGACACTCGCCGGCCGCTGCCGCGGCACGCTCGCTTCGCTCGCTCGGCTCGTGCATAAGAGGTCGCAGTTCTAACCTAACCTAACCTACGCATTTTTAAAGAAGAAAGTAACCCAATCTATATTATTCTAATTGAAATTCTATGATCTTCATAGTATGCCTAGTCAAATTATGCCAAATAATCTGTACTCTAAATGAACGTTATGCTAAATGAAATTATACAAAATTTTAACTATGCCAAAGGTAATTATGCCAATAAAAATTCTACTATCTTAAATGTATGCCATTCTAAATTCGGTCATAAGCACATTATGCCTAAAAATATTTATGTCAAATATTTTTTATGCCTAATAAATGATCGACTAAAGAAGTTTCTGCGAAGTCAGTTATCCCAAATAGGTTTCGGAGTATCAAGTTTCTACCAAATAGGGCGCACCCCCTTTAAAGAGGTGCTCGCTTCAAACCTCTTTAAACACCTTTGGTTGCCATGCCGATTAATAAGCTTAACAAAATAGTTTTATACTTTAGTGGTTTACTGTATCTATTTGTGATTTTTTATAAAACTTCCTGTAAAAACGACATACGAATAGAAAACAAGTTCCAAAAATAATTATTTCGTAGATATTATAAGTTTTCTCTCCAGATATGTATAGCTTTTTTAATTGAAGTGAAATAATTCCCTTTTTACGATCAAAGCCTGGGGCAGAATCTAGTATATCCGAAATTGCACCTGTCCATGAGAGACGTGATATGGGTAGGTGCTTAAAGAACAAACCTTTGAGGAACAAACACATCGATGTTAGCCCAATCGCTTTGATAGCAATTATGCCACAGACAGACAAAGACTTCAAAGTTGTAGTTACTTTACTTGTGCTTTTATATACCTCACGAAACCAATAACATAATTTTTTTATATACATTTCTATGGAATGAAAAAAAGTGGATGAGGGTCTAGTTACCTTTAAATGATGAACGACATGTTTAGTCTAGAGATTTCTGTGCTAAAAGGGAACACCACGGCTTCTGCTCACTCTATATGGGATATATGAGATATATGAGCGTGAGATAGTAGATATGTATGTTACCTTTAAAGAGACTACTCAGCAACCTACTACGGAATAAATCTGAAACGTCCTTTAGTTTAAAATACTTATTCAGTTTCTAAATTTCAATATTTTAAAATTTCAAATTTAGGGCTTGCAGGAATAATCTTCAAATTTTTTTGCATATTTTTAAGCTAAACAAATATTAAATTTGTATAGCAATTAAACTCAACGTCCTGAGAAGCAAGTATAGGTTTACTGACCAACATAATCATATCGGTCATAAAGTAATATTAACAGTTTTTATCTGTAAGTTGTTACAAAAGGTTGGTCTTAGCTAAAGTAAAACAAACAAAAAATAAACATAATTTATTAAATATTGTTGTTCGGCATCTTTTGTGTGTAGTTTCCTCAATAACAGTGTATAACCACGCATTCTACGAATTTGCGTATTGTCAAAGAGAATATGATATTTTCTGCAATTGAAAGGGTTTTTCGTAAACTTCGCGATCAACTTACGGATAACAGGCTAGAGATTCCACACACAATTTGATAGAAGATTAAGTTGTGTGTAAAGAAAACAGGAGAGCTCTGCTATTTCATACACTTTTATTTTATCTATGTTATTTTTAGAAATTAAGTGGTTACTCTTACTCTTAACCACTTAATACTCGTACCTTCAATAATTATACGTGCTTGATTGGCTTCTTTACATTTTTTTTAAATGAGACTCGTCATAGTATCGCAGTCGTCTTGGCTGATAATAAACCTGTCGATTTAGTCCATAAAAGCCATCCCAGCCAAAATCCATAACAGAAGCGCTTCATATCGTGTAACAAGCAACCCCACTCTTAACGGCGTTCACGCTTCAATTAAAAGACCCGGGACTAAGGTAATTTATTGGGAGGCCAATAGATTACATAGCATTGCATTTCAGCAATGGACTTTGATGATATGATATTCTGTTAGTAACAGTCTAAATAAATTCTTTCACTACACTTCAGATGGCACATAATTATAATATTATATATAAATTTCGATATCAATTAAAATTCAAGGATGAATTCTATCTTTGCGGTCCGCACGTAAAAATATTTGCACAAACCGATGTCCGATGAATATTCAACAGTGTAAAGTAATTCCGTGGATTTTGGGACGATCTAATTTGGCAAATTAAACGTGACTAATCCTAATTTAATTACAACATTCAATTTAGAGGACTCTGTTACGGCTTTCTGATAAAAAATGCAGTATTGAAATAAGTTATCTTAATAGGAACATTAACTTAGCCTTACCTTTACTATAATTACATTATTTGAGAAAGTATCTGTTTACAGTACAATTTCAGCCAGGATTCATACACGGACAAGTTATCTGTTATTTTCCTGAATTGTGCGTGAAAATCATTTTTGTTATTACATACAACGCAATTAAGATTGATACGTATTCACTAACAACACGGTTCGATTTTGGCTGTTTCTCTCTCTGTAACTGAGAAATTATGGTAGAGAGACACATACAACTTCGATTATAAAATCAACCTAAGCAAAAACTCTAAGTAATCTGTGATCTGGTTAGTCAGTAAATCGACATAACCTAAACCTTTAAAAATTTTTGGCAGTTTCCGAAAATATTGGAATAAATTGTTAGTCATAATCTATAATCTTACAGGATCGTAAGGCTCGTTACAATTTTGATAATTTTTCAGTGACCTATAAAATAAAATCAAAGAATTGTAAGTAGATTCTACGATATTACAAAAATTTACCTAATTATAAAATGAACCACCGACTCCCCTAAATTCGCGCAGCTCGCCTGACGATATTTTTTAGACTCATTGAATCGCAATAAATGCAGTACTTAACTGGAACACTGAAAAGGGCAACAAAAATAAACTTTCCTAGCTTGTAAAACGAATTTGGTAACCGGCTGAAAACCACCGTTAAACTTTTAACGAACTCATCAAAGGTTAAAGTTTTAAAAACTCTCGTCGCCACATTGTGGCATTTTCAAAAAAATTGCTGCTAGAAAAAATGCCGTTACGTTCAAAGGGCTTGCATTAATTGCTTAATAGCACATTAAAATAAGTCGTAATTATCTAAAAGGATTTTTATTTGGTGCCGTATTGGTTTATAAACCTCTAACAGATCCCACTAAAACAACACGAAATTACGTGTTAACCACTAAAGTACCTAGGTACCCTCAGTAAAGGTAAGACGAAATTACTCTTACCAAACCAAAGAGATTATTAGCACATTTGCTAAAAAACTTGGAATAAAACAATGTTAAATTACGCCTAGTATTTTTTAAAGGTAGTAACTAAATAGTTTTGGAAACAAAATAGAAAGCTTAATTGAATAAATAATAAAACTCATTCATATATCATTAATCATAATAATAATTAACATATTTTGTGAAAGAAAAGTTTGTTCAAAGATCAAGATGAAAATGAAAAAATCTAATTTGGGACAAGTGATCCAATTCAACTATATGGATAGTACCAATAGTGCTATAACTTAGTCGAAAAAATACCATATAACGTTGCAATACAGACCAATTACTAAGCGGTCATTCCGAAGTATGAAAACACTCGATATAAAGTGCTACAGAAACGACCATCTAAAATTTTAACTTTGTGAACGCTACTTATATTCTTTTATAGGTTCATTCGTCAAGTCTCGCGGAGCCGAATGTAAATATAGCATTATGTGAATAAGAGATTTAATTCACGAGTACGACAAGCGCCGGGTAATGGGCACAGGAAGTGAAGCCCCTTATTTGAATCATTTGAATAACAGACCCCACTTGGCTATTTTTTCAGATCGACCTTCATTTACGCGAAGTTTGTCATGGACTGACAGACATGGACTTCATATTTCTTTTTTATTATCGCACGTCCACGGGTCAAGTTAGGGATCCAGTAGAAAACCAACATTAGCCCTACAGCTAACTAAATACTGAACTGTACACCCATTTGATACAAGCGCTATTCTATATATGGTACTTCCGTTATTGTATCGGCTCGTTTTGTATTCTTTATATGTTAATTGTAACGTCCTGTGTGTGTTCTTCACTGTCATTTCATTTGTGATTTTAGACTGCAGGTGAAGAACCAAACAGCACAGTTTATAAATTTATGTGACCATTAGGTTTCGATAATTTTATCAATGTCATATAAAAGTAAATAGATGCTGGTAGAAAGCATGCGCAAAGCTTCGGCTTAGAAAAAAAAAGATATATTGGATAGCTTATGCAACACAACGTGTGTTACAGTAACTATGACACCCAAGATTCTTTTTTTTCTTTTTGAATAATGTTAAATTTAGCCAGTGTCAAGTTATAGATATATCAAAAATATTTCATACATAGTAAATGAAAATGAGTGGTGATAAAATGATAGCTGAGATGCCCTCCCGTAAACCCCTTGAGTCTTTAGTAAAGATGTGGGACTATACTGAGATCTCACATGGACTTATTGAGAGAATTTGAAAAGTGATGTTGCACTGTTTTGTTTGATTTACCAACATATCTGTACGTTCACAAACACTTAACGGTTAATAATCCACAGTTTTTACACATTACAAATATTTGAAAGAGAAACAAAACTGCAGACATGACGCTTCATTTTCCCGCCAAGAAGTGAACGTCCAAGGTTAGGCATGTAGAAAAACTAGTAGAATAAATTAGACCTACAAAAAAATTTAAAATTATCTATGAACTGTTTTAGATTTCAATTGTTTTTCTATAAATTCCAAATTCAAAAAAAGATGTGAAAAAAGACTTTTTTAACAAAACAAAAATTATATATTTTATTGCTTTGACTTTATACCATTTATGAGATAATTATTACATACGTCTTCTCTAAACATGTAAGGCTTCGTATGAATAACAACAGAAGCACCCGTGGCTTTTCCGCAATAAATTACTTAAACAAAAGATATAATTACTATCCCGACAACCAGAACACGTGCACACGTGAACACTTAATAATATAAGGTTTTTTTATTATACCACACTGGAAAATTATAATACCTCTATGTACTTGTATAAATATTTGTGAGTCAAAGTCACAAAGCCCAAAATATTTACATAATTACTTGAAACAGTAACAAATTTCGTGTAGGCTTTATTAATAACATTTTGGTTATTTGTGTTTTTTATTTAACACAACTAGGAACGTTTGTGTGGGAGCTTTTAATTTTATAATTAGCAAGTGATTATACCATCGTGTGAGTCATCTGATATTATAAATAGCGATAGCCCAGTGGGGAGGCCCATAGATCTCCAGGGTTCAAACCCTAAGTGTCTAAGCAATCTAAGTTATGTACATATTATTCGCTTGCTCCGTGCCCCGGCAAGCACGTTAAGCCAGTTGATTCCAGCTGTCATGAACATCTATGGCAATCGTTTTTAAGAAGTGAACAACTGTTGGTTTAACCATGCCAAGAATGATATTTTCCTCTGGATTGCGAAGGTCAGACGGTAGTCGTTCGATATAATAACTGAGGGTGTTTTCCTATGTATATTAAGTATGTATTTTCAAAACAAAAAAGTATTTATGTATGTTTATCCGTTCTTTAGTATCCATAACACAAGTTCTTAATGATACTTATCTTGGAACTAAATAATTGGTGTAAGTGTCAGAAATATTTATTTTAAAAAAAAATACTGAAATTCATTAAGACTTTTTGGCGGGAAAGTAAAGCGTCATGTCTGCAGTTTTGTTTTATTTTCAAAAATTTGTGATATTTCTAACATTAATGTGTAATAACCGTTAAGTGTTTGTGAACATACATGAGTGTTGGTAAATCAAACAAAACAGTGCAACATCACTTTTTAAATTTTCTCTCAAGGAGTCCATGTGAGATCTCAGTATAGTCCCACATCTTCACTGAGGACTCAAGGGGCTTATGAGAGGGTATCTCATTTACCATTAACATCTTTATCACCACTCATTCTCATTTACTATGAATTATATATTATTAATATATCACTTACTTGACACTGGCTAAATGTGCTAGACGCACGAAGCCATTATTTAAAAGAAAGAAAGAAATAAGACCAGTGAGCAGACCCTGAGCTCTAAACCCACGTTTTGAGCACAATCGGGATATTGCTAGTATATGATGTGACTATCGATTAAGAATACTTATCATCACTCTTATAAGATTAAGGAATTAGTTGTTGAGGGTCAAAAGCCCAGTAATTTTGCCAGCAGTATTGCTTTGCGCTCCCTGTCACCTAATCAGGTGTTTGATGTTTACAGAGGTCAGTCCTAGGATGGGTAAATTCCATTGCGGGGATTAAAATCAAAGGTACACTAAGCCTTTGGTCATCACTCAATCAATGTTTGTGGAATTCGTTAACATAGTTTAGAAGCCCTAGAGGACCGCTTAGATAAATTGTAATAGCAAAACACAATGACAATGATTACGTAAAATATTTGCTCCGATAGATGAATTAATCTACTAGGATATAAACTAGCTTTTTAGCCGGCTATAAAAAAGGAGGAATATTTGTTAAAAAATACATTTAGCCTGGTCCGTGTAATTAGACAAAATTTTGATAATTATACAAAATTATTAAATGTCCCGTACAAAATTAGTTTTTTTTTTTTATCAAATAAACTAATTTTGTATTTGTCAAATGCGAAGCACTTTTAGTGCTTGTTTGATGACTACTTTCAAAACATAATGTAGCTTTTCAATACTTTATAGCAAATGATAATCTGTGAATACTTACTATAAATATCTGCCTATCACAGAAATCTAAATAATAAGACAATTTTTAAGATTGCAATACTGCTTGAATATATATAGCATCGTTTACAAAATCACTAAGAAGTTAACAAAATATCTTCTTGCATAGAACATTACAAGTACAAGAAAAGTTGGTCGCATTAACATTAAGTCTTGATCTGATATAAAACTTTAGAAGGTTGACGATGGAACTCTTCAATAAATTCAAGCAAATGATCCGTGATTGTTGTAAATTATGATCTGTATATTGTTTACACAAACGTAGATAACATAACATTATCAAAAATTACAAATCAAATAAATTGTTAAAAACAATATAACTGGCTGAATTTACTTGCTCTAAAAAGTTGTAAATACCAAACTCATTTAGCTTTTATATTAATAGAATAGAAAATCTAAAATTTTATGAAATTTTAGTACCTACATATAATAAAAATGGTGGCCGTCAGAATAGTTTTTCTATATAAAATGAATGATGACCCGTTGTTTGGTTTAGCCAGATCAAACACGTAACTTTTACAAACAAACCGCGGAGCCGGGTACATTGTCTGTCCTATGCAAATAGCATACATAAATGCATGCTCTATTTTTTCCTCCACGCATCATGGAACGAATATTTAACTACTGAAATAGGCTTATAGGCGGACGCACTGTTATTGGGAGTTTTTATGAGTATATTAGATGCAATGAATGAGAGACAAGTAAATGCAAGTAATTTATTTTTTACTTCCTGGTTACTTTTACAATTTAAAATATTATGACAAACTCTTTACACGAGTTTCAGAGCAACAAAATTATAAAGGCGTTGTTCTTTTTGTAACTTCGTAAGTTCTTTTTTTGTGGTTTTAGTTATTATATTTTTTAATCGATATTTTGTTAACAACGCTTTATACTGCAGAATACCAGTTGCAAGTGCTTACTACTACTTAGTTGTGACCTAAGAAATAAATAGCTTTGAAATATTTATTTCTATGTTCATATAGTATTATTTTTATTAGTATTTCTTATGTCTTACGAATAAATAAGTTCGTTTACAGAAATAAATAACGCACTTCGTGTCTAAAACGACGGATGATCAAAAAACGTAATAAATTTGTCTTGTCACTATCCTTACTACTAAACATTGAGCATCCCATATTTTACGTACCAACCCTATTGGCTCCAAAAAATTCTATCAGCGGATGCAATATTTATAGAGGCGGTGACAGGTGAGTTCGTATACAGGCGCGCAGGGCTCGTAAAAGGCCAAATACCGCAAATTTCATCTGTAAGTTAACACTTGGAAATACGGCACTACTCGGAGGATCAGTCCCTTCGCTGTCACATTTGTGGGACGCTCGGCAAATTCGAATGTTTTACGCGGAATGAGTTTGCTTTAGGAGAAAGTTGCTTACGCGTGCTAACTTGCGATATCAAACCTCTATGGTTTTAAATGTCATTCAGGTGGGCGGGAGGCTTTGTATAATATATGATATATTATTACTTAGAAAAGACAAGAGTTTTTTCTCATTTGTTTAGAGTTACATGTTTATCTAAGAGCCTGTTTCTCAATGTTCAAGTAAGTCACTAGCAGCGTTTACTTGATAGATTGTCAATACAATATGTATTATTTTAATATTAACTGCAAATATCACCTATTTTTTAAACTTAATAAAACAGACCCTACATAATTTCCCATTAAATGTTGATATCTAAAGTAATTAATTTCACTGAATTGTTTCAATTTACTTTTAATAACACAAAAATTCAAACCATTTTTCAAAACATTTCAAGAATTCAGGAAAATCTTTTTCAATTTGGTATGAAACAAAATAAATAAAAAATTGGGATGAAATGATGTTTATCCAATCCTAAAGACCTTAAATTAAAGACCCCCGATTGCAATTTTAAATAGTTATGTTTAACAGACTAACAGTTGATGTATGTCTTGACATTCCGGGCAGCAGCAGTACATTATTCATATCCGCTAATGAGCTGCTTGTTGCCTGTCCTTTTTCCCTTTGTACTCAACTTGCTATGTTCTAACAACATGTTTCCAGCGGAAATAACAGCCATAAAAATAACGAAAAGGATAATGGAAATTTCAATAATGAATGTTTTAGTGGCGAGAATGTTAAACAATATATAGAGTTTGATGTATCGTTTCCGGCGGTGTTGCATTTTATTTTTATAATTATATGTAAACACACACAGGAAGTACATGTTTGACACACAATGGTACAAGGCAGTCGGAAAGGATCGTCAAATTACAGATGAGTTCAGTATCTCATAATTTTTTTATTATCTCATTATTTTTTATTCATTTTTTCCTGTCCATCCTAAGGTTGCCTGGAAGAAATTGCTGTTAGCAATAAGGCCGCCCATTATACCATATATTTGTTTATGTGATTTTATTACTTTTTTATTTTTAGTGTACAATAAAGTGTTCATTCATTCATTCATTCAGTATTAGGATGAGTGACGTTAAATATCTTCGTCGATTCATCCTATTAACGTCTCAATGACGGCCTTCACTCTCTAACAAAAAGTCATACTCTGCCACATGTATTGAAAACTGGGACCAACAGCTAAGAGAGCATTTCGAAACACGGGAGAACTCGATATTACATCCCATTCTTACGGTCACCCATTCAAGGACTCATTATCATCATCACAGCCCATTAACGTCCCACTACTGAGCACGAGCCTCCTCTCACATACCACGGTGCGAGGATATAATCCCCAGTGGGAATTGGCGGAGGCAGGTGTATGGTCCTGCTGTTAGAATTTTTCAAGCCGCCCAATTAGGCCCCCATAGCTAACGACAAGGATTAGGTAACCTTTGTGAACTCTGCTTTACTTCGTGATCGTTCTAGTACCACGCATTTTTTTAACTTTGGCATTGGCAAATACCATATGCTAGTAGAATAGGCTTACCAAATTTCCATACACTTTTACGATGGGCCTTGATATGCAGATTTAAATGACGTTATCCACGATACACGACGATGACACGATATTGCAAAAAGAAACCTGTGCTACGCATCTCTAAAAATCGACGTGTCTATTATAAAACAACCAATAACATTTTATTTTGGCATATCCATATGTTATTCCCAAAAGTTTAAAACACTTCTAGTAGTATTTGAAATAAAAATAATGTTTGATCGCCCACATTACAAAATCGGCTTAACTATTCATTAAAATTACCTATGCAATCATTGTTCATAAATACATATTGATACAAGTGCCTTTGCAGTGTTTACGAAGATGTAGTAGTTATTCCTTTGAGACCTTATATTTTCGTCAGTATTGTTATTTTTCAAAACAAAATGGCAATAAATTACTACATATAAAATAAGCCAGTAATGTCCCGTCGATATTGGACAAATATATTCCCAAACAGGTCAAATATTAGCGTAAATGGAATTAGGTATTTGTTTAATTGTTGTAAAAAAAATAAAGCCGTTTGATAGCTACTCTACAAGAAAGGACTCTACCACCGCATGTCCTGCCCGAAGGTGTCGTAGAAAGCGACTAAGAGAATATTATTTCGTATAGTGTAAACGTAGGCGAACATTTCACATGACATTTCATCGAATTGGCCAAATATGTACTATGATTTCGAAAATTGAACCTTATGCGGTTAACCTAAGGTGGAAAACAAATGAATATTTTCAACGTGCTCAGCCTGTTAAAGGGTTCACCAACATCTTAGGAGCCCAAGCCAAGCTCACCTGCAAGTGAGGTGGACCATATGCACCAGCCTATCAACGGACGAGGCTCTGGCGAACATAAAAGTTCCCGGTAAGCAGCAATAGGCTTGCCACCTATTATGTGGGACCAACAATATAATTGGCGAAATTTGGGCGTATAAAACTGGCGTGATTATATGTATGTATCAACACTGCTTATCCGTTGTCTAATACCCAAAGTTAAAGCTAGCTTCCATTCGCACCTATATTCCGATGATTTACAGGTTGTCACGATGCATCTTGTAAAAAATTAAGGCATACAAAGTCTTGGGTGATAAGGTTGAAAAACGCTCGCTGTTTCTTTTACTGTCTGTAGTTATCCAGTATCAAGTTTTGAACAGCTGTTTAAAATAATCATGCAAATTGTTGAGGTGAGTACGATTTACATTAGGACGACGTACGGCCCGTACGTGCCACCGATAACAAACACTGCCATTTGCATCATAATTAAGCTATAATTGTGTATGAATAGTGGCACATGTGACCGCTAATACGTAAACATAGTGACAAGTTTAGATTAATGACCATATTTAACGTCCATTGATAGGAATTCAGACAAATCCAATTATAAATAATTAATAAATAAACTCCAATATAGGTATCATTAAGAACTTGTGTTATGGATACTAAAAAACACATAAACATACTCGTATAATATATTTTTTAAACACATACTTAATATACGTAGGAAACAGAACAAATATTCATATTACTGCACACAAAGATTTGTCCTGTGTGGGAATTGAACCCACGACCTCCACGCCATATCCGTCGTCTACAAGTTAATATATCAATAGTCGTCAATAAGTTATTAATAATTAATGATAATGCTGTATTAATACAGCAGTCATACAAATGGGTACTATTAATATTGCTACTGTATAAAGTGTTCGTAGCTCGGCTGTGCTAGGTAGTCGGAAACGTTTATGGAAGTTAAGCAGACTTTCCAATGGTCGATCCTTAGATGTTGTTATTAATTTTCTTTTATGTACCCCAAAGCTATAACATATTTAAACAAATAAATATTCTCTAACAATCAAACCAATTATTTAGTCTCAAGATAAGAATCAATAAGAACTTGTGTTATGGATACTAAAGAACGGATAAATATACTTAAATACCTTTTTTTTGTGAATACATACTTAATATACATAGGAAAACACCCAGACCAGAACAAATATTCATGTTCAAGCACACAAAAATTTGTCCTGTGTGGGAATCGAACCCACGACCTCTGGAATGAAGTGCAGATATACTTACCTCCACGCCATATCGGTCGTAAAGTAATAAATCAAATAAAGTTAGTAAGCGAATTAGAAAGAATTATGTGGAAACAATAATAAAAAAAAGATATATAGTCGGTGTAATAACCAAAACAACATGAGCAATGGTCGCATTGCAAAAACAAGGATTCTGCATATTCCTTATGTGTTTCACTCTCAAAGTCAAACGGCAGTCAGTAAGTTTCAAAGCCTTTGCTTTATTACACAGTTATTTTAGAACATAAGTCTTTCTAATTCTTCTTCTCGGGATGTCTACTGAAGTGACACTAAAAGAATGAGGTCAATAACTAGGGGAACAAAATGTGCTTAGTCGGCGGTGTTTGCGGCCGCGATGAACTGAACTGTCAACAGGTGCCAGACAATGGCCATTGTCCACTTTTCGTTTTGACTTTTCATGATGAAGTGGATGGAATCGATGGAAGGAGAATTATTGTTTTATTTTGACGACCGATATGGCTTGGTGGCTAGTATACCCGCATTCCACTCCTGAGGTCGTGGGTTCCCACACAGGACAAATATTTGTGTGTATAAATATAAATATTTGTTCTGGTCTGGGTGTTTTTCTATGTATATTAAGTATGTATTTACAAAAAAAACATGTATGTGTATGTTTATCCGTTATTTAGTATCCATAACACAAGTTCTTAATGATACTTATCTTGGAACTAAATAATTGGTGTAAGTGTCAGAAATATTTATTTATTTATTCTGTTTTTGCGATTATACATCATTAAACGACTTCCCAAAAAGGAGGAGGTTCTCAATACAATTCTTTATTACACACGTTCAAGCTCTTCTGTAAATGCAAATGTGTGCAAACATTTATGTTGGTTAAGTCGAAATCATGGCTCACATTTGGGACATAAAAGATCTTTAGATGAAATGTCATGTGAAATGGTAAGAGTTGCCTAGCTGAAGGGCCTACGTTTACACTATACGAAATATATGGTTTCCTCTGTTTCTGCAATTATACATCAATTATTACACACGTTCAAGCTTTTCTGTAAATGCGAATGTGTGCAAAAAATTATGTTTTAGTGACGGTAGTTTCGAATTTGTAACTATTTTTTATGCCACTAGTTGGCACTCAAGCAGGTGGACTGCACCTGATTGAAAGTGATAACCGCAGCCTGATCCTGTAAAAACCGTTTCACGCCCCTCTTGAAGAGATGCTGTAATCACCTGGGAAAACCTCGCAAAGGTATGCGGCAGAAAGATTTTTTTTAAAACGCACTGTGTGTTCAAACATATATGTAGACTAAGAAGTAAATCCGAAAAATCAGTTTTATTTTACCTAGGTGCGAATTGTTTGTAAGTTAAATTCATCTGGGAAATAATTACAATGAGATTTGCTTTATCTTTTATTTATTTTAAGGTACAGCATAGTTTTGTAAGAAAGCATATCATAAAATTATTTTATATTAAAATAGTATTTTTAACGATTGCGTTGAAAATCTCCAAAAGTTTTAGGAATAACTTTGCCAAAATCTAAGGATAATTCTCAAAACGTATTGCCTTATATAATGCTGGAAACTTAGCTAGCCACATGACGAGACATTGGGAATAGAAACCGCACACAATACAGCTGCGAATTACCACAAATCGATCACCGGATTGTTGTCTAATATTTTAGGAATCATATCATGTTGCAGAGCAAATAATGGGGAATTTAACAACTGATTTGAAGTGAAGATGTAATCATATCTATATTCCTCTCCTGAATAAATCTGCAGTGTTGATCCCCAGACAGGAAAATATTTATATTTCCACAATATATTTCTATTTATGAAATGTGGTTTTTAAGTACCAGTACAAGTTCTGTTTAGTTTGAGGCATAATCTACTCTTAGATTACCCAATCAGCGTTACAATTTCCAATTGTTCCAAATAAACTCTGATTATGGAAAAAACCTGAAAATAACATGGATAATTATAATTTTATTTGGATTAAGAGGTGTTTTGCAATCGCCCTAGTTATTTTGCTATTACCTCTTATTTCCAACAATCCTAGCAGTTTGCATCAAAGCAGTTCGTCTAATACCGATATATGAAATTCTCAGCGCATTGAACAAATGTATAAACCAGTCATGTTTCGTTGAACACGATCTCTCGTTACCATCCTTGCATCGGATGCCAGACGCGACATTCGTGAATACAATTGACTTTTGAAGGATGCCTTTAGATTTTGCTAGTTGAATATCGCCTGGATAAATGTAGGTAGTCCAATTAAAATTGTTCTCATAGATCAAAATCAAGTCTATGCTAGTATGATTTTACATTTCTTTACGTCTAAGTTGCCTAACTTACTTCCTTAAAGTTAATATTAGGTCGGGGAAAAAGTCTTTTCGCATAACGTAGGTATAAACTTATTATAAAATTTTTTTGACTGTACTATTTGTGTCTGGCTGGTTTTGGTAACATTAAAAAGGTTCCATTATAAAGAAAAGAAAAAAAATAAAAAAAGTTGTTTCCCGCTATTTTTCATTTGTTTTTCTCTCCGTAAAAATGAGTGAATCTAATGAAGAAATTCGATACATTTTAAAATTTTATTATAAAAAAGGCAAAAATGCAACTCAAGCAGTGAAAAAAATTTGTGATGTTTATGGACCTGATGCAGTGTCAGTAAGAGTAGCACAAATTTGGTTCAAACGTTTTCAGTCCGGAAATTTTGATGTTAAAGATGCACCTCGCTCTGGTCGCCCTGTTACGAATAAAATGGACGCCACTTTTTAGTCATCTCACAATACGCCTAATATTCCTAATATAAGTATTGCTAAGCCATTTTTATTTTATACTACTTAATTATCATGCATACTCGGAACAACGCAAATTACAAACGATTATACTGTGTGGGGTTCGAAACAAAGACAAAATATAGTTTACTTAAAAAATAGACGATTATTATGTTCTAATATAATAATCGGATAACAATAACACATCATACACATAATTTTTCCGGAACCTTCCAAGGTTTAATTAATAAAATCGTTATTTGCAGATTCGGAAGTAAATTAAATAAGCCTCATCCAAACAAGTATCAATAACGAATAATAGGAAAATTCTCCGGAAAAATTGGGAAGATGAGAATTTTGTTTGCTAACTTGGAGACGATGTTACTTACGGAGAAATAAGTAAGTTAAGTGGAACAAACAAAATAGGTCTTCAAGTCTGAAATAATTTCCAAGTTGTCGTTTTCATTTATGGGGAACATTTGGAGCTTTATATAACAACAACTTTAAATCGAGTCAATTATAAATACTGATAATATGGACACTTCTTACTTTGTCATATTTTTTTTTCAAATATCCCAATTTTTTTTGTTTAGTATCGTAGTATCGTTTAAATACGTAAAAAAAGAATACCACTGTTTTCTCGGAAACTAATTGCGTTTTTATAAAGAGAAATTTCTTGTTAGTCACTGGCTATCAGACTGGCATTAGGCATAAGGTGTTTTTTGTACATAGTTTATTGTCTATAATAATTAGTATAATTAGTTATGTAACTTATGTAGTTTTCCCGTATCCATCCTTGGCTGTAGTTTATCTTTTAACTTATTGTTATGCTATCAACAATATTACTATATTTGACCTCTAACCTTTCTTCTGAGTAAAAAAAATATTTTTTCTTTTTTTATCTGTAAATTGTTTTTTCAGATTGCGCAATTACTTTTTTTAGTATCGTAGTATCGTTTTAAATACGTAAAATAAATACGACCTTCTTTCTGGGTGAAAGAAAAAATTTTTTTCGACCACAGTAACTAATACTATGGTCGACTACTTGGAGGGAAAGTGAAGTGTCATGTCTGCAGTTTTGTTTTATTTTCTAAAATTTGTGATATTTCTAACATTAATGTGTAATAACGGTGGATTATTAACCGTCAAGTGTTTGTGAATATACATGAGTGTTGGTAAATCAAACAAAACAGTGCAACATCACTTTTCAAATTTTCTCTCAAGAAGTCCATGTGAGATCTCAGTATAGTCCCACATCTTTACTGAGGACTCAAGGGGTTTAGGGGAGGGTATTTCATCTTCGATTTATCATCTTGATCACCACTCATTCTTATTTACTATAAATTATATATAATTAATATATCACTTACTTGACACTGGCTAAATGTGCTAGACGCACGAAGCCATTATTTAAATGGAAGAAGAAGAACTACTACTATATTTTAAAATATTGTATATTGTTAGCATATTAGTGCAAAAAATCACAATGACTTATGAATGTAAGTAAGTCTTATCCGTACTCATATATAGTGTAATTTCCCGAAAACCATGCGATATGTCGGCATCATCGCTTTACCGTTCAAGCTTTTAGGAGAAATTTTATTAATGGTGCTTAAAGCGCAGTACGCTAGTTCGTATTTGACAAATTCAGCGGTCGGTGCAACTTTATGTGGCGAGTTTTACTCGAAATGTTGGGTATCGCAGAGCCTAAAGTGCATCCGATAACTTCCTTAAACAGAAAACCGTAACTTTCCACAGCTGTTAATGTTGATTGAAGTACCCATACTATCTTATTAGTTATTTATTTGGCACTTAGATTCACTTACACTTAAATATTTTTTTTTTTTAAATTGTTTTGTTGCATATAAGTGAATCTAAGCTTCGTGATTTCTTATAATATATCGATTGTTTTTTATATGTATATTAAATTTTTACGTTTTCAAGTGCTATGTAATATAGTTATAATAAAATAGTTTATGAAATAAATGATATTTGATTTTGATTTTTATATGCGTAATGCGGTAAGATTAGTATTTGGTTGCGGTTGGATGTTGGTTCGTTTAGTTGCAAAGTAGAAATAGACAATTTTCGCCTGGTTTCGAGATTTATATTTTATTTTATATTGGCATCACTCGTTATTTATATAGTTTTTAAACTAACCGCGAACCAAACGAACGGCCACAGTACTCGACGTCTAACAGACGACTACAGTAACACTTGATATAACGTCATAGAATCCTGTATAGTGCAAGTGATTAGCCACAACTGAACAGTGTCAGTGAACCAATAGTGAGTCTGCCTTCAACCTAAATTGACCTGATAACCAGTGATCGTGAAGCTTGATGCATAAAAATCGCAATGTCGCGAATGTGTCGTCATGGTCGGGTATGTTATTATCAGAGGTCGGAATAAGGTAGAGTTATTCATGTACTTACACTGATTTCACACAGCGAAAGAATATAGTGGATATGCCTCAAATCCCGGGATTAATTTTAAAGAATAGAAAAAATCCCGTTACTTTTTAATAAAAAGTTATTTACTTTTACTTTTTTAATTTAGACTACTGCACGCGCGACGTTGCCAAACTTACATCAATGATATTGGATGACCGAAGTTGCAAAATTTTGCATTTGAAATCCCGGGAAGGTCCACATTAATATCAACATTTCGATGCAAGTACATAAATAACTCTACCTAATTCCGACCTCTGGTTATTATCCCCGGACATTTCAAACAGAACCATGTAGCCCCCAATTAAGGAAAGTTTGTACTATGCAGGGAAACGAATACACAAACATAATGCGTGTGTGGCGCATGCTTTCCCAGCTATTAGGCATTAACGCAGGCCGTCTTGATAAGGTGCGCTATCATCGTGTTTACTCCACGATATACAGCGTCCTCATTTTTCTGGATAGCATCGACTGCTTTCCATAAGGCAGTATTTTTATAACGGATCACATTAAAAATATATTTTGTAAATTTAATTCTTTATATAGTTATAAATTATGTACAATTTTCCTATTTAATTTGCGATCATTTTATCTAGCTTTAAAATACTCGTACTATTAACAAAACGAGTTTAACAAATAATTCTAATCAAAATAATGCTTAATAATCGTTTTATTAAGATAAACGTTGTGTTTCCATTATTTCCCACGTGCAGTATTTTTCGGAAAGATATAATTCAACAAGACATGAAACCAAAAGCATGCAGTACTTAAAAACCCTGCTTGAAAGGTGGCAACGTGTGATAATCACAGCCTATAAACATGCGAAATGATAACTTTAATTGCTTGAAAGGTTTTAAAGTGCATAATCAGTAAATGCTGCATCGGACAGCAGCCTGCCTTCGTCGCGTCGCGAAAACAGTAAAATAATTTTACAGTCCCACTCCGTACTGGAATGCATAATTATCTCGTAAAGCTGTATTTTTATTGTCCGGCAGTGAGTACCCACCCTTTCTCGCTGCAGAAAAATAAACGCTACGCAGTTTCGTCTCAAAATTTAACTATACAACTAGATTACAACTTACCTACCAAACCACACTGCAGTTTTAACGGTTTGAATTGCACAGGTTTGTAATTTAAAAAAAAAACCGATAGTAAAACCGATTTCTACAATCATTTTATTGTTTTACTTTACATTTACGTTTTAGTTATCCTGCTCCTTCTTCATATAAAGAACCTTATAATGTAACTCCTTTTAGAATCTAAAAGATGTCGATATAAATATTCTATATGAATTATAGTTGTAGTAATAATAATAGTAATACCCGGGTTCTTTAATTTGTATACCTACCTATTTCTCAATATGTTACAGTTAAAGTTGTGTATACATAGAACTGGTATATATATATATATATAAGAACATAACCTTAGTTATATACCTTTGGAAAATATATATATACTTGTATATAATGCTGTTGGTGTACCATATGAATAAATATTTTGTGACAAATAAACTAATTATTTAGTTTCACGATAAGTATCATTAAGAACTTGTGTTGGGGATACTAAAGAACGGATATATATATTTTTTAAATACATACTTAGGAAAACACCCAGATCAGAACAAATATTCGAATTCGTGCACACAAATAATTTGTTCTGTGTGGGAATCGATCCCCGAACTTAGGAGCGGAGTGCGGGTATACTCGCCACCACGCCATAAGGTCGGTCCTTATATTAAATTATTTTTACGTCACGACCGACTCAAATAAACATCATTTAATATAGTATAACTATGACCATTTCTATGTATATCTCTCACTTGAGAAATGATTGATCGCCCATACAGAGGTCCCTTGAAGAGATGATCTTCTCGATAAAAACTACCCTACGTCCTGTCTTAAGTTATCTACATACCCATCTAAATCGGTTCAGCGTGTAAGCTTGAAAAGCTAATGCGGCCTGACCGACTTTTACATTTCTATTTTTAGAATAAAATTATTTAACTGGTATTTTTTTAAAATACGCATAATTGACCGAATTCTCTATGATGCAACATTCTGGTCATATACATATATACATGCGTGATCTTAATTTGGTAAGGGTAGAATCCCTGCTACAACTATTTAAAAGACATATAATTACATAGTTGTAAATAATTACATATAAATGTCTAGTTGCAATAATATACTAGTTACATACATAATGCAAAATTCACTTTTAGCACTTAGACGAGATCCTGTGTATATCGATCATGATCTGGGGCACTACCGCGTAACTAAATGAATTTCGGCTATTTCATCTAGATCTAATGTTTCAGAGGTTCATCAATCCGTACCGGGGAATTTGCCGAAAGCCATAGATTATTCATGACCGACTAGTTGAATAAATGATTATGTTTCGCGTTTCGATATTTATAAATTAATATTTAAAAATGGAATATAATAAACTGAACCTCTAAAAAATACTTTTTTGATCATCAAAAATACTGATCTAGCATCTAATAGGGGATTAGGTGCTCCATCAGAATTTTTTGATGTACAAAAAGGTTAGGTTAGGTTGGTAATTTATTAATTTTGATGACACATTAAATATGAGCCTTTAAAAATTACTTTTTAACTAAGAAAATGTTTTGGTGTAACGTCTATACCAATTGATATTTAAATAGTTTCGTTTGTTTTTTATTGCGCATGTTACTATCGATATTGTCGACATTGTTTCTCGGGTTTTAGCAACTTGTTGCGCTTAATCGAAATAGTAATAGCGACTGTCATCTCCGTGTATGTGGAAAGTGTAGTGTTCAGTCGAGCGGCCAAAAGTCGGCTTAATCGCCGCAAATTTGAAAACTGCTGCACAGTTTTGAAATTTCAAAATTAGTGTAAGCCTGTCCAACAATAAAGTACCTAAAGTAAAAGTAAAAACTTCTTTATTTCATAAACTATTACATAGCACGTCAAACGTCAAAACAAAATATAAATTTTTAAAAAAACTAAATATTACAACACTGAAATCACGAAGCTTAGATTCACTTACATGCAAATAAATAAAAAACTAAATATTACAACACTGAAATCACGAAGCTTAGATTCACTTACATGCAAATAAATAAAAATTAGGTGTAAGTGAATCTAAGTGCCGAGCCCTCGCTCTGTGAGAAGAACTGACAAGAAATTCACAGGCTATGCTCTTTTAAATTATAATACGGAACACACAGTGAATATTTGAAGATATTGAAAGGGTCCCCAGATGCCGTAACCAATAAAGTAGCACTAAGAGAACCTCTCATCACAGTCAAGTAAGTATGTATTGTGAAACTGAGCTGAGCCTGTACAATAGGGGATGGTCACGACAATGATCTGGTTGACTTTTTATTCTAATTTACACAAATACAAGTAATTTATTGATTGAAAATGTTAAGCCCAAGCTTGTTTATCCGATAAGTAATCATTAACAGCATAATACCCCGTTTAAAGAAACTGCTTTTTAACTACAGTTTTAAAAGTTGCCAATGGTAGGTCAATTATTTCCTGAGAAATTTTATTATAAAATCTGATACCATTACCCAAAAATGAATTTTTTGTCTTGTGAAGTCGACAATTTGGCAGAGAGACCTTATTTCTATTCCTAGTATTAAAATTATGTACTTTTGAATTTTTATCAAAGGTATTAATGTTTTTTGCGAACATACATTATATTATCGAATATATACTGTGATGCAACCGTTAATATGTTAATTTCCTTAAACATATCTCTGAGAGAATCTCTGGACTTAAGATTATAGATTGCTCTAATAAAAGCTATTAATGTTTTTTTATAAGTTTATAATATTATTTATACTTAATTTCATTGTGTATTATTTTTCGTTGTAATGTTAATCCTTTATTGTTAATTACTTTATTTATTGTGTTTATATGGACGATTGGAATTAATAAATAAGAACAACCTAACAGACTATATATGCAAAACTTGATTTAAACTATAATATTACATTATGAAGGTGAAAATAATCATCATTATTTATTTTAATTTATTATTACAACTATTACAACCGTCTTCCTAAAGTTAGTCAAGGGAAAGAGCTGATGAATTAAAGGTCCTTCACGTTCATGTCATCGTTTTATCATACTCATATATCGTGACATACATGGCGTGTAATAATAAGCCCTTCTATCCAGAAGGGGTGAAATTGTCCCCATTAAACAAGATAAAATTATGAGAATTGAAAACATTATGTCATATGTTATTCACATACAAAAAATCTATTAGTTCGTTGCAGTCTATATAGAGTTAATTTTGTTTGTAAATATGAAAATGTCGTTCAGAAATAATCCATGAAAACCAAATATAACCAAACTATATACCCATATAGAACCAAAGTCAAACCTAAGGTGGGTGAACATGTATATATATGTAGTATTTAGAGCATCATTCTCAGTAAATACTGTTACGGGTATATAGAATTTCAATTGAGTCTAGCTCAATTGATATTCTATAGGCTTCTGTCTTTCGGCAGTCGTGAGCCACCTAACAATACTATTGCGATTTGTATTATAACAACAGAACAACGCCACATAGGCGCCACTTAGCTTTTACGCACTCTTTGCAAGCGGAGCCGCGACTTCAGTAATACAATATAAACGGGCTGAGATAATTAAAGTAATCAGTTAAGTAAATGATAATGTTGATACATATACTCTAAACTATAAATGCTAGCTAACCTATGAACTGCTACAGCATTAATTTTTGATCAAACTAAAAAGGTTTTCATCTTAAACCTGTAAAAAGTATTGCTTACCTTTTGAAACAGCCTGAAGTTTTAATCATACCCTATTACATTAAATAATAGACAATCGCGATTCCCTTTCAATATAATACATATAATTCAAGTAGAAAAGAGAAGCACGGACCATTTGACATAGTTTGCCGAAGCCATATCGAGCTTAGTTTGAACAAAGATTCTTTCTATAAATGAAAGTTGAACACTCGAAGCGGGGCTACCGAGGCTTGTGTTTACACTAATATCTTCAAGTTGCAGTCTCCGCAAAGTAAATATGAAATAAAAACAGGGTGACGGTAGAATACGATTGTATATCGATTTATTTTGTCATAGCAGCTGTAAGTTTCGTTACGTGGGATAGCAATTTGTTACGTCTAAGCCCGGGATGTAACTCAGTGTGGGTGGGATATTCAATAACAGAGATTGATCAAATGTTTGCTTATCTGTTATAAAAGGAATATAAACAAAATTAGGTAATAATAATGTAAGAGAATATTTATGTTTCTTACAAAGTGAACAATAGGTCCCAATAAAAGTAGGTTATGTTTAAGTTTTTACAATAAAGTATTTAAGTAAAAAAGGCAGTGAAAATAGTTTTAAATTTGTCGTCAATCATTGTCAACAAAAAGGCAGTTTATATCAAAAAAAATATGTTTTAGTGTTATAATAAAATTCTGTGAATTACTAAATAAAGTTAGCAATATAAAATATATATTATGTATCCTCAGCGTCTTGAAAAACGTTTTTGATTTTGAATACAAAAAAGTTTACATTTGCAAAAAGCGATAAAATTTTGTTTTATTGTGATATTGTTTTGTTTTAAATCTCAGATATTTAATACTAAAAATAATCGCCGATATCGTTTTTTTTTTTGTTTATTTTATTTTCGCAGATTAGCTTGTTTAAAAGCTGTTATTTAAGGGATATTTACGTTTCAATATGTTTTATTTAGTTTAAAGCCCTGCAAAAGTCACATTTCAAAATTAATATATACGTTATGATGCTTGCACACATTTGCTAATGCACAATCAGTCTCAATATAAAGGTAACTCTTTCAGAATACTTTTGATTCTCTAGGTTTCATACCGAAAAAAAATTTTACTGCACTATTTCTGTACTACTGTCAATATCAAATACACAGAAAAACATAATACTCGGAAAATTATAGGTAAATTAGACAATACTTCACACGAAATCATTAATCTGAAATCTAATAAGTGCATTTCTATCGAAGCACCGATCACTATGAAAAGCACTTGACTGCGGTCGTAATTATGGCCGGCTGCTACTTCAAACACTACTGATAGATCCGGCCCGATGTTTATACTCGATCCGGCGGGCTATGCAGTTGTTAGTCCCGGACCGCTTAAATCACGATACATCGAGAAATGCATTTCGCAAATAATTAGGAGTAATAGGAATTTATACTGTTTCCCCGTGTGGGTAGGCATAGATACGCCCACACTTTGCCAATCATAGTTGATCCCACGTAATAGGTGGCGAGCCTAAGGCCGCCTACCGGGCACTGTTATGCTTGCCAGAGCCTCGTTCGTTGATCCTTTTTGTTTAAACATTGCCCAGTTAAAAAGAGTAAAAGTAGGTTAAGCATTGCCAGAAACCCGTTTAAATTCTTAATTTACTGAGTTCTTTAATCCACATTAAGGATTTCTGATATAGGTACTCTTACTCAGCATGATAAGAAATTAAAAGGGTTTTGGAAATTCTTACCCTATGTTTATAAAGACATAGAGTATGATGTATTTAGTTTCTATTAACTTTTAGAATTTCATTAGGTAATTGATTAGACAATTCTTTTTTTAAATTTTAGTAACGGAACTACGTACACGTGATTTTATAAGAAGCTCGTATGTTTCTAGAACACGAGAAAGTCGACGTATCGTCTTTATGTAGCAGAGCCTTTAGTAGAATTAGGGCCCTGAAAATGGTTAAGTGAGTCGTAAACAATATCTCACAACGCCAGCAGGAATTACGCTTAAATACTTACAGCAAGATCACTCACTCGACTCTTAACAGAGACCTTAAAACACAACACATTAAAAAGACAGAGAGAAATATTAGTTTATTAATTTATTCACATTTTTAAGAAAAAAATAATTTTCTCAAATATATTAGACCTTTTCTGTTATTTGTTTTAATTTTAATTTCAATCTTAATAAATATTAAGTCCTGCTGTTATTAATAAATCCGCCCAATACAGCCTCTATGTTATTATTATCATTGATGCTTATTATGATGGTGATCATTCAAATAAAAATTAACAAGATATAACTAGAAAGTTGTATTGCGTAATCCATGGATATTGGTAAAAGAATCTTATATAAAGACAGCACGTTCCGTTGTTGTTTTCACGGCTTCTGAATTATAATGATTACCCCTACGGCTTGTAACGGCAATATCAATCTACGGAACTGTATATTTCATTATGATTATTAAGAAACGACAGTAAATATCATCAACATGGCAATGTTTATCCGTTTAAAGACATGGTGTTTGATCTCGTATATGGTTTTAATTTAAATTATGGTATGGAATTTCATTGGATGGTCGTTAAGACTATATTTGTATATGTCTTTAAGATAGAATAGCAAATATTACCCGGACCAAAAAGACAGTCAAAAATTATAAAAACAAAATTTACATGCAATATAAATACCGTGTTTACATACAATCTACTTTTTATGTAGTAAAAAACTGTTTATTTTAATATAACAAAAAGAGACATCAATTTTATAATAATAATTAAAATAGCTTATTTTTTTAACAGTAGCAGTGCGTGGCAACCTTTAGCTATTGCAATCGACAATAACTAAAGCACCATAGCGCTTTGCGGTTACTGAGAGCCGAGGCCGTGACGGAGACTAGCGGCTAACCGCCGAGCACCGCCGTACACTATAGTGCACAGAACCATAAAGCCACGATCAACGGAGATAGCTATCTGTCTGATTATAGTGTGAAGGCGATACAATGTTTTCATGATGTTTTATTATTATTGTGTGCCATAAAATTATTGATTTGCTGGCGAAATTGGTAAGTAAAAGGCCTATTAATAAATAATAATAATACATAAATATTTTCTGACAATTACACCAATTATTTAGTTCCAAAATAAGTATCATTAAGAACTTGTGTTATGAATACTAAACAACGGATATACATACCTATATACTTTTTTTTTGTAAATACATACTTAATATACATAGGAAAACACCCAGACCAGAACAAATATTCATGTTCATGCACACAAAGATTTGTCCTGTGTGGGAATCGAACCCACGACCTCTGGAGTGAAGTGTAGGTATACTGACCTCCACGCCATATCGGTCGTCAATATAAAACTATAAGACACGTAACTTTCTGTCAATTATCCAATTACAAAATAGCGTTTATTTTTGAATGTCTTTATTTATTGTCTATAACCATAAAGTCTTGATGACCGGAGATAACTATCTGTCTAATTATAGTTGAGGGCTTGTTGTTCACTGAAGGAAGTACAATTTTGACATGATGTTCTTTTTATTAAAAGGCAAACCTATATAACAGATAACCTTTTCTCAATGAGCTAACTACGTGATGGCGATGCTCAAAACATTTGAAGATATTGATTTTACTTGTAAATAAAGTTATAAATATGTGTGCCACGAGATTAGGTGGTCGGATCGATCACCGAAGTAAACCAGCTATCGCAATTGTATGTCGATGAACCATCAGTATAGCATTTGATATGCTTTTTCATACTTTATAATATAGACTACGTTAAGTCATCAAATAAGTTAAGTTAAAGGGATTATATGGCGACTTAAAAATATCTATTACCTCTTCACTCCTCCAGTCGTCTCTTTGACAATCTGGTCCCGTGTGGCTAAGTAAGATTTTAATACCTTAGTTACTGATAAGAATCCAGAATATAAAGAAAAAACTAAGATGATAAATATTTCTATAAAAAGCTTTTATATTAAAAACCGCTACTTATTTTTAGAATATCCTTTCATGTCCTAAATTTTATTAAAGTTCTAATAAAACCAGCAAGTTTATGTTAAAGGAGACACCGGACAAAAACTTCAACGCTAGCAAATTAAATAACCACTACATAAATTAAATTATATTAAGCGTCTCTGCCGTAATATCGTAAATATTAAATCCTCCATTCCGTCTCAGAGGTAAACGCACAAATTTTGTGCGGACTCAAATTAATTACAAGGAAATATACGCTGTGATGACTCCGTTTGGCTTATTTAGATCGTTGCTGACACAGGGACGAGGACACTCTACAGACATTGCCCTTGAGGTTTCCTTGCATATTTTTATTTTTTTAAATACTTTAATTTGCAGTGTGCAAGGAATTTATTATATTATAACAGTATCCTTTTTTTTTTTGTTTTACGTCGGTAACAAAATGCGTTTACGCACTGCCTTACGGCCAAAGGGGGACCGAAAGGGGATGTAGGACTCATCACCGGCAGACGCGACTGCCAGCAGTAATATCCACTAAAACTCTGCCGACGACGCCCGCCGCTTGTTAAGAAAGAAGCGGGGGCCAGTACCTGGGTTGCAGCGTCTGACTCCCCGCCTGCGGTCAACGTATCCCGGATAAAAACCGGGAGGACCTTCTCAGAGAGGCGCAGTGGACGCGCCCCTACTACCTTTCTGTGCAACCATAGCGTGTGTGGCCGACTTCCCGGAGGGTCCATGTTTAGATAGCAGGGGCCCCCTGCCCCCGCTGCCTAAGACCCTCCTGGCGCTGCTAGACGGGCCCTCCTGGCCCGCCTGCTGCGCCCTCCACAGGTCTCTCTTAGTTTCCCCCCCAGTAGTCAGTACTAAGGGCACCCAGAGTCGCAAATCTCTAGGTGTTAACTTTTCCCGGCCTCCGGGAGGTACTCAGCCCTCCCACCACGCCAAGGTGGAGACCTGTCCGGAAGGGCTAACAGTATACTTATGAGAAGCTGATTTATGCTACTTGATTTCGTTAAACAACATGATTAATGAGCCATAAAATATGAAATTAAAAAAATGTTTTCTGTAGTCAGTAGACCACAAATTATATTTAATTATGTTAAACATGTTGATTAATTTTGCCGCCTAAGCCTGCCTTATAAGCGACTTAAATAAGCCTGAAAAAAGTTGTGTTTTGCCGTCAGTACCATACAAATAATCTACTTTACGTAAAAAACACAGCCATGAGCACACTAGTCCCTACAGGCGGCACCCGTTCAGGAGAATGACGCATGAACCAACAATAATAACCGAGGTTTATTTTAGCGAATATTATGAAATGACGCGTCTCAAAAAAGTTAATATAACATATTTATGTATCGTCAAAACTAAAAATTAAACATATGTATAGTGTTGCTACCAAGGTCTATGAAGCCCAAGCCTACCTCACCTGCAAATGGTGGACCTGCCGATCAACGGACAAGGCTCTGGCTAACATATAAATTCCCAGTAAGGGGCAATGGGGCTCACCACCTATAACGTGGGACCAACTATATAAATGGCAAAGTGTGGGCGTATAATACGCCTCTGCCTAGGTAGGAAGGAACAGGTGTTCGGGGCAACAGGCGTGAGTGTATGTATGTAAAAATAATACATTTTAACTTTTTCATTAATATTTTGGCGTTTAAAAGCTAAAATAGTTACTGATTCTAATGAAAGTTGTTCTTGGGTAAACGTCTTTATTAAGAGACATTTGTTAAGGGAACGAAGGAACCTAATACCCACCAGGCGATTGATGGACTAATGGGATGTAACCGGACACCATAAGAATTGACCGCACCTTCACTCGTCCACCATAATCATTACTACACAGATGAAGCCTACTAGCAACTTATATTGTAAACCACATTGCCCGGCGAATTTCGTAACGCCATTTTTTTTTATTTAAATTTTCTTATATACAAACCGAGTCCTAACAATAACGAACATAGCAAAAAAACATCAATTTGGCGCAGTCGTTACAGGGATGGAAGCGTATGTAGGTATCCATAGATTTATATTCATAAAAACATGTGAAAGTGTTTAAAACTATGGGTTTAGGTACATATATATGTTTCGAAACCAACCGGTTCTGTGCCCGGCTAGGACAAACTGACTTTTTAAATATTCATTAAAATATTTACAAAAAAAAATTAAAACGCAATTTAATTAAATGACATGCAGAACACGGCTGCACTAAATAGAATCTAGTTCGCGTTTGATACTGTCTACTGACATTACCAGCACTTCACACAAAGGCGATGTGCTATATTATTTTAGATATCTACTATTACTATTACTAGAACTTACCTATGTCTAACAGTGGACTGCTATGTGCTGATGATAATATAATCTTGACGTTACTTTACTTATCTTTTGATGTGGCGTGGAGGCGAATATAACAGCACTCCGCTCCTGATTTTTGATTTCCTAACAGGACAAATCTTTGTGTGTATGAATGATTGTTCTGGTCTGGATGTTTTCCTATGTATATTAAGTATGTATTTAAAAAAACAAAACAGTATTCTTGTATGTTTATTCGTTATTTAGTGTCCACAAAACAAGTTCTTAATGATACTTATCTTGGCACAATATAATTAGTGTAATTGTCTGAATAGACTTGAACGATTTGAATTTAGTTTATTTTGTACTAACGATAACTTGATAACGTAAGGTATTTAAAAGTATCTAAGATATAGTTTTTACGTGTATATGACATATTAGAATCCAAACGGTTGAATTGACTTTAATTTGTTTTATTTTAAAGTGACTTGACTATGGCTTTTTTGATAACAGGACAAATCTTTGTGTGCATAAATATGAATGATTGTTCTGGTCTGGATGTTTCCTATGTATGTTAAATATGTATTTACAAAAAACGAAACAGTATTTATGTCGGTTTATCCGTTAATTAGTATCCATAAAACAAGTTCTTATTGATACTTATCTTGGAACAATATAATTAGTGTATTATTGTGTACTAACGATGACTTGATAACGTATAGTGTTTAAAAGTAACTAAGATATAGTTTTTACGTGTATATGACATATTAGAATCCAAACGGTTGAATTTACTTTAATTTGTTTTTTTTACAGCTTAGCCAGCTATAAAATTAAAGCAACCAATTGAACTAATCGGTATACATTGCATTTAGTAATAAGCACTTTTTCGTAAAGCAATGCTTGATTTATTAAGGCATTTAATACAGTTAAATAATGCCGTAAAATACCATTGAGTGTTCATTAAAGGCAGTATTCGGCTTCGAAGTTTCCTCCGTGAAGTGTATTTCAAATATATAACGTTAGCTCAATGACGAGAGTTTATTCATTCAAATGAAACTGAAGTTATTACCTCCACAAAACGTTCGTTAATGCAAATTTTACACTGGATTACAATTTACGGTGCTCGGAAAGTACCTAAGATAAATACCGCCTTGTCAAACTAAGTTTCCAAAATATTTAATTCATTCTTGACTGTTGTTGGTTTGTGCCAATTTATAGAAGTCGTCTAGTCGATTATTACATTTATGCATACACAATATCGCAACTTGTTCCCATAGGGGTGCAATAAAAGCAATTAAAGTAAAGTAAAAAATTATTTATTTCATAAACTATTATACATAGTACTTGAAAACGTCATGATTACAAATAAAAAAAAATACAATCGAAATAATATTACACTAAATCACGAAGCTTAGATTCACTTACATGCAACAAAACAATTTGAAAACAAAAAATAATTAAGTGTAAGTGGATCTAAGTGCCAGTTAATATTTATTTATATAATTATTTGGACGTGGACGTTATTATGACGTGGAGGTCAGTATTCCTGCACTCAACTACTTAGTTCGTAGTTTCGATTTCCACAGTGGACAATTATTTTTGTGAGAGATCACTGATGTCTTACTTCGCTGAGAGTTTCCTATGTAATATAAGTATGTATTACCACTAAAACATATTTTAGGATATTTGTCCGTTGTTTAGTAGGTACCTATTGTACAAGCTATGCTGATTTTAGGGATAGAAGCGCAATGTGAAATTCCAAGAATATTTATAATTTACTTCGTGAAGATCTAACCCTTCCATTTGCTACGACCCTGGCACACACTTTTTACTTCATTCAAAAATTAAGGGCACTATTGACCCTCTTTATAAAGTGTGCCGTTCCACGTTTCCAGCAGTCACTCTTCTTTCGATGTCTCTATAACACTTTTCACCCCTTATTATTATTACTAAGTACACCATTATTATTAATGTAATACTGCTAAACAGAAGCGTTAGATATCAAATGATACGCAGACGGTAAGCCATCCATCGACTGACCTCTGTGAGGGCTTGTTAAATTCGGCCAATCATTTCCATCTACCTAGACTACCGGTGCCTTACACAATACATTGTTATAGTTTAATTATTATCAATATTGTTACTGACTAGCTAGACTGGCTGTGGCCTACACAATAAATTAGTATCAATTATTTAAAACGCGCTGTAATTTTTTATTATTGTTTTGATACTATAGAATCTATTTATTTTTCTTGATACTCGTAAGTACTAAAACTAGGTCTGGCACTATTAATCTGTACGTAGTCAGATGTAAACATTACCGCAGAGTTGACCGCAAATTAAAATCTAACTTAAATATGATAATTTGTATATTATGTTGAAATTTAAATGAAAATATCAACCATTACAGTTAATCAATATCAATCAGTCAGTAACATACTGAGTGGTTTTTCATTAACTGTCAGTAACTGACTGAGTAATTGACTAAACGCATATTTTAAAAATTGGCTTTCACATTTTTTTTTTTAAATAAGTAAATATTTTTGAACACTTAATACTAAACATTATACCTAGATGTTATAAAAGCGTAAATACTTAATCAATAAAAAAATTGTGCGTGTCAAGTCATGGTCACTAGGAAATTATTTCAATAAAAACGCATATTTAAGTCCATTATTTTCTCAACTAAAATCAAAAATCGTAATAAATTATGTTCAGTTCATTGTAGAACTTCGGAAATATATTTGTTTGTCTTCTAAACTATTATGCTAACGAAAGTACTTATTAGATTTATGCAAATCTGGAAGCTTAAACCCGAAGTGACGAAGCAGCGATGTATTCACACATACCGCTATCTCAGTATCGATTCCCTTCCACTTGAATGGCTAGACTCTTGAAGATTATTAACAGCTGATTATTTCCAAAAGCATCTTTATTAGCCCGAGGAAAAGAAATTTTCCACCTTGTATTTTTACAAATGTTGTGATCAAATGTTGTGAACGTTTTTTGGGACAAACACTGAGACTTGTTTCGAATATATTTTTTATATGTTAACTTATATGTTTTCATGAAAGTAATATATTTATTTAATTTACTAAAGAGTAGTTCATTATTAGTTGGTTTTTGTGTACATATTCGTTCGTTCCTGTGTACATATTTTTACTGTGTTTCTGTATACGTGTGTTATATGCAAAGCAATAAATGAAAATAATGCTAGCACTTAGTTATGCATCATTCGAATTTCTGGAAAAAATAAGATTAAATGCTAATAGCGATGAATAATTAATATGATCAAAGTTTTACATAAAAATGCGCACAATTTTTAATTATGTTACATATTTAAAAAAAAATTAGAAAAGAAATCTCCTGCATTGGTTACATGAATTAGGTGATATAAACAACTTGATATAAGAGCTCAAAGAAACTAACCATTGAAATGAAATATGTCAAAAACAAACAAATACGCATCTCGATCTGTAAGCTGCTTCGCCGAACAACTTTCTGAGAACAAGTTGTGCCCAAACGCGCGTGAATAATAACCGTTTTATATCTCGGCATTTTCTTAGAAATAATGCTTAAATAGCTTCGTCAATAACTAAATCGGCTCAAAGGCTTCAGTGAAAAGAAAAATATTAAAGAATTATAATTATCTGTTTACTTTGAGGGTTTTTGTTTGTTGTTTTCTAAAATTTTGGTTGAAAAATATCTGCTTATATTTGAGTTAGATACTAAATATTATTTTTGTTGGGTCTTTGTAAAGACTTATGAATGACTAGAATTCTATAAGTAATGTGATGTTAAGGGTAACTTTCACATAAGTTTACCCACGTAAGGATTGACTTTGTGTTTTCAGAGCAAGTCATGTGATTTTCCGCGGTATAGATAAGAATATAAAAAATGCTTTATTGATTGAAGCTCTGACTGAGCACTTATAAGTATAAAAAAAAATACTAACGGGCTCTTTTACTACGGGCAGAAGCTTGAGTGGACAAGAACTGGGCAAGAATCCATTAAGTTTGACTCCCATCTAGTATAGATTTAATTATTTTATTTATAGATTTAGCTGAATTTCATTTATTATATGGAGCGACTGCCGTCTGACCTCCGCAAACAAGATGGAAATATCATTCTATTGTAAAACCAGCTGTCAGTATGTTAGAAGGCACTGACTTCTAATAACGACTGCCATAGATATTCACGACAGTCCTGGCTGCCCAACGGCTAAACGTTAGCTAAGCTTAGCTTTCAAAGGCACGGAGCAAGCAATAATTACGTATATACGCCGGAGTATGTGCCCGAGAATCTCTGAGTTTGAAAGCCTCGACTATGGGTCTTTCCTCTGGGCTATAGCCGCTCTAAAATTAGGGAACCCTGGATTTATCATAAACTTCATGGAATTTATCAGTGGTTTGTTACTTTTTGCTCATGTAAAACAAAATGAAATCAGGCTAATACCAATTTTAGTTTATTTGGGTGCCAAATTATGCGAATTTCGTTCAGCCGTTAATGTTAGAATGAACAACATACATCCAAACTCACAAATATTCACATTTGTTATATTAGTACGCAGTACTTGGTTTATAGTTATATATTTCCTCATCATTATCTCATCCCTTTAATGTCCAATTTTCATCATGTTTCAAGCCAGTAGAGCGGCGATCACCAACCCGCCTGCCCAGCGTGGTGATTATGGGCAAATACCCCTAGTTGAAATAATCTACTGGAGAGGCTAATGGTCGGCAGTGGACTTTATAAGGCTGTTATGATCATTAATATCCCACTATTGAGAACGGTCCTCCTCCCACAAACCAAGGTGAGTGGGATGTAAACCTCCTCACCATCAGGTAGATGGCATACATTATGACGAGAAAAAATATAAAAAACTCTTGCGAAATTAAAAGAGGTATCGTAAACAAAAGTGGACATGACCTTGTGAACGTGAATTAGGTACAGCAACATTCGTAAAATACCAAAACGAAATTTAAAAAAGGTGCGTATCTGTCATAATAAATAACGGCCGGGCATTATATTATTAATTAATTCTTAAAAATGATTTATACCTCAGTTCAAGATAACGAGTTGCCTTAAGAAATCTCTTTTGTACGTGTAACGTTGTTTTAACTGAATTTAAGTCTAAAAACACTCGGAATACGAGTTCTTAGAAGTCCATCTTTGGGTGGGATGTTTATATGGTATTTGCTAAAAAACTCTCATTACATGGGTTTATAGAAGTCGGTTTTTGAATGCGACGTTTGTAAGGTTTTCGATATTCGCTTCCGTGCCTTGTATGACTCGTACAAGTAGGAGAGATATATGAAAACTTGGCATATGCCTCTCCTATAATAACCTTACAATACTACAATTGGTTAATTATAACTATAAGATCTTCTGTTACACCATAGACTTCAATAAATTATTGTTTTGAATTGACCTGGCTGAAGAGTAGTGGGTCAGCTTTTGTTTGGTTTGATTACTCGTATTGGATTAACTAATTATACATTTATAGGAAAATAAAAAAAAATTTTGGTCCTAAGTAATAGACGTGACGCTTAGATAAAGAAAAAATTATAGCGTGACTTAGGTATACATTATAGTTCCTATATTCCTAGTTGACAATTCAGAAAGATTAGACGATCGAATACTTAAAAACTGGGTTTCGATGCATGTCCGTGAACCGTCCTACTACATGAGAATATATTTCTTTCTAAAACGATTATTACTTAATTTATGTGAAGAAATCGAGAATGAAACAGAAATGAGGAGATATGGAGAACGAATACTTATTGATATATCTCAAAAATCAGCAAGCTGAAGCGGCTGTGGGCAGGGCACAAGTTTTGGAATAAACACGCCACGCAATGCCGCCACGCAATGCTGGTCTGCTCATGTCTACTATGTTTATTCGTAATCATGCTCGTATAACTTAAAAAAAGTTATTTTCTTCTTTCATTTTAAATCTTGTGACTGAAGAAGGTTTTTGTAGACTTGTCAAAATGTTTTACTACTAAATACATTTTCTTGTAACTGGCGGGAGAAAAAACTAAACTTGACAATTTTCGTGCCCGTTCTTTTACGATCAAGCTCCCGCCCGCAATGAATGGGCGCGCTAGTTTTTAAGTTTCGACCTTTATAAGAGCTCTTTTGAGGCAAACTAGAATAAATGTTTTTGACTTTGACTTTGAACACCCTTTGATGGGAAACATAGAGTGTGACGTCCATCTGCAGTTCATATTGCACCTCACCTGAGATAGGTTGCAGGTCGCCTGCAATCGGTCACATTGGAAGCTAATGGGGGAGGCCTATGTTTAGCAGTGGACGTCTTTGGGCTGATGTTGATGATTAATTTAGGACAATGTCACTGTCACTATAGAATTTGTATGATTAGAAATATATTTTATTATTATTAGGTGTGGACCGACAATATATGACCATTAACACACGCCTCTACGAAAAGGAAAACGTTAACCCGCAAGTCAGTCCAAATTAACTTTATTGTCGAGCGTAGGTGGAACTCACTGTCACCTTCGGGGCATAGACGTGCCAATAATAGACTGTGAGAAGAGGCCCGATCTCAGTAGTAGGAAGTTAATAGGCTTACATTGTTTTATTATATCAACATCACGAATAAATGTACTGATGTATATTGACAGCCGGTATGGCGTGGTGGCGAGTATACCCGCACTCCGCTCCTGAGGTTGTGGGTTCGATTCCCACACAGGACATATCATTGTGTGCATAAATATGAGTATTAATTCTGGTCTCGGTGTTTTCCTATATATATGAAGTATGCGATTCCAAAAAGTATTTATGTTTGTTCATCTGTTTTAGTATATATAACACAAGTTCTTAATGATACTTATCTTGAAACAAAGCAATTAGTGTACTTTTCAGAAATATTAATTATTTACTAGAAACACACTAGTTTTTAAAAAACTATAATAGGTGGTCAGAAACTATATCCCAAGTAATGTAAAGCTGAGTCCTGAAATAAGTGCCTGTTGTGTGTGGAAATTTTATATCAAACTTTTTGCAATGAAAAGGTAAGGGCCGTTGGATACTTTAATGTTTGCCGTGCGTTTGTAAGTTTTATTAATCTCTCTCTATGTTACATTTGAGTAACACCCGTAGCAATTTCAGCAGCAGTAATGCGGGAAGCTAAATTTCTTATTCGTTTGAGTTGAGTATAAGAAATAAATACTTTATGAAATCTAATCATCATTTCGAGCTAACCCTGGCTGACAATCGGCCAGCTCCAAATTTCTTCTTCAGGACCTACCCTGATCTCTCCCCTTATCAAGCCACTGCCACCTCAATCATGCAACCCAGCGAGCTATGTTAACTATAGTATTCCAAAATCACTTATTTGAATGGAACTGTCGCTCCGGGGTTCGATCCGTGAATGTTTTTTGACATTTTGACGGTAATTACGAGCTATCCTTGAATAACGTGAAGCTTAATTTTATTTGCCTGTAATTTAGAACAAGCACGTTGCTGCTTTAGAGCGGCGATAGTCCAGTTGCACGACCCATATACTACCCATATACGACCCATATACTGCAAATATAGTAGACCGCTGTTTTAATCCACCTTGGTCGCCTATGACTTTTTAAAGTAATGTGCAATTACGCACATCTTAATTTGCTCCGTGCCTCGAAAGGCACACTAAGCAGTTGGTCTCGGCTGTAATGAACATCTATGACAGTCGTTATTAGAAAGTCAGTGCCTTCAAATATCCTGACAGCTGGTTTCACCATATAATGATGTTGCGGAAGTCAGACGGCAGTCGCACTATGTAAATGAAATTCAGCTACATCTAGTTAGACCAGTGGGCAAACACTGGGTCCTAAGTTTAACTCTAGGGCTACCGCTATATTTCTAGGACATGATAATGTTCGGCTTCTTGTCCATCAAGAATAATTTTATTTTACTTTTGACTCTCCTCATAAAAATCTTTCACCATTTGCAAAATACATTATTATAAATAATGGTGTTAAACAATAGATATTGTAAACATAAGCTATTATGTAAGATTACGCCGTATCATGTGATATTACGCAGTAGCAATGTGATACGTCGTAGCCCTGTGTGACTACATAGAACCATTTTGTGTTCACAACGAAGCTCCGTGTGCCTACATCGTAGCAATCTGTTACTACGTCGTAGCAATGTGTGACCAATCGAAGCATTATGCGTTCACATCGAAAGCTCCGTATGATAACACTGCATTTTTTTTACTATTTCGTAGCATTTTGATTATGTTTTAGCATAGTGCGACTAGTTGTGTGATCACATCGTAGCTCTGGTGAGTAACGAGCTCGTAACGCTTTGCGGTAAACAACGTGTTTATCTTCACTTCAATGGATTCAATATTATTAAGTCTCTTTTAAATGAATATTAACTACAAGGGTTGATTACTTATTAGTAAATTAATGAACATTTTAGTCTGATTTTAAGAAAACTTGGCTAATTCAGTATGATTAAAAATATTAAGTAGTTAGTGGACAAATAGGCTACATGCAAATCTATTAAAATAAAAGTAGATTTTCGAGTTAAATTATGATAATCTAAATCGTATCTTGATGTGAATATTTACAACTCTCCCTGAAACTCAATAAGGAAGATTACCCGTGTTTTCCTCTCTGTACTCTCCCTTAAAATGTCACAACAATTTTCCTCGTCACTCAAAAATTTAAATAAGCGTTTATTTACAAGTGGATTTGCGAACATTGTTCGGATTACAGTCTCCGAGGTTACTGAGTATATGAAATGTTGGCATATTATTTGTTATGGCATATTTGTGCAAATTTAATTTTTTATAAGTGCTTAAATTACATCCACTGCTTATTTATATTTTCGTGAATTGAACGATATGATGTTTTAGATTTCCTCACCAGATATGATGTATCACACGTAATTTATAAATACGAATATTTTTTGTTTTTGCATCTCATAGGGTACATAAGAAATTACGTAGTAACATTGTGTGACCATATCGTAGCATTGTGTGACCACATCGTAGCATTGTGTGACTACAACGTAGCACGTAACACTCTATAAAGACGACACGTTTGACTTTTCGCCGTTCCAATTTTATTATTCCTTTTTTATGAATGTTATATGATAGAATCAACTATTTATTAATAATTTAATACATGTACATACATAATCACGCCTGTTTCCCTGAAGGGGTAGGCAAAGGCATATTTCAACTTCGTTGGCCAACCTAAATTTAGGTCGATATATATCACGGCCCAATGTACTAAAAATGGGTGCAAGTAGTTGCGGCCCAGAACTATGATTAAGTAAAAAAGTGTTTAAATGTAATGATTTTGGCTAAACTCTTTTCATGGGATATTTCTTATTAATCTTGGTCAAAATTTGAGATGCATTTAAGGTTAATAATTCGTTATTGGCGGGATTTGTTAAATCAAAAAATACGTTTAAATATCATGTCATAATTTTTGGTCGCTGGGCTGTAATTTTGCGATTTTAAGAAGTGTTTTGGTCCGGAGTGCTAATATTTTTTTGTCATTAAATTAGGTCGTTGGGCCTTAAGAGGATAAGCCCACACTTCGCCAATTTTTTTGTTGGTACCACGTAATACTCGTAGGTATATGAGCTCATTGCCGCTTACCGGGAACTTTACTTTTGCCAGAGCCTTGTCGTTAACAAGCAGATTAATCTACTTGCAGGTGAGGTTGGCTTGGCCTCCATAGATGATGATAGAATCCCTGTACGCCCCAATAGTGTTGTGTAATAATTCAATTAATAGAATATTTTATCCTGATAAGAATCGTTCTCTAATCATGTATGTATTCTTTCTTACGCTTATTTAAAATGAATATGATGAATAATATATAATATGACGGTCTACTGCCAGGGGACTAGCAGCAATGGGATTTTGAATTATCCGAAAAATGTACCTAACTTATTTTTTTATATATCTATTAAATTCTATCTGTTTATAAAGGTAAAAATGTCTGGTTTGGGTAAAACAGATATATTTCTGGATTATTAAACAAGAAACAGTAAATTATTCAAATTTGAATTAATAATTGCTATGAAAACGTTCAAGAATCAGTTCAGGAGTACTTTAATAAAGTTACATTAATTTCTATAACTGGACTTTCAGTAGTCGCAATAGTTGTTTCTACTTACATATCTTTTTATTTGAGGTGGCGTTACTGATCGTAAAATTTGATAGCATATTATAAATTGTGTTGTGAGACATGAGTAATTAAATAAGTGTTCTCTATTTGTTTTAAATCATTGAAGTTCAGCAGCATCCTATCAGTGATATCTATCAGTATCTATGAATTAAGTGAGGACTCATACAATAATTAAGTTATTTATTCATAATTTTCATTCACCGGCTAATATATATTTGTCAGATTCTAACTGATATGTCTTTGATTTTTATAGATTGGATATAAGGTTTTATTTATTATATCAACTTAATATTTCCACTATTTTGGACATGCACAGATGGATTTTTCCGTGTAAAAATCATTATTACTATTATTTTTGTGTATATGTAGTATATTTATAATATCTTTTCCATTCTACGTAAGTTTATTCTTTCTGCCTCATTTAGCTGCTAGCCCAAAGGTTGACCGGTAGAGAATGCCTTGTAGCATTAACTTCGCCTTTTGCTTTTTATTTTGTGCAATAAAGTTTAAATAAATAAATATGTGGTTATGACGTTGGATAAGTTACTTGTCGATACCTTTACCTTTTTATTGCATAATATGTGGGAGTATTATTTTAAAGACTTTTATTATTATGCAGCCCGAAAGTTTTAATATAAAATACTAATACACTTCTGTTTCGAAAACATTTTAAAAAAGTACAAATGTAAGTTTTAAAAAGTTTACAGACAATATGAAGAATAGCTGAATGTGGAGACTTCTAGTCCTATAATAAATAGTTTTTTTTATTGCCATTACACCTAGCGGTGAGTTTTTTCAAGTATTGTAAAGTAAAACGAGACTTTACAAAAAGTAATTGTATTTTTCTTGCGTTACCTCTCTATTATTAAGTTTCCTAATAGTTGTTAAATAGAACGAATAAAATAAATTAAGGCTTTAATATCCATAGAAAATTTAATTTTCTATTCGTTATAAAGCCAATTTTTTTTTCATGCAGGATAAATATTTTTTTTTTCTTGCCTTAGTTCTTTCAGTTTCAGTTTTCCTATGACTTCTTAAAAAAAAGGGACAGTACTCACCAGTCGTGTAAGTCCCAGCTGGTCACAGGTAACGGTCACTACGTGTCGCGGTATGATCGCGCGCATTCGACAGCAGCCTCCGGCACCAAGCCTCCGCTTATATACCGCGGCTCGGCGACACGCCTACCGCCCGCAGGAGGCGGGACTACCCCGCGCCGAGACACTAGTCAACAAGTTTTTGATCCTTTTGCACTAACTTTTATTTAACGAGTGCATTTTACAGCTATGTCTCACCTAGTTTCCATCATTGTCAAGGCCGGCGTTGGGTGTAATCGAGAAAGTGGTCACTACTTTTTCTGTAAAGTTTGTCTGAAAAAATTTCACTTTATTTTTGCATTTTAATTTTACCTCTATTTAAGTAAACGAAAAATAATTGTGTTTCAGTGTAATTTGACCTTTGCCATAAATTTAATTTTATGTTTTTTTTATGGTAAAACAGAAACGATCTGTTTTACCTTATAAAAAAAATATTGGTTATAAAACCTGATTTGGGTTGAGATCATGTTTTGTAATGAGCCCCATATTAATGGGTGTTATTTAACGTGTCTTCAAAATTAATAAATTGCCAACCTAACCTAACCTTTTTGTGCATCAAAATTACTGATTGAGCACCTAATCACCTCATTAGATGCTCACTCAGTAATTTTGATGGTCAAAAAAGTATTTTTTAGAGGTTCAGTTTATTATATTCCCATATTAATTAGCTACCTAAGTATACATACATACCATACTGGGACAAACGTTGTGATTTTGATACTTTTTCAATGTCATGTTCATAAATATTTTTATGTTATGTAAATTTCATTAAATTTTAATAAGTTTTTTAAAATCTGATAGTTTCATGATTTCGTTGCTAATTATTTTAGGCTTTATATTACTAAATCAAGTTATAGTTAATACCGGTTGCTTCATATAATAATGAAAACTTCTCAAAATACTCCAATACCTAAATTCCTAGAGTCTCTCAATTAACTCTAATACGAGTGCTGTGGTATGTTATGAATGCTTTCATTCGGTTTCTTATCAAATGTATCATCATTATCTCAGCACATTAACGTCCAACTACAGAGCACGAGCCTCCTCTCACATACCAAGGTGCGCGGGAATTGGATCATACTCCACCATGCAGACCCAGTGCGGATTGGCGGAGGCAGGTGTATGGCGTCCTGCTGTTAGAATATTTCAAGCCGCCTAATTAGGCCTCTAACATTGCTTAACGACTACCACATTAAGTGATAACCGTGACCAACGACTATGCCTTATGACTTCCGAAGCACGGCAGCGCTCGATATCAAATGCCACATAAACGGTCACCCATCCAAGGACTGACCTCTGTAAACTCTGCTTTACTTCGCTGATCGTTTCCGACCACCGAACACCGCGGAGAATTTATCAAGTTAAAAGCAAGGAAATACCGGAAAGTTTTTTTTAATATAATTGTTAAATAATTTTGATATCCATATACTTGATGAAAAGCTGGTTTTACAGTAACAGTATTATTAGTCAGTTTAATTGCGGAGTGATAAAAAGCAGAGTCTGTAACTGAAGTTACTTAAATCATTTTATTAAGAGGGCTCTTTTCTGAATCCAAGTTTCACCCAGTTTCTAACTTTACATTTTACGTTCAAAGTCAATGTCAGAGACAAACGATGTTTTGTATTGAGAAAGTTCTTGGGACACTTATTAGTCATTTTGGTAAAATAAGCTCTATTTCAAATAACATCTAGATAATAGTGTAAAATCTTAGGTTATAGGGAAAATAAAAAAGTGTCTGTAACTGATAATTGTAAAACAAAAATTTTACACACATTTACGTGAAGTCAAAACAAAAAACAAGTTTGGCGCTATAAAATTGTAGCGAAAACTTAAATCCATAAATATCTCACATCAATATAATATCATAAGACATCTTTTATTTATAGTTTTAAGTATAGGTAGTTTATTTAAGTTATTTAGCTGTTACTTTGTTTATTTTGTATGCAATATTACTATGTGTTCAAGTTCTAAAATGTTAAATCTGACTGTTAGTGACAAAAAAATAAAAAATATTATTTAACAATTTACATGTACATTATGCAACTCTGTGTTTATATAATAACCATTAAACTTTTTAAAGCAAGTTCATTCTTAACTACTATGCCAGAAGTCACTTTATCGTAACTTTAAAACTCTTTACAGCAAATTATTAGGCAATATAATATCATTGTTAATTTTAAAAAAATGTGTTAATAATAACACTTATTCTAGTACTCACACTAACTACTACTAGCATTAACTCTATAAATACTATCCTTTGTAAAAAGACCATCCAAATAAAACTCAGAATTTCTCATATACTTATATATATATATATGAAACATATATATGAAAAAAATACCGTTTAAATAATCATCATATTTGCCTGGTAGCTGCAAAATAAATATTCTTCTAAGAGGACACTAATTAATTTTTCCATAATGACCGTTTGTTCTGGGCCCTGCGTCATTCGCCCGATCAATCACGGGGCCACTTGAACATGCTCAAATATTGGCGCAGCCTCCTCTATAGCCTATTTCTGGTCCCTATTCATGTTACTTGGGTCATCTCTTTACATACATACATACATTCACGCCTGTGTCCTCGAAGGGGCATATTATACGCCCACACTTCGCCAATTATATAGTTGGTCACACGTAATAGGTTGCGAGCCTATTGCCGCTTACCGGACACTGTTCTGTTTGACGACCGATATGGCGTGAAGGTCAGTATGCCTGCACTCCACTCCAGAAGTCGTGGGTTCGATTCCCACACAGGACAAATCTTTGTGTGCATGAACATGAATATTTGTTCTGGGCTGGGTGTTTTCCTATGTATATTAAGTATATTAAGTAAAAAGTATGTAAGTATGTTTATCCGTTATTTAGTATCCATAACACAAGTTCTTAGTGATACTTATCTTGGAACTAAATAATTGGTGTGATTGTAAGAGAATATTTACTATTTATTTATTATTAACTGTTCTGTTCGCCAGAGCCTCGTCCGTTGATAGGCAGGTGCACTACTTGCAGGTGAGATTGGCTTGGGCTCCTCAGATCTTGGTAGGAGCCCTATACACCTATCATACTACATCTTTTTACATCATACTACATCTCTTTACGTCATACTATATCTCTTAACAGTTCCATTAGAAATCATTTAAAATTATCAAGCAAAATCATATATTTATTTAGTCTACACATAGATCGTAATAAAAAAATGTGTACAGGTTTTTCCATTAAGTTGGGTATTTATGTGAGATCGCTAAAATCTCTGTATTACTTTATATTACAAAGAACTCTTTAGTAATTATTAACTGTTGCTTAACTTTTGTCCTAAGTAAATATAATAATCTAAATTTTAAAAGTAAAATAAAATTCGTGAAACCAATATTCAATGATCAAATATTATCCTAAGTAAATGTTATTAATTCACTGGAATGACATAAAAAGATCGTTGACGAAACCTTAAGAAAAGATAATTAACATCCATTCATTAAAAGATTAATTTATAAATGAACTGAGGCGTTATTAAGGTTGTCTCACCATTCAGAAATATGATAGCTATTCCAAGATATTCCATACTATAGTTATCTTTTTAATAACTATAGTATTACATATCTTGGGAATAAGTCTTACCTACCTTTCAGAGAGCGAATGAAAGAAAATATGAAATGAGATTCGACAAGAACATAGATTGTATTGTGCAGGGCTAATCTAAATCACCCATGATATCCTCTTGGAAGGCTCGATAAAGTAATGGCACTGTCAATGGGAATATGGACTCGATGAATCAAGTATTATACGTTATAACTCTGTACGTCATGAGTCATGGCGTGTTTTGGTGAGTGACATAGGAACAACAGGTAAATGTTGTGTTGGGAAATGCTTAATGCTATCGAATCTTATTTTTTGTATTATATTTAGATATCGTCGTATTTCTTTACGCGAAGCGGACTGACGACTACTCGCAGTAATCTTCATTTATTGTTTTTATACATATATAAAAATAAATATTTATATTTGAAATACATACTTATTAATTATGATAAATCTAAGTCTAGTTACGTTCTTATATGTACCACAGCAAAGAGGGTACTCTTCTAACACAAGTTTTATTAAACTTAAAAGATGTAGTACCAACCCATGTAATACTTACCTTTGAAGGACAATAAAGACTTGTTATTGTTATTGACGACTTGTGCGGTGGTCACGCTAAAAATTCGAATAACTCCTTGAGTTTAAATAATTTGGAATTTCAAATAACAGGCGCGCGTCTATAAGATCTATTAAATGATCTGTAAAACGTAATATAAACAAATTTCATTTGATTTGCACAGTATTGTTAGCTAAGCAACGATATGTAGAGCTTTTTTTTAAGAATAGAATTTTATTAAGATTTAAATCATAAATATATGTTCTGACAATTACACCAATTATTTAGTTCCAAGATCACTCACTTCAATCATTTAGAACTTGTGCTATGGAATTATTATTTTATTTTTCTTTAATACTAGATGACTACTTTTTACAACACATAAAAAAACTAAAGTGCTTTAAAGAAATACACATTACTTGTATCCAATAAATTGTCCATATTTATAATCAGGTCAAGAAATTCCTTTTACAAAACCACACAGACCCCAACGCCAACGTGCATGTTTGTCCTAAAACTCTTTACCTTGTTCTGTAAGAAGAAGACCAAGCTTAATTATGAGATTTCAATAGGCTATGATAGTATTGGGACCATCCTAGTGATAAAATTACGAAGAATTTATCTTTCTAAATGTTAACTACATTTTATCATCCAGTGCACTAACCCAAAATAAAATAGAAAAAAATTTAATAAAAGATTTTTAGTTTATGTTCCTAAAGCAAACAAATCTTATCAAAAACTGACACTCACAACCATGCTCCAATAAAAAACAAATCAATAATAAAATAACTAACAAAGGCTATAACTATAAAAGAGACTGAAAGACTCGACTACTTCCCAACACTAGGAACCAATATCGTATATTTATTTCCCTGATAAATAGGAACTGAGAACAGAAACATGAAGTCAACGTTTTGTCTCAAAAATGTTATTAGATACTTTTTCACATCTATACGAAAATAATAATAATAATATGGGTTTTGTTGACAATTGTTTGCTTTGCGTGATGAATTATTAACCAGGATTTAATGAAAACCCAAAAACAACGACTTTTAGTTTTGATCCAGTGCACTCTTAATCCGGCCTAGAATCGCGTCACCCACTCTCATCTCATGGGAAGTCGTAAGAGTCGACGAAAAGAAATCTTACCGGATGATGGCTAGCAGCGTAAACCTGCGACAGGCTTGAACTGCAATCACCAACCCGCCTGCCTAGCTTGATGATTATGGGCAAATACCCCCAAAAGAAATTGGGGAGGCCAATGTTCAGCGACAGTGGTTGATGACTGTAAACCCATTTTACGCAAAAAAGATCATAGTCTCCAAAAGACTTATACAATTATGTTAGAAAAACCCTTGCAGTAAGCTTAATAATGAGTGAGTTAGTTAGTTCGTTGTGGAACCACAAGAAATAATTGATCTACCATTGCCAACTTTCAAAACTGTAGTAAAAAAGAAATTTCTTCATAAGTGGTAATATGCTGTTAATGATGACTTGTCAGATCAATCAAGCTTGGGTTAAACATTTTCAATTTATATTTGTGTAAATTATAATAAAAAGTGTGGAACAAATTCAGCTCAGTTTTACATTACATACTTACTTGACTGTGATGGAAGGTTTCCTTAGTGCTACTTTAATAGTTACGGCTTCTGTGAACCCTTTCATTATCTTCAAATATTCACTATGTGTGTTCTGTATTGTTATATTTGTTTGATAATTTAAAATAGCATAGCTTGTGAGTTTCTTGTCGGTGGCTCGGAACTGGCACTTACATAGATTCACTTACACTTTATTTTATTTTTTTGTAAGTGAATCTAACCTTCGTGATTTCAGTGTAGTAATATTTAGTTTATATTAATTTTTTTTTTTTGTCATTTTCAAGTGCTATAAGAAGTTTTTACTTATCTTTACGGTGTAACGGTGTGTAGGTTTCAATTAGGTAACAAAATGCACGACAGACCGCTACGATTCCCTTTAAAAGTTATAAAGTACCTATTTTGAAGCATTCAAATTTTCTTTTTAGTACAATTGTTGCGACACCCTTACTTCAAAATAACGTCCCAGATAATTCATTGAATTATAATTAATTTATTACATATTCAAATTACATTAAAGATGTCTTACCATATAATTAAAAGTATCCTTATGAAAATGTAAAGCAGGTATAAGTTGGACCGCAGCACAGCATCGACAAGTTACAATATTAAAGTCTTCTTTCTTCCATGGTCTTTGAAATTATGTTCTCAACTTTCCTCTTGAACGGTTTGACGTATTTTTAGTTAAAACGCAGATATCTATTAAGATTTCGATTCAATGGGCGTATAATATGTCTCTGCCTTCCCCTTTGGGGTAACAGTCGTGAATGTATGTATGTCGATTCAATAGTTTCAGATGTAACAAACAAATAAATTTATATTATATATACAGAAGCTAGATAAACTTCCCGGTTACCTAATTGCCCAGCTGACGCAAGCCGTTAAGCTCTTGCACAGCCGCTGCTCCGGACAACAATATCACCGAGGTGCATCTTTAAAGTGTGTCCAATTAAATTATTGGTTATTAGAAGGGTTCCGTATAGCCGTAGGCCGTCGTTGGCAGCCGGCATGCTCCACTGCACACACTATTAATAGCAGTAGACGGGCCGTCTTATACATTTTTATCGATCACGACACCTTAATATGACACCCTCTAAGGAAAATGTTTTAAGGCCACCTACGGGTATTGAGCTTGCAATGACAATGGAGAAATACTGAGGTATATCATTACTTACTTAAATGTCAGGTATATCAGGTTTATTATAGACTGGAGGCTGGGAATGGATGCGTGAATTTCTTATATGCAAGATTGTAGTTGTAGCAGATACTTGTTTGTTATTATTAAAAGTTATATATGAAATAAAATATGATCCTGTAAAAAGACTTGATTAAGCATATAATGGGGAATTCACGGGTAAGGTTTGCTTGAAAAGCCCTATATAATGAGTTAGAATTGCAATTTTTAAATTTTGATGACATCACAAATACAACCCTTAGTAAATATGCTTCGCTACGCGTGGGTCTCCTACAGTTTCAGCTTATGGGGACTACGCATTTTCCCAGTATAAAAAATAGCCTAGGATTAAAGTTATCTTTGTGGAACCAAAATTTATGAAATAAGAGATAGCAGCGTATCTATTAAATATATATATATATATATATATATATATATATATATATATTAATAAGTTTCGTGAGATGGAGCCCAAAAACCATCTTGTCAAATCAAATCATATTGTAATTTGACCACCGTTATTTCGTGGAGGTGAGTACATATACCTGCATTCCGCTCCTGAGGTCGTAGGTTCCATTCCCACACATACATGTTCTAGTCTGAGTACTTTCTATGTATATTAATTATATTTACGAAAATAAACAAAAAAGTTTGAACTAGTATTATACGGATTAGTACGTATAATCATTATTTAATCGATTATTTAGTATCCATAACACAATGTCTTAATTATACTTCTCTTGGAACTAAATAATGTAATTGAAGGAGAATATTTATCATTTATTGATTTATACGACCAGTAATTTTGATTACTACAATACCATTCCCAGAAAACTGTATTGCAGTTTATCTGAAGCTTTGTGGTAGGTACAGTCGACGGGTACCACCTAATAGCTGATTATTATTTAAGTACTTGGTCGCTTTAAGTAGGGTCTAGTTCTGCTAGTAATTTTGATAACTACAATACCATTTCCAGAAAACTGTATTGCAGTTTATTTGAAGCTTGGTGGTAGGTACAGTAGACGGCTTCCACCTAATAGCTGATTATTATTTCAGTAATTTGTCACTTTAAGTAGAGTCTCGTTCGGTCAGTTACAAAATTACTTTTGTTACTTGGAAGTGTTGAGCTACATTCGATCTCTGTCGTACCTGTCCCTAGGCAATATATGTCATACTAAGAGGCACACTTCAGTATATGCATACATACGGGAAGGGGTAGGCAGAGGCATATTATACGCCCACACTTCGCCATTTACATTGTTGGTCCCACGTAAGGTGGCGAGCCTATTGCCACTTTCCGGGCACTGTTATGTTCGCCAGAGCCTCGTCCGTTAATCGGCAAGTGCACCACTTGCAGGTGAGGTTAGCTTGGGCTCCTCAGATCTTGGTAAGAGCCCTACACACCCATACCCCATGCCCTATACATTTCAGTATAATAATATGGCTTTGCTAAAAGCTAGAAAAAATATACTAGGTTTACTGACTACCACGCTGTGATATTAACGACTGAGTAAAATTTTCTACCGAAATCGAATTAAGACATTCCATTAGAAAGCTTGAATAAACAACACAACTTTTATTTTCTTTTAGCTTTGTAAGATTTACATTGGTGGCTCTATTAGTGAGGTTTCCCATTATACAAAGGCTATAAACGCAATGTACGATTGATTTAGCGGTTTGGTAGGTTTAAGTAAGTCATGTTGCCATAAAATCAGAGGGTTTTACGATTTGAGGTGAATGTTTCCATTAGAGGTGTTGTTTTATGAAGTTATTAATTAATATACGTGACGTTAACGTATGAATAATAAATATAAGAAGGGATTTCGGTATATTTGTTAGTAGACAGACTACTTTGTATTATAAAAAATAGCCATAAAGGTAACAGGCAATCGAAAAGAAAATTTCTTCTTTGTTGTATTTTAATCGAAGTAATTTCGCAGCCCTTAACGCCCGGCAGAGCCCTAGCTTTGCAGGGCGAATTTTTATTTTATTTTTTATAATGTGAGTCGTCGTAGTGGCGGTCCTAATAGACGGTAAGCAGTCATTGCAGTTCATAATATATCGATTCTGCATTCCGTAGAATTAACACGGTAGCCTCATGTTCAAGCAGAACGCTGAAATATGAGGCTATCCTCGTAAATCTTATCTAGAAAGTAATCAGAATTGCGGAAAATAACCATTGTTAAATCCAGTAGAGACTCATTCACATATTCTCCCAGTACCATGAAAATATACAAATCACATCTGAAAAACCAGTCGCGGTAGAAAATAGGAACATTTCCCACTCCTGTTTCACGAATCAGTCATCTGTTAACAAAGATAAAACAATTTTAAACGGAAAAGGGCACAGGAAACGCTGTTTTACGTTCTCGAGTTAAGGACACAATTTGTTTGCTATCATATCTGTATGATGTGAATTGATTTTAGAGATTTATCCGTTAATCAAACGGAACGCAACGATGTACGATTTGAATTTCAAGTACTCAAAATAAGAAGTGTGAATTCTGTCAACAAATGAATTTTGAAAGTCTTTTATTAACAAATAAGCTTAAATGCATTGACCGATGTAATTGATTATGGACCTTACACTTTCAAAGAGATGACTTCTTTGGCTCGCCCATTAAGTAGCTTAAAAAATAAGGTTTACCTTTAATAGTTTATGTTTGTATCTTCATTAAAGAATTATACTTACAAGTTTATTAAACGTAGGAACTATCATATTTACCTTCAACGCGAATGCAAAAAAAATCTCTTTTGCTAATTGTTTTTTTTATAATAATTTTGATTTAAGGATTTTCTGTTTTAAAAGCACTAAGGTAAGTACGTTCGATTAGCTTTCGCCAAAGGTGAGCTATGAGTTACATCCTATTTAAAAAAAATAAGAAACGTACATCGAAATTTTAGTATAACAAAAATTTGGAATATAAAATAATGAAAATCTGTAATATCCCTTGTCTCCCCAATTATAAATAGTATAAGGGCATAATAGCTACTTAGAACCAAATTTGATTTTTTTACAAAACATTATTATGATAAAAAAATACTGATTCATCAAGAGTCGAACTACTGTCTTATTAAAGTCAGTAGATTATGTCTATAGCAACTTTTCCTTGTCAGAATTATTCTGACAGCAGAGCCTGATTAAGCGCCCTTTAGCAGTTGTTTTTAATGTTTATTCCTCATCATCAAAATTCTAAGATCTTCTACTAGTGACCTGCAAGGGGCCTAAAGCCAGTCACATTAAAAGTCAATTGCCAGAGCCTCGTACCTTAGAGAACAGTATGTATTGCATAAGAGGAAGGTTAACTCGGCACTCTCTTGGCAGTATTAGGCCCTGTTGCAACCCTCAAATGTTATTGATATGTTTTACTATCATTATTTATATTAGGGAAAGGATTTTGCTAATATCTGCAAAAGCCGTTCACTAAAATATTTTATATAAAAATAGTCCTATAACAGCATAATTTTAAATTCAACTCAGTCGATATCATTTGTCATGTTCACATATGAAAAACGTGGCAACGCCAATAAGAGGCACGGTCGGGCGCACGCAAATAATAACATGTTTATGGGTGCTCGCGGAGGCGTCACAAATGCCGCCAGTTGTCACCACGGCCATACAAAGTGCGCAATGTACAGGGATTGTTCCACTACTATGGTTATTCGATCGAGTTTACGAAAAGTCGAAAGGTCTTGTAATTTATGATTGATAGCAATGAACGCCGGTTGTGGTTTATAATTGACAATTATTGACATATGTAAATAGCTCTTCTTCTACTTAGATGAAATATCTACTATAAGGGATCATCCATAAATTCACGAATTTCGTGATCTTTTGACCCTCCCTCCGTCCTTTTCACAGCTGGTCACACTTGTGAGACTCCCTTCCCCTTAATGTGATGTCACATATTTTGCAATTGTACAGCAAGAAATGATTACATTAAAACAGCAGTTCCAAAATGTTTATAGGACCTGGATTTTAAAATGTCGCGTCACGAAATTTAGTATCCCTCCCATCCCATTAATGTGTGACGTCATTTATGGATAGCCCCTAAATAAATAAAAAATACCCAAACAATAAATATTTTCAACAACTCACATCGCGCCATTTACGCTCAAACTAAGCACAGCTTGTGCTATGGCAATTCCGAATAAATTAACCACTTGTTATGTTTTGCCCAAGAGTATCGTAGAATCGTGGCCCAAGGGAATGTGATTTCATCCTAAACACCTCTCACTATTTGACGTCACACTATGAAACTTCACCTAGACATCTAGGTAATAAAACATAATTTTGTTATCTCTTGTAAATACTCTGACATAAGATTACGTACCTACTTATGTATGTCATAGTTATAATAAGACTTCATGCAGACACCTTTTAGAAATGAAACAAAAGAAACTGATTTCTTTCAACACTTGAGTGTATAGTTCACTTAAGCGCTTACTATTTAATATTACTACTGTTTGAATGCTTGTCGCTTTCAATATTCGCTCGAAGCTTTGCGGTACTAGATGGTCGAAACAGATCACCGAAATAAAGATATGTTCGCAGTAGTCAGATACAATATAAATTTAAAAAATAAATGACAGCGTAATTTAGTTTATTTGTGACAAAGTGTAGGGGATTTAAAACGTTAAACAGCAGTGTAGGGACATATAGGCTAAATGTCCCTGCTCCGCCGATATTACACTACTGTATAATAATAGCCGGCTATTTACAGTAAAGAGGTGGTGCAGCTTATGAACGTTTAAAAAACATTTCCTGTTTAAACATCTCTAAATAGTATCTTATTATAGGTAAAAGCCCGCTACAGAGAGCTGCTTCCGTGGTTAATCAATTCTATGAAAAGAGCGGAAATTAGCTTTGGGAATGTGGTTTTTCCGGAAATTATTGTCTTTTAGAAAGAGTTGTGTTTATTATTGAGTACGTTTTTAAAGAGACCGTTCTTTGTTACGGGAACTTAAATTATTAAGCCTCAGCTGTACGTTTGTCTGGCTGTCAACCAGCTGTATTATTAAATATAAGTACAATGAAATTATCACTTACCACAAGGAATAAAAAATTTAAACTGATTTATAAATTAATAACGCTGCTCGTATTTTAATCGTTTAATTCTGATTCTAAGAGATCTCAGTAAAACATATAACCGATCTACTAAAGGGTTTATCTTCTATGAAGCATACGATATGGTAGGACGAATCACATTGAAATAAAACAAATACTTTATAGAACAAAAGAAAAAGAATAGAAGTAAATAGCCTTGTACTGTTTTCAGATCTGTCTGTCGGTGATTCAACACTCAACTTGAAGTTCCCTCCATTCTCAGCGTCGAGTGATTAAGTAGATGGGCACTTTTCAAAGTTAGTTTAGGTGTTAGAGAAAGACGTTCCCTTTGGTCGAAGAAGATTGAACAGAACTGAATTGCGAAATCTAATAAAAACCATTGCTTTAATTAAAAAAATCAGCTCATAGCGGAGTGGAGTGAAGGATGAAAGGTTACGAAGAATATGCCGTAAATGCTGGTAACATTTTTAATTTATTAAAAAGTAGTATATTTTTAAGGTAGTTTTGATTAGTCTATATTTAGAATTACATACAAAATTTGCTTTCTTTTATGAACGCTTTACTTTTATTTATGTTACTTTTTGTAGGAAATAAACAGGCAGGTCACACACGCAGAAGCTATTTTTATAATACTTAGAATCCTTTTAGTGCATTTTGGCAACACTATCTGGTTCAATAAGGTTGAAGATGATAATAAAAAATTATCACTTGTTCGTTGTTACTTAATTAAAGTAATATTCCACCACCTGCCAGCAGTTATGATTGCCTAATTTACGATAGGACAGTTTGCTCAATAAATTGTGGACGCCTTGGTATTTAATTTTCCAGTTATGTATGAGTGCCCCACTGTTGCGGTCCTAAACAAACTTTGCATTAACTTCAAGTTGTGATCTACATTTAGTAATTTTATGTACCAACAAATCATAAGGGAATTTCACACTTAGGAAACCTTCCATCTGTAGGTACTAGTCTATCAGTATTTTACCAATATTCACATAAGTTTAAGCGGGAAATACTGCAGGCACTGGCACCAGTAGAATAATGCACACATTTTTTTTTACTTTTTTATCTTTCATTATATGTAGATCTTATCCTATCAACCTTTTTTATATCGCAAGATATAATATTATTGTTTTTATTATAATGGTATTTAAAATTATGCATATTATGTCTTTAATTGATTAAGTTAAGTTTCGTTTCATATGTTTTACATTCTGTCGTGGATAACGTAGTTTCAGCCTTTTAATATTATACATTATATAACTGTTTGTTGTCCTAAATATAATTAAATAAAAAAATTTATTACAAACGGAAATTTTTAAATTATTATACATTATTTCGTCTAAGAAGCGCTCGTAGCTCTGCGAGTGTTGATAATCGGAATCGATGTAGCTATGACATTAATCGCTTTCGTCTTTCGGAAGGTATGTTCAGCCCTTGGTTTCAGTTATAACATGTGGTTGTCGGTAAATAAAGCTAAAGGTGCTATCAGCGGCTTGTAAAAGGCATGACGCCAAACACCTGCCTCGGCTAATCCGCACGGAGTGTGCGTGGTGAAGTCCCAGACCCTCATCTTGGTTAGTAAGAGATCTGATGCTAGAAGTGAATAAGATCATGTGCAATATCAGCTTATAAAAGGTACTTAGCACGATCTAATCAGAAAGTTACAGTTATCATTGTAAAAATAAATTAAACCAGTGCCAGTAGAACTAAAACACGACACCAATAAGTAACTATTAAAAGGGCACGTTTCTTATAGTAATAAGATTTTATATCAATTTAAATACTATCATAGCGGCTATAGATAAACACTTTTAGGAGTTCGGTAATATGTCTATATGTGCAGAACCTTGGAAATGAAATAAGTTAAGCGAAATGGTGACCCGAATTTTTTGTTAAAATGTGGTGGTTACAGAGTGGTAATCACAAATTGCTCCATGATGGTCACTCTCGAAACTTGAGGTTAAAAGAGAATCTGACTTTAAATATACCAATGCATGTCAAAAAAAATTACGGCTCGTCATTAACTATGCAGGCAGTTTGTCGTTGGAATGAGCTGCCCGAATATACGAAAATCAAATACCTTAGGTTTATTTAAGAAATCAGCCTGGGAGCATTACTTGTCTTTATAAGTTTAAATATGTTATATTATGTATGTGACGTTGGATTATTCATTTTATGTATAAAAATATGTAATTCATTATTTACCTATTTGAATTATTTACGTCGGTAACAAAATGCATTTACGCACTGTCTCCCGGCCAAAAGGGGACCGAAAGAGGTGTGTGGGACTCACCACCGGCAGACACGACCGCCAGCAGTAATACCCACTAAAAATCTTCCGACTACGCCCGCCGCTTGTTAAGAAAGAGGCGGGGGCCAGTACCTGGGTTGCAGCTCTGACACCCCGCCCGCGGCCAACGTCCCCCGGACCAAAACTGGGAGGACCTCCTCAGAGAGACGCAGTGGACGCGCCTTCCTACCTCCTTGTGCGACCATATCCTGTGTGGCTGACTTCTCGTAGGGTCCATGGTAAGACAGCAGGGGCCCACTGCCCCCGCTGCCTAAGACCCTCCTGGCGCTGCTTGACGGGCCCTTCTGGCCTGCCCGCTGCGCCCTCCACAGGTCCCTCTTAGTTTCCCCCCCGGTAGACAGTACTAAGGGCACCCAGAGTCGCCAATCTCTGGGTGCCTGGAGACCAGTCGGGGGGGATCCTACCAAGACCTAAGGAGCCCAAGCCAACCTTACCTGCAAGTGGTGCACCTGCCGATCAACGGAGGAGGCTCTGGCAAACATGACAGGACCAACTACATAATTAGCGAAGTATGGGCGTATAATATGCATCTACCTACCTCTTCGGGGAAACAGGCGTGAATGTATGTATTATTTACTTATAAGTAAGCAAGAGCTCCGAGTTGTGCCTACCCTATTTTTCTAATTAGTTTCCTCTTGTTAATTCCTCTCCCTAATGTTGCCTGGACGAAATTGCTGTTAGCATAAAGGCCGCTCATTGTACCATACATTTGTTTATGTAATATGATTAGTTTTTTTATTAAGTGTGCAAAAAAGTGTTTATACATTCACTCATTCATTTATTCAAATTATTATGAACTCAGCGCCAACTGGTATGATGTCCTCTGTAAGTTCACAAACCTCTCAACCGCTAGATTACGCTTATAATTTCTACATTGTACAATTGGTGCCAAGAGAAAATGTAAAGTTTGCTTAGTTGTATAAAGTTGAAGCAAACGGATTCGAAACATTGAGAAGTAGTTTTCGACGTAATGTTTGTTCGGTATACTTCGCCGCAAAATAATCCTGTGGATTGAGTTTTCCATAATCCAGCTACCCACCTGTTCTATATTAGAGTTTTTATGCAGATTTTAGTATCAGAAATGCACTTCGGTAATGCGAAAGGCATGTAACTTCCGCTTCAGTTCTGACCTGGATGTCTTTTCGTTGTTCACAGTAGCTTTGATGCAGTCTGTTTGTGGCTTTTGTTATGATACGAGTTGTAGAAATAATTTATTGATTTCAGTTACGGGCACCCGCCCGCAAGCATTATGTGAAACTGTAAATAAGTAGGGGTATTTCTCACTTAATTAAGCTTTAATATATGTACTTGAGTAGGTGTTATATATGTACTTGAGTAGGTATTACATGTTCGTTTTGTAAAATACATTTTACTGATTTGAAACGAATTTCTTTTTAGGGTAAATTAAATTGTCGTAATTGTAAGTGTTTCTTCGTGAATCATAACTTTCATAGTGACGTATTAACGCGGGTTTAAAACGCAAATCACATAGTACTAGAAAAATTCAACGTTTTCAGCGGGGTCCCTGGTAACTCAGTGGTTAGAGCAGTGTTATGTAAAGGTGGGGGGTCTTAGGCGGCGGAGGCAGGGGGCCCCTTCCGTCTCGCCATAGACCCCCCCCGAAGTCGGCCAGTTACGCCATGGCCGCACATAGAGGTAGGGGGGGCGCTGCACATTGCGCCTCCCTGAGGAGGTCTCCCCGGTTCTGATCCGGGGGACGTTGGCCGCGGGCAAGGTACCAGAAGATACAAACCCGGGCACTGGTGCCTCGCCCCTTTTCAACAGCGGTGGGCGTCGTCTGAAGTTTTTTAGTGGGTAGGACTGCGGTGGTCGCGTCGGCCGCAGTGAGCCCCACACCCCCTCCCGGTCTCCCCCTTTTGGCCGGGAGACAGTGCGTAAGCAGCATTTTTTTCACAGACGATAATAAAAAAAAAGTGTTATGTAAAGGTCAGAGGTTTGATGCCTCTCCGGGTTACCGCGGACGAGTTGATTTTTTCTAGTAAAAAGTTTGTCTGTAAATATATCGCATTATAAATGCAAATAAATATATATTAAGACATTTCACGGATTTAAATCGTGACTTATTTAAATAGTTTTATCTGAGGACGTTCTGAAAAATATATTTGATTTTTGGTCCTGGAGAGACTTTTAAAACAAAACTCTAATAGGATAATGTTTTCATATTCAATGTAAAATGTAATAAAAGCCTCTAATGACAAACCACATTATTACAATTGTAAAAAAAAATTACAAAAATTGGCTCAATCGGCACAGAGACGTAAGCAAACGAAGTGCTACAAAATTTTAACGTCATCAATCTGAAGATGTCATTACGCAGAGGAAAGCGAAACCCATCATTCAAAATATCCATTTTAGTGTATATTAAAACCCCTTTATAACTCAGTTTGATTGTAACACGTTACGAATCGGGTTTATGGCGAGATTTTACATATTATTAATCATTGTCGTAAACTCTAATCGCTTTAATAGCTGCGACGTTTGGGTCTACCTACTCAAATAAGAGTATGTATATCTAAAACATTTATGAATGTCCAACATTTAAAAATACTATCTATTCCTAGTTGCCGCCCGCTCGCGATTTTGGCCGCGTTAGCTACAGGTACTTTTTCTTAAATCGAGTTCCTGCAGGAATATTAAAAGTAGATTGTACCTACTGCTATCTGTTGATGAAAGTCCTATTAGCATTTTGTTATAACTTGTCAGTTGCGTTTTGTTATACCGTGTATAATATATCATGTACGTCTCCTGGTTCTAAGCTACCTTCACACAAATTTTCAGCCAAATCAGTTCAGTTGTTTTTGGGTTATAAATAGTGTGACTAACACGACTTTCTTTTGTATATATAAATTTCAAGTAAGTACCTACTACTTAATTTGATTATGGAACAGACTCTTTTGCTTGAACTGTCCTTAGGTTTAAAAAGCTGGTGTAAAACCTCTTTACATAATACATATAACTAACAGAATTCAACCGCTGAACCACGCCGCAGAAAATATACTTCGATGCCAATGGAACTAAAAAAAATTTATGTAAAAAGGAAAGAAAACAGTGTGTTTAAATAAAATATATGCTAGTCTGTGAAGATGACTACTTTAATAGATAAATAAGGTACCAAGTTCTTCCACGGTTTTTTGTTCATATATACGTTATACGGTATGTTCCCCGTTTACACGAAGAAAGTGGAAGCGATTGTTTTTTTGTTTGTTTGAAAGAGCGATAGTTCAAGAGCGTCCCTTTTGAGTTTAAGTGATGATGTGAAAAATACTTTCGGCATACCAAAGGTAGTCTCTAGTAAGCTCGAATATCACATCGTAATTTAGTGGTTGTGCTAGTGCCATCTAGCAGCTGTGGCATCTGGAGATGTTGACTATTAATAAAGTGTTAAGATGCACTACACTCTTCACCTTAAAACTTCACAGTTTTAATCTTATATGTCAAGTAATTTCAAAAGCTGCAGCGCTTTTTTAACACGTTTTTATTCTTGAAAATCACATTGAATGGTTTTTCAAAATATCGAAAACAATGTTTTCAAAAGATTTCGTCTGGGTGTATAGGGATCCCAACAACATCTAAGGAGCCCAAGCCAACTCACCTGAAAGTGGTGCACCTGCTGACCAACAGACGAGGCTCTGGCAAACGCAACAGACCCCGGTAAGCGGCAATAGGCTCGCAACTTATTACGTGGGACCAACAATGCAGGCGAAGTGTGGGCTTATTATATGCCTCTGCCTACCCGTTTGGGGAAACAGGCGTGAAAGTATGTATGTCAAAAGATACCACAGTAGGCATTTTCCTAGATACATACCACAGCAGTGCTTACTCTCCAGGCATAAGGTATCGGTGGCATTTTTAGCCCACCTAACTTAAAATTGCTATAAAAAGCATATAATCAGAATTAGGGTGACAAAATATACTGTTCCGTATAGTTAATACATTTTATTATAGTGCAAAGAAAATAAAACGCTACAAAACTTTTAAACTTGCAGAGTTATTTGACTTTTTTTAAATCTTTTCCTTGGGCCTTTTTATACCGTGGTGGTATAGTAAGGGCCTCAGTATCGAGTGAAAGGGATAGGTATAACGAAATTTTGTCTTTCGATGAATTAGAGTTGGCTCTCAGGTCGACTGGCGTGCCCATGCGAATGAACTATGGACCCTCCGCGAAGTCGGCCACATACGCCATGGTCGCATAAGGAGATAGGGGGGGGCGCGTTACACTGCGTCTCTTTGAGGAGGTCCTCCCGGTTCTGATCTGAGGGGACGTTGGCCACGGGTTAAACCTAGACACTGGCCCCCAGCAACTTTTCAACAGCGGTGGGCGCCGTCGGTATATTTTTAGTGGGTAGGACTGCTGGCGCTCGCATCTGCCGCAGTAAGCCCCACACTCCTCTCTCGGTCCCTCTTTGGCCGGGAGGCAGTGCGTAATGGCATTTTGTTATTGACATTAATAAAATAAAAAAGGCCCTCAGTTCAGGGTATTAAGGTACATTATTCATAATAAAACAACAATTTATATAGGTATAATTTCTTAGATTTATTAAAAAATCGATTGTACACAAGCTTGACCAATACAAAACAAAATGATTAGTAAATTGTGCAATAAGCAAATACCACAAAAGTTTTATGTACCATCTAATATTTGCATTATAAATGCAACAACAAAATAAATACATGTAAAAATATAAAACAAGACATTTTATGTTTTTGCGGCTCAGTTCTACTAAATTTAAGTTTCATTACAACGGCAGTTTTAAAAAATAACATATTTTAATTACGATCTGAGTTATTGGGGGACATATTCAGCGTGATTTCGTGGGCCATTTATTACTGGCAATAGCAACTAAGCCTCACCTCGCTGTCATACAACTTTCGATCTTATAGCTTAAGTTAAGTACACTACTTTAAGTTAGTAGAATTTGAGCCTTGATCGGTTTCCGCGCATGCGAAGCGGTCAATACGAACTTCATCACTGAATATTTATAATTAAAAAAAAACAAACAAATAACACTTTTGGTATCAACAAAAATCTCCTCATAATTAATATATTGCTTCACACAGTAAGGCACTAGAGTTGGAACATTTCGACAGCGAAATCAAGTCTATACAAACTCAACAATTAAGAACAACGGTATCTAGAAATTACTTCAACATAACAATATATATGCTATCGAACATACTACTGAATTCAATCTAGGCCAAATAGCTCTATATTAGGTTCGACTGTGTTCTTTTTATCTGTCTATATTTGAACGGTTTCTAAAAATAACTTCAACATTAAAATATACCAGTTACAGGTAAACTTGAATTTATGCTAAACTTTTAATTAGGCCTAGGTCCATTGGTTTTATATAGGGTCAAAAGTTATTTTTATAATATCTCTCTCTAGGTATACCCAGGAACTTTAGATACTTTATTTAAGTTATAAAACACGTAAATATATTATGCGTGTCAAGTTATGAAAAGATAAATTTGATCAAATTTAGCCCAGCATAAACCTAATAGCCATAGAACAGACTAGTTTAGCCTAAATCCGGTTTAGCCAGAAACATATACAATATACAACAATAACAACGTTTGTACTATCAGCGGTTTGAAAATGTATATAAACGTAAGAAAAAGTATCACTGGTAATTTATCTGTAACTGTAAAATAAAAACCAATACAAATATCGTAACATTAGTATTAATAAATACAGACTAATACTTTCAGCTAGGACAGGACCGGCGTTTTAACCACAATCCTTTAGAGGGCTTACCTAGACAAAAATTAAAGAGATTTTAACAAATCTAAAGCCTTTCTTAAAATGTAATTGTCGGGATAGTTTGAAGCCTATTATGATAGATGAGATAGTGCTTTGGTGCCCAAATACAAAAAATAATACCAAAAGATTGTCTAGAGATTTCGCGATATTCGTATTAAAAAAAAGACTAATGATACCAAAATGAATGTTCTTCCCCTATTGAAATCACGTGACTATAAAATCTCTATAACGGTCTCTCACAAGTCTTGTGTGGGACACAACAAATATTTATGGTAACGAACAAGAATATTTGTCTTGGTGGGTGGTGGATCGCTACAAGCCAGTGTGTTAACAAAACGTCTTGTCCAATTCAACAATGTGACACTTTTTAAACTTACAATAATTTTTTAGTATTCGAAAAAACAGCAAACGTTCTCATTGAACTGTTTTTAAAGTACTACGGGCTTGTAAAGGGAAACTATTTTTCAAACCAACATAATGTCTTATCGGGCCTGTCCCTGCTTTCATACAATTGTTACAATCATTTATAAAGTACTGTTTTACAATAAATATAATAAACTTTTATAGTACATAAGGAACGAATGTCTACATTTACGCTGTTTCTCCGATTTGATGCAGATGGACAAATCACTTAACGTTTACAACGGAAGACTGTATATTGTTAACAACTTACAAAATGTTAGTCTTATATAAATGCAGGGCTTCACATGAACGAAAAATCACATAACTATCAGCGTTTCCTAAATATAGATAGGAATTTAAGAGCGTTTGTAAAAGTTATAGAAGAATTCGCGAGAGAAAGAGTATCATAAACATCCTAAAAATAACTTATTATAAAACAAGCATAGCTCTGAGATATAAAGCTACTAACAAAAATGTAGCTGTCTTGAAAGATAACTATAGATATGTAGACTACATAGTTATAGACATAAAAACAAAACAAAAAAACGTTTAGGTTAACATCACAAAACTAAACTTCATGAGAACTTTGATCGTAATCATTTCCTTTTACATGTCGGTAGGTATATAACCTATAAAACATAAATGCATAAGTGGGATTAACACAATATAGCACTCACTTGTTGTAGAATAGTTTAGCGAAATCCTTTGGGATGCACATGGTGCAGGTTAAGGTGATAAGCGAAAGTAAGCAACGCAGTGCGATAATCAAATACAAGTAGAAAGAATTGACCGACCCATGCGGCCGGCGATATTCTTTCTACGTCCTCCTGTCAACGGGCCGAACGCATCAGCCTCTCGCATTGAGCCAGCAAGTACTTCTTCTGCTGCTCGTCGTAAAGAAATATGACCTTCCCCGACCCGGACGATGGGAACATTCCTAGCACCTTCTTTTTGGCTGTGGGTATGTAAACACCCTTATTAACTGCTGTTGGCACATCGGGAATCTCAGACCACAGGTAAGTCCACACGATCTGTTGAAAAATAAAGTACGGGTAAGAGGTCATCCATAAATTACGTCACACGAATTCCGTAATTTGAAATAATTACATGAAAACAGCAGTTACAAAAAATTCATAGAACCTGGATTGTGACGTCACGAAATTTAGGATCCCTCCCATCCTCTTGTCACACCATGTCACACTTCGTCAACCCCCTCTCACGCCCTTAACGTGTGACGTAATTTATGGATAGCCCCTAATAATATATATATATATATAGGTAGGCTTATAGGTAAAATAACTGACAACTTCTGGATATACCCCGGCTAATATTAAAGCTAAGTTTTTTGTCGCATTTAGTATTCATTTCATTAATGAAGTTCAACCCGAATCTGATTTGAATGTGTTGCTCTAGCGTCTCATGCCAAGTAGTAAGCGCCATACAGTAAGTTTACAGCACAACAAGGAGTGTTAACACTTTTGCTTAATTAAAAACAGTCAACATTTTATCACGTATTTCTAACACAGTCGCATCTAATCTAAGAAATGGCTGTGTATCAAAATTGCTTCTCAAATACACAGGGAGTAGAAATTTCATGAAATATTTACTAGTTATTGAATACTCGTGTATGTGAGGGCGTTTCGTATAAATAATACATGCCCTCTTGGGAGAGATGCGGTGTAAACAACTTTATCCAATCATTGGATGATAATATGTTTGTTATTTATACGGTACCAATTATTTTCTGAAATAAATGTTCAACTTAATGTTGTTTTTTAAATTTAGATACCTACTCCCTTTGGAATAGATTATATGTATGATCTTTTATTTCATAAAACAATAGACGAGTCGTGTCTGTGACATTGAATATATTGACAGAAAATTTTAGCCCGAGCGATAAAAAAGGGTACAACATATTGTAAATAATTGGTTTCACACTTTAGCACTACATATTTTATAATTATTTTTGCATTTACTGTATTTAATATCTCTTTCATTACATCTATAGATATTGCTTGCTAAATTAATTTCCTCCTACACTCTAAATCATTAAACTAGGTACATTAAACTACACTTAAAATAATTAAATAAAACATGTTTATATCAAAAGATATACAAAGTCTGTGCTATAGCAAGACCATACGTTTTCAAATGCAAAAAAATTTACTGCACGTTGTTCTCCGTTATTGCACCACACCAAACCTCTCCTCTATGTTTGTGTAAAATACTCTTCAAAAAACAAGAAAACGGCAATATGCTTCACATTTGATGTTATCTTTGCTTGCTATCGAGATAGATAGATAGATTGAAAATTATTAATTGTACACTACATGAAAAATAATAGATTACAACAATAAAAAAAGATAGCTTAACAATTGGCGACCTTATCGCTAGCAGCGAATTCTCCCAGTCAACCTATACGACTCTTGAATCAACCAAGAACCTATTGTAGCTTTATATGTGATATCTCTCAAGACTAATGATTGATTACATGATGATTACATCATCACCATCATCACCACCACCATCATCATCACCATCACTTGTTATTTTTTTATCTACTATATATGTATGTGTTATCCCGGTATCCTTACGGACCCGAGGTCTTTCCTAAATGTTCACCTCCACTTCCCACGGTCTTCGGCATCCTTTGTCGATTAAGACTAGAATAGAATATATTATTAAATTTAAACAATGTTGCCGTCGTCTTACCTGCCAGCCGCCGAACACGTTATTCTTCTCGAGGTAAAGAAGCCTTTTGTCTGTGCACATCACTACCTCTTTGGCGGGAATCACCCATACGTGGGCTTCGTACGTATCCGTACTAACAAACTTGCCCTGAAATATCTCAAAATTTAATAAATCTTTTTTACATACATAGTAAAATAATAAAAATATATTATTTTACAATGACCCCGCATATGCTTCAACGTAAGTATCGTTAAGACTGAATAGAAAGAATTAATGGTTCTAAATTACGGTATAAACAAAGTATATAATTATATATACATAGTTAACATACATAATAAACTCAGACCGTATTCGTGTTCATGCACACAAATATTTGTAATGTGTGAGAATCGAACCAAGAAACTAATATATAGTATAAACTTATATGCCAAGGAAATAACAAAATTATTTACGATGATTTGGCAAATCATGAGGATATATTTTAGATATTATACCGCTTGTGGCTTATCCTTCTTTGAAACATAGTTACTTACTCTAAATGTACATGTAAGTTGCAGATAGTACCTACACATGTGAAATTTCACACGGATGAAACGGTAAGCGGAAGCGAGTCGAGTACAATTTGCATAATTTCAAGCGAATGAATTAATTCATACACGAATATATTTCAATATACCACCAGCTACTGAAATATAATTGACATAATAACGTACTCCTAATTACTAACTGATATTATGTTACGTATTATCGAGTATGCTTACCTCATATCTACATACGAATTATGATGGTGAATTAATTGTTATGAATCTATCATTTTTATTTTCATCTGCGGCAGCTTGTGTTAAGTTTTAACTATTGGTTATGTGAAATGGTTATTTAATGTAGAGAACACATATTCGAACGATTTCTTAAGCTTTATTAGGTCTGCGTGATATTCAGTATAAATGCCTCTAAAATGACTATGTGAAAGGAGACCCAAGTGCAATAGAGCGCCGTTCATGTAATGAGATGATTGATAAAGTAATCATGACATTTAAATTGTAGTTGTAGATATACAATTATATATTAACGTACCTTTTCCAACTCGAACAACATTTTGTACCCCTCGGCGTGCAACCTTGAGTAAGGGCGTACTCCTAACTCGGCTGGAAGATATCGCGCAGCTCTTCGCTTCGTCACCTCTTCCGACAAATCTGCTGCTCTGTTATCAATATGGTTCTTATTTAGAAATTATTATTTGGGTGTCAAAACAACAATGCTTTTTATTAAGCTACGGGTGATTGCTAAGCCACGCTTATAAATAGATACTTGAGAAAAAGTAATTAAATTATAAGATAAAGATGAAGATTTCCTGCCCAACCCTTCCGATAAACTGGAAGCTAGACAGGAGAGTAATGAATATAATATATATGACCGAGCCAACTGATGTAATTAGTTCACAAATTTGCTAAGCGAAATCCTCGTTCTTAAAAGTTTACTGCAAAAAGCATATTTTTTTCTACATATTAGGTCGGGGAAAAAGTCTTTTCGCATAACGTAGTTATAAACTTATTATAAATTTTTTTTGACTGTACTATTTGTGTCTGGCTGGTTTTGGTAACATTAAAAAGGTTCCATTATAAAGAAAAGAAAAAAATAAAAAAAAGTTGTTTCCCGCTATTTTTCATTTGTTTTTCTCTCCGTAAAAATGAGTGAATCTAATGAAGAAATTCGATACATTTTAAAATTTTATTATAAAAAAGGCAAAAATGCAACTCAAGCAGTGAAAAAAATTTGTGATGTTTATGGACCTGATGCAGTGTCAGTAAGAGTAGCACAAATTTGGTTCAAACGTTTTCAGTCCGGAAATTTTGATGTTAAAGATGCACCTCGCTCTGGTCGCCCTGTTACGAATAAAATGGACGCCATTTTTGAAAGAGTGGAGCAAGATCGGCATATTAGTAGTAACGATGTAGCTGAAGAACTGGGAATTGACCACAAAACAGTTTTGACCCATTTGAAGAAAGCTGGTTATACAAAAAAGCTCGATATTTGGGCTCGAGCTCACTCAAAGAAACTTAATGAACCGTGTACTCATTTGCGATTCATTATTGAGACGTAATGAAACCGAGCCGTTTTTGAAGAGATTGATAACTGGCGATGAAAAGTGGATCACGTACGACAAGAACGTGCGAAAAAGGTCGTGGTTTAAAGTTGGCCAGGCTTCACAGACTGTGGCCAAACCTGGCCTAACACGAAATAAGGTGATGCTGTGTGTATGGTGGGATTGGAAGGGCATTGTTTATTATGAGCTTTTACCGCCCGGCAAAACCATCGATTCTTATCTTTACTGCCAGCAACTGATGAGATTAAAGGAAGGAGTCGAGAGAAAACGGCCGGAATTGATCAACAGGAAGGGTGTGGTCTTTCATCACGATAACGCTAGACCACACACATCTTTAGCCACTCAGCAAAAATTAAGAGAGTTCGACTGGGAGGTCCTAGTGCATCCACCATATAGCCCTGACCTTGCGCCTTCAGATTTTCACCTGTTTCGGTCTCTGCAGAATTCTTTAGGTTCTGTAAGGTTGACCTCAAGAGAGGACTGCCAAAACTATTTGTCCCGTTTTTTTGATCAGAAGTCCCAAAGTTTCTACAGTAACGGGATAATGTCTCTGCCCACAAAATGGCAGAAAGTTATTCAACAAAACGGTACATATATATTGTAAATAAATGTAAATAAACTTTGAAAAAAATGTCTTGACTTTTCATACAAAAATACGAAAAGACTTTTTCCCCAACCTATTATATATATATAGATATTTCCCAGTAGTTATTGCATACTACAATATATTATGAGATATTCAATACATTTAAAATCTCGTGTGAAGAAACAGAAAACGTATTAAAAAATATTAATATACATATTAAAAAAAATTGTTACGAACTTTTTTGTATTATCTTTGATTTTTCTGTATTTTGTTTATGTTAAAAGAATTACAAAACTGGTATTAGCTCAACAATTGCTAAGTTAATCCTCAGTAATCTATGAGTATTTTCTATACAAACTCATGAAATCTACCTGTTTTTGCCATATCTACCACTATTCAAAAATATACAAATTCAGTGCGGTTTATTTATTAATGTCTACAAAAATGTATATAATAATATATAAAAAAGAAAACATGGAAAACTGTTGAACTAGTCTTATTCGGTTCCTTGCATTCTATCGTCAAACTAACAAACTTTACACTAACGGTAAATTTTTCCCCAGTCCCATTAAATTAGACTGTGAATTTCCAGCAATAGTTAAAATCGATAGCCTTGAAATAACATTTGCCATAGATAGAAAATCTATTGTTTATTATTCTTAAGCGTAATAGGCACACTAACATTATTGATTTGCCGAACAGAATAAAGGATTAAATGACGCTTATATATTACTCGTAATTAAATTGTACGTAGGGCAGGGGGCACACACGTCCAGGGAAAATTGATACTGACGACTTCACATCTTGGTGGTCAACCGACGACGCCTTAATTAAAGGGCTTGCAATCGCTCTTCATGGACTGAATAGTACTCTTTAAATCTAAGAGACTTATATGACAAGCCTACTTCGTTTTTCGACGTCATATGACAACCTAATCATAAAGATACAACGCTATGTGACCCCCACTTGTTCGGCCGATAATAAAGATTAGATCGTTTTAAAAACAATGAATTCAAAACAGCCCTAATTCAATAGCAGATAAACCAGCCAACTTTCTGTGCTATACAACCACGCAGCAGTTTAATCTATGGATAGAGTACAAGGAACGTAGTTAAGAATGAAGGAGTCAGTCGCAGAATATCGAGATTTCGCAAAATGTCGCACGTTCTAAAAACCTAAAAGGGGTCGAGTATGTAGGTTATATTATGACCAATGATAACAATTCAATTTACTGATCTCTCGGAAAATTTGAAAAATAAACGCTTTTTACAAAATCCTAAAATTAATTTACCACTATAAACAACGTTTTCTACATTAAAAAAAAGGCAGTAACTGATATATACACAATTAAGGCAATAACTGACATATCTATCTAATATTACACAAATATCTAAACAATTTGCGAAAGAGACATTCTGAAACTAAACCAAATGAAGGCGTGAACCTTCGCACGGTAGTGAGCAGGCCCGACGTGAAGTCGACGAGGCCTCCGACCGGCCGAACCACGAGGCCCACCGCCCCTCGCCCGAACCCCTTCACCAGTCCCACCGCGCCACTTTCCTTTGCGCCTTTTATTGGGCCCAGGATCACACCGCACACGCCGTCCACTAAGCCCTACATTGTCGTTAAAACCGTTAAAATAACTAGCACCATATTGACTATGAGGCGTGTGCATGATTCACGCGCGCCTCAAAGATGAAAGCACATACTGAGTGCTGCCCCTTCGAGCCTCCCGGGGTTGCGGGACTATTTGAAAGGATTCCTGCCGCGCCGCCCCGGAACATAAAAGACTCAAGAAAGAACATGGATGGTTCTTAGTCAGTATAGGTCTGACACCCACAGCGAGTGACTGTCATTTGATGATTTCTCCATTGATCCATATTATGTTGCTAGAAGTTCACTCTCAGGACCTTTCTACTTTTAAACTCTCTAACGGACAGAATATGTAGCAGTTCTATATTTATTAGAGGATGCGCAGTAAGGTCGGAACGTTTCGTTGATTTGCAATGCCAAATGATTTGATGTGTTCTTATTTTATTTTTCAGTGTAAGGAGGAGAAAGGCTCTGTAAAATATAAGCACTTCTAGCCACATATATGAAGCGCTCATAGCTCCGCGGTGCTCGGTGGTCGGAAACGATCACCAAAGTAAAGCAGAGTTTACAGAGGTCAGCCCTTGGATGGGTACCCGTTTGTGTGGCATTTGATATCGAGCGCTTCCGCTTCGCACGTTAAGCCGTAGGTCCGGTTATCACTAAATGTGGTAGTCGTTAAGCCATGTAAGAGACCTAAATGAGCGGCTCGAGAAATTCTAACAGCAGGACGCCATACACCTGCCTCCACCAATCCGCACTGGGTCAGCGTGGTGGAGTATGACCCAATACCCTCGCACTTTGGTATGTGAGAAGAGGCTCGTGCTCAATAGTGGGACGTTAATGGGCTGAGATAATGATGGATAATGATGAACCACATACATTCCTGTCGCTGTTTTTAGCCTTAAATGTACGTATTAGATTTTAAGACATCATTTAAAAAAAGCCAAGATGAGTTTCTTCAGGCACTCTTCTCAATCTCTTTGACTTTTTGGAAGCCTCGTTAGAATCAGCGATAGACTGACTGACTGACGGACAATTCCCTCCCCCTTTAGAATCACGACAGGCTGACTGGCAGATCCCCCCTATAAGAGTAACCGACAGAATGACAAATCTTGAGAGAAAAAAACCACAACAGACTGATAAACTGACAAAACTATGACAAATTCTGACAAAGGATCCATTTGCTTTTATTTCTTGATTATGGTACCGCTCATATCTCTTTCATTGGTAAGAAAAAAATCATGGAATTTCCACTTTGTGTATAAAAATTTGAAGAATCTAAATGATCCTGTTTATTTTAAAGACAATTAACTATATTTTATTTTAATTTTTTTAATATTTAAATAAAAATTCAAAATAGTCAAATACACCAAATTGGCAATGTCTCTTTCACTGAGTAGTTTTTTGAATTTATTATTTGCACGCTTTTTCCATACACTGTTAATGTACAACTTAATAAATACTTCAGGTAGACCGAATTAGTTTACATATTAGAATTTTACTGTAGCACAACGACTTAACCAAGTAGGACTATGTGTAAGTAATATTTAACGCTTACTTTGTGCACCTTCGTAATGCAAAACATTAATTTGTGTTGTATTTTTGGTCTATTAAAAGTATCATAAATTATGTACTTCACGTGGAGCAAAAAACAGGACCAGTTTTATTTGAAACAAATAATGAAATATAATATGTCAGAAATCAGCTTAAGCGAGTATGACATAAATTTACTTATTGTGATCATCAGCCCAAGGACGACTGCTGAATTTTGGCCTGAGACCTTTATCAGGTCTCACGCTTTGTTTCCAATCAAAGGTTCTTACTCCATTCGTCACCATTAAAGAAACTTTTCTGCATCAATCAATAGCTTTCAGTTCTTTGTGCTATGTGGTATGCCTACTTTCACTTTGTCATGCTGATTCTTTAAGCGTTGTCGGTGACATTTGAATTTGTACGGATCTCTTCGATTCTCCTCTCCATTGCTCGCTGCGCATTTATTTTTACATGATATGACATTTATCGAAATAATTTATTATTGATTAAACTATTTCAGACGCGCGAGAATACAACCAACAACAGTTTTCCATATTTAACCTTTCCTTAAGCACAAACCAAACAAAAAGCTATAACACAAGCGAATTGTCACTACACTTATGTCAAACACTTGCCACCGCTTGCAGGGCAATAAAACAGCAGCATTTCTCTTCCACCAGAGATGTGCGAGGATGCATTCCGAGTGATGCAATGCGCAGAGCAAAGCTAGGTAAATGAAGCGATTCCATTGTTTCTTAACACACATATAACTCGAAACGCATCCTCACACATCACTGGTGGGAACGATCCTAATGAGAAACTTTTAAACGCTTTCCCTTTAGGCCTGTAAGAGTAAAAAAGAGAAAGAGAATGACATTAGTAACGTAACTATATGCACAATATTTGAAATAGCTCATATGTCTATTCATACAATAGGGGTACTAAGAGTTAAAAGCATGCACAAGCTCCAGCACCGTCAGTTCATTAGAACCGTTAATGAGAACCTTTTGACAGCATCTAGGGAGCCCGATGCAAAGTCGACGACTCCCGCAGTAGGGCGAGCCACCAGCCCCACGGCGCCTCGTCCGAGCCCTTTGAAGAAACCCTCCACGCCCTGCTCCCGAGCGCCCGCTATCGGCTTCGTGAAAACTCCCGTAACTCCGTCGAATACGCCCTACAAGATGTTTCTTAACATTGAGGTAACATTTTTTATATACAATTATTTTAATATTCAAATAAGCATCTTAATAATGATCTCCGAAGAAACCCTCTATGGTGAAATGAAAACTCTTGTAACGCCGTCGAATACGCTCTACAAGATGTTTCTTAACAATGACGTGAAATTCCTCATAAGGCTAAAATATTTAAATGTTTAGATAAGCACCATAATAAAGGCCTTCGTTGAAACGTTCCAAACCTTGCTCTCGAGCGCCCTCTATAAGATTCGTGAATATTGTTGTATTTTTAAAGTAGTTTATTCGGCCATGTTTAGAATTTGACATAAGCTGATTACTATAACGACGCTACAAAGGTTCCTTACAAAAAAATCACGGCAATTATATCAAGCGTTGCTTAAAGTATTTCAAAAAGTTTTCCTCACTCTAATCACCTTTAATTGGTTTTACAAATACGAGAAAAAAAAATTATGAATCATTTACAACAAACTTGCGTAACACTATTATCGAAACAAAATATATACAAAGGACTATGCAAAAAATCGTCCCATATCATCAACAGATGCCAAACATATCTCATTAAATACATCTCGACATTATGATTATTTTTTACTATGGCGACATCACTGTAGGATATGGGGTTATCGTGCAATAAAAAAAAATATGTTATACTTATACAGTTTTATTAAGTATTAAGAATCGAATTAAAAATGTACTATTTAACTAAAAAAAACTTATTGAATTATTTCGAGAAAACCAGCTAACTGATTTGCCAAGGTATAATATTCGAGAAGATAATGTCTGGTTAATTAGAGGACGAATACAATCTCGACACGTTAGATCGCGCGTTTATTATTGTTACATATTAATAAACCGAAGTGAAACTGGCAGACGTGCTATTGAACAGTGGTATTGCACATGCCTAACAGGGGCGCGTACGGTTGGAAGTTGTGCCCATATAATATCAATTATATGGTATATGGGCAAAGGTCGACATATCGACTTTAATCTACCAGCGGCAATGTTATCGACTATTATAATCAGAGGTCGGAATTAGGTAGAGTTATTTATGTACTTGCATCGAAATGTTGATATTAATGTGGACCTTCCCGGGATTTCAAATGGACAATCCCGTGTGGCCAACAATATTACAAATAAATAATAATAAAAACATCATAGATAGACAAATAAAACAAAGATACACATACCATACAATTTTTATTGGTTTACATTAATTCACAATACAAATAATTTTGCAACTTCGGTCATCCAATATCATTGATGTAAGTTTGGCAACGTCGCGCGTGCAGTAGTGTAAATTAAAAAAGTAAAAGTAAATAACTTTTTATTAAAAAGTAACGGGATTTTTTCTATTCTTTAAAATTAATCCCGGGATTTGAGGCATATCCACTATATTCTTTCGCTGTGTGAAATCAGTGTAAGTACATGAATAACTCTACCTAATTCCGACCTCTGATTATAATAGATGAATAATATAACGTTATTTTTGTCTGGATAATAGTTCTGTTGTTATTAAGTGTCTACTTGCACAATTGTTTTTGTGTTATTAATACTTAAAATGTCTAGTTGAACAATTGCTTTTTGTAATTATCGTCTAAAATGTAATTTTTTATTTTAAAATAAAAATACTTTATTTTTGTCAAAAGTCTTTTTAAAAAAAAAACCCCGTCGAATTCCGAACTAAAAATTGGTACTGACTTTTCATGGGACGTAATAATGATATTGAAACTTGTCCCATGTCTGTTGATGGGATGGGACACTGCCCATAAATTTTTTTGCATGGTCCTTTAACTCCAAACTTACCATGACAAGACCTTTACCGCTTCTGGCGAGACCCTCTTGCAAGTTGGCGGGCGGTTTGTTAATATTGTCTCGGCGACGTCTTTGATAGTCCTGCGAGCAATTGTGTTTTTTTTACCATTTTCTAACGAAAAGATTTCACCTATATTTATTTGAAAAGCGATTGTATACACAAATCATTTACGTTGCAAGTCTTACAGAATTAGCTCCGGCAACTGCCAAAATTTATCTTTTTGCAAACTGTTGTACACAACAAAACGAGAGACAAAACCTTGCCAAGTCTCTTGCTTCTTTCTTTCAAGCAAGCAAGCTCCCGTTCTTGTAAATTGTTCTAATTTTATATTAATAGTTAAATTATTAATAGTAGTAATTATTAATAGTTTAAGTTTAATCAATATAGTTCTAATTTCATTATAAAAGCAGATCACGTGACTATGTAGCAGGACTTCCAAAAATAAAGGAAATATCGCCAAGAAACGCTGTCTACTATCTCTACACTAAGTACACTCTTCTATGCCTTGGTGTCAATAACCTCAATAACAATATTGTTAATGTTATATTTTTCTGCGTTGTATAGCGTCATAGACAAATAAATATTGTAATTCAAGTACCTAGCCTGTGAGTTTCTAGCCAGTTTTTCATACAGAGCGGTGGCTCGGAACTGGCACTTAGATATTCACTTCACTTAAATATTTCTTGATTAATAACTGGTTTGTTGCATGTAAGTCACTAGTCAGTAGTTGTATCTACGCTCCGTGATTTCAGAGTAATCATATTTCGATTGTTTTTTTTATATTTAATTTGGACGTTTTCAAGTACTATGTAATAGTTTATAAAGTATATAGTTTGAAGTTTGAACCCAGCTATTTTATCACACTCGCGAAAATCTTACCTTATCAAGCGATAACGCCGCAAGCCCATGACCCATAGCTCCAGTGATGCGTGAGACAGCTCCAGCCGCACCTCCCACTGTGTGACCCACCAAAGACCGCACGCCCAAGAATAATCCTTCCGCGAATTCGCCTGGACCTTGGATAGCACCCTGTTGTATAAAATAACAAGGTTTCATATTTCCCCAATATTTATTGTTACGCTCGATTGCTATTTTACATCTTGGATTATATTATTAAAGTTTTAGTAGGGATACTAATTTATTTTACTACAAATATAGCCTATGTTACTTAGGGATAATGTAGCATTATAATGGTGATAGGACTATCGAAATCCATCCTGTAGTAAGGTTAGTCGTCAAACAAACAAACAAACATACATACATACAAATTTATAAATCTTTCCTCTTTACAATATTATAAATGAGATATAGACTAGCTTCCATCCGCATGGTGTATTGGCACGGCATATCACAGACATATTTTTTCTGAAATCGTTCTCGTCATATTTCAGACCATTTACGTATTATTGATCACATACATAATAGACGATCTATTGTTGGTCGGTCATCTGTCGTTTAACTGTCTACTTATTATAAAAGCATTTACGTTTTAATTATTATTAATTAATTACCTGGAAAGGCTCGTAAAAGAGATCTTCAACGCCCTTCTTGAGCCCAATGACTAGTCCGTAAGGGTTGCCAATCACATCCAGTCCGAGAACTAAAACGTACAGCTGTTTTAGTGCCTGTCCTGTGTAGTGGCTTTGAACTTGGCCTACTAACTCCTTTTGCGATAAAAACTCATAGTTTCTCTCGTAGTATGATAATCTGAAAGATAGATTATTATTAACACAACATATAATTTTATGATTTTTAAGTTTTTCTTGATGAAGAATGATGCTAATTAGGCCACACAGTCAGATATCCTGCCGCTAGTAATTTGCACTTTAAGCAACTCAGTGTACAGGTTTGAAGAGATACAGCTAGGTTAGGATAGATAGGTACTAAGGCATAATTTAATATGTTTTCGATTGTGTCACAACTTACTTGAAAACAACATCATTCATATCAGTCAGCGTTACTCCTATACTTTGAAGTACGGTTCCGATAAACGTAGGCAGTTGAGTTGCACCCCCAAGGGAGAACGAAACATGAACCTATAACAAATAGGAAAAATTGTTCTTTCAGACAAATTAATTATGATTTAAAATGGGTAGCAGCAGTACCAGATATTCGGCCAGATATAAAGCTTTCTAGAAACAAGCTACATGGAGCTGACGGGGGATTTGTTTCGAGTGTTTTGGGTCCACTGTAAAAGATTTGCAGACTCATTAACCTTTGGGCGACCAGATTGTATCCATACATTGGGTGTTCTGCGTAATGCTGCGCTCCACATGTCCTACTATTGATCGTCGAACTTGTGGAGGAGCAATTCTAGCAAGCGGATATAGCGTTGTCAGCGGGGTCGGTTTAAGGCACCTATTGATAATTTGTTACGCTTCATTTGGTGCTACATCCACCAAATGCATGGGTAGATCGGCACAACACAGAGCAAGTGTACTCGCTGGCCAAGAAACAGAGCGCAATTCCCGTTGTTCTTTGCTCTTTGGGCGATGTTCCCCATTTATTCACCGTTAAGAGGCTTGAAAAGTCTGCTTGGACACCGTAAGTAGTCAGTAATCTGTTCAGAGTTACACCAAGCATATTGGCCCTTGCCATGCTTAAAAATAATCAGGCGTAACGCTTGTTTATTTTTAAGGTGGAAGCTACAGGATTCTGTTTTAGAAGGATTAGGTTTAAACACCTTTTCAGAATAGTTGTAGCTGAGATTCTATTCAGGATGTTAGTCAGAGTCGCTTCATCTGAAAAACTGGGATGTAAGCGCCAAGTCATCAGCATACACAAAGCAGGTTTTATTCGATGGCTTCTCGTTAGTATAGACATTAAATACCAGTGGCGCTTACACACTATCCTAAGGAAGACCATTTCTTTGCCCTCTAATAGATGAACCTGGAACTGTCGGCTGTGTAGCAACTCACTGAGATTTTTAATAAATTTGAGTCTTTGAGAATTGAATGTACTTTCCACATTGAATGCTTCAGGTTTCCAGTGTCGTAAGCTGCGGACAAGCCTATAAATACTGCTCCCGCACCATCCTCTATATGTAGGGATTCGGCGTTTCAGCCACATTTTAGGTCTTAAGCTAGCTTGTTCAGAAATTAATCGCTAATGGATGGACTACTGGAGAAAACCGCGTCAGCAAGAGACGTTCAGATATCTCGTACATGTGGCAGAGCGCTATTGGACTATAGTTTATTGGTCATCCTGCGGTTTTCCTGCCAACTGTTTTAGTGATTGCAATATTTTTAGTCTCCATAATCGTGGTATATTGGCTAACTCCAAACAGTTATTAAACATTTTCAGATGCCAAGAAACCGCATCGACTATTTTAAACTATTTCGCCGATTCGTTATCAACGCTGATGCTTTTCGTATTTTATTTCCCTGATAATGTCGTCATCATGGTATACGCCTTACCATAGGGGCATTTCACGTGAAGCGGACAGGGAAAAAAAAGTGAGGTTCTGAAAATCGACTATATTCGGCCCACATGTACTTCTAGCAGGTATGCAAGGGTACACAAAATATTTTTTATGTATTGTGTATATTTACCAAGTTATAGGTTTCTAAAGAATTGTTGTGATTTTAATTACGATTTTTTAAAGTAATTTTTTGAATACAACACATTTAATTAAATAATTTTTCTAAGCGGCAGATATTATAAATAAATTCTAGTTTAACAAGTTCACTTCCGGTTTTGAACAGGAAATTTAAAAAAAATTAAAAATTTTATTTTATTGTCAAAAAGAACAGTATATTTTTAACATGCGCCGCTATGAAAAATATTTTTTAATAAATTTGTTGTATTCAAAAAAATACTTTAAAAAAATCGTAATAAAAATCACAATATTTTTTTAGAAACCTATAACTTGGTAAATATACACTATAAAAAAAATATTTTGTGTACCCATTCTTACCTGCTAGAAGTACATGTGGGCCGAATATGGTCGATTTCCAGGACCTCACTTTTTTTCCCTGTCCGCTTCACGTGAAATGCCCCCATAGAGTCCTCCCGTCAGAATAGATCACAGATTTTGGCACCCTTCAGAGTCGGCTGGGTAGTCAGCCTATTACTAGAAGTTGGTTTGCTACTTGATTGGCAGTGTCCAGGCTCTGAAGCTTTGGGAGGGGGATGATCGCTTGTGAGCTTTCGCAATGTTGTCTACATTCATATAATTTCAACGACTGGTCTAGTCGATGAAATTATATTGTTTAGATACGAGTAATACTAACCTTTAACGGCGACAAATGTAGGTTGTCGTAGAAATTCTTTAAATCAGACGCAACTCCTTGAGCGGCCAGCGCCTCCAACGGTTGACCAGCTTTTTCTATATCTAATTGGAACGCGTCCAGCTAAAACAACATAAGTTACATATTGTGATTGTAAGAAATAACACAGTATTATTTTAGTAGAAGATTTATCTTTGCTTTGGTCGTTTTGCTCTGAGACAATGAATTTATGTTGGAAATCGTTGTATAAATCAGAAAAGAGGTATTTCGGGCATAAACCAAATAAATGATGATAAGCAAGGGGATAGGAACATGACCCCGGTTTTTTTTAAACAATCTTGCGTTTGCTAGGTAATATGTTTTTGCTTTAACTTAACTAAATACATCTACAACTAAGTAGCTAAATAAAGTTTCACCGGATACCTCAACTTTTATTTAGATTCATTGTAATATAATCGCAGATTCTGTTCATCAGATGACAAGTGAGTGATAGTCAATTGAGTAATTGTAATAAAATATTCGATACCTGTCAAGCCATACAACATTTCTGACACATATAACCTTTTTCGAAACTTACCGCTTCCTGTTCAGTGAGTACTCGCTGCGGGAACATTCCCATAAGTGCATTTATCAAACCCATATCCACTTTCACATGGAACTCTTGAATCAGCACTTTGTAGTATTTGTATTGCCGGACTTTACTATGCTCCATTATTCTTTCTACTATCGACACTTCTATGAATGGCTTCATACCTAAAACATTTTAGTACTTTGTTAGCATTATTTTGTTATTCATTGTTATGATAATGTCCCGATTAAATCTAATTACCTTATATAATTTTGTTTTTATAGTACTATTTCCCTACTCAGGAAACCTTAAAAGAGTCGTTGATTTTACGCAGAGATCAAAATAATGCTATAACGGTCAGATGGTAACACATAAAGTGATTGTGAACCAGAGTACAGTCAGCCGCAATAAACTATTAACACGTTTATTTTTAATTTGTATAGTAAAGTCTATCTACATTTTAAAGAAAATATATTTATTGCAAGTGACTAAAGTGTTAACAAATTCAAGAATAACATCTTACCACTAGGATCATCGTTGGCTATGGACCTCGGCGGAGGTACAGGCGCCAAAACCACAGGGAATGTCGGCAAAGGCAATTGCTGGTCTATTTGAAGTCGATGTAAACGTGCGTGAAGTCTTCTAGAATGTGGCGTGAGGCCGTACGATGCCCAGATCCCTGGTTGAAGAATGCGACGCAGTAACCGTTGTGTTGGCTTCAATTGACGCATCTCTTCGAAATTCACCTAGAATAATGAAAATCTTTATAGAAAAGAGGAAACGTACTTTATGGAATCGACTTGTTTGTCTTTTAAATATGTAGTTTTAATCATCATTCAATATTGTTTGCATAGCTTGAATCAACTAATAAAGGTAGCTACTAATTGTCTATGGAAGATAGGTGGCTCTTCATAGCTAAATAATGTCGGCAAAGTAGGCGCGTTTTTTAGAGCGGAATACCTCATGCCATCAATTCAGGTGTACCACTGTCATATTTAGAATGCGAAGGCGACGTAACTCAGTATCGTTAATAATAACTTATTGGAGCATTTCAGTACTTACTTACAATATTTTTTTATTTATTTTTTAATGATTAAGGTAACGAGTAAATAAATGCAATTAAATTATTATTTATGACTGGATTAGGGGTAAACTGGCAAAGTATTAAAAAAAATATTTTGCAATAAACTAATACATACATTCATGCCTGTATCCCCGAAAGGGTAGGCTGAGGCATATTATACGTCCACACTTCGCCAATTATATAGTTGGCCCTACGTAATCGGTGGCGAGCCTATTGCCGCTTACCGGGCACTGTTATGTTCGCCAGAGCCTCGTCCGTTGATCGGCAGGTGCACCACTTGCAGGTGAGGTTGGCTTGGGCTCCTTAGGTCTTGGTAGGATCCAAATACTAAGTTATTAACGACACTGAATACAGGACCGTCTAAGCGAAACCATGTACTTTCCTTGATACTCCTGGAATCCTTATTATCATCGCTTTAATTATCTCCTTACCTCAGTCTTATCATCGATTTGCACCAGCGCAGGGATAGGGTCCTCGCTGATCATTTTCTCCGACAAGTACTTCTGATACGCCTCTTCGAATTGTATCACTTTAGTGGCATCTACTTTTTTGTATCGCCGCGCTCCGAGTTTACACTGTTCCCATATTATACCTGAGCTGTAATTTTAAGTCAAGTTAATGTAAATATAAAAAGGAATTTACATAAGCTGAATGTTTTTATGAACCGTTTCAGTCCGTAACTGTGTAACGTATTCCAGACATTTAAAACAAAATAAATGGGTCCATGTAATAATGAAACCATTTATGGAAGCTATAAGTTAGAGTAGTATTAATACAAATCAATGTTCTCAGACATCTGACATAACGCCATCTAGTTTTAAAGTAAGTAAAAGTTGTACTTTCATACGGATAAACAAACATAAAATACTATTATTTTTATATAATTAGGATTATATAGAAATCATCTAAGCCAAGGACTGTCCAATGGCAAATCGGAAATTCTTGGCCACGTGGCCCACAGTGTGGGGTGGTTTACGTACACAATTTATTACGCTGAGTGGGTATCGTAACCACAAACTTATTCATGACCAGAGAGCGCAATAACCCCATATACAAAATAAAATACTGCAGCAATATCACTAGTATACTCACTTGGATATACTAATATAGACGATCTCCAAAAGCTCAGGGTCGTTGACCAGTGAGAGTCCCATGCCTGTCATCGACAATACTATTTCTGTATCCACAAGTTCAGCTTCGCCAATAGTATGAGCGCCACTGGCTAAGATTGGATCATCAGTGAATAGAATCACTCTTTGCAATCCGTCAAGGAATGACACCCAATATAACTTGCAGTTTTCGTTTATCCTAAATATAATAAGAATATTGAAAGTTTTGCATAAGACGAAATTGCATAATAAATACTTCTAAATACAGAAACATTTCTACCGCCAACCAAACCCTCAACGAGTTTGATCCCGAAATAAAAGAAGCGGTCTAACTACGAAACTAATCGAGAAGTTAGGGCTAGAAATAGATAAAATAATTCGCACTAAAAAGTATCGGGTTGTATTCAATGAATAATCAAATTTAATAAATTGCCAATCTAACTTAACCCTTATTGTACATTTAAAAATACTGCTTAAATTTCATAAACCACATTTGATGCTTAGTCTGTAATTTTGATCTGCAATAAGGTTTTTTAGGATAATTTTTATTCCAAAAGTATTATAGAAAAATATAAAAGGGATGAAAAACGTATTTTAATGTAGGTACTCGTAATTACTTACATAAAATCACCTATTCCATCTTGTCGCAAATCATTTTCAATCTCTCTTTTCTTGTGACCTTCAAAAATGAGAGTGCGAGGTCCGGCAGGATTGTCCCAAGTAAACAACATCTTATTCATTGGAGGTATTTTTCTGTAGAGTGGAAAGCATTTTCATTACAAGTAACTGTCTAAATTAATGCAAGTTTTGAAAAAGGTTATTAAAAGTTAATCAATAATGTTTCTGGGGAACGCCAAGTCAGACAAAACAAACAAGGAAAGGCACGCTATTTCAAACTGGCCTTTATTTTATACAAATAAATCAAATTATAGGGTGTATAGGACTCCTACCAAGACCTAAGGAGCCCAAGCCAACCTCACCTGCAAGTGGTGCACCTGCCGATCAACAGACGAGGCTCTGGCGATCATAAAAGTACCCGGTAAGCGGCAATAGGCTCGCCATCTATTACGTGGGACCAACTATATAATTGGCGAAGTGTGGGCGAATAATATGCATCTGCCTACCCCTTCCGGGGAAATAGGCGTGAATGTATGTATGTAAAAACCAAACTCTTCAATATTTATGTTTTTTACCTTGTTGACCCTGTATTGAGATATTTTTTTTACATAGGTACCACAAGTTAGCACACAAGCGTGCGGCCCACTAGACAGGAAGTGATCACCACTGCCCGTATATATAATAAGAATACCAGAGCTTAAAAAACCGTTTCATTTAATATAACTGTTTAAAAAGAATTTGCTTCGATTTGCGTATTGCAACGTTTTGTTATTCCGTGTATTAATTACAACTAGTTATCATATTTTTAATACCTTTATAGAATAGGCATAAAGCACACTTACTTTACATTGACGTTCTCTTTTTCGTAGACAGTGACTTGGTACTGCGAAAAGTTAACAAGCAGCGCAGGCGCGTGTCCGTCGCGATATTGACGTATCGTAATGTAAGTACCACCTTCACTCAACTGGACTTCTACGTGGAGACCACCATACTACGAGAATGACATAATTAATAATAAAATTGACTAATTCATATGTTAAGATAAAATAAAATATAATTTTCATTATTTACTAGAAATATGGTTAAACTATGGAGTGAATTAAATTAAATGTTTCTACACATCCACCACAACAACGGTGCGTATAAATACAGGTATGTCTAAAGCATATAAAAAATTGATACAGGATCATTACTCTATATTGCATTCGTTACTTCTTGCATGAAAACAGCAGATTTAATTGATGTTAGACAGTGTTAAGTCTGTCTCTCTGTTTCTACATATTAACAATTTACGAAAACCTAATTTTAAAGTTTGTCACGCCATAAAATCTTTCGTCAAAAAATATCTTTTGTTTCATCATCTCAGAAGTAATTTTTGCAATTTATTTGGCGGTGCCCCTTTTAAATCTCTCCTACACTTTGCTGTACTCGACAGGATCCACAAATGTACCAAATTATAATATTCACCACCTTATAAAGCCATTGTGGATCGCAATAAAGTATTGAAATATATACTTGTGTTATCCCTAACACAGGTATATATTTAAAAGTGTCTTTCCTCCCGTCTATCGCAACATGAAAAGTGACCAAAACACTTACATCATTATCGAGCTTTAAACAAACGCTATGCTGTTCGGTATACAAGAATGGTGCGGCGTGTTCTTTGGAGCAGGAAACTCGTAACAATAACAGTTTATCCTCTTTTTCTACTACCGGCCATAGCGGGGCACTCGAGTTGTTTTCTACCTGTAAAAACAATATTAGTATTATTAAAAGTTACTAGAACCTATTTTTTACTTTAATCTGTTTTATGTTTGAAGTAAATATAACAAATTTGCCAAAAAAATATTGATGGGATAAGTATTCTGCTTTATAGATAATCTAATCGTCCAGAAACTCCACACGCAATTTATCCCGGGCCTATTAAATTTTTTTTTAAGTCTTTAAATATGTTGGCACTACGAGTACGGTACACAAGAAACGGTCACTCATCTAAGAACAATTCGGTTATCGTTACCTACCTATGATCACTATAATTATTCACGTATGTGCTTATAATCACTCACTTCTTTCCAAGGGTCTCCCGATCTATGCAATTCTTGGTACTGTACGGCAAACGGAGCTTCGTTAATTATAAGGAAGAACGGCGTAAATACCACCATTTTTGTTAAGCTGTTGAAAGTGAGCTGGTTTGTCACTGCCACCTGTAAGTATAAGAAATAGAGTTCAGTCTGTTTAACGCCAATCGCATTTACTTGAAAAAGCTAGGCATGTCGGATTTAAGAAAATATTACATTACCGTGCATTAATATAAACTTTGATGTCATGCCAAGTTGTAAAGTCAAGATGTCGCTTTTTCAGTCTTCTGTTATTTTTTAATAGCATATATTTTATAAAGCCTATAAATCTATCTATAATTTTATGCACATATTTGGAACTCAGAAATTTTAGGTAATTTAAATGCACACAAATGCATTTATTTATGTGTACGACATTTAAGGCACACACATACAAATGAGTTAATTAATTGTTGTCTGGGTGGTCATTGATAAAAAACAACAATAGGCTAAGAACACTTCCCTGAGAGATACCACTCTAGTATTCATGAAACTTTCTTTGTTTTTTTTTCACTAGTGTTGGCTTCAATCGAATTAAACATTTATCGGTATCTATCAATAGAATGGCACTTGTTGGTATACGTTACCTGATACACTCGGCCTTCACATTTACAAATAACAACTCCAGAGCTGCCAGGCACATCCAGTGAGAATTTATCGGACCACTCTCCAAATTCGATTCTGATAGCAGCTTTCTTCTTGCCAAAGAAGTTCTTGGCACGGAACGAGAAAAGTATCGGTTCCTTGTAGTCTTTCGGGTGAAATATAACGTTACTCGTATCATCCACGTTCTGAAATATACCACAACATGATACATAAAACAATTCATTTATTTTTTGCTACCATTATTTCTTCACCAATAAGCTTTTTGCAAAAAGAAAAATAAAATGGTTTTATTAATTTCGTTCCGTCGCAAACGAAATACCTATTAAAATTGTTAAACATAGTTATATTAAGTTTATAATCATGCATTTGAAAGACATGCAAAAATTTCAAAATCTATGTTAAGAAAGTAGTGAGTCATCAAAGCCATCAATCAGTGCAACTGCAGATTATAAAGGTGTATTTACACTGGAATAAAAATAAAAGATGGATGCTTTGTTTGACACAGCGATGACTTACTATTAGTATATTTACAAATTGAAATAAATCATAAAAAGCAGTAGGGCCATAATTATAATCAATATAGAACATTTAGAAAACCTCAGGGTATTTGATTTATATATCGGTATTTTCCAAGAGCTTTTAAATCAAATTTTCGCGACAATCAACCATAACCAACATCTGATATATGTTCCTGTGACATCACTTGAGTTAGCATTTAACGTTACAGACACGCAAAATTTTTAATTAAAATAAGATAATTAAATTTATTGCATGTTATAATCATACAAATCCCCCTTTCCATAATACCACATTTAATACTAAAATAGTATTGAGACCCCCCTCTAACATATGGTTTTATAACCAAGCGCAATTATCGATTTTACAAGTGATTACATCTTTACAAAACTTTGTGTTATACAAACATTTTGGTTTTGATACGCCGCAACAGCAAGCGTATATCATTTTTTTTATTTTAAGAATCAAACAAAATGATAAATAATAAAATATACAATCACTACAAAGTGTTAAGCACAGTGCTGACAGTAAAATAACAAGCATTTTCACGAGAGAAGGGTCTCGATAGTAGATGAACGAATATCCCTCTTATGTGCAACCACCATAGTGCAAATCTATGCGCACTCACCGGTAATAATGACGTATGGCGTCTAAAAAAATTACCGCAACGCGATCGTTTTATCTGTAATCGATACCAAACTTTATACTACTTCGACCAAAAAATCACATAGTATCAGAAAATTACACGTTGTCTAAATTCAATTCCTAGGACGTTGTCAACGATTATTATCATGACCCCCTGCGCATGCTCAAGACAAGACCAATAAATTAATCATACATATTGTCGAAACCAAAACTCCAAAAGAACTTTCGAGACGAAGCTTGGTGGCAAATTCCTAATCTTACATTGTAGAAGAAGAAAATTATATTCTTTTACATTTATTAGGCATACTTGATTTAGGGCAATCACGTAAAATAAAAGACTTCATTTAAATATCTAAAAATCAGAATGAGACACGGTTTCTATTAACATTCAGATTTTTTTTTTATCTTTACATAGTGGAACTCTGAAGTTATTTTTAGGGCCCGTTTTAAATTGTTGAAGAAGATGAAAATCAGAAGTTTAAATTAAGTTTTCTGTCAAGTAAACTGTAATGGGAACTTATTTGGCAAATTGTGAAACCGGTCGTAATGATTTTAAGCGGCACTTGAACTCTATAACTATAAGCTCCTTTATTATCATTATTATATGAAGAAAGGGAAGCGTGAACCTAAAATTAGTTCGGCTAAGAGTAAAAACCATACAGAGGCTTGGTTGGTTAATAAAAGGCAGCAAAAAAAGATGATAAAAATCTATTAAAAACGTCATATCCCAAGACCATCTCGAGGTACCTTGTTGGGGGTGCTGGAGTCTTTTTCTGGTTTCTTTGATTTCTGTAATTAGGGAATGGGTTATGGGAATTGGCTAGCCAAATGTAGGTGCCTACTTAATTAATTAAATATACTGGTTAATGCTGTCTGACCTGGAAACGACTTTCTTTCGTAATGCATTTGATATGTGTATATAATGTTTATTTTATTATACATTACCAGTTTACAGAACTGTCATATAAATTAATCTGTCAATAAAATGTAGATCACGATTATAATAATATTATTAATATTAGCAAGCCTACTTGAAGGCTGAATATAGACTTATGATTTTAAGATCTGCCCTGTGTAATTGATGAAAATAAAAAATGTAATCTTGATATTATATAAAATATAACATGTGCCAAAAAATTAAGATTATGAATACTGTTATTAGATATTTAACAAAATTACAGATGATTAAAGTGACAATTGCTTTTAAAATCTTATAAATAAAGATGAAAGAAGTTAGTCACCAAAATATACTTCCCAATAAACTGGTAAAACTACTCAAACTATAGTGTTTAACCACACATAAAACATAAACAGACACAAAATATGACTAACCCTGTAGCTTAGCGTGAATCCAGTCTTATTAAGCATCCAGAATGGGCAGTATAACGATAGAACTTGAGTTCCTTCCATGTCAACGCTGTGCATGCCGAGTTCGAGGGTCATAACTGCTGGACTGTCGTGCGATTCGAATGTCCATACTGACAGTTCTGATTCCAGGTCTGGTAGATTCTTAGTGCACACCCAACACTTGTCCAGGTAGTTTTGTATCTGGAAATTGAAATTTGCATATAAGTTATAGCTGCAATGGTCAAATTGTCTCTATCCTTTGCAGAACACAATAAGAACGATATTTTGTGTTTAGTTTGATCGGCCACAAATTTACACATTCGCATTTAAACACAGGTTAAATATTCACAGTTGCAGACGAGATTTTTATATATAAGTATATATATTATTAATTTAAAAACCAGATTTATTGCAGAAATAAAAATCTGTGTCTTATCTCTTGATGACATCTATCTCTTCCAGCAATTATACAAACTGAGTTTCGAAAATTTTGTAAACGTTTTGTACCAACACAACGACCCAGATAAACTCATGATACTTTTATCTGACCACACCAAAAGAAATGATCAAAAACCTACTCCTTTTGTCTGATTAAAACCAAAAGCATGGCAAATACTTTAAAATATCTTACCATTATAACAATAGAGGCTTTATTCGGAGCCAGGTGCGATAAATGGAACATCTCGCCTGGTTTGAACACTTGCGTACGTTTCAATCCTAGCTGCGACACAACGATATCTATTGGCAAACAGTTTTGGAGCTTCACCGCCGGTTTGAGAACGATGTCGTAACAGGAGGACGCGAACGTATGACGATTTGTGTGTTCGAAGAATACTTGCTCCATCGTGCCTACTGCCTGAAAATCATAAATTTATATGAAAACCCCTAAAGCAGTTTCCGCCCTCGGCTTTGCCCGCAATAAATTTACCCTGAAGTGAGGTGTTATTTGTAGTAATACTAAAGAATTTTTCTCGTTTAAATCTTCAAGTGAATGCGAAACGTTAAAAATTATATAGGTTTAATGTATTCCTTTCTCTCGTAAGAGTTAAAATAAATAAATATTCTCTTACAATCACAACAATTATTTAGTTCCAAGATAAATATCACTAAGAACTTGTGTTATGGATACTAAAGAACTGATAAACATGCTTACATACCTTTAGTTTTTTGTAAATACATACTTAATATACATAGGAAAACACCCAGACCAGAACAAATATTCATGTTCATGCACACAAAGATTTGTCCTGTATGGGAATCGAATCCACGACCTCTGGAGTGAAGTGCAGGTATACTGACCTACACGCCATATCGGTCGTCGAAAGTTAAATAGAAAATTAGTTTTACAAGTGTCAGAGAAAAGCGTTAAACTAGATATTTAAACAATTTGAGAAAATTACCTTCAAGTAGAACTTCTCGCCACTTGTTTTGTCTTTTGAGTCGCATTGCAACAGTTTTGAAATGTTAACTTCTTGTTGCAACTCACGCCATACAAATGGGGACACTGATACAGTAAAACCTAAAAATAACAATTTGTGAGGTATCGTTAATTTATAATCATAAAATAAAATACTGAAAAATGGGAACCAGGCTAATTTTTTTTAATGGTGTCAATAGTATGCTGGTTGCTGGGTCTGCGATAAAAAATTCTAAAAATAAAAAGTCTCATTACTAAATAGTATAAACCAAAGTCGTTTTCTTTTACATAGATATATAGAGTGATTTAACGGTTTATATATGGGTCACGCGGACGAAGTAAATTTCTGATGAACAAAGTAGATTCGTCAAATTGTGAAGTATGTGGTGTTGTGGAAGACCTGCAACACTTGTTGACGGAGTGTAACCGGATAAGAGATGTAAGACGGGAGATGATTGTTAAATTTAAACTATGCAGAAGCGATGTTGGTTTATTTCCAACAATGCTGTCCCAGCCCATTTCGGAGTGTGTAAATATGGTCTGTAAACTTGTATCTCATCAATCTTTGAGCATTTATAATATTGTAAATGTCCTTTATATATTTTGTATCAATGTTAATTAATGGACTGATATGTCTTTTTTAGGACAAAAGTCCTGAAAAAAAATTAAATAGAAAGAAAATTAATTACTGGCTGGATAAAAATAGGTTATCACTCAATTTAAATCATATTGTTTTCTATGCTATAGCAGTTATCTAAGACCTCATTTATTACCAAACGTCATCAAAACTTCTTTTAACTAACCTTCAACAGAGAAAAATATTTCAGCAGTTGGCGTGTGCACCGCCTGAAGTGGTAACCGTAGTATTCCAGAGGGCCGAACTTCACCTAACAATCTCACTTCGTTGCCACTCAGAGTCATATAGTATACTGACACATTTACTGATAGCGTGTTTGTCACCTGTTGAAATATTTTAATTGCGTATAGTTACGGCAACATAATAATTATTGACACGTAAGCTATAACAATGAATAAACCGGAATAATTACGCAATCCTAGGTATAGCCCTTCTTTTTCATTTCACCCTTTCAATACCCTTAATTACATGATTATCATATATGAATTTGTCTCCAAATCTACTTGAATATGTTATGATTTTTACAATACTTATGAATATGATTAAGTCTAACATTTTAACAATTTAATAGTGAAAAGGGATTGCTGTATAGCATTAAAACATAGTGTATGTAAAACAGGCTTGAAACAGCGGCGGTAGAATAAAACACGTAAGTAAACTCACAAAGGAATCTAAGTAATATAAAGTCTGAACCTGCAAAACACTCCTCAGGTAGATGTGCAAGGCAGCCTCCTGCATCACGACGTCAGAGATAAGTCCCCTCGGCTCGACACAGGCCACGTGTGGGACATTCTTCTCCAAAGTCCCGCCTGTCATTTTGCGACCGAGCGTAAAGTACCGCTTGTCGGCTCGCTCTACAGGTATTTGGACTTCTTCGTCCATTTCCACTACCTATCACATAATTATTTGGTTGAAATAACTTATTCATAAAAAAAATATGCGTATTGAAATATGTGGCCGATAAGCCGCATGCACACAGACAGCAGTCATTGATCGCTTATGTTCTGCACTCATTTTTCTAAAATGACGCCATCATTATTTACAAATGGCGGTAGTTATCTAGTATTTTTGTCAATCTAAAGCCTTAGTTGTGAGGTTGCTTTAAAAACATAGCACAAAAATGTTTTTTTTTTATTTTGTAATACAGAGAGATATGTATAAACAACTACAATAAGGTAAAAGAATTGAAACACCTACCTTCACGGTAAGCTTGAGTTGCGGTGGCGGTTCATTCAACTTCATTAAGTTGAGTCCGCCGTGTTTCAGCTGTAAAGGCACGCTAGCACCTGGCTCTAATACTACTTCGCTGTAAAAAAATACTATGCTTTCATTCTAACTCGGCGACTAGATAATAAGGTAATTTCGAATAGATAAGGAGCAATGTAGTAAACAATGCAATTCATTTCTTACACTGCTTATCTTTAAACTAAGCAGTGCTTGTACTATAGTTGGGTAAACATTTTTTTTGTAAATAAATGCTTAAAAGGAATAATATAAAATGAAAATAGATCCCAAATTAACATGTTGACACAAAAAACTTTCCCCTAAACTTGAGATCTGATCTAATTCATATGTGCGTATAATTAGAAAGTTACCTGTAGTCAGATGCGATGTATTCCTCAGTAAGGAATACTGAGAAATCATGATTGTCACGCAACATCAGTTTAGCAGTCAAGCCAGTACAGTTGTGAAGGACATAGGGCGCACCGTAGTACTTCGGATGAGAACCCTACAACATTATGCAAACATGGAATTAGTTTATGTGTAAGTAAGGTACGAATCATTTTCTAACTGCTGTGACGACATAATAGATGACAAATACTTACTTCAATGTCTACTTTAGACTTCGTCGCCACAGTGGTATCAGTTTCAGCAATCGCAGCAGCAAACGAGTTACCCAATTGTGTTAGCACCTGTTAACAAAATATAGTTAACTTTAATAACTGCGCTTAATCACTACTCGTCATTATCCTCAGTACATAAGAATCAGACATGAAGCTAAATTTTGGTTATGCATATAGTATATTTTATCAATGAATACATTATTTAAATGTCTTGTTAAAACTGTGTTATTAATACTTATTCATTTTTATACAACTATCTAAGATCTAATCTTTATCTATACATGTACGATTTACAAATCAAAAGTTTTAACGGGAATAAATACATTATTATATTAATTAACGGTAACGGCACCTCAAAATAATTCTACCATCAAATGTCTGGGAGAAGGCGATTAACTGAATGAGACCACCTCTCTCAAATTACACGGCTCATCAGAGCAATAACAAAATAGTAATAAATGATCTGTTTGTTTCACATTACATATTGCAAAAATAAATAAGCCAAAAAGTTCTTGTAAAAACCAAATACGACACGTGCAATTGCAACCTTCCATGGCCAAATCCATTAAGTTATGGAAAAAGGCCAGAAATAAATTACACTAATCTGACGGTAGTGTATGGATTAATGAGCGCTATAAAGCCAAAAGTAAGTGCTAGGATCGTAGCAAGTAGAAGGATGTGATTTGTACCTAGTGATACTGGAATAAGTCGCGCATTATTCCGTATGTATTTGAAAAATTTTTCATTTATAATTTTTATTTAGTTTAATGATCTTCTTCAATATACCTCCATGCCGCTATTGGTGACTGTGATCTCAAGCGGTTCACTGCTTGAAATTGTGATGGTTTTAGCAGCTTGTCTTTGGGCAGCTGCTTGAGAATTTGCCGCCTCGTCTGTGGTGTCGATTGGTATTAAACCATTTTGCCGTGGCATCACTACCTGCAGAATAATAATTATATATCTTAAACATCTCAATCAGACCTATTTAGTCTAGGGATAACTAAATATATTATTTTTAAACAAGACCAATTTATTAAAGATGATTTTTTAACCAGTATAAGAATTGGACCCATGAAATCATGCAAGATATTTATCATAGAAATATGCCATTGATACGTAAAAATTAATACAAATTAACAAAAGAAATAAAGAAAATATTGCTGTTTATAGAACGAATAACCTTAAAAATACATAGTTATTCATGTATATAACAGACGTAAGTATTGCAAAAAATAACTCAATATACAGACATAAACCCAGGAACATACAGAAACGGTAGTTAGTTGACGTTGTGAAAATAGTCTCACCTCCATTTTAAGTTCCCACGGCACGTGTTTGTATTGGTAATCCTTGAGTACTTCCACTGGCTCGATAAGAGGTTCCCATACCGCGCGTCCGATGTTGTAGTACGACACTTGCATTGCCCAAGTTGATTCCATGTAAAACTGAAATATTTAATCACTTTATATGTTTGAAACTTTCTTGATGCATTTTTTATAACTAAATATAACGACAGATTTGCTAGAGTCACTTTTAATTATCTTTGTGACAATTTCAATTTATCTATCGTTTCAGCGTTGGTTGTGAAGATATCGTTGTTCTTAAACTGTCTGAGATCTTTCCAGAACATGTCCTATATAACAGCAAAACACGTTTCGTATTGAATTGTTTCTCGAATTTTCGGGAAATTATAGTCGCGCGGGAATTATCTCAAAGATATTTTTTTATCCATCACTTGCCAGTATTCAGTATTAATTTAGAAAAAATAATAATACTGTTTTGTTGGGATTTGTTTTGTAGGAGTCGTATCGAGCAGCTCATCATACGCAGAGTTACTCATTACTAACTAGAATAAGTAAATAATAACTTACATCAGAACTCCAATCCTTGACTTGCCCAGTAAGAGAAGCCTGCATCACCAACACGGGAATGGTTTCATTACCTATTTTCATCTCAAGGGAAACCACAATAGATGGACTCGACAAAAGGCATATTTCGTCCATAGGCGGCGCCGGAGTTACGACATCGGTTAATGATTCCACGTTAATCGCTTCTTCGGCCTCCTCTGATACAAAAAAATATAAAATGACATTAAAATACAATCGTTACAAAACGATGCGATGCAAGCGGCAATAATACAGTGGCTAGACCCATAGGGTATTATTACAAAACTAAATCTTAAGTTAGAAAAGGTTTAAAAACTAGTGCTGTCACTGTCTTCATCTTATCAAATAAAAGTGACAGCACTAGTTTTAAACGTGGTCTAACTTTAGATCTCGTTTTTTAATAAGCCCCCCTGGCTTCAAATTCAGAGGGACTCTGTTTCAAACCCTGGTCGCACACTTGTGACTTTTCGAAGAGTTTATATGCGTAATCATCGCTTGATACGTAACTTGGAAAACACGTTAAGCCGTTGGTTCCGACTGTCATGAAAATATATGGCAATTATTAGGAAGTCAGTGCCTTTTAAAATCCTGACAGCTGGTTTAACCATGAATAATATTTCCCTCTAGGTTGCGGAGGTCAGACTAAAATTCAGCCATATCTGGTAAGACCAGTGAGGAGACCCTGGGCCCTAGGCTTAAGACTAAGGCAATTGGGATAATGCTAAAATCTTATGAAATCAATACAGAAGGATTACACGTGACACGTCATTATGACCACATTCTGCCTAAAGTAGACTAATCGTGATATATAATCATGCAGAAAAAAAATCCCTTACCTGTCTTGAGGAACCAGTGCGAATGAGGCTTCAGAGACTGCAACCCCCACAGCTCCTTATAGAAAATAGCTTTCTGTTCGTGTTCTGTCTCATCCTCTTCTCGACTGGTCATAGTGGCTAGCACTCGGTTCAAAAGCGCTATTATATCTGCAGAAAAGAAGGTTCAAGGAGCTTAAAATAAATAATTGAAATCTATCAACAAGTTTTGCGTCGGCTTTTTTATTTTGTACTAGCGGACCCGACAGACTTCATCCTGTCAAAAAGATTTGTAAAGTACCTACCTAAGTAACTACCTATTACATTTTGTGACTATACAATTTTGGAACGGGACATTCAATCCTCCAACGATGTATTCTGTGCTCCAACGCACACACGCACACTGTTTTGATAGATATAACAGAATTTTACCTTTATATAGCGTTAATAAAGCGCAAATTGACTTTTTGACGATAGGAACACACCAACATTGCTTAAACAACAGTGAGTGCTTGCAATATGAACTTTGAACAATAAAGCTCAAATTGACTGTACGTTTTAGTTAGAGAACGTTTGTATGGGAAAAATAAAAGGGCTGTTTTTAGGGGTTTCCCGACAATTATTCGAATTTTTCTCCCATCCATCCATCCATCCTTGAACTTCAACAAACATTTTTAAAAAAGAATTGGCCAAATTGGTCCAGGCGTTGTTGAGTTATGCGCTGCGATTTATTTTATGTATAATAAGATAAGATATAAGGATTCAAATCGCTTGATATTCTGCTGCTAAGACGTATTGTTTGAATTTGTTTTTATTTCAATTTACATTGGCTTACATTTGTCAAAAAAATATTTTTTTCAGATATCATAGACGGGTTAGTGTGAAGTTAAATACATTTTTTTATGGAATCAACCCCTGCCTCACCGCCGCTGTCTTGGAAAAGGCGTGAAAAATTAATTTGAAAATGAAAATTAATCTGACAACCTCACACACACATACGCAAAAAATATTGAGAGATTTCTTGTGACAAATTTTAGTAAAATTAAAAACAATCGTTAGTAAAGTTTTAGTAAAAGTAACAACAGTTCAAAACTAACTTTTCATAACTGAACCAAATTCGATGAAAAGCTCAGAAACAAAATGGAAAAGTCGTTTAAACTGTTTTTGTTCTGATCATTTTACAATAAACATACTAACTACAACGAGGTTGAACGACATATGCACTCACCAGGAGATACGGTGATCTTTATATCTGAGATACACAGGTCCACATGCATGCCACTCCCTGGTGGCTGCGATAACGCCAAAGACAAATGTGCGGGGGATAGCAAATATCTTGTTGGACCACCATTTTGGCCCAGAGTTCGCACAACCATCTGAAGACCAGAGATACCTCCGTCTGCCACCATTCGTTCTTCGGTCTTGCGAAGCTTGAAACGAGCTTCCATCTGAAGAGAAGATAAAATAGATTTCTAATTATTTTGTTAATCTAAACGTTTTAGTGACGGTATATTCAAATTTGTAATTTTTTTTTGAGGAGACTCTTGTTATCTTAGTTTCCCCGTGACCACAAAGAACTGTAAAGTATTCGAAACATTGGAGCCAAAATAGTTAATAACCCGCGATTGAAATCCGTGAAATGTATTTCAATAAGAAGTATTTTATTGCTAAAAATATAAATTTTATGAAATACGTAGGTATTTCATAAAATTTATACTGCGCCACTTGTCTAGAAAGTGAATCTGTTCTAGTTTTGCGCGAGGCGCCTGCGTTGCGGCACTTATGGTAACCCAAAGATCAAATTACTTACGTTTAATACAAGAGCGTCGCACTTCTTGAGCTCGAGCGACTCGACAAGTATGATATCTGGCTGCTCGATCTTCACGTTCACTGTCATCATAGAAGGATGATCTCCCGATGGCATAGTAGCTGTAGATGACATGGACGTTTTCTTTTTCTGTTAGTATAGAATAGACTGTCTTAAATAAAATTTAAAGATATTACGAATGAGTGACAAGAATTTGTATGTTGGTCGAGTTTTCATATCGTTTCCGACCTCAAATCAGTTTATGTATTAGTCTGCTCAATTAAACTTTTAGTATGTAACATTAAATATTGAAACACTGTATCCCTTCGGCTAATACGGTGAGGTTATCACGGGCACTGATATGAGCAAGACCTAAAGATACAAGATCAAAAGAGCTTCTTATTTAAGTTTTAAATGAAAGTAAACTGGTTCTTAGGAGTTTACTACCGAAACACAGTAATAAATATGCGGGTAGTTGCAACATAGGGATAAGACCGACCACCAGGTCCACTTTTTAATGTATAGTTTCTAGGATTATAAACTGACGCTCGAAACACAACATGCGGATGTAAAAATAAATTTCCATAATATACACTGGACAGCAAATAAACCGGGCCACCCGCTACCTTGGAACTCTGATTCGATTTTCTCAAAAAGTATAAACTTCACAACTATCAAACTTACACCCACAAAAAGTGCGTTTCATGTTGTTTGAGAAAAGACCACAAATTTATCCAAAGTACCCTAATTCACATTGTAATCAAGCAACAAACACAATACCAACGATTTGCTCTGTTTTGACTAGAGTTTGCGATTAGCGTTCTTTTTTTCTAAATGAGGATAGTTGGATTTTTCTTATGATTTCTTTAGTTGCCATCCATTATTTGCTCCAGACGCGTGTATTTTTGCTATTTTCTATGGTCAATAATGGATACGACGCCTCAAGAAGCAGCTCAAGCTGTAGGACTACTTCAAGTTTCGCAACGTGAAGTTGCTCGGAGACTTCGAATCAGCAGATCTTCGGTACAACGGGCTTACAGACGATACTTAGAGACTAGAGCATTCGATCGCCGACCAAGTACGGGCAGACCTAGGGCTACATCAGCAGCAGATGATCATTATATCCATCTTACTGTTTTGCGAAATCGCCGCCTCAACGCAGTTGAAGTCCAACGAAGTCTGCGTGACGAACGCCAAGTGGTCATAAGTTCAGATACCGCTAGAAGGAGACTTGCTGAACGAAATCTGGCTCCAAAGAGAGCTGCTACAGGCCCAAAATTAACCGTAGCCTAAGGTGGAGCACGACTTGAATTTGCTCGAGAGCATAGGGATTGGATGTTAGAGCAGTGGGGCAATGTGCTCTTTACTGATGAGACCAGGGTGAGTCTACAAGGAAGTGATCGACGTCAGAGAGTATTATAAGCACTTTTTGTAGGTGTAAGTTTGACAGTTGTGAGGCTTATACTTTTTGAGAAAATCGAATCAGAGTTCCAAGGTAGCGGGTGGCCCGGTTTATTTGCTGTCCAGTGTATTAGACTCAATATGGCAAGAAAATATAGCTTACAGACATATCCATAGACTTTTCAGTTGTGATCTTCTTGTCCTGTGTTTTGTCTTCTTTCAAACGGCTTGGGCCACTATCGTCAGCGAGACCCGTTGTCATAAACTCTGCTATTTTGTTCAGGAAATCCATTGCCAGGATCAAATTGAAACTGAATATCCTTATGTCCACTGCAGTAGTAAAAATATTTTTATAGAGGATTATAACACCTTACTTTTATCGAAATTTAAAATGATAAAATCTAGAGTAGAGAAAAAGGGCAGGTCAAAAGTAACCTGAACCTACGGGCGTCTATGAGGAGGTTAATGAGTGTGAATTAAGCTAAAAGTGTGTGCCAAGATCGTAGCAAGTGGAAGGATGTGATCTCTGCCTACCTCTACGGGAAAGAGGCGTGACATTATGTATGTATGTATGTAAAATCTAGTGTAAACCAAAAGCATTTTCCTCGGTAAATTATTGTTGATAATTTTAGTTAACCCTATATATATTACCTATCTTAACACAATATAATTTTTATCCTCAATATTCATATTTCAGTAAACAAGAGTACTGACCAAAAGTATCAGAGTTCTTCATGGTGTATGTAATATCAATCATACTGCGTATTTTATCGTGAGACTCCATTATTGCATTAGGATCTTCGATGATGTTCTGTGACTCTGATATATCTCGCCGACGTTCAAGGTATCTAAAACAGAACAAGTTTAATTTAATTCACTTTTTGGACATTCGATATAAGATAAAGTAGAATATTTTTAATACTATTTTAATAAAGAATTGGTCCGTAAACGACTTTTTTTATACAAACAAGAACGTATCAATAATTTTCTATTTTAATAGCCGCAAGAAACAAATATGGAGACTTTAAAATTTTACAAAAAGGATGAAGTGCATGAGGTGCAGAGTATGTATTTAAAATGATTGAAATCTACTTCCTATTTGGGACAGAGTCTTACAGCTAACCAATCGATGCAAGATACTTTGGGAGTTATTATTCTGGGATGTTTTGTTTAGAATCTAAGTAAAATTTGCTCACCTAGTAATCTTGGCTCCTCGTGCAGGTCTGGTATCATCTAGTGTGCAATCCACCAAAAGAATGGAAGTATGAATAGCTCCATCGGAAAACATTCGACCTTTAACTGACAGCAGTGCCAAGCAGAAGCGAGCAAGTTCTACGTCCTTGACAAATATAGAATCTTCGTTCTGTAAAAAAAACACTTCAAGTCATAACTCCTCCCCCTTAAAATGTTATCTAAACCGTTTCAGGTACAATCAAAAACGTTTAAAAATTTGAATGAAATAAAATTTGCGCGAAGACGAATAGAGTCAAGAACTAAGCGTTAACAGCACTATAATGATACAAGTCAGGGATACACTAGGGGACAAATGCCTTGCGACACGTGTCGTCACAGACGGCTGGTGAAGTGGTGCGACGTTGCCCGACTCCGCTTGACATGTCGCCGACTCATGTCGTGGGACATTTTGTCCTCTAGTATTTCCCAGGCCTTAGGCAGCACTGGTATACTAAAGGACAATAGTTTGGTTAAAGTTATAATAAGAAGTTCCTAAGTAACGCTGATATTTAGATAATTCTTTGTATCTCTAAGATATTGTTGATAAGAAAAATGTAGTTCTATTTACCATGCGCAAGCGAGAACTGTAAAAATAAAGTAGTCCTTACAAGTTAGATCAGAACTTTACTCCTTTAACAGGCATAGCATGTTGAAAATATTCATTGTTTTTCCACCTTAAGTTGACCGCATAAGGTTCAATTTTTGATGGTCATATATTGACCATTCCCTGGTAAAGGGTTAATCAACTCTAGATTCAGTCGGTTGCAGAAAATTTTTGCACTATTAGTGTTATTCAAATATTCATAATATATTTAAATCGACACGAAGCACGTGCTTTTGATACAGAAACTATTATTTTACTTCGTAAGAAGAATTTTCACGTCTTTTACTTATTTACAAATAAAGAGTATAATTACGACTTCTGGTGATCATATAACCCTGGTTACGTACAATAAAAAGCAATAAAAGTTTCGTTAAAGTTCAAAAAAAGAATGTTCAAATATGAAACTTGAATTTTGCGGCAACGTCTGAGATATACTCAGATCTTGTTTGCCCCAATATTTATCTCTTTGAGTCAATAATTCCTATTACCTCACTTTAAAAAACCACTTTACTTACTACTACTAATTCAAAAAAACCAACGTACGGGGTATCAAAACTTCGTTTGGCGTTAGTGGATCAGACAATGCTTTTAAAATTATGAAGCAGATACTCGCCATCAGGAAGAGCACTAGGATTTAAGCCGATTACTTTCATATGGCAAAGCAAAGAAAAGACAAATTCTACAGAAAAAAGTTAATACATCTATTGCAAGTTGATAGTGACTCGAACAATTTAAAGATGCGGAGGATTCAAACTCCGAAAACAGCACAGATTTACACACAATCACATCACAGTTAAAAAAAGTTTATTATAGGTCTACTCGCTGCAAGCTAACGAGAAGACATAATATTACACTGATGTAGCACAATTAGCTCGAATGTAGATAGATTAAGAAATAGGCAACGTTGAAACTGCTTCTGCTATATAATATGACTCACCCATTCCTTGTCTTCTGCAGAAGTGGGCTAAAATATATTACATACATTACAAATTACTTCAAAAAGGGTTTATTATTTTATTACATAGAAACTTAAAGTGAAAGCTGAAATTGGTGTGTCCTATGTGTTTTGGCTTTAAGCTTTTTAACGTTCATTATATTTGGTTGTCAGGACTCTTAAGCTTATCTGAAGTTTTATTATGAGATTAGATTTTTACCTGCTAGAATCCTTAATTTAACGCCAGAGCTTTAATCACTACACGAGGTGGATTTTCGGTATCTATAACATAAATACGAAACACTAACTTACGCTTATAGTATTCATCAAATCGATCACAAAGCTGTCCATAGTAAACGAGAACTTGATAGTAGTCCTAGGTTTTTTGGATTCTTTCGAAGTGACCATAGCTAAAGTACTTTTGGTTTGAACTTTAGCTTGACTTTTAGATGTCTTATCTTTTGAAGGCACTTTGGGCACCTCTTTTTGAACCTTGACTTCTTCAGCTTTAACTTGGCCTTCCTGAAGATTTTGATTGAGGATTTTCATAATGCTCTTGTAATCGCTGTGGCCAACAGTAATCTGAAAAAATAAATATTTTTAAAATATATTAGGAAAGAAGCGTATTTCATCAGATTGTTTCTAGTATCAAACAAGTAATCAACTAATAATCAAAAGTTTTTGATCATCATTAACAATATTGATTACAGAAAAGCATAATGCTGATAAAAAAAAAATCTTCACTATATATAACAACCGGACATACAGACAGGCGTACTAAGCAAGTAAGGTTGTCGATAGTACTTACCGATATTGTATTCAAACGGCCTGATATATCTAGCTCTGGAAGCGCCTCGTACCACGACGACAAACTACGTTTCACCAATAGACGGAAGCTGGTGGGTCGCAATAGTTTGCGCTCCTGGCTCACGCTTGTACGTTCTTCGGTCAGTCGCACACATGATACTTTCATGTCTTCCAAGTCCAATGTCAATTCGTCAACCGTTACTTTGTTGCTCACGTCCTTGAAAACACATGAAAAGTAAAGATTTTTCATACAAGTATGTCTAATTTATCGGGTAGCATTAACACATAAATAAATAGTAGGATGATATTACGAACTTTAACATTCTTGTAAACAATAGACAATCAAAGGAATGTTTTTGAGTCAGACATCAAAAATTCATATTTTTCGTATTTTTGTTATTATCTTCACACAAGTAATTTATTTAAAAAAACCTATTAACGTTTGTTTATAATCTAGTACTCTCTACGAGAGCTATCTCTTTAGTTTGGGTTAAATAGCGCTGTATTGAATGTCTGAGAACATTTATGTATTCAATAATAAAATAATTTGCCAATCTGCATAAGTTCACGAAGTGGAGTCCTTACGAGTGGAGGTGGGTGGTGGAGACCCGAATCCCTCTCACCTTGGTTCATCAGCAGTATTGGGACGCTAATGAGCTGAAAATATGATCAATATTTATATACTTACAGGCACATGCACATCAACGAACTTGTTACACAAAGTCATTCGACCTAAATCGACGAGCATTGCGTTTAAGCTAGTAGAGTTCTCTGGTACAATAATGATGGGGGCGGCAAGTCGCACTTTCAGGGCCAATTTAGTGGAGTTCTGATACGCGTTTTGTACGTTGGCACGAGCTGCGTCCGCTGCTTGTGATGAAGCGTCGATAATGGCTTGTTGAGCAGTTTGGAAGTTGTTTAGGAATTCCTGTAAATTAAAAATTTGTTACGAACTTATCATAAGCCAAACATAATAATTCCAGATGTTTTACAGTGAAGGAGTTTGAATTTTTTAAAGGGTTATAATTAAAAATGGATCGTTATTCATAAATTGCCAACTTAACCTGTTATTATTTTACTACACTTCCAACATACTTATTGAGCTTCAAAAACCATATTCGAAAAAATGTTTCTGAATTTGTCTTTCTTGCAGAACATAATATGTACATATTCATTCTCATTGATAACTAGGTTTGTATATTAGGATTTAAAAGTGATCGTGGAAGCGGATCCATCTTAAACCATGTCAGAGTTGGCTGCAGGCTTCGGTGTGAGTGATAAAAACATTTTGGGTCATTTAAAACAAATTAGTTCTCCTTTTTCATGTAAAACATAAATTTCATATGTAGAGTCCTAATATAAATCTAAATTGTACTCACCAGCATTGATGTAACGAACCAGTTGAGGAATATGATCCTCAAACAGTTGACTTGCGCATCTATAGACATGTCTACTTCTCCTGCGCCCGACACTTCTCGGTTGTACACTACTACTTGTACATTTATTACGTCACCGCCCAGCACTTTCAGGATCTGAAATTTATTAATATTTTTAAAGCATAGTTTCTTTGCCACTTATTTTTTTTTCTATACTTGAATAAGTACATTAATTATGAATATGTCCTAAAATAAAGTAAGCGAGTGTCCTTAATCCCAGCACAAACTTAAAATGCTTTAATTCCAACATATTTAATCACATATATTTTACAGAACACTTTTAAATTTAACTAACCGTTAATTAAAATTTAATTGAATTGAATTTTTCATTTCTGCTAGTGATGCCGTGCATAGCTGAGACTTGGTGCCTGACTATGAACCTCATTAGAAAGCTAAAAGCCGCTCAGCGTCCATTGGATAAAGCTATGCTCGGAGTGTCCCTACATGATCGAATCAGAAATGAGGAAATCCGTAGGAGGACTGGAGTAACCAACATTGCGAGGCGAGTTTGCAAGCTGAAGTGACAATGGGCTGGGCACATAGCTCGAGGAACCAACGACTGGTGGGGCGTTAAGGTTCTTCAATGGCGACCGCCAACCGGCAAACGTAGGAGAGGACGGCCTCCCACGCGATGGACCGATGTTCTGGTCAAGGCGGCGGGAGGCCGATGGATGCAGGCGACTCAGAATCGCTCAATGTGGAAATCGATTGATAAAACCTATCTATGTTCAGCAGTAGACGTCATATGTCTGAGATGATGACGATGAAATGTTTACTTAATTGTGTTGTTTTACGTTATGAACACTATAATTATTATGCATGTATATGTAACGTCCAACTTATTTAGTTCAACTATTACTTTGTTCAACCATTCATGTTGTCTAAATAGTTTTTGGCAGTTATAATTACAGTTTTCTATGCACTAACTGTCAAGTAAACACTAATGGGAACTTGAACATCGAACATTGTGAAACAGTCCCTAAATCTGTAAATAATTACCTCTTTTGTTATAATTTCTTACCTCTTTATGAATAGTGACAGGATTAAGATCTTCGACTTTAATCGAGCTCACAGTGCAATCCAACTGCGTGTAAGACGTCTTCATGACAAGACCAGCGGTAGCACCGCGGAGTTGTACTACTGATAGCGGCCGTCTATTGGTCGCGAAACCTATCTCTATGGCACCTATTTTCACGTCTACTTTCAGCTGAATACTTTCCACTTGCTTACGTCGAGATGGCTTTGATATGCTCACTGTGGAATTAGGATATATTTGTTTATTTTTGGTTAAAAAGGTTGGTAATTATAAGTTTACACTATAGGTGAAAGAACCACTAGTTATTTTTATACACTATTAAATTTAATATCAAAAATCTTGATTTTTTTTATTTAAAACAAAATTAACCCTTTATACTTATCGCGTCACCTATGAAGAGCAGTATATAAGAGTAGAAGGTTTGGTGAATTGATAAAATATCTCAACCCAAGGTTCTATTACTCAATAAACCGTGAAATCTCAAACGATGCAAATTGACACCTTTTGCATTGTTAGTTCCACAATACTTTGGTAATAAGTCTTACTTTTATTGTATAAGTTAATACAGTAGTACTAACGTTATTATGTTTATTTACCTTTTGATTTAGCTGCATTGAACTCTTCATCCTCCATTATAGTTTCAAGAGGACCAGCATTCGCTGTTCTATCCACCGAACTTTGAATAGCTTGTAATCTGGTCTATAAATATAAAATACTAGTTAGTTGATACTGGCGGCGAGAGTGGAAGTAGAAAAGCGAAATGGTTCAACAAAACTTTATGTATTTAAGTGTCTCCCGGAATAAAGTAATTTCAAGACGTTTGACAGTGACAGCTAATAACTAACAAAAAATATCGGTAGTAAATAGTGTTAGAATGTAGCTTTAACGCACGACGACGTAATTGTTACAATCCAATTTACAACACTAAAACGGTAACAATGACAGGGCTCAATAAACCTGGTGCTTACCTGGTATTCATTCACGATGACTAGAATTTCTTGTAAGCCTTGCAGGTGAAGCAATAGACGTAACGTCGTAAAGTCCAATTCAATCATCTGTTCTACAGAACCATAGTGACTTCTGAACTCGGGACATTTCTTGTCAACCTATTTAGATAAATTGTACATTATTATGAACCATGTCTCGATCACATTATTACTATTCGTTTACCTTTAAACGTTTGTGTTACGAAAGGGAAGCGATGTCTGTACAAACTTGTAAATCAAAATGCATTAATGTAACAATTATCGCATATGGCGATAATTCACTAAGAACAAGATCTTGAATACAGCTAGCTAGTATATAGTATTTTACCTATCGTAGTCAAATATTAATCTATTTTTATTATAAAATTAAATTTAAATTTTTAAACCTTGGACATAAGCATTCAAAACTTTATAATCTTATCTAGAATCAAAGCAAAAAAATATATCTTAACAGAACTTCTTACAATACTAATAACCGTGTACTTACATTACTATATGTAACAGTAAACAAATACTGTATGTTGGCAGTGTCTTCAGTAGTGATTGATTGATCAGTGACATCTATATCAGGCGTCTCCACCATGTTTATGGTCTGGAATCCAACTCTATGATGCTGCAAGCTTACCGCACCTAGTCTTACTGTAGCTTCCAGTGTAAAAGTTTTCTGGACAGCTGTCAGCTCGAGTAAACTCAAAGAGAATACTAGGAACTTTTCATAGTTTTTCGAAGCGTCCGTGGATTTTCTATTGACGCTGAGGACTAATTCTGGTGGGATAGAAAATTAAATTAGATATGTATAATTTACAAAATGATCTTCATTGGATGAGCAACATACTAACAGAACTGAAATTGCTTTCTTAATAGCCCCATGGGTATTTAAACCGCGATTTTACTAATCTGTCGGTTGATTGTGACCATGAATCACTGTTAAGGCCAAAACGCCAGGATAAAATTGTACACAAAACCGCTGCATAATACTGTATGTTCATATAATTAGGTTTAAATTTACACTAAACAACGTCTTTGCGACCTTTAATGTTAATGTACAGTATTCACTTACCTTTCATAATAAAGAATGCCTCGACCTCAGTAAGCTGTATCGAATGATCGTCACTCTTTCTTTGAATAGATCGCGCTGAATCTCGTTTCTGTTTCTCAGCAGGATCTAAGTACCTCAGTAAGGATAGACTTGACCCTTTCGATTCGCTTGGCTAAAAATATATTTCCAATATATTAATTATTAAAGAGCATGTATTCTTACTGCTGTAATGCAAGTAGTCTGAAGTCTATCAACAAATTTGTGCGTAATTCACTAAAACATTTACATAAGACATTCTTTACAGACAGCATCCCAATCACGGATGATGTAAGTAAGCTGATGTTATGCAGCTTAACGCGTGAAGCTTACCCCCACTCCGCTCTTAATAACTATTTACGTACATAATATTTATCGAAAAAACGATTCATTTCACTTACACTTCTGTTTCATCTCTGTACAAATAACAGTCAGATTTATATCCTAAATCATTCTACTCTTGACAAACAAAAGTTAAGTCAAATAAAGGTCATACGAATAATATTGCTCTAACTAAAAATTAACACAGTAACTAAGTGGCGTTAAAACACAACGTCTTTACTACTATACTAATTGAAATACAAATCCGGAAATATGTTGATTACTTTCTAAATAAGTTATAAGCAAAACAATGATAACTTAGATAAATAATTATAATGCTATATATTTTTTATTTACCTCTATAATTAGTACCGTTACATACTGACATAAAATTGCAAAAAGCCGCTACCACATTAGGTCGGTCGCAGCGCATCAGCAGCGCATGCCTACACACTTCTCTAGCTTGGATTATTATGGCGCACTTTATGCATTTCATTTTAATAATTCATTGCAGAAAGCAATTGAATTTCAATAATAAATGATTCACTAGTTCATTTTAAGGCAACAATAATAATCATTGACAAAGGATGCAAATTATTTAACTATTTTTAAATACTCCTCGTATCTTATACATACATAATATCGCGCCTATTACTCCGAGGGGCGGCGGCATATTATACGCTTATATTTCGCCACTTATATTCTTGGTCCCACGTTACAGGTGGTGAGTCTATTGCCGCTTACCGGGAACTTTTATGTTTGCTAGAGCCTTGTCAGTTGTTCGGCAGGTGCACCATTTGCAGGTGAAGTTGGCTTGGGTTCCTCAGATCTTCGTAGGATATATCTTATAATTTTATTATGTGTATTTTCTTTAGGTTTCCTCTGAAGAATAGCGTCGAAGCATCACTTCGGCATACGCAGAGTAGATACCTTAATGCTATAGACGATAGAATGCTATAGACGCACGCGGCTACCACGTTACTGTTTATAGTATAAGACTTAAGTGTTTTCGAAAGTTGATTAAAATTTAAAGCGCTTTAAGTTTTCAAGGACATAAATAAAGGTTATACGAAAGTTTAAGTTAATTAGAACAATACGAAGTATCTATTTATACTTTAAACTACAGTTGTAACTAATTGCTAAAAATAATTTGTCGAATAGAGCATTACCGCTACAACTTGTTCGCTCTCTTGCCTGGCTAAATCAGGATTTTCGATTTCTTGACCGGTTATGGTATACGCAAATTTGTAGCAAAATAGCTTCAAACAAAACAAAATAAAATAAAAATTACAATAAACCAAATAAAACACTTTTTAATAGTTAATGCTTAATAATATTACCTTTAGTTGCGTCATTTCCTCTGAGTGCGGCAACGGCATGCTTACAAGTATTTCACATAGCGTTAATAGTCTGAAACAAATTAGTTTTGAATAGAATAAAGTGATTGTAGCTCAGCGGTGATACTATGTGGTAGGAAAGACCACAAAAGTAAAATTCGGCAGTAGTCAGTATTTGGATAGGTCCGTTTGCATTTAATATCGAGCGCTGTTGGTACCAGTTTATCGCTATATGTGTCAGGGTAGATCAGATCCCATATCAGATATAACTGGAATTCAGTCAAATCTGGTTAAACCTGTGAGCAGACCCTGGCCCTATGTTTGAGTCTAAGGCAACCGGGATAATGCTAGGATATGAAGATCTTAAGTAAGATAATATTTCTGTGTCTGATAAATACAACAGGGTAAGTTAGAGGCTCTAGCATTATCCCGGTTGCCCTAGACTCAAACATAGGGCCCAGGGTCTACTCACTGGTTTAACTAGATTTGACTGAATTCCAGTTATATCTGGTTAAACCTTAGATACGGATGTTTAATTCTTTTTAAGTATTACCACGATATGCCTGTGGCGCGAAGCCTCAGTTGACTAATAAGATACTAGTAAGAGATCATTAAAGCACATACTTCAAGCGTTTGAGTTTAGACGCAAACACGAAATGAGCAATGTACATTAGACATCACATAGCTTTATGAAAGAGCAAGTAGGACTTGGAAGTTTTCGATTTACGAACAATAACTGTAAGGCATGGCATGATTTCCTAATATGTGGAACTGTGACTAAATAATAAGGTTTTACGCCCTAACATAGCCGAGTTCCATTGCGGAAATTTTGCACAGATTTGGAAACCTGATATTCTTCTGGATAGAGGTGGGCTGGCTGGAGTGAACAAATGTGGCCGCTAAGGCTCACGCACAATGGTCAGGTTACACAAAAACAAATATCGGACGCCACATAAATATAGCCTTCAAAAATACAACCTACCTGTCCTCAGAGACGCTGACAGCTATTTTCTCAAGCTCCCCTCGCAGCCTCACTTTGGGCAAGCGGGGATCGTCCGCGATGAGACACTTGTGAATCTGTATGAGCAGCGTGGTCGGTTGGAGCAAATGTAATGGCGTCGCTGCTCCAGATAGTATGGCTGTACGCCAGTCTTCTTCATGTGTTGCTACTACGATCTTTAAAAAAATATTGGGAATTATCAATTAACTAGAGGTCTCGGTGAATTTCGTAACACATTTCTGAACGCACCTATAAATAGTTGACAACCACGTGAAACTGTCTTGCATTGACAGGTTGTATTAGAGAATTTAATTGTCGTTTTCAATATGTTTTCCATGTTTTCTCATCGTTTAAATCTTCCCTGACCTATCACAAATATTTAAAAATCAAATCGTTCCAGCATTTCGAGTTTTAGAGAGACAAACGAACAGCAATTCATAGTTATATTAATAAATTAATGTTATTTCAGAATTGAGAGTTCTGGCAAAAAAATGGCAACAATTTTGCCACATTACTTTTATAATATTTTGCGCGGAAGTCTGCAAACCCCCCCAATGGCTGCAATAGTGATGACTAAAAAATATTTCAGTGCATCACACACAACTACTAACATAACAAATTACATGTATTTTAAAAATCATATCTTTTATTAATATTTTGCACAAATAACATGCAGAATATAGAAATCCTGATTGCCTGTAAACCTTTATATAATGTTATTATAACTTAATGAGTTACCTGCATCTCTGTAAGTTTAAGCACCATCTTGTCATAGCTATGAAAGGTTATCTCTTTCAATATCTGCTCATCGGCCAAACCTTCCTTGTACATCTTGTGAATGTCCAGAGCTTCAGAGCGTGGCTCAGACTTCACGCTTATAGCACCAAGTTTCACAACGATACATGATTCGTTTCTGCAAAAAAAAACAAATGGAGAAAAAGATTGAAAAGAAGAAATTCAAAGGTCACAGTAATTTATTTAAGTTTGTGTCAATATAGTTCTTATAAACGCTAGCTACAATATATTTTTAAACTCTTTTGTTAGAGAAGTAGAGAGAGGCATTGTTTGCAAATGTATTTATTGAATGCGAATTGCGAATTGAATAAATTATTTTCGAACCTTTTGTCTAACATTTACAGATATAGTAAATATCACTTACTCTTTATAGATCCCAGAATGAGGCACGATGATACAGGACGCGGCGATGTCCACGTCTACATCTAGCATAGTGTGATGATGGACGGCATATTGCATGCCCAACGCTGATTTTTCCTTCAACTCCGAAAGTTTATTTTCCGCAGCAGCTTGTAAGCTTAATAAATAAGAAATCATAAGAATCTGCATATGCACATAATACATACTGTCATTTCATTATCGTTAAGATCACATACTTCCACCTTCTACTATCATGACACACACTACTTAGCTTACATACATATACACAACTGTCGGTTTAGGCTACTTTTGTCTATCCTTTTTTCCACAAGCGTAGGTCTTTCGCAATATTTTATCTCAAAATTTCCTTTCACTCGCCCATAATTTTTTAGTATATGTATAAATTGATTAATTCAGGTGTAACTATGCGAAAATTTATTGTAAGCAAGTGATGGATTACCAAACATTAATACTATAATTAGTAAATTAATAAATGAAAGGTAAATTTATTAATAAATTGTAAAATATTTCTTAAAATTAATAAATGAAAGGTAAATTTATTAATAAATTGAAAAATATTTCTTAATCAATCACTTGCAAACTAAACGTCATATTGTGTTTTTGGTTAAATTACTGTGGAAATAAATGTTACCAATACCGCTGTCTTTAAAAGGTTTCAACAAAATAAGAATACTTACGTTGATAGAGCCGTCGATTCGGTAGGTGGTTTAAACACTTTGACAATCTCGATGACAGTTTGAGCGTCGTATACGATCTGGAGTGGTCGTGCCGACACTTTAACGCGTTGATCGCATTTACCATCTGTAACCAAAAGAAATAATATTATGCTAAATAACTTTTTTAAGATACAATCGAAATTATATTGTTTCTGATTCCACGACAGTCGTGAAATATAGATTTTATTTAAACATTTCTCTTTCGAAATATTACTTACATTCATATTCCGAAGGTGAAACATACATTTCAAAACAGCATAAACTTATATTTTCATAACACACCACAAAGAAACTGATCTCTTTCACATACAATTACTCAACAGACGCCTCGATAAATTGTTTGAAAAGATAATTACTGTTATACCTCAATTTGTTAGGATGTGAACGACAGCCTGATACACACTGAAATAGCCTACGCAGACGAAGGATTATCTCTCCAATATACATAAAATCACGCCACTTTTTGCCAATTTTATTGTTGGTCCCACGTAATAGGTGGCCAGCCTATTGACAACTATTATGTTTGCCAGAGCCCCGTCTGTTGTTCGGCAGGTGCACCAGTTGCATTTAAGGTTGGCTCCCAATATACCCAAATCAATCAATCAGTTCTGTCCAAAAGCACATAAATAATTGCATATGCATGATTATTACACTAGATAGGAAAAAATGCCTTCGTTTGCGTACGCCAATAAGGTTTAACCAATCGCGTGCTTAAAGGAACATCGACCAATTAATAGATAGATCAGGTTGGAGTTACGTACTTATACAGTCTTTCTATTTCTTACTGAGATCGAATCAATGTTAATCAAACGTTGAAACCACAAGCAGAATTACTAATTATTAAATCAGTATCAATTTAATGCGCTTACAAGTATTCTGTAGAAGATCTTCTTTTGTGATGTCCCAAAAATCGTATTTTTTTGAGTTAAGTCACTATTCCATTAAGCATGCGTTATGTTTGAAAACCTTGATTAAACCGTGATTAGATATGATAATAATTATTTACCTATGGGGTTAGTTTCGAAGATCACATTGAGCAGGTTAACGTCTTTGGTAACTTCCTTCGATACGACCAGTTGAGGCTCAAAGCTTCCTTGCTGCACACCGGATACGGTAAATGCTTGCATTTGGATATCAAGTCTGAAAATATTAAATAAATCAATGATGATGTGTTATGAAACAGCCATGTAAAGTCCACTGCTGAACATTAGCCTTCCCAATAGATTACATTCTATTAGGGGTATTTGCCCATAATCACCACGCTGGGCAGATGATCGCAGTTTAAGCCAGTCGCAGGATGACGCTGCTGCCTATCATCTGGTAGAATTTCCATTCGTCGACTCCCCGTGAGATGAGAGGGGGTGTAGTACCACACGGCGCTGGATGAATAATAATATAAAGCGGAGAGTACATTTTTATTAGACACATTGTCAGATTTATTTAGCTATAGCTACAAAACGGCAACGATAAAACTATCCCACTTAAATGTTTGTAAAGTACTTATGTATATATTTGCGCTCGTAAATTGTTAAACGGAATTTAGTGTCACATGGGAGACCAATAAACTGTATCAGTATAAGTACTGGATCAACATATCGAAATCGTATACTTTTATCAAAGAAATACACTTTCCTATAGTTTACACAAACGAAATTACACATACGGCCGCTAATTGAAATAGTAGTTAGATAGGAGTCACACACATTGTGTTGTTATCTTTTCTCAAGAACATTTACTAGTACGGCATGGGATGTAAAAAACCTCATTAACTATAGTTAATAAATTAAGTAAAAAGTGAATAGTACAAATATAATGGGAAATATTAATTATAAAACATGTTACAACAACTTCCAATTACCTTAAAGCGTTAGCACTTGGCCTCTGCTGCATATCAACATACACATTATCAACACACGCCTTCAAAACTTCCGATACATCGCTGACAGAAACCTGCAACCTGTCCAGGTGGAAGTGGCCTTCAATAGCGACGTATTCTGTCGGAAGATGTAAAGGAGCGGTGTTCTCTTGGTAGTCTATGGCACGGAAGAGTTTATCTTTCTCGTCTTGAGTCATTGCTTTCTCAAATTGTTTCACTAAAAAAAAAACCTTAAACTATTACATATCATCATAATCATCTCACGACAATTAACGTCATACTGCAGAGCTTGAGTTTAGCTTTGAATTTAGATTATTTTCTAATACTATACGATAATCCGTCCGCCGCCGTTTCACGCATCCCGGTTCGAATTGGCAAAAACTGGTGTGTGGCGTCTTGCTGTTAGATTTTTTTAAGACGCGCAGTATGGTCTCTTTTATGACTACAACCGGTTCAGCACCATTAGCTTAACGTGCTTTCCAAAGCAAGGAACCGCTCACATAATAAATGCCACCCATACTAAAACTGAAAGCTGTGAACTCTGCTTTACTCCGGTGATCCGCAGACCTACCAGCGCCTGAGAGCATGGCGAGTAAGAGACTCTCAATGGATTAGACCATAGATTCCACTTACTATTATGTCAGCTCCATATCTACCTACTTTAATTGGTTGCATGAGAAAACACTTACAAATAGCAGTTCCTTCAGCAGTTTCATCGTCTTTGGAACCACCGCCCCACCATCCACTGAACCAGCCTCTTGATTTTTTTGCCTCTGCTTCGATTTTACCTAATCTTTCAACCTGCAACCAAGTTAATATTTAATGAAATCGCGATTAATATAGCTAAATTCTTACTCTATTAACAAGTTATCAAAAAAATTAACTTGGTCTCAGATAGAGCACATATTATAAAACGCACCCAATCTCATCGAGCGAGACTTTAGAGGAGTATAATTGGGCCCAAACTTCATATTTTTCCTTAAAGTCTCTCTAAGTTAAGCCATGTTCATAGCATCCAAAGTACATAGCTATTTCATAACATGCATACATACAATCACGCCTGTTTCCCCGAAGAGGTAGACAGAGGCATAGTATACGCACTCACTTCGCCAATTCGTGTTGTTAGTCCCACGTAATAATAGGTGGCGTATTGCCGCTAACCGGGCACTTCTATGTTCGCCAGAGCCTCGTCCGTTTATCGGCAGGTGCACCACTTACAGGTGAGGTTGGCTTGGGCTCCACAGATGATGGTAGGATCCCCGTACACGTACATTTCAATAACATATTATTATAACAGAAACATACATTCATGACTACTACAATAGAGTCGCCAACCTCGACAATCGGGGAAGTCAAAAATGTTAGAGTTAGAGCGAGCGCAGCGCGCTCTTTTAAAGGTCATGCATTTTAAAAAAAGAAGATTCTCCACTACCAGCCTGTACTCTATTAGTAAAGTTCTATCAGTAAGAAAACTATACATTCTTAACACAGCTTTAAAAAAACATAAATCCACCCCTTTCAATAAAAACATAAGCCCTACATCCAAGAGAAGAAAATTCACCATCAAAAGCACTCGAACAAGAACTGCTTTTGGTAAAAGACAATAAAACAGCCGTTCGGTATATATCTACAATAAATTAAATAAAAAACTAAGTATATACAATAAAACCCTACAAGAAAATAAGAAATTAATCACTAACTATCTACATTAAATTATGAAGATACAGAGAATTTCTTAATAAGCTCTAAATGAAGACAATTCACATAAACACTCACACTCAGACACACACACACACACAACACGCACACACGCACGCACGCATGCACACACATATACAGACACATCCACACACACTATTTCATCATATGTATTTTTTGTTAGTAAACTTAGCCTTAAGAAGAATATATTATAGTAGCTTAATATTAATTTAAATTATAACTTAATATATTTAATTTAAACATTATTCCATATTTGATGACACCACCTATGGAAGAGCCTAGTCACCTGATACAGGCAATTTTTGCTTACAAGGTGACTTTGATCATACACTATAATGTAAAAATTGGATAATGAAATAAAGATATATTATTATTATATATTATTATTAACCTAGCTGCCTGTTCTCCCACCAGTACAAATTGAAATAACACTGTACATTATCATAGCAAACTCATCACCCACCTCAAACTCTATTCTTTGCCTTATAACAACCAAGTTAAACAAGTCCAATTTCTTCTCTGCATCGTCTAATACACACTGGTGTTCGGATGAGACTTTCCCCTTGTTACTAAGTTTACACTGATAGGCGGTGGCGTAACTTTTACAGAGGTTTCTGTGCGACAGCATATGTCTCCAATCCCAGTTCTTCTGCCGCCGACGAACTTCGTCCTCTAAAATGCATTCGTAGGCAAAGTGCCACCATTCTTTGTAGTGACCTCTGTATGCTTTCAAATCTGGGCGGAATTTTCTGTAATGATAAGGCGATTTTTACAAACAAGTAATGAAAGTTTTTTGGAGAAACGGCAGGTCAAAAGTACCCTAAACCGACGGGCGTGTATGAAAGGGTTAATGAGTGTGAATGAAGCTAAGAGTACTCACTTAACATATACATATAACAGTGCACTGTGCCAGCGGCACCTTTTAAGAGTTCTACCACCCAATGTCTTGTCCGTTGGTGTAATAGAACGCAACTAAGTTCATGGAATATCGTCTAGTTTCTATGTGGACGAGGGGTTAGTCACCTTATGAAACGTGTTCTAGTGTGCTAAAAGTGAATTTATATAAAATTTAAGTACTATTTTCAAAAACTAGTCAGTCAATAGTTTCGTATCACCTGGGATCCGAAGTCATGGTGTGAAAAGACTATGGTGACTAGATTTAACAATCCCACGATATAAATATTCATTACTAATTATAAGGTTAGTGGCGTTCAAAGGCCTAAGGTCAAATATCTCTGCACGAATACGACGAGCTCTATGCGCATTTGCTCTGCAAATATTTCTCGATACAACATAGGTAGTTTACTACTGCCATGTTAATGAAAATATATTTGCTAATACTCTAATACTAAAAGGCATACTTCATAATGCAAACGAATATCTCTGGCCTACATTGCACCAGTGCACAGTGTATTCATTCACGCATCATCTCATAACATTACCACTATTTATTGGTCTCTAAAGTCGTATTGCGATTGACCAAACATAGGTTCTGGTATACTAGTGTTACGAGGTATACCCATGTGTAAATCAAACTTATATCACAATATTCAGAGATATATTAAAAGGTTACAAAAATGTACAGCAACATAAACTATGTTTTTTTTAATAATTAAAAAATCAGCAAGCTAAAAATCTTGCCGTAGTTTAAGTCAGTGTCAACTTTAAGTCAGTGTCAAAGGCAAAAGTGTCAAAAAAGTCGGAACATTCCGGTAAACAGCTAGTTGGCGGGCAGCAAACTTCTCTGATATACTGTAGATGCAAACACAATCTCACAGAAGACAAAACTTACCCAAGGGACACAAAGTACACAAAGTTTTCTAGCAATAGGTAACTAAAGTTAGGCAGAGTCCAGTGCTAAAACGAGTAAAAAAATGTATGACTCCCTTTTGCCATACACCGTAATATACACACAATTAAATCATTACTACAGCTACACGAAGTCTACTGCTTTAACCTATGATTTAACTTAAGTTTGTGTATAAAGAAACACTGACACACACGCACGCACACACACAAAGAAGTCATTACAATAGGAAAATATCTAAATATTAGTTTAAATTCAAAACCTTTATAATGCTTATATTTAACTTCATTTATTTTTTAGTTTTTCTTAATTATTAAGTTTTTGTTACATATATAAGTCATTTTATTTTATTTGCTTGTGATGTTATGTCGCTATGCAGTAAGTTACCACTTATTGTTATAGGAGAGCGGACTCTCCTGTCATAAGTGATCTACTCACTTAAAAGGAGAATCCAAACTCTGTATAGAGAAACATACTTAGTATACGCTATAAACATTTTTTCATTTTCATTTTTACTGCTTTACATAGGCTTTCCTAATACTTTTCCACGTTGATCGATCTTGTGACGCCTGCATCCACTGATTGATCAATAATCTGGTCAATTACATCATACTTACTTACAAGATCGTGGCCTCCAAAACGACAAGACGCCACTCTTCTCTACAATTGAGCCAGCTCAGACCAGTTGTCAATCTGGAGCCTAAGTAAATCCTACTGGCTTTACCTCTCCAGCGGAACCATACATAATCACATCTGTATGATATATTAATTAAGTCATACCTGTAAGGAGCTCCTTTAGACATCCTATCCATTGAATCAGCTAGAAGCATCATGTCTTGGTATTGCGCTCTCGTCAGACTAACGGACAGTTGTTCCATGTTTAGGCTTAGAATTACTTTGGGTATGCTAAATTTTGGTGTGTCGCCTTCTGGTTTAGGATTTAGCTTTAATTTTGCCGTGGCGTTTATGGGGCCGAGAGCTGTAATTATATTTTTAATTTTAATTTTAATAAAGTAGCAACACCGAAGTAAGACTAGGCGGGTTATTAACGGTGTAAGTAAGCGTGAACTTTTCCGAACTTAGTCGGATTGTTTTCGTAACCATCTTCTACCTCAGTAAGATACTTTTACATTATTATTATAAGTGTCCGGAGGATATAACGGAGTGGTTTTAAACGATCACCTTAACGGGTCCGCGTGGTGAAGTAACCCATTATTCTTCCAACTTGGTTCGTGAGAGGAGCAGTATACCCTTAGTAGTGGGACGCTGAGATGATGATGATGATATTCAAAGATTTTGCAAACAACTTCTCTACTCGTCAGACGAAAAAAAAGAAGGAAAACGTCCTAAAAAAGAAAACGTCAAGCTAAATGCGTAAGGCGTGTTAGGTTCTAGACTATCTATAATGTAATTGTACTAAATACACCGCTAAAGGACAATGATTGATAGTCGCAATTATCAACATACTAGTTCGAGAGATTCCTATGAGTCATACACGAAACACAAATTAGCATGCCATTGATAAGAAAAAAAAACCGTTGTTATTTGCACCTTATTTATAAGGAGAAATAATAATAACAACAATTTATAAACAAAACTCTACAATAATAGAAGTTTTATTCATTGCCTTTGTAGAATTTGTTTTATATTTCAAGCTAGTTGACTGAAACAGTTAAATTGAACATTCAATTAACAATCTTTACATAAAGAAACTTATTTTATCGCTGTCGATTGCTCATATCTAGAAAATGGAAATAAAAAATCTAAAACAACAATAAGTATTTGTTGATTACAAAGACAACAGCAGACGTCTACAACAGATACAAGGTATACTACGATATTTTTACAATAAAAGATATATACTTTTGTTATAAAAAAAAGATAAGCCTACAAACATTTAATATATGATACTGATATTTAAGCTTAGATTACCAACATAGTATGTCTATTAAATTAATGTTATCAATCACTCAGTACATCCTTGTTGCCAAAGTAGACGTTTTTAGGAACCCTTTATATCTCTTTTATCTAATAAAATTTATATCCGCTACTCACCATACTTGTAGAACGAAGGTTGAGAACATTTTGTAGCTATTTCAGTTTCTAATCTACTTCTAATGCTACTGGCATCAAATTTGGAGTATAGCTCAGTTGTCGGATTCCAGTATATTGCTAATCCTTCCAAGTCCAGTATCTGAGAAGAAAACAAGTCAGATAAATGAATGATTCTCGTAGATCTGCCTCGTTATTTTCCATGTTCTCGAATACCAGTTCCAATCTAATGCCGATCCCTTTAACTTGTTAAGAATTTCACGTATACGTAAAAATATTCATATACAATAGCAAATAGTTGATAAATACTATCAATATAATTATAAACAATTACACAATAGTTTTTAGCATTCAATGACAATCCTACGCAAATAAAGTCATAAGTAAGCTAGATAATTGATGGTATAACTTTTTCTATCCCAACAGTGTATCTGCCGCCTACCTTCCGGTACTCTTATACCTCAATCTGTGTTCCACCAATTAAAAGTATGAAGTTCTATGTCTTAATTTCAAAAGTTTATATCAGAAAAGCGGCAATCAGACATTGAATCTTTTTGCCGTATTATTACCAAACACGAAAAGAACTAGTATTTTCTGAGTTTTTGGCGCCGAATAGGTCCACTTTATGCGTCTGTGTTGCATATTAAAGGTTGCAGTAGCAATTACTGGGTACATGAAAATTAACAACTGATCTTTGTAATGGGAGCGAGCGGACAGCTGGGTCAATGGCAAGAGGTGAATTTTTACCACATACGAGTATATCAATATATCTAGACTGCTAATTTTAAAGAAATGAAGACGGTTATAAACTCATGATTGTTGGACAAGTTACATCGGATAACAAGTTAAGAAAAATACAGACGTAAGCGTAGTCTTAATAGGATGCGTTATTCTACACTTATATTATGAAAGTGATTGTTACTGCGTGTGATATTTTTATGATTATAATGCTGAGCCAATTTAATTTTGGTATAGATAGTATTATTGAGATGAATTAATGCTACTTGTTTTCTAGTTTATACCTTTTTGTAAATCAACGCAAACGATGTAGAGATCTGCCGCTAATGTAAATATAAAAATAGTGTTTTCATATTGTGAGTAATATAATTCGGAAAAATGTAGAAGAATATACATATATGATTTTCTATACAACTTTTCATTGCCATCAGTTTGATAAGGAATATAATAAACCGACCTTTTAAAAAGACTTGGTGGTGCTTATAAATTTATGATCGAGCATCTAGTAGGAAATTTGAAGACTAAGTACTACTTAAGTAACACTTCTACACCTACAACGCGTTAGAATTTATCATACCTTGAAAATCTTGGTGACTGCTTCCTGTATGACGGTCTGTTTCCAATTATCGTCTGTAGTGTGGACTGAGAGGTTATGCAGCGTGATGCCGAACGAAAATGGAGCCTTGGGGTTGGTGATCGTGTCCTCGTAACGAACGTGGATGTCCGTAATCTTCAACTGAACATTCTTTATGATCTGGGTCACTAACTTCTCGACAAATGTTTCGTCGAGTTTGTTTTGGTCTAAATTGAGGAAAGTTAATTAATAATGAACAAGCAGTAGTAACGACATGTGATCACTACCGGTGTAAAAGATAGTACTTTTAATATGAAAAAAAAACTTAAGTCCCTAAATTGCCTGTGATTACGAATATTATGTATATAGGAATAATAGGCCATTTAGCAAATCACTTGCTCATAGAGTAGTCCTTATTGTCTAGACTAGCAGTATAGCTTCAGCATTCAAACTATAAAACATCAAATAGCACTCTTTAGTCTTAAGCTAATCTAATTTTGTACTTCAAGTAATAGGCAATGGATACTCTTACTTTTCGTACATAAAATATGGCAAAACAATAACAAATATCCATAGGTATATCCTACCAATCATAAAACTTTGATGCTTGTATAAATCCAATTTTCGATATTGGCGATAGATATGGTCGCGAAGAGGTCGAGTATTAGGCTAATAGAAACGTAAAGCAGCTCTCGCCTTCGCAGGCCATATAGGTAGGATTAAGGCGGCATGATATTCTAGGCTGGGCGGCAATACATACCTTTTTCTGCCTCGCGCTTTTTAGCCTCCTCAACCCTAGCTAGTTCAGCCTGCTTCGCAGCCAACTCCATCTTCTCTTCTTTCTCAGGGTCATATTTGACCTCAGCCGTTGGGGTCACGATGAGAAACAGACGGTCTACTGTGGCCTCTACTGAAGAACCGTACAAATTCTTCCATGGTATTTTGAGCACAAGCTTTCCTGTTGATAATTAAATTATGTTTAGCTATAACTTATGCCGGTAATATAGATAAGTAAGACAATACGGATTAACGCCAAGTTGTCTTTACATATGGTAATTAATGGGTTTAGAGGTTATTTCTGATTAAGCCTACGGTAGCATCTACAGCTTTGGAGACAAGCAATATACGTAACTATATCCGTTCAGAAACATTATTTTTAAAAGTTGTAGAGGGATTAACCGACCTGCCCTGCTGTGCCTGCCGTTCGACAGACAAGACTCTGGTAAACATAAAAGTAATTAGCAATAGCCTCGCCATCTATTACCAACCAAAAATATAACTGGCGAAACATGCTTTCTCCTGAAATAGGAGTGATTGTATTTTTAATAAAAATGCCTAAAATGCAAGTCATTACTGCGCCCACAAAGGATGCCGATCTATAAAGTATTTTATAAAATAAATTACGTATAGACTTCGGATGTTAAGTAATAGGGTCAGGTCCCTTTGGTTCAGTTGTTAACAATGTAAGTATGCCTGATAGACGCTTAATAAAGTGCCCAACATTTTATAAATATCCAAAAATTAAAATTGGTTTTATTTATTAATTGCAAAAGTGATAAAATATAAAGACGAAACGCATTAAGAATGTTTTATTTAAAACAACCTTCATATTACAAGAAAAATACAATCAGTGCGGCTTATTTTAGGTCATGATGTCACTCAAGCTGAACTTTATAGCACATTTATATGCTTTTGTCTGTGACGCGCTAAGTGATAACCTTGCTCGATTGGGTGAAACAATTCCATGTAGTAGTAATGTTAAAATTTGATCTATACTATTCATATGCCTACCAACTTCCGCTCAAGGCTTTGCATGCCTGACTTACAGTTTATCCTGTGTGAATGAAGCAATTAAGGGATTTTTAAGCAGATCTTTACAATTTTGTTCTTTATAATTTTGTAAAATGCTATTTAGCAATAAATAATAGGTAGCTGTTGTCCGATCGTTAAATCAGATCGGCAGATAGGACTGTTCATTTTCTGAAAAGCCACTTTGTTAATAAATCGCCATGGATTTTGTTTAAAACCTTAAAGAAGACCACAAAAAACCTACCGAATACTTTTCAAAAAAAGAGGACACGAATTCTGAAATCGCTGTATCAGTATTTTAGTACCTGAACCTATCAAGATAATTGCTTTGAATTGTATCCGTTCCTGTGGTTTTAATTGAGAAAGAACCAAGGATAAAACCATCAAATAAATTGTTAAATACTATAAGACATTTTTCTGCTTATAAACAAATAACATTTTGTTATTCAAAAAAAATAGTAAAATTAAATCCGAAGGTGAATTAGTTAATCGTCTAAACATTAACTTAATAATTTTATTACATTTTAATTTCAAGTTTTATTCTATGTAATTTTAAGTAATTA